>CM028131.1:1035305833-1036719166 GCA_016271365.2 Neoceratodus forsteri
GCATGGTGCAGAAGCCTTGACTGAGGGGCAGGACATATGGAGGTATCGGGCTACAGTAACTCCGACTGTGTGATGGGGTGCACAAGGTGCAGCAGCCCTGCCCATTTGGGGAAATGGAAGTGGGTAGCAGGGTACAACAAATGCCCCACCTCTGGTGGCATGGGGCAACATGGTGCAGCAGCCCCAAATGTGGAGGCAGGGGACATGAGACTCTAAGGCGTGGTACAGCACAGCAGCCCTGACTATGGTGACAGGAACAGAGGGCAACATAGTGCAGCAGCCCTGATGGTGGGGTTGGGGGACAGAGGTCAGCAGGGTGCTGCTGCATCAAATGTGGGGCATGAAATGGGGGCATCAGGATGCCATATAGTGTTTCTAGTTATACACATACATTATGTATTTTCACACAGAAACCATCAAAGAACTGAAATGTATGAGTTCATACAGTACTGTACATGTGCCTGAAATAGCAGAGCGTGGCAGGCACCTGTTTATCAATCTGACAGAAAAAACATTGGTCTTGCATGAACCTATTTATGGAGGCTACATCAAAGACAAGTTACAGTACTTCTATGAATTAGATAAAGATTTAGATGTAGGTGAGAGAGCGAGAGCAGCCACCAGCTTCTGTGAAGCAAGGAGGTGATTTAATATTGTACACTGAATTAAATTCATAATTTGGGGGCCTGTGTAAGTAAGTAGAAGTCAGAGTTTTGGTTCTCTGTTTTTGGGGTTGACTTTTCTTAGTGTAACTTTTATTTGCCAGGGAGGAAATCTAGCTGGGAGAATATCTGCAGTCATTTGTGACTAGACCTGTTACTTAAACTCTGTGAAATAGGTGTCTGAAAGGAAGGAAGACACTCACTGGGGTGGTGGGTCAGAGTTATAGTTGATTGTTTCTGGAGGGCACGGCTTAGTCCCACCCACCCTGCCCCTCATCCCACCTCCCCAAGCACATCCTTTCCTTTATCAGGGGTTCTAACATCATGTCCCCAAAAGTGCAAAGGACATATACCTGTTCATACCCTCAAAGGCACAGCACACTGAAAAGGGGGTAAACACACTCACATACTAAAAAAAAAACAAAAAACACCCCATCTTAAACAGGAATGGAAACAGACATGTGGGGAGTGGTGCAATGCACTGGCTGTGGAGTGGCAGTCTTCTGGGAGACATTCTAGAGGCTGTGTTGCTGCCCTATTTGCAGGCACCTCTCTTGTCTGAGGAAGGAGGTTGCCCATCTCCATGCTGACCTGGCGAGGATTTGGGAATCCTCGTCCCCCACCCAGGGATCACTCAGGCTACCACCACTGCCTCAAAGGTTGCTAAGAAAGAGGAGTGGTTGGACCACGGTGTGCTCAGGGAGGGTGAGGGTGGTGGAACAGAGGCACATCCCTCCAGTTGTGCCTCTCCACAATTCATTCACGATTCTGGTGGAGTGTGGTTCCTCCATGGATGCACTCACAGTGGAGACCAAGGAGGATGCTGAGAACCTCCACAAAGGAGACCCACAGGAGGATGGCACAGGACCCCACAGGGGAAGGAAACAACTCATGATGGGAGACTCAATCATTGAGGGGGTAGAACTGGGGGAGGGAATGGAGAGGGAGGTAAGGTGCCTGCCTGGTGCCATGGCTTGGAGGGACAGGAAGTGAATCCTCAGGATATCAGAGCAGCTGCATGAGGGAGGGAGCTGGATGTCATTGTCCACCTAGGGACAAATGACCTGGCTGGGAATGGGATCAGAGCATTGCAGTGGGAGTTTGTGGAGTTGGGGAGGGGGCTTAGACAGGTGGCATGCATAGTAACTTTCTTAGAAGTGCTACCTGTCTATGGCATGGGTGATGCTAGGGTACTCCACACCATGGGATTAAATGACTAGTTGAAAAATTGGCACGGATCTCAGGGATTTGGCTTCACTGGGGACTGGGGGTCCACTTGGAGGGATACAGGCCTATACTGGTGTGATGGTCTGCATCTGTCCAGGAGGGGAACCAGGATCCTAGGTGATAGGTTTAAATGCTTCATTGGCAAGCATTTAAACTAGCCAAGGAGGGAGGCACTGAAGGGAAGCAGGAAAATCCCAGGCTCCCACACAAAACAGGGTAGTTAGTGAGGTAGACACAAAGGAAAAGAAGTCAATAGGGAGCAGGACAGGGGTAAATCCAGAAAAGGGCAAAGGCAGTAAGGACAGAGATGGGCCCAAAAGGGGTAAGGCCATCAAAAAATGGATAGCAATGAGTACCAATGCCCGTTGTCTGGGTAACAAGCTCCTTGAACTAGTGGCCTTGATGGAAGAGGGATGCCTGGATATCATGACATTCACAGAAACATGGTACACAGAGAACCATGACTAGGATATCAGCATACCAGGGTACACAATCTACAGGAGGAACAGGGAGGGTAAAAGAGGAGGAGGAGGAGTAGCTCTCTACATAAGGGAAATAATCAAAGTAACAGAACTAAAGGGTAAACGGGGGGGAGGAGGCACTGTGGGTCACCCTGGAAACAGGAAATGGCACCAGAATCCACATGGGGTTGTTTACAGACTCTGTCTCAGGGGGAAGCAATGGACAAGGAAATGATAGAAGGGATCCTTAGAATGGCAGAAAAAGGAGAGATATTGTTGATGGGGGACCTGAATATGCCAGATGTTAACTGGAGCACCTTTACTGAAGCCACATCCAAGCGCAGGGTCATTCTCGATGTCCTACAGAGGGCATGCCTCAGACAGCTGGTGTTAGAGCCCACTCAGAAGGGAGCAATCTTAGACCTGGTACTCTCAAACGGGGATGGAGAGAGGATCTCAGATTTAGAAGTGGGTAGCCATCTGGGAACAAGCGACTACTAAACAGTGTGGTTCACAATAAACACAGCTGTAGAGTCAAGCCATGCAAAAGTAAGGGTGTTGGACTTTAAGAGGGCTGACTTTGGCAACATGGGAGAGTGCCTAAGAAAAGCACTAGCAAACAGGCAAGAAGGAGGGGTGGAGGAACAATGGGTAAAAATCAAAACTGCCATCACATAGGCAACAAGCCTTTGTGTAAAGCAAATCAACAAAACAAAATGAAGGAAAAATACACTATGGTTCTCAAAAGAGGTGGCAGGGAAGGTTAAGGAGAAAAGGATAGCATTCAGGATATATAAGGAAACACAGAAGGAGCAGGACAGAGAACTATATCAGTTAAAGCAAAAGGAGGCAGGGAAGACAGTCAGAATAGCAAAGGCCCAAACTGAGGAAAAGATAGTCAACTCTGTTAAGAAGGGGGATAAAACCTTTTATAGGTATGTTAGGGAGCGAAGAAAGACCAAGGGAGGGATACTGAGGCTTAATAAAGAGGAGAGAATGTGGGCAGAGGGTGACAGTGAAAAAGCAGGGATACTGAACGAATACTTCTGTTCAGTATTCACAAAAGAAGAGGAGGGAGAGGTACCTAAACCAAATAATAGAAACACTCTGGATAGAGGGGTCGATGCCAGTCCATTCACAGAAGAAAGGGTTCTGAAAGAACTCTTAAAACTGAAGGTGGACAAAGCAATGAGGCCTGATGTGATTCACCCCAGAATTCTAAAAGAACTAAGGGTAGAACTAGTGACACCACTGACTACCCTCTTTAACAAATCATGGGAGGATGGGGTGGTACCTGAGGACTGGAGGAGGGTGGATGTTATTCCATTTCACAAATGTGGGAGCAGAGGCAGGAAACTACAGACCTGTTAGTTTGACCTCAGTGGTAGGGAAAATAATGGAATAACTTCTGAAGGAAAACATTTTTGGGTACCTAGAGGTCAGCGGGGCACAGGACCCAAGGCAGCATGGATTCATTGTGGGAAGGTCATGTCAGATGAATCTAATACATTTCTTTGACAGGGTGACCAAAATAGACCAGGGATGGGCTGTGGATATGGCCTACCTAGACTTTAGCAAGGCATTTGACACAGTCCCACACAAAAGAGTAATATACAAGTTAGCCAGCCTTGGAGTGGGTTCCTAGGTGGTAGCCTGGTTAAAAAAAATGGCTGGACAACAGGACGCGGAGAGTAATAGTAAACGGTGTCCACTCAGAAGAAAGGGGGGTTACTAGTGGGGCACCGCAGGGTTCAGTACTGGGATCGGTCCTCTTTAATGTCTTTATAAGTGACATTGCAGTGGGACTGGAAGGAAAAGTATGTCTCTTTGCAGATGACACAAAGATCTGCAACATGGTTGATACATAAGGTGGGGTGGAAAGGATGAGAAGGGACTTGGCAAAGTTGGATGAATGGTCAAATGTATGGCAGCTTAGATTCAACACAAAGAAATGCAAAGTAATGCACCTGGGAAACAAAAACCCAGGGGAAGAGTACACAATGGGGGTTGAGATACTAACAACAGAAATGGAAAGGGACCTGGGGATAGTCATATCAGATGGTCTAAAAGCGGACAAGCAATGTAAGAAGGCAGTTAGGAAGGCTGGGGGGATACTGGGATGCATAGGAAGAGGCATCACCAGTAGAAAACAGGAAGTTGTTATCCCTCTGTACAGACAGTTGGTGAAATCCAATCTGGAGTACTGCGTGCAGTTCTGGAGACCAAATCTTGGCTAGGACATGGGCAGGATGGAGGCTGTCCAGAGGAGGGCAACTAAAATGGTACAAGGTGTGCACCAGAAGACATACGAAGAGAGACTAAAGAAGCCTAATATGTATACCCTCAAGGAAAGGTGTGGGGGCGGACATGATAGAAACTTTCAAGTACCTCAAGGGAATCAACAAAGTCCAAGAGGGTAGCATCTTTCAGAAAAAGAGATGTGCAAGAACAAGGGGGCACAATTTGAAGACAGAGGGGGAATGACTTAGAGGTAATGTGAGAAAGTATTTTTTCACAGAGAAGGTGATGGACACATGGAATGGCCTTCCTGAGGAGGTTGTGGAGTCAAAAGAAGTGGGGGAATTTAAGAATGGATAGGACAGACATAAGGCAGTTCTAGTGGGGGGGGGAGGAAGTACAGTAGGCTGTTGGTTAACTAGGATCTGGAGCTTATCCACTGGTAGAGAAATGAGCAGACTAGGTGGGCTAAGCGATCCTTATCTGCCATCAAATTCTATGTTTCTGTGTTTCTATAGATTTATTTTACATCCATTAAATAAACAACCCAGTGTTACATAGCAAGAAAAAAAAAACAGTTTTAATGAGAAAGGACTGACAGCTGTGATACAGACAAATTGATTTCTCACATTCATACCACTTCAATTCAGCACTGAAACTCGGATAACCAACTTTGTATAAGAACATAATGACAGATTTTCAGCTAAATCATCTAAACACAAACCAGAGACTGAGTTAGTAAAAACCCTGAAGATCACACAATTAACTCTGCAGACTGCTCTAATTGGGAAATTAACAGCTCTTCAGTCAAGCAGGTACTTACACTGCTGAAGCAGCTAGCTACTCCAACATGATATCATCACACTCCCAGGCTCAGTCAGAGGGACAGAAACAGCCTGACTGTTTTCAGTTACTGCAGAACAAGTTAACAAATGCTGATTTAAAGAAAACAAAACCAAATAGTATGACATGTTCAGGAAACACTACTCATGACACAGGGACTTGAATTCAGGCTTTTATTAATAATGTGTAAAGTGGCTGCCATTGATCTTTGAGAGCAAGCAGTTTTCTCGAACTATATCAATATACATATTTACATCATAACAGAACTGTCTTTTTTTATAAATTAATGGTATCGATTTACTTCTTCCATAGAAACACAGAAACATAGAAAGGTGATGGCAGAAGGAGACCAAATGTCCATCAAGTCTGCCCGTATGTTCCCAAGACCCTAGGAGATCCCTGGACCTAGCCCATAATGATAAAGTATATCAATATACTTTTTTAATACTGACGTGGAAAATTTCATGGCAATTTAAAAAAAATATATATATATATATTTTTTGCAGTTTTTCTGAAATTTGATATTAGCCCCTATCATTTAATTGATATCTATATGTGTAATACACATAAACATTCATCTTATACCTTAAATTGCGTGGCTAACATTTCATTCTCCTTCTCAGTAGTATCACTTCTTCTTGGCTTTCGCAGCCTTCAGCTGTGAAAGCATTGGAAGAGAATAATGCGATAATACATGTTCAACTAAACCTGCATCTCCCTTCCTGGAATCTAACCACTCATTGTGGCATAACTGTATTACTTGACCTATTGGCTATTGTTAATAACTAAGTGAGATAAAACATAGTAGGAAGGAAGATGCAGTGGACTGATAAACACTTTTGAAATTAGGAGACAACAGTTAAAGAACAGGTTTAGCAGAGAAACTGCATTTTTATGTTGATTGCGCGCAGCGCAAGAAACATATTGGGACAGCTTTCTCAGAAGCAGGTTGTGGAGGCGCGGCACTGTTGTGGCCAATGCCCCCACAGCCTGCAAAGGCGTGTCCCACTCCCCCCAATGCCATGGCATGCTGCTGGTGACAGTAGTTTGGAACCTTGCCTCCAACTTGTGACAATTTAGCCGCTGCAATCAGGGGCTGCCTCGTCATTGCAGCATAAGCCATCCGCTGCAATGAGGGAGCGACACATCATTGCAGGGCGGGATCATTACAGAGTGATATTGTTTGTGAACATGGGGGCTGTTTGCCGTCATGTTCACAAAAAATATTACACCCCGTGTTTACTTGCCGACGAGGGCCCCAATCCTCGACAGCTTCACTGCCTGCATGTTTCTGTTGCTGTGGGGAGCCCTCCCAATCAGCATTATGTAAACCCTCCCCATGTATATTCTCTGCTGACGGGTGCCCACTCTGTCGGCATAGTGTAGTAAGCCCTCCCTTTGTGGTGCCGACGGGGTGCCCAATCCCCAACGGATACAGCGCCCCACCAAAAAGTGAAGACTCCGTTGGAACGCTGGGAGCCCACCTCAGCGTGCCACATGCCCCTGTGAAATAAAAAAAACTGTCCTGCGATGTTGTTTTTTTTTAACCCTGTAAAAAAGGAAACTGTCCCTCGGTGTCTCCCTGCCCCCCTCCCGCAACCCACGCCCACCCACTGCATACCCTGCCTCTCCACACCACCTTCACCCCATACTTACCTCCGGAGCTTGGCGTGATGATCTTCGGTGGACCGCAAACACGTCTGCACTCTTCAAAGCCGACAGCGAACTGAGGAAATGCCAGTAAACTATATAATGGAATAAATGTTTTTTTTCCAACTTTAATGCATATCTCAGTCATTTTTGGGAATTTTGGCACCAAATGTTCAACATGGGGGTTTTGGGACCCCTCCTCATGAATTCTTGAACTGTCATGGTGTTAATTGACCCCGAAAGGTGATTTCACGGTCACTGCGCAGAATCACCTTTCGGGGCTGATTAACGAAATGACAGTGCCAGTGTTCATGAGGTGGGTTCTCAAAAAGCCTATGTTGCAAATTTGGTGGAAAAAAACAGTACAGCTGTCATTGTTCACATCCTGATTGAAATGTGGTGTCGTACTCCCGGCACAGAATAACGCTGTCGCTGTGGGAGATCAGTGCGTGGGACAGATTAAGAAAATTACAGTGACACTGTTCATGACTAGAGGTCCTAAAATGCCTATGTTAAAAATTTGTTAATGATACTCCATAAAATGACTGTGTTATGAGCGTGCATTGCGCAGTTTGCACACACACTTGTAACTTCACAAATTTATAATATTTTCACTCCAGATTTTCAGCATTGCCATTTTCCCACACCTACTTATGAACAGTGCAGCTGCCATTTTTCCCATCCTGGCCGAAATGTGTTTTCGTATTTCTGCTGCAGAATAGAGCGGTCGCTGTGGGAAATCACTGTCTGGGACAGATTAATAAAATGACAGTGATACTGTTCATGAGCAGAGGTCCATGAGCAGAGGTCCTAAAATGCCTATGTTGAAAATTTGGTGATGATAGCCCATCAAATGACTGTGTTACAAGTGTGCGTTGCACACTTTCCACACACCCTTGTAACTTCGCAGATTTGTAATATTGTCATGCCAGATTTTCAACAGTGGCATGTTTTCTCACCTCCTCATGAGCAGTACAGCTGTCATTTTCCACATCCTGACTGAAATGTGGTTTCACAGTTGCGGCACAGAATAACGCGGTTGTTGTGGGAAATCAGTGTTCGGGACAGATTAAGAAAATGACAGTGGCACTGTTCATGAGCAGAGGTCCTAAAATCTCTATGTTGAAAATTTGGTGACAAAACTCCATAACATGACTGTGTTACAAGCGTGCGTTCAACTGTTTCCACGCACCCTTGTAACTTCGCAAATTTGTATATTTTCACGCCTACATTTCAACAGTGGCATTTTTCACACCTCCTATGAACATGAACTGTCATTTTCACATCCTGGCTAAAATATGTTTTGCACTCCTGCTGGAGAATAGCATGGTTGCTGTGGGAAATCAGTGTTTGGGACAGATTAAGATTGAACGAGTGAGAGGGGGGAGTGACCGAGCTCAATTGAGCTCTGTTGGGACTGCTCCGGATTTGTTTGTGGGTAGAAAAAGGCCCCAACACAAGAAGCCAGTACAAAAGGGCAACCTGCAGCACTAGGAGAAACAGAACGAGAGAGCGAGTGAGGGAGAGGGAGTGAGCGAACTCACCGGAGCGCTGTCAGGACTGCTGCGGATTTCTTTCTGGGCAGAAAAGGCGCCAATGCAGGCAGGGGCCTAGTAGAAAGGCCAACCTGGCAGCGGTGGGAGAAACGGGGAGGAGGAGGAGCTCAACGGAGCTCTATCAGGACTGCTGTGGATTTCTTTGTGGGCAGAAAAAGGTGCCAATGCAGGTAGGAGCCCCATACAAAAGGGCCGGTTGCAGCGCCAGGACAAACAGAATGAGCACGTGACAGAGGGAGACTGAGTGACCTCAATGGAGCTCTGTCAGGACAGCTGCGGATTTCTTTGTGGACAGACAAAAGTGCCAATGCAGCCAGGAGCCCCGTACACAAGCACAGCCTGCAGTGTCAAGAGAAACAGAATGAGTGAGTGACAGAGCAGTAGTGAGCGAGCTCAATGGAGCTCTATTGTGACTGCTGTGGATTTCTTTGTGGGCAGAAAATGCGGCAACGCAGGCAGAAGCCCAGTACAAAAGGCCAGCTTGCAGCGCTAGTAGAAATGGAATGAGTGAGTGAGAGAGGGGGAGTGAGCAAGCTCAATGGAGCTGTGTTGGAACTGCTTCAGATTTCTTTCTGGCCAGAACAAGCCACCAATGCAGGCAGGAGCCCAGTACAAAAGGGCAGCCTGCAGTGGCAGGAGACACAGAATGAGCGAGTGAGGGATGGGGAGTGAGTGAGCTCAATGGAGCTCTGTTTGGACTGCTGCAGATTTGTTTGTGGGCAGGAAAAAGGCAGCAATGCACGAAGGGGCCAGTACAAAATGGCACCCTGCAGTGGCTGGAAAACTGGAATGAGCGAGTAAGAGAGTGGGAGTGAGTGACCTCAATGGAGCTCTGTCGGGACAGCTGTGGATTTCTTTGTGGGCAGAAAAAGGTGCCAATGCAGGCAGCAGCCCAGTACAAAAGGGCAGCCTGCAGCGCCGGGAGAAACACAATGAGTGAGTGAGAGAGGGGGAGTGAGCGAGTTCAATGGAGCTCTATCGTGACTGCTGCGGATTTCTTTGCTGGCAGAAAAAGGCAGCAATGCAGGCAAGAGCCCAGTACAAAAGGCCAGCCTGCAGCGCTGACAGAAATGAAACGAGTGAGTGAGTGAGAGAGGGGGAGTCAGCAGGCTTAACAGACCTGTGTCAGGACTGCTGTAGATTTCTTCGGGGGCCAAAAAAGCCACCAACAGAGGTAGGAGCCCAGGACAACAGAGCAGTCTGCAGCACCAGGAGAAACAGACTGAGCGAGTGACAGAGGGGTAGTGAGCGAGCTCAACACACCAACGCAATCAACATTCGGCATTGACAAATGCTTGTTCTGTTTAGAAATGTCATTGTCATTGCCTGGAAGTAAGATATCTGTAAATCTCTCATAAATATTATGTGCTGGTGCAGGGTACATGCAAACTTCCTCCCCTCCCCAAAGGAGTGATTGATTTTAGATGTCTGGCACATTCATTAAGCTATTGGTTTGCTTGGTCAGTCTAACTTTTATCATTGTCTTTAGTGGGGTGAAATGAATGAACTGCTGGTATTCAGTACCAGTGACTGGTACCACACCTGTAAATATCACTGAATTGAATGCCAAAGCAATAACCCAGGTTTAATACATATGTTTTAACATAAAAAAAAAGATGGTATGAAGAAATACAGTTAAACCCCATAATGAACACTGCACTCATATGTTGTGAGACACAAGAAGTAGAAGCTCCATCGCGGACATTGCCGTAGGCCTGTATGGGTCTTTGCAAATGGCCTTGTGCAATGCTCTGACCCTATATCTACCAAAACTGAAAGCTTCAGGTTTCAGTTTCACGTTTTTGGACTTCTAGGACTCTTAAACCACCAAACTGATTACTATTTTTAAGATCTAGAGATTCTGGGCCCAATAATTAATTTGCCAAATTTCAGGTTGTTACGTCCAATGACAGTTGAGTTAGTAATACACAAAAATTGAGCTCTAACATAAAAGGTTGTTCAAATGTGACTATTTTATTTTGTTAAAAGGCCATTCTCTTCCCTAACCGAAGCGGCGCATCCACATTAGTTAGTCAGTTCTAGACTTCATGCTGCATTTTACCATTTCTAACCTATATGAAAATAAGAAAGATGAAGCTAATTTTTATGCTAGTAAAGGATATTCAGATGAAATAAGCAAGCAAGTTTAATAGATATTCAACTACAGTAAATATTCAATAAGGAATTGGTTCATGGACTATACACTAGTGTTTTATGTACCCCCCAACCCAAGAAAACGTTTTTTTCTCATAGCACAAGGAAGCAAAGCGCAGCTTCCACCTTCCCAAGCATCATCACCTTGGACAGCACTGTTGTTGATTTGGTCCTGAAGGTTAACTATCTGGACCTGATGCTTGACAGTACATGTCCTTTGCTGACCATATGGACTACCTTGTGAAGACTGTCAACAGGGAACTGGGGTTCTTGTACAGTAACAAAGTGAACTTCACTACAGAGACTAGGAGGCTTGTCACCCAAAAGATGCTCAAGATGTTATTTTACTATGGTATCATATCTTACTTGGTGGCTACTGGCAGTATCCAGTCAAGAGTCAGGGCCTTACTTAATAAAGTCTATTGATTAGCTGTTGATGCACATAAATGCACACACTGCTGTGATCTCTGCTCCACCTTGGGGTGGCTGTCCTTTGACCAAAGACATCGATACTACTTGAATCTAATGGTGGCAACAACTCTAAAGGCACAAGTCCCACCAACACCCCAAGGCCATTTTTATGGTTGTGGGTGGAGCCTAAAGCCATTTTGCCTTCGGTAGCTTGAAAATGTCTGACCATGGAATGCTTCCATTGGACTTTTGGAAGTATCCTTCCAAAAGTTCAACAGAGCTGGAAGCACTCCGCCACGGTCGGATGCTATGAAGTAACAGCAGCACTATTTCAGCTGTTACTTCTGCAAGTCTGTTGGTGTAAGCTGTCCTGCCTCAGCAAGTTTCTCCAAAATATAGAAACTCACTACCACTTAGTGCACTGCATCTCGCATCTGAAGATCTTAGTTCCCATCATCAAGCGCATACCCCTAAAGCAGCAAGTGCTGCATAGCCCTGATCCCGCCTGCTTAAACATTTCATTTGCACTTTAGCTAACAGATTCCAATAGTGGCTGCTTGACTGGTACCTCCTGCTGCATGCAGACAATACAGGTGTACATAGCACCACACATGGAAAAGGACATTTTGAACATACCCCTACCCCCTTTTTTTTTTCTAACTCGTGGTACCGTTTCTTGGCCTCCACTCTGGCAATGATCTGCAGATGGCAGGTGGTGAGTCTCTCCTGCGGATTCTCTGAGTCCACACTCAGGCTCTTCTCCTCTCCCTCATTCCTTCAGCAGGATTCATGGTGGTCAGAGCTCACTGGCTGCCTTCGTTACTTAAAGGAACCACGGATGATTGGATCCTAGAGTTACTGTCCCAGCTCTCTTACCGGGTTGCTGGGAGACGGTGTTAGTAAATGGAATACTACGTAATCGTGACCTATACAAAGCGTCTATCACGGGATTAGAAAATGGGTTTGAAATTTCCCGGTCTGATTGGCCAAACCCCTTGCCAAGGTGGGCATTTATATGGCAACAGAGACTGGGAAATAACAAGTCCCTGTGCCAACTACCCTATAACCCCAAAAAATTAATGCTGAGGTAGAATTTTCAAAACTGAAAGCTGCCATGTTTTTTCCTCGCTTAGCGAGGGACTCCCCAACCCCCACCTCCATGTAAAGTCATTAAAGGGAGTGCTAACTGACAGAACAGCACATCCACCCTCCCTGTCCCAATTTTTTCTAAAAGAACCTTTGTGCAACCGCTGACTGATTCTGGTTGCCTATCCATGCCAGCATATCTGCAATAAGTGAAAGTGCAGACACCGTGCTCTCCACAAGCAGTGTCTCATCCCGTGGAACTGTTTGGCGTGTGTTTAATTTAAAAAAAAGCCATATATTTGTATGTGATGGGGAGAGAGAACATATCAATGTTTCTCCCAAATGTGCACAAGCACCATAATCCTGACTGCGGCCTCGTGCCCCCTTCCTCCAACCTCCGCCCGCTGTTCTGTAGCCACCACACTGCAATCCTGATATTGCCAATTGCTGTTAACTGTGAACAGCACTTTAAAAGAAACTGCACTTTTTTTTTTTTAGTTAGTACTTTTTACCTTGTGGCTCTTGGCCTGCCTCTTCATGTCCCGGCATCTGCCCGTCTCTGGCCACCGTCCATCTCTGTCCCAGCCCCATTGAAGCCCCCACCACCATCTACCCCCGCAGTGGGGCGGCAGGGAGTCCCCTCCTTACTCCCCACCGACACAGGATCCAGTATCTGGGTGGTGGGCCCTAGACCAGCCAGCTCCTCAGGCTGCCATCAAGTCGCATGACCCGGCGCCATGCTTTCCCTTTTCTCCAGCATGGGCTAGGGCATGCAATGATGCCAATGGAGAGGCGTGCTGCGATGTCGCATGCGCCCTTCCTGGTGTAATGCCCTAAGCTCACCCCTGTCTTACAAGTTAATGCACTGCCTCTGGTCTCCACCAGAGGTCACTGAGTGCCAACGACTTGAACCCTCCTGGAGAGGGAGAGCAGTCTCGGATGCTCAATCCCTCTCCTTCCTTCGACTCCATGCGACCCGAGTCCGTTCCCGAACCCGGGTCGCCAGTGTGAGCTTAGGTGTGTGGCGCCCAGTGCCCTCAACCTCAGTGCCACCGGGCCGCCACAAACTGCATTTTTTCTGGGGTTATGGGGAAGTGGTGGGATGAAGGTGTGTGTGTGTGGGGGGGGGGTGAGCTACGGCACCAGTGCAAAGACAGAATCACAGTTTTTTTTTTAAACTTTACTGTAAAGGACCATGACTCTCTACTGCTGGCTGCAATCATCCCTGATGCACCTTCTCAACCCCACCCACTTTCATGTTTAACTATCCTGCCCTCCAACAGACGCGGCTCCTGAATTCACTGCTTTGTTGCACAAGGTGAGCACAAGTACAGAACACTCCTATCCTTCATTTGCTAGCACTGACCTTTTCACCGGAGCTCTCTACTCTCTCACTCCCCCCCCAAAAATGACATTTACTTTGGGGTACTCTTGGGGACTGTGAAAGAAGAAAAATGATTCTCTCCTCTATCGTAAAGTAAGTTAACTGCCGACCTAGCTCACACTCTGTCTCTGCTTTGGTCCTGATCCAAACAAACAAACAAACAAAAAAAAAACAAGAAAAACTAGCAAACTTCTATTGCCACAGGGAAGGGGGAGGGTAAACAAAATGAAAATTTAATATCAACTAACACATACACTGCATGATGTCAGGGGACGGGGTGTATAAACAGATTGCCAAGGGGGTTGCAACTGCATACAACCATTGTTTTTTTGTTTTAAACTATGGGGTCTCCAGTAGACATAACTCCCTAGCTAACACATGTAGAGGAACTATTTTATTACAAAACTGATCTTAAACTATTAATTAACAATTTTGTATACATTTTTTTTTCAGTGCCCATTTTCTAAGTGCAATAATACCCTCTAGGGTGGGCATTATTGGGCTATACAAGACCTTGCAGGGGCTATAAAGCCCTCCGCCTGCAGTGCTGGGCCTCAGTACACCCCTGGGCGGTTCGGTATAGCCCAGTTCCGCCCACCCTGTCAGGTATTATTGCTTAGGGGAGAGGGCGGGAAGGGGGAATTTGACTTCCAATCACAGAATGTTGCTAGTTCTGTGCTACAGAAGTACAGATCATGCAGAATCTGCATTTTGGAAACATAATTTGTTTTAAATCTAACAGCTCCATGGACCTTGCTATTCAGGCACTGCAGTCTAGTGCTTAAAGCACTGGCTTATTTATTTGAAATTTGGTAACTGGGAAAGGCACCCTGCACTAGGACTCATTTCCAGGTGTACTAAATACAATTACAGCCACAGAAATCATGGGCGCACATGCGCAGTTCTGCTGGCACCATCTTGGGAATGGCAGAATGCCATTCACTGCAACTACGAATGTGTGAATGCCACTCATGCGCAGTTGCATCACCACCACCATCTTGCAGATGCACCTTGATGGCGGTAGCTCTCCAGAGCTTTGTAAGCTCGCCACAGCCATATTGGTTCTGGCTAGAGTTTGTTAGGACTGCAGTGGGTGGAGCCTGCAGACCTCTTACAACAAAAAATTGAGATTTTTGTGACTGAACAACAGTGTGGAGTTCCATCACAGTCACCTCTATGTCTGTGAAGCACTCTGCACAGTCTATTAGTGATCGCACAGCACACTGTTGTGTTTTTCCCACCAGACCCTCCCTCTCAGCACCCAGCCCCCACCCCCACTCCCACCCGACCCCACCCCAGAAACACAAACAGTGACACTAGGGTGCCCAATCCCCAGTGTCCTCCTCTGTTTTTTTTTTACACCTCTCACTACCAAGCATGCTGTTACTCATTGGTGTGTGGTTTTATATGTATATATATATATATATATATATATATATATATATATTTTTTTTTTCCTCTCACCTGACTCTCCTTTCAACCCACCCCGAAACACAACAGTGACACTGAGGGTTCCCAATCCCCCAGTGTGACAATGGTGATCCATCCATCAATGTACAGTATTTTGTTCTGTTACCATTTCTCCACCTGACCCTCCCACTGAGCACTCACCACCTGCACCCCACAAGCCCTTACTTACCCATTGGGAGTCCAATGCCATAATCCTGTCTGGACCACAGACATGTCTTCAGTCTTCAATGCCAGACTGCAAATTGAAGAAATAGGTATGCGATTCAATGTATTTCAATGGGGTTTTGAACTTAGTGGCATAACATGGGCGTTGTTGCATATTTCTGGCCCAGATTTTCAGCATGACTTCTTTGGGACTCTACCTCATGGACAATTGAACTGTCATTAGGCAGATCTGTCCTGAAAGGTGATTTTGCAGTTCCTGTGTAAAATTACCTTTCAGGCCGGTGCTGAAATTTTCCTCTACCCTTGTTCATGAGCTGGGGTCATAAGAAGGTTATGTTGAAAATTTGGTGTAAAAATATTTAAAAAAAAACCTAAGTTATGAGCCTACGTTGAATTTTGCGAACACAGGCTCATAACTTTGGTAATTTTCAATATTTTTACCAGAAATTTTCAGCATAGCCATATCTTTACAGTACCTCATGAATGTGACAACTGCCATTTTTCAAATCCTGGTCAAAATGTTTTTTTACATCCTGAAAGGTGATTTCGCGGCTCCTGCGTGGAATCACCTTTTGGGCAGGAGTTGAAAATTTTCTCTGCCCTTGTTCATGAGTCAGGGTAATAAGAAGGCTATGTTGAAAATTTAGTGTAAAATATTAAAAAAACAATAAAATTATGAGTCTACATTGAATTTTGCCAATGCAGGCTTGTAGCTTTGGTAATTTTCAATATTTTTATCCCAGATTTACAACACAGCCATTTCTATACAGCACCTCATGAAGTGACAGCTATCATTTTTAACTCTGGCCCAAAATGTGCTTTTGCATCCTGAAAGTTGATTTTGCAGTCCTGCGCAAAATCACAGGCCAAGAGTTGAACATTGTCTCTGCCCTTCTTCATGAGGCAAGGTCTTAACAAGACTATGTTGAAAATTTGGTGTAAAAATATTAAAAAACACATTTTCAATATTTTTAGCCCACATTCCTCATCCTGCAGCCCTATTAGCTCTGGGCAGAGTCTTTTTTTATAGCAGTTTTTCTGCCAGTCACTTAGTTCTTCCAGGGATGTACTCTGATCCCATTTACTCCATCAGGCCATAGCCCCCTTGGTTTCCTTGAACCCTGGTAACATACCGGTTACCTCCATGGCTTGCACTTCATTGCAGGGGCTCCAGGGGTCTTCCTTACCTGAGGCAATCCACTTGTGTGGACCAGGATCCAGTGCCAGCAGGCACTAGAACTCAGGGCAGCCACCTAGGCCCAGACTGTCATACAGGTGGAGGTGGGAGTTTTATCCCTCTGGTTGCCCCCTCCCTTCTCTCTTGACATGATAGTAGCCAGTGACCTCACATGCTCACAGTTGGCACTACAGCAGTAGCAGTCTCCCTGGGCTTGCCACAGGGGTCACTGTGGTACCAGAGCTTGCTGCTGACCCTCCCTGGCCAAGGTGTACTGCTGCTCACCAGCTAACTCAGCCCCACCTGCATCCCAATGCAGTGACCTGAGCTCATGGCAGCTCCCTTGGCCTGCCTGCCTTTCGGTGTGGCCACCTGAGCTGGCTGCCAAACTTGGATCACCTGTATGGCTGTGGAACACATTGCTGCTGGGCCATCGGGGCAGCCACTCCAAGGCTGTTTTACTATCACTGACAGCTCCCACACTACAAGATCTACTGACTGCATGAACATGCTCTCTCCCTTCAGGAGGACAACACAGGGTCAGAGGTAGTCTGCATACTATGCTTCCAAGGCCTGGAACCAAATTTCAAATCATCTTTGTTCTGTATTAATCAGACAAAAGGCAAAAAAACACCTGAAAGACTATCTACAGAGGACAGCTACCAGTGCATGCATTGATAAATGTAGAGGTTACCATGTTTGTATGTATATTGTATGTATATTGTACTGTCTTATGTACTGTATATCATACTGATATAACTAGAGTTTTGTCCAATCTACAGCTGTGTAATCTGTTCTTTGGATTGTAATGCCTGTACTTGAATAGACCTATGTAACCGTTGAAAATGGTACTTGTTACTCAAGGGCCCTCCTGGAAGTAAATAAATACATTTTGGAGACATGAAAAAACCAACACACTTTGTTGTGAAAATAATTTTGTCGCAGATAATTATTTAAAAAAGTTACGTGGTCAAGAAACATGGTCAGTCATGGAGACAATACTAAAGGAAAGGCTGGTGAAATACATGGGGGAGAATGGTCTACAGGATGAAAGACAGCACAGGTTTGTGGCAGGCAGATCATGTCAAACTAACCTGAATGAGTTCTTTGATTGGGTCACAAGGGCAGTGGACAAAGGCCAGGCAGTGGACATCATATACCTGAATTTTAACAAGGCCTTCGATTCTGTACCATACAAAAGGTTGACAATGAAGCTAAAAGATCTAGGGGTGGGAAAGGATATGGTAAGATGGCTTGAAAACTGGTTGGGTGGTAGCACACAGAGAGTAGTAGTTGGGGTGAGTTCTCCAGCACCAAGGAGGTCACCAGTGGGGTTCTGCAGGGATTGGTTCTGGGGCCTGTGTTATTCGATGTCTTCATAAGTGACATTGGGAAGGCATTAAAGGCAAAATTTGCCTGTTTGCTGATGACACCAAACTCTGTGGGAGACTGGACACCAAGGAGGAAATACAGGACTTGAAGGAGGAACTCGCCAGACTAGATAGAGGGTCAGGAATCTGGCACTTTAGTTTCAACACCAAAAAGTACAAAGTGATACACATAGGGGCCAAGAACCCTAGGACATGATATTACATAGGAGGGGTTCAGATAACTGCTTCTGAAGAGGAAAAGGAGCTAGGGGTAGTGAATATGAATGACCTGAAACACACCTCTCAGTGTAATGAGGCAGTGGTGAAGGCTAACAGGATGCTGGGGTGTATTGCAAGGGGATTCAGTAGCAAGCGGAGCGAGGTTATTTTACCATTGTACAGGTCACTGGTGAGACCACATTTAGAATATGGGGTGAGGTACTGGCATCTTTACTATCAGCATGTTGGAGGGGGTCCAGAGGAGAACAACCAAGATGATTGAGGGGTTACAGGATAGGTCCTACGAGGAGAGGTTGGGAGCCTGTTGATGTACCCCCTGGAAGAGAGGAGGCAGAGGGGTGATATGATCAAGACCTTTAAGTACATGAAGGGAATTAACATAGTGAAATGGGAGGGTCTCTTTAAAATGAGTGACAACAGCACCACTAACGGGCACAGTCTAAAATTGATATGGGGGGGTATTCAGAAGGGATATAAAGAAGCATTTCTATACGGAGAAGGTAGTGTCCTCCTGGAATGAGCTGCCAGAGGAGGTTGTACCAGTAAGGACAGTGGGAGCATTCAAGAGAGCCTGGGACAAGAACAAAGGGAACCCTTGGGACCAAGGATGGGGAGAAGGGGGAGGGCAGTTTGGGGGGCGGGGTCATTGGCATAAATTGTGATTCCAGATCCCGCATCACTTACTGAGCACTCGATAGACTGGTTGGTCTTCTTTTGCTGGCTCTTTTCTTATGTTTCGTAAGAAACACTTATACAATTTCATGAAAATAACTAAATTAATAGCATTTTTGAGAAAATACCAAAAGTGATGGTACCTATGATGTCTATGACTGCCATGATAAACTAACATCCCTAGTAATCAGACACATAAAAACTGTTTTTAAAAAGTTCACTTTACTTGTGGTGTTTAAGCTGAAAAGAAGCTGCGGCCCCCCTTCTCAAAGGATTATCACCCTTTAAAGAGCTCCTGACGCTGTTGTGACAACTTTGAAAAAATTTAATATTTAGACACAATTCAGCTTATATTTGTAGCTCATCTCCCTCCCTGTTGTACTGCGGTATGATGGTGGCAGCTGTTCTTGGAGAGGAGGGTGGCCACCAGAAGTATTGTTCCAGAAATGGCTATCATTTGCAGGTCGAATCAGTCACATCCGGGTGCAAAGCTCTTCGGGTGCTGGGCTGGGAAAGCAATAGAGTTTGGTTAATAACAATCAATTAAATAGCTGGAGACCACAACTTCATAGAACAAACACTGGGGATCCCATTTAATAATGAATTGATGAGCACTCCATGGAGCCAAATAAAATCAAAGGGTCTGAGGTAGGCAGCACATATAATCTTCGACCGTTATGATCCTTTGGCACACATTAGTAGCAGTTCATATAAGCAGACGTTCACACAGTTTGTATATACTTTATGGGGCGTGGTTCAGATGTCCCCAGATCTCAGCAGCTCCAGATCCCCTGATACTATGGGCCAATATGGCCCTACAGCTCCTCTTCTCCTAACTCTCACTGACATCTTTTCCACACAGAACTGACTGGCCTCTTACCTTGGGGCTGCCAACTCCATTTTGGTTCCCAGCTCACTGACGCACTATGGCACATCTCGTATTGGCTTCTTGTGGCTTCCCATGGGTGACTGTCTCTTTGACTTACAGGCAACATGTCCCCAACTGATGGCCAGCAATGACTTGTCTTCTCTTGGTCACCTCTCTCTCTCTCTGTGGGGCTAATGGACACCCTCTTACGGCTCCTCTATTTAGCTCAGCCTCGTACCCCACTTGCAAGTAAAGGCCCAAAAGGGGCATCATTCTCCAGTTCCATCGAGGTGGCATGACAGGGAGGGTTTCATGCAGGGCTCAGACAGTGGCTGCCGCCATGTCCTTTGACAGGCTATCTCACTCACACCTACTGCCTGGAAAACTTACTCAGAAAACTCGAGTGGGCAAATGGCCCCACTCTCGTCGTGGCTCTCTCTCTCTCTCTCTCTCCTGAAAACCTCTCTTATATTCTGCCCACTTCCTGGTGACCTCCTGCCCGCAGCAGGTCCCTAGAGTAGCCCAGGATTACCCCTTTCCTTAGCACACCACCATTCCCAGCTAATTTTTTCCAAGGACACGAACTGTACCCAGCCTTAGGCTCTAACCCCAGAGGGGGGTTAAAACTCTCCCCCTGCTAAACACCGTCCTTGGCAAGCAACCATCAGCCACTCCACAGGGCCCCTGAGCAGGGCTATGTGCACATTCCCTCCCCCAAAAACCCAAGGTGCTAATGGCTGCACCACCACGGGGTGGTCTAGTCCAATAACTTAGAAAAGTAAAAAACTGGGGCCCCTTGAAGCTTGACTCACCAAACCCACTTGAGCTTCCGCTTGACTACCCACCCAGCTGGACCCTTGGGGCAGTTTGCCCAAGGTCCCAAGGAGCAGCGTCCCAAGCCTAAAATGCCCTACATCACACTAATTAGCACTGCCTGACCCAACTGTCTGCCTGACATAGCTACCTATCCCCTGCTGCTCAATGTGCTTGCCTAACTAATCCCATGCTTAAACTACCACACAGCAACCCACCCTCTGGTGTAACAGAACTTGGATACTGCCTGAAACATTTTAACAGTATAGCCCAGTGGTACATGGAGGGAAAATACGTTTCATAGCTGTGAAATACATGACCCATTAGATCATCACAAGGCATGCAACTTTAAATTATTATATACTGTAACTGCTTCCAGAGCTCATCCCTGATACCCCCATAGGCAATAACACTTTAAACATTGAACAATAACATGGAAGGCAAAAAGTCCCAATATGAGTTCACAACACTCACTACCAGGGGCTTCAGGGTAGAAGAACTCCAGTCCATCTTACCCTTCCCGCCACCCAAAGTAAAACTGGGGGTCCACTTTCTTGCAGGCTGGCCAAAAGAGTCTGTTACTTTCATGGCATATTTAGTATGCCCACCATCAATGTCCTGCAATACTAAACAGTTCTTAGTTATGGCAGTCTCTCATATGCACTCTTTGCACAGATCTGGCGGGCAACTCACTGGACGTCCTGCAACACAGCAGTACTGCTGCAACTGTCCAGGCCATGCTTTCGATACAGTTTTCCCAAAATGCCATGAAACACCCAGTCCCTTCTCTTCTTTTCAATTTCATCCCACACTCTCTCAGGCACATAGGGGTATTCATACTCAGGGTACTCCTCACGAACAAGACATCTCAAAATTCTCTCAGCCTGCGACCACTTAGGCAGACTTCTAATGGTGGTCCTGAGTGACTGCCCTTCAGGTAGCCAAGTTCCCTCATGGTAGTCTTTCTCATGACACTCCTGCTCCCAAATCTTGTACAATGCCTCGGGGACCAAGCCAGGAAGTATAGGCTGGCGAGGAACTGGGCGATTTCTTGGAGTGCAACGCCACCGAGGCATAGTCTGGTGGGAGATCATCATTCCCCTCTTCTTCCCAAATGTCCAACACTAACAAATTATTCTGGTTGGCTGGCTTTCCACCCCCCTTGCTCACCGGAGGGTATCTCCACAGACAGCTCTGGCTGGATCTCTGTCAGTGGTCTGGAGTAGGGCTGAATTACTGGCTTCTTTAATTTGGGCAACTGGGCCCCGGCAGTGTTTGATGTCCCTGGCTGCTCATCATCAGTACGTTCCAAAGGCCTGGAAAAGTCCTCTGGAGTCATGAATATTATTGGCTGTGATGGCTGTATAGCAGGGGCCCTTGACTGGATGGGCATCACAGGTCTCTCCAGTGGGGCACTTGAGGTGGTGACATCTACTCCCTCTCCCTCTCTCCAGTTGTCACGCTGTGAAATGTCCTCCCATCCCTCAGACTCTAAGGAGGTAGCAGATGGGTTAGCCCAACAATGGGCTGGCATTGAAAACTGGTATCTGTGACCCCTGGAATGATCATCATAACACTGGTAACACACTAGGTGCAGCTCAACCCCATAATCCCACTTCCAGCACAGCACACTCTCGCTGGCAGTGGGAGTCTTAGCCAGCATCTCGCACATCCACCTAAACATACTGACTGGAACAGAAACATCTGAAGGTGGTGGAGCTTGAGCCATCTTTCTACATTTAAATACTCTCCAAAAGGTAGTAATTTCACAACACTGCTATCTCTCGTGTCAGTCTCAAAGAGTTCTGCTCCACAACAACAAAACATGTGGTGCGGAGGAAGTGTTCTCTTCTCCCCATGAACCTGTCCCGTCCAATCATTTGATCCAGTCCTGGTTCATTTGCATATCCTGTGCAAGGTCCAGACATGAAGATCTCTTATTTCTAGACTTCCAGGCTCCCATCTCCATCCAAAGGCGCAAATTATCATAGCCCTCCAGTGCCATAATTTTTCCAATCTCAAATATCAGTCCAATCAATACTGGAAGCTTCCAATGGAAACTCTCTTACGGCTCCTCTATTCAGCTCTGCTTCATACTCCACTCGCAAGCAACGGTCTCAACGGGGCATTGTGCTCTATGCCCACTGAGGTGGCATGACCGGGGGTCTTATGTGGGGTTCAGACAACTGCAACCACCACAACTTCCCACAGGCTATCTCTGTCACACCCACAGCCTGGAAAATTTACTCAGATGACTTGAGTGGGCAAATGGCGCCACTCTCATCCTGGCTTCCTCTCTCTCCAGTGAACCTCCCTTATATCCTGCCCACTTCCTGGTGACCTCCCATCTGTAGCAGGTCCCAGGGCAGCACAGGAATAACCCTTCCATTACCACACTGCCATTCTCAGTTAACAGTTTCCCAGGGCATGAACTATACCCAGCCTTAGGCTCTAACCCAAAAGGAGGGGTTACATATTTAATATTTTTTCTGCAGTTCTCACCCTTACTTCTTTATTACTATGGACATTTAAATATAAACAGGATTGCTGCCTTTTCTGTTCTGGCTGCTTGCCTACACTTGACATCACTATTCTGTTAATGTCATCACAATGTGTTGCTGTGGAGACAATTATGATGCAATAAATAGGGGATTATGATGTCAGGTGTAGGCAAGCTGAAACAGTAGGTAAAATCTAAGCGACAGTAATCCTCTTTCATAAAACTGTCTTCAGTAATAAGAAAAAATGAGAAAAACTAATAGAAAATATGTGAAATATAAACTGAAATGTGTCTAAAACTCACGTTTTTCAAGTTTTTCTAATGGTGTCAGGAACTCTTTAAATTTGTAGTTTACTTATCACTGACCCTAAAGCAGTATTTTGTTTTATCTGCCCATCCACACACTGGACACAACACTGGGGATCTCAGTCCCCAAAGTCCAAGAACCAGCAAACACAGCAAACAAGCATTTGTCAATGCCGAATGTTTGCTTTCTGGCATTGCCATTGGTAGTGTAGGAGTTACAGAGCTGCATAATAGGAATGGCAGTGAAGTACTGAACTGAAGTCAACTCCACCACCACTGTGCAGATACTGACAGGCATTGGGGTGTGCCTTTGGGTCGTCAGGCATAATGGCCACACCATTTCACCACACCCTACCCTGCAGACACCGACAAGTGTCATGGTGTGCCTTGGGGTCTTTGTCCCTCATGTTCACCCCATTCCATCAGGAAATACAGTGAGATGGGTGCGGTATAGGAGAATGGGGTGAACTTTGGGGCCAAAGAGTCCAAGGCACACCTCGATGCCTCTCACTGGCTGCGGTGTGGGTGGGGGTGGAATGGTATGAGCATTACAGGCGACAATCCCAAGTCACACCCCTGATGCCTGTCAGTCTCTACAGGGTGGGACGTTATGGTTGGAAACCCTAATGCCTCAGGCATTCATTGGTATTTTCACTCCAAATTTTCAACATGGTTTTTTTGTGATCCCCACCTCATGAACAGTGGCAAAATCAGTTTGTTAGCCGAAAGCTGATTTTGCACAGCGACTACACCATTTGGCACCACAGGTGTGAAAACACGTTTAAAACAGGATGTGAAAATGACAACAGTACTGTTCATGGGGAGGTGTAAAAAATGGCAATGTTGAAAATCTGCAGTGAAAATATTAAAAAAAACTGGTGAAGTCACGAACGTGCATAGAAACTATGCAACACACACCCATAATGTAATTAGTTTGAAGATTTTTTACAGCAGATTGTCAACACAGGCATTTTGGGACCTCGGCTCATGAACAGTGTCACTGTGATTTTCTTAATCTGTCCCGAACAGTGATTTCCTACAGCGACCACGCATTTCTCAGCAGGAAGTGCGAAAACACATTTTGGCCATGGTGTGAAAAATGACAGCTGTACTGTTCATAAGGAAATGTGGAAAAATGCCAGTGGTGAAAATCTGGACTGAAAATATTACAAATTCATGAACTTACGAGGGTGCGTGGAAACTGCGCAATGCTCGCTCGTAACACAGTCATTTTATGGACTTTTGTCACCAAATTTTTAACATAGCCATTTTAAGACCTCTGCTCATGAACTGTGATTTTCTTAATCTGTCCGAACATTGATTTCGCACACCAACTGCGCCATTGTGAGCTACATGCGTGGAAACACACTTTGGGCAAGATGTGAAAAATGACCGCTGTACTGCTCATAAGGAGGTGTGGTAAAATGGCAATGTTGAAAATCTGGAGTGAAAATACTAAAAATTCATGAACTTACGAGTGTGTGTAGGAACCATGCAACGCATGCACGTAAATCAGTCATTTTTGGGAATTTGTTCACCAAATTTTCAACATAAGGTTTTTGGGGGGCCTACCTCATGAACTGTAAATCGGTCCCGAAAGGTGGTTCTGCACAGTGACCACGAAATCACCTTTCTGGGCCGACTAACACAATGACAGTGCCAGAATTCATGAGGAGGGGTCCCAAAAAACCCATGTTGAAAATTTGGTGCCAAAATTCCAAAAAATGCCTGAGATATGCATCAAAGTTGAAAAAAACCCTATTTATTCCATTATACAGCTTACCGGCATTTTTTCAGTTCGCGGTCGGCTTTGAAGAGTACAGACGTGTTCCCGGTCCACCGAAGATTGTCACACCAGCCTCCGGAGGTAAGTATGGGGTGAGGTGGGGTGTGGGGAGGTGGATGCGCAGAGGGTGGGCGCGGGTTGGGGGGCAAGACAATCAACGTGGGACCGTTTTTTCCTTTTCAGGTGTTTGTTTTCTTTTTAGGAAGACGACGTGGGATTTATGCCACGCTGGGGTGGGCTCCCAGTGTGGCAGCTGGAAGATTTTTTTGGGGGGATCAGTGGAGCCGACGGGGGATTGGGCACCCCTGTCGGCCATACAGACATGTGCCACGCTGGGGTGGGCTCCCATTGTGGCAACTGGAAGTCTGTTTCTTTTGGGGGGGTTTAATTGAGCCGACAGGGGATTGGGCACCCTCGTCACCATTCTCACTTATGCCATGCTGGGGTGGGCTACCAGCATGGCACCTAGAACTCTGGGGGGGAGAGCGCGGAGCCCGATGGGGGATTGGGCACCCCCGTCAGTCATACTGTGTGCGGTGGGCAGGGGAAGCGCTAATCAGAGACACTCAGAGGGTTGGGGAATATTATTACAATACTGATCAGGTGTGCCAACAGATGAAAACTGCGTCTACTTTTTCAGTCTCTTTGGGGTTCTGTTTTCCTAGTTTTGTCAATGCTACTCCTACCCTGAACTCTGACTCAACATTCCAAGGATGGCAATTAGATCTTTTTTTGGAAACATTCCAAGGCTGTCATTTTAGTCACTTGCCTCCTCCCGGAAAGATAGTCCTAGGAAAAGTTCACTTCAGACTGAATTTACTGTATGTTCCAGGAAGAGAAAGCAGAGACGTATACAAGCAGGATTGACGGCAATATGCTAATCAACACAATCTTATCGCTGCTCACTGAAGCGGTCTCTCCCTTTCAACTGTACGCCACTGCATTTTCAACTGCTGTCATAGACAGCTGCAGCATTCTTTGGTGAACTGTGGCCACGCCTGCAAACACACTGACTGAATTGGAAGACAGGGTGCCACACCTACAAAAACTCGGATGATGGCACTATGTTTCTTGTACATGCGTACAAGCAAACATAAAAAATGAAGTACCTACAGTATTTACTTTTGATTATGCACATATCCCTTTGCATTTTCATTACCTGTGTGTGTGTTTAATCTAGGTTCTCACAAGGATGTGCATGCAGTACTGTTTTAAAACTCTCTCTCTCTCTCTCTCTCTCTTCTCTCTCCCCCTCTCTCTCTCTCTCTCTCTCTCTCTCTCTCCTTCCTTCCTCCTATCCAGCAGGTATTTTTGCACTAGCATACTAGCTGATCAAATTTGAACTGAAAACACCTCAGGAAAGGTCACCTCTCACCATGGCAAGCCCAAACAATCAGTACAGCAGTTAAGAGTTATGAAAATTCTCCAGTACCAGCCTGGTGCAAACCTACCATTATCGGTATTGCCAGCTCAGATCCAAAATCATGAAATCTGGGCGGATCCTGAAATCTCCACTGAGTAATCTAACATTTCTAGAAGAAAAGTTGAATAAATTAAATTACTCTTGTCAAGTAATGAGAATGATTGCCATAATAAGGGATGCAGAGAGACATATTTTAGGATGTGCCTGTTGCAAAATTGAGACTGTGGGCTCAATTCAGAAAGGTCGATACAAGCTGCACCAGGTACCATGCGCTCAGTTCAGTACTGTATAGGGTCCTGGTGGCACAGTCCCATGGCATGTGGCAACCCTGGCACTGTGCCAAACAGACGATGCATCTTGAAAGTGTGCCAGAAGCCACAGGGCAGTCGTATGTCAATAGCACCATGGACAGCAGTCCCTAGTGGCAATCGTCCCCCCCAGCCCTGATCCCAGTTAAGAAATAAAAAAAGAAATCAATAGCAGACCCCAATCAGTCCCGAACCCCAATCCCAGTTAGTAATGTAGCCCAGGCGCCATCAGCCAATGGGCTACTACCCCTGCCTGTTGACCCTCACCTAGGTTAAAGGGTCTGGGTCCTGCTATGTGGTATTTAGGGGTTCTATCCCAGAAAACAAATGAAATAGTGTGGTGCCTCCACCCAGAGTAAGTTGCAGTGGGCCACGTGTGTGACTGGTACAACCTCCTGGGATGCTGTACCTATCCACCTCCTCTTCCAGCCACCCCACACACTGGATGCCAAACAGTCTCCCAATACCATATATCACATACACTTTACAGTTGATTCCCACAAAACACCCTTCACACGGCAATTTCAAAACACAGCTTTATTATGGGGAAGGGCTAGGGTCAGGGTACCTGGAAAAAAAGATGGCAATTAATAACATACAGACCCATAGGCCAGACCACTCCAGATGCCCACCCCCAATGGTACCAGTGACTATCCTCTGTCCTGTCTAGGTACCCAGGAGAAGCAGGCCTGCTCGGTGCCTCAGGCTGGCCAGCATTGGGGCCCTAGGAACAATGTAACTGGCTGTAACAATTAAACAATTACTCCCCCTGACTGTCAGGGCAAGCCCTGAGTAATCATGGTCCTGGAGCTCTAGAGAGTTCCTGATGCAGAGAGCTTTCACCAGTCCAAATTTAGGGGATCTCAGTTTTTGGAGGGCAAAGCAAATGGGTAGTAGAAGGTATCCTGAAGACTTGAGCTTGCTTGAAGGTCTGGCCGCTTGTCACCTTGATTGAAGATCTGGCCGCTTGTCACCTTCAGCCTATTCAGGCCCATTGCAGAGCTAAGGCACAAGGCCCAGCAACTACAGAGGACCTAGACCTAAGAGTGGCTCCACAGCCCTGCTCCCTCACAGGTCAAGGGGAGTCCTAGCTCCCACAGCATGCACTGGTGGCCCCCTGTAGCTAGCAGACCCCACTGGGTGGAGGTTGGCAGGTTCTCCACCTGGCTCTGACTTAAGCTGGGACTCCATTGGATTCTCTTTTCCTCTCAACAAAGGATCAGCTCCGCTGTGCAACCAGAGCAGTTTCTCCACACTTTCTGCTTTCCAAGCCTTTTAGCAACAGGCTCCAAACTCCAAGTCTAGATCGGCAGTTCCAGTCCTCTGCTGGATCTCAACAACAGCCACAGGTCCCTGAAGCCTAGGTCACCTGCTCACTCTTTCTCTCTTAAAGTCTCTCTCTCTCTCTGCTTTAAATCAGCTTCCACCTTTTCTCTGACTTACTCACAGTTCCTGAAAACCTCTTTCTCAGCTCAAGTTGCTCTCTCAGTCCCAAATGGTTGCAGGATGGCTACAGCAAACGTCTCCACTTAACACAACACGCTCCAACAGGATGCCTGGAATGGTTAGTTCAAAATACAAAGCTTCTCCAAACAGCAAGAATACTTCTCCACTATTTCTCTGACAAACTCCGCTTTACTCCAGTTTAAGCCCTGTGAAAAGCCTTAGAAGATGCCTCATGTAGCACAGAGCCCTACTGACTAGATCAGATCCCAGCCACAGATTGCCCTCACTGCCCAAAGTCTCTGGGATTTCTCATGAAAATCCTGCCCTTTAAATGGTTGGTTTCAGTTGTCCATCACAATATTGAGTCCTCATCGATTGTTGATTTGCTAGATCTCTTGGTGCCTAAAAAGTTAACACCTATTCTCATCAGCCCTTTCAACAGCCTCTGGGTGCCTAAGTACTTGATTGATAGTTTTCAGGGGGTTAAAGTATTAGAGACATGGCTGCTCGCTTTACAGTCCCACACAGTCTATATGAAGTTGCCACTTGCAGGTCCATTTGCAGCCGAAGTATACAGTTTTAAAACACAGTGTTCCAGGGTCTTGTAGCAGTCCTTGTCCCCTGTCAAGTGACTACAAAATTAGAATCTACCAGCCTTCCTTCTTCTAATCACTAGCTCAACTGCCCCGAGCAGCGATCGGGTCATTAATATTCATGAGTCCCTAATTCATATATAATTGCCCCATTTCTACAGCATGCTCAGGCGCTGGTTTTACATTGAGTAGCCACTCCCCTCACACCTACCTAGGGTGTCTGACCCCCCCCGTCCAGCTGAGCAAGGGGGTCAAGAGCACCAGAGGGGTAATTAGACAGCTGCCAGGCCGACTGAAACACCAGGCGCTTCTGCGCATGTGTGGACCAGTGGACCTCTTTAAAACACACATTCAGGCTGCTGGTCCCGCGATTAGACCCCCGGCAGCCTGTTTGGACCAGCAACAGAGTGGGAGACATCGGATGGTGGGGAAAACCAAGGTAAGCCCCCCCGGGGGGGTTACACCCCCCACTCTTAATGCTTGGTGTTCTCTCCAAGCCTGTGGGTAGGAACCTGAAAAGTAGAAAACAGTAAACTTTATCATTTAACATATGCCAGATATTTTTACCTAGACACCTGGTTCCTTTTTACTCAAGTATTAAACAATTAAAAACATGAATCACATTACATAGAACTTATAAGCTGAAACACTTTTCCCTGCTGATAGACATCAAATACCAAGGTATGCATTGCACCCTTACTTGCACCCCTTTAATTGTTCAGAACCCATGTATTTTGAACCCATATTGATAATACAAATTGTATAATTTGTTTCCCTTGGATGCACTTTCACCTTCCCCTTTTTTGCTTTGCCACCTTCCCTTCGGGCCTGGGGGCTTAGCATTAACGGAACACATGTAAACCTTGGGCAATGACCTAGGGGCAACATATATACTTTTGTGTACTATGAATAGGGGAAGGTCAGTGGGGGCCCCCGGGGCATCATAGCTCAACTTGAGTATGGGTTTCACAGTCCTCCCTGATCATCTTGGGGTTTCTTGCTCCTCAGTCCTAGTGGCCACCTTCTGTTCAGAGGTGGAGTCAATGTCACTTGCCCCTGTGCATGTTTCTTCTTCTCCTGTTGCAAGGGGTTCCATCACCAGATCACCTTCACCACTCTGGTCCATGGTGCTTTCTTGTGGCCATTGAGAAGATGCAGTCAGGCTGGTATTCAAGTCCGAAGTTGGCTGTCCAAAAGACATTACTTGGAGGAGCTGCTCCAGAACCATTCAAAAGGCTCAGCCGGACTAGTGTTCAAGTTTGGGGTGGTTCCTTCAAGGGGTGTAGTGAGAGCAACTTCCCGTTCAGCACCCTGTTCCACAGGCACAAGCGAGTCCTCTTCTCTAGATTCATCATCATCCTGAATCTCAGTCTCTCTTGTGGTAGGCTCCTCTCCCACAGACATAGTCTCTAATGTCGGGGTGTTCCCAGAAACAGTCAGCCAGCTCAGGAGTGGGATAGTAACAGACAGGTGGGCCGTCAGACTCTCTTTCTGACTCATCGGCTGACTCTTCTCCATCTGTTGCTTCTTCAACTGGGGCGTGACTAGCCCCTGTGGAATCATTATTTACTTTCTGTTGTCATCTGCATGCAGTTGCTTGAGTAGTTGGAAGTGTGGGAGGATCTACTGGGTCAGGAGTTGAGCCGACCACCTTGTCTCCATTGGGCAGTAGGTGATTTCTGTGGAACACTTTGTATCCTTGAGTTTCCCCTTTTGGTTGAATCTTATATACTGGCAGCTCTTCCAGTTTCCCCAGTACCACATATGGTGTGCTTCCCCAGTGATCAGCAATCTTATGCTTTCCTGGAATGCCCAAGCACCTCGGTAGGACCCTGTCACTTGGCATCAGGTCTTGTGCCCAAACTCTTATATCTCTCCTTGTTGGCTTGATTCCTCTTGTCAGCCATCTCAGAAGCTGGTGTAACCCCCTGCAAATGGGGGTTCCCAAAAGTCTCCTAATAGTTTGCCTAAAGGCTCCAGCCTGGATGGTGTTTGGCATTTAAGCCGCATATTTGTGAGTGCTTTTAGAGCCTCTGGTACTGCCTCTTTAAGAGCTGTCTGATAACAGGCAGGATTAGAACCTGGGGAGACCGTGTGGTTCCCTGCTCGAGTCCTGCTCGAGCTGCTGACAAATTACTCCATTTCTGCCATCGCTAAATGGGCAGAGTGAGCACTATTCAAGGATGTAACTGTTAGCGATCTAGTAGAATGGTAGTGGAAATGTAATTTGTCTAACCTGCCTTTCTTGCAGCTGGGACTTTGTGTTCTTTGCCCCTTCATTTTGGATCTGAACTGCAGACTAGATCCAATCAGGAGGGAGGGGCACCTAAAATGGAGTATTGAGTGACCAACCAGGATCAGGACTCTCTTGGGAGCCGGCTAGCCATGGGGGATATAGCCAGCAATTCTGGGAAATGAAGTTCTGGACTGTGGCGCCTTTTTGCACCAATTGGGGAAGTTTTGAGTGATTGGCAACTGAAACCCACCAATTGGACTGGGTAGCACCCGACTGTAATTCCCTGCCTAGTGGCTGAGAAGGCAGATTAGTTGTGGCAGTGAAGAGACAAGGCTCTGGGCTTCTGAGCTGAAGGATTTCATGGCTGGAAGTGCTTAGGATGTATTTCGAAAGTCAAGGGCGCTGCTTTGCCTTGGCGATTCGGACTGAATCTGCCGTGACTGAGGAGAGGAGAGGCTGTGTAGCTAAGAACCAGGCTTAACCTGTAGAGAACTGGAGAAACTGCTTCATCGCGCTTGGTCTGTCAGGAAAGTGAAGCTGCATCGCGAACTCCTGGGTTGGCAGTAAGTGCATTCGGGACCTGGAAGCAGCTGCCTGGTATGGTAACTTCTTTTACATGTAAATGTGTGGGGTGTGTCCTGCTTACAGAACCTTGTTCCCCTGCTGTGCAAAGGGTGTTCAGAAATCCATGCCACTCTCGGGGACAGCGTCCAGCCTAAAGTTAGTGAGTGAAAATCAGGGTAACTCCCTGCCATCTGTATCTTTAAATTGCAAGTGTTTCATCTCATTTTCTTTCTTGCTACATGAACTAAGCCAACCGGCTCCGGATTACAAATTGGATATTGTGCAAGTGTTTTCCATCACAGGGCCCCAACCAGCTGCACCGATCCTGGCTAGACCCCCCATCCTGGGTACCCAGTGAAAGTGACATTTAGGGACTCTGACATTGTGCACAGTACTGTGAATATTAATGCAATTGATCTAATTAACCTGATTTCCCCCTGTCCTTGTTGCCATCCCCTAAATAAATCAGATTTGGTTGTTTCAGCAAAGTTACACTGACTAAAGCATGTGTTTGTGTTAAAATATTAGAGTTACAAATGCACAAATGTAACCCCCAGGTGGTACTATCCCAAGGGCTACTACCCCTGCCTGACTGACTACTGACAGGTTGAGGGGCCTAGGTCCAATGGCGGGTGCCTCCACCCAGAGGTCAGGGTTGATGCTATCTATTCTGACTTAGTCACAGCCCTCTGGGACACTGCAACCCCTCTTTCTTCCAACTAGTGGCCCACACAATATGTCAGGAGTATCTTCACAATGTACACTTTCCCCCAGGACTGGTTCGGTCAGCTTGACTCTGGGGACCCCCTGTAAAGCAAGAGAATTTTCAATTCAATTTTCAATTCAATTTTATTTATAAAGCGCTTTTCAAATTCAAAGTGCTGTACAAACATTAAATCAATAAAATCCAGATCTTAAAAATATTTAAAAATTAACCAAGAACTAACAGGAGTATGCTAATTCGAATAAATATGTTTTTAAGGCAATCTTAAAATTAGCAACGGTTGGGCATTCTCTCAACCAACAAGGTAGAGAATTCCACAGGGTTGGTTTAAAAGCAAAGCATCTAGATCCTGATGATTTCAATCATACCCTGGGAATCTCTAGCAATCCCTCGTTGGCGGAACGGAGAGGACGGAGGGGGCAATAGGGAATCAGGAGATCTTTGAATGTAATACTATAGCCACTGTACAATATTGTAACACAAACACATGTTTAGTCAGTGTAACTTTGCTGAAACAACCAAATCCGATTTATTTAGGGGATGGCAACAAGGACAGGGGGAATCAGGTTAATTAGATCAATCGCATTAATATTCACAGTACTGTGCACAATGTCAGAGTCCCTAAATGTCACTTTCACTGGGTACCGAGGAAGGGGGCTAGCCAGGATCGGTGCAGCTGGTTGGGGCCCTGTGATGGAAGACACTTGCACAATACCCAACTTGTAATCCGGAGCCGGTTGGCTTAGTTCATGTAGCAAGAAAGAAAACCAGATGAAACACTTGCAATTTAAAGATGCAGATGGCAGGGAGTTACCCTGATTTTCACTCACTAACTTTAGGCTGGATGCTGTCACCGAGAGTGGCGTGGATTTCTGGACACCCTTTGCACAGCAGGGGAACAAGGTTCTGTAAGCAGGACACACCCCACACATTTATATGTAAAAGAAGTTACCATACCAGGCAGCTGCTTCCAGGTCCCGATTGCACTTACTGCCAACCCGTGAGTTTGCGATGCAGCTTCACTTTCCTGACAGACCGAGCGCGATAAAGCAGTTTCTCCAGTCCTCTACAGGGTAAGCCTGGTTCTTGGCTACACAGCCTCTCCTCTCCTCTCCTCAGTCACAGCAGATTCAGTCCGAATTGCCATGGCATAACGTGGTGCCTGACTTTCAGCCTCCACACGCGCTTCCCACGTGAAAACTCTGCAGCGCAGAAACCCGGAGCTCCTTGTCTCTTCACTGCCACAACTAATCTGCCTTCTCAGCCACCAGGCAGGGAATTACAATCAGGCGCCACCCAGTCCAATTGGTGGGCTTCAGTTGCCAATCACTCAAAATTTCTAACTGGTGCGGTAAGGCCACAGTCCAGAACTCTCACTCCCAGAATTCACTGGCTGTATCTCCCATGGCCAGCCGGCTCCCAAGAGAGTCCTGATCCTGTTGGTCGCTCAATACTCCATTTTAGGTGCCCTTCCCTCCTGATTGGATCTAGTCTGCAGTTCAGATCCAAAATGAAGGGGCAAAGCACACAAAGTCCCAGCTGCAAGAAAGGCAGGTTAGACAAATTACATTTCCACTACCATTCTAACAGATCACTAACAAACAGTTACATCCTTGAATAGTGCTCACTCTGTTCACTTAGCGATGGCAGAAATGGAGTAATTTGTCAGCAGCTTGAGCGGGACTCGAGCAGGGAACCACACAGTCCCCCCAGGTTCCAATCCTGCCTGTAATCAGACAGCTCTTAAAGAGGCAGTACCAGAGGCTCTAAAAGCACTCACAAATAAGCGGCTTAAATGCCGAACACCATCCAGGCTGGAGCCTTTAGGCAAGCTATTAGGAGACTTTTGGGAACCCCTATTTGCAGGGGGGTTACACTAGGTGATAGGCGTCATGTAGTTGTTGTTTAACTTGTGTACATACTGCAGGTAGTCACCCTCTTTAATGCCATCCGCTGACACTCTGAAGCACAAATCCACTTGCAGTCGGGCTTCCCTCCCACACATGAGGCTGTATGGAGAGAACCCAGTGGCATCATTTCTGGTACAGTTGTAGGCATGAACCAGGGTGCTGACTCCAGGTATGCTTGTCTTTGAGATCCAAGGTACCCAGCATGTTTAACAGAGTTCGGTTGAACCTTTCAAGTCGGGGGTTACCTTGGGGATGATAAGGTGTTGTGTGGGACTTCCAGACTCCCCACAGACATAATAGCTCCTTTATTAGCCTACTTTCGAAATTGCAGCCTTGATCCGAGTGAATTCTCTGTGGCGCCCCATAATGTACAAAGAATTTCTTGACCTGTACCTTGGCCGCAGTAGACGCCTTCTGATCTTTGGTGGGGTAGGCTTGGACATGCCGGGTAAAATGATCTGTGACTACTAGTATGTTTGAGATGTTTCTGGAGTCTGGTTCTGAAGTAAGGAAATCAATACACACCAGCTCCATGGGGGCACTTGTGACTATGTTGACTAGTGGGGTGGCCTTTTGGGGAAGAGCTGTCCTCTGGATACACCGCCAACAGGTCTTGCAATACTCTTCCATGTCCAGTTCCATTTTTGGCCAATAAAATCTACTTTGAACTATATCAAGTGTGCGTTCACTGCCCAGGTGACCCATGTCATCATGGAGAGCTTCTAACACTGTGTAATGGAATCAGTCTGGTTATACCAGTTGTACATGGGGCACCCCCTGCTGGTCCTGCACCTCTCTGTACAGCAAACAGTTCCTCATTTTAAGTATCGACCACTCTCGCAGCATTAGTCGGGTGTCCGGGGTTCTTGCATTTACCTGTGTCGGATCGCCCCTCCTTTGTAGAACCTGTGCAATTTCTCCAAGAGCCGGGCTGGCTCACTGTTCTCTTATCAAATCTTGGGTGGTCAGCTGTGGCAACAACCACATATCCAAGGCAGTTAGATGACAGTACCCTACAGGGAGACAGCTCCCAAATGCCCCTAAACTGTCCACCAAATGTGGGACATCTTCAACAGAAGGGGACTCTTTGTTGTTGAACTTTTTACACAGTGTCTTCACTGCCTGTTCAGGTATCTTCACCTAGCTGGATGGCTCCTCTTGAAGAGCTGGGGGGGGGCCGGGACAGGGCATCTATGTGTTTCAACCTGGGGTGATACTTAATGCACTAATTGTAGGTGGAGAAAGCTGACTTCCACCTATGACCAGCTGCATCTAACTTGGCTGTAGTCTATACGTACACTAGGGGGTTATTTTCAGTCTTTGCGGTGATCTTTGCCCTGTACAGATAATCATGGAACTGATCCATGATGGCCCATTTCAGCACCAGAAATTCAAGCTTGTGCACTGGGTATTTGCATTCTGCAGGATTCAGACTCTGACTTGCGTAGGCCACTGGGCACAAACCTTCCGGGTATTCCTGATAAAGGACTGCCCCCAGGCCACTGAAACTTGCCTCTGTATGTCAGACATAGGGTTTCTGTGGGTCTGCATAAACCAAGACCGGGGTGTGGGTTAAGCAGTATATGATGTCTTCAAAAGCCCAGTCACATTCCTCAGTCCATATGGGGCTGAATGGTTCAGGTGGTCTGAAGTATTTTGGTGATTCGGTGGAGGCCCCAGGTTGTTGTTTTTTTTTTTTTTTACTCTTATTGACTGTTGGGGGTATCCATGTAGCAAATTTAGGAAAGGTTTAACCACTCGGGTGTAATCCTTAATGAACCTCTGGTAGTACCCACAGAATCCCAGCAACTGCTGCAGTTCCTTCAGATTCTTAGGTTTTGGCCAGGTGGTAAGCGCCTCGACCTTGCTGGGGTCCATCTGAATGCCTTTGTTGAAACTATATGCCTGATATACTTAATGAAAATCTGGAAGAATTGGCTCTTGTCGATGGAGAGTTTTAAGCCAAATTCCTCTAATGGTCCAATACTTTTAACAGCTGCGCTTCGTGCTCTTCTAAAGTCTTCCCAAAGACAATAATGTCATCTAGACACACCAAGCACTCTAGCAGATACATGTCACTAACTGCCTTCTCCATGAGGCATTGAAACATAACCAGGGTGCCTGAAATGCCTTGGGGCATCCTCAGAAACTCATAAAATCCCAGTGGGCATATGAATGCTGTCTTCTCCATGTCTTGTGGGGCCATGGGAATCTGGTAATATCCACTTCTTAAGTCCAATACCAAAAACCACTGGCTGCCATTCAAGCAGTCCAAAGCATCCTGTATCTGTGGCATCGTGTACTGGTCAGGAACAGTTTGTTTATTCAGTGTGTGGTAATCCACACACATCCTAATGGACTCATTCTTCTTCCTTACAACCACTATAGGTGAGGCATAAGGACTTCTGGATTCCTGAATTATGCCTGCTGCCATCATTTCTTGCAGGTGTCTTCTCATATCATCTTTGTCCACCGGGACGAGATGCCTGGACCTCTCTCCGAAGGGGCGTTGATCTGTGAGCCTTATGTGATGTTGCTGCCCTGTCACACAACCAACATCCTACTCATGTATGGAAAACACTTTGGTTCTGGTGGACAACTTCTTCCAAATTTTATCCTTCCACTCCTCGGGGATAGGGGAGTTACTGAGTTCGAACAAACTGGGCTCAATACCAGGCGGAGCATCTCTTCCAGGAGCAGCTGGCTGTACCACCATGTCAGCACAGTAGACTCAAGCTAAAGTACGGCCACTTCTGTGTCAGTTACATTCTTTATGTGCACCATAACTCTTCTGACATAAGCATGTGCCTGTGCCGGTAAGACACTGGGCTTCACAAGTAGGCCGGCTGGCAACCAACATTAAGATCTGGTTCTTCACCTCTTTCCTCAGCCATACTACTCCACTAATATTGCACTCCTCATTGGGTGGCAGCATTATTTCTTCTGCATCCATCTCCAGACTATACCCACTGATTCATCCAATTCTTCTGCTGGGGGTTGCTCCTGCTTTCGGTATGCTTCTTTTATTGCTGGGTGAATGGGCAGCTCTTTCCCTTGTTGTTCAGCCTCCTGGGCCTTGCAAAGCTGGGCAAGCTGTCCAAACATCTGGGCATTGGTACCCACCAGCACAGGCACTCCATCGTATATACCGGTCTCTGGGCAGATTAAAGCTAGGGTCTCAATCAAGTTTCCCACTCCAACCACTTTGGTTAGGAAAGCCATCCAAACTTTGACATAACCCAGATGGGGTGGGATTTTTCACTGAGTCCCCACACATGTAACCCTTCCAATGGTTGCAGTTCCAACGGGGACAGATGTTTATCATACCAGGACTTAAAGCAGCAGTGCAATGAAAAAGAGTTTTTCTAAAAAGCTAATTTTCTGCTGTAGTTATGAAAAATATTGGCAGAACTGTTGATTTGGGTTTTCTGGATGCTTCCTGTGCTGTGCACAGTACATTTGCATTTTTGTCTGGATCTGTACCCTCCTCAGGTCCTCAATATTATTTTAATGCAAAAATGAGGCGGCCATCTTTTTTCTTGAGAAATAATTATTTTAAACTTTCATAAAATTCTTAAATGATAACAGAAACTGAAAATTTCACCACCAAAATAAATTGGAAGACATGTAGCATTGATTAGGAAAGAAAAAGGTGGGGTCAGATTTTTACCCATTTTCGTTGCACTGCTGCTTTAAAGATGATTGTTACTTGGGAGCCACTATCTAATATGGCATGTGTGGCCACTCTGTTTATGGTGACAGTGGTCTCTGTTGATGGTCCCACCAACCTGTCCATATCAAGGGGTGCAGAAACTGAAGCTTTGGTTGAATATTTCTTCACATAAACTGTGGAGTTGGGCTTGTTGGGGGTCCCAGCACGCTCCCTTATTGGGCCCCATTGAAGTTTTCCTGTGGCTTCAGCTCTCTCCCCAACAACCAGTCTCTCATTCGAGCGGGATCTTCCTTGGACCGGCACTCTTTTTTGAAATGTTCATCCCCTCCCCACCCCACCAGTAGCAAAAATGATCTCCTCTTTTGGATCTGGAAGGATAGTAGGCTGTAGGGGGCAGTCAGGGCTCTGGATAACTTGAAGACCCGTATACACTAAGACGCTTGGGCTGTAGTCACTCTTTGTTTGGGTCCCCCTATCCTTAGCATCCCCTGGTTCTTAAACTCACTGACAGTGTGACACAGTTCTTGAAGGCAAGTCTCAATCTGGGGAACCACAGGGGGCACTTGAGCTGGTACCCACAGGCCCATCACTGGGAGGGTGGCTGTAACTGGCTGAATGGGTTGACCAGAGGAAATGTCAGTGGTCCTGCTAGAACTAGTATTGATTTTATCCAGTGATTCCCTGCATCGTTTATCAACATTTTGATCTCAGAGGCCTCGGGGAGTGACTTCCTGAACCTAGGTTTTGGCTACTACTGCGGGACGGGGTCCCCACTGAGCATCCCTTTCTTCCACCTCTCTCACTTCCCTGAGGAGGACCCGGAAAATGTTGGGATTACCCAGTCTATCTTCCAGTCCTAACTTCAACAATAATAATTCTGAGTACTTGGTACCACTCAGCACCTGTTCCAACCTGGTTTTATTTAGATCAGTGGTCTGTATTCTCCCTTTTCTGTACACTTTTTGCAGGGCTTTCTCCAACCTCTGCACATACTCAGACAGGAGTTCCCTCTTTTGCTGGCAATTTGCCCAGAACCCCCACCACAAATCTTGGCAGGTCTCAGTGCTACCAAAGGCACTGTCCCGTGCAGCTATATAATCCTCTACACTGGCCACAGGGTCCGTGGTCCATAGGGACTAGACAGCATCAAGGGCAGGGCCTTGCAAACTCTCTGTCAACCTTTTGTGTTTCTCCCCCTCACTACACTGCCATGCCTGTAGCAGTGGTATTACATAGTTTATCCATGACTCAATCTTCCTCCCCTGCAGGAGTGGGTTTCACCCCGGAAAACATTCTCAGTTTTCTATATGAGTCCCAAAGAGCAGGTACATACCCAGGCTGAGGCCTCATATTTTGGGCGGGGGTCCACGAGGGTTCGGATTCTCCATCCCCCGAGGAAACCACTCTAAACGTGGTCACAATGGCCCAGGCCTCTGACAGTCCCACGGACACTAACGTGTCAAGCATCCAAGCAACTTCTATAACATTTTTACACTTCATTAATGCAGCCAAAGTCCAAAAACAGAATCAAGCATTTTCCCCACACTTTTACCTTACCAAGCCTCATTTTTGTGGACAAATGCCCTTTTATACCCCATTCTTCCATTTTGGGGGTACCCCTAAAAGTAAAAGAGACTTCTGGGGGTCCATCCTCATACCTCCACTCCATTCCTCTAACTTTACCTTATTTTTCTCTTTAGGCTTAACCTTAGGCCTGGGGTTGGTAGAGCTGGGGGTGGGGGAAACAACAGTTGTCTTTCCAGTTTTGTCCTCCATAGTAGGCGTGGCTGGCAAACAGAAGATCCCAGCAGTACCTCGAAAGATGTAGCCCAGGCACCATCAGGCAATGGGCTACTACTCCTGCCTGTTGGTCTTCACACAGGTTAAGGGGCCTGAGTCCTGCTTCAGTGGTATTTGGGGGTTCTGTCCCAGAAAATAAATATAATAGCACTGTGCCTCCACCCAGAGTAAGTTGCAGTGGGCCAGGTGTGTGACTGGGATGCTGTACCTATGCACTTCCCCTTCCAACCACCCCACACACTGGATGCCAGATTCCCAATATCATAAACCACCTTCACTCTATAGTTGATTCCCGCAAAACACCATTCACACAGCAGTTTCAAAACATAGCTTTATTATGGGGAAGGGCTAGGGTCAGGGTACCTGGAAAAAGGATAGCTGTGGAGATAAGAATGGTTAGAGAATTGGTTCGGAACAATTAATAACTTACAGGCTGATAGACCAAACCACTCCAGATGCTCACTCCCACTGGTACCAATGGCTACCCTCTGTCCTGTCTAGGTACCCAGGAGATTCAGGCCTGCTCGGTGCCATGGGTTGGCCGGCGTTGGGGCCCTAGTCGTAATGTAACTGGCTGTAACAATTAAACAATTACACCCCCTGACTGTCAGAGCAAGCCCTGGGTAATCACGGTCCTGGAAATCTGGAGAGTTCCTGGTGCAGAGAGCTTCCACCAGTCCAAATTAAGGGGATCTCAGTTCAAGGAGGCCAAAAACAAATGTGTAATAGAAGGTATCCTGAAGACTTGAGCTTGATTGAAGGTTGTCGTCGAGGCACAGGTCAGGAAGCATAGGAAACACCAGGAGCAGTTGTAGAATGCACCAAAAATATTTATTTACAGTAGCAGTAACATAAAAAATAAACTTTTTCATAATAACTATGTACAGAGGCAAAATAAAATAGTTTTCTTTCAGTCTCTGTGTCCTTTGTTCTTCTTCAGCAGTTGCAACTTAGCTCTTTTATAAGTCTTTTTCAACTCCCATCCTTAGCAAGCATCCTGTTTTTGTAAATATCAGGCAGGGCTGCTAAAACATAGTGTGTTTGAGCTGAGAGGCCCCCTTTTGCAGCTTTTGCAAAAGGCTGGAAGATTTGCACTCAAGTAACCGCTGGAGTTTTCCACTAGCTTTCTGCAATCATCTCAAAATATAATTTTATACATTTCAACAGTAACGCTATATACAGTATTTTCTAGACAATAGGGATTACAATATCAGTTTCATTTCCATATAGTGATTTGCACATATTTTTATATTAGCAGATATGCAAGGGAGGGCAAATAGACAGCAAGGGAGGACTGAGAGACAGAGAGAGGCAAAGAATTGCGAGCCTGTCGGGTTGATCAAGTCTGAAGTCTCACAGGAAAATTTGGTTGATAAACCAGACAGAGAAGAGAAAGAAAAGGAAAAAACAGATCCTTGCATTTAAATACTTTCTCCATAGCAACTGGGACAGGGTCCTATTCTACCCTATCACATACACCCCCTCCTTAAGAGGGAACCTGTTTCATCAGACAGGTTTCCAAAACTTTCTATTCTCTTATAACATTTCCTGCTTTCAGATATTAAGTACTGTACATATACATCATCTCTCTCTCTTTGTTTATGTTTGCTTGCACGCATGTGCAAGAAATGTAGTGCCACCATATGAGTTTTCGTAGGTGTGCCTCCCCCACTTCCAATGCCCTGCTTCCTTTTGCAGGCACGGCTGCACCACTCCAATGAATGTCAGAGCTGTCTATGACAGCCATTCAGATGCAGTAGCATACAGTTGAAAGCAAAAAACTGCTGCAATCAGCGGTGGTAATGTGTAGGCAAATTTGCATATTGCTATCGGCAGGCAATTTACATACTGCCACTGGCAGTATGCAAAGTGCCTATACTCTGCACTGCATCTGTACAGCTGTCATAGACAGCTCCATTTTTGTCTCTTCCCCCCCAACAAACACTGAAGTAGCATGCTGGGAGCCCACCCCAGCGTGCTCATGCATTCCCCCCATGCACACCATATGGCCTTACTCCCCTCCCAACAAACACCGAAGTAGCACACTGGGAGCCCACTCCAGTGTGCTCATGTGCCCCCCATACACATGGTATGGATGACAGGGGTGCCCAATCCCCTGTCAGCTTGCCCAATCCCCTGTCAGCTTCACTGCCCCCCAAACAGACTTCCAGGTGCTGCGCTGGGAGCCCACCCCAGCATGGCAAAAGTCTGTACGGCCGATGGGGGTGTCCAGTCCCCTGTCGGCTCCACTGCCCCCCCAAACCAGACTTCCATGTGCCATGCTGGGAGCCCACCCCTGCATGGCAGAAGTCTGTATGGCTGACAGGGGTGCCCAATCCCCCGTCGGCTCCACTGCCCCCTCAAAAAAACTTCCAGCTGCCACACTGGGAGCCCACCCCAGTGTGGCAAAGTCCCAGAGTCTGAAAAACACCTGAAAAAAAGGTCCCTTGTTGACTGTCTCGCCCCTCCCCAACCCATGCCCACCCACCTCCCCGACCCATACTTACCTCTGGAGCCTGCACGATGATCTTCAGTGGACTGGGAACATGTCTGCACTCTTCAAAGCCGACCATGAACTGAAGAAATGCCGGTAAGCTGTATAATGGCATACATGTTTTTTTCTCAACTTTGGTGCATATCTCATCCATTTTTGGGAATTTTTTCACCAAATTTTCAACATGGGGTTCTTGGGGTCCCACCTCATGAACTCAGTCACTGTCATTTTGTTATTCGGTCCCGAAAGGTGATTTCGCAGTCATTGCATGGAACCAGCTTTTGGGACTGAGTAATGAAACAACAGTGTCACAGTTCATGAGGTAGACCCCCAAAAACCCTATGTTGAAAATTTGGTGGAAAAATTCCCCAAAAATGACTGTTTTATGAGGGTGCGTTGCGCAGTTCCTACGCATGCTTGTAACGTTGAGAATTTTTAATATTGTCACTCCAGATTTTCAAAATTACCATTTAGCACACCTCCTTATGAACAGTTCAGCTGTCATTTTTCATATCTCGCCCAAAATGTGTTTTTGCACATGTAGCGCACATTAGCTCGGCCAGTGTGCAAAATCAATGTTTGGGACACATTAAGAAAATCACAGTGACACTGTTCATGAGAAGAGGTGTTAAAATGTCTATGTTGAAAATTTGGTGACAAAGGTCCATAAAATAACTCTGTTACAAGCGTGCATTGAGCAATTTCCACGCACCCTTGTAAGTTCACGAATTTGTAATATTTTCAGTCCAGATTTTCAACATTGACATTTTTCCACACCTCCTTATGAACAGTACAGCTGTCATTTTTCACACGCTGGCTGAAATGTGTTTTCGCACTTCTGGCAAAGAATAGTGCGGTCACTGTGGGAAGTTAGAGTTCGGGACAGATTACGAAAATTACAGTGACATGAGCGGAGGTCTCAAAATGCCTATGTTGAAAATCTGCTGTAAAAAATCCCCAAACTACTTACATTATGGGTGTACGTTGCGCAGTTTCTATGCACGCTCGTAACTTCACCAGTTTTTGTAAATTTTCACTCCAGATATTCAACAATGCCATTTTTTACACCTCCTCATGAACAGTACACCTGTCACTTTTCACATCCTGTTCAAAATGTGTTTTCACACCTCTGGCGCCAAATGATGCAGTCACTCTGTAAAATCACCTTTCACGCAACAGACTGATAGTGTCACTGTTCATGCAGTGGGGTCACAAAAAAAACATGTGTAAAACTTGGAATAAAACTACCTAGAAACTCTCAGGGCATTAGGGTTTTTGACCATAATGCCCTACCCTATAGGGACTAACAGGCATCAGGGGTGTGACTTGGGATTGTCGACAATAATGCTCATGCCATTTCACCCCTACCCCACCCTGCAGCCAGTGACAGGCATCGAGGTGTGCCTTGAACCTTTGCCCACAGAGTTCACCCCATTCTCCTATACTGCGACAATTTCAGAGTATTTCCTAATAGAATGAGGTGAATGTAAAGCCCAAACACCCCAAGGCACACCTCGACACTTGTCAGTGTCTGAAGGGTAGGGTGAGGTGAAAAGTCATGACCGTCATGGGCGACGACCCAAAGGCACGCCCCAATGCCTGTCCATCTCTGCAGAGTGAGGGTGGAGTTGGTGTCAGTTCAATACTTCAATGCCATTCCTATACTGCATCTGTCTAACTCCTGCACTTCCACTGCTAATGCCAGCAAGCAAACATTCGGCATTGACAAATGCTTGTTTATAACAGTACAGTTCAAACCCATACATTTGTTTTTCAACCTCCAGAATCCTCAATTCCTGATCCCATATCTTCACAGAAAATCAGCATTGCTATTCTCTTTACCAGATTTGTGTATCACTGTGAATTTAAATGGCTGTAGTTCCAGGTACCACCTTGTGATTCTGAAATTTTTATCTTTCATCTGGTCAAGCCAACAGAGAGGATTGTGGTCTGTTACAAGAACAAAGTCAGTTCATAGTAAATAAAATTTAAGGGACTCCATGACCCACTTTGCTGCTATACACTCCTTTTCGATAGTGGAGTACCTTTTCTCTCTGTCATGCAATTTCTTACTTATGGACAGAATAGGATGTTCTGTCCCATCTACATTTTGACTTAGGACTGCACTTAGGCCTACCTCTGATGCATCTGTTTGTAGCAAAAATGGTTTCTCAAAGTCTGGGCTTCTTAAAACAGGGGCTGAACATAATGCAGCCTTTATGGCTTGAAAAGCTTCACTACATTCTGGGGTCCATTTCACATTATTTGGGTACCGTTTCTTTGTGAGTTCAGTGAGGGGAATAGCTAATTCAGTAAAGTTGGGAAAAAATCTCCGATAATAACCAGCCAGTCCTAAAAATGACCTGACATGTTTCTTTGTTTCAGGGACAGGGCTGTTAGCTACAGCTTTTATTTTAGAAACCTCTGGCTTAACTTATCTAGGCAGTGTCAGTGGCTCAGTAGGTAGCAGACTTGCCTCTGAGGCCAGGAGATCAAAGGGCTGTGGGTTCAGTTCACACATCTGGCACTTGGGTTAATATCCCAGTACTGACACTGTAGTGCAGCATGAGAGGGTGCTGCACTTGAGGTGCCATCTTCTCGGATGAGACGTTAAACAGAGGTCCCATCTGCCTGGATTGGTGGTAGTTCAGGTGGAGGTTAAAGATCCCATGGCATTTCAAAGAGTAGGGAATTTCCCCATGTCCTGGCCAAATTTCCCTCATTCACTAAAAATACCACCAACAGCTTAATCAGGTTCAAGGTCAGTTGGCATTCATCTGTATCCCCCTCCCCCGGATAGTGCCTGAAAATAGGCAGGATTTGTCTAGTGCACTTACCCGGTCAACAAAAACGAAATAAATTTCTCAACACATAGCCCAAATATCTGGTTTCCTGCATGCCCAATGCACATTTGGTAGGATTAATTGACAGACCTGCATTTTTGATAGCTTGGATAACTGCTTGTAGGTGTTCCAGGTTGCTTTTCCAGTCTGGACTGTACACCATGACATCATCCAGGTATGCAGCACAATAACCAGTGTGAGGGGATAAAATTACATCCATGTACCGCTGGAATGTAGCTGGCATACCATGTAAACCAAATGGCATGGTGGTGAACTGATAGACACCTATGGGGTGGCAAATGCAGTTTGATCTCTGGATTCGTTAGCTAAAGGTATTTGCCAGTAACCCTTGGTGAGATCGAGGGTACTGATATACTTTGCACTCCCCCGTCTGTCCACCAAATCATCTATTCTGGGCATAGGATAACTGTCAAATTCTGACACTTGATCAAGTTTCCTAAAATCAAGGCAGGTTCTAACACCCCCTTCTTTTTTGTTTACAGTTACCGTGGGAGATGACCAAGCACTCCTTGACTCCTCTATGATACCCAGCTCTTTCATTTTTTGTATTTCCTTAACCACATTAGCTCTTAACTGCTTTGGTAATCTGTATGTCCTTTGCCTAATAGGACAAGCATTCCTTGTCACTATTATGTGCTCAACCCCTTTTGCTCGGCCTGGTACCATTGTAAAAGTGCTGTTAAATATCTTTAGCACATTACGAATGTCTGCAGTTTGTTCTGAGGTTAAGGAAACATTCACTTTTACAGCATTAGCATTTATAGTCTGTTCCAGTCTATCATAAGCTAAAGCAATATCTTCTTTATGAGTTTCTGGTAAAACTAGCAATGCAGCTTTTGGCAATTTTTCAAACCATTGCTTGAGGAGGTTAGTATGGTATATCTTAATAAGATTTTTTTCTGTCAGGGGTCTCAGTCTCATAGTTAACACTGCCAGTATGTCAAAGAACCTTGTCCTTTGCCAGTTCATTAACAACTTATTTTCTGCTGTGGGTAAAAGTAGCAAAACCTTTTCACCTGGCTCGAAAACTTTTTCTTTTACCCCATGGTCATAATATATCTTTTGCTGGTTTTGAGCCTCTTCCTGATTACTATGGGCAATTTCAACATATTTTGCCAGCTTCTTTCTCAGGGCTCACATATAAGAAGATGTAGATTGTTTCTGGTTGGGGTTATCTTCCCACGTTTCTTTTATCACATCCAGTGGCCCTCTTGGCTGCCTGCCATACAACATTTCAAATGGTGAAAACCCTGTTGATGCCTGTGGCACTTCTCTAAGCAAAGAGTAGGTAAGGCAAGTATTGGTCCCAGTCTTTCCCTTCCCCTTTTACCTTTTTTATTTTTATTTTTTTATTCCTTCTGTTATTGCGCCCTACTGCGGCACACCAGGGGCATCCAGTCGCCGACCCCCCCAATCCCCAGAGGACTGCAGGATCACCTGACATGAGGTCTGGTATGGCTGTTCCAGCCCACCAGAGGGTCTCCCCTTACCTCTCCGTCATGGACTGACCCGGACCCCAAGACGTGATTCCATGAACGGGCCTCCTAGGCTGGTGGGGGTACGCCATTAAGCTGCACAGTCACGCCCAGCCATTTCCTCCAGTTAGTGCCCCTGGAGCTGGCAGTGCAATGACGCACACCGCATACGCAAGGTGTCTTGCCATGCTCCACCCCTTACTGGCACTGCATCTTGTGCTACCTCCGGTCATCACCAGGGGCCACTGAAGCATGGCGCAACCCCACAGACCGACCCCAGAGAGAGGAGAGCAACCCTGGGGTGCTCAATCCACCCTCTCCCCTGCCAAGCCCCGGCGGCCGGAGCCCATTCACGAACCGGGGTCACTGGTGTATCACAAGGTGTGGCGTCCAGCACCTCAACCCTCAGTGCCACCGGGCTGGTTACAAACCTTTTTAACATGCATTTTAGGGTTTTGTTAAAATGCTCAACAAGACCGTCTGTCTGAGGGTGATAGGGGGAGGTTCTTATGGCAGTGATACCTAGCAGTCTGTACAGCTCCTTAAGCAATGCAGCACCAAAATTACTACTCTGATCAGTAATAATTTCTTTAGGTATGCCCACTCTGCTGAAAATTTTGGCAAGCTCTGCTGCAACTTTTGGGGCTATAACAGTATGCATTGGAACTGCTTCTGGGTATTGACTAGCATAGTCGCATACTACCAGGATAATTATATTACCCTTTTTACTTTTGTCTAAAGGACCAACCACATCTATTGCAATTCTCTCAAAAGGCACATCTATCAAGGGTAGGGGCACCAGGTGCTACTTTCCGACACTCAGCACAGGAATTACAATAGGTAGCAACATCTTCATGAATTCCAGGCCAGTAAAGTCTATACAGCAATCTGGCAATGGTGCAATCCTTCCCTGAGTGACCAGCCATAGGACTATCATGTGCTATCTGTAACAATTCTGTTCTATACTTCTGTGGTATAACCAATTGTTCCGTCTGTTCCTGTGTCTGAGGTTTAACCCAAACTCTGTACAGTAACCCATTACATTTTTTAAACATTAGACCACCTTGTTTTGGTTTCACCCCCTGCTGCTTAAAATAACCCTGGAGAGAAACATCATTAGCTTGTTCTGAAAGAAAATCACAATCAGCTATCAATTTAGTTTCAGCATTTTCATATTTTAACCCTTCATGTCCATCAGTCATTTGTTGCCATAGTTTCTTCAGGCTTCGTCTTTCTTTCCTGGATTTCCAGATCTTGGAGCTGTGCTCAAACAAGTCCAAATCAAAATCTTTGAAAGGAAAAGTGTCCCCAACATCTGAAATCTTCTTTGCCTGAGCTCTGGTCACCACTGCTGCTGAAACATCAGGATTTACTTCCTCTTTGATCAATTCAGTAAATCCTGGAAAGTCATTTCCAATAATCACAGGAACAGGTAACTTGGGTACTACCCCCACTTTCATTTGGTGTGAAAAACCCTTAATAGTCAGAGTCACTTGGGTGGTGGGATAGTGTCCCCTTGGATGCAGATGACACCAGTACCTGGTCCCTTTGCACAGTGTTTTCCCAGCACTTTAACATGCACTAGGGTCTGTCTGCTTCCCGAATCAATGAGTCCCTGCACAGTCTTATTCCCCACCTTCACATCTGTTAAATACTTGCTCCAATTTGCTAAGGACAAATCTGCCCCAGTGCCACTCTCCTTACTATGGCAGTTTCTTGCAAAATGGTTTGGCTGATTACAATTATTGTAGATAATGTCTTTTGACACAGATCTGTTACCCCCACCAGAGTTCTTATCAGGTTTGGAGTTTAAATGGGAAAAAGAGTGTCTTACCGGTACTTGACAGCTACCTCACTGCTGTGGCATCTGTCTGGCCATTTGGTAGTCCTCAGCTAAAGAAACAGCCTTTTCCCCACTCTCTGGTTGATGTTCTTTACCCATAGCTGCACATCTGTAGGCAAGATGTAGATGAATTGCTCCATGGCAGATGTGACAATGATCTGCGGGACTGTTTTGCTCTCTGGTTGGATCCATTTTACCAGGAGTTCTCTAAGTCAGGTGAAGGATTCTAGAGGACTGTCGACCGAGTTGTACCTCAGAGATTGAAATCTCTGCCTGTAGGTCTCTCCGGAGATATCATACCTTTTCAGGATTTTGCTTTTCATCAGGTCATAGTTTTCTGACTGTGTAGTGCCCATACTACTGTAAGCAAGTTGGGCTTTCCCTGTCAGGTAGGGTACCAGTCTGATTGTCCATTGCTGTTTTGGCCACCAGCAGGCTGTGGCAACTCTTTCAAAAGTTGTCAGATGTGCCTCAGTATCATCTGAGGGACACAACTTTGTAAGTTTAATGGCTTTTAAGTTGCTTGCATTTTGTTGCTTGTCTGGATCTGTGCTGGACCCTCTGCATTTGATAGCTTGCAAGACATCCAGCCATTGCTGCTCCTGTCACTGCACCTCTTCTCTCATTGGCTGCTTCTGTCATTGCATCTCTTTTTCTCTCTGCTTCTCAGTCTCTTTTTGTTGTATAGCCCACCATTTGAAAAAGTCCATCAAGTTTTCAGGTTCTGTCACTGCCTGTTCTTTTTCCATAACTTGTGCTGGCTGTATAATCTCAGACTGGAATTTTGTCTCTGCTAGTTTGGCTGCCATTCTCCTGGTAACCACTCCTGTATTTGGTGCTGCAGAATCCATTCCTTCCTCTGTGCTTCCCTGGTACTAGGTCCAGTACCCATGCATAAAACTCCTCTCTTAGGGTATGCACAGCGTAAATCCCACTTAGGCTAACACCATCTGTCATTGAGGCATAGGTCAGGAAGCATAGGAAACACCAGGAGCAGTTGTAGAATGCACCAAAAATATTTATTTACAGTAGCAGTAACATAAAAAAAAAACTTATTCATAATAACTATGTACAGAGGCAAAATAAAATAAAGCTTTCTTTCAGTCTCTGTGTCCCTTGTTCTTCTTCTTCAGCAGTTGCAGCTTAGCTCTTTTATAAGTCTTTTTCAACTCCCATCCTTAGCAAGCATCCTGTTTTTGTAAATATCAGGCAGGGCTGCTAGAATGCAGTGTGCTTAAGTTGAGAGGCTCCCTTTTGCAGCTTTTGCAAATGGCTGGAAGATTTGCACTCAAGGAACCTCTGGAGTTTTCCACTAGCTTTCTGCAATCATCTCAAAATATAATTATATACATTTCAACAGTAACACTATATATTTTCTAGACAATAGGGATTCCAATATCAGTTTAATTTTCATACAGTGATTTGCACATATTTTTTATATAAGCAGATATGCAAGGGAGGGAAAATAGACAGCAAGGGAGGACTGAGAGACAGTGAGAGGCAAAGAACTGCAAGCCTGTCGGGTTGATCAAGTCTGAAGTCTCACAGGAAAATTTGGTTGAACAACCAGACAGAGAAGAGACAGAAAAAGAAAGAACAGATTCTTGCATTTAAACACTTTCTCCATAACAATTGGGACAGAGTCCTATTCTACCCTGTCACAAAGGTCAGGCCACATGTCCCGTTGATTGAAGATCTGGCCACTTGTCATCTTCAGCCTATTCAGGCCCTTTGCACAGCTACTGCACAAGGCCCACCAACTACAGAGGACCTAGACCTAGGAGTGGCTTCATAGCCTGGCTCCCTCGCAGGTCAAGGGGATCCCTAGCTCTCCCAGCACAGGCTGGTGGCCCCCTGTAGACAGCAAACCCCACTGAGTGGGGTTTGGCAAGTTTCCCACCTGGCTCTGAGTTAAACTGGTACTCTATTGCATTTTCTTTTCCTCTCAGCAAAGGATCAGCTCAACTGTGCTGCCATTACAGTTTCTGCACACTTTCTGCTTTCCAAGCCTTTTAGTAGTAGGCTCTAATTCCAACGCTAGATCAACAGTTCCAGTCCTCAGCCGGATCTCAACAACAGACACAGGTCCCTGAAGCCTAGGGCACTTGCTCACTCTTTCTGTCCTAAAGTCTCTCTCTCTCTGCTTTAAATCAGCTTCCACCTTTTCTCTGGCTTACTCACAGTTCTTGGAAGCCTCTTTCCCAGCTCAAGTTGCTCTCTCATTCCCAAACGGTTACAGGATGACTGCAGCAAAAGTCTCTGCATAACACAGCAAGCTCCAACAGGATACCTGGAATGGTTAACTCAAAATACGCAGCTTCTCCAAACAGCAAGAATACTTCTCCACTATTTCTCTGACAAACTCTGCTTTACTCCAGTTGAAGCCCTGTGAAAAGCCTTAGAAGATGCCTCATGTAGCACAGAGCCCTACTGACTAGATCAGAGCCCAGCCACAGATTGCCCTCACTGCCCAAAGTCTCTGGGATTTCTCCAGACAATCCTGCCCTCTGATTTGTTGGTTTCAGTCATCAATCACAATGTTGAGCCCACTTTGCTTAATGGTTTGCTAGGTTTCTTGGCACCTGAAAATAGTTAACTCCTACTCCCATCAGCCCTTTCATCAGTCTCTGGGCACCTAAGTACTTGATTGGCTGTCTTTAGGGGGTTAAAGTATCAGAAACATAGCTGCTCACTTTACAGTCCCACACAGTCTATATAAAGTTGTCATTTTCAGGTCTGTTTACAGCCAAAGTATAGAGTTTTAAAACACAGTGTTCCAGGGACTTGTAGCAGTCCTTGTCCCCTGTCAAGTGACTGCAAAATTAGAATCTACCAGCCCTCTTGGTGATCGCTAGCTCCGTTGTCAACTGTTCCCCCTCAAGCAGTGACTGGGCTCATTAATATTCATGAGTCCATCATGCATATGTAACTTCTCCATTTCTATAGCACATTCAAGCAGCTGGTTTTACATTAAGTAGTCGCTCCCTTCATGCCTTCCTAAGGTGTCCGATCCCTATTCAGCTGACAAGAGGGTGGATAGCATCAAAGGTGTAATTAGATGGCTGCAGGGCCAACCGAAACACCAGGCACTTCTGTGCATGTGCAGACTGGCGGGCCTCTTTAAAACACAAATTCAGGCTGCCAGTCCTACAATATGACCCCTGGCAGCCTGTTCAGGACAGCAACAGAGTGGGAGACATTGGAGGATGAGGAAAACCAAGGTAAACCCCCATGGGGGGGTTACAGAAATTATATAAAAAAAATGGTGGTCTAGTGGACCCCCAATCAGCCCCAATCCCAGTTAGTGATTACAAAACAAAAACTCTGGTGGTCTAGCAGACCCCAGATCAGCCCTGATCCCAGTTAGTAATTATAAACAAAAACCATGGTGGTCTAGCAGTCCCCCCCATGCCCCAATCCCCTGTTATGTATATGTAGCCACCCCACTCCTCGACTGTCTAGGGGCATCCAGTGTTAAAAGAGGGAAGGGGGCCTACTCCTGAGGAAACCCAGAACTGAAACCTTAACAACCTGGCAGGAACAAATTAAAGTGTACCTTACCATGACCTGGGTCTTATCTGCAGAACAATGAAACTGTTACCCCTCACATCTGCTTCAGTAACCTAGGTGGAACCAGGAGACCTCTTCTCTCTCGTCGTCTTCAGTGAAGTCACTCTTCCAACACTCTGGCCCAGGAACGCGTGATCGAACATGGGCCAAAACTTAAAGATCTCCCCCTGAAGAAGTCTGGTTAGAATTCATTAATTTCTGTACACTTCATCATAAGTTACATTCCAGTGTTGTTAAAAACTCTTGACACTCTAGATTCAGCAACAAAGAATTTATTTCACCTGAGTTCCCAATGATTTACAGAGGACTCGGGGGTCCCGTTGCTTGCTTACACACCTTCTCCTCCAGCTCCATAGAACGTAAACAATTTACAGAGCCGGGGCACATTTGTTGGGAGAACAGATATCCTAGGCAGCATTTTCCATTCAGGCAGCTACTGAAACCTTTGGATGGCATACTCAAGACCCTCCTGTGGATCCTTCAACAGCCTACAGAGCCAACCACCCTGTGGCACCGGTAAGCTAGTCTCTGTACCTACTTGTTATTTTCCTTTTCACCACAGTCAGACTCTCACATATGGAGAAGGGAGTGGCTTACTCCCACCTGGTCCTGTGCCATGGGGATGCAAGATTTTTCCGCTCTGACCAGTCACTTATTTAACATGACTATCCTTCCACCGGTTTTCCTGTACTCCGGCAATGGGGGGATTCAGGGGTTCTCCTGATCACCCATGGCCTGTGTACCCACAACCTTACCTCCTGTGCTTCATATAAGACACTGTGTCCAGAGGGCTTCCCAATGCCTAAACCTTTTCTATATGTGGCCCGCCTGAACAGCTTGTGACTGGACCCCGAGACCTGCCCCTCCTAGAAGGCCCCCTAAATGGGTGAGAAGCTTCTGGCACCCCCATTTTCTCAGGTCTGCACCACCCTGCCACACTGGGGAAGCCGGGAGGGGTACTGCCATCACCCTTCCCCTGGAGGAGTCCTGCCATGAAACCTCCAGCTCTGGTAGTGCAGGCCTATACTTCCACTGGGCCTGGGACCCACAAAACTCCTAATCTGGGCACTCTCACTACCTCTCACTCCTGGGAGTCCTGTTTATCCCCACGATGCTGGCAGGCTACCTACGGCCCACTCCCCACGCACTGTCTACCGGAACCATGCCGCTGTACATACTAGCATTACCTTCACTTGCAAGGTGGGGTTCCCTCCTAGAATCAGGCCCAACCCAGACCAATGAGCTCCTCCCTGCCTACCTGTCCTGCCATCTCCCAGCCAGCCTCTCTTCCTGTTCCCATGTCCCCTGCTTTTATACAGGCTCCAAACCTGCCTATAGTGGCAGTTCAAAGTATAGCCTGGGCTGATGCCTCCCCCAACTACCTATTAAAACCCTTACCAAAGGGGGAGACACCAAAAGGTGGGGGTCCTAATTACTTGTAAGTCCCCTTAAAGGAGAGGTGGCTTACATATAATTAAACAGCCCTGGTGATCTAGTGGCCCCCTCACCCCAGCAGGCAGTGTCCCACCACCTAGCTCCCCAACCTGAAACAGAGCCAGTGACCAGCATAGCCCTCCTCACACCACCGTGTCCAGACACCAACTGAGCTGTCAATAAGGAGTATGTACTAGTACTTATGTAACCAAGTAAGGCCTACTAGGCACAATGCCTGTTTTTAGGGGTGACCCAGGAGCACTGCAGGAGGTTCAGTGACTTGGTTAGGGTCACACAATATGCATGTTGAGGTTGTGGGAATGAAACCAAGGTCTGCTATATGTACCAAGCTCGTTTATAGCTTGTTACTCTAACCTCTAGGCTATACTGCCAGGTGTGTCTCAAATGATCAAATCAGACAATCTGGGTGAGACACTGAGCAGCAGACTGATACTATTACTGAGCAATGGACAGCAAAGAGGAAGGGAGTGGCCAGGGCATGGCAGCCGATTAAACAAGCATTGGTCAATGCCAAACATGTTTGCCAGCATGGTGTTACAAGTTCAGACTCAAGCTCAGGAAAAGTATCTCAGGAGGCAATCAGAGCAGAATCAAGTGGGTGCTCAGTGCTAAAACAGGCTGAGATCCTTCAGAGCAATCACATCACAAGATATACAGTAGTGCCAGCCAGGATGCAGCTCAGTGTCTCAAGTTACTGCATGACAAAAGGGATTACCTACCACTGAAATTCCCTTCTTTACTGCGGTAACTCTATTGCAAGTATACTGCAGTTCTGTCTTGCATCTCGACAAGCATCAATGTAGCTGCTGGGACAACCGGGATAGAATTAGTGGACCATAATTCTTTTTTAACCCTTAAAATGTCTATGTTAAAAGTCTTTGTTGACAAACACACCAGTAAAGACATCATGAGACCAAAGTGCCTTCCAAACTTGGATTATTTCACAGATACAAAACCTGTGTCTCTCTCTGTCTCTCTCTTTCTGGACAACAGACCTGCCATAAACCTGCTGTCCAGCAACTTCTGCCAATAACAGATTATAGGGAAATAAGCTAAATGAATGCCGCCCCATAAACTTGGCTTAATCAACAAGACTAGTGTTATGAAGAACACAGACTATGCAGTTCTGTAATCCTCTGTTCACCCTGTCACTCCATCGTGATCTCTGTGCTAGATGAGGCTAGCTTAAGCTAATACTCAACACATGGACAACTTCACTGGAGCTGCCTGCTGCTCAGATGTAGCTTAGATGCTGCCCACTACTAGTAACCCTACAGTACCTGTGTCCTAGCCTGAACCACTGCAGCCTATCATCATCATCTGATTGTATAAAGCACAAAACTCTATAAATTAGCAGCCCCTGCAGTGACATCACTTACATGGATGGCTACTGAATCTGCCATTGGGCACAGGTGGGTGAGTGAGTGCTCCCCTCCTGGCTTGGTATGTGGTGAGGGATGGAGAGGTTGTGACAGGGTTGAAGGGGACCCTGTCCCAGTTGTTATGAATGCAGGGATCTGTTCTGTTCTTCCCTTTCCTGTCTCTCGTCTGTCTGGTTGCGCAACCAAATTTTCTGATGAGATCTAAAATTTGATCACCTCAACAGTCTCGCAGTTCTCTGCCTCTCACTGTCTCTCAGTCTTCCCTTGCTATTTCTGCCTTTTTCCTCCCTTGCATATCTTCTGGCATAAAAATATTTGCAAATCATTATGTGGAAATGTAACTGATATTGGGATCCCTAGGTTTAGAAATTATTTAGTGTTATTGTTGAAATGTATATAATTAGAGTTTGACATTATTGCAAAAGCTATTGGGAACTCAAGGGGTTAACCTGACAGCAGTTCTTAAGCCCTTTTTCAGAAGCTGTGGAGAAGGGGCCTCAGTTTTGGGACATTGTGTTCTTGCTGCACCTGCCTGAAACATACAAGAACATTTTAGAAAAAAACAAAATGCTTGTTAAGGAGGGGGGTTGCAAAGACTTATAACAGAAAGAGTTGCAATGTTTTGAGAGACACAGAGATCGAAGGAAAACTCAGATGGATCTTCTTTGTTTATTCTGCCTTTGTAAATAGCTATTCTGAACAATTCTATTTATTTTTTTGTTACTGCTAGTACTAATAAACACTTTTTGCAAATTTTACACTTGCTCCTGGTTTTTCCTCTGCTTCCTGACCTGTGCCTCGATGAGAGATAGTGTCAGCCTAAGTGGGATTTACACTGTCCATACTCTAAGCCAGGAGTTTTGTGCGTGGGTACTGGACCTAGCACCAGGGAAACATAGAGAAAGGTATGGATTCTGCAGCAGCAAGTCCAGGAGTGGTTACCAGGAGAATGGCAGCCAAACTAGCAGAGACAGAAGTCCAAGCTGAGATTGTACAGCCAGCACAAGTTATGGAAAAAGAACAGGCAGTGACAGAACCTGAAAGCCTGACAGTCTTTTTCAAATTGTGGGCTATACAACAAAAAGAGATGGAAAAGCAGAAGAGAGAAGAGAAGCAGCAGGAGAGAGAAGAGATGCAGTGACAGGAGCAGCAGATGAGAGAAGAGATGCAGTGACAGAAGCAGCAATGGCTGGATGCCTTGCAAGCTATCAAAGGCAGAGAATCTGGCACGGATCCAGATGAGCAACAAAACACAAGCAACTTAAAAGCCATTAAACTTACAAAGCTGTGTCCCTTGGATGATATCAAGGCATACCTGACAACTTTTGAAAGGGTTGCCACAGCCTGCCAATGGCCAAAGCAGCAATGGACAATCAGACTGGTACCCTACCTGACAGGGAAAGCCCAACTTGCTTACAGCAATATGGACACTGCACAGTCAGAAAACTATGACCTGGTGAAAAGCGAAATCCTGAAAAGGTATGACATCTTGGTAGAGACCTACAGGCAGAGATTTCGATCTCTGAGGTACAGCTCAGTCGACAATCCTCGAAAAGCCTTCACTCGACTCAGAGAACTGATAAAATGGCTCCAACCAGAGGGCAAATCAATCCTACAGATTGACACTTTTGCCATGGAGCAATTAATCAAAATCCTACCTACAGATGTGCAGCTTTGGGTAAAGGAACACTGACCAGAAAGTGGGAAAAAGGCTGTTTCTTCGGACGAAGACTACCAAATGGCCAGACAGATGTCATAACAGTGAGGTAACAGCCAAGCACCAGTAAGAAATTATTTTTTCCCATTTAAACTCCAAGTCTGATAAGAACTCTGGTGGTGGTAACAAATCTGTGCCCAAAGACATTATTTGCTGTAACTGTAATACGCCAGGTCATATTGCAAGGAATTGCCATAAGAAGAGTGACACTGGAGCAGATTTGTCCTTGGCAAATTTGGGCAAGTACTTAACAGATGTGAAGGTGGGGGATAAGACTGTAAAGGGACTCATTGATTTAGGAAGCAGACAGACCCTAGTACATGTTGAGGTGCTGGGAAAACACTGTGCAAAAGGACCAGGTACTGGTGTAATTTGTATCCACAGAGACATGCGATACTATCCCACCACCCAAGTGACTCTGACCATTAAGGGTGTGTCACACCAAATGAAAGTGGGGGTAGTACCCAAGTTACCTGTACCCATGATTATTGGTAATGACTGTCCAGGATTTACAGAGTTAGTCTCAGAGGAACTGAACCTGCAGTTTCAGCAGCAGTGGTAACAAGAGCTCAGGCAAAGGAAATATCAAATGGTGGGGGCTCTTCCTTTCACTGATTTTGATTCAGACTTATTTGAGAACAGCTCTAAGATCCAGAAATCCAGGAAAGAAAGACAATGCCTGTAGAAACTGTGGCAACAAATGAGTGATGGACATAAGGGATTAACATATGAAAATGCTGAAACTAAACCAATCACTGATTGTGATTTTCTTTCAGAACAAGCTAATGGTGTTTCTCTGCAGGGTTATTTTAAGCAGCTGGGGGTGAAACCAAAACAGGGTGAACCAATGTTTAAAAAATGTAATGGGTTACTGTACAAAGTTTGGGTTAAACCTCAGACACAGGAACAGACAGAACAATTGGTTATACCACAGAAGTATAGAACAGAGTTGTTACAGATAACACATGATAGTCCTATGGCTGGTCACTCAGGAAGGGATCGCACCCTTGCTAGACTGCTGCATAGATTTTACTGGCCTGGAATTCATGAAGATGTTGTTACCTATTGTAATTCCAGTGCTGAGTGTCAGAAAGTAGCCCCAGTCAATAGAAAATACAACGTGCCCCTACAATTGATAGATGTGCCTTTTGAGAGAACTGCAATGGATGTGATTGGTCCTTTAGACAAAGGTAAAAAGGGTAATTGATTTATCCTGGTAGTATGCGACTATGCTACTCGATACACAGAATCAGTTCTAATGCGTGCTGTCACAGCTTCAAAAGTTGCAGCAGAACTTGCCCAAGTTTTCAGCAGGATGGGCATACCTAAAGAGATTATTACTGATCAGGGAAGTAATTTAAGTACTGCATTACTTAAGGAACTGTACAGACCACTAGGTATTACTGCCATACGAACCTCCCCCATCACCCTCAGACAGACGGTGTTGTTGAGTGTTTTAACAAAACCCTAAAACGCATGTTAAAAAGGTTTGTAAAAGGGGAAGGGAAAGATTGGGACCAATACTTGCCTTACCTACTTTTTGCTTACAGAGAAGTGCCACAGGCATCAACAGGGTTTTCACCATTTGAAATGCTGTATGGTAGACAGCCAAGAGGGCCACTGGATGTGATAAAAGAAATGTAGGAATATAACCCCACTCAGAAACAATCTCTAATGTCTTATATGTGTGCCCTAAGAAAGAAACTGGAAAATATGTTGAAATCACCCATAGTAATCAGGAAGAGGCTCAAAACCAGCAGAAGGTGTATTATGACCAAGGGGTAAACGAAAAAGTTTTCAAGCCAGGTGAAAAGGTCTTATTACTGTTACCCACTACAGAAAATTACCTGTTAATGAAGTGGCAAAGTCCTTATAAGGTTCTTGGATGTACTGGCACAGTTAACTATGAGACTGAGACCCCTGGCAGGAAAAATCCTACTAAGATATACCATGCTAACCTCCTCAAGAAATGGGTTGAAAAAATGCCAAAAGCTGCTTTGCTAGTTTTACCAGAAACTGATAAAGAAGATATTGATGTAGCTTATGATAGACTGGAACAAACTGTAACTGCTGATGCTGTAAAGGTGAGTGTTTCCTTAAACCCCGAACAAACCGCAGAAATTCGTAACTTGCTAAATACATTTAACAGTACTTTTACCACAGTACCAGGCTGAGCAAAAGGGGCCGAGCACATAATAGTGACAAGGAATGCTCACCCTATTAGGCAAAAGACATACAGGTTACCAGAGTGGGTTAGAGCTGACGTGGTTAAGGAAATACAAAAAATGAAAGAGTTGGGTATCATAGAAGAGTCGAGGAGTGCTTGGTCATCTCCAATGGTAATTTTAAGCAAAAAGGAAGTGGGTGTTAGAATCTGCCTTTATTTTAGGAAACTTAATCAAGTGTCAGAATTTGACAATTATCCTATGCCCAGAATAGATAATTTGGTGGACAGACTGGGAGTGCAAAGTATATCAGTACCCTCGATCTCACCAAGGGTTACTGGCAAATCCCTTTAGCTAAAGAATCCAGAGACAAAACTGCATTTGCCATTCCTGTTGGATTTTATCTGTTCACTACCATGCTGTTTGGTTTACATGGTGCACCTGCTGCATTCCAGGGGTATATGGATGTAATTTTATTCCCTCACACTGGTTATTGTGCTGCATACCTGGATGATGTCATGGTGTATAGTCCAGACTGGAAAAGCCACCTGGAACACCAATGAGCAGTTATCCAATTGATCAAAAAGGCAGGTCTGACAATTAATCCTACCAAGTGTGCATTGGACATGCAGGAAACCAAATATTTGAGCTATGTTTTGGGAAATGGAGACATCAAGCCTGAGGTTTCTAATATAGAAGCTGTAGCTAACAGCCCTGTCCCTAAAACCAAGAAACATGTCAAGTCATTTTTAGGGCTGGCTAGTTATTATCGGAGATTTGTTCTCAACTTTGCAGAGTTAGCTACTCCCCTCACAGAACTCATGAAAAAAAGGTACCCAAATAATGTGAAATGGACCCCAGAGTGTGATGAAGCTTTTCAAGCCATTAAGGCTGCATTATGTTCAGCCCCTGTTTTAAGAAGCCCAGACTTTGAGAAACCATTTTTGTTACAAACAGATGCATCAGAGGTAGGTCTAGGTGTAGTCCTGAGTCAAAATATAGATGGGACAGAACATCCTATTCTGTACATAAGTAGGAGGTTGCATGACAGAGAGAAAAGGTACTCCACCATTGAAAAGGAATGTTTAGCAGCAAAGTGGGCCATGGAGTCTCTTAAGTTTTATTTGCTAGGAAATTACTTTGTACTTATAGCAGATCACAGTCCTTTCTGTTGGTTTAACCAAATGAAAGATAATTCCAGCATCACAAGGTGGTACCTGGCACTACAGCCATTTAAATTCAAGGTAATACACAAATCTGGTAAAGTGAATAGCAATGCTGATTTTCTGTCAAGATATGGATCAGGAATCGAGGGCTCTGAAGGTTAAAAAAACTAATGTATGAGTTTAAACTTTACTGTTTGCTGTACTGTTATAGGAAAAGGATACTGCACAAGTGCTTAATTTCTGAAAGTTAGACACTAATGCTAGTACAGAATTAATAGAACGTTTTGGAAACCTGTTTAATAAAACAGGTTCCCTCTTAAGGAGGGGTGTATAAGTGACAGGGTTGAATAGGACACTATCCCAGTTGTAATGGACAGTTTGAATGCAGGGATCTGTTCTCTTCTTTCCTTTACCGTCTCTTGTCTGTGTGGTTGCGCAACCAAATTTTCTCGTGAGACCTAGGATTTGATCACCCTGACAATCTCACAGTTCTCTGCCTCTCAAGATCTCTCAGCCTTCCCTTGCTATTTCTGCCTTTTTCCTCCCTTGCATATCTTCTGGTATAAAAATATATGCAAATCATTATGTGGAAATGTAACTGATACTGGGATCCCTTTGTTTAGAAATGATATAGTGTTACTGTTGAAATGTATATAATTATAGTTTGAGATGATTGCAAAAGCTATTGGGAACTCAAGGGATTAACCTGAGAGCAGTTTTAGGCTTTTTTTCAGAAGCTGTGGACAAGGGGCCTCAGTTCTGGGACATTGTGTTCTTGCTGCACCTGCCTGAAACATACAAGAACATTTTAGAAAAAAAACAGGATGCTTGTTAAGAAGAGGGGTTGCAAAGACTTATAAGAGAGAAAACAGCAATGTTTTGAGAAACACAGAGATAGAAGGAAAACTCAGCTGGATCTTCTTTGTTTATTCTGCCTTTGTAAATAGCTATCCTGAACAATTTTATTTTTTTATGTTACTGCTAGTACTAATAAACACTTTCTGCAAATTCTACAACTGTTCCTTTTTTCCTGTGCTTCCTGACCTGTGCCTCGATGACAGAGGTCCTGCAGGTGAGCCATTCCCTTCCCCACCAACAGACTGCCCTCTTAAACTGATGGCCAGCTGGGGGAGAGGGGCTAGTTTAGCAGCTGCTGCCATCTGGACTCCTGCACCCTGTTTGGGCTTGGTGCTTGTGTTTTTAGTTCAGCAGGGCTGCCCCACACAAGTAGATCCCATGAACAGAAAAGCTGCTGTTACCTGGTACCTGTGGTGGTGGGTCTAGGCACTAGACAGACTGCATGTTACTTCATCTGATATATGTAGTGCAGAACAGGACTCACAGCCCTCCCTCCCATCCATCAGGATCACACTTGAGAGCCAATACTCAATCAACCCCTTATTAGTACTCCACCCAGTAAAAGGAAAAATTCTGTACTTGGGGGAATTCGGAAATGTTGGTTGGGGCAGCAGCAGAGGGGGTGAATGGGGGGGTTATTTGCACCATTGGGGTGGTAGCATTTGGGAACTGAGGGTGGGACGGGAGTGAGGGTAGTGAGTGGGGGAGGTTAACATGTACAGGAGGGGTGCCAGCATTTGTGAAGGCAGGTGGGATAGCAGCAGAGGGAGCGAGAGGGACCGGGAGTTAAACTTGTACCACAGGGCTGACAGGAACAGAGGGTGGGACAGCAGCAAAAAGAGCAAGAAGGTGGTGAACTTCTAGAGCCACCTGGATTCGGGAATTGAGGATGGAACTTCACGTGGAGGAAGCAGGTGAAGGGGGGTAACTTACTGTATATCTCAGTTCCAATGGGGAATGCAGGGTGGGATAGCGGCAGAGGAAGAAAGCAGGAGGTGGTGAACTTGTATAGCAGGGATGGTGAGGAAGGGAACGGAAGGTGGGATAGCAGGAGGGGGGCAAACTTGTACAGCTGGGCTGGCAAGGACAGGAACAGAGGGTGTGACAGAGTGCAGAGAATATGTTAACTTGTACAGCGGGGCTGTCGGGATTCAGCAGTGGAGGATGGGACAGAGCAAGCACAACTGATGATCATGCCCAGTTGGAGTGCTAAAGGGCAAAATCATCTTGCAATAGGAGCGGCTCCATCTTTCCCATGTAAGAAGTTTCCACCCATCTGCAAGCTGACCAGTGTAATCACCATCCTGCTTATAATACACCACACACAGCCAAACCTCCTCAACACTCAACTGCATTGGCCCCAACATGGCCACACCTACAAAAGCTATACAGTCCTGGCACACTGCCAATATGGTTGTTGTGCATACAGAAGCAAACAAAAACTGACATTGATGACAAAGGTGCACTAGCCCAGACTAGGAGAAAAAAGTCAGCAGCAAAAAGAGAAGTACTTTACTAGTATAACTGATTATATTGCCTGCAGTGCTGAACATTCTCTTTGAGTATGCACCTTCTGGTACACAACTGAGGTACTCAACCGCTACCTCTGTCAAAGAGGGCCGGATGGTCTTTTTCTGGTACCAGTACAGTAGAGGCTCATATGGTCTTGCCAGTGCCACATTTTCATCGAGATATTTCTGCACCATTCAGTTTGCTGGCATCTCTGGCACCAATATAGAATACAGTGACTTTCTGAGCATTTTAATCAAGCCACAGTTGGACTGCTGTTCTCAGTGGTTTGTTATTGATTGAGGTCTTGTTTTTAGCAGCAGCCAACATCGATTAACTCAAGAACAAGGCTGAGCAGCTCTTCTCACATTCATCATCAGCAGCAATTCCTTTGGATCAGTGGTCTTGTCCTCCACTTCTGGGCCTGTCACTGGGTATGCAAGTGGTGACAGTTCCTCTTCTTCTGTACTTGTACCTTAAACCTTTTTTTCAGGCAATATATGTGGAACCTAAAGGAGTGCTTATCCTTGCCACTCTCTTCTGCACCAATAAATGCCTCAATTGTGACCTTGTAGCAAGAATTTTATAGGGTGGCCATGATGTAGTAGTAGAAACAGAAACACAGAAGTTGACTGCAGATAAGGACCTCAAGGCCTATCAGTCTGCCCATTTTTTCTACCTTATGAATGTGCCATAGGCCTTTACTCTATCAATGGCCTATCTATTCATACTCATCTGTATTGCTCCCTTATGCCTTTCCCATGCCTATTTGAAGCCCTGCACTGTATTCATATCCATCACTTCCTGAGGTAGGCCATTCCATGCATCCACCACCCTTTCTGTGAAAAAGAACTCCTTCACATTACCCCTTAATCAGCCTCCCTCTAATCTCATGCTGTGTCCTCTTGTCCTGCTATTTGTCTTATACTGAAATATGTTAAACTCTCTCACCTTGTTAATGCCCTTAAGATGTTTGAATGTTTCGATCATATCACCTCTCTCCCTCCTTTGCTCTAGGGTATACATATTGAGCTCCATTAATCTGTCCTCATATGTTTTCTGATGCAGTCCCTGCCTCCATTTTGCTAATGTCCTTGTGCAGGTGTGGCCTCCAGTACTGCACACAGTACTCCAGATGGGGCCTAACCAGTGTCTTGTAAAGAGTGATTATTACCTCCCTCTTACGACTTGTGATACCCCTACTAATACACTCTAACATCCCCCTAGCCTTACCTACTGCTTTAGTGGTCTGCTTGGATGATTTCAGGTCATCTGTGATGACAATGCCCAAGTCTCTTTCTTCCCTTGTGATTTCCAGCAACTCCCCTCTCAGCCTATAGGTGGCTTCAGGGTTTCTCTTCCCTATGTGCATGATCTTCCACTTCTTTACGTTAAACCCCAGTTGCCACTCTTCTGACCATTTTGCCAGTTTATCCAGATCCCTTCTCATTCTGCCCCCATCTGGATCATCTACTCTGTTGCAGATCTTGGTGTCATCTGCAAACAGACAAACCTTACCCACCAGTCCATCTGCAATGTCACTGATGAAGATATTGAAGAGGAATGGCCCCAGGACTGATCTCCGAGGTACCTCACTTGTAACTTGTATCTGTTCTGGCTGTATACCATTTACTTCCACTCTCTGTGTTCTGCCCGCCAACCAGTTTGCCACCCAGTTGACCAACTTCTGACCCACCCTCAGCCTACCCAGCTTATTAATCAATCTTCTGTGTGGAACAGTATCGAAAGCTTTCCTGAAGTTAAGGCAGATGACATCAACTGCACCCCCTTGGTCCACCATGCTGGTTACCCAGTCAAAGAAATCTATGAGATTAGTTTGACAGGACCTTCCTGTTGTAAATCCATGCTGTCTTGGATCCTGTGCTCCTATGGATTCCAGGTGTTGCACTAGCCTTTCCTTAAGGAGTGCCTCCATAATTGTGCCCACTACTGAGGTAAGACTGACTGGTCTGTAGTTCTGTGCCTCCTCCATTCTACCGCTGTTGTGGAGTGGGATCACATGAGCTCTTCTCCAGTCTTCTGGGACCTCTTCTGTGCTTAGAGGCTCACTAAACAGTTCTGATAATGGCTCTGTTAGTTTCACCCTTAGCTCCTTTAGTACCCTAGGATGTATACCATCCGGTCCCATTGCCTTGTCCACCCTGAGTTTAGCAAACTCTTGTAGGACCTGTTCTTTTGTGAAAGGACTTGTGCACACCTCCCTCTCCCTTGTGTCCATGGTGCTGAGCTGTGGGCCCTTCCCTACCTTCTCCTCAGTAAATACTGAGCAGAAGTATCTATTTAGGATAGATGCTTTTCCTTGGTCCTCCTCTACACACTCCCCCTTATCCCCTTTGATCTTAGCAATACCCCGTCTGGACTTTCTCCTTTAACTAATGTATCTATAGAAAGTCTTGCACCCTTCTTTTACTGTTCGTGCTAGTGTTTCCTCAGTTTGGTCCTTTGCCTGCCTTACTGCCTCCCCTGCTTCCCTTAGGGGAGTTTGGTATGCCTCCCTATCTTCGTCCTGCTGCATTCCCTTATATTTCGTGAATGCCAACCTTTTTGCTCTTACCTTTTCTGCTACTGTTTCTGAGAACCAAAGTGGTTTACTCCTTCTTTTGCTGTTGCTTTTCTCCCTAACAGAATGGATGTTGCTTCAAGTATTACATCCTTTATGCTTGCCCACTTTGCCTGTACCCCCTCACCTGTATTTCTTCTTGCCAGGGCTAGCTTAACTCTGTTAGCCATCTTATCAAAGTCAGCTCCTCTGAAGTCCCATATTTTTGCCTTGGAATGGGGTGATTTGGTTCTAATGGCCAAATTGAACCATAACATGTGATGGTCACTGGCCCCCATGTGACCTTCTATCTGGAGATCTGTGATCCTTTCCCCGTTTGTCAGTACTAGATCTAGGATTGCCCTGTCTCTTGTGGGTTGTTGTACCAGTTGTTTGAGGCCCTCCTCCTGCAGAGAATCCACTGTGTGACTAGTTCTGGTGGATGTTCCTGCTGGTATTGACCAATCTGTATCTGGCATGTTGAAGTCTCCCATTATCAGAACCTCCCCTTTAGCTATCATGTTTTGTATATCTCCTAACAGTAATGTGTCTATGTTCTCCCCCAGTCTGCAGGCCTGTAGACAACCCCAGTTCATATGGCTGTCCCATTTCCTGTTTCCAGGGCACCCCACAGTTCTTCTGGCTCCTTATGTATATTCTGAATTTCTGTAGCTTTGACATTTTCATTGACATAAATGGCTATTACTCCCCCCCCCCCCACTTTTTGCACCTCGGTCTCTTCAGAACAGTACATAGCCGGGTACCAAAGTCTCCCAAGTGTGGCTACTGGTGAACTATGTCTCACTAGTGGCTACTATGTCCAGTTTAGCCTCTGTCATTGTTGCCTGCAAGTCTGGGATCTTGTTTCCCAGACTGTGGGCATTTGTGTACATGATTTTCCATTTGCCAGATTTAGGTGAGTTAGTTGTTGGGCGAGGTCCAGCATTTCCCCTGTGCATTTATGGGGAGCCGGACCTTTTTCCTTACCTGGTGATGCAAATGAACTACAGACATGCTGAACTCCTGTTTGATCACTAGCTGAGGGGGGAGGGGTGTTCTTCCCATTTGATGCATTGGGTGCTGCATCCCTCTCCCCATTGGTTAGTTTAAATATTCTGCAAAGACGTCAAACTTCTGCTCCAATGCACTGACTCCCTCCTTAGTCAGATGCAGTCCATCAAATTTAAAGAACTTTCATTCCCAAAACTGTTGCCAGTTCCCTACAAATTTGTACCCTTTTTCCTGGCACCAGCCCTTGAGTCACATATTTAGCTCACCTACCTCCCCTTCTATGATCTTCCATCCATCTTCCTCCCTCTCCCAGACCGGCAGGATCTCAGAGAAGGCGATGCCAGATGAAATGGATGACAGTTTGTCTCCCAGCCTGGTCAGGTGTTCCTTGGTCACCACAATTGACTGGCTGGTGACATTGTTAGTCCCTATGTGTACCAGGACATCAATGTTTTCTCCTGCTTCCTGCACAGTTTTATGCAGTCAGTGTCTCTCCATGCTGATGTACCTGGGAGACATCTGACCATTACCCCCAGCTGGAGGTGGGTATCAAGTCCCCGAATCATGAGGTCTCCTATGATCAGAAGTGTTTTGGATTTCCTTTTTGCTTTTTTTTTGTTTTGGTCCCTGTTTTGGGTGAGTTTTTCTAGCGCTAGCTACTGTGAAGCAGTGTCCTGCTTTGCAGTGTCCTCTACTCCTTTGTTTGATTTTGGAGAAGTCAGGTGTACCTATTTACAAAATGTGTTTGTCACACAAAAGCTATGTTCTTAGTCTTTCTTTCACATTACCAGATGTGGTAGTTTCCTTCTCCTCATATTGGGACTTTATGTCAGCTAGGGATGAGCGAACTGGTTCGTCAAAAATATGAATCGACCTGAACATGTCGAAGTGTTGGTAAACGAATGGCTTCTGAACACTTTTAGCTGTTTGGATCAGTTTGGGCAGCTGCTTTATCGCAGGAATGTGGTGCGAGAAGCACCAGAGCAGGAGGAAACCACAGGAGGGACCAGAGACAAGACTCTGGTTCCTCATTGGTTGGCCGAGCTGTCCATCTTCCTAAAGTGGCACCTGATTGGGTTTGCTCTACAACCCACATGGTCCACTTTAGGAGCTATGCAGAGGAATACAGGATAGAGAAGGAGCAGCAGCTTCTACAGACTGCTCCATGATTCTGTGCTTCTGCTGCTTGTGTTTGCCCATTGGGCAAGAAAGAAGTCGACTTGAGGACTCTTAAAAAAAATGAAACTAAAGAATATCATTTTTTTAATATATTTTATATTATTTAAAAAAATAACTAAAAGAAAACTTGGGGTGGGGAGTTGGTGACTCGGGGTTGGGAGGGGATTAGAGCCGAGGACTGGGTCGCATGTGGGTATGGGAGTCAGGGACTGGGGAGTTGGGAGAGAAGACTTGGGGAGGGGAGTAGGAACTTGGAGACTGGGGGCAAGTGAGTGAGTCAAGAAAGACAAGAAGAGAAAAGACTTGAAGTGCCAAAGAGAAACTGCCAAATTTTTTTTTTGAGCCGCAGAGGGGATTAACTGTGCCACCAATACCATACCACTCCCAGTTAGCCTTTTCGCTGTTTACCCATTTTCCCCCCAAAAAGTCAGCTCTCAGTTCTACTGCCTGTGCTTACTGCTCAGTCACTTCAGTGGTGATTTATTATTATTTTATTTTTTATTATACAATCTTTGGCTCAGATGTATTCCATCTCATCACGTGGAATAAATAAAAAATAAAAATCCTTGAAGGGAAAGTACTGTCTGACAGAGGTTTAGGCCACCTACAGCATCCTCCATTAGCCTAGGTGGTGTGTGAAATAAATTCTGTATGTGTCTGTGTGAAATAAAACTGGCCAGCAAGTCACCAGTGCCACTTCTTGCATACTGCCTGTGTGACCCCCCTCTCAAGAAGTCAGTCATCTGTCATCTTCCTCCCTGTGCTCACTCGGTGGGGTATAAGCTTTGGCTCAGCGGGCAGGGCATTCCATCACATCATGTGGAATAAAAAAAATTCCTTGAAGGGAAAGTACTGTGTAAGAGAGGCTTAGGTCAGGCAGGGTCCCTGAATCTCTTTGGGTAGCAGCAGTGCCTGCAGCATTGACCCTTAGCCTAGGTGGTGTGTGAAATAAATTGTGTGTGTGTCTGTGAAATAAAATCAGCCAGCCAGTCTCCATTGCCACTTCTTTCATACTGTCTATGTGACCCCCCCCCCAAGAAGTCAGTCATCTGTCATCTTCCTCCCTGTGCTCGCTTGATGGAGTATAAGTTTTGGCTCAGTGGGCAGGGCATTCTGTCACATCACATGAAATAAATAAAAAAATAAAATAAAATCCTTGAAGGAAAGTACTGTGTCAGAGAGTGTTAGGACAGGCAGTCCCTGATTCTCTGTTGGTAGCAGCAGTGCCTGCAGCATTGGCCCATAGCCTAGGTGGTGTGTGAAATAAATTTTGTGTGTGTGAAATAAAATCTGCCAGCCAGTCACCAGTGCCACTTCTTGCATACTGTCTGTGTGACCCCTTCCACCCCAAAAGTCAGTCATCTGTCATCTTCCTCCCAGTGCTTGCTTGGCAGGGTATAAGCTTTGACTCTGTGGGCAGGGCATTCTGTCACATCACATGGAATAAGTAAGTAAGTAAGTAAGTAAATAAATAAATAAAATCCTTGAAGGGAAAGTACAGTACTGTGCCAGAGAGGGTTAGGCCAGGCAGGGTGCCTGAATCTCTGTGGGTAGCAGCAGTGCCTGCAGCATTGGCCCTTAGCCCTAGGTGGTGTGTGAAATAAAATCTGCTAGCCAGTCACCAGTGCCACTTCTTGCATACTGCCTGCACCTTAGCCTAAGTGGTGTGTGAAATAAATTCTGTGTGTGTGTGTGTAATACAATCAGCCAGCCAGTCTCCACAGTGCCACTTCTTGCATACTGTTTGTGTGACCCCCCCAAGATGTCAATCATCTGTCATCTTCCTCCCTGTGCTCGCTTGGTGGGGTATAAGCTTTGGCTCAGTGGGCAGGGCATTCTGTCACATCACATAAAATAAATTAAAAAAAAACTCCTTGAAGGGGAAAAGTACTGTGTCAGAAAAGGATTAGGCCAGGCAGGGTCCCTGAATCTGCCAGCCAGTGATCAGTGCACCAGTGCCACTTATTATGTACTGTCTATGTGACCCCCCCCAGCAAGAAGTCAGTCATTTGTCATCAGGGAAGTACAACCATAGGTATTTCAAATTTTCAGTGGCAATTGTTTGTAGAAGCTCAGTTTTCATTCTGTTTCTTGTGCTCTGAGATGCACTGCCAGTGCCAAGTTCATGACACAATGAATCACGTTCTTCATGGTCATCACGAATCACACTGCCTCAACTTTTTTTGGTGCAACCCTGTTTTTGTTTTTTTAATCTTTGGTTTCATCGTGAATCAGGACACCCAGTTATCATGTCACATCACTCATGATCCGATCCTTGCTCCAGTACGATGCTTCTGTTATTGTTCATGTTCTGCAGGATGCCCTACTAGCAGATGGACTTGAATTTTTGTCCTCACAAGCCGACTGTATTTAATCCAGTAGATATACTCTCAGACCGAACATTGTAGCAGTTCGGGGAAGTACAGCCATAGATATTTCAAATTTTCAATGGTGACTGTTTGTGGAAGCTCAGTTCCATCCAGTTTCTGGTGCTCTGAGAAGCACTGCCAGTCTCAAGTTCATGACTCATGTCACGTCACAATGAATCACGTTCTTCACAGTCATCACGAATCACACCACTTCAACTTTTTTGGGTGTAACCCTGTTTTTGTTTTTTAAATCTTCAGTTTCATCATGAATCAGGACACCCACTTATCATGTCACATCACACATGAGCCTTGGTCCAGTACGATGCTTCTGTTAGTGTTCACGTTCTGCAGGATGCCCTACCTGTTGTGTTACATACCGAGAGCCATTGCTGAACATAATTGGTCACATACATTACAAACACATTGTTCCCTTCTACAAAAAGTCAGACTCAGGAGACTGGTTTAAAAAAAAATAAAGATCTGGGACTTGCCTGCCTTTGGACCATATCCTCGTTATCCTGGGGGTGGGTGGAAGGTACAGTCTGTACATGACATGATTGTACTGGTAGCAATTGTGGCAGACAAGTCCCTGATCTCACACACAGTCGCTTTCTCATTCTGAGGAGATCATTTAGCTAAATGTGCCTTAACCAGATTGATTAAAATTCAAAAATGTTGCTTAGCTCTGTTTTTTGCCCTGAGGTTGATAGTAGTGGTAGAAGCAATAGTGAAGTGGTGACTTTCGGACTGCCTGGTGCTCTTTTTTTGCCATGTTGCTTCACATCATGTTTCATACTGAAAGCCGTTACTAAACAAAATTGGTGCCAAACATATCCCCTTCTACAAAAAGTCAGACTCAGGATACTGGTTAAAAAATTGAGATCTGGGACTTGCCTGCCTTTGAGCGAAATCATCGCCATCCTCCAGGAGGCACATCCACAGTCACATTATGCACTCCTCATCTCTTTTCACTCCTCATGCTGTTTAGTACTACTAAATAGTGGTTTCATTGCTTTTTTCTATAGATATGATGATTAAATGCTGTTTTAAATATTTTTTTTCACATACAGTTACCATAAAAACATAAAGGTTATAAAAGGTTTGGATAAGCATCCAGAACATTTTTTGCTTATCTGAACGTTTTAGAACTTCAGAACCTTTAGTGGTTCTCCCATCCCTAATATGAACAAACTGCAGGTTAATCAGAGCAATGAAGGAAAGCATCTGGGACACTTGCAACCCATGTGGTCTTTTCAAACTGTTTTAGCACACAGCAGAGGGTCTTCATCAGTCACCATTGATTAGGACTGATTCTTCACCTTTCCAATAGCAATACCATGTGCTGCATACTGGTGGATGCCCTTCTGTTGTTGTAGCAGTATCTGCATCATGTAATAGTGCATTGCCTTGTTGTACCATGAGGCTGACAGGAACGGGGGGTAGACAGCAGCATAGGGAGCGAGAGTTTGTTTCAGTGGGTGGAGGATGAGGCAATTCTGCTGCTCAATGTTGTACAGCTGTTTTCATACATTAATAGAATGGATAAAATGACCATAGATATTTTTGCCCACCCCTACACAATTCTGCACACTGCTGCCTTCCTTGTATAGAAATCCATGGATCCATGATGCCGGTTCAACAACAAAGTTGCCGACCAACATTACAGCAATGGATTTATGTCAACTACAACTGCGGTCCATCCGAAAGCCCCCCAACCCCCCATGCGGAAGGCTCTGCTCCCCTCATCCCCTGTAATTCATATATTCAACTGTAAGTCAGAGTTGATTCGGGGGGGGGTGCAAGACCCCAAGAAAGCAGTGCTGGGGTCCTGAGATGACAGTACAGTGACCTGTCACTGTGTTGCTGTACTGTCCTTCACGGTATAGGTGTCGCTGTTCGGTTGGCATATGGAAATCCATGAACTACTGAGTTGAAACAGTGAGCAAAGTGTGGAACTTGTGTATCATCACCCAACCTGACTCCTTTACAATTTTCTTTGCGTTATCTGTTAGTATCAAACCTGCTGTTAGCCAGAGTGGTGTCAGCCACTCATCAAACATCTGCTTAAGGCACTCTGACAGGTTTTCTGCATGATGGTCATTGTGAAATCCACAGATGCATAAAGCTGTCTCTCTGAACAGATTGGAAGACCTCCATGCCTTGCTGCTGTTGCCACTTAAACCAGGGAGAAAAACCAGAAGGGGAAGGGGAAGCTGACACAATAGGTTGTCACTGCCATGTAGTCTGTGGTCTGACCACTCGCCCACATGTCAGTGGCAATGTGAACCACCAGCACAGTGGATGTTTTTAGGTTATATGACTCTGGTATTAATTTGGAAGTGCTACTGCAGAGATGTATCTGCAGCTGGGTATTTAATACCTTGGCCTGTAGCTTTCACTAGCAATAAAAAACCACCATTGCTAGCAAAAGAAAATGGCAACAAGTCAGTGGCTAGCACTTCCACAGTTGTCTTTGTTAACTTTTTGGTCTTGTTCTGTTAGCTTTTTATTTCTGTCTCATTTCCATAGAGTAAACTAGAGACAGTTGACTTATTCTTTTGGGTCCACTAGATGGCTAGCTCCTACTTTTCAGAGGGAGTGGTCCACAAGCTCTTGGATACTGCAGGAAAATAAGATGATGAGGAGTCTGTTCTCATATAGACAAAATGTAAATAGATAACAGAAAACGTTGGCAAACCCTTTTTTCCTTTATAAACTGTCAGTGACTGCCTGACACCTGCGGCCACATTGCTATTGCCCGTGATATACGTCTGCCTACCCTGACATATGGGGTGGTGGTCTATCACTCTGCCTCTAAAACTACCCTTCATAGATGGGACATAGCCTACAGCAATATCTGCAGATTTGCTTTGGCTACAAACAGGTTTACTCACTGCTGTGATCTACATGAAAAGTTAGGTCAGCTCCCCCCCTCTGAACTGCGGACATTTGCCTTGAGATGTCTAACCTACTCAGTCATTAACAGGCAGTCCGCTATGACCCTGTCTACGCTTCTAAAGTCTGACAATCACACTTACCCTCTTAGGTCCAGTGTCCCGACATCCTTGCAAGTGCCTAAAAGCAAGACCAACTTTAGTAAACTGTCCTTTGCCTTTGCTGCCCACGCAGTCTAGAACTCTATCCCTGCCACTATCTGGCAGTCTGAGTCCTCTTATACCTTTAAAAAGGCATATTGCTTCTACCTCTCCCAGGCTACAGTATGTTCCTGCCCTTAGACCTAACTGGGGTTTTCCTGCCTAACTACTCTGTGCCATTCTTGTATTTACAGTGCTAAAATGAACATACACTCTATGACATGACTTAGTTGGTTGTGCTCTCTGCCTTATGTACTATACGGCTTTTGCTTTTGCACAATGAATGCTTACCTTTTCCAGTAATCTAGGCAAGAAAGAATGCCTGACAGTGGGTGGTATTGGGCAATACTGGACCACCCAGGGGTGTAATGAGGCCCGGCGCCACAGGCGGAGATCCTTATAGCCCATAGAAGGTCCAGTATTGCCCAATACTGCCCATCATGGAGGATATTATTGCACTTAGAAATGGGCTTTTTGTTACTTTATGCAGAAGATGTGTAAACATATGTAAATAAATAGTAACATGTCATTAAAAAAGATTTAAAGACAACATTGTTGTTAAATAGTCCCTCCATTGTTGCATGTGGCAGTAGAGGGCGCTGTGTGTGGTCGGTGTGGTGTGCAGTTTGTTAAGGCAGCTGGGGCTGAAGTGTGAATGTAACATTGTGAGAGGTGGAGTGGGATGGGAGCTTGCTTGAAGCTTCCTGACCTCGGTTTACAGACCGTTGCCTGTACAGTGGAGGTGAGTGGAACGAATGGCAGCAGGGGGTCACAGAAAAGGACTTTTTTTTAAAAACTTGAGATGAATGGGATATTGTGTTGTGGGGAGGTGTGGCTTATTTACTGACTCGCTGATGGTAAGTGAGAATTAGTAAAGTGCTGAGCAGGGGGGGGCTCTCGCTAGGTAAATGGTGAAACAGTGGTGGCTTTTTAGGGTTTGGATAATTAGTCTGATATTGTTGAAAATGTTTATTAAATGTTTATAGTGCATGGAAAATATTTTTTTTTGTCTAGAAGGCTTGTTTATTTTGTGAGGCGAGTGGGGATGGCCGGCTTGCTCAGTTGTCGCGCTAGCGAGCAGAAAATAAATGGTGGCTACTGACTTTTAAAATTTCAACTGGCACAGGGATACCAGTTTAACAGTGTAGAACATGGCAGGTTGGAACTTTTTATTTCCTGGTCATCTGTCGAAAGTTAATGTACCCCCCCCCCGGCAGGGGTACCAGCCAATCAGAGACTAGGAAATAAAAAGCCCATTTTCTAATTGTTAGCATTTTCTGTTTCAGTGTTGTACCATACATTGTATTCTTGTTGGACCAATTTTCACTTCCCCTATTGTATTGTTAAGCAATAAACCATGACAAGGTGTTGGTGATGCTGGTTTTACCCACGCCTGACGTGGTTCGGTCATGAGGCCGCAGGCCGAGTGACTAAACCTCGTCAGGCATGGTTAAAACCAGCATCACCAACACCCTGGAGTGGTTTATTGCAATTATACAATGTCTCTTTGATTTTTTGTAACAAAAATTAAAATAAAATATATTTTTCCACTTTTAATCATTTTTATTACATTTGTCATTCTGCCAAAAAATAGTTTCCTGTCAGTAGGTAGAATAATGTTACCCCATTACTCATCCCTTTCTTTGAGAGGAGAGACAGCCAGAGAAGAGTTTTGCTGTAAACAATGTAAATGCAACACTGTTGATAAAGAGAGAGGGCTACAAGTTGTGTAAATCAGCAGAGAAAAGTGAAAAACGGAAACTGAACATGCATGCGCTTATGTATATTCATAAGCCATGGATCACTGTATCGGCTTCGCTTTTCAGGAGCGACGAGAACTTGTAGTCCTCGCTTTATTAGGACATATTGTGTTAAATTGAGGATTGCTGCAGTGTTAAAATATATCTTTAGGTGACCAGTGATGTTGGGTGGCAATTTGGCATGGAATCCTACCGTTTTACTCGCTTTAGCGCCAGCTTGTCCACGAGAATTACGGCAACGCGGTTTGGTAAAAAAAAAAACTAAATGGTAGTACACCAGAGTTGGTAGTAAAATCACTACCTTTAGTTTACTGTGCATATTGACTTTGTCTCTGCTGCTCCTACATGCTCACCGCTACTTGTGTTCAGAATTGGTTGCCAGTAATGTGGTGGGAAAAGACGGCGCAGTTGAAAGTTAAACGGGATCGCATTTTGAAGACAAGTAGCTGTAAGCATGTAGCAGAGCTGACGCATAGATACAGCAGAGACAAAGCCAACATGCACAGTAAACTAAAGGTAGTGATTTTACTACTCAACTCTGGGGTACTACCATTTAAAAATTTTTTACTGAAACCCTGGGTTGCCGTAATGTGGTAGGACAAGATGGCGCCGTTTGAAAGTTAAAACGGGGATCGGATTGTTTTCTTTCTAGGGGTCGAGCCTTAGCACAGCTGGCACTTCTTCCTGTTGGTGATGCTGAATTTTACAACAGGGTAATGGTGCCAGCTGACCAATGACATTTAAGCATTTTAATTGCCATTGTATAATTCTAATGTTGATATTGTTCCTATAGTGTACTCTCCCAGGTTATGCCTGAAACCAGACAACTTTTATTGCCTAGTGCATTCACCTGGTAAATAAAAACTAAATAAATAAATGCATACCTGATTAAGGAGAAATACAGTCACCTGGTACCTCAATGCCCACCACCATTTCATGGCTACACCTTCAGTCATCAGGAAAGGGTGACTCTCCCATTTTTATTATTTTCTTTTCAAATAAACAGAATTATATACAATTATATCCACACTGGGCCCTATTCACAAATGTGCAGACTGTACATACGATTCGTGCGTAGAGAACCTGCGCAGCTCTGCACCCCGGGACAGTCACGCACTGACCTCTGTTCACTTTTGCCAGCTGCCTGTCTTCACACCTGCCCCCTCAGTGCAGCTGTGAGGGTGTGGATTGTGGCTATGCGGGGGGGGATCACAGGACCTGGGTGGGCATCCAATTCTGGATCCTGAAGTGGATCTCCTGCTGCACACATGCAGGGGATCCTGGGAAGGCACAGACCCCGGGATGTGTAGTCCGACAGGTGACTGGCTGAATGGCTGCCCCTTCCTGGCAGCCCGGTGGGCTGGGGCAGCAGTGTGAAAGGGATTCCCATTGCCACCACGCCTGGTGGGTATCCATTGGGTGGTGTGTAACAGTTATGGCAGGGTCCCCATCACAAAACTTGTGGCCCCCCCCAGGCCTGGCACTCCGTGGCTTACTGAATGACATGGAGTGCACACAACCCCCCAGCATGCCCCCAGACTACCCATGGCATGTAGCTGCATGGGAGGCTGGGGGATCTGGTGCCCAAGGTGCTAGCATGCCTGTAGTGAATGCTGCTAGGGTCCACTGGACCCTGCTGCATGGCATTCAGTCGTAGGCATGCCAATGCACCGCACATTCACGGCACATAGGCATTTGTGAATAGACCCCTTTATTAGTACATATAATTTAGATCCTAACACTCTGTAACTATAACTGGAATTGTAATCTCCCTTTACTCTGGGTGAAAATAAGTCCTTAGTGGTGTGTTATTTTGTAGATCTTTGTCATCATCCAGTTCTGATCTGGGCATATAGAAGACAACAGAAACAATCATCATATGGTATATCACATCAGTTGTTGGACTCATGGGGTAAATGTAATCATCATCATCATCAATAATCGTCATTATCACTGGAGCAATTTCTGCTTATCAGCTGAATCTGAAGCAACATTATGTTGTAGTATCTGTGCTTCATCTTACATCTGGACTGCGTCACTGAGAAGCAGCCACATTCACCATCTCAAACCTCAGTGGACTATGTAATTACTCTGTCAACAGGACTGAATTCATCACTATTTGTAGTACTATGCCTAGGGGCATGTTTGTATAAGGAGAATGCCAACTGGAAACTGGTGTCATGCATAGAACGAAAACTGTGACTTTCAAGACAATAAACACTCCTAGACCTATGGTGACCCTAGAATAAAGTTTGTTTCAGGAGAATTCACAGTTGGGGACTGGTGACATGCACAGAATCAGGCTTCATTTAGGAGAATAAACACTGGGATACTGGTGACACACCTTGTAGCAGGTGTATTTCAGAAGAATGCACAATTGGAGACTGGTGGCATGCAGAGAACAAAGCTTGTTTTAGGAGAATAAACACTCTTAGACTGATGTCAGACCTATAATAAGACTTCTTCCAGGAGAGTCAATACTCAGTAACTGGTGACAGGCTTGAAACAAAAACATCTGTCTCATTTCCCCACTCAATAATTCCAGCAAAGATTTTAACATATGCCCTCATCTGCACCTAAATTCAAAAAGTAAAAGTTAAGCCATTAGCACGATCGGCTTCATTTTTCCTGGTCAGTAGCCTACTTCAGTGACCCCGCGTGGTGGTGCACATAAGGAGTGACTCCGCTCGTTGGAAATTTTACAGCAGCTCTAAAGGAAATGCTGAAAAACTGATTTCTGACTTACATGAAAGAAAGAAATGTGCATGAAATCAGGCGTTCCCATGAAGCCATCACTGCCATCGGCTTCAGATCTCCCTGCCCACCCCAAACACACTGAGCTAAGCGCAGACTTCAGCTATTCAAACCAGAGACCATTTTCTTTATTTTCTTTCTTCTTCTGGTTCAAACAAGATGCCAACTGTATTGGAAGAATAGCACACAGACCTCAGCTGTCACTGTTATCTTCAGACTGCAGGGGAGGGGCAGCTTCATGAAAACAGAACAAGACAAATGGGGAAAAGAGACAGAGAGAGACACAACTGGTTTTGCAACTCTTCACACATAATAAGCACAAGCAAAACACAGAAACAGACTGAGAAATTGGGGGGGGTGCAGAGGGGTCTCTATAACACAAAACAAGTGCACACAATGAAAAGAAAGTTTTGTTGGGGTGGAAGAGCCATAGTAACACCATAGCAGCTCCACATACTGGCCAAACCACATATTCAGCACTATATGTTTAAGTGTACCTACCCATTGAATACATAATAAAAATCTAGCTTTAACTTATTATTTGTTTTTTATTTTTATTTTTTCAAATGAGCCATTGTATAATTCCAATTATGTACTCCAGCAGTGTATGTTGTGCTGGTATAACCCTACTTTGCACCCTGTCTTAACATGCCTCATTTTTTAATGTACAAATGTAAACCCAGATTCCCGCTGCTGACTTGGATAATGTTTTAATGTTTGACCTACTTGTTGATCATCGTATGTAAATCTTCCTGGTGCTCATCTGTACTCTGTCATTTCTGATATGGAATTGCTTATTGTATGTTGATAACTCTGAATCTCTCTGTTAAATTGTGTGGGTGGGATATTCAAACTGCGCCATTCATAGGCGCAAGCCCATGCGCTTCATAAAATAGTTGGCATGCAGGGTGTGTCGGTGATATTCAAAGGAGTTGCGCATTGAGCAACCTTTGAATATCACCCCCAGCCACAGGCACTGTGCATGGTGTAGTGAACTTGCGCCACCAGCAAGTTGACAGAGTGAGCATTCAACTTGTGGTGGCACAAGTTCCATTGCGCCATGTGCAAAACTCGATATTCAAAAGGTGACATGCAAATGGGGCTATAATTCATGAAGGCGTTGGGGGCCATTTGCATCTGATTATGGCCCCATTTGCATGCCATTAGTATGTAGGTGTGCCGATCCTCGAGGACTTGCGCCTGGCGCCTGCCAGGCAGCAGCCGTCAGACCAATGCCCCTGCAGCCTGATCGTGGGAATCAGGTGTACAAACCCCACCACCACCCCCGGTATGGGCTGCACACCCATTGGCTCTTGCTCTGCACCAATGGATGCAGCCCTACTGGGCAGTCAGTCGGCGGGCGGGGGGTGGCAGGCGGGTGGGATGCTGCCGCCCGCTGGCCGGGGATCGGGGTGGGGCTTTGTGGTGGTGGGGTGGGGGACGCCATCACCAGGGCTATGTTCTGGGGTTTATTAAGTACCTGCCCGCGATCGGGCATTTCGTCCACTGGACCACCAGGGATGACTGCGGAGGAGGGGGGTTTAGTAAACTTACTGCCTGCGGATCGGGCATTTCAGTCCACTGGACCACCAGGGATGACTGCAAGAGGAGGGGGAGTTTAGTAAACTTACTGCCCGCGATCGGGCCAGTGGGGGGTGGTGGTGGGGATTTACAGTCGGCTGCCCGCGATCGGGCTGCAGGGGGGGCACAGGGAGTGGATTGGGGACCAGCCACAGGTGGCAGCTGCCGTGTTGCACCCTGCAATGCAGCAGCTCACCTGTGGGTGGCCCTCAACTTAAGCCTCTTTTTGGCTCAAAGGCAGTAGGCGCAGGTTGGGGGTTGCGCCAAGAGAACTCGCAGCACAGCCCGGTTGAATACCCGCTGCGAGTTTATGCATGGTTCCTCCCTCCAGTTCAGCATGCATTCATTTGCATTGCGCTGTTGCTCAGCCCATTTTCAGTGGCTCAACTGCCTCCTGCTGAATATCGAGAATGGCGCACTTCGGATTTATGCGACAAGAACCCTCATTGCGCGTATGGCGCAACCCTTTGAATATCCCACCCTTTGTATTTTAATTGTTGTTTGTACTCCTCCTGGTTGTGCCTGAAAATAAGCAACTGTTTTTCTAGTGCACCTACCCGGTCAACAAAAAATAAATAAATAAATAAATAAACATCACATCTTGGGTGTTAGATACACTGGGCCTGCAGCCTCATGTCCAACCACCCGAGGCATAATGTTATCTCAGTACAACACACACCCTGTCATACATTACTGCTTAAGTAGTGGTTAAATTTGAGATGCATTTCCCATTGCTTATCGTGCACTGGCACAATGAAAACACAGCCTTGGTCACATCATGCTTCAGTACAGTGAAAAGCAGCCACATATTTTACTTCCATGCAGAACAGCACTACTTGCTCCCACAATGACCAGCAGTCTTTTTGCCTTTATCTGACTTAAAGGAGTACTATGATCATAATTTGCAAAAACATGTGTTGTTTAGAGTCTTTTGATTTGTGTGTTTAGTCCTGGTGTGTGTCCTTCCCTTTCTTTGCTGTTAGGAGTTTTTTTTCCCAGTTTGCCTACTAGTTTGCGGTCAATTTTACAGCAGTACACCTGTGATTTTAAGTCACTTTCCTTCTCCAGTGGCAATTGAAGCCTGCATTTACAGCTTAGCAATCACTTGAGGTCTAATTGAGTGGATATGCTGTAAGAAAACAGCTAGTCTTTACTAATTATATCATTGATGACCTAAGGTGATTTGTGTGCATTTTATGGCTGATGTAGTTTGATGAAATTAAAAGCTTTAAAAGCAAAACCTTTACTCATGCTGGCTAGACCTAGACAAACATATAGAAAACAAGAATACTGAATTAGCGTTGTTTAATAGAGGAAAGAACATCAGGCTTCTATCTCCAGATTACTGCTGTGTTACTTTCCCTTACTGACTCAGTGGTCCCGGACACATCACCGTCACATGAGACAGGGCGCATTGTAGGACAAAGAAGAGCAATAAACCATTCTAACATGGAGATCCCCAGAGGCCATAAAACTAGTTCAATGTGCTTATGGTGTGATATTGTGCCTATGCAACCTGGTAAATAAACTTTGTTGTAGCTGTTCACTTTTCTGTGCCTCGGTAATACCACCCTGTAGGGAAGCCGAAGGCAAGGAACCCTGGAGAAGGGTTACACCCCTAGAGGTGCTGAGGGAGGATTCCCTTAGGCTAAAGGTGGTTTAGGAAGAAACCCTGAGGAGAGAGGCTAGCCACTGGAGAAGGAGGGGAGAATGGCAGAGCAAAGAAAAATTGCTTCTGAATAAAGCAGGATGGCAGGATTTAAATAGGTCAGTCTGGGTGAGGGGGTCTTGGCTGTTGCTTCATCTCCTTGGACCACAGGCTTAAGCCTTTCAATTCAGTGTGCTTAAGCAATTTGGTGGTATGGTGTTGTGCTTATGCAACTTGATGAATAAACTTTGTTGTGGCCATTCACCTCTCTGTGACTTGATAATACCACCCTGTAGGGAAGCTGAAGGCAAGGAACCATGGAGAAGTGTTCCACCCCTAAAGGTTCTGAGGGAGGATTCCCTTAGGCTAAAGGTAGCTTAGGAAGAAGCCCAAAAAGAGTGTAGTTCTGAAGTATAGCAGAGGCAACAAGTTGGTATATAGTATTTGGACCTTCACATACTATAGGTCAGGAGAGATAATGGTCAGCAGATAACTGAAATGAGTAACAACTTTAATGTAGGTCAAATTAATTATAATGAGAGGGCATGACTTCCCAATGAGAGAGGGAATGGTAAAGGAGGGCTACCATCCATCTCCATCCAACAGCGGAAACCTACCTAAGTAACTTAGGGAATTACAACTAAAGGAACAAGGTATTATGACCTTTGGCACTTAGGAGAGGAAACAAAACCATTGAGAATGAAACCTCTGAGGATCCGAGGCCTAGGTTGCTTTCCCTCCAGGCTAGGGATGGTTTATTTAGTGATGGCTCTGCTGCTGCAATTTAGAAAGCCAAATCAAGGGGAAGAAAATATTACAATTTGGTGGAAAGCTCTCATGATCCCTCTAATGAGAACACCATGAAGGGTTGCAAGAGGCCTCTGTGACATTGAATACTCTAAAGCTAGAGCGGGACCCCCAAGCCAGGAGGAAGAGAGCAATGATCACTTGAGGCACTCAGCTGGCCTAATGACTAAAAACAGACCAGGTGAACCAGAGGTGGTCATGGGGAGAATAGCGTAGAAGGCACCACCAAACCCGATTCAGCTAGCTAAAGGAGCACTCTTGGGTGTGAGGGCCCCATCCCATATAGCTGAAGTCTTAAATACTGCAGTAAGAGGTGCTGTTGATACAGCTGTATGGTTAAAGCTCCACCCAGAGTGAGGACATTCCTACTATGCGCCAGATGAGAAGGACCCCACCCCGAGTTTCACATGCTCAAGAGGTGGACTTCTAGCTGGCCCGGTGGCACTGAGGGTTGAGGCACTGGACACCACACCTCGCGCCACGCCGGACAGCCGGGTTGGGGAATGAACTGACCACCGGAGACTAGCAGGGGAGAGGAAGGATTGAGCATCTGATGACTGCCTCTCTGGGGTGGGTAGTGGGGCTTTTATCGCCCTGTAGCGGTGACTGGCGGAGGCCAGCCACACTACAGTGCCATGTAAAAAAAAGAGGTGGGAGAGCGTGACGGGTGTCAGCACTATGTGCTCAGATGCCATTGCAGGTCTGGCTGTCCATGAGGGAGAAAAAGTGGAAAATGTGGAGGGTAATCTTCACGGCTGATGGCTGCGCCTTGTGCACCCAGAGAGACCTGGGAGGGGCGCATAGTCAGTGGATGCGAGAGTGAACAAAGGCAGGCCCACTGGGGGAGCGGGTTCGTGTGGCCCACACGCATGACTGGGTCCGGGGGTGCAGGACTGGCAGCCGGAGATCGTGGGGCCACTCTGCCAAGGAGGAAAAACAAAAGTACGATTAAAAAAAAAAAGAGGCGGACTTCATGGGTGCAGAGTGAGACTGTTGATTGCAGGGCAGGCCCTGAGCCATAGAAAGTAATGGTCATGGTTGGCATGCCTCAGATTTATGAATGAGAGCATGCAGTCAACGTCAACTATAAAACATTAGATATGAGGAGGCCAACAACTGTCGGTTAGGTAATGGTATGCCAGGCGATACGACTGACTGAGATGATTGACTGATATGATGGACTGATACAACTGACTGATGAGATTGACTGATATGAGCAAAGCCAGTGGAAAACAAACAAACCAATTCCATTAAAAAGCCAAATTAATGGTGACATAGAATGTAGGTGTTTAGTTAGAGAGAGTCTGTGATGCAAGTAATTGAATCATTGAGGTTTAGCAGTTGATTGCTATGGTTTCAGTATCTTTTTTTTTTTAATTCTATTTATCTCTGGCTGCACTGAGGTATCTCTCTGAGGTGCCTTCTCGAACCTACCCCTGCTACTCCCCACTATGGCAGACCACACTGGATCTCCCTTCCCTTGTGGGACTTCCCAGCACCCCAGATCACCCCCTGGTGGCATCTTTCTTAGATTAGAGGGTTCACCCCTCTCTGGAAGTCGGCCGTGGATCCCTGGTGTGGTTCTGCCCAGTGTTGGGGATGTGAAGGAGATCCCTGAGGCCCTCATCACCTCCTTGGTACACAGGGTTTTTTCCTGCTTTGGTCCCCAGATGCAGGACATGCAATGCCACCTTGCCCATGGCATGGATGCTCCCACCCATGTCTGGAAGGCAGCTGCCTGACGTCTTCCTCTATGTGCAGCCCCATGGCATTGCAGTTCCTCCGGTCTCCACTGGGGTCTGCTGTGATGCCGGGAAGTCCCTGGATCCCTCACTGAGAGAGGAGATAAGCCCTCCAGATGCTCAATCTTCTCTCTCCCCCCCCTACTGACCCCTGACAACCCAGGCTCATTCTCGAACCTTGGTCGCCGGCGTGGCATGAGGTGTGGTGTCCAGTGCCTCAACCTCAGTGCCACTGGGCCATTCTATGGTTTCAGTATGAATAGTGAATTGATATGATTGGCATGAATACCTTATGTGCCATTAAGGTGGAGTTAGGTTATTTGAGTAAGGAGCATTTGCAATGCAATAATGGAATATAATGAATATACTGAAAGCCATGTAGGCTGTGAGGGTAATGTACTTATGCATGGATAACTGAAAATCCATGTAGGCAAAGAAGCAGGGAATAATTCATTTAACTTACAGAAAAGCATGCTCCTGCTATCTGGAGCCATAATGCCCCACCATGACATCACAGTCCCCCCACCGTAGGAATAACAGGGAAACCACAAGCTGAGCACCATGAGACCAAACAGCTAATTTAATGACTGAAAGTTGCAGTATAGATAGAAATTAGAAATGTGCTGTTTAAATGCCAGCAGCTGTAAGCTGGGCTGACATACCTTGGATTGAATACATAGGCAAAAGTAACGAGAGTTTGATTTATGATTACAAATGCATATGAGTACTGTATGTAGGACTAGGACAACATTAAATTTATGATAGAGTGTAATTTGGATGGTAGGGCAGGAACCCCCCCCCAAAAAAAATCGTAGAGGCACTCTCATTTTCCCACCCAGTTTGACTGCTTACAATTGTATTGCAGTAAGGTATGAATTAAAGGAGTGTGGTCAGGTAAGCTGAAGCAGGAAACCCCAAAGGTGTGGAAGCAGCATGAGAACTGTAAGGTTGGGACATGCAGCTGACCTGGTGGAACCAGCACTGAGTGAAGCCAGTCCAGGTACAAACATTTAAGGTGAAACTGCACATTGTTACAGGCATGGAGAACAACAAGTGTAGCTGAAACATATGGAAAACAATAGCAGGTAAACTGAGGGAGCAATGGAACTGATAGCACACGGGAAACAACTACAGAATCCTGAAGAATAAATTTAAGGTAAGGAAACATAAATGTAGCACAGGGTAAAACTTGAAGCCTCCACCCCCCCAACAAGCAAACGGAAGAAACAGCACAGGAGAAGAGAAGCAGTCACAGGCAACAGAGAAGTATACAGGAGCCAGAGGCAAAAGCAAAATACACACCCAGGAGGTAGGAGGAGAAACACAAACCAGCAGAAAGTTCAGCACAAACCAAGCAGAAAATCCAAAATAGGTAGAGGATGGAGACAAACACTGAAAGAGTAAAGCTTCCAGCTGGGAACGGCAGAGACCAACAGAGCCTCCAGCAGCAAAGACAAATTGCTTCTGAATGAAGCAGGAAGGCAGAGTTTAAATAGGTGAGGTTGGGGGGGGGGCATGGCGGTTGCTTCAGCCCCTTGAACCACAGGCTTAAGCCTTTCAATAGGCAAATCTAGAAAACAACTCCTAATAACAGACAAAGGGAAGGACACACCAGGACTAAACACACAAATCAAAACCTTTTGCACAACATATGTTTTAGCAAATGTTCACTATAGTACTCCTTTAAATGCAATGCCTTAGTCTTCCACTCTTCAAGAATTGGTTCCCCATCTGCTTCTTTTGATGGAGCCTGCGGAATCACAGGAAATGGCAGGGTCAATTTCTTGGTTTTCTTGGGAACTGAGGTTCACCCACTTGCTTGTTCAGCCTACCCTGGCCTTCACCTTTCTTCCTTTTGGCTGCCTCTCTTTTCTGCTTTTTCTGAATGTAAGAGACATATTTTGGCTTATCCCCAAACTCACTAAGTTGGGTGTTACTCACTGAGAAGGTGTCAGAAGGAAACTCTTGGGGCTCTGGGTGATACTCAGAATGAGACGAGTGCTCCGCCTCATCACCAACATCTGGATATGAGAAACTCACTTTATAAGCACTGCATTTGGGAATCCCAACTGAAGTGGGCACAGACTCAGAGGCAGCTGCCTTGGTCATTGTCACGGTCACAGTGGCCAAGATTACAGTTGCTTCAGTCACAGCAGTGGCAGTGGAGTCAGTGTGTGCCGTGGGGATAGTAGTGGTTTCAGGCATAGTAGATATAGCAGTGCTGCAGCTGGCATAGCAGTGGTTTCAGGCATGGCAGTCATAGCAGTGCTGCAGCTGGCATAGCAGTGGTTTCAGGCACGGCAGTCATGGCACTGCAGCAGCTGGCATGGCTGTGGTTTCAGGCATGGCAGTCATGGCACTGCAGCAGCTGTCATGGCTGTGGTTTTGGGAATGGCTGTCATAGCAGTGCAGCAGCTGGCATAGCAGTGGTTTTGGATGTGGCAGTTATGGCAGTGCAACAGCTGGCATAGCAGTGGCTGCAGGCATGGCAGTCATGGCAGTGTAGCAGCTGGTGTAGCAATGGTTTCGGACATGGCAGTCATGACAGTGCAACAGCTGGCATAGCAGTAGTTTTGGGCATGGCAGTGCTGCAGCTGGCATAGCAGTGGCTGCAGACATGGTAGTGGAGACAGTGGCTGCAGTCATGTTACTGGTGGTGGTGGTTTCAGTGACCGGGGGTTTGGCAGTCATGGGACGAGTTGAGGAAACAGCACTAGTAGTGGTTGCTTACTGAACAATACTGGGAATCCACAGCCTAATTCCCCTCCTACTACTTCACCGATAAAACGATGGCGCTGCAAAACTCCATGTGGTACTGGTACCCTCAAGAGCAGTGGTACTATACTTTCCCTATTCCCATTTCTATCTGAACCAGAAGTAGCCTTGCTAGGGGAGAATAAGATTTTAAGACAGCGCATAAGCCCATTCCAGCTATCACCCTCTCCCTCAGTATCACTTGCTGGGCCTGGACCAAGCACATATGTTGTATTTTATTAGGCATGGTAACTTGGCTATGTGTGTGCTGCTTATGTAACAGAATGCAATACCAAAGCCAAAATCCTAGCAGCTTAAATTACCAGCAGCTAATACACAGAAAATACATTGCAGTGGGAGAGGGGAGTCAGCTGACTGCCCTCCTCAGTCACGTACGGAATTGAATCTGGAACCAGAAGACACACAACAATGCACACACATTAGTGAGTCAAGTCTGACCCACTGAGAAATGCAGCAGTTTTAAAAACTGTTTTCACACAGCCATGCACATGCAGGGAGCAGCCTCACAAAAATCATGCATGCACAGGCAAGTTATACGTGGACAGATCCGTGTGTGCTGAGTCAGCTGACTGCCCTCCTTGGTTGCATACGTAATGTAACCTGTAACCAGATGGCACACAACAATACACAAGTCAATGAGTCAAGCTTGATGCACTGAGAACTTCAGCAGTTTCAAAAACAGTGTGCACATAGCTGTACACACTCTGGGAGCATCTTCACAAAAAAAAGCATGCACATGCAGATAAGCAAGACATGCATGGTGAGCTGTGGGAGGGGAAGTAAGCCATCTGCCCTCCTCAGTTGCACACAGAACCAAGCCCGGAACCAGATGACAGAAATAAAACACCAGCAAAAGACACTCACCGCCCCCCACCCCGCCAAAATAAAACACACACACACACACACACTGGAGGTGGGTGGATGCGTGTGTGTTTGTGTGGTCAGCAGAGTGTGAGAAGGAAGTCAGCTGACAGCTCTCCTTGCTATCTGAAAAACCTGAACCAGGGAAGAGATGACAGAACCCCCCTCCCCCCCACACACACAGACCAGTAAGCCAAGCACAAGTGTCTAGGAACACAATTCCATGTAAGCCATGGTGTACAAATTTATATTTGAGGGGCAATATATTGCTCTACCTTAGGAGCACCATTTGCCTCACCGTCCGATGTTATAATATGATTTTTGTACCACTATGCAAGTGCATATGCCTGAGTGCAGCTTTAATTGTCTTTGATGATTAGCATAGCACTGAGATAAAGAACTGTAGGGCAACAAACCGGGCAGGGGCAAGAAACCATTTCATGGTGTACAAACTTTATTTTCCTAGCTACACCACTGGCCAAGCCTGACTGGAATCAAACTAAAATCCGACCCAATTATGCAGCACAATATCTCTTTATAATAACTGGTGATACTTGTTATCAACCCGTTTTCAAGTACTTTAAAAAGTCATATCAACCCGCAGGTTGATACGAAAAAAGTCGTATCAACCCGACTTTTACAGCCTCGAGCCAAGAAGCCTGCAGCACTCGCATTCCAGAGTAAACAGATTCAAAAGAATACGTAACTTACAGATCCAAATGAGAGTGTAATAATTTTAAATGATCAGAGCAGGTTTGCACTTAAAACGCATCCCTTCCCTGATTCTGTAGCTTACCCTCCAGTTTAGATCTGTATTTGTGCAGCATTTATTTCAGATATTTTAAGACACTTGTAAAAATCACCGTGGAGACCCGAGGCTAAAATGCTCCTACTTCCTTACTGGTAGGCACGTCCCTATGCTAGCACGTTATGTGATGTCAGCGTGGGCGTGCCTACTAATAAGATCGTTTAATATAAGATCTCCTAAATAATAGATTATGAAATTTTTAGTACCAGTTATTATATAAAATAAAACATATGTAGGGGTAGAAATGGAGTTTTTACACACCCTCGTTGTGTGATAATATTAAAACCTCTCGAGGTTTACATATTATCACACAACTTGCGTGTGTAAAAAAACCCCATATCAACTCCCTACATATGCATTATTCTCTATTTAATAAGCTCTGGGTCTCCGACTACAGAGCTCAGCTCATACAGTACATGTCTGTCTCTGCTTCTCTACCTCAAGACAGTGAGACAGTCACATGATCTGGCTTCTGTGAGCTCCACAAATGGCCTCTGATTGACCCAAAAAGTTCCCAAGATTCTGAAATCTTGCTGAGTATTTTTTCCTCAATACTGCCAAAACAAAAAGTACTCCATATTTGATCCCAGTTACTGAGAACACTAGTATTTATGGTATTCAGGAATTTTATGTAGTTTTTATTTATTTAAAATGTGGTAACCAGGAAAGGCACACTGAGCCGAGGCTAGTTTTCAGGTACAACCCGGGAGAAAGGTACAGTGAGGGGGTAAACAATTACAGACATGGCAAACTGTACATCAGCTAGATAGCATATAATAAAGTAAAACATCATATGGGTAGAAAATATTGCATACATAAATTACATACAGACATAAAGCTATGCAAAATAGTCTTTGGTGTGAACATGATTACAAAATGGAGTGGTACGTACAGTATGGTGGAATACAAAAAGACTGACAGTAGTAGAAAATTAAGTAAAATTGTTAAGATAATTCACCCTGGAGTAGAAACACCAGAAAATGGGGGCATTAATATCAGTATGCATAACTCTCGTCTGCTGTAGAGTTGCTTGGAATCTGCCAAACGGAATTGAATTAGTCTGATTCTGATCAGATTTTCAGATTTCAGATTTTCAGAATTGCAGTCCAAAAATCCTAATTCCTAAAACCCATTTTTACATAGAAATTTAGGATTTAGGATTCCTAATCTGAATTCGATACCAATTTTAAGATCCTTTTAGGATTTGAATTGGAATTAGAATTTCCCAAACATCTTAAACAGTCCAATAGCATCAGAATTGGCCAGTTCCAAGTGTCCTAAGTTTGCTGTCATTTTCTTTTTCTTCGCCTTCTCTTGCCTCTTTTGTCTACATATTCAGTATTAAATGCATCCCTACCAAATCCCCCCATGCAGCTGAACCTCTCAGACCCACTGTGAACTCTGCACCTTTTATTTTGTCATACCTTTTTTCTTGTTTCTATATCAGAGAAAACATAAACATAGCTGTTTTTTCAGTGTTTAATGGGAATATAAATCTTGTGGTTTACATACAGTATTTATATAATTAAGAATGTTGCCATGTTTAAAGTAAGCAATAATACATGACATGGTGTGGTATATGTAAGCAATAATACATGACAGGGTGTGGTATATGTATGCAATAATACAAGATGGGGGGGGGGCCCGATATTCAGTACAGCGCAAAGCAGAGCACAAAGGTTTGTGCTCTGCTTTGCAATTGCCCAGGGGTCCGAGGATACTATATGCAGTCAACGCCATCAGCCCTATCTGACTGAACATAGGGCCGTCTAGGTGCAGCACTATGTGAAGCAGCGCTGCCCAGATATGGATCCCAAAGTGGACCACAAGAGTGGATAGTGCCAGAGCACAATCTGCAATATTCAAATGGACCCATGCAAATGAGCCCATGGAGCATGCAAGGCGTTAAGGGGGCATCTGTATGCCCATTATGGGCCCATTTGCATAGATAACAGAGGCAGGTAGCACAGCGTGCCCCCTCCCCAGTCCAAGACTTCTGCAGCTATCCCTAGTGCTAGTGGTTCCCCTCCCTCCATTCACCAGCCTGTATTGTACATTAACTGTCTCTGGTGCTAGTGGTCCCCCTCCCTCCAATCACCAGCCCCCAATTTACTTGACAGACTCCCTGGTGCTAGTGGCCTCCCACTCCAATTGCCAGCCTGTAATGTAAGAACTCACTCCCTGGAGCTAGTGGTCCCCCCCCCCTCCAATCACCAACTCGGAATTTATATAACAAACTCTCTGGTGCTAGTGTTCCCACACCCCCTCCATTCACTAGCCCGTAATTATAAAAAACCCTCACTGGTGTCCAGTGGTCCCCTGGGCACCGGTCCAAGGTACACTACTTGAAATGCCATAATTCCTGGCATCTAGTGAACTCCTAATGGCACCGAGCACTCACCCCATCACATTACCAGTATCTTCGGTGCTGTGGGTGCATATGGCAACCAGCTCTGCTCTCCTCACACCACCTTGGCTGGCCACCATATGTCCAGGCAGGGAGAACACCCCTTATTTATAGGACAGGGGACATCACCCTGTCCTATAAATAAGAGGCACTCTCCTGCCTGGACATACAGCTGCTGACTGAGGAGGTGGAGGAGGGCAGTGCTAGTCACTTTATGCACCTGCAGCACTGAGGATACTGGTAAGTGTGATAAGTGTCTTCCAGTGCCTATAGAACTGCTAAACACCAGGGATTATGGCATTTTGAGGTTTCAGTAACATGGATTGGTGCCAGGTGGGACCATTAGATGCCAGGGAGAATTTTATAATTATGGGCCAGCGATCGGGGAGGGGACCACTAGCACTGGGGACAGTTAATGACAATACAGGGTGGTGGATCGGGGGGCACAGACCAGGACAGTTAATGTACAATATGGGCTGGTGATCGGAGAGAGGGGGGGACCACTAGCACTGGGACAGTTAATGTACAATACTGGCTGATGATCAGAGGGAGGGACCACTGGCACCAGACACAGCTAATGCACAATACAGTCTGGCCAGTCGGGAGGAGTAGTAGCACCAGGAGTTTGTCATATAAATCATAGGCTAGCAATCAGAAGGGGAACCACTAGCACCAGGGACAGTTAATGTACAATACAGGTTGGTGATCGGGGAGGGGGGCAATAGCACCAGGGACAGTTAATGTACAATATTGGCTGGTGATCGGAGAGAGGGGGGACCACTAGCACTGGGGACAGTTAGTGTACAATACAGGCTGGTGACTAGAGGGAGGGGGACCACTAGCACCAGGGACAGTCAATGTATAATACTGGCTAATGATCAGAGGGAAGGGGGGACCACTAGCACCAGAGACAGTTAATGTACAATACGGTCTGGTGATCAGGGGGGAAGGTAGTAGCACCAGGGAGTTTTTCATATAAATCATAGGCTAGCAATCAGAAGGGGGACCACTAGCACCAGGGACAGTTAATGTACAATACAGGTTTGCAATTGGAGGGAAGGGGCACCACTAGCACTAGGGACAGTTAATGTATAACGGGAGGGGGGACCACTAGCACCAGGGAGTGTTTTTTTGTTTGTTGTAATAGGGGCTGGTGATTGGGGGTGCCAGGGACCACAGGGAGGGTGTTCTTCCCCAGTGGATAACTGACTAATTGGCTGCATTACCTCCAACAGCTACTATGGTTGTGTGAAATAAGAGGGGGGTTGTTTGGTGGTATTTGTGCAGCGCTAAAGGACAGCGTTAAACCCATTTGTGTGGTGCAAATCTGCTGAATATTTACTTGCACTGATATTTCTGTCTACGCCCCACCATTTGCGTACGCCCCCTTTTGGTTTGCATGGACACTAGACCTGTTTGCTGGCACAGTCAAGTCTTTTGAATATTGGGCTCCAGTGCAAAACCCGATATGTGCAGGCAAACACCGATTAGTGTCCATGCAAACTTTTGAATATCGGGCTCTTGGTGTATGTTGTGTTGGAATAAGCCACGATTACAAGTTTTGAAGCACATGTAACTGTGTTTTTTTCAGCACATCCTACAAACCCTATGAATTTATTATTTCACTTTAAAATGGGGCTAGGATATGTTGTAGAAAAGGGAAAAAAGGATAAACTTGAAATCGTGTTTAATCTTAGGCAAAGCAACTCTAGTATTCTCTGTCCATTTCCAAAAATTCAATTCAGTTCAAGTCAATTGACTGGAAGGCAAAATTGAGAGTTAACTCTCTTTTACAATTGCATCCAACATATAACAAGTAAATATCAAACACACATATAATACAAGATAAACAACATAAAAATGGAGTCAAGCAATTCAATAATGCAATAATTCATTGATGACAATCACATTCATACATTTATAGTTTATTAACACATGATTTAAAACAAGAGTAGGATAAAAGTGTTACCATTTTAAATTTATTTTGGACAGCAACCAAAGTTCAAGGTACAATAACTACCAGAGTATTATTTCCATAATTAGTTTTATATCCTGGTGTCAGAAACTGTGGGAGATCTGTTGATCTTGAAATAAACTTTCATAAAGTGCTTGATGTTATATTTCAAAAGCTGAAACATTTGGGGCCTGATATTCAGAAGTTTGTGTAGGTGCTAACCAGTGTTTGCCCATGCAAAAATGGGCTTTGCCTTGGAGACCAACATTAAAAGAGCTCTGTTGTGCCAGCAAACTGGGGTAGCACCTGTGCAAACCAACGGGGTGGGGGTGGGGGTATGCAAATAGTGAAACAGGGACAGGAATCTCGGCGCAAGCCAATATTCAGTGGATTTGCACAGCTCGAGAGGGTTTGCATGCACCTTTTGTGCCACGCAAATACTACCAATGAAAACCTCCTCTTACTCCATGCAATCCTAGTGGCTGCTGGAGGTCATGCAGCCAACCAGCCAGTTGGCCACTGGGTGAGCATACCTGCTCCTGTGGTCCATTTCACACCCCCCATTCCAACCACCAGCATCAATGTTAAAATAAAATTCTCTGATGTCAGTGCCCCCACCGATTTGTAACCTCATATTAAAATTAACATCTCTGGTGCCAGTGGTCACCCTCCTTCCTGATCCCCAGCCCACATTAAAAGTTAACATGCCTGGTATTAGTGGTCACCCACCCCCACTCCGATCACTAGCCCCATATTTACAATAAAATTCCCTGGTACTAGTGATCCCCTCTCCTGCTGATTGCCAGTCTGAAACTACAAAAAAAACCTCGTTGGTGTTCAGTGGTCCCCCCGAAGCACCATCCACCCCCTACTCACTGCAACATTATCTGCGGTGCCACAGGAGCATCTGGCGACTAGCACAGTCCTCACACTTCCTTGGCCAGCCACTGTATATACAGGTAGGGAGCGCGCCTCTTATTTATAGGACAGAACACTTCACTCTGTCCTATAAATAAAAGGCATGGTCCCTGCCTGTACGTGTTGTGGGTGACTGAAGAGGTGTGAGGAGGGCTGTACCAATTGCTGTATGCTCCCACAGCATTATGGTTAATGTTACGGTGAGTGGAAGGTATGCCCGGTGCTGCGGTGGGGTAGAGCACTGGATGCCATGGAGGGTTTGTTTTGTACTTCCAGGCTGGTGATTGGCAGGGGGGGACCACTGGCACCAGGAAAGTTTATGTTTAATACAGGGCTGGGGATTGGGGGGGTCACTAGCACCAGGGTACTGTATTTTTAATATGGGCTGGGGATTGGGGGCACTGGCACCAGGGATGTTAAGGTTTAATATGGGGCTGGGATCGGGGGGAGACCACTGGCACCAAGGAATTTTATGTTTAATAGGGCTGGGATTGAGGAAGGGAGGACCACTAGCACCAGGAAATTTTATTGTTAATACAGGGCTGGTGATCGGGGGGCACTGGCACCAGGAATGTTAAGTTATAATATGGGGCTGGAGATTGGAAGGAAGAGGGGACCACTACCACTAGGGAATTGTGTTGTTTATATGACGCTGGTGATTGAAGAGGAGGGGGACACTAGCACCAGTGAACTGCATATTTAATACGGGGCTTGGGATCAGAGGGAGGGGTGAGACCACTACCACCAGGGATAACTACAGCTATCATGGATAGTGGTGGGGGGGTTGCGCCATGCTAGCTGCCTCTGCTACCTATGCAAGTGGGCCCATAATGGGCATGCAAATGGCCCCTTAGCACCTTGCAGGTCCAATAGGCTCATTGGCATGGGTACATTTGAAAATTACAGCTAGCACTCCAGCGCGCTATCAACACCTGAGGCCATCTTCGGGACCTATGTTGTAGTGGCACTACCTGTCTTAGCGCTGTGCTGACATGTCCCTATATGCAGTCGGGTAGTGCCCAACTGAATATAGCATCCTCACACCCCTGGGCAATTGCAAAGCACAGCTCAAACACTTGTGCTGTGCTTTGTGCCCGCTGAATATCAGATCCTTGAACTGTTAGTTGTGAAAAGTTTTTATAAATGAAAGCCAGGAGACTGATCAACATGTATAGATCCTAATGATGCAGTTTTTATGTGTCACCATATCTTTTTACATGCATATATATATATATAATAATGCATGGGGAGGTGTGTGTAATGTAGAGAATAAAGTATTGATCTCGGTGTGTAACGAGAATTTACACACACCCGAGGGGTTTATGCATAGCATCAAACCCCGAGGGTGTGTGTAAATTCGAGTTTACACACCCAGACCCATATTTTATTTTATATAATTGTTAGGTTTCTCTTTTTTGCCTCAGCAATTATATAAAATAAAAAAAGACTGCTTTACTGTCAGATTACCTCAGCGGCGCGAGGTCCACTTTCACTTTATTTAAAATATTGTCAGGGTGGTCCATCTAGTAATCGTGTGGAACATTTCAAGTTTTTACAATTACTTACTGCCGAGTGTCTGTGGCAGTTTCTCTTCATGGTGGGTTTGCGGTAGGGAAAGGGTTTCCTGTTCAGGAATGACACAGCGAGTGAGGAGTTCGAGCATGCGCAGTGTGGGGAAAACTGTGCACTTGTTTGCCATTATAAATGCTCCTTTATAATGGCAAATTACACCACGGCTTCCCAATGGGAAAAAGGGAAGGCCATTAATTATAAGGATTTTATGCATACCCGAGGTGTGTGATGCCTCATAAACCCCAAGAGCAAAGCTCAAGGGGTTTATCAAGGCATTGCACACTGAGGATGTGCAGAAAATCCAAGTTGACACACATACTTCCCCATGTTTTATTTTTTATAACTGGTATCTTTGATTTCTTTTTTGTCGGACAGGTACTGTGCTTGATGAACAGCCTAATGTCGGCCTAAGTTTTTCTTAGAGTGTTTCTGTTTTCTTGCTGCTCCATGAATTTTTGACTTTCTAGGACACTAGTTTGCTGAAATGGTGATGAATGTGCCATTTTTTAGGTGGATAGATAGACGCTTTATAGACCACTGGTTATTTTTCGTTTCTGTGAGAAATATGTCTTTCTTCCGGCTGCATGTAAGTTAGATTCCCACTTGGCGGTTCCAGTGAGTTTAGCGCAATCAAGTTGACAGAGTGAGCTGACAGCATGAGCAGCCAGTAGTGCAAGCACAAGAGTGATTTTAGAATTTTTGCAAAAGGTGCTTCATCAAACTCAATCATCATGAATTTAGGGTGTTATCCTAATGTAATGCACTTGATCTGACCATTGTGAACTCTGTAAACAATTGTACTCATATGTTGCACTTAACATGTTCTTTCTGTTATTTGCTATTTACTGCTGCCAATATTGTTGTAATGATGTTTGCTGTTGTATGCATGTATGTATTTCCACTACTCTTTCCCCCAGGACGCACTGTGAGATAAGTGACTTGTTCAGTGTGCCTTTCCTGGTGAAACATTTCAATAAATAAATAAACTCTGTTATACATGGGTGATTATACACAGCTGTGTATAATCAAACTCCATTATGCACGGGTGATTATACATGGCCGTGTATAATGGAGTTTGAGAGCTTCTGCCCACAGATGATAATCATTGCCAACCAGTTATTATAATGCATTTCTAAAAATAACAGGACTTTAAAAATTTAATAGACCATTTTAGGTTGTTATGTATCGAAATGTGATAGCTGTAGCACTATCTTATGTCAATATAGTGGCTTCACTGACTCCAGCTGTCATTTACAAAAATTAAGTTTCTAGCCTAACGGTTCCACAATTATTCCATTTTAAAGAAACTAACTTTTTGAAAGGTCTAACTTTAAAACTGTTTGGGCTGGAAACTCATTTTTTTTTTTTGCAGTGAAATCTTGGAATCCAGTTATTAAAAATCAGCTATGCTGATACTGTTTTTAAGGGTCAGTACTATTCTGTATGTATCAATACTATTTGAAACTGCTTTTTCAGTATATTACCAATACATGTTTTTGAATTGTGACACAGTCCAAAAACATCAAACACATAGTTTCAATGCTATTTTTGCACCGATAAACTGTATCAATACAATTTTTTTGTACAGGTATACAAAATGATACGACAGTTTGAAAACTGTTTATAATAAATATTTTCTTTTTTACTTTTTTGAATGTTGGTAATACTATATATTCTTTAATTAGAAACTGTGCAGTTTACAACTTAATTTTCATTCATCTTATGCCCTTAATCAAATGGCAAATATTTAATTCATCCCTCTAACAATCCTTACTCTTCCTTGCTTTTGAAGACTTCACCTGCAAAAGTGGCTGAAGAGAATAATACATGAGATAAGGTTGCTTTCATTTTACTGCTTCCACTTAGCAGAGGGAAAATGTACTGTAGTGGTTAGATATTGATAATTACCCCTAACGAACTTCCCAGCTGCCAAAAACCCTCTGGTATATGCTAATATTTATATGGGAGTGTGGGAGGAGAAATTTATATTTGACATCGGAATCATTTTTCATCTCATATCAAACACTGGAAATGATATATAGATGATTGTCTCATGATTTGGGATGGAAATTGTGAGGCGTTACAGATGTTTCTTATGTATATTAATTCTACCAGTCCACAACAACAGTAACAGTAACAGTAACAGGATACTTGGCTGCATAGCCAGGGGAATTACGTGCAGGAGGAGGGAGATGATCCTCCCTCTATATAATGCCTTGGTCAGGCCGCAACTCAAGTACTGTGCACAGTTCTGGAGACCTCATCTGAAGAAGGACATAGCACTGCTGGAGAGGGTCCAGAGGAGAGTGACCAGGATAATTCAGGGCATGGAGGGGAGGTCCTATGAGGAGAGACTGGAAGAGCTTGGGCTGTACACACTAGAGAGAGAGGAGGACAGGGGAGACATAAGGAGTCTTCAAGTACACAGAAGGAATAACTGAGAGTGGAACCAAGGGCGGTTCAGGCTAAAGAAGGGGAGAACAACCAGGGGGCATAAGTGGAAGCTGGAGGGGGGAAATTACAGGGGGGGGATCGCAGGAAATATTATTTCACTGAGAGAGAGGTAGAGCTGTAGAATGCGATGCTCGGGAGGCTGATGGAGGAGGGCACAGTGGAGGGCTTCAAGAAGGGGAAACTGAAGCCAAAAAGGACCCTCTCGGGGACTGTGGAGTCGGGAAGGTGAGCGCCCAATAGGTGGCTGGCTACCGAGCAGACACGACAGACCATTAGGCCTATTCTTCTCGCTTTTAGTATGTTAGTATATTTAAGCAATAATACACGACAGGGTGTGGTATATCATGGGATATCTTCACTCCTCAGGTGCATTGTGAGGCCGCAGGCCAAGTGTTTCATGCACCCAGGAAGTGACAATATCTCATGATATACCACATCCTGGAGTGCATTATTGAGATTATAAAATGGCCTTAAAGTGTTAGCAAATGGCTGATCTTGGTAATCAGTTTTGGACTGTGATGATATTATGAGATACTGTCACGGGTCAAAGAATGCTTCAACCAGTCAGCATCCAGGATGTCTCCTCTCCATTTTATAATTAATGTTTACACATGAAACTGATCAGAAAGAAATACCTTTTTCTGGACATTACAATTTTTAAAGAGAAAAGGAAACTTGAGACAAAACTATATAGGAAGCCAATGACGAGAAACACGTGACTAAGTCTAGACAGTTGTCACCCTTCCAGTGTTATCAAAAATATCCCGAAGGGACAATTTCTTCATACCAAAAGAATATGCTCTACAGAAGGAGGCTTTCAGGAAGCCACTAAAAAAATGGCATTGAGATTTCTGGAGAGGGTTGTCCAGAACCATTACTTCATAATGCATTGTTGGTTGCTAAAAATACTGGTAGAGGAAAATTGCCTCGTGGCAAAGACAATGGTGTAGCTGAGAGTATTCTGACTTTTCTTACACTCTATAATCCAATTGCATTGAAAAACAGGCAAGTGATTAAAAGATACCGGGACATTCTATATTTGAATCTAGAATTGGAGCCCCTTACAAACATGAACTGAGGCTAAGTTTCCATCATGGGAAGCATGTAACATTGACTCCTACAGACATTAATTCCACTTGGCTACTCAAACCATTTATGGGAAATTTTCAGTCTGGACAGTGTGTTCACTGCTCTAATACTCAGAATACCCATTATTTTTTCCACCCACCATCTGGACAACGTTTTGAGATCAAATAGCTCTTCAGCTGTCTTATACCTGCTCAGCTGTCCTTGTGGGTTAGGTTATGTTGGGCATACTAAGAGAGTTCTGAAAATTCGAGTGGGCAAGCAAAAAGCGACAATACAAAATAATACCACTGAGTATGGGATGGCAGGACATTATGCAGTTATGGGACATGGAGCAGCTGCCTCACTTAGATTTGTGGGATTGGAGAGAATTGAACTTGGTGCACGAGAAGGTGACATTGTCCAGAACTTCACCATAGGGAGGCTTATTGGATTTTCACACTAAATATTCTGGCCCCCTTGGTCTTAATGACAATATTCCACTTCATGCATATCTGTGATTGCAGTATGACTTATTGACTCTGCTACTGTATACAAATCAGTCTATTGGATTTATAACTATTTTAATGTTTTTTAAACATCGAGTCCTTTTTAGTTTGAAATACATTTTCTTGTGGGAATCTTTTCTTAATTCTTTTTCTGTTACTTGTAAAGGCACAGGTCATGTCTCTGTACACAAAAACAGTGCAGCAATGTACCAAGCTGTAAATACAGTGGATAGCCAACCCGGTGGTGCTGAGGGCTGAGGCACTTGTCACCTTACCTCACACCATGCCAGCGACCCGTGTTCGGTAATGAGCATGGGCTGCCGGGGGTCGGCAGGGGAGGAGAAGGATCAACCATCCAATGGACTGCTCTCCTTCTCTGTGGAGGGGAGGGACACCAACAGTCAATGTTTGACTGGCCCCTAGCAGTGGCTGGGGGGGCAGCACACTGACACTCCATTAAGAGGAGTAGAAGAGGCAGATGCTTGGAGGGAGCACTTGCGGAATCATGCGCCCTCCCTCCATAGGGCATCATTGCATGCCTCATCTCCTAAGAGGGAGATAATCAGAGGAGAAAAGTGTGTCCTGGGTGTGGCTGGATGAAGCTGATCCCTTCAGGTGCTGCTCCCATGAACAAGCAGGAACCTCCAGCACTGGATCTGTACCAGTGGGTTGAGGGATTCCTGCCACCACTCCACAGGGGGGAAAGCTGCGGAGGGAGGTAAGCTGCAAGTGGGGTATGGGGCTGGGGGATAGGTGAGTTAGAATGCTGCCTGGGACTAATAGGACAAAAGAAATTAATTGCAAATACAATGGATACATTGCCAGCTCTGGAACAGAATGCAGACAGCAAAGTTGGCACACAATGCAACAGACTTCTTTGTTTTCTGTGGGAGGGCTCTGCCCCCCACACCCCCAATTAATATAATCAACTCAGAGGGGTCAACACGAGGATGTGGAGAAACAACAGCAGGGGGCCAAAAATTAAAAACTGCACAATGTGGTCTGCAAAAGTCTGGGACTGGGATTCAAGCCTCGGTCCACAGACACATAGCTGCCCTGCACTGCTGTGGCTCATCCCTCTGAGCCACGGTGACTGCTCAATGGACCACCTCCCCAGCAGAGATCTTGACCTCTATGTCACTCTTCCCCACCAGCCATGTGTGACAGGGTACAAAACCATGTGTAACATTTGTGTCTTGTGGGGTTTTGTACCTTGTTGCGCTAATGCACCTCACTGTATGCGGTGTGCAGTTTTGACTTCACTGTTAAGCATACAGTGAATTGACCTGGTACACTTGTACCAATCAATCAATCAAAATCTTTATTTAACCAGGCGATCACCATTGAGCATAACTCATTTTCGAGGTGGACCTGGGGTATACAGCATATAAACAGGTCAGAAGATACACTGAATAGTATACAATGCAGAAAATAAATGCGACACTAGAAAAATATGAACAGGTATTAACAACTCATCACTTGATTTTCGTGTTTATAGCACTGAGCACTTTATTATAGACTGTCTCTTTAAGAGACATCTTTTTAATCCTTCACTTGGGAAAGCACTTATCATGCTCAGATGTTGATGATTAGTTTCGTTGATACATAAGCAAGCAATGCGACTGCCGAGGCATTATTTGGCATGTTCGATGAGCAAGGGTTTTCGGCTTGTTTTTTATGGTTTGGAATGGTTTGAATGCCTGTGTCTATACCAGTGATTTCATGGTGCTGGACAAATAAATTCTCGAAGACAAAAATGTAAGTGCATCATGTGTAAACTTTGTGGTTCATAATGAAAAATAAATTTACCACCGATACCCACTGGTGTTCTCAGAGTGGACTACGCAGCCTGCAAACAGCGTGTGTACCAGCTGGGTCATGCACTATATGCTGATGTTTTGGCTAAATGCCTTCCTTAGAGCTGAGGAAGGCATTTAGCCAAAACGTCAGCACGTAGTGCACATGATGCACTTGCACCTTTGTCTTTGGGAATTTATTTGTCCAACACTATTTACTGCTTGAATAAAGTGAAGATTGCATAAGTTTGAGGTGAGCTTCTTCAACGAGTACACAAAGAAGTCCATGGAGGTTACCAGGCTAGCAGAGTGGCCAACACTTCCAGAGAGCTGAGACTGGCACAGGGAATCAAGGACGGGGAAAAGGACTTTTTCAGATACATTGTCGAGAGAAGAAGAAACAAAGACCAGATTGTGAGGATTAAGAAAGATGGGGGTGGGTGGAGAAGGGGGAGGACCAGGCAGAGGCACTGAATGAGTACTTCTGCTCTGTGTTCACAAAGGAAAGAGGAGGGCAGATACCCCATGGGAAGGGTAGAGTGGGCAGAGGGGGGCGGGGGCGACTGATTTCAGAATTACAGAGGGCAGGGTGCTGGAAGGACTAAAGGCACTGAGGGTGGGCAAGGCGATGGGGCTGTTCACCCGAGGGTACTTAGGGAGCTAGCGGACATCCTGGTGGGACCACTGGCAGACCTGTTTGGCACATCACTGGATACAGGATGTGTGCCACAGGACTGGAGGATGGCCCACGTGGTTCCCATTCATAAAAGTGGCCCAAAGGATGATCCAGGCAACTACAGACTGGTGAGTCTCACTTCAATCATGGGGAAACTGATGGAGTCAATCCTAAAAGAGAGACTGGTGACCTTTCTGGAAGACAATGGGCTCCAAGATGGCCATCAGCATAGTTTTGTATCGGGCAGATCCTGCCAGACAAATATAATCGAGTACTATGACTGGGTTACCAGGGAACTGCACAGAGGTCATGCAGTGGACATCCTATATTTGAACTTCAGCAAGGCCTTTGACTCAGTGCCACATGGGATGTTGGGGGAAAACTGGAATACATTGGGGTGGGGGCCAAAATGGTCAACTGGATCACCAACTGGCTGAGGGATAGGCAGCAAAGGGTGGTGGTGGTGGGGGAACTCTCATCACCAAGGGACATTATGAGTGGGGTGCCCCAGGGTTCAGTACTAGGACCGGTGCTGTTCGGGATATTCATACCTGATATCTCAAATGGGATCTGGAGTAGGATTAGACTGTTTGCAGATGATACTAAGATCGATGCAGTAGCAAATGACATAGAGGGGTGAAGGGGGCTGCAGGAAGACCTGACCAAACTACAGGAATGGTTGGAGGCATCTCAGTTGGGGTTCAATGCCAAAAAGTGCAAGGTACTGCACTTCAGAGCAAGGAACCAGGGGAGGAAATATCAGTTGGGAGAGGTACAGTTGAAAATCACAATGGAGGAAAAGCATCTAGGGGTACTAATAATGGGGAGTATGAACTACTCAGCTCAGTGCAGGAAGGCGGCTGAAAAGCAAACAAGATGCTGGAGTGCATAGCGAGGGGAATCTCCTCCAGGCACAGGAAAGTGATGCTACCCCTGTATAGGTCACTGGTCAGGCTGCACCTGGAATGCTGCATGCAGTACTGGTGTCCATTCCTGAAGAGGGACATCAGATTGCTGGAGGGGGTGCAGAGTGGGGCAACAAAGATAATACAGGGACTGGAGGGAAAATCCTACCAGGAGAGGCTGGGAGAGCTGCAAATGTATTCCCTGGAAGAGAGGAGGGACAGGAGGGCTATAATCGAAACCTTTAAGTACCTAAAGGCTATTAACAGGATTAATACAGAAGCGATTCTACAGATCAGAAGGGGGAGGGACATGAGAAGGCATTGGCTGAGACTGGAGGGGGGGAGATTCAGGAGGGAAATCAGGAGACACTTCTTCATGAAAACGGTGGTAGGTAAGTGGAACACTCTGCCCAGGGAGGTGGTATTGTGTAGAACGGTGGGAGGATTTAAGAGAGGGTGGAACAGAGTGGGGGGGTTATGGGGGAGGAGGGGTGGGGCAGCTTCAAGTTGAGTGTCTAGCTGCCCAATTGAACAGACTCGATAGACCATGAGGCCTGTTTCTGCTGGCATTCCGTATGTTCAAATTTTCCCACAAGCAATTTTAGTGTGGTTGTTGTAACAGTGCACTACATACATTTTCAGGGATTGTGCTGGTAGGCCCAGCAATTCTGAACCCTGCTCAGTGTTTGTATCTCTGCTTGTGAGTACCTACCTGATATGGGCTATTGAAGCCCCAAGCCCTTTCAGTCTGGTTGCTAACTGTATTCAGTTCCCCCCTGCCAGCTTAGTGTTTATGGGGAAAGGGACAGCAGGGAGTGTCAGTTTCATTGAACAGTACATAGAGACAGCAGCAGACAGTGCACAGACAGCAGACAGGGAGTGTTAGGAAAGCAACAAGACATGACAGGGTGATGGTTGTCATGGGCTAATACATGCCCAGGTGCGTAGTGAGGCACGAGGTGCTTGCAATGAGTGCCTTCAGCACTTGGAGGTGCACTGACCCATGACAACCACCACCCTGGAGTGTCTTATTGTGCTTATAAAATGGGTCCCCATGTAAAAAAGTGACAGAATAAAATATAAAGAAATTGGAAACAAATCATATTTAAAAAAATTCATCATTTTGCAGTAGAGATGAAAAAAGTCCCTGCAGTTTTCTGCCACTAGGTAGCACTGCTGTGATAGTGAGCTGGTCTAGATGTATATAACGAGCTGCACTCTCACCTGAGGGATCTCAATATCTTTATTATAGAAGCCATTTTGACTTTGGTTATTTTCTTTTTTTATTTCGGCATTGAAGAGCGGAGCTGAGAGGATTCCCCGTTTCTTTACTCTCAGCTGCTGCCTGTGCACTGATTGTGATGGCTGAATGGGGCTTGAAAGATACTTTTTTGTTCTGAGGAGTCAGGAGTGGAGCTGCACGCAACCAAGAGGGGAATCCTCTTGGGCCCTCTCACTGCTGTCACCTGTGTCAATTTCTGTCCAGCCAAGAACAGATCCAGAAGTAAATGATTTGATACCTTTTATTGGACCAACATAGATGTAACAAAAAGAACAGCTTGTTCTTTTTTTTACATCTATGTTGGTCCAATAAAAAGCATCAAATCATTTGCTTCTGGATCTGTTCTTACAAGGACCAACACAGCAAAGACTAAATCTGTATGTACAGCCAAGAGAAAGCTAATACTCATCTCAGCCCTGAGTAGTAGAGATATGTGTGGGCTCTCAAAGTCACTCTCACCGGTATCCCATTAATACGGCGACTGATTACTGGCATGGTGATGTTGTCACAGGACTGTTGCCGCAGGCTTGTTGGACAAGTTTGATTTTTTTGGTGGCCTGTGTTGTCAACGTCAGCGCTTTTACATGCGATGTTTCTAGGGTGTTGCTGAACAGCATCTGTGCCTCCTGTAGTTCTTCCCCTTTCATGTTCTGTGCCCGCTCTCTAACATGCCATAACCTGGAGTTTGTTATATTAATTATTGTGGGGTGAGGGGGCAAAGCCCCCCCCGCATTGGGGTGTGTGGGGAATGGAGCCCATCTCCAATATTGCATTCCTATGTGTCTATGTGCTTGTCTGCATGTGTAGTTGGTCAGCAGTTAATTTTTTCATGTTTTTTCATGTTTTGCTTGTTTTCTGTACTGTAATGTAATGTACTGTACTATACTGTACTCATAACAGGCTAGAAGGGGAAGGAATCAGTTTCATTTCAGGGAAGTAACTGTTCATTGCGAATTTTATTGCTACTTTTGCTGCTTATTGTTGATTTCACTTAGTAGCAGGTTGCTTTTTGGCTTCTTTTGGAACGGTACCTGCTTGGGTTTTTTTGCTGGTGTAGCTGCTTGTTCTGGTGGTCCGGAAGGGGAACAACCCTCCCCTAGTGCATCACTTCCTTTGTACCCATAGCCTGTGACATCATACGGTACCAGCTGACTGCATACACATACTGTTAACCATCCTGCTTCAGTTCACAACACAACCACACACCACACCCTGAAGTAAATCTACATACCTTGATAAATTATACCACTAACGATTATTGACAGTACATATCTGTAAAGTAAACAGGGAATAAGAAGGAAGAAAAAAAGGGGTCAGACAAGTAAGGGAAAGGATAGGCTAAGGAAAATGGTGGGCATCGTGCAATACAGTGGTTGCAGGGCAGTGGTGTTCAGGAGGACCTTCTGGGCACTGCGGTGCTGCCCTGTCTGCAGACACCTCTCTGTGTTGAGGTGGAGGTTGCAGGACTCTGAGCAGAGTATACGAGGATCTGGGTAACCTTCCCCCCACACAGGGATCACCATGTCTGCCACCACTCCCTCAGAGGATGCCAGTAAGGAGGGATGATAGATGAATGGACTACAGTGGGCTCAGGGAGAGTGAAGGAGATGGATGGAGGCACATCCCCCAGCCAGTGCCACTTCAAAACTCATACACCATCTTGGCAGAGCAGGACAATTGCACTTCATCTCCAGAAGTGGACACTAAAAGGAATGAGTGTGTCATCCATGATGGAGCCCGGAGGGTAAAGGGAAGGAGAACACACAGGAGGAGGAGGCAAATCCCATTCAGAGACTCCATTGTTAGAGGGATGAAGCTGGGAGTGAGCAGCAGCAGGAGAGGGAGGTGGTGTGCCTGCTTGGTGGCACAGTTCAGAGGGAGGGAAGGTGGATCCTAGGGATCACTAGGGCGGTGACAAGGTGGGGGGAGCTGGATGTCACTGTAAACATGGGGACAAAAGGCCTGGCAGGTAAGGGGACAGATGTAGGAAAAGTGCAGGAGGAATTTAGGGAACTGGGGCGGTGTCTTGGGCAAGTAGTGCACTCCGTTACCTTCTCAGAGGTTCTATCTGTTCATGGCAAGGGAGAGGGTTGAAACATCTGCACCATGGAATTCAGCACATGGCTGAAGAAATTATGCAAAGAGGAAGGGTATGGTTTCATTGGGGACTGGGATCTTACCTAGAGGGATGAAGGACTATATTCACCAGTTGGCCTACATCTATACTGGGGGGGCAAAGGTATCCTCACTGAAAAGTTCAAATGCTTCCTCCATGAGCATTTAAACTAGCCAAGGGGCAGGCAAAAGCAGTCAGGAGGATAAATGTACCCCCCCAACATAACATATCTGAAATAAGGGAGAACCCAATTAGTACAAGAGCACTATCAAACCTGATAAATATATTAGATACAATTGTGGGGAGGACAGGAGATAGAACCCAAAAATGTCACAGGGCCAAAAAAAGTGAAAATGAGGGTGGGTGCACAAACTGGAAAGTAATGTGCACAAATGTCCGCAGTCTGGGGAGCAAAATCCCAGACCCAATGGCAATAATGGAAGATGCAAACCTGGACATAGTAGCTGTTACAGAAACATGGTACGCAAGGAACCATGACTGGGATATAGCCATACCAGGATACACACTTTTTAGGAAAGATAGGGAAGAGAGAAGGGGAGAGGGTAGCTATATAAGTGAAGGAGGGGATTAAAATAACAGAGGTTCAAGGGTTACAAGAAGGAGCAGAGGCACTGTGGGTCACCTTGGAGGAGGTAAAAAGGACAGCCATTCGCACTGGAATGTTTTACATGCCTCCGGCACAGGGGGAGGAATCAGATGAAGCTCTTGTGGAAACCATCCACAAAATGGCAGCAAAAGGGGAACTGCTACTAATGGGTGACTTCAACTTGCCTGAGGTAGATTGGAACACTCAGACTGTGAGTACAACAAGGGGCAGAGACTTCATGACTGACCTGAATGGCACAAACTTAAGACAGCTTGTAGCAGAACCAACTCGCGAGGAGGCCATACTGGATTTGGTCCTGACCAACAGGGACAGGATCACAGATGTGGAGGTGGGCAGTCCCCTTGGTACCAGTGACCACAGGACAGTATGGTTTAAGGTAACCACAGTGGAGGAGGCAAGCCATACAAGGATAAAGGTCCTAGATTTCAGGAAGTCTGACTTTAAGGAGATGAGTAGAAATCTCAAAAGAGCCCTAGCAGTGGAAGATACAGGGGGAGATGTGGAAAAACAGTGGTCTAGACTCAGGAGAATCATATCAGAAGTAACAGGTCACTGTGTCAAAATGCATAGCAAGAGTAAAAGAAAGAAAAGGCCATTATGGTTCTCAAAGATAGTGACCGGGACAGTAAGGGAAAAGAATCTTTAGAAGATATAAGAAAACACAAAAGGATGAGGACAGAGAGCAATATCTGGAGAAGCAGAGGGAATCTGGGAAAAGAATTAGAAGGGCTAAGGCACAGATAGAGGAAGGTGTAGCCCAGGATATTAAGAAAGGTGACAAGACCTTCTTCAGATCCATTAGTGAGAAGAAAAAGACCAGAAATGGGATTGTTAGGCTGAAGAAGGAAGGAAGATAAAGGGTGGAGGATGACCTAGAAAAGGCTGAGATACTGAACAAGTACTTTTGTTCAGTATTCACCAGGGAAGGGGAGGGTAAGGGACCAAGACCCATTAAGAGGGGTATTCAGGGGAGGGAGGTAGGCACCAGCCCATTTTACGGTGGAAAGAGTCCTAGAAGACCTCGGGAAAATAAAAGCAGATAAGGCAATGGGGCCAGGTGGGATCCACCCCAGAGTACTAAAGGGACTCAAGGAAGTGCTGGTCGAACCACTGGCTGCCCTTTTCAATACATCACTAAAGACGGGGGGAGGTACCTGAGGACTGGAGGAAGGCAGATGTGGTCCCTCTCCACAACAGTGGTAGCAGAGAGGAGGCAGGCAATTACAGGCCTGTAAGTCTGACCTCAGTAGTGTGGAAACTAATGGAGTCCTTACTTAGGGAGAGGACTATGAAGTTTCTGGAGGATAGCAGGGCACAGGATCAAAGGCAGCATGGATTCTCAGTGGGAAGGTCCTGTCAGATGAATCTTATAGAGTTCTTTGACTGGGTAACCAGGGAGGTAGATCAGGGAGGGGTGATGGATGTAGCCTACCTGGATTTCAGAAAGGCCTTCGACACCAGCCTGCACAGGAGATTGCTAAATAAGTTGGTAAGCCTGGGAGTGGGTCCTGCAGTGGTAAAGTGGGTTGGGAACTGGCTAAGGGACAGGACTCAGAAGGTGGTGGTAAATGGCATGAAATCTGAGGAGAGGGAGGTGACCAGTGGGGTGCTGCTGGAGTCGGTGCTGGGGTCAGTTGTATTCAATGTCTTCATTAGCGACATTGCAGAGCATCTGGAGGGAAAGGTGTGTCTCTTCGCAGATGACACCAAGATCTGCAACAGAGTGGACACCGGAGGGAATGGAAAAAATGCAAAATGACCTAATCCTATTAGAGGAGCAGTCTGGTGTCTGGCAGTTGAGTTTCAATGCTAAAATATAGAAACATAGAAGTTGACGGCAGATAAGGACCACAAGGCCCATCCAGTCTGCCCATTTCTTTTTCTACCTTATAAATGTACCATCGGCCTTTGCTCTGTCAATGGCCTATCTATTCATACTCATCTGTATTGCTCCCTCATGCCTATCCCATGCCTGTTTGAAGCCCTGCACTGTATTCATATCCACCACTTCCTGAGGTAGACTGTTCCATGCATCCACCACCCTTTCTGTGAAAAAGAACTTCCTCACATTACCCTTAACCAGCCTCCCTCTAATCTCATGCTGTGTCCTCTTGTCCTGCTATTTTTCTTATATTGAAACATGTTAGACTTTTTCACCTTGTTAATGCCCTTAAGGTGTTTGAATGTTTTGATTATATCACCTCTCTCCCTCCTTTGCTCTAGGGTATACACATTGAGCTCTGTTAATCTGTCCTCATATGTTTTCTGATGCAGTTTCTGCACCATTTTGGTTGCCCTTCTCTGGACTGCCTCAATTTGATTAATGTCCTTGTGAAGGTGTGGCCTCCAGTACTGCACACAGTACTCCAGATGGGGCCTAACCAGTGTCTTGTAAAGAGGGATTATTACCTCCCTCTTCCGACTTGTGATACCCCTACTAATACTAATAAGTGCAAGATCATGTACCTGGGTCACAGGAATCCAAGGAAGGAGTACAGGATGTGTGGGGAAATTCTGATCATCACAAGTCAAGAGAGAGACCTGGGGGTTATCATATCTAATAACCTGAAGGTGAACAAACATTGTGAAAAGGTGTTGGGGAGATCAAACAGAATGTTGGGGTGCATAGGGAAGGGCATAACAAGCAGGAGGAAAGAGGTGATGGTGCCACTGTACAGATCACTGGTGAGGCCTCAGCTGGAGTACTGTGTTCATTTCTGGAGACCACATCACCGGAAGGGCATTGACAAAATAGAGGCAGTCCAGATAAGGGCAATGAAGATGGAAAATGGACTGCACCAGAAGCCCTATGAGGAAAGACTTAAGGACCTTAATATCTGTTCATTGGAGGAAACAAGGGAGAGGGGAGATATGATAAAGACTTTCAAGTACCTTAGGTGAGTAAACAGGGCACAGGTGGAAAGCATATTTCAGAGAAAACTGCACAAGAACAAAGGGGCATGATATGAGGCTGAAGGGTGGAAGGCTCAGGGGTAATGTTAGGAAGTACTTTTTTACTGAAAGGGTGGTGGAGCCATGAAACTGCCTTCCTGCGGAAGTGGTGGGGGTGAAAACAATACAGGGGTTCAAGAGTACATGGGATGGACATAAAGGTACCCTGGAGATGTGCAGAGCAGGAGAGCCTCAGATCAAGTAGGATCTGGGGCTGCAGCAGTGAGTAGGGAAATGGGCAGACTAGGTGGGCTGTATGGTCCTTACCTGCCAACAGAGTTTATGTTTCTATGTAATATTTTGTCCTACTGGATGGCACTGCGACTGCGGGATCGCAGAATGTCAGGGTGCCATATGTACTGTCGGCACATTCCTTGCACTCTCTTTTACATTGCGAACTTGATTGTTACTATGGGATGGGTGAACCCTCTCACCCACTGCCTCCCAGTTCTGTTCAATATCAGCATATTGGAGAGAGAGCGTAAAAGTAATCAGTTTAACTTCTTGCTCCGAGGAGCGGGGCATGGCGATTACTGAGCGTTTTCCATTTGCTGTCATTTATTTTCTCTCTGTGACTTCAGTTTTGTCCAGCAGTAACAACCACTTTGTCCATTGTGATAGCACCCATGACAGCACTTGGGAGAGAGCTAGTTTGAGGTAGAGCAAGCATCCTGCCTGTTGCCATGGAGACCACAAAAGAGCGAGCCAAGAACTGTGAGCAGTGCCTGTCATGAAAGGGGCAATTTTGTTTCTTATTTTCAACTGAATTAATTAATGCTGTGGTGGAGCTTGCGGCTGAATGTGTGTGTGGGGGGATGCAGTTGTGGAGCGGGTGGCCGAGTGCATGGGCTGGCGATGAGCCTGTCACTTTGGGTGGGATCAGCAGTCTGGAGCCAGAACCAGAATGGACACACAGGAATACTGTAGACTGAGGAATTAAAGAGCAGCTGATGCCTTTGGGAAAAATTTGGAAAACATAATAGCCGGACATAATACAGCTTTTGTTTTATATATATTCTATAAATTTCTCCTTCCCGTTATTTATTACTGAAGAAATTCCCACAAAAAAACAAGATCTTTATCCCTTATCTGCCTCGGTAGCTTACTCCCTACTTGAAAGCATAATGCTCTGTTGTGACATCACAGTTTGTTGCCATGGAAATAACTGTGATGTCACAAGCACAGTATTATGACATCAGGTTGGGAAGAAGTAATAAGAGCTAATGAATCCTCAAGGAATAGCTATCCTGTTTTCATGCATATAACCTTAGTAATAAATAATGGGGGGTAAGAAATACAGAACTAATGAGAAATATAAGCTGCTTTGTGTCCAAAAATATTTATTTCCAAAGTTCTTCTTGAGGTGTCGGTAGTTCTTTAAGGCCTACAAAGAAGTAGGTGGCACAACTAAAAAAAAATAGTGAGAACACTCATTTTACAATATTATTTGTTAATATTGGCAATGTGTACTTTTTTTTCAGGATGACGAGTTATAAAAATGTTAAAAAAGTACTTTTAGGATGTCAGGGAAAATCATGTTTTTACTGTACCTAACAAACATGACTGCTAGAAATCTTTTTAAAAACATTTCTAATAGGCATGAACACGTGGTTGCACTGTATTCTGCTTGCTGAAAGGGTTCCTGACCTGATGGTTGTCACCCCATAAGCACTGGGTTCCAAACCTTCTCAGTGAATCATTGTTTTCCTCAGCTAAAACAGTACTATAGGAGCATGAAATTTTAATTGTACTAATTAGGCTACAGTTCCTAATCCACAAAATGTAACTAACATGGAAATACCCAATTCTATAGCAGTCTTATTTTTTCCTGAATTGGGTTCCTTTGATAATTTCCTACCAGTATTAATTTCTTAATTAAGGTTCTGGAACCTGGTGACAACAATTGAGTGGAAGCCTAGAGTAAAAATTTCCATGCAGGCTTCCACTCAACTGATGTCACCAGGTTCTGGAACTGATAAGTAGCTGGAAAAATGAATACTGGGTAGGAAAACAGCAGCATTAACAAGGGACCCAAAATAACGAACAAATACAACTATTTCAAAACGAACATGCAAAATAATACTTCGGGAGTACTGAACAGATACAAAATAATACACTGGGAGTACTGAACAGACACAAAATAATACACTGGGAGTACACTTGGGATGGCAGAGAAAGGGGAGATATTGCTGATGGGGGACCTGAATATGCCAGATGTTAACTGGAGCACCTTTGCTGCAGATACATCCAAGAGCAGGGCCATTCTCAATGCCCTACTGGTGGCATGCCTCAGACAGCTAGTTTTAGAAACCACTCGGGAGGGAGCAATCTTAGACCTGGTACTCTCAAATGGGGATGGAGAGAGGATCTCTGATCTTAAAGTGGGTAGCCATCTGGGAACAAGCGACCACCAAACAGTGTGGTTCACGATAAACTTAGCTGTAGAGTCAAGCCACACAAAAGTGAAGGTACTAGACTTCAGGAGGGCTGATTTTGTCAAAATGGGAGGGTGCCTCAGAAAAGCACTAGCAAACAGGCAAGAAGGTGGGGTGGAGCAACAATGGGGAAACATCAAAACTGCCATCACAGAGGCAACAAGCCTTTGTGTGAAGCAGATAAACAAATCAAAATGAAAGGAAAAAAACACTATGGTTCTCAAAAGAAGTGGTGGGGAAGGTAAGGGAGAGAAAGATAGCATTTGGGAAGTACAAGGAAACACAGAAGGAGCAGGACAGAGAACTGTTCCAGTTAAAGCAGAAGGAAGTGGGGAAGGCAGTCAGAATAGCCAAGGCCCAAACCGAGGAAAAAATAGCCTGCTCAGTTAAGAAGGGGGATAAAACCTTTTATAGGTACATTAGGGAGCAAAGAAAGACTAAGGCAGGGATACTGAGGTTGAAAAAAGAGGAAGGTGGTTGGGCAGAGAGCAACAGTGAAAAAGCAGGGATACTGAATGAATACTTCTGCTCAGTATTCACAGTGGAAAAGCAGGGGCAGATACCTAATCCAGTCAATAGAAGCACTCTGGATAGGGGGGTTGATATTAGTCCTTTCACAGAAGAAAGGGTTCTGAAAGAACTCTTAAAACTGAAGGTAGATAAAGCAATGGGGCTTGATGGGATTCACCCCAGAATTCTAAAAGAACTAAGGTCTAAACTAACTAACATCCATTGTGGGTAAGCTAATGGAGACTATCCTGAAGGAGAGGCTGGTGGCCCTCCTAGAGGCCAAAGGACTACAGGACAGCAGACAGCATGGCTTCACACGTGGCAGATCCTGCCAAACCAACCTGGTCGAGTTCTATGACTGGGTAACTAGGCAACTGGACAGGGGCCATGCAGTGGATGTCCTGTATCTGGACTTCAGTAAGGCATTCGACTCAGTGCCACATGGAAGGCTGGGAAGGAAGTTAGTAGGCACAGGGACGGTGCAAAGCTGGTGAGATGGGTAGGAAACTGGCTGCAGGAAAGGCAACAGAGGGTGGTGGTGGTGGGGAGCTCTCACACCCAAGGCAGTGATGAGCGGTGTTCCACAGGGCTCGATGTTGGGACCAGTGTTGTTTGGGTTATTCATTGCAGACATATCATGGGACATCAAGAGCAAGATCAGTCTGTTTGCTGATGATACCAAGGTAGGAGTGGTGGTGGATGACCTAGGGGAATGGCAGGGGTTGCAGGATGATCTGGCAAAGCTTGAAACCTGGTCAGACACCTGGTAACTGGACTTTAATGCCAAAAAGTGCAAGGTGCTGTATTTTGGGATGAAGAACCCAAGGAGGAGTTACCAGCTAGGGGGAGTGCAGCTAGCCCAGACAGAGGAGGAGAAGGATCTGGGTGTGCTCATTACAGGATCAGTGAACAACTCAGCACAATGTAGGAAGGCAGCTGCAAAGGCCAACAAAATGCTGGGTTGTATTGCAAGGGGTATATCCTCGAGGAGGGAGGAGGTGATTCTGCCACTGTATAGGTCATTAGTTAGACCACACCTGGAGTACTGCGTGCAGTACTGGCGTCCGTATCTGAAGAGGGACATTAAGTTACTGGAGGGGGTGCAGTGCAGAGCGACAAAGATGATCAAGGGGCTGGGGGACTTATCATACGAGAGGAGGTTGAAGGAGTTGAACATGTACTCACTGGAGAGAGGAGAGCAGGGTGACATGATTGAAACCTTTAAATACATGTGAAAGGAATAAACAAGACAGGGTACAGAGGGCTGTTCAAAGTAAGGAGGAGGGCCACCAGGGCCATGATATGAGACTGGAGCGAGGAAGGTTCAGGAGGGAGATGAGGAGACACTTTTTTACAAAGAGGGTGGTGGCTGGTTGGAATGCGTTACCTGCAGAAGTGGTATGCAGTAGAACAGTGGACTGCTTCAAACGAGGATGGGACAGGACAAGGGGGAGGGTTAATGAAGGGGAAGGGTGGAAGGGAGGGGCAACTGCAGAATAAGGGGTGCTAGCTGCACATTCGAGCAGACTTGATAGACCTCTAGGCCTTTATCTGCTGGCAAATTTCGTATGTTCGTAAGGGAAGAACTAGTAGCACCACTGACTACCCTTTTTAATAAATCATGGGAGGATGGTGTGGTACCTGAGGACTGGACTAGGGCAGATGTGATTCCTCTTCACAAAAGTGGGAGCAAGACAGAGGCAGGAAACTACAGACCTGTCAGTTTGACCTCAGTGGTAGGGAAAATTATGGAATCACTTCTGAAGGAAAGAATTGTTGAGTACCTAGAGGCCAGTGGGGCACAGGACCCAAGGCAGCATGGATTCACAGCGGGAAGGTGATGTCAGGCAAATCTAATTGATTTCCTTGACTGGGTTACCAAAGTAGTAGACTAGCGAGGGGCTGTGGACATGGCCTACCTAGACTTTAGCAAGGCATTTGACACAGTCCCGCACAAAAGATTAATAAACAAATTAGCCAGCCTGGGAGTGGGTCCCAGGGTGGTAGCCTGGGTAAAACACTGGCTGGACAACAGGACACAGCAGGTAATATTAAATGGAGTCCACAGTGAAGAAAGGAGGGTTACTAGTGGGGTACCGCAGGGTTCAGTACTGGGGCCGGTCCTTTTTAATGTCTTTATAAGTGACATTGCAGAGGGACTGGAAGGGAAAATATGTCTCTTTGCAGATGACACAAAGATCTGCAACAGGGTTGATACGCAAGGTGGAGTGGAAAGGATGAAAAGGGTCTTAGCAAGGTCGGAGGAATGGCCAAATGTATGGCAGCTTAGATTCAACGCAAAGAACTGCAAAGTAATGCACCTGGGAAACAAAAGCCCAGGGGACGAGTACTCAGTGGGGGGTGAGATACTGACAACAACAAAAATGGAACAGGACCTAGGGGTAGTCATATCAGATGACCTAAAGGTGGGCCAGCAATGTGAGAAGGCAGTAAGGAGGGCTTGGGGGATACTAGGATGCATAGGGAGAGGCATCACCAGTAGAAAACAGGAAGTTGTTGGCCCTCTGTACAGACAGTTGGTAAGACCACATCTGGAGCACTGTGTACAGTTCTGGAGACGCCATCTCCGCAAAGACATAGGCAGGGTGGAGACTGTCTAGAGGAGGGCAACCAAAATGGTGCAGGGTCTGCACCAGAAGACATATGAAGAAAGACTAAAGGAGCTTAAGATGTATAGCCTCGAGGAAAGGGGGGAGAGGCGGGACATGATTGAAACTTTCAAATACCTCAAGGGAATCAACAAAGTCCAAGAGGGTAGCATCTTTCAGAAAAAGAGATGTGCAAGCACAAGGGGGCACAATTTGAAGACAGAGGGGGGACGGTTTAGAGGTAATGTGAGGAAGTATTTCTTCACAGAGAGGGTGTGGGCGATTTACTGCAATCGGGGACCCGGGAGGGAGGGAGTGGGTCCACTAGACCACTAGGGACTGTATTTTTATACATCCATTGGGGCATCGGGAGGGAGAGGGGTACCACTAGACTATCAGAGAATGGATTATAATATTTCCACCGCAATCGAGGACTCAAGAGGGAGAGGGGTCCACTAGACTACCAGGGAATGTTTTAATTTACATTTACCACGATCGCAGCAATGGGTGGTGGGGGTTCCACTAGACCACCAGGGACAGTCATATTTACATATATCGGGGAATCGAAGACTCGGATGGGAGGAGGACCACTAGACCACCAGGATGGTCATGTATTATATTTATCGTGGGGCTGGGGGCACTAGACTACCAGGGATTTCTTGTTACACATATATCGCATGATAGCGGCTACAGGCAGGGGTGGGGGGTTCCGGGTTCAGTAAGTGCTTGTGGATGGTGTTCTGGGTAGGCAGGTGGCCACCCATGGCAGGGCTGCTGTGTTGTGCCCTCCAGTACTGCAGCCCACCTTTGGGTGGCCGGGTGTTGTTCCTACTCTGCAAGGGCTCAACTTGGAGCCCCCCATATGGCGCAATGCAGGGTTGCACCAGCATATGCGCCGCACATCCCAGGCTGAATATCGGGATGTCCTGCATATGCATGGGCATGCCCCCTGCATCTGCGCTGCAGACCATTACATTGCGCCCCTGTGCATCGGCAGTTGTGCTGCTCCGGGCAGCCTTTTCAATATCTCGCCAGGGTGCAATGCAGGGTCGTGCTGGCGCAATCCTTTTCAATATCCAGGCCTGGGAGTACAGACACAAAATAATACACTGAGAGTACTGAACAGACACAAGCTAATACACTAAGAGTACCAAACAGACACAAAACAATACACTGGGAGTACTGAACAGACACACAATAATACACTGGGAGTACTGAACAGACAAAAAGTATATACTGGAAGTACGGAACAGACAAAATAATACACTGGGAGTACCAAACAGACACAAAATAATACACTGAGAGTACTGAACAGAAACAAGATAATACACTGGGAGTACTGAACGGACACAAAATAATACACGGGGAGTACTAAACAGACTTCACGCATGTCCAAATTTCCTATTATATTAAAAAATGAAAAATGATGTTCCCTTTAAACATTGAAAATCCAGCTATTATCTTGACTACAATATTGTGGAGGGAGTGTAAACTCTTTTTTTTTGTGTACTTTGTTTTGGGTGACCTTGCAAACCACAAGAGCAAAGTGAGGTCATTACACAGGGGGCCAGATATTCAGTAATGGACAAAAGCTGAGTGCAAAAGTTTATGCAGCGCTTGCCCTTGTGCTTGACCCTGAGGATGCTATATGCAGTCGTATAGTGCACTGGTGCTATCTGACTGAATATAGGGCCATGAAGGGACAGCGAAAGTCGAGCAGCACTGCTCTGACATGGATCTGGGCTGTATGCAGCCCATAGGGAAGTGCAGGGAACTACAACGCCAGACCTTATAGCACCTGGAACTCCGGTGCACTATTCAGCCAGCAACATGCAAATGAGCCCAATGGGCATCCAGGGTGCTAAGGGCTATATGCATGCCCATTAAGGGCTCATTTACATGGGAAGTGGTGGCAAGTGTGTGCTCTCCCGTGGCTGCCCGCCATGACGTGCATGGTGGCGGGCACCCCACTCCCCAAATGCCCATGCCCACAATGTACATGGCCTCGTTGGTGTCTGGTGGCACCCCCACCTTCTAATGAGTCACCCCTATGTTATTGAAGCTTTCCATGGTGTCTAATGGCACCTCCCATCCTCCAATCACCTGTCCCCCTGACTCTGTAGGTGTTCCCTGGTGTCCAGTGGTACCCCCTCCTGCCAAGCACCCATCTCTGTGTCACCCATAACCCCTGTGGTTAATGGTCCTCCCACCCCCTCACTGCTATGGAGCACACCACCTGTTCACCCTCCCATCTCACTGTCCTGTGCTGCATGGGGGATGTGATATGGCGACTGACACAGCCCTCCTTTCACCACCTTGGCTGGCTGCAATATGGCATAACAATGAGTGCACATACTGTGTACTGTATAGGGAGCGTGCACACTGTCTATGGTAGCTAGTGCCTGCACTCCCTGTGCAGTACACAGTAAGCATGATTCTTGACACGTCATGCAGCAGCCAGCTGAGGTGGTGAGAGGAGGGCTGTGCTGGTCACCGTATTGGATCCCCCACATGGCCCCAGACAGTGAGGTGGGGGGGTGGATGGGTGGTGTGCTTGGTGTGAGCAATGGGATGGGAGGACTACTGCTCACTGGGTGATGGGTGACACAGAGATGGGTGCTCGGTGGGTGGGGGGGGTACTACTGGTTTCCAGGGCACACCTACACTCTTAGGGGGATGGGTTATCAGAGGGTGGGGGTGCCACTAGACACCAGTAACATCTTTAATAATACAGTGGCGGCTCATTGGAGGGTGCGGGGTGCCACTAATCACCAGAGAAAACCTCAATGATCACGGGGACAGGTGCTGAAGGGTGGGGGTGCCACTAGACACCAGGGAAGTGTTTACTGCTATGGTAGCAGGCTGTTGGAGAGTGGGGGTGCCAATATACACCTGGGATATTACTGCTTCCAGGGGCTAGGGTTTGGAGAGTGGGGGTAGCTGCAATACCACTGCCTGCCACCAGGGCCTTGCACCTTGCTAAGCTGGAGTTTGCAAAGGTGGTAACTTGTGCCCATTATGTGGCATTTATTGTCTGTGCACACCTCTGAATTTTCTGATGCTTCCATATGCAGGGGATGACCCCCTCATTTGCATGGGTGCAGTGGTAATATAGCACTCAGGTGATAACTGGTTTTGCCCACACTGTGGGTATCTGAATATAGATGCCCACCCACAAATTGGGCACAAACCCCATTTAGTGTGCACAAACACCCCTTAGTGCCCAGGCTAAGTTTCTGTATATCTGGCTCTGTGGGGAAGGGGGTAAACATTTTATTTATTTTTATTTTATTTATTTAGTTTTTCAGGATGCAATCTTTGAGCAAAAGCTTTTACAAGGTTCCACTTCAAGAAACAGATACAAAGGTACAAACACATGGTCAAGTAACATTAACAATGATACAGCACTAGTAATTACACATGAAAACAAGTTAATTACATCAGGCAGCACCAAAGGGGATGCCAATGCAATAACAATTAAATGTTTACAATACCGTTCTCAAATGCACAGAAGAGATGAAAGGGGAAATACTTCAGCTAGGCTCAAGAGGGGGCTATCAGAGAGGGTAATGGGATAGGTGCTTTGGAGCAGCCAGTATGGGTGGTCTGTCAAATGAAGAGGAGAGGTGGGGGGAAGGAAGGGGGAGGGATAGCTAGAGATTGTAGTAGGGCAGAGGGAGGCATGACTGGAGTAGTCCAGGAAGATGGGGGGTGGAGGAGGGGATAGGAAACACAGAGATTGAATGACAGGGTGGGCAAACAGGGGGGGTGGGAACATCATGAAGGGTGTCAATCCAGTGGGAGGATAAATTGAGGTTAGGTGGTCAGGCGGCAGGGGAGGGATTGACATCAGGTGCCCATTGGACAATCGCATGTATTCCTGGAGGCAAGGCAAAGTTTGAGTTCAGACTTGAAAGCACTGAGGCTTGAGGTATTGTGCAGGTCCTCTGATATCTCATTGAGCCAGAGGGGGGCTCCTCTGTATGTGAAGAAACGCTGTCCTAGTGTTGCTCGACAGAAGGGCACAGAGGGAGCATTCTGCGTTCTTCCTCTAGTTTTGTACTTAGTATCGACCAAAGAGAAAATTTCAGAGATGCAAGGGGGTGTTTTGCCAAGTAGAGCCTTCTTGCTGAGGAGACAAGTATTGAACTTGATTCTGTTTCCAAGGGAAACCCAGTTTGTCTCAGCATACAGTGAGCAGGTGTGCGTAAAGAGATCAGCAGCAAGGGCTAGCCTACGTGCCTTATTGAGGGCAATGGTAACCCACTTAAGTGCAGTATCCATGGCTGCTCCATATATCACAATCCCATAGTGTACTGTGGATAGTATAGAGTTGGAGGTGGTGAGACAGAGGGCAGCAGGTGTTAGGTTCTTCCTATGCCTATACAGTACTCCAAGCTGGGTGTTGAAAGCTTTAACCACCAGGTCTATGTGTTGCGTGAAGGAAAGGGTGATGTCGATGGTGACCCCCAGACACTTAAAAAAGTGGACTTGCTCCAGTGGAGCCTTGTCATTGTTTAAGATGGTGAGGGTGGGGTACCTCTTCTTGAGTTGGGGGCTTGGCAGGAGCATTGTTTAAATTTTTTTATGATTTAGTAGAAGTTTGTGTGTGCTGAACCACTTCTCAGGCTGATGGAAGGAGGACTGTAGTTCAGTCTGCAGTGGGCTGATATGTGTGTTGCTACTGAGAATGACAGTGTCATAGGTGTATAGAATGATTTTGCTGTCCTAGGCCTTTGGTAGGGCATTCAGGAAGAGGCTGAAAAGCAATGGTCCCAGGATTGACCCTTGGGGTACACCAAGGGATACTTCTCTGGTCTCTGAAACAACATGCCCCAACCTAACCCTCTGGGACCTGTTGGACAGATAGTCATGAAACCATCATACAGCATTTGTGGCCACCCTAGGACTGGAGTTGTGCTAGGAGGAGGAGATGGTTAACGGTATTGAAGGTCTTTGTTAAATCGATAAAGATGGACCCGACCACCTTGCCTTCATCAAGTACCCTGTGGACGAAATCAGTTTACTCAACCAGGGCTGTAGCTGTGCTATGGTTCTTTCTGAACCCAATGTTGCTGGGGATATAGCAGTTGGTATTTCTGGAGGTAGTCAGTGATTTGATCAGACACAATCCTTTCTAGTGCTTTGGATAGGGGGGAGAGAATAGAGATGGGCCGTTAGTTTGTAATGCTGGACCTGTCTCCGGTCTTAAAAACATGGGTCACCAGATCTTGTTTCCAGGCTGTGGGGAATTTGGCCAGGATAAGTGACTTGTTGAGGAGTTTGGTTATAGGGACAATGACCTCTTCAATGGCAAGGGCCACCAATTTCATGTCTAACCCTTCACTACCCTGCCTTGTAGTTCCCAGGACCTTTTTTATGTAGAACATTGCCTCTTTGACTATTACCCATTTGAAATAAAAGTTAGGGTGATTAGACATGGTCGGGTTGTTGCCAAGGTCCACTTCTGTAGGCTTCAGGTAGTCTGGAGGAAGAATAGGGCTAAGATCTGTGAAAGTGGTGTTGAATAACTTGGCTATGGCAAGAGGATCCATGGTAATAGACCCGTTGATATTGAACATCTGGGGAAGTTTCTTTTCATCCTTCCCGAGGAGGCTTTTAATGTTCTCCCAAAATTCCTTCCCATCATCCCAGCTCCTGTCCAGCTGATCCTTGTGGTAGCTGGCTTTTGTCTACCTAATCCATTGCATACACCTGTTTCTGGAGGCTCTATAGGCCTGAGTGCCTTTTTTGTTGCCTGTGGCTCTAGCCTTTAGCCATAGGTTATCTCTTTCCCTTATCAGAGCAAGGAGCTCCCCGGTAATCCATCCATTGCTGCAGCCATGAATCTTTCTTTTCCTGACTGGGGCAAACTTATCGCAAATTGTGTTGAAAGTATCAACAAAGTATTTTAGGGCACGATCAAGATCAGGCAGCTTATCGATGGGTGACCAATCTATATGGGAAAGGGCTGCTTTGAGAGGTCCCAGCTGTCCTTTTCTCAGGACTCTGCTTTTGACAGTGACTGGGTGTGGTTTTCTATACTTGTTGGACCACCTGAAAGTGATTAGGGAGTGGTTACTCAGGGTATCAAATTGCATGGTGACCTCTGAAAACCTGTTGGGAGCACTTGAGAGAAGCCAATCGATGAGCGTATTGTTACCCGATTTGTAGTTTGTTCTGGTGGGTTCAGTTACAAGCTGTGTGAGGTAAGCATTGGCCATGATGTCCTTCTGGGGGTTGACTCTTTGCTGAGCAGTTTATATTAAAGTTCCCAGTGATAATGAGTTCACTGTCCTTATTGAGCGTAGCCACAGCGTCCATTACCTTGTTAAGGCCCAGGTAGGCCTTCTTGGGTGGGAGATAGATACGACAACAAGGGATTTTTGTGTTGACCATACAGTAGTTTGACTGCAAATAGTTCATGGCCATCTGCTCATCCAGTTATGGGGAGCACTGACCCCCGAAGTGAGTCCCTAATGTAGATAAGATAACCCCACCCCTCTTACCCTTCCGGTCACACCTGAATGCTTGGTAGCCAGGGAGTGCATTTCATTTTTCTAGATCTTATCCATGAGCCATGTCTCAGTGAGGCAGATGCTGTCCAGGCCTGGAGTTGCACAAATTTGGCAAGCAGACTGAAAATATTCAAAGCTGCTATTTTCAAACCTTTATTTTTATTCTCACTTGTCCCAGTAGTGTTAGGTGGTCGAGGGTTGGGATGCAGGTTGCCTGACAGGAGGAGTAACATCAGTATTGCTTTCTTTGTTGTGATACTGAGGGCTATTAGAGATTTCCCCTTCTTGCGTTTCCATTTGCCAGGGGAGGGCTGCTTGCCATTGATAGAGAGAAAAGAGGTGGGTGGTGGCAGGTAAGGTGCTGTAGAGCCCTTGCAAGGAGCTTGCTTGGTGGTCACCAACTGAGTCAGTAGATATGTTACCATCTGGTAGTCCCCCGGTGTGGAATTTCCCGGTGGCACCTTCAATTGACCAATAGTTTCAAGCCTGGTATCTGGGTGGAAAAGTGGAGAGGGGTATCGTGCTGCTCAACAGGGCAGGTCCTGGTAGTAGGTAGAAGAATACCAGGAGTGCAGTGCAGTGCAGAACATTTTAGATCCCTTGTGTACTGGGTTGGAGTCCTAGCTCCAGTAAGGACAGTGGGTGGCATCAGTGCCTGCAACCCAGAGGGGAGGATGAGTGAGCATGTTGAAGCTTTGAGACTTAGGAGGAAAAGGGCATCAGAAGGGGATGGATGTAGTACAGGTGAAGGGGAGCAGAACTGTAAGAGGCCAAGTAGGACAGGGCTTGGGGACTTTTGTGGGAGGGAGGGAACCAGGGCAGGAGCCCTCAGAGCAAAGGACACAGAGGGCAGGGGGGTAAATGCAACCAGGGGTGGGGAGGGGGGAAGAAGAGTAGGTAGGCATAGAGCAGAGGGGGCAGTACTAAAGGGACTACAATTATTGGGAAACCCAAAGGGCTGGGAGAGCTTAGGAGAGATGTGCACCTTTAAGGTCTTAGGGGGAGGTCTGCACTAGGGTGGAGCTAAGCTGGATTTAATAGAGGTCAGGGCCGGGAAGAGTGGGCGGGACAAAATTACTAGTAGTAGTCAGCAACAGCAGAGAAAAACTGAGCCGGTAGACTGGGAGAGAGCAGAGCTAGAGTCCAAGTATCAGGCTAGAGAGGAGAGCCAATGGAGTCTCCAGTCTGGTGATCCTGGCCAATCAGAGGTGAGGAAATAACACCGAAGGAGTGGCATGGAAAAGTCACAAGAGAGCCATATCTGGAAGCCCTGAGCTGCGGTCTTAGGCATTGGGGATGGTGGCCAGAGTTGGCGCAGCATCCCTGGGGTCCGAAATTACTTTATTGTATACTGTTAAGTATTGCATGTGGAAATCGATACACTCAACAAAGTTGTACTCCAGGTCAAAGGTAAAAAAAAAAAATTACTGTACCACATTTCAAAGGTTACAGAATGTGTTGTACCACACTAGTATTGACGCTATGATGGTACTACTACTTCTCAACTTGGTACCACTTCAGATTCAGCAGATGCTATGTTGCCAGCCCCCTTGTTTTATTTATTGAAATGGTTCACCAGGAAAGGCACGCTGAGCAAAAGATGCTCGTCTCACGGTGCACCTGGGAATACAGAGGAGAACAACAGTATACAGTTGTACATAGAAACGAAAATTACACAATTTGTTACACATCAGAGCATAAGTATATCACCTCAGAAACATGAAGCAGGGGTAACATAGGAAACATTGGAACAAGAAGTTGTATATATTGTTACATGGAGTAAGAGAAAATTGTACAAGGATTTAAATGACAAGGGTGTGAAGGTATAATTACATGCATGTCAGCAACTACTCTACAGTAACACGGTAGGCAGAGAATTGGGGCTGGAAGTGCAGTAGGGGGTAAGTGCAGAGGTTGGTGGATATATGCCAGCATTTGTAGCCGTAGCTAAGCCTCTGGTCAGGCCATATTGGATCTAGGATAGGACAGTGGGGAGTGGGAGCAGATGAGGGGGGAAGGGAGATGGAAGACAAGAGGAAGGGGGGAGGTCAGCAACATTGGCAGTTTACAGCGTAGTAATTTGTCAGGCAGAGGAGGTGGAATGTCTAGAGTAGGAGTGACGGATTTGTGCTGGCAGGTCGTTCCAGAGCCTTGGGAGGTGATAGGAGAAGGCCGATTGGCCTGCTGTGGTCCGGCGGTGAGGGATCGCCAACAGCTGGGAGTCTGTAGATCTAAGGGCGTGAGATGGAGTAGGGGTGGGAGATAAGGAGGAGGTAAGCTAGTGGGGAAGGGACCCAAGCCAGAGGTTGGAAGCAAATTCTGCACAATGGAGAAAACATCAGCTGACAAGTGAGAGGAAGGCCAGCGCATGATAAAGCTCGCAGTGGTGGGTGCGAGGGGGGCATTGAGGGCAAAGCGGCAGAAGGCATTGTAGAGGAGGTCCAGTCTGGATAGAATAGACTTGGAAGCAGTACTATAGACTACGTCACAGTAGTCGAATGTAGGTAATATCATTTTCTGCACAATTTCGCATCTTACAGGTAGGGGGAGGCAGCTGTGGTTTCTGTATAGGACTCCGAGGTTAGGGCGTAATTTTTTCAGGATTGCATCCACATGAGCAGAGAAGGATAGGTGTCGGTCAAGCCAGACACCAAGTTACCTGAAGTTAGACATGTCCTCAAGGACAGACCCGTCAATGGTGTGGAAGTTCAGGGGAGTAGTAAGCCTGGATAGTCTCTGCCTAGTGCCGAAGGTCATGGAGACTGTCTTCTTGGCATTAAGGGAGAGTTGGTGGGAGCTAAATCAGTGCTGACCTTTGTTGAAATCAGCCTGAAGAGAGGTAGTGACCTCATCAGGGGTACGGCCAGAGGAAAAGAGGACGGTGTCATTTGCATACATGTGAATTGAGGTAGATGAGCAGGTTTGAGGCAGGTCATTTAGGAGGATGGAAAAGACGAGAGGGCTGAGTACTGAGCCTTGGGGAACACCAGTAACTATTGGGAGAGGAGGAGAGGTGGAATCAGCAATTTTTACAGATTGAGTTCGCCCTTCCAAGTATGCTCTGAACCAGTTTGTGGCAGGCGTGGATAGACCGGCTTCAGAGAGGCAGGATAGTATCAGGGGGTGGGAGACGGTGTTGAAAGCTTTGGCTAGGTCGACAAAGATGGCTGCAGTAATGAGACCTTTGTTCATGCCCGAGAGGACAGCATTGGAGAGACGTAGGAGGGAAGTGGCGGTGGAGTGGTTCTTTCTGAATCCAGACTGGAAGGGGGTGAAGAAGTTGGATTCTGAGAGGAAGCTGGAGAGCTGAGAGAGCTGGAGTTTCACTAAGGTGGGGAGGAGGGAGATAGGGTGGTAGTTGGCCACAGAGGTGGGGTCTCCTCCTTTGGGAAGTGGAAGGACTATGGCGTGCTTCCACTCCGCTGGTACTGATTCAGAGGCAAAGGATAGGTTTAGCAGGGAAGCTAGCAGAGCTGCAATGGCAGGGGCAGATAGATAGAGTAGTTTGGGGTCTAACCCATCAGGGGACTTCCCCTTAGAAAGGTTCAGGGAGAGGAGGGCATCAAGAGTTTCTGACTGGGAGATATTCCCAAAGTGGAAGGTGTAGGAGCCGGGGGGAGTAGCAGCTTCAGCATGGTGGGTAGGTGAAGCTGCAGCTGGTAGGGAGGCAAGGCGCGAAGTAGCACATGTGGTGAAGTATGAATTGAACTCGGAGGCATCTGCTAGTGGGTCAGAGAGAAGAGTGTCATTTGAGAACAGAAGGGGTGTGGGATTTGACGATGGGGGGGAAAAGGGAGTGGATAACTTTCCAGAATTTAGAAGGGTGACGTAGGCTGGCATTAAAGGTGGAGTTAAAGTATTCAGCTTTGGCTAGCTAGGTGGCCTTGGTGCACTTGTTATGGAGCATACGGTAGGTAATGTTATCGCCTGGGAGGAGTGTAGACTTGTAGGTTTTCCATGCTTTGTCCCAAGCATTTTGGCATGCTATTAGTTCTGGGGAAATCCATGGAAGGTGTGATCCTCGGTCCCTGATCCGATGCATGGGGGGCATGATTATCACAGATGCTAAGGAAGGTGTTTTGGAAGTGTGTCAGGGCATCATCTATATTACAATTGCTATGATGAGTACCTCAGTTTGTGTGAGCTAATTCATCCAGAAGGGGGCTAATGTTTAGAGATTTGTAAGACTTTGAACTAGGAATTTGGGAGGGGATTTAAGACGATGGATTTTGCGGAATATGTAAGTGATATGGTTGTCCCCAGGAACACAAAGTTCCAATTTTTTAATTAGTTATATAAAACAAAACCTGCACCCAGCTACTTAGTAACCATCCACCTGGTGCCCCAAACCATACTTGGTAAATTAAGTTTATTTTAAATGTTGTTTACATGTTAACATGTCCACCATCAGTTGCCAGCTCATCATTGTAACTGCTTCTATCTCCAATGTGGCTCACTCAGATGGAAGCAGAAAAATTACGGAAAAAGTGGAAACATTTCTGTCTGGGGTGATGCTGAAAAAGGGGAAACATTTCTGTCTGGGGCGGAGCTGAAAAGGGGAAACATTTCTGTTTGGGGGAATGCTCAAAAGTGGAAACATTTCTGTCTGGGGTGATGCTGAAAAAGTGGAAACATTTGTGTCTGGAGGAATGCTGAAAAAGTGGAAACATTTCTGTCTGGGGTATTGCTGAAAAAGTGGAAACCTTTCTGTCTGGAGCGATGAAGAAAAAGTGGAAACATTTCTGTCTGGGGCGATGCTGGAAAAGTGGAAACATTTCTGTCTGGGGGGATGCTTGTGGAAATGTTTCTGCTGGTTTTTAATGGTAATTAATTTTCAGACCTTAGTAAAATCGTCTCAGTACTCTACCACTGAGCTATCATCAAGCTTACCTAACGACTTGAGAGTCTCACAGTCACTTTCCTTCTCTGATTGCAAATCCTGCAATGTACAGTAGGAACAACTGAGATAGTTATTAGTTACTGATGCAGTATTGGCTACTGTTTGGCAACTGAAACACAAACAGTTTTCAGGAATTACAGTCTATACTATTAAAATAATGGATGTAAACCATACACAGGCAAGGCATGTGTTGCCATCTCAGGGTTCTGATGACACCAGAGACCTCTCAAGCTTTGCTTTCAAGGACTATGCAATATCTTAGAACCCTTTGATGGAAACAGTCTTGTTGTACATGGTTGCATAGTATGATAAAGCATAAAAGATATTGGGTTACCAAAAGAAAGTTAAGATTTTGTGTAAAATGATATGGAAATACTTTATTATGCCCAATTTATGCCATTACCATTAATTTAAGATGCACTTTGGTAGCCATAGATATAGCCCAGTATATCTAAATTTATAGGATATATGCAACAGGACAATGCTAGATAAATAGGGGTATGCAACAAGGCAGTGTTAGATAAATAGGGGATATGCAAAAAGGAAGTGTTAGATAAATAGGGGATATGCAACAAGGCCGTGTTTGTTAATGAGGAGGTATGCAACAAAGGCAGTGCTAGATAAATAGGGGATATGCAGTTGGACAATATTAGATACACAGAGGATATGCAACAAGGCAGAGTTAGATAAATAGGGAATATGCAACAGGGCAATGTTAAATACATGGGGGCACCACTCTGGTTTAACTCCCTTCATGTTAACATTGCTAACCTGCCCACGCTTAATGCCTTTAAACCGAGCCTTAAGCATCAGATGGTACTGAACTCCTGATGTGACTGCCTTCATTAGTCCTATGCCCTGATCTTCATTGTCTACCACCACTCAACCCACCTCCTTCTCTCTCTCTCTCTCTTTCTCGCTCCCTATCTCTATGCTTCTTGCCACCTTGGCCCTCTGGTGCCACTTACACTTTCCTCCTATAAGACAATCGGGGCCCTGTTCCCCTGTGCACCCAACTTTCAAGTGTTTTTCTTCTTATTACTCTCCTTGCACTGGATTGACAAGTATATAGTAACCCTTCATAACCTTGTTTATATTTTGCTTGATGTGGTATTATGCTCCCTTATCTTGTTATTTTATCCTGTATTAACTTTATCTCCCTGTGTAACTGTTCACATTACTCAAATTGTTTTTTGTTTTTTTTTCTTTATTGTACACGATGTGGAACCTATGTAAAGAACTTCCAGCTCAAATGGTATTCCAAGACTGTAATAAATAAATAAAAAATAAATAAAAATATCCAACAAGGCAGTGTTAGATAAATAGGGGATATATAACAGGGCAGTGTTGGACAGATGTGTTTATCCATACTAGTTGTTGTGACCTCAGATGATTTCACAAGAGGCAGAGCATATCCATAAGTGAAGTATCTCGGAGATCACCAAACTAAGAATGGATGAAACATTTATCCTAACACTGCCCCTGTTGTATGTTCAATTTATGACATTCAATTTCTTTGTTAGGTATAGTTTTATGTATATGTATAATTGATGATGTTAAACAAACTCTGAATAACTATTTTGACAATTAGCTAGTGTGGCACTGCTGATTGCACCATTTTTTTGAATGGGAGGAATGCAAATCTTTCTGATTGGTCCACATCATGTTGGACTCTGACAGTGATCTGACAGCTGCTTCATGAAAGGGAGGGTTGAGAGATGTGGCTTGAGTGGATACATTAACACTCAGAGAATAAACTTTTTTAATTTAGAGTGTATTACCTGGCCAGATAAATAATTTACCCTGCATTTTTTTTCTCTCACATACATAGCATAAAGTGAAAGTTTTACTGTAATGTATCTCTGGCTACCACTGTTTATGAACTAAAAATCAGAAAATGTAGGGAAAGTATTTTTTCCTTTTTTTAAAACATCTGTTATATGTTTACAACAATGTATTGTAGTGGTGTATTCTATCCTGAATGAAAAAAGAGTTGCATGATGTACTGAGTACACTGCTGTAAAGTATACATCGATGGATTTCTTTTTACATTGGTAGTTGCAGGATTATGCAACACAGTTGAGAAAGGAATGAGTGGATTTAAAGAAGTTCCTCAGGCACTCTGACCATGTGAGCCTATAGCTTAATGATTACAATGCTGGAATAGCATACCAGAGGTCTGAGGTTCAATTCCCAGTGGGCCACACTTTTCCTTTCTTATTTCCATCCTTTTTTTACAATGATGTAACTTTAGAGGATGATATCTTCACAACTGTACCATCTAGAAGTTAATACTACACACCATTGGAAAAGTGTGTTACAGGCCTTTCCAACACTGTATAGCACAAGATTTTAGCTTGTAAGGTACAAAAGATATTGGCTTATACCACTGCACTGTCATTATCAATGTAAAGACAATACACTGATGTACAGTATAGATTAGTGCATAGATACATTAATGCTGCATGAACATGCTACAGCCATATCAACATGAAACCAACTTTCAATTAAAAAAATTAAGTTCCTAGCACTAGTAGTTCAAAAGTGAGCCCATTCTAAAGATAAGTTCTTTACAAAAGACTAATTTTGGAACCACGTGGACTAGGAACTTGATTTTTTTTTTAAATGGAGTCTTGAATAAAGTTGACATGGCTGTGTCATGTCGGTACAGTTTTCATGCATCAGTGCACATTAAATCAGTTGTCAAACTGATAAATGGAGGTGGACAATGCTTAGTGAATGTTTTGACACTGCATCTGAAGATACTATTGATCTTCCATCAAGGACACCCACAGCCTTTTTTCTATTTCTATATTAACTCACCCTCTGGTGGGTTGTGCCAAAGGTAGAGTGAAGGAAATTAAGCCATTTTGGGAAAGAAGTGTTAATGTATATTAATCCATAATTTCTGAACTGTGTTGTTCCACATATAAAATGGTTTTAGTTTTGCTGATAACAAGTACAGTTTATAATTTGCTTTCCCTGAGCGAAAGAGAGTAAGTAAGCAATAAGCCATGACAGGGTGTCTATTATGATGACATAATTACTGGTGAGCCTATTTGTTAATGGGACTGGCACTGTTTTTAAATGCCATAATAGTCAGCCAATTATTACAGAATGGTACGCAGTTGTCATGGCGTTGGTGTCAGCCAGTCAAACTGAAAGTGAAAGCCGCTGCCGTCTCGTGCTCACAAAAACAAAATGCCACAGAAAGGACACCGGCCATTTATTTTTTTTACCACACAGCACTAAACTGACCAGTAATTATAGAAATTAAAGTATGGGGTGTTACATTATTAATTTTTCTACACCCTCTGTGTGTAATACCATTACAACACACGTGTGCATTGCACTCATGGCTTATGTTGTATTACACACCTCGGGTGTGTAAAAATCTCATAATGTGTGACACCCCATCCATTATTCTCTATATAATTGGACATCTCAGGTGTGTTGTTATGTTCACGGATCAGCCAATGGCTGTTAAACACACTTGAACAGTGTGATTATATCACTATAATGACACCTGTGGTGTGTTTTATTGCACTTATAAATGACTTTTAAATATGTCTGGCTTAAAATGAATAAAAATAAGAAAATATTTTAAAAAGCTAAAAATAAAGTAATTTCATTGAAATACACTTCCATTAACTGCTGCTTAACTCTGAAGACAAAAAATAGTCCATATTCTGCTAACTGGTGGGATAGTCAAAAACAATAAAAGACAATGAAAACCTAGTGTAACACTAATGTCTTATAAAAACACATTTTAGTTGTTTAATTTGCGTTTCAAACCAATAAAATTATTTTAATGGAAATGTGTTCAAAACTATTGCACCTGCTAGTTTTTTTTGGGGGGAGGTACATTTCTCCTAAACAGGTTCTCCCATCCCTGATTCAAATGTATGTGGTGTTATAAACTTCAGAACTCTAGTTTTTAAGCAGTTCCGGGCCAGGCTTGCCTCTGCCCCTGCCCATTTAGCTGTGTGTCTGCCACCTTTTCTCCTCTTTGATTATATTACAGTATCAAACACTTAGACAACTCTGTGTATTATACTTTTGCCCATTATTAGCAACTGCTCACTTTACCCAAGGAGTGAGTTTAGAAAAAAAAAATTATGACTGGAGTGATCTTTAAAAGTGCATCAGCCAGATCCGGTAGCACAGCATTAGAGGCTGACTCTCCAGAGAGTTAAGGTTTAGATCTTGTTATTACATACAGGAATACAGAAAACTAATTAAATGCCAAATGCTGAAAGCACTAAACACTGAAAATGCTGAAAGCCACATAGTGTGATGCACTGATAACATTTTGCTTTCACTTTTGTTTCGGCACTTTAGCACTTCCAGTAACTACTTCAGTTCAATTACATTCATGGTTGGTACTGAATATGATAAATGATAAGTTAGTTGATAAGTTAAATGATGTTGCAATGAACCAACAAACCAAGGAGTGGTTTCAATGTACAAAAAAAAGCCAGCCACATAGCTGTTGTCGAGTTAATTTACTTTTTCTCCTGCTTCTCTATGCATAGCTTTTGAGACTTAAAATAATTAGTAACAAGCATTTGTCAATGCTGAATGTTCGCTTATGGTATTGCTGTTCTTGCTTGTACACATTTTTACTATATGTTTACCCAGAATACAGCAGATGAGTTACAACATCTCATTTTCAGTGGTGTCCTGCTTTGACACATTGTTAGATTATAATAACCCAGGACAGAGCAGCTGAGAGACAATATCTACTTTTAAGTGGGTTCCCACATTTTGACCCCAAATGTCCAACAGTCGTTTTATGACCGGACATTATGATCAAGACAGGTAGAATTTTTAAAATCCCATCTGAAAGGTGGTTCTGCTGTGCGACTGTGGCAACAAGTTTCAGAGGTGATTTGAAAAAAAAATTACACCTGCCATGTTCAGGAGGTGGGGTAACACAAGAGATATGTTGGACATTACGGGCCAAATTTTACCAAAATAGAGTTGTGAGTGAAATGTTGGAACATTTAGGTTTCCTCATAACTTTTTTCACATTTTTATCCCAAATTTTCAACATAATCTTTTTATGACCACTCCTTTTGAGCATGATGGGTGTCATTTATAAAACAATGGCTGAAATGTCATTTTGTGCCTCAAGTGTTAAAACATATTTGATGTAGGATTTGTGAAATGACAGTTCAGTGGACTTGCGCAACTGAATGAGATGTATGCTAGTGTGACTTCAATACATTGCTAATACGCCTCTCTATCCATGGAATTATACCACACCTATAGAGTGCTGGCATAAGGAACCCTAGAGGGGGGGTTCACCCCCAATAGATGCAGTGGGAATAATTCTCTTGGCTAAAGGTAGCTTAGGAAGGAGCCCACGGGAAAGAGAGACGAGCTGCTGGAGGAGGGGGGGTGGATGGTGGGGCAACGAAGAAAACAAATGAGGACTGGCCCGGAAGAGGGCATTTTAAGGCCTGGTTGGGGAAGTGGTTTGTTGCTCTGCCCATTGAACTCTGGCCAGCCCTCAGCCATCAATTTCAGTGGGCTTGTGCAACTGGATGAGAAATATGCTTGTTTGACTTTGATACATTGTGGCTGTCCGCCTCTCTATCCATGAAATATACCACCCTGTAGGGGTACAATGCAGGGAACCCTAGAGAAGGGTTCCCACCATAGGTGCTGAGGGAATAATTCCCTTGGCTAAAGGAAACTTAGGAAGGAGCCCCAAAAAATACCCGGAAGGGTGTCAAGCAAGAGGCGAGAAGTCAAAATAATCTCGAGAATGGATGATTATTGAGATATACTGATGGGTAGGATGAGAGAGAGATGGGAAGTGATGAGAAGTATGTAGTAGAATGGAATCTGACAAGATGAAGAAGGACAGGACTTCCTAAGGAGAGAGAGGGAACAGCCAGGCCACCATCTGACTATTCAGCAGTGAAACTAAACTACGGAACCCAAGGAAACTCCAACCCTATCTAGTACTATGACTATTGGCATGAAGGAGAGGAAACCCCCTCTTTGAGGAGGAAACCTCTGGGGATCCAAGGCCTAGGTCACCTTCCTTCCAGGCTGAAGGTTGTTTTGATTAGTGATGGCTTAGCTACTGCAATTTGGAGTTGAGCTCGTGGAAGGAGGAGGAAAATATTTCAATTTAGAGGAAGCTCTCACTCTGTCCTTCTAAAGGGACAGCTGTTGGGGGTTGCTAGAAATGTCTCTGCAACTAGATGCTCAAAAGCAAGAGAGGAGAGAGATGACTTCTGATGCACTCATCTGGCCTATGTGAGCCTACGAAACAGACCAGGTGAACCAGAGGCAGTCAGATAGAGAAAAGCATAGAGGGTGCCTCCAAACCTGCTCTGGCAGCTAAAGGAGCCCCATTGATGAGAGGCCAATGCAGCCAGCCCTGAGCCAAGGGGCAATAGACACAGAAGGCATGTCTCTGAGTGGAGACCAGGTCGAGTTGAGGTAGCATGGACTCGAGAGGGTTATACTCGAGTAGTCAATGTGAAGGAGTAGACCCACAGAGAAGTCAGATGAGCAAGGGAGACTCAGATGTGGTCATGAGGAGACTGATGGTGATAATAACCACAGGAGTGCAGCAGTTTGATGAGGTAGCATAAGATCCAATGAGAGGTATGCTCGATTAATTGATGTGAATGAGTAGACCCTGAGGTCGGACTGAGCCAAGGAAAATCAGACTCATGTCATGAGGAAGCTACCCATGATTGGTAACCATGGGAGTGCATGCCAGCCAGGTCCATTGAGAGCCAAATTAGGAATGGATAGAACTGCATGAAGGTAGGAGCAAGAGTGGCCAGGCAAAGCTAGCAGCTGAAGATGAGCTAGGCAGTACCAGGAGGACATCTGAATAGGTCTGACTATAAAGAGGTAATAGGGTCTGAGGAGGAGATGAGTAGGCAGGGCGATATGCAGGAGGGAATATTAGGTAATGTGAACGAGTAGGGTAGGGTATGGTGGTAGCAGGAGGGATTACCGGGGCAGCAGGATAGGGAAGCCCCCAAAAGAAAGCAGAGGTCAAGAAAGGAGAGGAAAGGAGGGCGGAGGGAACAGGAGGAGTAGGAGGGTGAGCGCCCACCAAGGGGAAGCACAGTAAGGATGAAAATAAGAAAGCGCATCAAGGTGAAACCAAGAGCAAGGAGCAGTGAAGGCCAGAGCTAAAGATGAGCGAGGGGAGAGGGGAAGAGGGACGTAGCAGGATGTGCGGTTGGAGCAAAGTAGGCAGCCAGAACAGGCTGGTAATAGCACGATGGGAAAATATGACATACTGGCAGCAATGCAAACTGATAGATCCACTAGAGAGGTCATGCAGGATGCTAGAGCACTTGGGATGAGGTAGCGAGGAGCTATCTCCACCAGCACTTAACTGGTCGTACCACTGTCCCCACTAGAATAGCCAGACCGAATACCAGCAGTGGAAGTAGGAAACAGAGGGAGGAAAACACAAATGTGAAAGCTGCAGGAAGGAACCTGAAAATGGTTTCCTGGTATTGAGGCAGATAATGATGGTAGCGGAAGAAGATATGGTGCCAGCATGATGGGCAGGGAGGACTATGAAAAGGAATGGAACGAGGAGGAGGGGAGAAATGAGACAAAGACAGAGTCAGGAAATAGGCTCACTATGCCATGAGATAGTAGGTAGTGGACGGGAGGCACACAGAGTTGAGGGTTAGGGGATCTGAGTAGCCGCTCACGTAAAGCGTAGAGGACCCCAAAAAACAGAACACTCACGATGGAGTGGAATGGTGGTCCCATAGACTGAAACAAGAGAAATGACTCCATAAATATGGAAGAAGGAGTTGTCGAGGAGCGGCACTGAAGTGCCCAAGACAGGAACATGAACAGTGCCTGAAGGAGGAACAGCTGTGGCAGAAGGAGATGAATGGCTACAGATGGTCAAAAGGAGCCGATCCTACCAGAGGCAGAGAAGGGAAGGGGAGAGAGCATGCAGTGAGGAAAGAGCCAGGTATGGAGGAGGCACCGAGCTCCTGTGAGGGGAATGAGGAGCGGCAGTCGGGAGGCACGGAGGCAAAAAATGAGGACCCTCCGACCAGATGAACAGCACTGCAAAAATGAGGTATGGGGGGGTTGAGAAGAGTGAGAGTAAACAGGCACCAGCGAAGGAGTGTCCGGGATGGAACCGGAGTGACGAGTGTAGAGAAAAGGTGAGAGCACAGCATGACGACCAGGGGCCAGAAGGTCTGAGAATGAGCAGAAGCGGGGAATCAGGCACCAGGCACTCTCAGGGGATGGCATACCCAAGTGCTGGTGAGAATATGAGGAGGAGGAGTGGGCAGCCTGGAGCCCAGGTGGAATACAAAGAGGAGCAAATGGTACAGCAGAACAAGGTACAGGGAGGAGAAAATGAAAGTGGATGGGGCAGGGGAGAACAAGCCAGTAGCAGAGGAAATACAGGCAAAAGCCTGAAGGAGGAGAAGAGAGGGAAGCAATGAAGAGCAGTGCCTTCGGCCGCAACAATGAAAACGAATGAGGACTGGCCTGGATGAGGGTCTTTTAAGGGCTGGTTGAGGGAGTGGTTTGTTGCTCCGCCCATTGAACTCTGGCCAGTCCTCACCTGCCAATCTGTCACATTCATGAGGTGGGGTGAAAAAATAGCTATGTTTAAAAGTTGGGGTCAAAATGTTGATAATTACCACAGTTATGAGCGTACAATGAAAAATTGCAGCATAGACTCATACTTTGTTGTTTTCTCATATTTTTCTACAAATTTTCAACATAGCCTTCTTATGACCCCACGTTGCCTTCTTATGAGCCCACCTCATGAACAAGGGTGGAGAACATTTTCAAATCCTGCTCAAAAGGTGATTGTGCACCACAAGTGCGAAAACATATTTTGGCTAGGATTAGAAAATGACAGCTGTCACATTTATGAGGTGCTGTGAAGAAATGGCTATGTTGAAAATCTGGTGTCAAAATATTGAAAAGAAAAACAATGTATGAGCCTGCATTCATAAATTTCAGTGTAGGCCCATAATGTTTTTATTTATTTATTTATTTTTTTTGTGTGGTATTTTTTCCGGAGCTGTCGGCTGCAAGCCTGCCATCAGCTGTCACCCCAGCACCAACCCCCGGAAGTCAGACCCCATCCCTTGTGCACCTGTGACTTACCCTTCATGGTAGGGTGGTGGGGAGCGACTTGACCACCCCAGTGGATCAATGCCAGGGAGGTGCCTTCTCGGGGGTGGTGCTGCGGGGACAACTTCCTTCTTCTGGGGCTATTTTCCGCTTTACTCCCTTGTGTGTGGAGGTGGGGCATGCAATGATGCCTGCAGTGAGAGCGCGCACGTGTTAGCCCCATCTCCTTCCCTTAGCTGCAGCGTTGGTGTGCTGCCCCCCAGCAGCCGCTAGGGGCCAGTGGAGTGCCGACAACTGAAATCCCCACCCCGGAGAAGGAGAGCAGTCCCGTGGATGCTCAATCCTTCCTCCCCGGGTTAATTCTCGGTGTCTGCAGCTCGTTGTTGAACACAGGTTGCTGGAGTGGCTTGAGGTAAGACGTCCAGCTACTCAGCTCTCAATGCCACCGGGCCAGCCACCTTTTTTGTTTTTCAATATTTTTGCCCCAAGTTTTAAACATAGCTGTCGTTTGACCCCGCTCCATGAACAAGTGCAGAGAAAATGTTCATCTCCTGCTTGAAAGGTGATCTTGCACAGGGACTGCAAAATCACCTTTTGGGACACAAAAACACATTTTAGCCAGGATTTGAAAAATGACAATTGTCACATTCATGAGGTGCTATGAAGAAATGGCTATGTTGAAAATTTGGAGTCAAAATACTGAAAATTACCAAAGTTATGAGCCTATATTTGAAAATTTCAATGCAGGCTCATAACTTTGTTTTTTAATATTTTTATGCCAAATTTTCAACATAGCCTTCTTATGATCCCACCTCATAAACAAGGGTAGAGAAATTTTTCAGCTCCTGCTGGAAAGGTGATATCGCACAGTGACCTCAAAATCACCTTTCAGGACAGATTTGCCTGATTTCACTGCAATTGTTCATGAGGTGAGGGTCTCAGAAAAGGCATGTTGAAAATTTGGGGCCAAAATATTCAAAAATGGCCATGTTATGCCACTAAGTTTAAAACCCCACTGAAATACATTGAACCGCATACCCAGTTTCCTCAGTTCATGGTCCAGCTTTGGAAAGTGAAAACCTGTCTGGGGTCCACAGAGGATTATCAGATTATGGTGTTGGATCCCCAATGGGTAAGTAAGGGCTTGGTGTAGGTGGTGGATGCTGAGTGGGTGGGTTGGGTGGGAGGACTAACGGTGCAACAGACATCCAGTGATGGTTTTCTTTTACAGGGTTAAAAAACTTATGAGGATGTTTTTCTTTATTTCAGATGGCAACAGTGACATTGGGGACTGGAGCACCCCCAGTGTCAGTGTTATCTTTGTGGGGGTGGGTGGGGTGGGGTATTGAGAGGGAGGGTCAGGTGGGGACAGTTACAAGGGTGCCAGCAACAGACATCGATGGACAGTTTTCATTGTTACAGCTGGTGTCTGCAAGAGTGCAGGGTTCTTCCTGGATGTTTGAAATTCCTCAGCAGGCTGATAATGACAGATCAGCTATGCTTGCTGGGTGTCATAGATCAAAGGAAAGAGCTGAACCATAATTGGGTTGGCTTTTTCTTTTCAAATACACAAAGTTTTCACCCAGCAAGGCAAAGCTGTGTCCTAATCAGCTTGGCTAATGATGGGAGTGGCACTGACACACTCCTTGCAGACCACTCTGCGTTGGACTGACAGTGTCACACCCCTCAAAAGGCACTCTCACAGCAAGATGTTCACTTGCGCATGCACACACGATGAATGTAAAAATGATTCTACAGAAAATGCAACACATATTGCAGATGAATGCTGCCTGACTGTATCTTAGAGCATTATGCCTTTCTCTGAGCTGAGGAGCAGCTTCTGTGAAAAGACACAGCGCCTTTACTACAGCATTATAAAATGGCAAGGATAAATCCAGAGACCTTGTTGGATGACAACTATCACATGATCATACATTAAAATATTAACAGTGCACAGTCAAAAACCAGATCTCAGTACAAAGGCTGGAAAACCTCATCACTTACAATGAGCAATTTTACAAGTGCAATAAGCTGCTCTGGAGTGTGCATTAAAGGATTAATGATGTGCTTCCCATGGGCATAAGGACACTTGGGCTCATGCCTTACTGCACCCTTGGGGCATGCATCATTAGTCCTTTAATACACACCCCAACATAGCTTATGGCTTACTTAACACCTACCCATTACATGATCACCCTTGTGAGTCTGGTCAGTTAGGATAGGGGAGAATGGTTAACAACCCCAATCATGGGTCACTGGCATTTGGTATAGCAGGCACCCATAATGTATTATAACAGACATCTTTAATATTGCAACTGTATGACAGTGGTTTGGAAAAATAGAAATCGTCAATTAAAAACTGCTGTCTGGCTTATATGTATACAGTATAAGTGGTGTGTACTGTAATGTTTCCCTGCTCACCCTGTTTCTTTTTTCTCTGTCTTTCCACACATTCAACAAATGGAATTTACCAAAGAATACAGGAATTCAAAATCCTGAACAATTCCCTCATAGAATGTTCATTTTCCAAACAACACACACACACACACACATATACACACACACATGCCTTACGTGGACCAAAAGCCTCAATTTTATCTTTGGCTTGGTTAGCAGCAGAGATTTGATGGGGGGACACCATGCTCAATGAAGGAACATTAGTAATTAAAACTGTGAGCAGTACTTCATGTTATTAATTTGTCTATTTGTGTAAGGGGAGTGTGATGATCAGGGACACAACATTAATTTGTTTTGTTTTCAGTTTAGGGAGTTTTATTTTTATGGCCTGGCTGAAGGTTTTACATGAGTAAAGGTGGCAAGCATGCTTGTGATAGTATGTCAGTTCTGAATGTTGGGGGACTGATTTGCTAACTGTGTGATGTATCTACTAACTAGTCCCATTTGAAGGTTTTCAGTTATGGTGACATAATTTCATGCATTGGATAGCATGATAGCCTATCATCTGGCTTAATTTTTCTTACCCTTTTGATAAGGTTTGCTGTCCTACTCCCATGTGATCCGGTTTCAACCAGTTTGACCATTCTGGAAACAGGATTTGCCAGATCCCATTGTATAAATGCCCTCAGCGTAAGGGACATATTCCATGTTTGAACATTTTTATTGGCCCTGTGGAAAACAATTAAAGCTTGTTAACAGTTGTCTGCGTATGACTGAGTGTTCAGATACTGTCAGTTCTTTGATTTATGAGTACTATATATCTTTTTTTAGTATTTATGTTTATTGAGGTTTCCAATAAAAACTACAGACATTATACAAGGACAAATCCAGACCATAAACTGTAATACAGTGTAGCATGCTTGGGTAAATGGTAAGATGACAGCCATTCAACCGTCTCAGTTAGGCTGTATCCCTTTGCACTGCAGAGCCTGAGTCACAGTACAGATTACAGCTAAAATTACAGTGCTCATCTAGACACAAGAACAACAAAACAAGCAAGTGTCAGCCTAATATCTGATATCCATATCCAAGTACTAACCTGGTTTTATATACAACTGTGGTACTAAGGTAGAGTTCACGTCCATGATCTGTAAGCCCAGGTCTGCCAAATGTCCATGAATCTTGGCAGGCAATTTCATAGTGAGCATGACGTTTGTTCCATTTGGTATAATTTGTTCACTATACTAAACCACAGCTGGATTGTAGCAGTCTTCTCTGGGAGCCACAATATTGTAATAGTTTTACGAGCTGTGGGCAGCAGCATGAACAACAATTTTTTAGAACTACCGCGAACCCTCAGTTCCTTAGGGGGGTATATTAAGAAGAACCAAAGGGGCTGTGAGGGTAGACAGCTGTACAAACATTTGAAAACCTCTATGTTCTGCCAGAATGTGCTCAATTTCAGGCACCCCCAAATGGCATGAGCATGGTTTGCTTAGGTCTCCCCAAAATATCTCCAACAGACCCCCCAACCTTCCTCCATAAAGAAGGATTGAATCACTGGGGAATGGGAGTACTGGCTATGGCACTTCCATGAAAATTCTCTCCAAAAGGGAGAGGAAGTGAGCTTAACTGTTGGTAAATAATTTTTCATCCATGCCTCATAGTTTATGTCCCTGTGGAGATCTTGGATCCACTGTTCCAAAATAACCCTGTTGTCTGTACATCCCAGTTCTTGTAGCTCCTTATAGAAATTCACATGGCACCAGAAGTTCCCCCTTAGTACGGAGACAAACAAATTACAAAGCTTACCTGTAGGATTGGGGAGCCTGCCTGATCCCCATCATGTTTAAGCAGGTATGCTTGTATCTGTAAATATCTAAAATCTTCTCTATTAGTTAGACCATATTTATGTTGAAGGCCCTCCAAGGGTAGCACCCCTGAATCATCCAAAAATGGAAATATGTGTTCTAGTCCAAGCTGCCACCATCTACAAAATATTTTTGGAACCTTTGTAAAAGAGCCATGGCTCAAAGGTAATTATTCCTAGATTCAATAAATAAAATAAATAAATACATTTTATTTATTTTTGAGGGAATAAATGTGGAATCATAGGTTAGGTGCTTATATAATAACTGAATAAGATGACATTTTACGGTTCCCATCGAAGTTCTCCATACTTTTAAACTACTGGCTGTGATGGATAAAAAATCTTGCACCAGAGTGAACACCAGAGGGCTGGTCAGCAAACAAGTATTTAGTTAAATCATGTAGATCATTAAGGCAGAATTCTATATGCTTCCATGAAGCTGTACAAAAGTGGGAAAGCCAGTAATAAAGAATCCAGAAATGTGAGGCAATAGTGTAACTCTTAGGATCTGGAAGACCCAGACCCCCTTTATCTCGGAAGTTGAAATATCGTATACTTGATCCTAGGAGGTTTTCCCTGCCAAATAAACCGGGATATTATTTTATTCCAGGATTTAATATAATAACACGCTGGTAGCAGTGGCATAGCCTGTAAAAATAGAGAAACCTGAGTAATATGTTCATCTGAGCAGTTTCTACTCTGAAAAACAAACTCAGCAGCAAGTGTATCCACATACCTATGTCTTCCATTGTTTGCTGGGAAATAGGTTTGAAATTTCATAGTACCAACCAGTCCAGGTTATGTGGATGTGTGACACCTAAATATTTAGTAGCTGTTTTATTCCATTTAAATGGAAATCTGGTTTTAATGTGCTCACTGGAGCAATAATTAAATCAAAGTAACTCAATTTTAGCTCTATTCAGTTGAAATCCAGTCACTGCAATAAAAGTATCTGCTTCCTGCCACAAAGCCAGGAGGAACTGATTTGTGGACAACAAAGTAAAGAGTATGTCATCAGCATACAGGGTAAAAAATCAAATACTATCTATAGAGATGCCTTCCATCCCCACATATTAATGGAATGATCCGGCAGGAGGCTTAATGTTCAACGCAAATAAGAGTGGGGACAAAGGACACTCCTGGCATGTGCTGTGATCCAGAAAAATTGGTTGGGGAAAGGAACCATTTACTCAAACTCAAGCTTTTTGGGAGGCAGAGTTCTCACAGCATGGCAATGAAAAGAGTCAGAAAATCCAAGTTCAGCAAGGTATCCCACAGAAAGGGATAGGACACCCAGTCGAGGACCTTCTCCGCAGCCAAGCTGATCACCACCACAGACATGGCTCTTTGCACTATATGTTCCATAAGGAGAAGGGTACGTCTAATATTATCGAAAGTTTGTCTGGCCTGCATAAGACCGGACTGGTCCTTTTGAATTAACATTGGCAATATTTTGTCTAGTCATGTGGCCCAGATCACCATAAAAAAATGTATAATCAACATTTAGTATCAATATCAGTCTGTAGGAAGAAGAGTAGACCGGATTTTTCCCTGGCTTTAATATAGCTGATATAGTCACCCAGATCCAGGATGGTGGGTGGTCTGATCTTGCGCATCCCTAAAGGGATTCTATAACAAAACCATCAGGGTCAGGGCATTTTGCCCTCTTGGCAGCCTTTTTTTTTTTTTACTTTCTATTTTTATCGCCTCCCTCACCCCGGAGCTACGCTTCTTCGGGAGACACCAAGGTACCACCCTGTGACTTGCCTTACCTGATTCCCCAGGAGTTCCCCCATGGAGCCGTGGATATAGCCCCATGTGGGTATGGGACGGGACTCCAACATCCCGATATCTTCAATGTCTCGTCAGGTCCCCCGGTGGTCAGGCAGGCAGTCGCCATTAGGGTCGGTACTGGTGCTCCATCTCCCTGTGCTCCAGCGGTGTGTTTTTCCTCCTTTCTGAGGAAGTGGCCAGCGCCCTGACATCAAGGCGTTCCCCGCCAACGTCCGCCACTCCCAACCCCTTCTTGTGTGCTCCTGTGCTTGCTATGCCTCCAGCTTCCACCAGAGGCCTCTTGGCAACCTTAATAACATCTAATATCTCATCACCAGTTATTGGGGTCTGAAGGGATATCTTTTGCTTGTCAGATAAAAATGGGAGGGAGAATTTTGATAAATAGTGTTGAGGGGAGGAGCCCCTCGATGGAGGTGCTTTGTATAAATCCTGAGAATAATCCTACAAAGTAGCTTCAGTTTGGGTGGTGGTGTATGCAAGTTTATTTATTTGAAAATTGGTAACCGGTAGAGGTACACTGAGCCAAGGCCTGTTTCCAGGTGCGACCTGGGGGAGGGGAATGTGGAACAAGCAGCAATACAAAACAAGTGTCCAAGACATCTGGTCAAACATGGAGTACAATATAATACAGAAATATAATAAATATTAAATAATGCATATACAAAAATAAGGTGCAGAAATGCCAAGTAGTACAAGAAAATAAATTTAGTAACAATAAATAGTATCCAGAGCAAACAGGCTAGACGGATTAGGGTTTGGACATGGAGGTATCAGGAAGAAAGGTAGCAGGAACAAGTGGGTAGAGGTTGAAGTTTGAACTGGTGCTTGAGGGAGCCAGGGGGATGGGGAGTAACAGAGGGAGAAGGGGAGTTTATTCAGAGTGAGGAAGTTGCTAGAAGGCAGATTGCCCAGCAGAGGTACAGGGGTGAGAAGTGGCAAAAGTACAGTGCAGTGGTCCCTGGAATGGAGGGAGCAAGAAACAGGGGGGAATTGAGGTAGAAGAGAGGAGAGGTAAGATGGAAGGGAGCCAGACCAGTATTTTGATGTGAAGGACATGCAGTGATCCAGGCGATGAGAGGGCAGAGGAGGGATGGATAGGGATAAATACAGTGAACAATGATGTATGCGGGGGGGGGGCATTTGCTGCAGAATGGTACAAGGAGTAACAAAGGGTGTCCAGTTTGTTGAGGGGAGGGGATGGGGGCAGTGCCATAGACCACATCTGTGTAGTTGAAGACAGGAAGCACCAATTTTGCTAACAAGCTCCCTGTGAACATGCAGATATAAGCAGTCCTTGTTATGGTATAGGGCACCAAGCTTAGGACAGAGCTTAGCAAGGATGACATCAATGTGGCATGATAAGTCAAGCTTACTATATAGCCACACCCCTAGGTACTTGATGGACTGAACTACCTCAAGAAGGGTGCCATTCAGGGTGATGAAGACAAGGGGGGGGCAGTGAGTATGGCCAGTTTCTGACTGGTTCCAAAGGTCATGGACACTGTCTTCTTAGTGTTGACTCTAAGTTTTGATTGGAACCAGCATAAAACATTGCTGAAGTTCTGCTGGAACAGGTCTTCCACAGCTGCAGAGGATGGACCTGAGTTATATATGACTGTGTCATCTGCATACATGTAGACATGGGAGTAGGCACAGGCACTAGTGAGGACATTGAGGAAAATAGAGAAAAGGATGGGACCCAGGATGGAACCCTGTGGGACCCCAGCATGGATAGCAAGGGGAGATGACAAGGTGCCACCAATGTGCACGGATTGTTGTCAGCCCATTAGGTAGGAATGGAACCAGGCAACGGCAGGGGCTGAGAGGCCAGCAGAACTCAACTTATCCAGTAGGAGTAGATGGGACACCGAGTTGAAGGCTTTAGCCAGATTACTGAATATAGCAGGTGTAATGTGCCCCTTATCCATCCTCGAGAAGATAGCGTCAGTGACATGCAGCAGGGAGAAGAAGGTGAAATGGTGCTTTCAGAAACTAGACTGGAAAGGAGGGAGGAAATTGGAGGATGAAAGGAAGTTGAGGAGTCTAGAGTGGACCAGTTTCTCTTCCAGTTTGGAGAGGAAGGGGAGGAGGGAGATGGGCTAGAAATTACCAAGGGAGGAGGGGTCATCCCCTTTGTGAAGTGGAATAACTTTAGATTACTTCTAGGACTGAGAAACAGCACAGAGGGAGAAGGAAAGATTAAGTATGTGAGTAAGGGGTGTGAACATGTGGGATAATAAATGACACAACAAAGCAGGGATCAGGTGCATAAAAAATGCACGAATGCGTTCATCAATTTATTTTCAGAAAAATACAAATATTTACAGAAATAAAAAAAAAGTCAAATAATTAGTCCTGCACAAAGAAATTCAGACCTCTGCTTGCTTCAGCCCAGATAGTCCAATGAATACTTTTCTCAAATAACTTGTGTGAAATCCACACACACACCAACTGTAGGTCTTACCCTACTCACTGTCGACACTAGACTGAATCGACTGTCTAACATTCCCCTAGTGGTGAGCCCTTTCTATAGCTCCTTGTGATTACATCACATAATTGGGGAGTTTCCATAGGCCATAACATTACATAATTGGGGAGTTTCCATAGGCCGTGACATCACGGGCTTCATTATTCTATTTCATATGCAGCCCTCAATCACAACATCTCTGAGGCTGCTTCTGTACAGGGTACACTTTATTCTAGACACTACAGGGCTTACAGTTACCCTTGCCCGTAGTATCTCACTAGCTGGCAGTCCTTTGATCTTGCCACTAGCGTGGCAGTCGGCTTTTGCTTCGGAGCATGCCTTTGCTGCAAAGCAATCATTCTTTTACTTGCTCCGAACAAGGAGTGTACATTCAGCCGCTATATGTGGCTACACCAACACGGAGCAACCTGCTCCAAAAAAAATTTTTCTTTTCTCGGTCACACTCGGCAACCGGCGCTGTCCCTTGCACAGAAGCCACATAAGTCAAAGGAGCTGCACTCGGCAGCAGCGGTTCTGGAGCTTGGTGACCCAGAAACGGGTGCTACACTTCTTCTTAAACCAAGGGGCACCAGACATTAACAATAAAGTGTGACTTGCGCTATTTCCTATCTCTGCAATCTGGAGCATAACGCTGTGTGAATGAAGAGGGGGTAAAGAGAATAAGGGACAGCAAAGAGTTTTTGGAGATTGCCAGTTTGGCCACCCTGACAAGAATTTAAAGAAAAGGCAGAAAAAAATAAGAGGAAAGGAAAGAGTGAAAGGCAAAAAGGGGAGGGGGGATTGCACATATTCATGTTTATGACAGGGTTTTAAACACATAACAGGGGCTCCCTGTTACATCCCCCTCACCAAGAGGCAACAGTAATACTGTTGTCAGTCACCCTCCTTGAACCTTAGGAGGGCTGGAGCTTCTGCCCACCTGCTCTCAGAAGCTCCACCCCAGGGACCCTTATAAACTGAATCTGTATCTATAATCAGACATACCTAAACATATCTCTGATATCGATCTATTCCCTGAGGCATAATTTCAAGGGTTTAATACAAACCCCTCTCTCATATATCATATGCAAAACATTTCAGCATCTTCACAGAAAGAAAAACACATCATCTCATCAAGTTTCATCAGCATGGGCCCCATATCGAGACAAGAAATCAGCATTCTGATGTTTCGCCCCTGCTCTGTGCTGAATGGTAAAGCTGTAAGGCTGTAAAGCCAAATACCACCACATTATCTGGACATTCTTGTCTTTCATCTGTTGGAGCCAGCACAGAGGGTTATGATCAGTGAGAACCTCAAACTCTGTGCCCCACAGATAGTATTTCAAGGCTTCTATTGCCCATGTTAATGCTAAGCATACCTTCTCTACTGTTGAATATTTTCTCTTCCTCTTATGAAGTTTGTGGCTGATGTATATGATGGGTGCTCTTCATCTTTCCTTGTCTGAACGAGGACTGCACCGATGCCAGTATCAGATGCATCAGTGTGTACTTCAAATGGGAGAAAAAAATCAGGACTGATCAAGACGGTGGATGAACATAGGGTCGCTTTAGTGTTCTGAAAGGCCTCATTACCTCCTTAGCAAATGAAAAAATGTTCTGTGACTGTTCTTGTCTAGCCTGGGCCCGAGCGGTTACTGCCACAAGCTGGTCATAGGTCTGTTTATTTTTTATCAACTGGTCAAAGTTAAGGAAATCCTGGCCAATAATATTGGGAACTGGCAGTCTAGGTACTGAACCAACAGAAATGAGTTGTTTATCCTGCCCTACCATCATTTCCACCGTGGCGGTAGGGTACTGGTGGACATCCCCATGGACACAGGTTGCCTTTGCTTCTAGCCCTTTACTGCGATAGTTCTTTAAAATGTCTGTTCTCACCAAGGTTTTTTTGCTTCCTGAGTCCAGCATTCGCACTATTTCATCCTGGCCAATCCCCACTGTGGTAACATACCCCCAAATAGCCATAGCCAAGTGGGCAGCTTCATTTCTTCTTTTGGGGCAATTACGGGCTGTGTGTCCTTTTCCCAAATAGCTATGACAAATAATGTCTGCAGAACAGGGCTTTCCCCTTCAGTCTCCTCGCCAGTTATTTCCCCCAACATTTAATTGTCTGGAATAAGTATTTACAAAAGGTCTTACTAGTGCCGCAGGTTGGGGTGAACAGCCTTGGTATCCTCTGGACTTTGATGGTCTAGCTGCCAGGTAATCCTCCACCAGAGTGATGGTCTTCTCTGCTGTGTCGGGTGTGTGCTCCTTCACCCATACCTGGACATCTTGGTGCAATACTTGGATAAATTGCTCTATAATTATCAATTCCAGGATTTGGTCAAGGGTTTTGATCATTGGTTGTTACCATTTCAGACAGAAACTTTTTAACCTGTCAAAAGTCTCTTGAGGGGTATCTTGGCCCGTCATCTTTTGGGACCTGAATCATTGCCTATAGGTCTCTGTATTAATATCATACCGACGGAGGAGTTCCTCCTTGGCCCGACTGTAATCATTAGAGTCAGGGGCAGTAAGGTGACTATACACCAGTTGGGCCCATCCGGATAAGTACTGGACAAGTCTGTCAATTTTGTTAGTTTTATGTCACGGAGTACATTTCTGTCAGGTTGCCTGGGATCAGGGGAGGGCATTGATGGCCTGCAAGGCATCCCGCCATCTCTCATCCTGTCTCTTTCTCTCTTCCTCTTGTAGCCTCTGGTCCTCCCCTCATAGCCGTCAGTCCTCGGCCCTCTCATGCTGCATCTCTAGTTGTCTTAAGCACAACCATCGCAGTAGGTCATTGGGATCCTCTGAGGTGCTTTCCTCCATTGGCTTCCCGTCCTCTTCTTCCAAGGGTTCCTTGTCTGTGGCATCCGCCTGCTCTTTCTTCGTAATCTTCGGCCAGGAACCAGGGTCCAACCCAGGCACTGTCTTCAACATGAGCTTTTCAGCCATTGCTCGAGTGCACTGGACTTTCGTCGGCTTCGCACTTTTTACCCTCCGCATGTGTTGAGTACTGGACTATACCCTCCTGGCAGCATCTCCCAGGCAGTCTAGATGAGCCAGGTATCACACTTCTAAAATCAGTGTGAATGTGTGGGATAATAACTGACACAACAAAGCAGGGATCAAGTGCATAAAAAAATGCACGAATGCATTCATCAATTTATTTTCATAAAAATACAAATATTTACAGAAATAAAAAAAAAGTCAAATAATTAGTCCTGCACAAAGAAATTCAGACCTCTGCTTCCTTCAGCAGAGTCTACAGCTTTGCTTCAGCCCAGATAGTCCAATGAATACTTTTCTCAAATAACGTTTGTGAAATCCACACACACACACACCAACTGTAGGTCTTACCCTACTCACTGTCAGCACTAGACTGACTCGACTATCTACATTCCCCTAGTGGTGAGCCCTTTTTATAGCTCCTTGTGATTACATCACATAATTGGGGAGTTTCCATAGGCTGTGACATCATATAATTGGGGAGTTTCCATAGGCCGTGACATTACATAATTGGGGAGTTTCCATAGGCCATGACATCACGGGCTTCATAATTCTATTTCATAAGCAGCCCTCAATCACAACATCTCTGGGGCTGCTTCTGTACAGGATACACTTTATTCTAGACACTACAGGGCTTACAGTTACCCTTGCCCGTAGTGTCTCACTAGCTGGCAGTCCTTTGATCTTGCCACTAGTGTGGCAGTTGGCTTTTGCTTCGAAAGATACCTGTGCTACGAAGCAATCATTCTTTTACTTGCTCTGAACAAGGAGCGTACATTCAGCCACTATATGAGACTACACCAACACAGAGCAACCTGCTCCAAAAAAAGAATTTCTTTTCTTGGTTGTACTCAGTGACCAGCGCTTTCCCTCGCGCTGGAGCCGTATAAGTCAAAGGAGCTGCACTCAGCAGCAGTGGTTCCAGAGCTCAGTACCCCAAAAATGGGTGCTACACTTCTTCTTCTTAAACCAAGGGGCACCAGACATTAACAATAAAGCATGACTTGCACTATTTCCTGTCTCTGCAGTCGGGAGCATAACACTGTGTGCATAAAGAAGGGGTAAAGAGAATAAGGGACAGCAAAGGATTTTTGGAGATTGCCAGGTTGGCCGCCCTGACAAGAATTTAAAGAAAAGGCAGAAAAAATGAGAGGAACGGAAAGCGTGGAAGGAAAAAGAGGGGGGGGGATTGCACATATTTATGTTTATGACAGGGGTGTACACACATAACAGGGGCTCCGTGTTACAGGGGGGCTGCAATGGCAGGGCCTGAGAGGTGGAGGAACTTGGGGTCAAGACTGTCAGGGCAGGACTTAGCCAGATTGAGGGAGTAAAGGGCAAGCAAAGTTTCCTGGATGGTGACTGGGGAAGTGGAAACCTGGTGAGGGTTGGGGGAGGAGGAGAGGAAAGGGGGAGCCAGGAGGAGGAGGAGAAGAAAGAAGGGCAGTGGTTGTGAAGAACTCATTTAAGAGAGCAGCAACAGAAGTAGGACCTGACACAGGTGAACCATTTACCACCAGAATTGGAGGAGCAGACTGGGTGGGGGGGTGGTGTCAAAAAGGGAATGAGTAATTTTCCAGAATTTAGCTGGGGAATTAAGGTCTGTCTGGAGGTTGGCCTTGAAATAAAAAGATTTTGTGACCCAGACAGCCTTCGTACAGTTGTTCTTTAGTGCCCTGCAAGAGATGAGGTCATTAGTGGACTGAAATAATTTCTAACAGGCCCATGCGAGGTCTCAGGACATGCACAAGTCAATGATATTGGTGGTAATCCAGAGGTGATGGGAGGTTTTTACACTAGATTTCCTGAGTGGGGCATGCTTGTCCCAGATGGAGGAGAATTTGGCATGGAATAATGCGAGGACCATGTTGATATCTGACAGAGTGAGGATGGCTGACTAGTTTGTTGCAGAGAAGTTGCTCAGTAGATCATTTATATTTGGCATCCAGAGAGACTTAGACCAGATGTATTTAGGTGATGAGGGAGGACGCCGGATTTTTCTGACACAGAATGTCATGTAGTGGTCACTAAAATAATCTGGCAAGATACCTGCTGCAACAGTATGGTGGGGATAGGAGGTTAGAACACAGTCCAAAAGAGTAGTATTGTCAGAGTAGGGATTGAGCCAGGTGGGCTCTGATATAACCTGGGTCAAGTTAAAGGACTCAATCCTATGAATGGCCGATTTGGAGGATGGGGAGAGCTAATTTACATTCAGTGTCCTGCACAGCCAGTATAGTGTTATGCTTGTGCAACTGTGTTAGTTTGGTTTTGGCCATTCGCACTCTCTATTCCAGAGGAAGTATCACCCTGTAGGGGTACGACAGGCAAAGAACCCTCGGAGAGGGTTTCACCCCTAGAGGTGCCACAGCACGATTCCCATGGCTATAGGTACCTTAGGAATCCTCCTAAAGAGAGAAGTGCTGCACTGGAGGAGGAGGAGGAGGGGAGGATGGGGGGGGCAAAGAAAAAGTGCTTCACAATGAGGCTGAGAGGAACTGCTTATATAGCTCAGGAAGTGGGAGTGGCTGGCTGCTTGGCCATTGATCTCCAGGCAAAGCCTTTCCAATTCAATGTCATGTGCAGCCAGTATAGTGTTATGCTTGTGCAACTGTGTTAGTTTGGTTTTGTTCATTCGCAATCTCTATTCCAGAGGAATTACCACCCTGTAGGGGTACGAAAGGCAAGGAACCCTCGGAGAGGGTTCAATCCCTAGAGGTGCCATGGGATGATTTCCGTGGCTAAAGGTACCTTAGGAATCCCCAAAAGAAATGTAGTACAATCATATCTCAAAGAATGAGGTGACACAAAGCTTATGAGCAAGCAGTAACTGTGCTGTAGGAGCAGTAACTGTAATGTAGTAATAGAGAAGCATAGACAGTTTGATAATAATGATATGCTCAGTTTGATAACGTAATGAAATGCCCAGGTTTGTGTAGCATGATACTGATGGTTTGCGTTGAGAATGAGGGGATCCTCTAAGGAGAGAGGGAATGGCAGGACAGCCTCCACCTCCATCTAACAGTGGAATCTACCTAAAGAAACTAGGGGACACTACTATGCTAACTAACAGTTATGACCTGAGGCAACGGAGAAGAGAAAAAATCCTGTATGAGGAGGAAATCTCTGGGGATCCAAGGCCTAGGTCGCCTGCCCTCCAGGCATGGGATAGTTTATTTAGTGACAGCTCTGCAGCTACAATTTGGAAAACCCAATTAAAGGGAGGTGGGAGAAAGGCTCTCATTCAAACTCTCTAGCAGGAACGCCATGGAAGGTTGCAAGAAAACTCTGCAACAATACGTGCAACCAAGGCGGAGGAGGAGAGCAACAACTGCTGAGGCACTCACCTGGCCTACCCACCCTAAACTCAAACCAGGTGAACCAGAGGCAGTCGTAGGGAGAATACAATGAAGGTGCCTTGCCAGGGAAATGACTAAAGCCAATGGATAACTGTTATAGTGGAACACTAGAGCCAAAGGAGATCGTCGTAACCACCCTTCACCGCTAGTCTTAAATTCTACACCAGGAGCTGCTGTCACATAGCAGGCAGCTAAAGCCAAGCCCGGGGCGAGGACATTCCCAGCTATGAGCCAGGTGAGAAGGATCCCGCCCCAAGTTGGACACGCTCAAGATGCAGACCAAATGCAGAGTGAGACCGTTGGCTGCAGGAACCCTGCACCAGAATAGAATGGCTGGCATGCCACAGAATTAGATTGAGAGCTGAGAAGCTGGCGAGCTGATTGAGGACTGGTGTGCTGATCATAATGAGCAGTGAGTGCTGAGACCTTGCAAGGACGAAAGCAGATTGAGTGCAACAGACATCCCAGAGGCTGAAGTCAAGAGAATGCAGTAGGCATAAGCAATCGATTGCGTAAGCAAGCGTGGATCTGTACGTAGGTCAGTAAACAGAGTAGTACTGTAATAAGTGGACCTGCACATAGGTCTGCATAACATAGTAGCAATGAAACAGCACTGTATAGTGGGGCAAGCCAGCCAGACATTTAAAGGCCAAATCAAGGTGACAAATACTCTGAGGATTTTTGGCAGCGAAGGCAGGATTTAGAACAGAAATAATTAGCCACATGAGGCCACGACTCCCCCAAACATTTCCCAGTCCCCGCCGTAGGACAAACAAGAAAGTGATAGGAAGGCCAAGAACCACATGCAGATATTAAAGCTGCTTTAACAGCCTCAGCAAGAGCTTTCAGCTGACCTCAGAGTAGAACAGGGTGAATAAACATAAAGCAACATCTGTATGGAGTACATTGAGTTGTAACTGCAATAAACATAAATAAGGAGACACAATGCTCTTAAAGCAGGTGTAGCCAGGCAGTGCAATGAAGCTGCTACAAGGAGGTAAGTAGAATGAGAGAGCATGATTGAGCTGCATAGCTAGGTTCAGTGTAAGCCTGATTCAGGTGAACACAATTGAATACAAAACATGGAGCAGCTATGGTTGAGCTGAAAACACAAATAATGATTGCAGTTACATTGCAGTAGTTTGAGAGTTGCGAGTAACTGAAAGCAAGTAGTAGGAGCTCTGGAACAATGTGCCAGGAGTTCAGAAACTCCTGATGTGAGACAGCATGGGTTTGTTTCGGGGAAGTCTTGTCAAACCAACCTCATACAATATTATGACTGGGTGACAGGTGACCTGGATAAGGGTCATGTGGTGGATGTTCTTTACTTGGACTTCAGCAAGGCCTTCGATTCAGTGCCTCATAGGCGGCTTAAGGAGAAGCTAACTGGTGTAGGGGTAGGGGCAAAAATGGTGAACTGGATTACAAGCTGGCTGAGTGGCAGGCTGCAACGGGTGGTGGTGAGAGTGGAGCTCTCAACTCCAAGGCCGGTGATGAGTGGGGTGCCACAGGGCTCTGTGCTGGGCCAGTATTGTTTGGGCTCTTCATATCAGATATTACACACTGGGTGGTGAGCAAAGTAAGTCTGTTTGCTGACAACACCAAAATCGGAGCAGTGGTGGATGGAGAGAAGGGATGGAAGCAGCTGTGGGGGGGGCCTATGCAAGCTAGAGGAGTGGTCAGAGAGGTGGCAGCTGGGGTTCAATGCAAAGAAGTATAAGGTTAGGCACTTTGGGGTGAAGAACCCAAGAAGAGAATACTGGCTGGGGGGGGTTAAGCTGAGGATCACTGAGGAGGAGAAGGACCTAAGGGTAATGATAACAGGGACCATGAACAACACTGCCCAGTGCAGGAGAGCAGGTGCAAAAGTGAACAAAATGCTGGGGTGCAAAGCGAGGGGGTTTTCATCCAGGAGAAGAGAGGTGATCTTGCCCCTCTACAGGTCGCTAGTAAGGCCGCGCATAGAGTATTGTGTGCAGTTTTGGAGGCCATACCTAATGTGTGATATCAGGCTACTGGAGGGGGTGTAGAGGAGGGCAACAAAGATGATATGTGGAATGGAGGGGAGAGACTATGACAGCAGCCTGGGAGACCTGAATATGTACACCCTGGGGGATAGAAGGGACAGGGGGGACATGATAGAGACATTCAAGTATCTGAGAGGAATCAATAAGGATGGGGCAGATGGGGTCTTTAAGTTAAGGAGGAGAGGGTCACCAGGGGGCACGGGCTAAGAATAGAGGGGGGGAAGATTTAGGAAGGAAATGAGGAGACACTATTTCACAGAGAGGGTGGTAGCAAAATGGAATGCCCTACCAGAATGGATTGTATCATGTAAATCTGTGAACAGCTTCAAAAGGGCATGGGACACTTGAGCAGACTTAGATAGACTGGGTGGTCTGTTTCTGCTGGCACATTCGTATGTTCGTAGAAACAAAGCCCCCTCCCCCCCCAAAAAAAAAAGACACACAAAAACAGAAAACAGGGAACAAAGACAGAAAGAAGCACAAATGCAGCCAAAGGCCAAATACAAACCAGAAGCAGGAAAATAAACACAGAAATCCAGCAAAGACAAGCAGGAGCAGCAGGTGTGGGGGTTCAGCCAGCCCTGCAGTCCCCAACCAGCTCAGAGGACAGACTGACAAAGCTTTCAGCTGCTAAGAAAAAGTGCTTCACAATGAGGTTGAGAGGAACTGCTTATATAGCTCAGGAAGTGGGAGTGACTGGCTGCTTGGCCATTGAACTCCAGGCGGAGCCTTTCCAATTTAAATCCCCGAGGAGGATGAGTTCATCTGTGGAGGAGTGAGATGTGATGGTGGAAAGACAGTCAACCAGAGGTTAATGTGAGATCTTAGAAGGCATAGAAAATCCTGATGAATATAGGTAGTGAGAAGGGGAATGAGAGTTTGAGTGGTTGAAATTCATGGGAGGAGTGTATGGCCTTCCTAATAGCCACAGTACAAGAGAGGCTCTGACAGACATAAATGACAATCACTCCACCACATTTTCCTCTGTCCTGCCTGAAAAGATGGTAGTTAGGAAGGGACAGGTTAGGGTCAGGAGTCCTGGAGGAGAGCCAGGACTCAGTGATACAGAGGATATCAGGGAAACATAATTGAAGCCAAACAGAAAGGAGGACTAGTTTAGCAAGAAGGCTTCTGGCATTCAGATAGAAGATGCAAAGACCTTTTCCAGTAGTGGAGGGGAGAAGGGAGGATGGGGAGGGACCAGGATTGGGCTTTATGTCGCCGGACAGGAGAAGGAGTAGAAGAAAGAGGAGAAAGATGGGGTGAGGCTTCCTATCCTTGGAAAGGGTAGGAGAGTAGAATGAGGAGTGGCAGTGAGGGGAAAAGAGGCATGGTGGAGAAACTTGAAGGAAGAGGAGGCAGGAGACCGGGTGATAGTGAGGAGGGGTTGAGAAGGGAAGGGACAGGGGGGGTGGGTGGAGAGGAGAAGGGAAGGAGAATTGGATGGGGCATGGGGGTGAAGGGGGTAAAAGGAAAAGGGGAAATGGAACAGGCAGAGTAAAGCAAGGAACATTGCAGCAGGAGGATAGAAGTAAAGGCTCATCGGAAGAACAGAAACCATGGTAGATGAGCAAAGCACAAATAGCAAACAGTAACCACAGTATAATAGACAACTATACGCAATTAACAGCTAGGCAGGGATGAAAGAATTATTTGTGGAAGACAAATGTTTAGCAGCAAATGGTAACACCTGGTAAGAGACCTACTTTATATTTCAGATATGTGAGTAACAAGCAGATGAGGCTGCAGCAAAGAGTATTCCACAGAGTAATGGGTAGCTAACTACACAAAAGTAGGTGGGACACTGGAACAGAAGAGCTAAGCACAATGTTAGGTTACAGTGCAGAACCAATACTTGATAATTAGGAGAGATATATGCAGAATATGGCTCAGTGGCTATAATGCAGATAGGCAGCACACTAGATGACAAAGCAGCTGAAGCAATAATCAAATGTCAGTGATCAGCTTCTCAGCTGCTGGATCCTGTAAACTGGGATACAAGCTGATTTTCACTTAGCTCGAAGTTGCCATTCTAGCCGACGAGCTCCTCTTGTCCCCCCCACCAACAGTAATACTGCTTCAAGTAACTAAGAGTAAGTTCCACTTTCTGATACAATTTGCACCTCCATTGCTCTATCGCCCTTCCACTGTAAAATCTGCAATGTGGGGGGGGGCGCTGACGAGCAGCTAAGAAGTAAGATGCATTCTCTTCGAGCTCCGCACCCCAGAGACCTAAATATATTATTTTTTTCATAAAAGTAAGATAAATAGACTCGGATTCTGCTGTATAATTGCCCGGGGCCACATAATGATGGACGACTACCTCGCTAACGCAACAGGGAAGCCCGCTAGAAATGCTGGGAAAAACCTGAAGAAACAGCCAGCTGGGCCCACACCAGAAGCTACAGGCCCAGTATCCTTCTCGACGGCAGAATTGACTGTACTGGGGTAAGAGGTGACAACGCAAGTGCTGGCGGCATTGAATCCCCGCTTTGAAAAGCTGGAGAACCAGATTGAAGCAAAGCTGCAAGAAATAGTGGAGAGAACCGCTGCACATGGTGAACGGTTAACGGAGGTGGAGGATTGTATAGCTAGGGTTGAAGACTTGGTACAGCCTCTACCGGAGAAATTCACTGCCTTAGAGAAGGAACTGGAAGATTTGAGAGAAGCCCTAGACTATCAAGAGAATTATTTTAGGCGCACCAATCTGCGCTTACGAGGGCTCCCTGAAGGGAAAGAGGGACCGGACATAATGAAATTCTGTGCCGAAAAACTACTGAAAATATTGAAACTGCAACCTAAAGGGGGAAAGCATAAGACTGAAAGGGCGCACAGAGCCGTACTGCTGAAGCCAGGTCCGGGCCAACCCCCTAGAAGTATTGTTATTCGGTACCATAATTTTCAAGACAGAGAAACAGTGATAAAAGCCTTTAAAGTAAACCAGCCTGTTGAAATTGATGGAGTGAGAATCCATGTCACACAAGACTATTTGAACAGGTTACTTAAGAAAAGGCTGGTGTTTACTGCTGCGATGGCCCAGCTGAGAGAGATGCAAGTGGAGCACTATATGATCTACCCTGCGATCCTTAAGATAAAACATGAAGGTGTGTGTACTCGTTTGGGAGGTGGAGAAGGCAAACACCTTTATAAAGGAACTTAAGAAGAAAGTGGGCTGAAGAGAATGGCGACATGGTGGGAGAAGTAGAAAGACTTGAGACACTGACTTTCTTTTTGGTTGGGGGTATATCCCCCTTTACAAGTTGAGTTGTTCATGTTTGGTGTTGAAAATTTATGAACTCAGGAGGCCTACGGCTAAATCGGCGGATAATGGGGGCTGAATGAGACTGTTGGAAGAATACGTGCTGGAGTTTTGGAAATGCGGAGGAGAGAGCTTGAAGACACAGGAGAAGTCATTGGAAGAGCACTCGTGGGGAAGGTAGGCCGGGAGGAGCGGCTGCTGGCTTGGGCCTAGCGTGTGTGGTTATTTTAAATCACGTGGCCTACTCCACTGGCCTCCGACTGGGCCGGCTGTTGAAAGGAAGCCTCATAAATGAATGGGACTGTGCATGGGATTATGGAGCTTGATTATGGATGGGAGGGGGGATGGATATGACCGAGGGCAAGAATTAATGGGACTCAGAATGGACCGATGGGGGTTGAACCTAAGCGGTTCCAGTTCTATGTCATATGCATGTTGTGTTATTATGTTATGAATCAGATGGGCCAGAATTGGCCACAGATGAAGTGGTCTCGGGGGTGAGGGAGGTAGCTGCTCAAATAGCAAAGTTTGGGAGGTGCTGTCATGATGGTAGAGGAAAGCATTGATGAGCGAAGGCTGAAAAGGTGGAAGGGGGTATTGGGAAGAAAGGGAATGGTATGGGAAGTGTGGGAGTAGGAGTAGTATGGGAAAGAGGGGGGTAAAAAGGGGAGATATAGTAGTATCGGGGGGCAGGGTTAAGAATAATCGAGATTCACATTCAGGTGATACGGGTTAAAGGGCATGTAAGGATAGTAAAGCTCCTGATATGGCTGCTGAGACGATGAAGCCTAGACTTGAGTGAATTATGGTGGGAGTTGGAAGGAGGTTAGGAGGAAAGACAAATGCTGGAACTATTTGGAGAGATAGAGGAAAAGTGATAATGGAAGGGGATAATGGTGGGAAGTGATTTGGTGGTGCAATCCTGGAATGTTAATGGTGTCTCCTCCCCGGTTAAACGGAGTGCAGTGCTAACAGCGTTAAGGAGGGCACAAGTGCAGGTAGCTCTCCTGCAGGAAACACACATGTCACCAGTGGAGCATGTAAAACTCAAAAGGGGGTGGGTGGGTGTGTGCTACGCGGCCTCTTTCAGCCCACGTAAACGGGGAGTGGCAGTCCTGGTGCATAAAAATCTGCCATTACAGATCACAAAAGTCCTCGTAGATCCGAGGGAAGGTAGATATGTGTTTGTTATGGGGGTTCTCTATGGCATGAAAGTCACGTTTGGGAGTGTGTATGCACCAACCAATTTAGACCCGGGGTTTACAAAAACATACTGTCCATATTGATGAGAGAACAATTTGAGAACCTGATTATGGGAAGGGACTTCAATTGCACGCCTGATGCTACCCTTGATCACTCGGAGGGGAAGGGATGCAGAGATCCATGTATTAGGAAATGGAGGGAGGGGTTGGCAGAATTGAATTTAGTGGATGCCTGGAGGACTGCATACCCTCAGGATAGAGAATATACTTTTTATTCTAACCCACACAAAACGTGGTCGAGGATTGACCATGTCTATGTAATGCTGGGCTGGTATGAGAAACTCAGGAGGGTGGCACATAGTCCCATACAAATCTCAGACCATGCAGGAGTGATGGCGTCCTTTCGATCTCCGAGTGAGGGGGGAAATGCAGACATGGAGATTCCCTACTTATATGCTAGGCTCGCAGGAGTTTCAGGACTATGTGAAGGAGCAATTTAAATTTTATATGGATGTGAATGCACCGACTGCCACTTCTAAACTAATGCTATGGGATGCAGGCAAGGCGTACATGAGGGGAGCAATTATAGAGTACATGGCGAAATATAAAAAGACAGAAGCCCTTCAACAGAAGTTGAGGATATTGGAGGGGAGGGTAGCAAGGGGGGAAGGAGGTGAACAGGCGAGGCAGGAGCTAGTAACAACTAGACAGACACTTAATACCCTGTTGATGGATGAGGCTTGGAAAAAACTATTCTATCTGAAACGCAGAATATATGAGTGGGGGAACAACCCAGGACCCTTGCTGGTAAACCTTGTGAAAGGTAGGAAAAATGCGGTGCACATCCTAGGCATCAAAAATAAAAAAGGGCAGACGGTCACTAAGTATGTGGAGATAAGGGACACATTTAAGAAATACTACGAGGATTTATACAGAGCAAGTGGAGAGGGAAGTGAAAAAGAAATGCACGAGTTTTTGTCTAAGTATAAATTGCCCCAAGTAACAAAGCACCAACAGGAGCTGCTCGATAAGGAGATTACCAAGGAGGAAATTATCCGAGCCATCAACACAATGAAGCCGGGGAAGGCTTGTGGCCCAGATGGCCTGCCTGCAGAGTATTGTAGATTGCTGAGAGAGGTGGTAAAGGAGGTTATGTGGGAGGTGTTCAGGGAAGGAAGAGAGACTGGGGAACTACCAGATACATGTGGTTGCGCCTTGGTGTGTGTGATTCCTAAACCAAATAAGGACCTAATGGAATGCTCATCATATAGACCAATATCCCTGTTAAATTGTGATGCTAAGGTGTTTGCTAATATTTTGGCTAGCAGACTGGAGGGTATCCTCCCAGAGTTGATCCACCCTGATCAAACCAGATTTGTAAAAGGCAGGCATTCTTATCATAATATTAGAAAGGTCCTTAATGTTTTGGAGAAAGCCAAGAAATCGGGGGCAGCTGTACTGTCAATGGATGCCGAAAAGCGTTCCACAGGACTGAATAGCCATATCTGTTTACAATTTTAGAATACTTTGGGCTAGGGGAAAGTTTCACTAAAATGGTAAGGGCGTTGTATCAGGCACCCAAGGCTGCAGTACTGGTCAATGGGAACTTAACAGAACAATTTACGCTCCATAGGGGGACAAGGCAGGAATGCCCTCTCTCCCCTCTGCTATTCACAATGGAGGTAGAGCCACTGGCTATAGCCATCAGGGAGGACCTAAGAATATGAGGGATAAAAGGGAAAAGTGGGGGACAGCATAAATTACACTGTATGCTGATGACATGATGTTATATGTGATGAGCCTTTCACAGTCTATGCCTGCCTTGCTGGAAATCATAGGTCAATTTGCTTTATTCTCTGGATATAAATTGAATCTGGGAAAATCTGAAATAATGTTTCTGGGGGAAGAGGAGGGGGATGGGGTGGTACATGGGGCTTGCGGAGGGTGGGTACGCAGTTCACCTGCTTGGGGATTAAGATAGGCAGGGACTTGAGGTCACTTTATAGATTGAATTATATCCCACTATTGAAACTGGTAAGAGAGGTCTTGGGTAGATGGAGAAACCTGCCTATATCATGGTTAGGACTTGTTAGTTTATTTAAGATGAACATTCTTCCCAGAGTCTTATATCCATTACAGATGTTGCCCATAGGGTTGACAGAGAGAGAGAGAGAGAGAGAGAGAGAGAGAGATATAAAGGCATTTGAAAAGGATTGCTCCAGGTTTATATGGCAAGGGAAGAAGCCCAGGGCTAGTCTAAATAAGTTGAAAGCTGACCAATCTAAGGGAGGGTTAAACTACCCAGACATGAAGTTATATTTTTGGGCGGCACAAATGAGGATCATCAAAGACTGGGTGTATAGGCCAAAAGAGGCCAGTTAGATGGACCTGGAGGAGGAGGAAGGATATGGGGTTCAAATCTCTTCTTTGTTAGCAGAAGCAGGTAGAAGGGGGCTGCAGGATAAGTGGGATTCGAGTATCTTAGTGAAGGGGGTAATAGCTGGGAGCAAATTAAGAAGGCAATGGGGCATCAAAAGGGGGAATCTTTTATTTTACCATTAGTTGGGAACCCTTTCTTTATCCCGGGGGTAGAAGACCCCGTATTTCAAATTTGGGAAGAGAGGGGGATGATGTGCCTTAATGATATAAGGAAAAAGGGAGTGATCCGCCCATTTAATGAGCTTAGAGAAGAACTGGGTTTCCTGGCCCATCACTTGTTTAGATATTTCCAGGCAAGGAAATGTGTTCAAGGCATTGAGAAGCAGAGGGTCCCAGGAGCCTGGATTCATGTTGTGGAGGAAATGCTGCAGCAAATTAAACAGAAACCTGTAGGTATTATAAGGAAGGCTACATCCCTCCTGCGCCTCCAGTGGCCAGATATGACAATTAAAATTAAGCACCTGTGGGAAAGAGACTTGGGGGGTATAGTGTCTGAGGAGCAGTGGACTCTAATGAAAGGGACGCACCAGGGGTTGTTACTTTGTAATAAATATAAGGAGGCAGCATATAAATTTGTGCACAGGTTGTATACTCCACCAGTTGCACTGAACAGGTATAACCCAACAATATCGGCTATTTGTCAGAGATGTGGGTCAGCCTTGGGTACCTACCTACATTCATTTTGGACGTGCTCGATACTCCAAGCCTTTTGGGGGGAAGTGGTGAAAGAGTTGTCAAACATGAAGGGGCAGCAGGTTAGGGTGGAGCCACTTTTAATGTTGTTTGGTATAGATGACACACACCAGGAAGAGTGGGAGGTGCTGGAGAGATGGGTGAGAATACTTTTGGTATTGGCAAAGCAATGTATTCTGAAAACATGGGTTTCTGGGGATAAACCCACAATTAGGCAATGGAGGAATCTTGCATGGGATGCACTGCAACTTGAAAGTTTTGACATACAAGGCTAGGGGACGGGAAATCAGTCCCCTTGGAACAAGAGGCATTAAGATGAGGATAAAATAAACTACGGGGAACAAAAATAGGGAGGTTAATAGTAAAATATTAAAAAGTAGTAAAAGAGAACCTATGGAGTGATGGATGAACTCCTCTGTCAAAAGAAGTTGGCTCTAAGGGGTAACATAAACAAAAAGAAAAAGGGGTCACTGTTGGAGTATGGTATCAGAGGCTATAGTGGAAGGTATTGATGTTCATAATGGACGAAGTGAATTCTCGATTAATCGGGGGGGATAGGGAAGGGGAAGGGGAGGGTGATATAGGGGTAGGAGGTGCGGGAGGGGAAGGAAGGGGCCCTTTTTTTTTCCCCCTTCTCTGTTCTTTTATCCTTGGGGGTCTTCTCTGTGTCCTACTTTTCTTTTCTGTGTTCCTCCTCTTTTAATTTTTTTCATTATGATGTAATATCTAAAGATCAAATTATGGAGACATGTATCTATTCTGAGAAGGATGTATAAGGTCTATAAGAATGACACTCAAATTAATTGGTGGAAATTAATGGATGTAATAAGTGAGGCCTGTAAGATTTGGGTAAGAATACTATGTGTCTGCTGAGATGTAAACTTTTGTTTTTGCTTTGGTATGGAAAAGATAAACTAATAAAAAAGATTATGCAAAAAAAAAAAAAATCTGCAATGTGTTAAGGGTACTCAAATATTCCTTGAGCTGCTGCTCCCGTTCTCTAACTTTTTAATTGACTAGGAAGTAATTTCCCTCCTGAGCACTTCTTTAAGGGAACCCCCTGATATAGGCTCCTCTACATCCCCTGTACCAATATTAGTCAGGAATTGTGCCACTTGATCCTGCACCATTTTCTTAAAAGATGTGTCTTGAAGGAGGGACACATTCAGCCGCCAATTAGTTTGCTTCTTGATTTTTCCCTAAATCTAGTTTAAGCGGAGGCAGAGAGTGGTCCGATAGCAAAGTGAGGACCAAACAAAATATCCCACACTGTAGTAAAACACTTCAGGGAGGCAAAAAGTAATCTAGGTGAGCATGGCTAGAGAGGCGGGCAGAGTAGCGTGTATACTGCCACCCTGTAGGAAACAAAGAGTGCCAGACATCTACACTACCTTATTTTCCCAGCATAGCTCTAAAATATTTTTGAGCTGGGGTCACTCTAAAATGGCTAGGGTATGTAGCACTGAGGTTTCGAGTGGACCCAAAGTTATATTGCTGTCCTTCCCCCATAATAAGTTGGCCTTGCAGTAGAGACAGGATCTTGTCAAAAAGGTCTGTATCACCGTTTATCAGACTGTGGTGGCAAGTAAACATTGATCAGGGTAACCTGAATGTCATAGAGAACCCTCACTAGAATTATGTATTTGCCTTTGGGGTCTATGTGAGTCTCTATAAATGAAACCTAGTTGAGTTGGGGGAGTCGGGTGACCACCCCCCTCCATTTTCCCGCCCCATAAGTTGGCGTCACCACCATGGTAAAACCAAATTTACCCAGTTTGGCATGTTCTGCAATGTTTCATGTGTCTCCTGTAGTAAGAGCACATCAGGATGGTCCTTTTCACATAGACCATTATTCTGGTTCATTGAATCAGATTTTGCATGATATTTATATTAACGGACAGTATTTTAACTGGATCTATTGCCCTATTACCTGGGAGGGCTCACGCCAAACCTACTGCTCCGTGAGGGATTTACTGGCCCTGGGAGAACAGCTGTCACAGAATTACTCCATATCAATTTGTTATGTTAATAAGGCACAGATAAAACTTGGTGTCAGTAACATAACACATACAACAACAAGTAAACCGGCAATAAACTCTAAAATATTTTAGACTGAACATAATGGCCAACCACGCCAAACCAGATACTTTGTAGGTAGGGAGCACGTGTCAATATGCAGTCCTGTAGGAGTCCATTGCCAAAGACCATGGGTGGGAGAAAGCCCACAGAGTTACCCACAGGAATGAGGGAAACCACAGTAGACAGGCCCTCCAAACAGGAAAGCCTAGTTAAAAATAGTGCAAGTGTTTCCGTTGAGCTGAATCATGTATGTATGTTTAAGGACCTCCCCCCAACATCCAGAGGTATCCAGATGGTAAATGTCCTGGGGAAGGGGCATCGTACAGCCACAAAAACACAGTCCAAGAAATAAGACAGGAAAAACAGTACCTAAATTTCCTCGGGTGTTGAAGTTGATGGATTATCTCCATCGGGGGTGCCCATGGACTGCCTAATGATGCAGGGATGGTGCACTGGTGGGATGATACAGCTCTTCAGCTGCCTAGCCTTGCCATCTTTGCCAGCAGGCCATTGTAGACAGTCTTCACCAGGCAAGCCTCTCGACGCCCTCCTAGATGGTGCGTCAGTTCTCTGGGATCCAGCTCTGGAACATACTGGTGGCTGGCTGTGGAGGCAAACGGCTTTCAGTAGTAAAAACAGTTTCTCCAACAAACGAGGCAAACACCAAAACTGCAGAAGCAGAGGATCCCATTTAATGAACAGTTAATAAACAGGAACAGTCACTACGTGGAGCAGGGTGATAAACAATTCATGGTGGGGTTATTTTACAGGTAGGCATATGACATTTGTTCTGCACCAGTCTCTTTCGCCAATAGACTGATTTATTGCATACAGACACTCCCTTGAGCCAAAAAGGCTACATTCCAGACAGCAGCAATACGGTGGGCCAAACCAGGCCACACTAAGAGGTAGCTTGTACTTAACAGCACTTCCATTTCAAATCCCTTCTTTCCACTCTAATCTTTACACAAGCTCTTGCTTACTTTTCATTCTCTGAGTCTCAGCAAAACTTCAACTAAGGTAGGATTATGACAGCATGAGACGTTTCTACTGTCCCAATCCCATTTCTGACTTTTGCATTCCTAAACCTTTTTCCAATGGGGGAATCTTATAATACAGGGAGCATTCTCTTTACTCCAAGGTCTTAACTTGGTCAAATTGGTGTTCTTTAGCAAGAACCAAACCACTGAAGACCTTCTGAATACCCAATCACTGATGCCACGCACCTTCTGTTACGCAGAGTGCTGAACACTCCTGGACCAACAGAGACTAAAACTCCCCTGCAGAGTGTCACACTCCCAGGCCTACAGAGACCCAGAGGCACTGTCCACTCATGCAGGGATTTCAGTTTCTGGACTGCCTTCACAAAGGGACTGCTGCTTGTGCCACACGGAGCCCCCGGATGGCCTGCAGCCCCATTGGGGTCCCAACCAACCATTCCCCACATGGACCTTTCCCTGCCTCCACATAGGGCTGCCACCACTACACCCTCAACTGTCCAGGCTGCCACCTCTGAACTGCACCCAGACCCAATCTGCTAGAGCAGGCCCGTCCACAGAACACTCCGGTGCTTGATGGCGCACTTTGAGCCAAAGTAACAGACTTGGATTGCTGCATCCCTTTGGGCGGTTTATTTTTCTGTTTCCTGATCCTCCCATCATCATTCACGTTCTGTGGCTCCAGTATGCTGTTTTATACAATTTACCATAAAATGCGAACTGTAGAGCTGAAATCATGAGAGATCACAGGAGAGGAGGAGCAGAGCTGTAGTCTTAGTCTGCCATAGCGCTCAGTGACATCACCCGAAGTCTACAAGTACCATATCGAAGTGTTTTTGCAGTATGAAGGGGCTTTTTTAAAATGATGTTGTCAGACACAATTCAAGTTATATTAAGTTTGTGTATTTATGTTCCCTCATGTCTATATTATTGAGCACATTTGCATAACAGCCTTATTTTTGCCCCAGCGTTCATCTCACCCTTCTGCTTCTCCCCTGCTGAAATCCTTACGTTCTATTTATGACATCATAATCTGTTGCTGTGAAATGACGATGGTCCTGCAAACAGAGGGGGTAATGCCTCAGCAGGGCTGGGGTGTAAGGTCTGAGACAAAGAGATTCTGTTTTCATTTAAACAGCGTGAGTAATAAAGAATATGGAGACAAAAAACAAAGGTGAAGAAGTAACGACATATAAGATGAACTGTGCTTGCATATTATACTTTAGAAGATGTTTTGATACTGGAAAACTTTTTAACATTAACCGTAGTGTTTACTGAGATGGCAAAAAAGATATAATCCAGACATGCCAACACATGTCTGATAAATGGATCTGTGGTTGTGATAACTACTACCCCCATTTTATTCCACTCCCCACATACCAGAACTTCTCACATGGTGCTGTGGATCCATAAACGCGTGATAAAATGTGATTACATTTTTCTCAGTTTAGCTGCCATGTAAACATGCTGAAACATCACCTAGCACGTGAATCTAAACATATAGTACTTTGTACTCAGTTGCTTGACGACCACAGGTTATAAATGGTCTGCATAATCATAAAGCCCATGAATTTATTGTTGATCTAAGAACACTGAATTACATGCAAAAAGTAAATAGGATCTCAGGCCCAAGTAACTGCCACCCTTAAAGGCTCTGATGGATTCTAGTCATCATTTCAAATGCTTTTACCACTTTTTTTTTTTTACTGAGGTGATGATGTAATGAAATAATTTGCCCATGAGATTAAATATTCAGTAACAGTGCCTTCTTGTCACATGTCTGCAACATCAGCATTAGCAGAGGGAAGGAAAGCAGGATCCCTCTGGAGCAGTGCCAGCACAGTGGCTGAATGACAAGATGGCTCGATACTCTGCTTACCAAAAAGAGAGAGACTGGTTTAATTCCCAGCACCAACACACAGCTGGTTGCACTGGGAATTATAAAAGCAGGAACTGTGTTTCCGGTTACTACATGAAAAGCAGGTGCTCATTCTCCAGTGAAACCTGTTAGCTGTGAGAAATGTCTAAGAATAATTCTGTTTGAACAGCTGTTGCTGCAGTGATGTGCCACATCATCCACATGGGGCGACTCATTTATCTTAAAGGCATTTTCCAGTTGAATGTAACCCTAATGATACCCCAAGGGATCAGTCCCAGCCTGCCCTGACCCCTTGTCTGGCTCAACAAATCACACAAAGTGCATTGCTGAGAAATCTATTACATATTTATTAGTGGAGTGGAGTAGAGGTATTTGGAGTGAGAAATCATGAAGATGGGACTGAGTAAAACTAAATGGGGAAGGCTGAGTGGGACATCTGGTATTTCCCTCATTTTAAAGCCATGCTGTTACATAGTTTTAATAGTAAGGGTGCAGCTCAACCTGCTCTTAGAAACAAACTGTGGAAAATGTGCAGTAAAGTATGAATTCTGGACTTGTGTAGCCTGCAGGCCAATTCAGGGATTATTTGGTATGGGTCCCCCCCCCCCAACTTCATCCAGATGGGATTGCCCTTAGGCAATAAAAGGGTGTGGAGCCACTTTCTAAGAGGTTCTACACTTTGGGAGGAGACAATGAAAGTATGCAGCAGTGTCAGCACCACAGGCATCTGGTAGTTCTTGGCTATGCAGCAGATTTCCAGAGTCAGAAGCTGAGCACAAGAGGAACTGGTGTTGATGTAGAGAAGCTCAAAAACCAGTAGCCCCAGTGGGTAATGGAGTGGGCCCTTTGGGAGCACCCTGGTTCCTTGACAGAGTAAATCAAAGACGGAACATGCCCAGTGCTGTGAAAGGCTATGTTTCAGGGCTGTGAGGAGATTAAGTTAAAGGGTAAAGTTATGGGTTCCCCCTTAGTCAGCAGAAAAGACCTGAACAGTTCATACAGTTGTCCCAAGATTCCTTACTTGGATACACTTTAGTCTCTGTCCTCCCTCCAACATCTTTCCATCTGATAGCTCCTTGTTCTGTACCCCACTCACCTACTTTTGAACCCCCTATTGTCTTTGCCTCTGCCACCTTGTTAGGAAGTTTGTTCCACTCATCCGCTACACTTTGTGTGAAGTAGTACTTCCTTACATTCTTGTTTAACTTTCCCCACCATCTGTAGGGCATGCCCCGGGGGTAGTGGTGGTGGTGGTGGGGGGTGCTCTGTTTCTTATGCTGAACACACTTGCTGACTTGCTGTATCAACTCTGTTAAAGCATTTCAAGAATTTGAAAGTCTCTGTCATGTCCCTCTCTCCATTTTGTCCTCCAGACTTAAACTGACTGCCCTTGGACTTCTCAAGCTGTTGATATTGGTACCATTTATCACTTGCAGCACACTCAACCACACTGCATAAGAGACTTATTTATTTATTGGCTTTTGGTAACCGGGTAAGTGCATTAGGCAAAAATCCTGCCTATTTTCAAGCACAACCCATGAGGGTACAGTTTACAAAGCAGTGAACACATCACAAAAACAGGTACATACAGCTTCCAATTACAGGCTCGCAAAATACAAGGTGAATACAATAGTACATGAAATCACAGAGTAGAAATATAAACAAGGACTTAACAGAGATGACCTCCGGGGAGGGTGACATTTGCAACAACAATGCAAGAGACAGGAAGCAGAGTCAGCAAAGTAGAGAGAAACCTCGGTAGAGCAAGGGTATAGATAAGCAGGACACTGGGTAAGAGAAGAATTAGGTACAGATGCAGGAATCAAGTGCATGGAGGTGGGAGAAAAGTGCAGATTTAAAGGCCAAGTGAAATGTGGAGCCCTGTAAGTTGGCAGGTAGGGAGTTCCAGAATTTAGGGGCAAAATGGGTGAAAGCAAGCTGCCCCATTTTAGTCGAGCAGAGAGGGACAGTGAGCAGGGGCAACTTGGAGGACTGCAAGGCTTGGGAATGGGTCATGGGGGTGAGCATGGCCGCAATACTGTCAGGGCGGGGGGGGCCCAATTCATGGAGTCAATAAAACACCCCAGAGAGAAAGAGCGCTGCGATTTGGGGGACAGCCAGTGCAGAGTGGAGTATAGGAGACAGTGGTGGGTAAGGCAAGGTGCAGAGAGGGTGAATCTACAGATGTTATTATAAGAGGTGTCCCATTTATGAAGGATACCCGTGTTGGCATGTGAGAGAGTAGGGAGAGCGTATAGGAGCCTAGGAAGCAGTATACCACGCACTACAGAGATTCTGGCAGCAGGGGTAAGGACATGACGCACACGGTTGGCGGCACCTAACTTGGTATTAACAGACCTACATACCTCATTTATATGTGCAGAGAAATCAAGACTTGAACAAATGCAGCCACTGGGGGACACAGAATCTATCCTTGACAGAGGATGTAGCCTGCAGATGTCATGAGACTCTCTTTTTGTTCAGGGACTGCATTATTTTACTTAAATAATGTGTACAGTAAAAGTTGCCATACAGTACATAGGGTAGCTGCTCAGAAGTGTAGTTCTTTGAAAGTGATTTGGGACTAGCCCTTTCTCACTATGATTACTCCAGGGAGGTTAGGCCTCAAGTGCGATAACTACCTGTCACCTTATAGAATTACATGTTCTTTAATTTTTAGTTAAGGGGCAAAACTGTTAAGTATGCACAATGTGACTAGTTGAGGGAAGGGTACTTGTACTCTCCAGTTTGTTTACCAGGTAAAATATAACTACACACTTAGCATGAAAAGCTGCAGAAAGACACTTTGAGGCCCATTGTGGACCAAACATTAAGGAAGAGTGGTCTCTGGGACCAGGGGGAAGTCTCTGCAGTCAGTGGAATATCTCATCCCATAATCTGGGGGTTGAGAATCTCTGTTCTCTGTTTTCCATCTAGTTTATTAATGTTGTTCCACATTGTGAGGGGGGGAGGCTGAAAGTAGAGGTTTTGTAGGTGTACCCTAGGTATATTCCTTCTCCATAATGATTTGAGCAAGTTGTTTTGCCTTTACAGTATGTGGTTACTAAGTAATATATGACTTGATACTAATTATACTACATGGAATATTAAAGGTGTTACAGCACGAAGCAGATGACATCAAGTTCTCGAACGTTTCAAAAATTAAACAGACAAATTGTGGTGCTTCAGGAGACACATCTTCTTGAACATGAGGCACAACTATTTAGAAGATAATGAGTGGGCTAAGTGTATTTGGCAGGGGACTGCACTAGAAAATGGGGGAGTAATTACTCTCATTGCCAGAGCCACCTACTTCTGGCTGTCACACTCCATTATAGATCCTGAAGGTATCTTAGATTCAGCTTCCTAACTGGGTGCTTAGATAACACTGAGGTGATCCTGGGCAATGTATATGGGCCAGACATTAATATCCTAGGCTTATTTATGTCCCTCCTAACTCTGATGGCTCCTTTTACCTCTCTCCCTCTAATTATGGCTAGTGACTAGAATCTCACCTTAAACAATGAACTAGCTAAATCAGGCAATAGAAAGAGTGGCCTGTCAACTCTCAGTGGGCTCTCAGGGACATTTCAGATACTTCAGGGCTAGTAGACCCATGGAGAGCCCTGGAACTCCAGGGTCAGGAATACACGTTCCATTCGGTCACTCATAACATGATGTCTCATATTCACTACTTTTTGGTTACCCACTCCCTTTTGCATCAATAGGTGATGAATCGAGGCTAGGGTACTTTCAGACCACTCTCCAATTCTTCTACAGAATTCCTTCTAAGAAAGATTCAGGTTGAAATTCAACATGGAAAATTAACAACCGATTATTATAAGATAAAGATATTGTGCACGTATTCTGAGTACAGCATGCTCTGCCTGCTCTCTAAGCATTTCCTCTTATTACACCCATAAAGCATGCAGACAAAATATTTTCCAGGGGTGGAGGGGCTAAGGGAGGTCTTCAGGTTCCTAGTTGTCTTAAGCAGGTCTCTGGTTTCCCTTACCTAGCTTTTTTTCTATTTTGAGGCAAGTTGAATCAATTCTTCCCAAACATGACATTTAAAGGCCGACCAGCTTAAAGAGGGAAGGCAGATCATGCCCTATTCAAAACACATGCCAATGTGTTGATCAGAGGAAAAAGTGGCAAGCTTGTGGCTTTACATCTGAAAAAGAAACAGTACTCAGTTTGGCTTATTAAGTGCACTAGGCTTGATAATACTCTGACTCTAAAAATGGCTCAAAGAGATACAGCTGAGGAATTCAGACTTTTTTTTCTCATATAAATGCTTTGCAGTTCAACTGACTCCTTTCTTGCCCATACATTTACTGATCTCCGTAAGGAGGGTATGTAGGATTACGCCCCTACAGAAGCTATGATTACCCTGCTGCCTAAGCTGGGGAAAGTTCCCAAGAAGGTAGTTAGCTACCATCCTATTTCATTGATTAACCAAGCTATACAAAGCCTAGCTACATTTTTGGTTACAAAAGAAACAGAGTTTGGGGCTGTCTCATAGGGCCAGAACAAGTTGGCTTTATGCCTTGTTGTCTCTCTTCCGACCACCTCAGAAAGCTCTATTGCACCTTCTCTGTTTGCATCCAGGGATAACAACACCCCAGCATTCCTGTCATCCCTGGATGAGGGGAAAACTTTCAACCATGTTTCCTGGAACTTTTTATTTAGTATTTAGTGTGCTCCCGAAGGAGTTAATTTAGTGTGCTCTGGGCCAGCTGCAAAGGTATACTGTAATGGTGTGTCTTCAAAACCCATTGTATTGCTTGGGAGGACTAGGCAAGGGTGCCCACTCTCACCACTTTTGTTTAACCTTTACCTAGAACCCCTAGTCAGGAAACTTCTACTAAACCAGGACATACACGGGATCCCTATTGGTTTGGTCAGCTATAGACTATCTGTTTATGCAGATGGCATTCTGCTTTATATTACATCCCTGTCTGCTGCCCAGACTACAATCTCATAATCTGGCAAGATATATGATAATAACCTGAATGTGGATAAAACCTAGGGGATGCCTGTAAACAATGCCGTGCTAAGACAGGGCATCGCAGACTTTGGCCTGTCCTGAGCTCCTAAACAGCTTTGATACTTAAGTGTAGATCTTTCTAGGCAGCATACTGATATGAAGGTAAGAAATCATGATACATTAATATCGACTGTTAAATTGGACCTGGGGTACTGGGTTCATCTGTCACTAACCTTAAGGGGACATATTAATATTATTAAAATGAGTACAAAGAGGATATATCATCCCCTAGATGCTATATCCTCTAACAGTGCTTAATGCCTTCCTACTGTCATCATGGCTTAAGCTCCTTTATAGCCCAATTTCCACATTTAAATGGGTCAACAAAGGCTGCAGGAGAGCATATAACAAACTGGCAGTGCCTAAAACTGGAGGAGGCCTCTGACTACATCCCTCTGGTATTTATCACTTTGCAGACCATACCAGTAAGTATATGAGATGGCTAACTGCTCCACCCTCATGTGAATCTCAAGACTACTGGGCAATTTGGTTAAACACAGAGATATAGTTGTGTGAGACCTTAGGAATCACACCCCGTACACTTCTTTTTGTCCCCCCTAATAAACTGCCTAAGCCTGTCAATGCTTCGGTACTAGCCACTTCCATAAAAGTTCATTTGCAACTATGTAGATTTCTCAAAACAAATATTTTTAAAGATCCCTCCCAGCTATTTTTGAATAAGCCCAACTTCCAAATAAGTGGTTCACTGATCAAAGCCTAATTTTGGTCTGGCATTACTGTTCCAACTGTGGACTATATTTTGCTGGGAAGGCATCTCATACCTTTAAAAACTTTCCAGCTTAGGCACCACAGCGCTAACAACAATGTGTTCAAATTTCTGCAGATGACGTGCTCTGTGTCATCATTTTGGAGCTCTACCCTGTTTAAGCAGCAAACCAACCACACTCTATTTCATTACTTTATAATTATTCTTTTTTTCCAAAACTCCCTTGAAATCTGAAAGCCATTGTCCATGCCAGCTCACAGTATTTCCAGAAATACAAAAATTGAAACAAGTGTGGAAAGATGTATACATATACGTGAAAAATGATAACCTAAGACTAATTCAGTTCAACATCTTGACAGTCTTTATTACACTGCTACTTAGGAACAGCAAGCGTGTGACTGCCAGGTCATTCACCTGTGATGTCACTGTCAGTGAGGTCACAATGCTAATGATGTAGTGTGGGGCAGTAGAGCAAGATATGTCAGCTGCCAGGCTAAGAGCTGTTCCACACATCACACCTACTAACATCGGGTGAACAATCTTCTAATTAAACAAAGGGAAAAAGTACCTCAAATATAAGAGGAAATGGTTGGCTGCTTTTAAAATCTAATATTAGTTTTAGGCTGTATACTAGCTCTTTGTCTGCCAGGGTACACAGGTTGGGGGCATGTACATGTCAGTTTGTATGTGTATGTTAGTGTCTGTTGTTCTGTGTACTGTTGAAAAATCAATACAATTTATTGAATTAAAAAAATAAATAAAAGAATATATGTATGGGTGAGTCAGTCTATCTGGTACTTTGTCATTCGTTATTCATGATATAATGCCATCTTGGGAGCTAAAGAGCTTATAAATTCAATCACCCTTCAGGCTTGTGATGTATGAGCTCACTAGCGCCCCCCCCCCACATGGTGTTGTTTCCTTATACACTACACTTTATTTTGTATCTGTTTCAGTACACATAGGGGATATTCCATAGGACATCCAGAAAAAAAGCTTTTGATTCATTTTGGGATGTTGCAAACAATGCTGCCTAGTTAACACTAATAGAGTGAAGAGGAGCTGCATGTCCTAGAGCAGCATTGCTGGCAATATTCTAGAGTAAGTACAAAGCTTATTCCTGAGTGCCCTTTGGAATGTCTGATTTATACCGTTGACCATTACTCAAACTGATTGATTGACTGAATGCTATTGTGATGAGGCTGCAGTGAAAATAACATTTTCACTGCAGCTGAATGATAGGCAAAAAAAAAAAACCTTTTATACTGCACTTTTATTCATCACTCCCATGTATGTAATGCATAGATATGGGACTTTCCCCATACAAGCAGTTAACAGTTATTTCTCTATATACCGTTTCCCTCTAAACACGATTGCCATCAAAACTAATAGCAATCATCCAGCTGTGATACATAAAATGAAAGATTGGTATGTCTGCTATATTCTGAAATAAACCCCATCGAGGAGGCTAACTAGATCATAAAGCCACTCTCCCTTCAGCCTTGTGGAGTTATGATCTGGTTAGCACCCACTGTGGGTTTATTTCCTTGCATACCACACCTACTCATCTTTTATTTTATATCTATCTATCTAGCTATCTGTCTGTCTGTTCTGTGATAAAAATGTCACACATTCCTGCAAGACAAATTAATGTGTTTGCCATTAGATTACATTGTGTTCCTGTAGTACCCTGAAAGATATCAGTGGCAGAAACTGTAGTACGAGCATTTTATCCTGGTGGGTGGCACTGTATGTATGCTACAGGTGTTTAGATATCATGCGAAGATTCCTAAAACAAAATTGTAGAACATTTTTTTCTTACTACATACCAAAAACACTAAATCGATTACTTTCACATCTTTCCTGTAAAAATGTTGTTTTTAAATGAAAACTGAGAGCCTGCTTTCCACTGATTGCCCCCCCCTCCATTTCTGCAGTCAACAATATTAAAATAAATCTGTGCCATGAAGGGTCATTTTATAAATATGTGACCCTTACCATCTAATCTACCCCCAGATTGATAAGGGCTAGTGCTCATATTGGCCCTATATATGTTTTTGAAAGTTTTGTGCTATAACATATTTCCCAAAACAGTGGCACTGTTGATGGCACTTATGCCTCAGCTCCTGGTGAGAGTATGGACGTACTCTGCAGCCCCCAGTCCCCATAATGGTATATACTATTCCTTGTTAGGGTACACTGTGCACCTGTTACATCCCTCAATTTGTAACACACATTCCGGAGTAACATTAGGCTATGTCCAGGGGGTCCACCAGTAGCATATGTGGAAAGCTGCCCGGTTGTAAAACTCTCCATTTTCCTATTGCAGCACCACTGCACATGCCAATGCTGCTGCTCTAATCATGCACTGCAGTGAGCATGCATGTATATTGCTGTGCGTATGCAACCTTATTACACCACATGGGGCAAAATATAAGCATAGTTTAAAAATTGCATGTCCTCGTTAAGGATAAATAATGGGATAGCTAGAATTGTATGATGAGCCAAAACAAGCAATAGCTAATTTAACATGGCCATTTGTAACTGATCACCATGTGCCCATGTCAGTAATGAACACAGGGACATGCACACATGGGGAGACTTAGAGGAGATGTGGGAAAATACTTCTTTACAGGAAGGGTGGCGGATGTCTGGAACAGCTTCCCAGTAAAGGGTGGCGGATGTCTGGAACAGCTTCCCAGTAGAGGTGGTGGGTACTGAAATGGTAACAGGTTTCAAACATGCATGGGATAGATACAAGGGGACCTTGCTATCAGATTTGTGTGTGTGGGGGGGTAAGGGCAGAGATAAGTTAGGGTCTATGGTAGCAAAGTAGGTAGGGACCTTAGGGCAGACTAGGTGGGCCAGTAGGTCCTTTTCTGCCGACAGCTTTGATGTTTCTATGTTTCCATGCAATAACATAGGTATTGTGATGGGTAGTGGGAGCGGTGGGGTAAACATGAATTAAGCAGCATGGACTGTAACAGAAAAGTGTTTGAGGGTTTACAGTTAGTGAAATGAGGCAAAATGGAAATAAAATCAACAAAAGTGTGCATGTCAGTAAACATATTGTGAAGTACACGTACATGCACATCATCACCATACATCCACATCTCCTGAAAACATTTGTTTCAGAAAAAAATTGAAATAAATAAAAAATGTGCAATCAAGTTGCCACAACCTCTTTCACCTACCAACCCAAAACATTCAATGAACCCATATTCTAATCTAACACCAGCAGGCATACCTTTCAATGAATCACAGGTTCAAATCCCACAGCACACAGCTTCTGAATGAATGCAACTACTGTAGCACCAGTAGACAATAGCATGAATATAATATTGTTTTATTAATATACAATGATCCCATAGTTGACTTGAACATCACCATCCATTCAAGGACTAGAGCATACAACCCACTTATGACTGGTTGCGTAGCTGAGAGAGAGATTGCACTGCTGGTAAAAAGAAAGGATATTCATCAGTTTGAATTTCGCAGCTTGATTAATTCCCACTAGAAATTCACGAGCTATGCAAGCTGTCAGAAGTTTATATAGAGAAGCAATGTTTCTGTTAAGAAACTATAAGGGGTGTGTTGCCCACCTAATCTGCCCCTTTTCCGTACCTAATGCAACACCACAGACCCTAGCTAATCTGCGGCTTACCCTTTCTTCCCTATTGCGAGAGTACTCTTATGTCTATCCCATGAATTCTTGAATTACCCTACTATTTTTGCTCCCATTACCTCCGCAGGGAGGCTGTTCCAAGCATCCACTTCTCTTTCTGTGAAAAAGTACGTCCTCATGTTGCCCCTGAGCCTACTCCCAGCCCCATATCATGCCCTCTTGTTGTTGTACACTTTCTTTCCTGAAAGATGCTACCCTCCTGTACCTTGTTTATTCCCCAGAGGTACTTGAATGTCTCTATCTTATCCCCATCTCTCTTCTCTCCTCCGGGGAATACATATTGAGGTCCTCTAGTCTTTTCTCATAAGACTTTTGATGCAGTCCTTGCACCATTTTTGTTGCCCTTCTCTGGACTGCCTCTATTTTGTCTATGTCCTTCTGGAGATTCAGCCTCCAGAACTGGGCACAGTACTCCAGATAAGGTCTCGCTAGTGATTTGTATAGTGGCATAACCACCTCCTTTTTTTCTGCTGGTGATACCTCTCCCTATGCACCCTAGCATCCCACTGGCTCCCTCCACAGCCTTCTCACATTGTTTGGTCACCTTTAGGTCATCAGAAATGATTACCTTGAGGTCCTTTTCTTGATTGGTGGCCATCAGTACCTCTCCCCCATCTTGTACTCCTCCCTTGGATTTCTGTGCCCTAAATGCATGATTCTGCATTTCTTTGCATTGAATCGCAGCTGCCACATTCTCCACCACTCCTCAAGCATGTTTAGGTTCTTTCTCATTTTTTCCACCACCACCTCCACCCCCCCCCAGAGTATTGACCCTGTTGCAGATCTTAGTGTCATCTACAAAGAGGAATACCTTCCCCTCTAGCTCCTCTGCAATGTCACTTATGAAGACATTAAAGAGCACTGGCCCCAGCATGGATCCCTGTGGCACCCTGCTGGTCACCCCCTCTCCTCGGATTGAACTCCATTTACCACCACCATCTGTGTCCTGTCACTCAACCAGTTTCTGACCCAGATTACCACATTGGGGCCCACTCCCAGGCTGGCCAACTTACTTACCAATCTTCTATGTGGGAGGGTGTTGAAGGCCTTGCCAAAATCTAGGTAGGCCACATCCACCACTACTCCTTGATCTACCTCCGCGGTCACCCAGTCAAAGAAATCTATTCCTAACTGCATCAGACAAAATGATCTGAATATCTCACTGTCATCGTGTATTCAGCAACAGCATATTACAGGATTTATCTAGTGCATTTTTTACTTAATAATCAAGACAAAAACATGCTTCTCATAAATATGTGATTACAATAAGACAAGTTGTGCAAAAATCAACAGTAACACACATCACATTTAACAGACTTACAGGAATGGCTAGTAACTGTTTTATTTTAAAACTAGTATTCTTTGTCATGTCAATACAAATGGCCATTGCTTAGTTCATGTACTAACAAAAATAAGGCATGCTTTATTTTCCCTGGAAAATCTAATTCTTCTTTCTCAAGGCACGTCTTACCGACAGATTCTCTGTAATCCACATGCCTCAGCGAAAAATTGGCACCAATATTTAATTATGACATTCAGTTGTAGTGCAGTGATCCTTTAGGATGAGCAACTAATACAGCTTTTTTGTAATAATCTGAGCCCCAAACTAGGCTCCATGTTCCAGTAAATACAGAGAAAAAACTGGGGAAAGCAGGATCCCACTGAAAACAAGATAGCATCTGAGCTGCGTTGTCCTAACTAAATGCAATAAAAATGTGTCAAACTAGGACCCCATTGAAAAAGAGATATTGCATCTCAGCTGGGCTATTGTGGGAAATGTACTGCGAAACTGTGTAAAACACATAACCCTACAGCAGAACCCCATCAAAAGGAACTGTTTCATCTAAAATGATCTGTCCTTGAAAAATACATTCTAAAACCAGGACCACACTAAAATCGAGATGTTGCATCTCACCTCTACTATACTGGCTAAATGCAGTATAAAACTGTGTAAAATCAGAAGGTCATTGCAAATAACTTATTACATCACATCTGGTCCATCTTAGGTTAATATGTAGTAAAATGTGTGCAAGCAGGACCTCGTACAACAGCAATAACAAGCCCCGAACATTCAGCATTGACAAATGCTTATTTTCATACCTGTTTTTGTGACTCTCAAATAGTGCGAACATACAAAAATTGCCAGCAGAAAAAGGTCATCTGGTCTATCAAGTCTGCTTGAGTTTGCAGCTAGGTCCCCTATTCTGCAGCTTCCCCTTCCCACCTCCCCTTCCCTCACATAACCCTCCCTTTTGCCCTGTCCCATCCCCTTTTGAAGCATTCTACTGAGTTACATGCCACCACCCCTGCTCATAGTGCGTTCCACTCTGCCATCACCTTTTCTGTAAAGAAGTGCCTCCTCATCATCCTCCTGAACCTTCCTCCCTCCAACCTCATGTCATGGTCCCTACTGTGTCTCTCCCCACCCTCCTTTTGAACAGTCCCTCTGTGTTTGACCTGATTATCCCTTTCATGTACCTGAAGGTCTCAATCATAACTCCCCCATCCCTCCTCTCTTCCAGTGAGTACATGTTTAACTCTTCCAGTCTGACTTCATATGGCAGCTCCCTCAGACCATGAATCATTTTTGTTGCCATACGTTGCACCCCTTACAGCAGTCTAATGTCTTTCTGTAGGTACGGGTGCCAGAACTGTACGCAGTACTCCAGGTGGGGTCTGACCAATGATCTGTACAATGGCAGAATCATCTCCCTTCTCCCTGAGGCTATACCCCTTGCAATGCAGCCCACCATTTTGTTGGTTTTGCTGCTGCCTTCCTGCATTGCGCAGAGTTGTTCATTGCTCCTGTAATGAGCACACCCAGATCCTTCTCCTCTTCTGTTACTGCTAGCTGCACAACCCCCCAGATGGTAGCTTCTCCTCGGATTCTTTGTTTTGAAGTGCAGTACCTTGCATTTTTTGGCATTGAACCTGAGTTACCAGGTGTTGGACCATGCCTCAAGCCTTGTCAGGTCCTCCTGTAGCCCCTGCCAAACCCCGGTTGTCCACTTCCACCCTTATATTGGTGTCATCTGCAAAGAGACTGATTTTGCTGCTGATGAGATGGCTGCAATAAATATTCCAAACAGCACTGGCCCCAGCACTGACCCCTGTGGTGGAACCCCACTCGTCACCGGCTTAGGGAATGAGAGTTCCTCTCCTACCACCACCCTCTGCTGCCTCCCCAGCAGCCAGTTCTCCATGCACCTCAGCAGTTTTACTCCCACCCGTGTGCCCCAAAGCTTACTTCCAAGTCTCCCATGCGGTACCGAATAGAAGGCCTTGCTGAAGTCCAGGTACAGGACATCCACTGCATGGCCCCCGTCAATTTGCCTAGTCATCCAGTCATAGTATTCCACTAGGTTGGTCTGGCATGATTTGCCCTTAATGAAGCCATGCTGCCCCTTGTCCTGCACCCTGTTGACCTCCAGCAGTGCCATCAGCCTCTCCTTTAGGATGGTCTCCAAACTCCATAACTTCCCTACTATGGATGTTAGGCTTACTGGCCTATAGTTCCCCAGTTCATCCTTGGGTCCACTCTTATGGAAGGGAACCACATGAGCTAGTCTCCAATCCTACAGTACACACCTTGTGACCAGTGATGCATTAAATAAGTCTGCCAAGGGACCTGCCTGCCTAAAATGAGCAGGGCAGGAGTTCATGATTTCATGATTCTTTTGAAGTAAAAGGCTATTTCTGGAGGTACTTAGATGACTTATGGAGGTTTAACAGGAGGTTGTCATTTATTTTACCACTCTTTTTGCTCAGTAGAGTAATTTGCAATATTATCTCTTTTTTATGGCTTGCTGAGTATCTGATGAAAGTCAGTCAGTCAGTGTGTGTGTGTGTGTGTGTGTGTGTGTGTGTGTTAGGGCTGGGCAGACTGTTCCATCTGAAATCTGGACCCCCGGATCAAACCCTGAATCCAGGGACTTGGATAAATACGGACTTCACCACAGAAGTCTGGCTCCGGGTCTGTGGAAAGCAGGGCATTTTTTCTGCATGCCTAAGTTTCATGCAGTTGTAGCTGGAGGTGCCAGGTGTAACAAGGAGTGAGGAGAGGAGGGTGGAGCTGAGCCCAGGAGCCAGAGGACCACAGTGATAGTCACATGGTGGGGAGATCTGAGTGCGGGCTGCAGCTGCTGTGGTCAGTCAGTGACTCTTTCTCTGGTTGACTGTGTCAGTCTGTTGTTCTGATAATGTGGAACTAGACAATTGAGCCATGAAGAAAAAAACAACTGTGTGGTCAAGTACTGGGATTCTTTTATGTACTTTGAAGTGTATTTTTGGTTAAAGTGGATTCTTGGTTTCACTGTGGCTGACTGTGTACAGGCCCAGGGCATGGGCATACTGGCAAAATAAATGTTGACTTGTGCCATCCAGAAGAGGAGACAAAGAGAGAGACTAGACTACTGGGGGCTGAAGAGAATTTTTACAGTCACAGAAATCACAAATAAAGAAATTAAACTTGGCCTTAGTGTGACTGTGCAATGTGTATACACTGTACAGGGCTGGCAGGCAAAACAGTGCTTGCAGCTACAGTATTTCTCTGTCTCTGACTCTCTCTCTCTTGCCCGGCACACTCAACGTCATGGGCCTGAGCTGGATATGCCACCAGTACAGCCCAGACATGAAGCAGCTAGCAGTTATTGCTTTTATTTAGCAGTTTTACAGTAATTTTTATACAAATCTTGCATTAAATTGTTTCCTTTGGGCCTCTGTGTTAAATATGACCAACTTTAGCCACTTTTATGCACTTTTTCACATTTTTTCAAATATTTGTCAATAAATCAGAACTAATCAGAATAAATCAGAACTGCCCATGTTCTGGTTCTTATTTAATAAGGGTCAGAACTTCACAGAGTTCTCCTAGCCCTAGTGTGTGTGTGTGTGTGTCATCTTTTTTTTATTTATTTATTTGTACATCAGTTTACAACCTTTGAGCCAGAGGCTCATTTCCAAAGGTACCTCGTCACATTGAGGACAAACAGAACAAATTTTTTTTTTTGGTTACAGCATATGAGTCACATAACTTAGCAAGCACAAGTGGTTACATACATTTATACAGTTATACAGTTTTTTTACAATGATACAGTCTCACAAAAAAAAAAAACAGCTGGATAATAACAGTGGCACTAGGCAATGGGGTGAGGTTGTGCGCGGTGAGGTGTAGTGCCACCCAGTGAGTGTTGTCAGGTATGAAGTGAGCTATGCCTCATTTAGAGACAGACGCAGCTGCGAGTATTAAACAGTTGGCTCTGAAGTGTGGTTTTGAAGCTGGAGATTGTGGGGGCATTGGAGATGGGGGCAGGGAGCGAGTTAAACCAGGATGGAGTTCTGTAGCAGAAGGACCTCTGTCCATGGGTGGTCCTGGATCTTGGGACCAGTAGATTGGTCTTGTAGGAGGTTTGTGTAGCGACAGTGGGTTGGGTTTGGTGGATGGAGGCTGTCATCCCGGGAGGGGATAGCCCGAGAAGAGTTTTTTTCGTGAGGAGGCAGGTTTGGTAGCGTAGCTGTTCGTCTAGATTAAGCAGTTTTGCCTTGTCATAGAGCTGACACGTATGAGTGAGTCTGGGGGCACCAGCAATCAGCCTGCAGGCCTTATTTAGGGTGAGGTGAATTTTATTGAGGGCGGTTGTGTCAACAGCACCGTATACTGGCAGGCCATAGTCAACCAGAGACAGTATTGAGGAAGTAACTGCTAGTTGGAGGGCATCAGGGGGGAGGCAGTTTTTATAACGGTAGAGGATGCCAGGCTGCACATTAGTGGCAGATGCAAGCGCATCAATGTGGGTGTGGTAGGTGAGGGTTGAGTCGAAAGAAACCCCAAGGTACTTTTAAGAGCAGACTTGTTCAAGTGGTTGGTTGGTGCTAGGGAGAATAAGGAGTGGGAAGTTACCAGCTTTGTTTTGGGGGTGGGCAAAAAGCATTGTTTTTTTTTTTTTTGAGATTAATGACGAGTCTGTGCTCTTTAAACCAGATTTCAGCATCATTATAGGATTGTTGTAGGGTGTCCTGGAGGGAGATGGGATTGTGGTAGGTGGCAAAAATGACAGCGTCATCTGCATACAGAAGAATTTTTCCAGTGCATGCACTGGGCAGGGTGTTTAGGTAGAGTGAGAAGAGTAGGGGTCCCAGGATGGAGCCCTGAGGTACCCCTGAGTGGATGGGACAAGTTTTGGAAAGTGTCCCATTGATTTTGATACATTGGGAGCGGGCAGATAGGTAGCTAGTGCACCAGGCGAGAGGACCAGCAGAGAAACCAGTGTGGCAGAGGGCATCCAGCAGAAGAGAGTGGGAGACAGTGTCGAACTCCATTGAGAGGTTGACGAACACTGCACCAGTTAGGGAGCTAGAGTCCAGGGAGGAGTGTAGGAAATTTGAGAACTCAACTAGTGCAGTGTCGGTACGGTGACCAGCACGGAAGCCGTGCTGTTCTGGGCATAGGATGTTTTGGTCAGATATTCAGTGATTTGAATGGCCACCAGTTTTTCTAGAGCTTTGGAGAGCGGGGGAGGGAGGATGGAGATAGGTCGGTAGATCTTGAAAGATCACTGTTCACTTTTGATGCTCTTTTAAAAGGGACTTATGTTTCTCTTGGTGATATCTCCTACTGCACACCCAACTCAAACATTAGATCTGTTGAATGCAGAGGGATTCCACTCCCTCCTAACAACACACAGCTGGGGAGAGGAGGGGAGGGGGAGGAAACACAGTTTAGGTAATACAGAAAACAGGGACTTGATTTCATTCCTCTCCTGCATAACAACAAAGGTGTGCTGTGTTAACAATTCAGACCCCTTTTTCTGATGACAGCATTACGTCTGCATGGCTCTGCCCATGCAGCCATAAAAAACAGTATGGATCAATGTTTGCAGGCAAGCTTGGAGACTGTCATGTACCCAAGCAAATATTAGGGTGATATGTGGGGTCACATGCAGAAAATGTAAAAGCATTAAATAAGAAATTGGCATTCCAAATGACCTACTTTCACTTGCTACTTATATGCAGGACAAGATGTCACCGGAGCCCTGGAGAATCCCATGGTGGATATAAGTATGCTGGAAGAATATATTAGCAATGACACTGACTCGGGAGCCTTGTAAGTACTTGTTCTAGACATTATGCCTGTACGGATTCCTGTTTTAATTTTACTGCTATATATTGTGTGGCAGTGCATGGTGCATAGCATCAAATTAACACATTTTCACTAGTGTCACTACTACAAGGACTAAGCTCATATAAACAAAGTCATCAGTCAGTACCAGGGGATCTTTATGTTGCATGTGGCACACACCAGGAAGTAATATGTATAAAGCACAGTAGGGAGGATGATACAAAAGAAAGTTGCGAGAGTCATGCAGTTTGACTTAAGTAGCATGTAAAATAAGGTGGACAGTACTTGGCATTTGTAGCAGTAGCATATAGCTATGGAAAATGTAGCTTTTTTTTTTGTACAGTCATTATGCTAGCATATTCCAGTTAACTGAATGTACAGTATAATACGTGTAGGCAGTTTTCCAGATTAGATTCTTTGGGCAAATAAGTAAGATTTTCAAAATGCTGTAGGAAAATCCAAACACACGTATATTGCTTTCTTTGCCTTGGTTCTGTGTTTTGAAAATGATTGCATGTATTACAAGAATCGGATCCAAATAGGTAAACTCCAGTCCAACATGAAAATGTTACCCAGCCTAACTCGTCTTTACAAACAACCATGTGGTGTTTGTCTTGACTGTTGTTTTGAATTTCCACTCTCTTTTATTAAATTATTAGAATTTTTTTCCTCTAGAAAATCTTTTTACTAGTGTTCCTTTTTAAGTTGCTTTGGGCTTACTGCCCCAGTAATGGTGCTTTCAGAATCTGTTACCATGGATAGAAAATGTCACCAAGATAAGGAATATGAACTACTAGGCAAAATTTCCAGGGAACACAGACAGCCCAGGAGTTCCAGACTCACATTATATGTGTGGATATAGAGTACTGATTAAAGAGTTTAAAATCCTATGAGGAAATAATTGTGGGCTTATAACATTTACATGGGTTCCTATTGTATACAGTAGCTCCATGCTTGTCACTTTTTTAAGATGCAGTCTTCGCAGGGCTTAGTGAAAAAGACAGCATTTTTAAAAAAGTTTAAGAACTTTTTGGCCCCCAGGCAACCAACTTCTCCTACCTTCTAGCCCAGGTTCCAGTGCCCTCCTACCGCACCTGCTCTCACCCCATTGTCGGAGCTGATGGTGATCTATCCAGAGAGGCCCATCAGCCATCATGCAGATGACTCAGTGTGCATTGCTTTATCAGTTTTTTTCCCCTCTTCTCCCACCATCCAATATGTCATGGGCCAGTACCTCTGTCAGCCACATGTGCACACAGTGATCCTTTGGTTAGTAGATAGCATCCAGCCCACTGCAGGGGTTGCTGCAGTGGCAGATCCTTGTGTCTTCTATCCCTGAGTTGTGAGCCCTGCCACATGGCAATGCCACACTGGCTGCCCATGTTAGCACCCGAGTCCACTCCCCAACTAAGGTTACCGGCATGGAGGACTGACCTGCTACCCTTTGGGCCAGTGGGTGGTCCAGACTGTATGTTTTATGGAGATAATCTGACCTCCAGCAGAAAAGTCTTAGATGGCATTAGCAGAACTCCCTTACACAACATTAAAAATATATATATAAGTTAAAAACAGTTTATAACTAAAGATATTGAAGATATTTGTATGGAAAGAGAATCTTTGCATCTTAGAGGTGTTAGTACAAAAGACAGAAATTTAAAGGGAAACTGTCAGCACTAAGAGCCCTTCACCCAAGTGTGGGGCTGGTTTTACTTACTGTTTACTGCAGTATAGTAGATCATATCTGTTTCAGTTTATTTTTTTATACTGAAAAGGCATGTGAGCAAAATTGCCTATCCTCACAAGCACCCAGTAGTGCACAAACAAACAGACACATTACAAAGGAATACAAGGCAAAACTGTACAGAAAGGTTGAGGAAAATAAACATTGTGGAGTATACAGAGTGTTATCATATAAATATATATATATATACAAAATTATTACAAAGTGTCAGCATAACCATACATGTCAATCACAGACGGAAGCATTTACAAGAGGGAGGACTAGAGAGGTAACCCTTCAGGTTGTTCTTGAATGATACCAGTGAGGGACATTGAACAGGAGAAGGGGGAATGCTATTAAAGAGTTTCACACCCTTGTAGTAGAGGGTGTGCTGACCCTAGGTAGTACGACAAAAGGGGAGAGAGAAGGAAAGGGAGGAAGACCATTTAGTGGACCTTGTGTGAGCAGACCTAGGCAAGATGGAGCCAATGCTGCTTGGTAAATGTCCCCACAAGAGTTTCTGGCTGGTCCTGCTGACTCCCAAGATGTCATTTGCTGTAACCAGAAATCCCAGACTCCCCGGCGGTTGGTCTTAGAGCTTGGCTGCAGCACTGGGAGATTCAATAGCCTGCAGTGCATGTTGGAGATCATGTAAGCTCCATTCAGATGTTACCTGGTCCCACTGTTCTGCTGTGGCTAAGTGTGGTCCTCTGTGACTGCACTTAGCACCAGGAGCACAGCGGGACCAGCAAATAAAAGATTAGAGCTCATAAAAAGCTCTTAACATGTGCACCAGGCTGCAGAATCTTCCACAGCTTCAGCCAGCTCTGACACCAGCTATGGTTGATTCTGGGATTCCTGGTTACAGCAAATGTCAGAGCAAGAGCAACAGGAGATAATAATGTAATATACTGCAGTAAATAGTAAGTAAAAAAAATATTTCTGCACAAAAACTGCAAATTGGGACCAGCGTGGGGATCATTATTTATTTAAAATTTTGGTAACCAGGAGAGCCACTCTGAGCCCATTCTTATTTCCAGGCATGACCTGGGGGAAAGGGAAAAGGGGCAGACACAAATTAAACAGAAAAGATTACAATATAAATATGGCATACATGTAATAAAAATTAGAACGTTAAAAATAAACAATAAAGAATTGTCAAATAATGCGAGAAATTTGTAGCCTAGAATTAGCATAGGTAGCCAGCCATAAAGAAGAGTACACTATGGGACTATGGGAAGAATGAAGGGAGGGAAAGATTCGGGGAGGGGTGAGATGAAGATAGCTGTAGGCATTAGGAAAACAGAGGGGTGGGTAGAATGGTGTGAAGAAGGAGGAGGAGGCAAGTTAAGAAATGTGTGGGGAGGGAGAGCCTCACCCTGGCTGCTGGGAGGAGGAAGGACAGAAGCAAGAGGGAGGGGAATGATTGGAAATGGTGATGACTATGCCCCTTTAAACCTTATACTGATTTTGATTAAGATGTAAAACTTAAAAGTAAACCCATTAAATGTCTTTGTAAAAATGAGTCGAGGTTTTCCTTCACAGGCTACTGTTTAAAAGGTTCAAATCATTTTATAAATGAACATTGGATATGGTGCCAAGAAGTGGTAAAATACATATATATTTTTTATAAATAAACATTGCATGTGGTGCCAAGAAGTGGAAAAAATGTATATTTTTATTTTAATATAAAACTGTGATCATTACTAAAAATGACTGTGCAGTAAATGATTGTATATTAAAATATGTTTTTGACGTAGAGAGAATAACATAAAAACAGTGACAACAAATAAAAAACAGCAAAATACACCAGGTTACTTTTCATAAAAGAAAAGAGAAACCAATCTGTTTAAATTATTGAACATTCTCCATATTTGAACACAGTTTTGTATATCCAGATTTCTATGAGGCTAAAGGACATAAGGAAAAAAAAAATTAATAATTACTATTTGATTAATCAATCAGATAATTAACCAATTAATTGGTTCCCTCACTAGACAAATACTACTGTATATTTATTTATTTAATTTTTGCTAACCAGGAGAGTGCACTAGCCATGAAATGACTATTTTCAGGCACGATCCGAGAGAGTGCAACAAATAGGTGAGACACATACATTACATCAGGGCAGATCAAAACGGTCGGCAAAGATGATACATACAGCCAAGCAATGTAATACTGGTTTAAACGTAATACGTAAACTGGTTTAAATCCTACCTCATTGGCAGGACCCAGTCGGTGAGAATCCTTGATTCCATCTCCCCTCCACTCCCCATCAACACTGGTGTCCCTCAGGGCTCAGTGCTTGGTCCCCTACTCTTCTCCATTTTCCTTAATGATCTTCCCACAGCCTGCTCATCCTCTTCTATCCACATGTACGCTGATGATACTGTTTTGTACAGTTCCGGAAAAACCCTGCTGCCATGCAAGCCAGCTTACAGCATGACTTACAACCAAGTTCAGCTCTGGTTTGCTTCTCACCAGCTTTTTCTAAATGCCAAGAAGACAGTCTCAATGACCTTTGGCACCAGGCAGAGACTCTCTAGGCTCCCGGCCCTACCCACCTTCCACACCCTTGATGGGACCATCTTGGAGGACACCTCCTCATTTCGATATCTGGGAGTTTGGCTGGACCAGCACCTCAACTTCTCTGTGCATATCGATGTTATCCTGAAGAAACTGCACCCCAAGCTTGGTGCTCTGTACAGAAATCAGAGTTGCATCCCGCGCTGACTGCGAGGCACGAAATTATCCAGAAGATGATACTCCCCATCTTTGACTACTGTGACGTAGTCTATGGTGCTGCTCCCAAATCTTCCCTGACCAAGTTGGAAACTCTCTTTTACTCCTTCTGCCGCTTTGCTATCGACTCCCCTTCCCGCTCCCACCATTGTGAACTCTGTCACTCTCTAACCTTCCTTCCAATATCTCACAGACGCATCTCTCACTTTGCCAAACTAACCTCCAAATTCTGGTTCTGGGGGCTCCCCTCCTATCTCTCGTCCTCTCTGTTCACTCCACCTCCCCCCACCCACTCTCTCAGATCAAATGACGCCTACACCTTGATGGTCCCTCGCCGCTCCACCCTCATCAGTCAGACTAGTTTCGCCCATTGTTTCCCTAAAATCTGGAATTCCCTCCCCCTTGAAATATGACACTCCTTCTCCAACTACTCCCTTACCTCTGCCCTACACGATTACCTTTCCCTCAGCTGTTCCTGCTTTAACCCACCTTAATACCTGTCCCCAGTTTCTGCCTTCCTACCATGACCCCCTCCCCCCCGGCAGGGTTCTCAACATCCTGAAGGGGGAAATCAGGAAATGGCTACCCCTTCTCCTCATATTCAGTTCTTGCCTCTCCCACCCGCTCTTCTCCACCTGCCCTTCTGGGTCACCAGTGTGCACAACCTAACCCCATCCTTTTTACTCCAACAGCACTTGCGTACTACGTCGAGCCTGCTCCTGGTACACTCATGTACTATAAATAGATCTATAGGTTTTGTACATTCATATGTTCTTTTGTATGATTTTGAACATATATTGTAATTTACCCAATGTTCCACTACTGTTTATTGTACAATACCTTGTGTTCCAACTGTTGACCAATCTTACAATTTTGTATTGTTTGTACTACCCACATACTATTGTAACTGATCATCCTTCACAACCCTATGTAACCCCTCCTCCCAGGTCGCACCATGAGACGAGCAACTTGTTGTTCAGTGTGCCCTCCTGGTGAAACATTTCAATAAATAAATAAATAAAGTAATACGAGGTAAAACATTATGAAAATCACATACAGGGTAATCAACAGTCAGCTAAAAAAATACATTCAATTGGAATACATAACATAGAGAATAAAGAATGGGGTGGTGTGTGTAACGAGACGTTTACACACACCCGAGGGGTTAGATGCTACATAAACCCAGAGAGCGAAGCTTGAGGGGTTTGTGCAAGCACCTAACTCCGAGGGTGTGTGTAAACTTCAAGTTTACACACAACACCCCATATTTTATTTTATATCATTGCTGGGTTTGTCTTTTTCACCACAGCAATCATATAAAATGAATGTAGGTTCTGGAGTTCTCCGCAGTCTGGTTTGATTGCAATATGCGGTCTGTAGTGCTGTTTTATATTTAAAACTTTTTTTTTTGTTTGGCAACCGGAAGATAATTCCCCCCGTCGTGGTGCGGTTTCTGTTTTAAAATGTACTTACCACCGAGTCCGAGTGGTGCATAAGGCCTCTGCAGAAGAAAAAAACGTACGACTGAGGAGAAGAGCTGCAGTGGGGCATGCGCAGAGTGAGGGAAACCATGCATGTGTTTGCTGTTATAAACGCTCCTTTATAATGGCAAATTATGCTACAGTTTCCCTATGGGAAAAAGGCAAGGCCAGTTATTATATAATGAAAAAATAACATGAAGTCAGTGTAATAAGCACAGTAAAAAAATAGTAACAAGATACAATGGGTAAGCTGGGAGACTTTAAATACATCAAATAAAACATTAGAGGATTGGTAAGAGGGGAGGCAAGATTAACCAGCAGAGATGGGAAGGACTAAGAGAGAAACAAAGGGGAGGAAGGTGGAAGAATGTAATATAGAAAGTATATAGAGGCAGAGGGGAACTAAGTGGGGTCAAAACAAGTGCAGGGGTCTGCTAGAGATAGGTGCTGGTGTATCTCCCTTTTGAAGCTGAGATGGGATCTTGTCTGCCGAAGAGCTAGAGGAAGGGAGTTACAGAGTTTAGGGGCAGTGTGATGGAAGGCTACAGAGCCTTTGGATGTATGACACCTTGGCATGTGAAGTAAAGACCTATCAGCCAAACGCAGCCCATAGGAGGAAGTTTGAGGTACAAGCTTCACAGCAAGCAAGGATGGAGTTTGATTTCTAATTACCGAATCGATGAGGGAGCCTAAGGAATACTGTCGGCAGGCAGAGGGGGAGAACCAACCCAGGTCACTGTAAAGTTGGCAGTGGTGCTTGAGACGAGGTGACGAGGAGGTGTACTGACATATATTATTATAAATAATATCCCATTTGTGAAGGGTAGTTTTATTTGCTGAAGCAAAGATGGGTGCACCATATGTGAGGGTAGGAAGAAGGATATCTCTGGCAATAGCCAACTTAGCAGATGGAGTTAGAATATAGCTTGTCTTGTAAGCAACTCCCAGTTTAACATTCACTGCTTTACTGGTGGACTGAATATGAAGGCTGAAATCCAGGGACTGATCCAGAAGGACTCCCAGGTACTTAAAAGATGTTACACGTTCTATTAGTATTCCTCCTGAGTTGCGTACCATTAGGGACGTTTACTGTGAATCATGAGTATATCTGACAAGATACTTAGGATTATACATTAGGATGTTGTTCTCGATTCTGTAGCTTTTGTTGAATAACAATGGTGAGCTCCTGGAAACATTCCTTTATCATGAAAAGAGCATTGTTTTCTTGAGAAAGTCTCTTAGAAATGGTCAAGCAGTTTCATCTTCTTGTCTTCTGAAGGATATGGCAAATGGATGCTTGAAGACTTCTTCTCTTTTTTTTGACCAAATATTCAACAGGGAAACCACATGTCCTCTCTGTGCTGATTTTCAGAGCTCCAAAGGTGTGGTTCCTTGCAGTGACATTTATAACACTAGTGATGTCACAATCCTGTTGCTTCACAGCTACTAAACTGGAGACTCTGAATGCACAATTTTGAATAATAGCAGAGTACCTTTTACCTCCTTCCAGCTAAATTCGGGGGCGGGGTCTGCTTAGGAATGCAATCTAAGATTTCATATGATTAAATATTTCTGTACAGTCCACAACATTTAGTAGAGGATAATCACACAAATAAAAATTATGGGCTCAATTTTTGACACAGTCGGAGGGTTGCATCAAATGCAGTTGTGGCAAACACAGTGTGCCAGATTCTAGAAAGTTCATGAAATGCATTGATCTTAGCAGATTTGATTCAAGTCACCAGGTGTGTCATAAAAACCGACACAGTGGGTAGATTTGACATAAGTTGCAGCAATGCCTGAGACTGGCGCAGGAGATGTTGCAGGAAAACATTGAAATGTTGGAGGACAGGAGAGGCAAGTCCCTTAGAAAGAACTTTACTCAGGAGACAGATGTCCTAATAGAGGAGGTGGATGCCCAGGTGGACCTTCAGCTCCACAGAGGTGGTGAGAAGGACCTTAGAAACTGCAGGAGAAAGGCCTGGGAGGAGGTGGCCACCTGGGTTAACGTGATTTTTCCAGTGAAATGCTCAACGAGGGAACTACAGAAACATTACCATGACCTGAGGTGGAGACCCAAGGAGAAGATGGCATGCAATAGGCAGTGTGCCATGGTGACAGAAGGAGGACCAAGTGAGACAATACCCTTCAGCAGCCAGGAGGAGCATATAGCATCACATTTAAGCAGTCAAACCATTGAGGGGGACAGCAACCCGGACCTGTTCAGGCTGCAGAGTTCAGTAGGTAAGGTGGCCAGTGGACAAGTACAAGGGGTGGTATGAGAGTGGTAATGCTAGGACAGTGATGATGATGCAGTTGTGTGGTGATGCAGCCCACGGTACTGATGTCCCTGACCCATATTGAAAAGGAGGATGGCCACATGCATCGGTGGTACATGTATCAGGGGCACCTATAGATGTGCAGGCGAGCGGGTGGGCTGCACCAGTAGTGCTGTGTAACAGGGACACGGGTATAGACCACAGCTGTGGCCTAGGGCCTGGGAACCCTCTGCATGGCATAGGTAACCTGTGTCAGACAAGGGGGGGGAACTGGAACAAGCCATAGATGGCATCAGAGATGTAATGCGCACAGCTGTGCAGGGCAGGCGCAGAGGGAGTGCAAATGTTCCTACAGGCAGTAGAGTCAACTGCCACAGGTCGAGGGGGTTTAAAAGACATGCACATATCCCAAGTGTTGAACATGAGAGCAAAGGGCACCTAGGTGTAAAGAGGGGACCACCACTGGTGACATTGACTCCATTAAGCAGGTGAGCGGCGGGGCCTACAGTTGTGTGACTGTTGCAAGCAATAGTGGTGACAAACCGCACGCAACATGGAGCAGTCCCATGATGTGCACGTTGCAGCAGTGCTGTGATGTAGATGCCGCGGGCTATGCAGGTAGAGGGATTGGGTGCAGTGTCATGTAGTGGGAGAAGGAGCAGTAGTGTGTCGGAAAAGGCCATGTTGATGTGTTGGGGCGGGCCATCACTGTTGCTTAAGGCCGAGGGACTGTGGATTGGGGGAGCACAACAAGAGGCAGCATGTTGGGGGGTGATCCAGTGGCGGGGTGGTATGTGTGGACCTGATGCCTGTGTAGGTCATGCAGGATAAATCGGGGGGCCTGGAGAGGGAGCAAGGCTGTGTGCCTCCACAGCTGTTACTGCCAGGCAGGTGTGACAGGATGTGGCCTAGGAAGCAGGGGACTGTTGAGGGCAGAGCCATGTGGCAGCAGAGGGATCTGGGGCATCAGATGTGCAGTATGCAGCATGAGGCAATGTCTGAAGGGATGGGGGTTGTGGCACAGGAAGCCATTGCTGTGCCACATGGCAGGCCACAGGCAGGACAATGACATCCAATGCACATGTCACATGGTGCACAGTGCCCTGGAAACATGTGTGGAGGGCACAGCTGTGCATACGGCACCTGGGGGGGGGGCAGCAGAGTGGGGAGCTACTCTGCCATTGTGGCATGAGGGGCATTCAGGGCCCAGTTGGGACAGATTGAAGTGAAAGTTTTAGTACATTGCCTGTGGTGGTGGTGGGTGGGGGTACAGGGCCTCGATGCACACTGTCTGCTACAAGGGGGTCATGCGGCATGTGCATGTGGGCAGGGGAAAGTGTGTGGGGATGATGGAGGTGCAGGACACAGTGAAAGTGCAAGTAATGGGCAGCAGTTGCTTGTGGCAGTGAAGCCATACTTTAGTGAAACCCACTTGTGTGTGTCTCCCCAGGTACCTCGGAGGAGTTGTTGGACAATGTCACACCAGGCACGAGAGGCTGTACAGCACAGCAGTAGACTGGTGCAGATGTATAGTACCTGACTTACAGACTGCATCAGGCCATAGCACTGAGGGTTTAACAACTGATGATGTGGAGGAGGTGGATATCCCCATCGAGAGTGACCTGCTTTGGGTGACACAGGACAGCACTGAAAATGCACCATTAAGAGACAGCACAGGTGGGGATAGTGAGGGCAGTGAGACCACTTTTGTGGAGTTCATCAATGACAGTGCAGCACAGGACCTCACTCCAGCAGCACTGCTGCAGGATGATGGGATAGTGTCATCATCAGCCTAGGGTAGTCCCACAGCAAACATGGATGTGGACGACATGGACCATTCATGTCAGAGTATGCTAGACAGTGAGGTTTTGCTGAGTAGGAAAATGACAGCAATCCGGGCTGCCATGGATGGTACCACACTGCAGCACAAGAACACCATCGGCCACTGGAGGAGGCTTTCGCTGGTGTGCAGGATGCCATTAGGGGTGGCCTAGAGTGTATAGTGGCCCACCAAGCAGACCAGGCTGCTATTCTGCATGGCCTCTAGTCACTGGCTAAGCAGCAGATGGCTATATTGGATCATGTGATGGTACTGTTAGACAGAGTGTCTTAGGCTTGCAGCAAGAGCAAAGCCATGCCACGACATCAGTCCTGCATAACATTACACAGGCCCTGAGGTATCAGCAGGATGATAGCTTGAGACAGAAGTATCAGCAGGCTGCTACCATGAAGGAACTCCAGCGCAGCTCAGTGATAGGATGGCAGCGTGGCACTAGTCCCATCACCTTGCAGCACAGCACACAGGCACAGGTGGCAGGTGTAAGCCTTGCACACAGTGCACATAGGGCTGTGCCCAGCAGGGGAGGACCTGGGTACTGTGACAGGGTGGCAGACACAGATGGACCCTCAGAGCACCACACAGGGGGACAACATTCAGCGGTCAGGGTATGGAGTTGACATCATGGGCCAGTCCTCACCACCATGGACCATGCGATGCCATAGATTGAGGTACAGCACATTTGCATTGGGGTGGGCCATGCAATATGTCAGAGCCAGGCCCAGGTTCATGAGGACAGCCACTATGAGACATATCATGGTCAACCAGTTAGATTGGTTGAGTGTGAAGCCTCCTGGGCCTCAGGGAGACCAGTGGCAGTGGGTGGTGAGTCCAGCAGGCCCTGAGGATTTATGAGACAACAGGCAGGTCACCCATGGGGAGTTAGTAAGGGTGTGGGCAGTCAGCAGGTGATGACAAGTGACTATGCTATAGAGGCTGTGAACACAGTGCACCATGGCAGAGTGGGCCGAGTTCCAGCCTCCTTCTCTGTCTGGAACACCATGTCATACAGCACAGTGGACTGGAATGTGGTTGCCATGAGGGGTACACCCTCACCAGATGCACCTGACTGTCCCAGCCTGTCAGTGACTGCAGGCAGTGCAGACCACACACAGGAGTCTCATGCGATCACAGGTGTGGGATACATGCAGATACTTGTCACCAGCATAGTTTATGATAGAAGTGGGGCCCCCAGTGCCACAACAGCAGTAGCCATGATGCCCATGGGTGCAGAGAATGCATCTGATGCACCCCAATGAAAGAGGTGGCAAAGGCCAAGGGAGTCAGGACCACATAACGAGGCAAGTGACAACATGTAGCATGCCAATGTGCACCACATGAGGAGATCACAGCGGGCCACAGTGCTGCATCCAAGGGGCCATCAAGGGGAACGTTCCAGACACTTGACAGGTGTACCCAGTGGAGTGGCAGGTGGCAGACGGGGGCACAGCAGAGGTCAGAGACACAGGCAGGGTGCAATGACCAGGGTAGCTTCATGGGAAAAATGAAGATGTGATGGAGGGGTTGGAGGTGTGGGTGAGTACACTTGGCACAAGAGGTAAAAGGTGTAAGCATGACTGTGGTGGACAATAGAGGTGGTTCCAAACATGGTGAAAGCTGTACTATAGTGTCCAGCAAGTGTGTGAGCAGCACATGGAGATGCAAGTCAGTGAGGACTCCTGCTATGGAAACTCAAATGGCATATCAAGTGCTTCTAGATAGACCAGTGAGGGCATGGCGCAGGACTCCCCAGATGCCTTGCCTCATGCGGTTGCCATGGCATGGTACCAGTAACATAGTGGTAGCAAAACAGCAAAAAGGCAGGTGAGGGGCACTGTATCTGCAGATGATGGTGTGTATTTGGGAGGTATGTGTCAACAAAGTGACAAATTGAAAATAAAGACATAGATGCCTGATATGTTGTGTGTCCACCTCTTACTCTCCCACACATGCAGTAGTAACAAGAGATATGCTTGCTGGCCTAACACATGCATGTGCAACAGTGGCGTACAGACAGTGCTCATAGACATGTCCCTAAGCAGTTCAAATGGGCAATCCAACTGAATGTTGTGGGTTATGCAACACCTGAAGTGCCACACTGCAAAGGCCGTGAAGGGTATGATGGCTGATGTCCTGCTGAGGCACAGGCAGAGCCCAGTGTCTGACATTGAGGCATTACTCTCTGAGCTGACACGATACCAGCGTCACATGTGGAGGAGAGGCGAATGTGGCAGGTGGCACGTCTCTGGGGTGCTGTGATGCACATGACCAGCCAGATGAGGGGCAGTTACTGGGCCTCCCAGGGGTAGACATGATGCCTCTCAGAGCACAGCACTATGTGTGGTGCTGTGCAGATATGCAGTGGGCAGGTGGGGGTCCTGGAACATGGTGTACGTGTAGCTGTATGGTGGAGGTGGGTGGCGAATGAAGTGCCAGCACTGTGAGGGCACACTTGTCTCCTTGGAGAACTATCAGTTCGGTATGTCGCAAGCATCACAGTACTACATGTGTATGCATTCACAGGAAGAATATGGCACCCCTGTGCTAAGCGACTGTGTGGGAGTGACTGGCAGCAGCAGGACTGCACCACTGAATGTGTATTGGGACAGGGCAGTCAGGTGACATGGCTTCTGGCCAGGTGAACCCATGCCACAGCCAAGATGCTGTCCTTATAGAGCTGCACACTCTGTCACTAAACCCACCCCCTAACTGAACAATGCACATCTCTGTACAACAAATGAGATGGATCACATGGAGGTAACGGGAATAAACAGCTATTCATGGAACTATTGAACAATACAAAAGGAAGCATAACCACAGTGACAATAAACAGAGTGAATTATGTGCAAAAACAATTAAAACCCATAACAACACCAACAGTGGAACACACAACTATGTACAGATGAAGTGAGTATGCCAAGGCTATTCTACAACCGGCCACCAATATCCACTAATTAGTAAAAGGTCATACTGCATCTAGGAGGATCTGCAGTGACCCCTGGAGGAGCCCAACATCTCCCAGGGCTGCTTCCAGGCTGGCAGCCATGGTCCAGGTAAACACCTGGACCATCAGAGGTGGAGGTGCCTCTGCCGCACCAGCAACGTCCCTGACAGGAGAGGCCTCCATAGTGTCCACCACCTCCCTGGCTCCCTCATATGTGTCCTCCTCATGTCCCCCTGCAGTACATGGGGCAGGGTCAATGGGGTGGATGGGGCTGCTACATCATCCTCAGTGGGGGCCACCTCCCTTGCATCCAGCATGACAGTGGGTGGCTGCAGTCTTGCCTCTCTCTCCTGTGGCTTTTGGTCATGTGTGGTGTTCTCAATGTCACTGTTCTCAGATGTGTTCCCCTCATCAGTGTCCGGTTAGGCTCCGGATTTTGTTGCAATTGCCAGGCACCACCAGGTACGCACAGCCTAGGCCCGGGCCTCCTGCTGCTTCAATCTTCTCATGGTTCTCTCAAGGGCACACTGACATAGAGACCTCATGTGCTGTGATCTCCCTACCCTCTGGGTGTTGGTCCACCTACAACAGCATATTGTGACAATGAAGGTCACAGCATGATGCAGTACATGTGGGGGGCATCTCACAGCATAGAGGAAGGACACGCTGAGATGTCCCTGATGAGGGCACTGCATTCTGCCCAGTCCCCACCAGTTGTACCCCCCATGTAGGGCGTGCACTAGAGCCTGTCCCCCCTGACATATCTTGCACAGCATGTGTGAAGGTCACCACACTGTCATCTGGCACCATTGTGCCTGCAATGGCAATGCAGGGAGAGGGGTGGGTATGCAAGACCACCAGGTGGCGCAGGTCCTGTGCAGTGTGCATCCATCATGTGGGTGTGGTCCAGCTGGCAGCACTGCCCAGGAATGTCCCTGCAAGGCAGTGTGAGGAGGCACGTATAGTGAGGCGGTACACCGTGTGATGTTATAGTGTCTTCACCACAGTTACTCAGGGTGTGGCAGAGAGGGGAAGCTGTGGGGTGTGCAACACCTCCCAGTGTATGGGGGCTTGAGGTATTGGAGAGGTCATGTGTCAACAATCTGCATTGCTGTCACTGACAACCTGCATGTTGTGTTCAGGGAGACCAGGGTGACATGGGCATAATACTGCCATCAGAAGTACAAGTGGGGTCCCCTTGGGGAAACAAGAACACAGTCCTCCATAGCATGTGCCTAATAGATCTAGTAGCAGCAATCTGTAGTCTTGGGGAGGGGTGACAAGGATTTACACACAGAGGCAATGGTCATATGCCTGGCATGGGCAAGACAGGCCATGTATACTGTGGCATAGGGCACTATGCCCTTATGCTGCAGGTGGAGGAGTGGCCCCTGAGAGGTGGCCACCTCCAGCATATTTGGAGATGAGGTATGGTCTGTAAGTATAATAGGTAGGGGACATGGCTTCCCTTGAAGGAGTACTGAACTGGGGAGAGGGTGGAATGATGCTTGGATACATTGTGCACGTCACAAATCACTGCTGTTGTGGTGATCTTGCCTCCTCCCCTCCCCTTCCCGGTGGCCTCACATGTAGCAGTCTGTAGAATGTGTTACAGGAATTGCCAGGGACACCTTATAGCTGCCTCAGAGAGGTCTGCCTGCTCTGCATGGTGCTGACCTTTGCTGCATGTCAGTGGATAGAAGGGACATCACTGTCGTGCCAAGGGGGGCCACTGCTGGCAATGAAGTGGTCCTGCCATCTTGCCCCACCCGTCCCATCCCAAAGGATCACATCTGGTGCCTTATCACATGCAAGCCCTACAATGAAAAATGTTTCTAGGCCACATGACCTCCAAATGCATCATGGGATCACCCTGAAGATTATCTGTAACACCATGATGCCCCCCCACTCCCTTCCATGTCAGCCACCTACACTCCCATGCTCCTACACCCATGGTGCCCTGGTCCTCCTACCTCCCCTGGACTGCCTACAGCAGCTCAGGGACCACCCCCATTAAGTTCACCAGCCCCCCCTAACCACCACCTGGTATGCAGCTCTGTGGTGTGCTGTGGACACACCTGCCCCTGCGCAGCACTGCTGCGACGTCATGACCCTAACTCCTGCAGTGTCTCATGGGGTGACATGCCAAGGATTACTGGGCCTGAGTGCCCAGAGTCTCTTCTCCCCCCACCCTACAATGGTGGCACACAGCTGCCTGCATGGCCGCAACCCACAATATCCTTTTCCCCTGTGCTCAATGTCCTGTTTCTGTACCAGCTCACATGCTAGTAACATCATATGACACCGCCTGCACAGGCAGGGGGCCCCGCTGGTGTGGTGATCCTCCATTTCCATTTGCCTGCATGACTCTCTCTCTCTCTCTCTCATAGACACACACACACACACACACACACACACACCAGTGAGTGCCAGGGCCCTGGCAATACAAAGCTGCTACTGGGCGGTCTATGTTTCACAGCTACACATGTCACAGAAGTGCGATGGGCACATGTGGCACCTCACAACGTGGTCGTACTCCACCTCCTGGATGTACTGTGGTGGTTCACTTTGCATACAAGGCTGTGCACATACTCCAGGCATGCGCTTGCCTCCGAGGCATGACACTCAGCGCTGGCACTGCATTGGTACCCTGGAGTTGCCCTGAGCACTCCCTGCATGTGGTTCTCCCAGCTCTTCCATGATTATCAACCACAATGGGGGCATGTCTGCCCTGCTGGTAGCGGTTGCTGGCATGATCATCTGCTCCTCCTGCTGATGAGTTACACATGGCACTTTCTGTCTCAGCCACATGCACTGAACCCCTGTGAGGACCACTGCTGTGTCTGTGCGGATGCTGTGGTGTGGGTGATAGGCTGTGAGCATGGCGCAGCATTCCGAAGTCCACATGCACATACAACACTCCATATCCATGCAGGAGTATGTGCATGTCAGTGCCATCTAAGTACTTTGATGGCCTCATTGTGCACAAGCATTTCGGTATGCATGCCGACTGACCTCATGCGATCTGACCCATGGAGTACCCCCTGCGAGTCACTGCCACTTACTCATGACTGCTGTAGGTGAACAGTCCTAGGGTTTCCTGGGTACCCACCACTGCCACATATCACACACCCCATTGTGCGGTGGTACACAGCCCTGGGCTGTGCCTTAAGGCATACATCTCTGCTGGGCACCAGATGACCTACATATGACCCACCCCTATTCACTTTCCTTCTGGTAGCCTCAAGCCCCACCTTTGTTCCACAGCATGCAACCTACAACATGCAGTGTTACAAGGACCTCCCCCTTAACAGCAACCCTCTGCCATATGGCCTCCCCTGCACCTCTTACTTCATGTCAGGACACAGCACTGTGTGTGTGGTGCCCTGCCCTCTTGTGACATGGCCACCCTCAACCTCCGACCCCTGCCCCCCCAGCCAGTCCCCCCCTTTTTAGCCACAGTATAGCAGATGGCCACCACCACTGTCTCTGCAGTTGTGCACCACTACTGCCACCTATCCACTTACAGGTCCCTCAGTATGGCTTGGGGACCCCATCCATGCACCCATGTCCTCACACTACTGCCAGCATCACACAGTCTGATGGCTACCCCCAGATCTCCTCTGTGCCACTATTGGGCAGCCTATGGCATGTGCACCACATCATTCTGGGTGGGTAGACAGTATTCTTCCTGACACAGGGGAGGCCTGGCCACATCGCTTATCCCCCACTGCATCCTCATGTGCCACCACAGTGCTAGGATGTTGACATTCTGCAACCTTGTGGAACAGTGGGGGGGGGGTCCCACTGCATCGATCATCTGCAGGCCTACTGCAGCCTGTCACCAGACTAGGCACAGACTGCCAGGGTGCCTGCCAGTCTGTACCTGGTTTACGTATAGCATGGACACATGTAGCCTCCAAACTGGAGCTATTTGAAGGTACAGCAATAATTGCCATACCTTCAAATAGCTCCGGTTTGGAGCCTGTGTGTGTCCGTGCTATACTGAGACCAGGTACAGACTGGCAGGCACCCTGGCAGTCTGTGCCTAGTCTGGTATAGCATGGACAACTGTCAGATCCAAACTGGAGCTATCAGTAATTAGATCAATACAGAGATCCTATGGAGGTGCCTGGGCTGCTCCCTAGCATGACATGTCATGCTGGCGATAGCTGTGGGAGGTTGTGGGCATGCTGGGAGGGGATAGCAATTGCAAAATGCCGGCAGGGAGGGTGCAGGATGAATCAGATACAATTTTTTAATAAAATACTGCACAGAGGGTACTAAAAAAGCATACTGTTTGTGAAACAGCTAATCGGGCCCTGCTTCACATGGAGGTGGGGCCCCAGCAGACGTGGATGATTCTCTTTAAACATCTCCCTTTTGGCAGGGCAAGCCCTGGGTTACTCACGGTTCCACAGAAACTGAGATTCGGGTATTGGCACATTGGGTTCGAGCAAGCCAGGAACAACTGCTCCGAGGGGTGGTAAGCAAATAGGCAGTGTCTACTGGTCTGGAAAATGAAGCAATAACTGCCAGCTAGTCAACCTTGGACTTGCTTGAAGAGTCTTGCAGCTTGTCACCTTCTGATTTGCTTGAAGATTCTAGCAGTTTGTCACTTTCAATCCACCAAGCAGGTCAGATTACAAAACACAAATGCAAGGCCTACTAGGCCACAAGAAATCCAGACCCAGGAGTGACCCCATGGTCCGGCTCCCCTAATGGGTCCAGAGTGCCCTAGTATTCAGGCACATGCCTGTGACCCCCCTGCAGCCCAGTCTGCCTCACTTGATAGGGGATTGCAGTTTCCCTGCCTGGCTCCAAGTTGTAGCTATGAAGACTGCAGTTTTCGCCTTTTGCCTAAACAGAAACAATCAGCTCTGATGTGAAGCAACCAGTTCTCCGACTTCCACCTTGCCAGTGGCTTTTGGCTAGTAACATACAGTCTCTGGAGTGGGCCTCCACCTTTCCACAGCTGGATTTCAACAAGACCAACAGATTCCTGAGCTCTGGATTAGGACTGGACATACTGTTCCATCCAAAATCCGGCATCCCGGATCGAACCCTGAATGCACGGACCTGGATAAATTTGGCCTTCACGACAGAAGTCCAGTTCCGGGTCCATGGAAAACAGGGCTTTTTTTTTGCATGCCTGGCACCCCACAGAGGGGGATAATAATAATATTATTGATAGGGTTGGGATTTTCATTTTATTCCTCTTCCTGCCCTGGGCTCCCGGGCACCCCTTTCCCCAAATTGCCATGCCATTGCCGTAGAATGATTGATATGCACTGTAGGTTAGAGGAATGGACGGCGCCAGGTGGACCAAAAAGACTGAGGAGAGGAGTGGAGCTGAGCCCAGGAGCAGGAGGACCACACATCACAGTCACATGTAGTGTGGTGGACAGATCTGAGCATGGGCTGCTGCTGCTGTGGTCAGTTGGTGACTCTCAGGTCGGCTGTGTTGTCAGTCTTGTTCTCTCCATGATTTCTGAATGACAGAGCGGAGTGGAGATTGACTTAGTAGGTAGTACCTCACAAACTATAAGCCTCTTTTAACTTGATCAGAGCCCAGACCAGACTGCCCAAATTGCCCAAAGTTCCTGGGGTTTCACAAACAAAATCCCAGCGTCTGACTAGTTAGTTCCTGCTGACAATCACAAATATTAATAGTCATTAACCCAGTTCGATTATTGATTGATAAATAGGTTTTGGCGTCTGGAAAAAAGGTCACACCTTTCCATAAAGCAGTTCAACAGTCTTTGGGCACCTAAGCTAGTGACTAGCTGGCACAGGGGCAAAGTGACAAAGAAGGCTGCTCACATACACATTCCCATACAGGTTTATAGCAGTTCCACTGTAAAATGTCTTCACAGCCAAAGAAAGCAACTTTTATTAATAATGGCCCCATTACCCTGTAGCTGCTGTTGCTCTTTATTACGCAACTGCACAATTACATTTCAGATGTCCTTTATTTCCCTGTCACTGGCTCCAGTAGATACAGTCCCCACCTGGAGTAGCGACAGACTCATTAATATTCATGCAGACTCATAAATACTTAAATATGCCCCTGTTTTAAGTGCTTAATTGAGCTTTAAAAATCAGCATCAGGGCCACTTCTGATGCACCTCCTTCAGGTGTCCAACCTCTGATTAGCATATACAGGGGTTGCGACCAACGGGGAGGCACTTAAACAGCCGCTGGAGTGGTGAGAAAATGGACAGGAGCCAGCGCGCATGCATGAAGTCTGTTTCTCACTCTGCTGGCCCCAAGGAACCAAAAGAATACAGGAGCCAGACAGAGACTCAACTGGAGCCACAGGACCCGAGATCTGGCAGTGGGAGGTAGCGGACAGGACAGGAGCAAGAACGGGCTCCCCAGAGCAAACAGGTAAGCCCCACTCGTGGGTTTACATTTGAAGAAGTACTTCCTTACATCTTTCCTGAATCTACCCCCTTCCAGTTTCATAGCATATCCCCTTGTTCTTGACTTGACCATCTTTTCTTCTGAAAAATACTTCCATCCTGTGTCTTATTTACCTCCATGAGGTATTTAAAAGGTTCTGTCATATCCACCCTCTCCCTCATTTGTTCCAGAGTGTACATATTAAGATTCTTTAATTCTCCTCATAGGGCTTTTGATGCAGACCTTGCACCATTGTAGTTGCCCTCCTCTGGACCGCCTCCAATCTGTCTACATCATTCCAAGATGTAGTCTCCAGAACTAGATACAGTACTCTAGGTGGGGTCTTACCAGCAATCTATACAGAGGTAACACCACCTCCCTCTTTCTGCTGGTGATACCATCCCTATGCACCTCAGCATCCCACTAGCCCTCCCTACTGCCTTGTCTCACTGCCTGTCCACCTTTAGGTCATATGATTATCCCCTGGTCTCTTTTCTACTTGGTGGTTGTCGATACCACTCTACTCATTTTATACACCACCACTGGGTTTCTGTGTCCAAAGTGCATTATTTTGCACTTTTTTGTATTGAAACCCAGCTCCATATTTTCAACTGCTCCTCTAGTTTTCTCAGGTCTCTGCTTCTCGTTTCCACCTCCCACCACCTGGAGTGTCCACCCTATTGCAGATTTTGGTGTCATCCACAAAGAGGCAGACCTTCCCTTCCAGCTCCTCTGCAATGTCACATATAAAGACATTAAAGAGGACCAGTCCCAGTACTGATCCCTGAGGCACCCTGCTGCTCACCCTCCCTTCCTTGGAATGAACTCCATTTACCACCATCCTCTGTTGCCTATCTCCTAGCCAATTTCTTATCCACTTTACCACCTTTGGACCCACTCCTATGCTACTTAGCTTGCTTACTAGTCTCCTATGTGGAACAGTGTCAAAAACGTTACTAAAATCTAAGTAGGCTACTTCCACCACTCCACCCTGATCTAAATCCTTTGTCACACAGTCAAATACATCTATAACATTCATTTGTCATAACCTCCCCCTTGTGAAACCATGCTGCCTCGGGTCTTGTAAATCACTGGAGTTGAGATATTCCATACTCATTTCCTTCAGCAGTGATTCCATTAACTTTCCTACCACTGATGTCAGGCTGACTGACCTATAATTGGCAGCCTCCTCCCTGCTACCACTTTTGTGTAGTGGGACTACATCTGCCCTCCACCAGTCCTCCGGGATCACTCCTGTTTGTTGTGGGCAGTTAAACAGAACTGTCAGAAGTGCAACTAATATTTCCCTGAGCTCCCTCAATACCCTTGGATGCACCCCATCTGGCCCTATTGCTTTGTCCACCTTTAGATTAGCAAGTCCCTTCAGGACTCTCACCTCCACAAAATGACTAGTGTCCACCCCCCTCAAAGCTTCTGTTACTTGTTTGTGGCCCTTCACCTTCCCCTTCCTCTGTAAAAGTATTTGTTCAGGATGTCTGCATTGTCCTAGTCCCCCTATGCACAGTCACCCCTTCCCTTTTTAACCTTAGAATCCCACCCCTGGTCTTCCTCTCTTCTCTTACATACCTACTAAGGTTCATACTAAGGTTGGTTAGAGAGCAAGAAGGCCTGAGCCCATGGTGCTCCCATACTAAACCAGAGAATAATAGGCCAGTTTATAACTTGCATTGATTAATGTATCCAATCGATACTTAAATATACTTTTGGTCTCACTGATGACCACTTGAAGTGGCAGATTGTTCCAAGGACCAATTACTCTGATGGTGTAGAAGTATTTCCTATGAGTATGAATAAATGGTTTTCTAATCAGATGCAATAGGTGACCCCTGATCTCATGTGAATAGTTTTTAAATTCCAAACCCATTTCACACATAAGATATGGATCTGGAATGATATCATATAGAAGCATGAGATCACCTCTAAGGCGTCGGGTGGAAAGGGACATAAGTCTAAGGTGGTCAAGCCTCTCACAATATGTCACTTTTTCAAACCCGGAGATCTTCTTTGTGAATTTCCTTTGGACACTCTCCAACAAATGGCATTCTGATTTCTTATAAGGGTTCCAAAGCTGGGAAGCATATTCTAAATGAGGCCTGTCATATGATCTAAACAAAGGCAACAACACATCTTGATTTCTGGATCTGATAATCCGAAGAATAGACCAGATCACCTTATTATATGTATTTATGATATCATGTATATGTCTGTTGTGTGATAAGTCACCAGAAATTGTGATTCCCAGATTCTTTTCATCTGCTGTTTGAGCCAACGTTGCACCAGCTAATGTATATTGGTGGTGTATGTTAGTAGAACCAAGGTGCATAACTTTACACTTTGAAATGTTCAGTCTCATTCCCCATCTATTCACCCAATCAGTAATATTGTCTAAATCTTTTTGTATGATTAATGTGTCAGAAACCGATGCACATGATCCCCCTATTTTAATATCATCTGAATACTTAGTAGTAATGGAAAGACATTCATTTGTCAAATCAGCAATAAATAGTTGAAAAAGGCAGGGCCCCAGAACAGATCCTTGTGGTACAGCATTTGACACCGAGCAATTGTCCGATTTATGCCCATTAATCATAACTTGCTGAGTTCTCTTACATAACCAATTGACTATCCAGTTGACAAGAAGGTGATTAATGCTCAGTTTACAAAGTTTTTGGATTAAAGCCCAATGTGGCATAACATCGAAGGCTTTACTAAAGTATATGAAAATGATGTCACAAGAGATTCTCTTATCTAAAAAGGAACTATTATTTTCATAGAAACACATCAGGTTAGTAATGCAACTTCGACCACCTTTAAAACCATGTTGCTCAGAATCACATTTATTAAGAAGTAGCATAATCATATTTTTAATAAGACTCAAGGATCTTGCAAACTGAGGATGTCACGCTTAGAGGCCCATAATTTTCCCACATGTTTGTGGGCCCTTTTTTATAAATTGGAATAACATTGGCTTCTTTCCAGTCCTGTGGAACAAAGCTTTTGGCAAGAAAATATCCAAACATTATCTTCATTGGTTCCACTAGAATATCAGCCAGTAAAAATAGTAAATGGCCTGGGATATTATCAGGACCTGGGCTATATTTACCCTTTTGAGCCAAAAGTTTATTATAAATTGCATCCTTAGACAAAGTAATATCAGCATCACTACTAGTAATATTGGGGTTAGAAGTAAGGTTATCATCAGATTTATTAATGAGCATTTTACAAAATTCATTATTATGCAAATCTGCCATGGCTTTAGAATCATGAATAAGAGTGTTATTATATAATAGAGGCCCTACTTGACATTTTGGTTTCTTTACGGAATTTATATATGGGTACAATTCTTTACTATTAGTTTTTCTTTTTTGCATTTCTTGCAAGATTATATTCCCACCTAGATTTAACTTTCCTAATCATATTTTTGCATTTTTTTGGATAGATTTATAGGATTCCCAAAGCAATGGGGACTTATTTTTTTTTGAAAAGCATTACATTTATGTTTCTTTTTTTAATTAGTCTTTTTATTGTTTGATTCATCCATTTAGGTGCCTTTTTATGATTAGGGATTTTTTGTTTGGATGGAATATACAAATCTCTTAAATGGTAGATAATGTTCTTAAATGTCTCCCAACAATATTGAGGTGAGGAAAGTAATAACACTGACTCCCAGTTTAAATCTTTAACTGCTTGCCTTATATTACTTAAATTGGCTTCATTATATAAATAAATGATTGTTGTATTGGGGTTATAAACATAAACTTTTTTAATACTGAATGTAATGGTGTTATGATCACTAGTACCTATGGGGTCACCTATATTAAGGTTATCAATTGTTAAATCATCATCTGATAATATAAGATCCAATACATTGTCACCTCTTGTTGGAGCCAGAACACTCTGTTTTAGTCCCAATTGGGAACATGAGTTTAATAATTTTTTTCCCTGGCTGCTATTCACTGTACAATTAAACCAATCAATGTCACTCAATTTGAAATCCCCAGTGATAACAGTGTTACCCAGAGCTTTTGCCATTTCAGTTTCATACAAAATAGTTTCTAAAATATCCACCGTTGAATATGGTGGCTGATAACAAGAACCAATAATTAGAAAATCAGATGCTGAGAGAATCACCTTAACCCAGATGGTTTCAGTTTGAGTGTTATGACTTTTAATAGTATTGGGAGATGTCAATTGAATTTAAACTACTATTTATATACAAGGCAACACCACTGCCTCTCTTATTCTGTCTATTAAGTTTTATATAAAGTGAAATCAGGTATATTAGCATCCTAAGATGATTTGTTATTACCACAGGTTTCACCTATTGAAATAACATCAGTTTTCTGTTGTTGAATTCTACACTGTAATTCATCTAATTTATAATTCAAACATCTGGTGTTAAAACATGAACAGTGCAATTGGTGATGTGTAACAGTACCTTTAGAAGCTGGTTTATGTGATGAGGTACCCAAGGACCCCCCCCAACTAATCAGTTTAAACGAATGTTGATAACAGATGACAACTGTTTCCCCAGAATAGTATTGTCCCGCTTGCTCAGGTGCAAACCATCAGGGCAATATAATTCATCATGATAGTCAAACTCTTCACAATGTGTGATACAAGTTAAATCTTGGTGTAAACACCATTTTTGAAGCCACTCATTTATGACTTTTATTTTTTTGTTAAGAGATGGTGAAAAACAAAGGGATAAGTAGAATTTCAGAGAGACACACATCACAACCAAGATCAATTAGTTTATTACTTAAAGCAATAAAGTCCCTTTGAATTACTTGAATTGGATCATGAAGAATGTTATTTGCTCCAGTATGCATCACAACAATGGGATTAGTGCCAGAATCTTTCAATACGTTGTTCATTATTCTAGTAAGATCTGATATTTTTGCTACTCTAAAACTCAAGCAAATTCTATTAACCTTATCATTATTACATATTTCCCAATCTAAATGTTTAGTAAGGGAGTCACCCAATACATAAATTTGTCGTATGCCTGAATGCACTGGAGTGGGACTACTGAAAGTAGCTTGTACTGGCTCATCTAGGTGGAGGTCAATATGGGGTAATTCTCTTGTGTCAGGATCAGCAGGGCTATGTGTTGAAACAATGGGGCATAGAGTAGTTTGATTCCCCAAACCAGAGGGCCTCCCTAACCACATTAAGTACATCTGAATAAGTATCGGCACAATCAGTGGGGACAGTGATAAGAGGATCAAATTTATTATAAATTTCAGTTCTAAACTGTTGGGCCTTTCTACCCTTTTTTACTTGCTTTATTACCCTGTACTCTATACCAACTGTCATCACCATCAAGGTCGTTTTCAGAAATTTCTTCTTCCTCCCCCCTTTCTCTTTTTCTGGGTTTGTCCTCCAATGAAGGGGGACCAAATTGTTGCAACCCAGTATTACTCCCCACTAAATTAATGTCTAAATTATTTGAGAGAATAATTGGAACATTATTTCCAAATGGAATGTGATTTCAGTCTGCTGGTAATGCAACACTGGAATTATGTAGTCATTTATATATTGCTGTTTGACTCTGCTCCAGCATAGCTAAATGTGAGCTAAAGCAGTCCACCACATGTTGTAATTCTTTAATTTCCATACATTTACTACAGGTATAAGGTTGGGTAGGGAGGTCATTAGATGTTAAAAAGTACATTTGGCATACTATACATTGCAATCCAATGCTACCAGTTGAAGTAATAATGACAGAGTGGCCACTTGTTGCCATTGTACAATTCACTGAAAAGCAACCATCTGCTGGTGGTATGACAGGGTAATCTTATCGAATTTTCTACTTACAGGCCTATATGGTTCAGTGATGGACACAGTTTCCTCTCCTGTACCCTCGTGACCCTCTAGACATGCACAGACGCACGTGTCTCAGCACGTGTCTCTGCACACAGAGCCGTGCGCTCATCCCGCTCGAGCTCACCGCACTCGTAGAGGATCGAGATATATGTCCCAGGTGACTCTGAAGTAATTTACCGGGTCACGCTCCTACTACTGTTTAAAATACAAGTTCCACAGTGCAAAATAAGTTTTAAAGTGGTTTACAGCATGTAAAATGGACAAAGCAATCCCCTCAGTCAAAACTGCTTTGCCATAGCTAATTTGTAGTTTTCCCTACTCGCTGCAAGACTACAGCTTGGCAGCGCTTCCTAGTTCAGCTACACAGGACTATTTCTAAAATGAGTGCTTTTTCTTAGCCAACACCTCTGCCTCCGATCTGTCTCACACTCTCAAGAGGTGTCTCACATCATGGAGGGTCAGAATATAATGCAAGACAGCAAACAGCACTCACAGAGGGGCGAGATATATGTCCCAGGTGACCCGGAAGTAAATTACCGGGTCACTTTCCTACTGCTGTTTAAAATACAAGTTCCACAATGCAACATAACATAAGTTCAACATAAACTGGCATGCATCTGATGCTGCTGCCTCACGGGATGCTATAACATTGGTTAACCTCTTGCAAATGGTTGTCTCCTCCACTAGAAAAAACTACAAAATGGGCACTAGTACCCTGCTGGACTGGGTTCTTACCAGTCATCCCTCCCATATCTCCAGCACCACTGTCCTTCCTGACTCACTAAGCGACCACACTCCTATTATCTGTGTATGGTCAAACAAATTCTGGAAGCCTCCTCCTAAAGTCATCACCAGTAGAGTCCTTCCTCATGGTCAACTAAAACACCTTGGCCTGGATATTCAAACTGCGCCAGGCTGTGGCGCAAACCTGGGCGCAGCTCAACTTGGTTGTGCAGGGGTGTGGCCTGGGCAATATTCAATGGAGCTGTGCTATGGCTCAGCAGCTTTGAATATCGCAACCTGGCCACCCCCACTGTGCATGGCGCAGTGGCACTGCACCAGCGCAAGTGGCCAGAGTGGAGCATGGCGATTGCCTAGCGCAAGTGCCATTGTGCCATGCGCAGCACCTGCGATATTCAAAAGGGGACATGCAAATGGGGCCATAATTTATGCAAGATGCACATGGGGCCATTTGCATGTCATTATGGCCCCATTTGCATCCCATTAGCATGCAGGTGCGCTGATCTCTGACGACTTGTGCCTGGCGCCCTGACAGGTAGCAGCCGTCAGGGGACCGATGTCTCTGCAGTCTTATCAAGGCATTTGTCTAAAGAAAATCTCGCCTAATATCCTGGTGGTCCAGTGGACTGAGTGCTGCCCGATTACAGGCATCTGGTTAAATAACCCCGTCCTATATCCTGGTGGTCCAGTGGACTGCTATGTGCTGGATCGCGGGCATCGGTATAATAAACCCCATCCAATATCCCTGGCGGTCCAGTGGACCGATAGCTGCTGTCATTGGGGTATCTGTAAACCCAAAAAATGACCTATTACCTGGTGGGGTCGTGTACCCCCCTCTCACCCGCCCAGTCAGCCCCACTGCCCACTCACCCGGTCAGCTGGGCAGCACCTCACCTACCTGCTATGCCGCCCACGACTGATAGCTCAGTAGGGCTGCATGCCCATTGGTTCACAGCGTGAGCCAATGGGCATCCAGCCCATACCGTAATACACAGTCCATAGATGTGAATGAATCTTTCACTGACCTAGGCCACGCCTTCCCCCCGGACATTTTCCTGGATATAACCTCCAACACCCCCTGTGGCTACCCCACCCCGTCAAATCACCTGCCTTTCTATTTCAAAACAGTTAAACTGCATGAAGCCCGGAAGCACATCATCAAGGCAATCTCCAAGTCAAGGACTAGTGGGGACTCGCTAGACCTATAACTACTATCTCTCACCCTGGATAAAATAATAATTCCATTAACCCATATTATCAACCTCTCCTTCAGACTCAATCAGTTCCCTGACAAATGGAAAGCTGCCTCAGTTACTCCTGTCCACAAAAGTGGGGATAAGACCGTCCATGGGAACTATTGGCCAATTTCAATACTATCTCCTCACTCCAAGGCCCTCAAACACCTAGTGGCCGACCAACTCACTGACTACCTTGAAAAGCACAATCTCTTATGTCCACAACAGCATGGCTTCAGAAAAGGACACAGTGCTTCATCTGCCCTATTGGAATTCACTGGAGCACTGCACAATACCCTGGACAAGGGTCATTTAGCTGGGGCAGTCTTTGTCGATTTGACAAAGGCATTTGACACTGTTCACCATTGCTTGCTGACTAAACAACTCCAGTTTATTGGGCTCTCCCCTGATGCTGTAGCATGGTTCAGTAGCTACCTGCAAAATCGGTCACAAAGAGTAAAAATTGTGGGTGTCCTCTCAGACCCCAGACCGGTCTGCTCTGGAGTCCCCTAGGGGTCCATCTTGGGCCCACTACTTTTCAGCCTTTTCCTCAACACCCTCCTTAAATCCTGCCCTGAAAAACTCATCCTCTATGCAGACGACGCTGTTATTTTCTCCTCCCACAAGGACCCAATGACCCTACAACTCAATCTTCAGCATGGCTTTGCTTCTGTGGAAAACTGGTTTAGCAATCATAAAAAAACTAAGGCAATGCTCTTTAACAGCCCTCAAAACAGGCATAAACTTCACCCCCTCACTATTTCAACATGTCTCGGAAGTGCACTTGAGCAGATGCAGACTTTCAAATACCTAGGGATATCTCTGGACTCAAATCTCTCCTATGTGGACTACATTGACAGTGTGGCCAAAGCTGCCAACACACAGTTAGGACTGCTATACTGGCACAGACAACATCTCACGGCAGACGCTCTTAGGATTGCCGTCCAGAACTCGGTCATCTCCATTATTGACTAAGGTCTAATCATCTATGGCTCTGCTTCCACCACAGTGCTCAGGTGAATAGCGACATCTCTAAACAAGGCCTGTAGGCTCACCACTGGCGCACCCATCTCACTCATACCTGTGACCTTTATGCCCAATCTGGATGGCTTCAACTTTCCAACCGCATGAAGTATCTAACCTGCATCATGGCAAAGAAAGTCACTATGGGCCTCGCCCCTCCTGGAGTCCAAGCCTTATTGAATCAAAGACTAAATCCTCGCACCACCAGGGGATCTGAATCCCAGCTCCTCCAGGTCCCCCGCTGCCGCACTTCCCAGGATCAAAGATCCTTTGCCCACAGAGCCCCCAGTTGGCTAAATGAGCTCAGCCCTGACATCTCCTCCACCGCTATGCTTGACTCATTCAAATCTAAGCTTCACCTCCATCTTACTTACTCTAGCTCCTGTGACTGTTACATATGGTCACCTCAGTCCACTGTCTATCTCTACCCCTCCAAGCACTTATTATCCCCTCTTCCCCCTTCCCCATGTCTCTCTCCCCCCTTCCCCCTCTAGCAACTCATTGGGCTTATTTTTTTTCCTTATTTCTTTATCCCCAGGGGCCACCAGTCTGCCTTTGCTTTTCCCCCGCGTCTGGCATCTCCCCAGGTCTATCCGGCCGCCATCTCCTCCTTGGGCTATCTCCTCCGACGTCCACATTCGGGTCTTGCAGCTACCCCCACGGCTTACCCCCCCATGGCGGGGTGGTGAGGAGCACTCCCTCCGGAGCTCAACCCACCCCAATCAGGATCCGGTACTGCCACGCACCCTCGGCGCCGACAGAGCCCCCGCTATGGGAGACGGCCATCATGCCGCCACGACTAGTACTCCAGTTTTTCCACTTTTCCCCGAGCCGGCAGGCATGCACTGATGCCAATGGCTATGAGTATGCCTGCCCAATGCTCAGGCGCCAGACATCAGCCCCGACCCCTACACATGTGCTTCCAGCAGTAGTAGTACTCCGGTCTCCACCGGGGTCCCCTGCACTGGGATGCCCTGATCCCCCAGGGAGAGGAGAGCTGTCCTACGGATGCTCGATCCTACTCTCCCTGCTGACCACCAGCACCGGGTTTCCGCCTCCCAACCCGGTCGCTGGCGTGACACGAGGTGGGTGTCCAGCGCTCAACCCTCAGTGCCACCAGGCCGGCGCATAGGGCTTATTTTGATACCTTATGCCCTGAACTGTTGACAAGGCCACCGGCTGCTTTCACCTCCCCTATTGTGACCCTATGCGCCTTGTGTCACCTTGCCCCCCCGTCCCTATCTAGTTTGTCACATCAATCTTTTCTTACGTTATTTCACACTGTTACTGTTTTCTCCAGTAGATATTAGTTCTGCTAACTTACTGTATTTTACTGTTTTGTGCTTAACGTATTGTAACTGTTTTCTGACGTGGAACCTTTGTAAAAGAGCCTTGGCTCAAAGGTATGTTGTAATCCTAGACTTAATAAATAAATAATAAATAAAAAAAACAATGCAAAATAACTTTTAAAGTGGTTTACAGCATGTAAAATGGACAAAGCAATCCCCTCAGTCCAATAGCAGTCAAAACTGCTTTGCCATGGCCTATTTGTAGTCTTCCCTACTGAGCAAGACTGACTAAGCACGCACTTCCTGGTTCAGCCACAGAGGCTATTTGTAGCAACGACGCTTTTTCTTGGCCAACACCTCTGCCTTCAATCTGTCTCACACCCTCAAGAGGTGTCTCACAGCATGGGGGATCAGAATATAATGCAAGCCAGCTTGTCCCCTTTCATTACCTCCTGGGCTATCCTCTCAGTTTGCACCTTTATGCTCCTTACTGCTTTCCCTGCTTCCCGCTGTTTCAGCTGACATACCTCCCTATTGTCCTCCCTCTGCATCACCTTATACCTTCTGAATGATACCCTTTTAGCTTTTACCTTTTCAGCCACCTCTTTTGAGAACCTCTTGCTTTTGCTCACTTATTTGATGTAGAGGTTTGTTGTCTTTACTATGCTTCCTTTTACCTTTGACTGCTGTTCCTCCACCCCACCCAAGTCATCCCCCGAGGCATTCACTCAACTTCGTAAAATCTGTCCCCAGAAGTCCTCACCCTATCCACCTCTATCAAAACATCTGCTCTCCCCACCCCACTTTCTCCTCTCCTTCTCCCAGTAGCCCATGTCTCTCCCCGTGAACATGGAACAGAACTACTCCTTCAGTACCTCTGCTTTTCCCCCATTCTCCTCCACCCACCCATCCCCTTTCCTGAGCCAAACAATCCCATCTTTCTTGTCCCTTTTATCATTAATATAGTGAAGAATGGCCTTTTCCCCCCTTTTTAATTTTCAGCTAGCTGCAGTTCCTTCTGAGTTTTAACCTGCCTCACCTGCTACACCAGCCATCTTCAGGTAATCCTCCCTTTCTTCCTCCCTCTGGAGCCTCCTGAATTTCTTGTAGGCTAACCTCTTGTCCCTTACTGCCTGGGTGACTTCAGTACTTAATGCAAAATATCTATAGTTTCTGTTGGTAATGGTCCACTAGGGGTTCTGATGCTTCCTCAGGAGGTTCTGTAGTGCAGTAAGAATTCAAAGTTGTGGGGGTTGCTTGCAGCTTCTCAAACATTAGGAGCCAAACTTATGTACTTGTTAAATTTATTTTATGGGACTCCAACATTTCGCTGTGTGTCTTCAGAGCTTTCCAAGGGAATTTATTTCATGTTCTGGTGAAAAAAAAGACAAATTATATAATTAATATATGATTTTCAAAAGAATTTAGTAAAATAATATTGAGTATATTACACAATCATTTTACCATTTGTTGTGTACCTTCTACAGTCTTGTCTGCACTTACAAAGCTTAAGTTCTGTTTAAATACTAAAACCACACTAAGATGGGTTTCATTCAGCTTCATAGTAAATTAATCAAAATTAAGTGCTACCACCACCACCAAAATTGTGCTTTTTGTTTAAATGTTGCTGTAAAGCCTGCACCCCATAGCTGAAGCCATGCTGGTACCTGTCTGTATGTTTTTTCCTGCTTATTCAGACTTGTTCCATTTGTAATAAGACAATGTCCTAAAAATATAATATCCACATGCTTTAAAACTTTTCCAATAACTAATTACTCATGTGCCCAGTTCCACAAGTATTTGCTGTTACCTTTTTTGAAAATCTCTCCCATTTCAATGTCTTATGGCATCTGTGCAGAGAGGGTGCCAGCTTGACTGCTACTTCCTCTTAAGCCTGCAGTCCTCCAGAGTGTGATGATGTCATGAATGAAGTGCATGCATACGCTCCCCAAATGGAATGAGTGTTCATTTGCTGTGCAGCCAAATACAGTTGCACTCTGTGCTACTGGGAGGCATTTTTGAGTGTTTACAGCACAATTCAAGGGGTATGCTACCCTTACGGCGATACCAACACAGTGAAATACACACCTGTTGGCTAAATCAACACTTTGCCGACAAGTCACTGTGTTAGTGTGCATGAGACAGGGGAATGCTGTCTCCCGGTCCTGCAGCCCCACCCCTAATCAACTCCGACTGAAGTTGAGAATCCTAAAGATGGGGGGGCAGGGGGCAGAGACCCTACATGTGGGGTTTGGGACAAAGCCCCCCATTAAAAAAAACAGGACCAGGAGACACACAGGAATCATGTAGACCACAACTTGCGGTCGACATGATTCTTGTCAGTGAGATGCCAGTTGACATAAAGGATGTTGAACCGGCATGGTAGAGGCCTTTTGAGGCTGTCCTTTGCATTATACTGCACTTTTTCATCATTTCTGTTTTTTCATAATAAATAGTGCATTTCACTGGGATGTATTGTTTGACAATTGTACCCTGCTTAAGAACCATGTAAATGGTGGATGAGATGTCATTGATGGTGATGATTTGTTTTTTTTACCAGAACATAAAATAAATCCCTTTGAAAAAGCTCTTAAGGTACACAGCGAAACATTGGGGTCCAACAAAATAAATTTAACAAGTCCAAAAACTTGAATTTGGCTCCTAATTTTTGAGAAGCTGCAAGCAACTCCTACAACTTTGAATTCTTACTGCATTACAGAACCTCTGGGGAAAGCATCAGAACTCCTAGTGGACCTTTACTCAGAGAACCATATATATATATATATATATATATATATATATATATATATATATATATCACGGTATATTTAGGCTTGCTATGGAGATTTAGCAAGCATCTATGGACATTGGTTATACAATCTAGAATTAATATTTAGCTGTGGCTGCAGTTTATAGCAAGTGAAATTTATATTCAAGGTTAAAGTAACCATTGTGTGTTATAATAATAAATAACCTAGATAGACCATCTTAGGGTAACTGGTTCATTCCACTGGGGTGTCAAATAGATGAGGCATACTGATGAGTCCTGGTAGGACGAAACACGTGTCTATGTCTTCTGTTGGCACCCTTTGCAAACTGTGTGAGAGGCCTTTCGGCACCATGCATTTCTGTTTAAAGTTGAACCAGCATAATATTCTGTGGTGATTTGCATATGCAGCCCATGATGCTTTGCATTGTGGGGGCATGTGTGATTTTGTATTTCTTTGAAACTTGGCTTCCCGGCCAAATGCCCTTTGGGGTAACCATTGCCTCAGTGCTTGCGCACAGAGGTTCTTTGTCTTTTAAATAGTTCATTGTGTGTTATAGTATGTATAACTGCTTCCATAGAGGACCAGGATAAGAGGCATTTTCTGATATAGGCCAGAGCGTGCATAATGCTTTGCATGCTACAACTTTTACAGATGAAGAAAAAAAAGACTCTTTTTCAGACCATGAGGAGGGAGCAGGACTTGTCCTCACAAATGGGGGCCACCTCACATAATATAGCGCAAAAGATAGAAAACTTGAAATTTTAAAGGACTTGCGTTGCATGGGTTGACGTTGAGCCAATATTTAGAACATCAAAAAATCCCTAGGGGATGAAGGATTAATACAGAACCCAATTTGGGAATTAATTCCACTAAACTGAATACTGTACCAAATGAGATGGTATTAGAAATTGTGCCAGATGTGATTTTATGTATGCACTAATAGAAGCAGTAATTGATGAAAGACAAAAACTGGACAAGGAAATTTAGCTGGAAGAGGAATCTTTGAAGTTAAAAATAGAAGAAGCTGAATTTAATAGAAAGCTGGACAATATCAAACAAAAACTGAGGAATCTGAATACAAAATTAAACAATAGAACATCAAAAAATTTCAGAGAGATACTAATGACTAACAGGGTATATGCCTACTGTATAAGAAGTTCAGTTACAAGAAAAAACTAGTACCGTGGGATCAGGTACAGATAATGACAGTATTTACATGAGAGATCCCCAGCATGTACTGTTCAGGGACAAACCTTTTTATGCTGGTTCGCGCGTGTCATGCCGTAACATATTGCATTAGCAGCAGATGTGGAGGTGCGGTCACTGTGGGTGAATGCAGGGCAAGCATCAGTAGGCGCAGCCCTCATTCCCAATAAGCTAGCCCACAGGCGCCACACCAGCAATACTTAATGAGGTGAGCACATCTGAGAAAAGGGCCTCTGCAATGAGAGCCAAACTTGTCATGCAGTGGCACCAGAATACGCCTCCCGACGTGCCCTTGCTGGTGAAGCACTTTCCAAAACATGACAGCACTGACTACCGCAGCCACTTCATTTGCTGACGGGGGAGCCCACTCCCTGTCAGCATGATGCCCCCCTTCCATTCCAAGTGTGTGCCAAGGGGGTGCCCAATCCCCCTCGGCATCATGTGCCCCCAACAGTCTTTTCTTGCCGACGGGGGGCCCAGTCCCCATCAGCTGCAGTCCCCCTTGCCTAGTTTAGTTTGCTGATGGGGGAGCCCACTCCCCATCAGCATAATGTCCCCAGCCCCCAATGTGTGCTGTGTGCCGAGGGGGTTCCCAATCCCCCTCAGCATCATGTGCACCCCCCACCCATTTCTGTGCTGACGGAGGGCCCAATCCCCATTGGCTGCAGTTCCCCTCCCTATTATGCAGGTGGTACACTAGGAGCCCACCCCAGTGTACCAAAAAACAAACACCTGCAAAAAAATAAAGCCGACCCTCGTCTCTCCTGCCCCCACCCCTAACCCACGCCCACCCTCTGTGTACTCTGCCTCCCCACACCCCCTCACCCATACTTACCTCCGGAGTCCGGAGTGATGATCTTCGGTAGACCGGGAATATGTCTGCACTCTTTAAAGCTGACCGCGAACTGAAGAAATGCCAGTAATCTGTGTAATGGCATAAATAGGGTTTTTTCAACTTTGGTGCATATCTCGGCCATTTTTGGGAATTTTGGCACCAAATTTTCAACACGGGGTTATTGGGACCCCTCCTCATGAATTCAGTCACTGTCATGGCGTTATTCAGTCCCGAAAGGTGATTTCACAGTCACTGCACGGAATCACCTTTCAGGACAGATTAACAAAATGACAGTGCCACTGTTCATGAGGTGGGCTTCAAAAACCTATGTTGCAAATTTGGTGAAAAAATCAAAAATGGCTGTTGTTGAATTTCGTTGCGCAGTTTCCACGTATGCTCGTAACTTCATGAATTTGTAATATTTTCACACCAGATTTTCAAAATTGGCATTTTGCTACACCTCCTTATGAACAGTATAGCTGTCATTTTACATATCCTGTCCAAAATGTGTTTTTGCACGTCTGGCGCAGAATAGCACGATCGCTGTGTGAAATCAGTTTTCGCGACAGTTTGAGAAAATGATGGTGACACTGTTCATGAGCAGAAGTCCTAAAATGCCTGTGTTGAAAATTTGTTGATGAAAGTTCATAAATGACTGTGTTATAAAGCGTGCCTTGTTAGCTCTAAGCACTTTGTACCTCTCAAGAATTTGCAATATTTCTTTATGCCAGATTTTCAACACTGGCATTTTTTCACACCTCCTTATGAACAGTACAGCTGTCATTCTTCACACCCTGCTGAAAATGTATTTTCACACCTGTGGCGCACAATGGCGTGGTCGCTGTGGGAAATCAACTTTTGGGACAGATTAACAAATTCACAGTGCCACTGTTCATGAGGGGAGGTCCCAAAATGCCTATGTTGAAAATGTGGTTAAAAAAATCCCAAAAATAATTGGGTTACGGCCGTACATTGCACAGTTTCATGCATGCTCATGACTTCAACAATTTTTCATATTTTTACTCCAGATTTTCAACATTGCCATTTTTTACACCCCCTCAAGAACAATACAGTTGTAATTTTTCACATCCTGTCCAAAATGTGTTTCCATACCTGTGCTGCCAAATGACGCAGTCGCTGTGCAAAATTAATTTTCGGCTAACAAACTGATAGTGCCACTCTTCATGAGGTGGGGGTCACAAAAAGCCCATATTAATAATTTGGAGTGAAAATATCAACACACACCTACGGTGTTAAGGTTTCCAGCTGTAACACCCCACCTGTAGAGACTGACAGGTGTCAGGGGTGTGTCTTGGGATCATCAGCTGTAATGCTCCCGCCATTCCACCCCCAATACCACCCTGCAACCAGTGACAGGTATGGTGTGCCATGAAGTGTTCGGCCCCAAAGTTCACCCCATTCTCCTACACTGCACCCACCTCAGCATATTTCCTTATGGAATGGGATAAGTATAAGGCCCAAAGACCCCAAAGCACACCACGACACTTGTCAATGTCTACAGGGTAGGGTGAGGTAAAATGGCATGAGTGTTATAGCTGATGACCCAAAGACACACCCCAACGCCTGTCAGTCTCTGCAGGGTGGGGGTGGGGTTGGTGTCAGTTCAGTACTTCACTGCCATTCCTATTGTGCATCTCTAACTCCTGCACTACCAACGCCAATGTCAGTGAGACAACATTCGGCATTGACAAATGCTTGTTTATAAACGACACCCATCACAGCAGATGGGACCATCCACGGAGCAGGAGCAGAAGGCACTTTACAAACTACACAGTGATCTACCCACCTTCAAGGAAGGGGACAGGTCCGAGGCAATAGGGAAGGGGGGGTGTTACATTGGGTGGGATGGGGACAGCAGGAGGCACAAGTTGAAAGCCACAAAGCATACAAGAAGGCAGGGGGGAAAAGGACACAAATGCAGGGGTAACACCTGTATTCAACTTGAGATCTAGACAACTATAAGAAACTGAAATTGGCTTATTAAGTTTAGGTCTATCATTTGCCCCTACTCAACCTACCAATCTCTTTGACCTTGACATTGACCTGCAAAAGTATTTTTGCACTTCAAGATTAAAAAGTATGTTTGGGCAAGCAGAAGGGGACCTAAAATACAAGAAAAAATTGAGGCAAGCCCTTAATATCAAATCCACTTATAATCTGCCACCGGGAAGGAGTATACTGGCATAGAGACTTTTTGTATGATAGTGGAAAAAGAAATAATGAACCTTTTTACAGACAAAAAAGTACTATCCCTCATGCCAATAACTTATATACACAAAGAGAAACCCTTAAAGCACTTTGTGCTGACAATAGTACAGTAATTAAACCAGCAGACAAGGGAGCAGTATAGTGGTATAGGACACAGATCAGAATAAAAACATGTGCTTAAGACTTTTGAGGGATGCTAACAATTTACTGACATGGAACCTTTGTAAAAGAGCTTCGGCTCAAAGGTATTTGTAATCCTAGAATCAAATAAACAAACAAACAAATTACAAATTGTGAAAACAGGATCCCACAAGTGCTATGCAGCAATTAAACTGAGAAAGGTTGGCGAAATATGTGGATTGTTATCAGATAGCTATATTAGAGCATACAGTGTTTTTGTTAGCGTACACATTGCAGACTTGTATACTTCTATACCACATCAAGAAAGAATAGCCAGTATGGGCAAAATATTGGATACCAGAGGCGGTGACAGTAGGCCTAAAACCAGATTACTGCAAGAATTAGCAGAAATCATGCTTACAAAAAACTATTTTGAATTCAATGGACAGTATTATGAGCAAAGAAGGGGCATGACCATGGGTAGTACCATGGCCCTAGCATATGCTAACATATACATAGGATGGCACTGAACATGAATTGATATAGTTTAATCAGTATTCAAATACAAGAAATAAAAATGTGAAGTTTGTCATGCAATATAAAAAGATTGAGACTTCATATTTAGATTTACTGATAAGAAAGGAGAATGACAAACTTAATACCACACTATATCATGAAAGAAAAAAGGTAGAAATAGTCTACTGCTTGGTACTAGTTGCCATGAGCCTTGCCTGAATAAAAGTATACCGTATTCACAGTTAACAAGAGTTAAACGTAACTACGGAGACATTCAGGATTTTCAACAAAAGAAAGAAAACATGTTGAACTGATTTAGACATAGGGGCTATAACGCCAGTGTTTTTCAGAAAGCTAACAGGAGAATACAAAGTGTCATCAGGATACAGCTTCTTGCACCAAAGGGACCCCCACCTGACCAGAATAGGGTGATGTTTACCACCAAATGCAATCACAAGTTTCAGAACATTAGGAAACTAATTAACAAACATTGGCATTTGACAAACCCATGTCATAACACTGCAGAATAGGCCCATTATAGCCACCAAAAGGGTAGAGAATCTGAAGGATAAACTGGTAAGGCCCTAGTTCAAAAGGCAACAACGTATGGAGGGTCAATTGTTCCTCGGCCCCCTATAGCTCGGGATGGTACCATTTGGGAAATGCTCGTTGTGTGGATGCACAAGTAAAAAGAACACATTTATGAATCCACACAATGGACAATTTTATATCAGACACAGTATCAGTTGTACAACACAAGGTGTTATTTATGTGTTGCAGTGTCCTTGTGATATGTTATATGTTGGTAAAACAAGCCATGATTAAAAACTTGCATACAGGAACATGAAAGTGAAATCAGAAGAGCAGATGAGACATCACCAGTAGCCCAACACTTTAGAACAGCAGGACATATAGGGTCATCTCTGAGGTTCTGGGGTCTTGAGGTGGTTTTACCCCCAGATAAAGGAGGTGATTTTATTAAGAAGGTAGATCAGGCTGAAATGCAATGGATTTTTAGTTTGAAAGTATTATAGCAACAGTGCATGACAGTGGTGAAACGTTTGACCTGTACTTTTTTATTCTATTTTAGATTGCCCCTTCTGTCTTGACTTGTATAATACTCTTCTTTCCACAATTTGCGTTTGCTTTAGTATTTTTTTTCACAGTTGAAATAATAAAAAGAAGCGCTCCTTTTAATATGGCTCAGATGAGGTTTTCGTCAGTATTTGCAGCTGGTTTTGAGTACCAATTGTTCCATAAGGTCAGGGAGCACTGCCTGCTACATAGTAACTCATTTTGGTCACAGCAGAAGTGATTTTAAACAACTGGGCCTAGATATTCAAAGGGGTTGTGCCTGGCACAACTGAGTTGCACCAGCGCATCCCCATAATTGCACCCTGGGGCAATATTCAAAAGTGGGAATTGCACAGCACAATTCCCGATGTGCCGAGGCGCAATGATAATGTATGCAGCACATCTCCAGGGGGTGTGCCCATGCATATGCGGCACATCCTGATATTTAGCCCAGGATGTGCGGTGTATCTGCTGGCACAACCCCGAGATGTGCCGCATAACTGGCTCAAAGTTGAGCCCGTAAAAAACAGCTCAAGTGCCCTCCAGCCACAGGCGTGCTGCTGTATTGCAGTGCACAACACAGCAGCCACCAGCCGTGGATGGCTAACCCCCTCCAGAATACTGTGCACAAGCACCTACAGATGTCCCTGGTAGTCTAGAGGTTCCCCCCTCCCTGCCCCTACCTCCAATCATCGTATTGTAATAAAAGTAATATCCCTGGTGGTCCAGTGGTACCCCCTCCCCTCCCGTAGCACAGATCGCCATATTTTATTAAAATTATTATCCCTGGTGGCCCAGTGGTACCCCCTCCCTGCCCTTATCTCCGATCACTCATACAGCCAACACTGATATCCCTAGTAGTCTAGTGGTACCCCCACCTGCCAGTAACCCCGATCACCCGTAAAGTGCTCTTCAGCAATCCCCTGGTGGTCCAACCCCACCCCCACCCTCACAGGATCCCCAGGCCACCAACTCCCCTCCCCCATCATCGATGGGCAGCAAACCCACCCGCATACCTCCACAGCTGGCCACCGAATGACAGCTTACAGTAGCAGCAGCAAGCCCATTGGACCAGATTGTGGACCAATGGGCTTGTAGAAAATACTGTAATACTCATCCACAAATATATGAATGAATGACACTTTATAATCAGCAGTCAACAATGAGATCAGTCTATACGACACACACCAGGCCGGATCCTTGCCCGGCCTTGGCAAGACTGTAATAACCGCGGACTGGGTGGAGGGGGGCAATGCACCATCTGTTAAACTTTCCATTAACATGTCCTGTAACGGTTCAAGTAATTCCCCAGAGAAACATTTTATGAAATCAATAGGAATACCATCTGGTCCCGGCGCCCTTCCTCCCCTAAGATTCTTAATTGCACTACTGATTTCATTGCTGGTCAATGGAGTTTCCAGCACATCCGCCTGTTTCATTTGTATACTTTTTACCGAACCCCTATTTAAAAAATCCTGTATTCTCCCCGGTGAGGGTGATATAATGCATCATAGAATTTGCCAAATGCAGAGCTAATCCCCTCTGGGTCAGTCACCAGCTATCCACCAATAGTGTGAATCCGATGTACTGCCTGCTCCCCCTCCTTCCTACGTAACGCCAAGAACTTTCCAGCACGGTCCACATCAAAATATGGGGTAGAATGTGATAGCAAAATTGCCCTTTCCAATCGAGCACTACTGAGGGAGTTGTATTTCCATTTTAATTTCTGTATGATATGGTATAAAGTGGGTGTAGGGTTGGCCCGGTGAGCTAGCTCATATGCTTCAACCTTAGATCTTAGTAACTCAATCTCTCTACTCGAAGCACGAGCCTTATGTGCTGCAAATGATATGGACTGGCCATGGATGTAATCCTTTAGTGCCTCCCACCTAGTTTTGTGTGTGGTATCTCCTCGGTGATTAAAACTCAGGAACTCCTGAATACTAGCTTGCATTTGTTGTTTATAAGCTTGCTTTTTTAATAATAGAGGATCCAACTGCCACACTTTATGTCCTGGGGTACCCTCACCCCCACATCTAGGCCAACTGAGAGAGATGCATGATCTGATATCAGTATACCAGAATAGGACGCATCCTGTATTGCTAGCAGGAGAGCAGAGCTCAACAAGATATGGTCTATTCCAGCATAAGACTTGTGTGCATGCGAGTAAAAACTATAATCTCTGCCTGACAGATGTAAATGTCGCCACACATCCACTTGCCCCACCTCCTCCTCCATTACTTTTAATGCTTTTGCATTGGTGGACAACTTAGCAGGCCTAGTGCAGGATCTGTCTAATGTACCATCCAGCACGCAATTATTATCCCCTCCTAGTAGCCATTTGTCCAGCCAGTTCACCAATTTCAGAGATAATTGCTGAAAAAATTGTGAATCATCGATATTTGTGCATTTGGTGCATATACAGATCCAACATTAATCTGCCCCAATCCGGGAAGCTCAGCTTTGGCCAAAATGAATCTCCCAGCCTGATCCACACGGCTATCTAACACTACCACAGATGACCCCCTGGGGAACCATATCGCTGTGCCTCGAGCCTTAGCCGAGAAAGTAGCTGAAATCGATGTACCTCCTATGTTAGCCTCAGTTTTTAGAGCTCCCCCCCTTGACATATGAGTCTCCTGGATCAGAACCATCTGCCATCCAGCTCTTTTAATTTCAGTGGCAAATTTTTTATGCTTCATCATCGATTTCAACCCATTAATATTCCATGTTGCAATTTTAAAAGTGCCAGCCATAGAACCATAAAAGAAACAAAGCTACATACTCAGAGCATATCCCCGTTCCGTACCTATACCCTGCCCTGTCCATCAATCATACCGTTCATGTCTGCTCCACTCTGCATCTAATTTTAACATTTAAGAGTTGAAGAATGTAAAATCCCTTTCTGCAAAACCCCATATGTGATGATCGGCTAATACCCCTCGAGGACCCAGCCCACACAGTGAAATCGGGCTTGCCCATTGAAGGGGGAGCTCCATAGGACACCCCAAACTTTTGATAATCATCACCCCCTCATCCACCCCCTTCCCAACTACATAACAGGAAATTGAAAAAACTCCAACTAACAGTAAGAACACCATCACCCACCTCCCCCTAGTTGGGCCAAAGCGGTCCAACCCTAAATCCCCTACAAACCCGTGGCAAACCTTTATGTTTACTATTATTCAGCACTCCATTTAAGAACTCATAAAACCCAGGAGTATACTGAAATTCAAATAAAACTTTGTGAAATTATCCTCCTTTTTTAACCCTGTACAATAATATTCTTAAGATCTCACTAGCAGGCATGCCAGAAAACAACTACTTGAACTCAGTCTACTTAATTAAATAAACATCCAAAAGTATAATAATTAGTTTGGATGTGTTGCGCTTGACACGGTTCTAATGGTGCAACCATTGTCTCTCATACTTGCCAGCAACAACTGTCTGAGCTCACTCTGTGTATTAAAATAAGCATCCAGGAACTTAGATATCCAGTTCAGACAAATCAAGTGAAGGATTGCCTCGTCGATGCAACCATTGTTACCCTGATCCCCAGATCATGTCGGTGCAGGTCCATTTCGGGCCTCTAAAGCACTGCGGTGATAATGCAACTGCAGCAAAGCAAAATAAAAACACACCACTAGTTCCTGCAAAGAAAAGAGCTGCTCCTCACCCACAGGTCCTCTATTTGTGAAGAATAAGCAAGATAACAGGCTCAGGGGTATGGACATCTCTTATAGTACCCCATGTCTCATTCCACTTGAAAATCAGAATTGTAGCTCGAGCAGCCCTTTAGTGTAAACTGGCTTTGGTAAATAAGGCCATTAGAAAGGACATCCTACCCCCTGCATAGAAGCAAAACATACTGCTTACATCTCCCAATGATCCGATTATGGCCAATGGAGAACATCACCTCTGCTTGGGAGCATTCCAATCTGTTTTCATATCCCGATGATCCACTTTAGGTTGGTGAGAAAAGCTAGACAGGGCCTTGGCATTCAGTGATCTTCAGGATCATGATGCACTGGTGAATTTGTGCCATCTTCGTGGCCCAGTGCCCCAGCTTTGGAGATCCCTTCAACCCATTTCAAAGCTTCTCAAGGGCATGAGAAAAAACGAGAGGCTCCCCCTGGCCGGTCAATTTTCAGCTTAGCTGGGTAAAGAAAAGTGAAGGACCAGCCCATTTGATGTAGCTTTGCCTTGACTTCGTTGAATTTCTGATGCCGATTTTGTAGATCCTTACTGTAGTCCTGGAATACATAGACCCGCTTGTTTCCAAGCAAAATGGGACCCTTTTCCTTTGCCCTTTTCAAAATCGCCGCTTTATTTTGATATCGTAAGTACTTTATCAGACAGTGTCTAGGACAGGAGTTTGGTGGGGGTTTAGGGCCAACTCTATGGGTGTGCTCAATTTCACAGTCCTTAAGATCTTCTTGTAGATTTAAGTGCACCGCAAGCCAGGAATGAATATTTTTCACAGAGTTAGACCCTTCGGTGCCCTCCGGCAACCCAGCTATTCTAAAGTTCAACCACCGAGATCTATTCTCTTGATCATCCATTTTAGCTATGAGGGTATTGACCTGTTGTTTTAAGTTTGCATTAACCCTGGTGGAGTCGGAAAGGGAATCCTCCAGTAAACCAACTCGCTGTTCCAATTCGGAAATCTGGGTAGAATGTGAGGCAGTTGCTTCAGATAGCCCAGTAACCACAGACTGTAGATGGGAAATCTGTGAGGCTATATTATTGAATCCAGCTTTCATGTCATGCTGGATTAATGACAGAGTTGATAGAACCGCTGCTAGAGATCTTTCAAAGTCGGAGACACCCTCCTGTGCCATCACGGGGGCTGCACATTTGCCATCCACTTCTATGCCACATCTCTGTGCTTTCAGTGGATCAGACACATTAAATTGCAGCTTTGACTGCTTGTTCTTGGACTTATTTGCTGTCATCAAATGTAGTTCCCAAGCCACTGCTCGTTCACGTGTTGTAGTTCGTGTATACTTCTGATATTAATAAACAAGACTGAGTGCCGAACGGAGCAAGGCTAAGCTGCGTCCGCCATATTCAGCTGCTAGCCATGCCCCCAGTCTAATATCCCAATACTGACACTGTAGTGCAGCATAAGGTGGGGTGCTGCACTTTTGAGGTGCCATCTTTTGGATAAGACCTTAAACCGAGGTCCCGTCTGCCTGTTCAGGTGGATGTTAAAGATCCCATGGTACTTATCGAAAAGAGTAAGGGAATTTTCTCCGTTGTCCTGACCAAATTTCCCCCATTCACTGGAAATACCACCAACAGCTTAATCTGGTTCAAGGTCAGTTGGAGCTCATCTGTGTGTGTGGGGGTCAAGGGGGGGAGGGGCAACTGCAAGTGGGGTGCTAACGGCACACTCAGGCAGACTTGATAGACTGTGTGGCCTGTTTCTGCTGGCAGTAAGTAAGTAAGTAGTGACAGAGCAAAAAAGTACAATACAACATGAATAAATAATATATTGAACAGTGAAATGAAAAACATGTAAGGTAGTGGCACACTGTTGTGAATTATATAGCTGTCATAAACATAACAGGGAATAGTAGTGACAGCTAGAAATGGTAAAATACACCACATTTTGCAAAATTAGTAAGGCACCAGTAAACTAAAGGTGGTTTGTTACTGACGAGCCTTAAAACCACAGTCTATGTAGATAAATAATGTATACTTATGTTATCTTGCAGTCTCCTCCCTGCCCGGCAGGGACCTCCCACCATCAGTGACATCTTATCCACCGTTTAAGTGGTTCTTAAGCAGGGTAATATTGTCAAACAAATTACTGTGAAATGCACTACTTATGCAAAAACAGAAATGATGATAAAAGTTCAGTGTAACATAATGAATGGGACAGCCTCAAATGGCCGCAGCCATCTATTGTGCTGTAAACCCGCAAGAACACCTCCCAGTTGCACAGAGTACAACTGTATTCGGTTGCACAGCTACTGAACGCTCTCTCCATTTGGGGCATGTGCATGTGCTTGTTACTTGTGACGTCATCACACTTTGGAAGACTGCAGGCTTACGGGAAAGTAACAGCTGAGCTGGCATTCTTCCTGCATGGACACCATAAGATATTGAAATGGGAGATCTTTTCAAACAAGGTAACAGGAAATATTTGTGGAACTAGGCACATCAATAATCAGTTTTTGGAAAAGTTTTTAAACATGTGCATATTATATTTTTAGGACATTGTCCTATTACAAATGGAACAATTCTGAATAAGCAATAAATACCACCAACAGCTTAATCTGGTTCAATCTCAGTTGCTTACCATCTGTATCCCCCCTTCCCCAAGTCGCCCCTGAAAAAGGGACTTCTAGTCCCAGTGGGCCTACCGGGTCAACAAAATTCTATAAATAAATAAATAAAAAACATGCAGACAGGTACCAGCGTGGCTTCAGCTATGGGGTGCAAGCTTTACAGCACATTTAAACATAAAGCACAGTTTAGGTGGTGGTGGCACGAAATTTTGATTTAACTTACTATGAAGTTGAATGAAACCCATATTGTTTTCTTTTTAGCATTTAAACAGAATGTAAGCTTTGTAAGTGCAGACAAGACTGTAGATGCTACACAACAATTGCTAAAATGATCTTGTAGTATATTCAATATTATTTTCCTCTTTTGTTTTTGAAAATCATATATTAATTACATAATTTGTTTTTTTTTTCACCAGAACATGAAATAAATCCCATTCAAACAGCTCTGATGGCACAAAGTGAAATGTTGGGGTTCATAAAAAAAATTATCAAGTCCAAAAACTTGAATTTGGCTCATAATTTTTGAGACGTTGCAATCAACCCCCACAATTTTGAATTCTTACTGACTTCAGTAGTAAACCAGCTGGGTGCTTTGGCCCTCGAGTTCTTCCTTTGGAGCCTACTGCACTCCCCTGTTGCTACCATCATTCCCTCCTTGATGACGGACCACCTTTCGTCCACTCCTATATCTACACAGATACTTGCTAGGTGACTCCTTAGTAGCTCACCCAACTTTCTGAAGTCCACCTTTCTTTTTTTTTTATGCTTTTGGTGTATCCCCCCGCCTCTATGCCGGAGTTCCACTCCGTCAGGAGACACATGTATCTGCCCCACTTCCTTGCCTTGCCTGTAATCTCTGGAGAACCCCCATAGTGTCATGGTTTGTGGGGTATGAGGTGGGGCCCGTACACTGGGATACTCACTTGTCTCGTCGGGTCCCCTTGGCAACCAGGCAGGCAGGAGCCATCAGAACCAGTACCGGTCCTCCGATGTTCTTTTTTTCATGTTCCCCCCTCTTCCTGTGTGGTTTATACCTTGACATCAAGCGCTGGCGCCGACGTCTACCGATGCAGCTCCCTGGCCCATCCGCTATCTGCAGGAGTTGTCATACCTTGGGCCTTTGCCTGGGTCGCAATGTTATGGGCCTTGATCCTCCCAAGAAAAGACGAGTGTCCTGGATGCTTCAGTCTTCTCCCCTGGATGGTCCTCCAGTGACCTGGGTCCACTCCCAAACCCGGGTCGCTGACATCACAAGCGGAAATCCAACCGCTGCACCAGTGGGCTGGCTAAAGTCCACCTTTCTAACATCCAGGATTTTAGCCTTATTGAGGACCTTTTTCCTGCACATGTGCAACCAGAACCACACTGTGTGATGGTCACTCCCACCCAGAGGGTCCTCGACCTTTATATCCTGGACATGATCCCTGTTCATTGACACCAGATCAAGGATTGCTCCCTCCCTGGTGGGTTCTGTAGTTCCCTAAGTCAGGAACCCACTTTATAGAATATGTAGGATCATCTGACTCCTGGTGCAGGTAATGGCTTGTACACTCTAACCCACCATGGCAGGTTAAAATCTCCCACTGTTACCACCTGTCCCTACTCATGCAGCACTCAATATTTACAAGTTCTGTTCCCTGTGGCTGGGTGGTGTGCAAACCACCCCAACCTCACCTTATTCCCTCTATTAGTTCAGTAACTGAGCCCATGTTGCTTCTGCTCTCCCTGTTCCAACTCCTCCATCATGCACGTTATACCCTCCCTGATGTAAATCGCCACCCAACCCTCTTTTCATACTTCTCTGTCCCTCCTGTATAATTTATACCCAGGGATCAAGAGTTCCCAGTCATGGTTAACTGTGGCCCATATCTCTGTGTCCACTGTGATGTCCACTCCCCTCTCCGCCAACAATTCCTGCAGGTCATCCATCTTGTTTCCTATTATGCATTCAGGGACACCACCTTCCACCTAAATTCTGAACCTCCTTCCCGTCCCTTCCCTCTCATCTGTCTTTCTTGTTCCTTGCCTTTACCTGTGCCCCCCACCCCATGCTACTGACCCCTTTGTTCCACTTCCACATCTACCATCCAGTCCCCCCCCCCACTGGTATGGGGGAGGTCTGCTTGTCCCCCCTCAGTAGTTTAAATTACGTTTTCAGCTTATGTACCCCTTCAGCTTGTCCCTGAGGACCTTCGAACCTCCACTACTGAGGTGCAGTCTGTCTGGTGCAAAAAGTGATTTATTTGTCCAGGTCTCCCACAGTCCCCAATACAGTCATAACCTTCCTCCTTGCACCATTTCCTCAGCCAGTCATTGCACTCCTCTATCCTTTTCTTTCTGACTGTGCTGGCTCTCAGTACTAGCAACACCTCCGAGACTGCCAGCAATCTGGTTACCTCCCTGCAGGTCCTCCCTATTACCCTGAATCTTTCCTGTACTACCCTAACCACCACCTCAGTTAGATCAGTTGTACCTAGGTGTATAACTATGATTTGGTTCTCCCCAACTCCCTTTACCAGTTCCTCAGTTTTTGGGCATACCCTCTCAACTGTCATCTCTGACATGCAGACCACCTTCCTACCACCATTTGGGCACTCTTCTTTCCCCTGTGAATACCCTTAATTATGGAGTCCCCTAGGATTACCACCCTTCTGCCTCTTCCCTTCTGCCACCATCCTTTCCTTCTTTGACTGTCGTATGAGCTTCTCCCCCACCTAATTGCTTCCCCTTTTTCCTGGTTACCACCCCACCCTTATTCTCCCAAGCTCTGCTTGCCTGACACCCCCAAAGTCTCTACTCACCCCTCCAACTGTTTTTCCACCCCTCTCCTTCCCTTTCTGGCCACCCACACACATCATCAGCTTCCCCTCTCCTCCTGTCACCCTGCCCTTTCCCCACCCCTTACTTCGCTCTCCATTTTCTCTCTTCCCTACCCACTTTGACTACTTTGTACTATCCTACCCTCCTCTCCTGTCCTAATCCCTTCAGCCCTGTTGTCTTAACCCAACTGCTGCACCCACCTCTTTCCTCACCTCCTGTTGACCCCCTCCTCACTTCCAGACAGTAGGCAAAATCTATTCCTTAATGGCACTTCCTTGAATGTTCCCACTCCTGTTGCATCTCTCACAGTCCCAACCCTACCTGCTACCACTTGCCATGCCCCCTCCCTGGGCACCACTGCCCTCTGAGGGAGGGGTATCCCCAGAGCTCGGGTGATCCTCTCTACTCCCTTCCCCTGCCTACTGACCTCACTCCCTTGGGCATCCTTCATCTGTCTTTCTCTCCCCTTCCCTGCTCCTCTTATGCTCCACTCCATCCTCCCCAGCTGCCATCTGAGCTGCCTTACTTCTGCCTTTAGATATTCCAGGCTCCTGCACACTGGACAGCCCCCTGTTATCCACATCATCCCCAGGAATACTGCCACCCACAACCATCACAGCACACCACCCCTCTTCCCACTATCCTGATGCCTGTACATGTTCCTGTTCCCTTACATCCTCGCAATCTTTGGCCCACTCACCCTCCAGATAGGTACGTCTATATTTAATCCAGACAAGGATGTCTACAAAAGCCCCCAAATCTCCTCAATTCTCCTACCATCTACCTCTTCCTCGCTCCTCAATACAAATGTAAGCTAACCCTCGCTAGGGGCCCGCTGCACTCCCTTGCCTGTGTTACCCACGTGAGCTAGTCCCAGATAGTAGCTGGCTGCCCTCTCTAGGACTCCTGTAATCTGTTATATATTTACAAGATGACCCTAGGTAGGGTTCAGATGCAGTGCCTTACCACCACCCTGCAGTGTATTTCCTGCCCTCCTTTCAATCTTATCTACCCTCCACTGACCAGCATGACCTACAGACACCCTACCAATGTTCTGCTGATGTCCCAAGAGATATTTAGTTACACGTCACACTCCTTTGTGGCACTCACTCTTTGGGATCACTCATGCTTTGGGGTTGTTAGGGATTATGGGTATATGTAAGGACTACAGGGGCTCTATTGGTTTTCTGCAGCCACATGGTACAGTGCCCCTCCAATGGTGGCCACACCAGCAAGTACAGTCCCTCCCACAGTCCTCCCAATGCAGTCTTCCTCCCTTCTCTCCCCCCAAACAATTCAGTTCAGCATTTTAAGGTCTGAAATGTTGAATTGCACAGTCACACAGCTCTCCAAACAAAATAAACTCCACTTATCTGGTTGATCTGTCCAACTTGTTCAATGCACCCCTTCCCCACCACGCTCCACGCTGAAATAGGAACAGGTCAGGAACTATTGCTGCTCAAGAACAAAGAGTACAGGAGCTGTATTGGCACCTGCAGGCATATGATGCTGGGCCCCTCGAATGGCGACCTCACAAGCAAGCACTATCCCCCTCTCAGCCAGTTTCCTCTATCCTCCCTCCTCACCCTCCAAACAATTAATTTCAGCATTTTAAGATCAGAAATGCAGAACTGCACAGTCACACAGCTCCCCAAACCAAAGAAACTCCACTTACTTGGTTGATCCACCCGACTTGTTCAGCACCCCCTTTCTGAGAGAGTAACCAGAGCAGACCTGCACCTACTGAAAATAAATCACCTGTAACATTCAATGTATTTAAACTAGCAAACTGGGTATATGGCCCTGATGCCCCCCCCATATGGTGAGACACCCAGGAAGGAAATCCATAATATGAGTGTGTTTCAATGGTCTGCGCTGTTGGGGTTGGTTAAGTACTTCAGAGCAAGGAGCACTGGGGAACTGAGCAACCAAATGGTAAGAGTATAGTTCTAGCTAAGTTCTTGTTGCAAGCCATGCCTGTTGAGTTTGTTATAGTTTGTTGGTGCATCATATAAGCCAGGCAAGTGTGGGAAGAAGAAACAAAAGAAAATTGTCAAAGAAGAGATGGTGTGCAGCTATGATGATGAAGAGACCAAAACAGTTCATTATCTAACTTTTCTGACAGTTGGCAAAGCATGTACAGCACACACTCCTTGTATTTTTAAGAGTTTTAGTGGTCTCACTGAGAGGTCCAGGATAGCAAATTAGTGCCAATTCTCGATGTGAGGTTCAGACACAGTCATGAATTGTTCAGGTGGCAGGTTGCTGTGGTGGTTGACCTCGGGGTGGCTGAGGAGTTTTCACTTTTGTAAGTTCACGAGCCTGCACAATATTAGCCCAGGAGTTTACAGGCTGAATTATTTTGTGGAGGTGGGGGGGGGGGTTGTTAGTAGTGTTCCTCATCTGTGGGAGCAGGGATCTCAATGGCAGGGTGTCAACGGGTGAACTGGAGCTTGGAGGAGGGGCTCTAGACCCATGGCTGCTATTTCTATATTGAGGTCTCACGGGGGCAGGTTATTGGAAGTGTTCTATGTGGGACTTTTTGTAAGTAAGTAAGTAAAAGTTTGTTTATATGAGGCGCCCTTCCGAGGCTCAGGATGCCTTTACAAAATTTCACATACAAATTTAAAATCCACAGCAATTTAAAACACAATTTACATTTCTGAAAATGCCTGCTTGAATAAAAAGGTCTTACGAACTTTTTTAAACCCTTCTACAGTCAGGCTATTGCATATCTGGCAAGGTAGAGAATTCCATAGAGTAGGTGCCATAAAGGCAAAAGTTCTTCCACCAGATGTTTTCAAGGTTACCCTGGGAATCTCTAGCAATCCCTCGGCAGAGGATCGGAGGGAGAGGGAGTGGCGGTAAGGAATCAGGAGCTCTTTCAGGTAGTGGTTTCCCAACCCATGTAGGGCCTTATAGGTCATCAAAGCGACCTTGAAAGTGATCTGCCACTGTACAGGCAGCCAGTACAATTCACGCAGCACAGGTGTTATATGGTTGGAGCTCAGGCTTCTAGTCAACAACCTAGCTGCCACATTTTGCACCAGCTGTCAGCGGCGGATATCCACTCCCAGCAGCCCTAGATAAAGGGCATTGCATTAGTCAAGGTGACTGGCAACTAAGGCGTGGACCAGGGTAGGAAGATCCTCTGATGGAACCAAGTGTTTCACCTGTGCTATGTTCCTTAGATGGAAAAAGGATGATTTGACTATGGCTGACACCTGTGCCGTCAGGGTCAGGCCCTCGTCAAACACGACAGCAAGGTTACGCACCTGGCCGGATGGCATAAGCGGGGTCCTCCTCAGAAATAAACCTGAGGGTTTTCCTGCCCAAGAGCTTGACATCCTTACCCCTGGCTCCACTACCAATACCTCTGCTTTTCCTGTGTTCAACTTCAGCCAGTTGGTACTCATTCAGTTCTGTATCTCCAGGAGGAGGTTGTTAAACACTTCACTTGAATCAGACTCCTGCTCGGGCACGAAAGACATGTAGAGTTGAGAGTCATCAGCATAGCAATGAAAACTCAACCCATACTGTCTTATAATGTCCCCCAATGGGAGCATATACACCGCAAATAACATGGGGGACAACACCGAACCCTGTGGCACCCCACAGCGCAGGCAGTGAGAGGGCGAGGAGTAAATCCCCGACACTACTCTCTGAGTCCTACCCTGCAGGAAAGATTGAAACCACATTGGACCACCCCCTTAGTCCACAGAGAAACCACAGGTGTTCGAGCAATACCCCATGATCTACCGTGTCAAATGCTGCTGAGAGATCAAGGAAAACCAAGATAGAACAAGCTCTCTGATCTCTCTCTCTCTCTCTATTTGTGGTTTGTCCTTTTGTGTTGCCACTGCTCTGAAGGGGCAAAACTTGTAGAAAGTGGTGGAAAGTACACCAAAGTGTCCATAAGGGAGCTGTCTAATGTAGTTGCCTTGGACCCCTTTCCATTGGGGTCAATTGAAAGACACTGCTCATCAGACAGCAACCTTGTGAGTTGAGCGGTGACTTTGAATTGACCACAGTGGACTTCTCAAATACATGAAAAAACAATTTAAAATTTGCTCCCATTCATACCATTGTAGCACGCCCCAGGGCTCTACAAACAACTATGTCTCAGCCGGCCCGGTAGAACAGAGGGCTGAGGCGCTGGCACCTTACCTCATGCTACGCCGGTGATCCAGGTTCGGGAATGACCTCGGGTTGCCAGGGTGCCAGCTCAGGGGGGAGGGCTGGAGTGGGATTGAGCCACAGCTCTCCCCTCCGATGGGGTAGATGCCTGCCTGCCTGTCTGTAGTCCCACTCCCACTGGGTGGAGGTCCGGTGGGTGGGCACATAGGTGGTAATGGGTGGCGACAAAAGTCAGAGGAGGGGCGGAAGTGGCCACTGGATCCTGCCATGTATGTGCGCCTTGGCCCTGGGGGAGGGAATAAAGATGAAAAACTGTATATATAAAAAAAAATTATGTCTCAAAACGTCAGAGCGTGAGGGTAGCATGAGAAGGAGCTTTCAGTTAGTGGTACCAGGAAAGGGAGGGGATCTGGCGCTGGCTCCTCTCAGCTAGGTATTACGATCCCTTCCCCTTCATAAACTATTCTTCAGAAAAGTTCAAGATATGGATTGTTTATGTCCAGGTCGAGAAAGGCCACAGTGGGAGACTTGATGGAAGCACTGAAAATGGTGCTCTTTGAAGCAGCAGTGCATGATAGCAGTGAAAAATTTTGACTTACAATTGTTTATTCTATTTTAGATTGCTGCTTATCTCCTAACTTGTATGATACCCTTCTTTTCTTATTTTGAGTCTGCTTTAGCACTTTTTTTCTAATTTTAAATTATAAAAGGAGCACTCCTAGTGATTCCCCTCCACAAAGGCGGTGATCCTTCCATGCCAGGAAACTACTGTCCAATCTCCCTTTTTCCTGCCCTCGCCAAATTGCAAGAATCCCTAGTCCACTCGTCTGCCTGACTTCCTATCCTCCTCTGGCTTCCCCTCCCAGTTCCAATCTGGTTTCCAGAAACACATTTCAACGATCTATTTCCTCTTATGCGTCAATGATCATGTTCACTCAGCCATGGACCAGGGCCACTTGACTGCTGCTATCTTCATGGACTGGCCAAGGCTTTTGACTGTCTCCCACCCCTCCCCCTCACTAAACCCAGAGCAGCCAGCTTGGCTCCACACACTGTTACCTGGTTCGCATCATACCTCAGAGATAGATTGCAATCAGTGCCGGTTGGCAGCTCCTCCTCTTCTTCCCCTCCTTCCCATCTTTGCAGGTGTGCCTCAAGGTTCTATTCTGTGCTCTATCCTGTTTTTGGTATTCATTAATGACCTCCTATCCATGTGTTCCAGCTCCTGCATACATATGTATGTGGATGACACCATCCTGTTTGCCTCCAGGCCCACCATCACTGATGTCCACACCCTCTCCAGCAGGACCTAAATAAGGTGCTATCTTGGTTCCATGCAAGCCAACTAAAAGTCAACACCTCTAAGATAGTCACCATGATCTTTGGCACTGCACAAAAACTGGCTAGAAGACCCTCCCTTCAGCATTCACCACCCTGGACAGTACCCCACTCGACTATGTCTCCACATACAAATATCTTGGGGTTTATTTGAACTCCCACCTGGATTTCTCAGTCCACATAGATGTCATCTGCACCAAGCTCTGCCCAAACTTAGTATACTATACCACAACAGAGACTGCTTCCCTCTACCTGTCCTACGTAAACTAGTGACTAAGCTGATAATTTCCATTTTCAGCTATGCTGATGTTGTTTATAGCACAACCCAATTTCCTCACCATCCAGGCTAGATATCCTTCTGAACTCATCCTGTCACTTTGCTACAGACTCCCCCCCCCCCAAACTCATCACTACAACTCCCTACTACTCTCTGAGCATACCACCTCTCTCCCATAGATGCCATATCCACTAGCTAGCTCTCGTAGCCAAATTATGGTTCAGTCTGCTTCCCTCTTATCTGTCTGCTATACTGTCTCCTGCAGCCCCCTCCTCCTATGACCTGCACACCAGGGAACCCACTTATTCTCCCTCCCCTGCCCCCTCATGTTGGCCAGCCAATCTGCTTTCTCCTACAGACTCCACTCCCTTTGGAATAGTCTTCCTCCTCAACTCCGTAACTCTCTCTCTCTTACTCCTCCCTCAAACAACACTTAAGCCTCCTTCTTCTACTCCTTGTTTCTGCCTCCCAACTTCCATCTCTGATTACTTCACTCCAGGAGAGGGAAAGGAGTCTTAGCCTTCTTTGTAATGACTCAGTATTTATAATGATTGTCTGCTGTAAAATTTCCAAGTAGATGTACATCGCACCATCTCAAATGTCTTGAAATCATCCTACTTCTACTGCTACTTTATTACTTGCATTTAAATTGTATGTATAACCCTTGCCTATTTGTTTTCCCTATCCCCAGGTTGCACCTGGAAACTAGCCTCGGTTCAGTGTGAACCTGGTCGTCATCAGTATTCTCAGCTGTTTCTGTTTAACAGTTGTCCTATAAAGTTAGAAAGCAGTTTCTATGGTATCACAACAAGATCGCGACACTCATGAGCCTGACACCCGGAAGCCCGAGATGAAAATTCTGATGATGGAATTTTGCCTAAGGCAGAGTTAGCAATCATATTTAAGGGGGATGCGGGGGGGGTGCAACCCCCAAAACATAGAAAAAACTCTTCCGCGGGCAAAATCCTACCGTCGGGATTTTCGCGGTTGGGATCTTCATCTCGGGTTTCCGGGTGTTGGGCTAATGACTGTTGGAATCAAGTAGTATATCCGTTTCTACTGCAAGTTAGTACATTATAGTTACAGGGAAAGGGAATGTAATAAAATATCTCTGGTTGCTACCTGACGTGGTACTCGTGAACCTATATTATGACTACTGTGATCTACCTATTACCAAGCATGTACCACCAGTGAATGCCTGTAACACAGGTTGCTTTTTTTAATCTAAGCGTTATGTACTGTACTGTTTTGTTTGATGTGATGTATTGCTCTCTTGATGAGATACCTTTGTAAATAAGTCTATGACTCAAAGGTCTGTAAACCAATGATCTAATAAATAAATAAATAAATACAAGAGAGAATACTGATGAAAATTTGGCCCAAGCCATATTAAAAGGAGTTCTCCTTTTATTAGTTCAAGTGTAAACAAAAGTGCTCCGGGACAGCCCAGTTTCCAGTTGCCTTGGTGGCGCAGCTGATAGTGCAACTGGAGTGGAAGCCTGGGTTCAAGTCCTAGCTGAGGCACTTACTTTCTCTCCTCTATTTGTATGTGTTCCATAAATAGGTACACCACACTCTTGTGACTGAAAAATATAATTTTCTGCACAGCACCAGGCTGTGCATTGGAGAAAGATAATATGCTCCAGCACTGCCCAGTTTCCAGTTGCCTTGGTGGCACAGCTGGTAACGCAACTGGAATGGTATTCCGGGTGACCTGGGTTCAAGTCCCAGCTGAGGTACTTACTTCTTTCTCTCCTCTGTTTTGTATGTGTTCCATAAATATGCACACCGCATGCTTGTGATTGATAAACAAAAGTGGTAAAGCAGAATCAAAATTGGGGGAAAAAGGATATCATACATGTCAGGAGATAAAAAGCAATCTAAAAAAGAATAATAAAGAATAGGTCAAAACTGTCACCGTTATCATGCACTGCCGCTTTAAATTGAGTTTTAATATTTAAGTATTTAATCACATTCTTTAGGCCAGTTTGGATTTTATCTAACTCTTCAGTCAAAGAAAAATTATCTTGTTTTATCTTATCTATATTTTCTTTATATTTTACAGATTAACCTATGGACTCACTTTTGTGACTTTTTTTAAACTGTGCATTTAACAGTTTTATTTGTCACTGTAACTATTAACAGTTAACAGATTATGGCTCCTTTTGTTGTTGCAAGCTTTTTAATTAAACAGACCATTCCATTTTCCCTCCTGTCTATGGGCCCCATATTAAGAACCTGGTGCAATCACAGCACAGCCTGTTGCACTGCACTTGCAATAACGCATGTCCAGCACTGGGCAATATCTGGCAGGTTAGCACTCGTTGATGCAGCGGCACTAACTGATTGAATATTGGGCCATGTCGTTACAATACTAAGTGGATCTGTACTGATCCGACATGGACCAAGGCTACATTGCATATGGCCACAGTTATCATTTTTCAAATCCTGGCCAAAATGTGTGTTCACACCTGTGGATCGAAATTACGTTTCAGTGGTGCGGAATGATGTTTTGGCAGGGATTTGAAAATTTTCACCTACTCGGTTCATGAGGTGGGGTAATAAGAAAACTATGCTGAAAATCTGGTATACAGGTGTGGTAAAAAACCCAGGTTATGACTGAACATTATAATATTTTAATATTTCTGATTCTGCCCTCTGTCAGGCTCTCAGCATCCTGAAGAGGCCCAGACTTAGGCAAGCTTCTACCACCCCCTATATCTTTTATACCCAACTAATCCTCACCTGATTTTGCCCTTGACAGGGTTCTCAGCATCCTGGAGGGGATTAGCTCTGGGCAAGTCTCCCCCTTCCCTCCCCCACCCACTCTTTCCTTTCTTTCCAACTTATCCTTGCCAATTCTGCCCTCTGGCAGGGTTCTCTGTATCCTGGAGAGGACCAGACTTAGGCAAACATCTTCCACCCCCTCTGTCCTTTATACCCATAAATTCTCACCTGATTTTGCCCTCTGGTGGGGTTCTCAGCATCCTGTAGAGGCCCAGAATTCAGCAAGCTTCTTCCCTCCCTTCTTCTCTACTTTTTCCCTCCATCCACTCTTTACCCACCCTTCCTAACCTATCTTTCCCCATCTTCCCCCAACTCCCTGCCCCCCCATTACAGAATTATCACCTCTTTCTGCCCCTGGCAGGGTTCTCCACTTCCTGGAGAGGCCAGCTTCTAGGTATAACTTGTCCTTCCTACCCAGTCTCTCATCCCTAATTCTCTCCTACCCCTCCTCTCTACCCCACTGAGCTTAAATTGTCATTAGTTCACTTATGTTAATTACTTGCACTTTTGTTCTGCCTGGGCTGCTCCCTGTTTGCACTAGTCCTGTGCTATCTTGCCCCTAACAACTGGTTTTAATTTTTTTTCTCTGGCTATGCTACCCCATCTTATTAGCCCCCCCCCCAGCCGGCATCCCCTGCCCTCCCGCTTCTGGATTCGCTGTACCCCAATCACTATTACTGTATCATCTCCCGCTTAAATTGCAATGCAATCCCACTAAGTGTGGGCTACAGTGCTAATCAAAATTCTGTATATGAATTTTCAGTTATGTTAAATGAATTGTAAATATACTCTGCAAATATATAACATAGTAGCTGAATGTTAAATATTAACTGTTTGTCCTCTCACAAATGTAATTGTTTGTTTCTTTTTCTCGGCAATGTAAATGTAAACTGTATGCTTTATTCAATCATTCTATTGTACCCCCTCTCCCCAGGCTGCACAGGAAGACAAGCAACTTGTTCTTCAGTATGCCTTTCTGGTGAAACATTTCAATAAATAAATAAAATAAATAAAACTCACTCATAACTTCACTAATTTTCAATAGTTTGACTCCAAACTTTCAACTTAGCAATTTTTCCATACCACCTCATAAACGTGACATGTGCCATTTTTTAAATCCTGGACAAGCTGTATTTTCACACCTCTGGTGCAAAATGACATTTCGGCCAATATACTATAAATGGTCCATGTCATGTTTATAAGGTGAGTCATAAAACAAGTATCATGAAATGCTGAGGTCAAAATTAAAAACAATTAAAATTGTTTAACAGCCTTTGTGTGTAGTGCCAGTCTTCCTCCTACTGGCCATGCTTTGTGATCCCGTGCTGGTGAGCTGAGTTCAGGGGTGAGCTCAGTGACCCAGCTGGATGGGGCAAGAGTAGGGGAATGGCACTCTTATGGGATACCCCAAGCCAAGGAAGTAAAGGTACAGGGTTGTCCATATGGGCCCAGGTACCACATAGTGAACACAGCTGTCCTCTTGACATAGGGCCCTGCACCTCTCCACCTGTGGGTGGCAGAGCATCGTGTGCATAGTGTGACAGAAGCACTCTTTGCTCTGTGCATCTGTATCTGCAGCCACATGGAAGAGCAGGATCCACAGGGCCCTGTGCTTCTGCAGTCCACAAGACAGCCCCATGAATTCTTCACATCTGTCACTGCACAGAAGTGCAGGGCCCTTGGACAGAGACTTCTCTTGGTGCAGGGCAGTTGTATCTGTGCACTGTCAGTACCAAACACCTGCATAGCACGTATGTGCAAGCAAATATTCGGCACTGACAAATCCTTGTTTAAATCAACTCACTGCTTACTCACTTTAAGCTAATTAGAGTCTCACAGGCAGATGTCAACATGCCTGTGCACATGTTATGCAAAAGTCAATAAAATGCAAAGACCAACTGATAATCAAATGGCTTCCTTCTCTGCTGTTGTTTGTGTGCTGCCAGTGCACAGCTGAGTCCTTAGCTATGCAAATGCCTGTGCATTGTCCAGGGCTATGTGCAGCAGGTTACCACCAGCAAGTGTGGACTGTGATTGCTTTTTTTTTAATTCATATTTATTAAGCAAGATGGGTACATAGCAAATATCACATATCATTGTATAATTTTTACAAAACCAGCAGTTTACACAATGTATACTCCATTAATTAATGCACTATTAATATATGGGTGACCCATGGCCCAACAACACAGCAGCATAGCAGCGAGCAGCAAAGGATATAAAACAATCCTAGGGTGAGCAAGGAGAGTGCCGCACAGAGTCTCTATACAAGAATCAGCATGCTCAGCTCCTGGTAAATATTGGTGTTCTAAGGTTTATCTTGTAAGTAAGCTTCTCCATGTTTAGTATTTCTGGTACTATGTTGGACCATTGGGAAAAAACTGGTGGAGCTTACTGTAGCCATTTATGAGTAATTGCTTCGTGTGCTGTGGTCACTAAAATGTTCCATAAATAGATCTGATCAGTACCCTCCACTCCTTGGGGGGAAGGCCCAAAATCATGTGTTGGAAAGTGAGTTCACCAACAGTAGAAAAGAGACTTCCAAGAGCAGAGGCAATCTGTTGCTAAAACTCTACCAGTGCTGGGCAGGACCAAAAAAATATGTGAGTGGTGTGCTCGTGTCTCAACACACATCCTTCAGCATGTGTGTGAGAAGTTCGGGTTCAATTTCACCTGAATGATTGGCGGCAGAAGAACTTGGTATGTACTCTCCAAGCAAATCCCTGCCACAGTGGAGAGCTGGTGGATTTTGCACTGGAGTTAAAAATCTTAGTCCAGTCCTTATCTTCAAGGTCCAATCTATTTTCTTGTGACCACTTCTGCTTGATTTGTATGGTGTGATCACCATGTACAGACCATATAGCTTTATATAAAGCTGAGATATAACCTTTTGAAATTTCCTGTGTTTTAATTGCTGCTATGGTGTCTAGGATGGGTTTAGCCAAGAGGTTGTTTGGAATAGCATTAGTGAGCTCCTGTATATGATTACTGATTTTGAGATACTGAAAAAATCTTAATTAGATAAGTAAAGGACTGTTACAGTGAGTGAAAATCTAGAATTAAGTTCCCTTGCATAATTGTTTTGGTAAACATAGACCCTGTCTAGCCCACCTCCAAAAGGTTAAGTCAGTTCAGGATGGTAAAAAGGTATTGTCCCAGGTGAACCACCTGAAAGGCCAGAGATTAGGTCCAATATTAAATTTGTTCCATAATCTGTATGCTCTGCTTAGGGTAGAGTGGACTGTAAGTAGGGTCAAATCCTCATTTCGCTAAAGGAAGGTCAGATCCATAATCCCCGCGGGTAAAGGGGTGCCTCCCTCTTCCCTGAGTCCTATCAACTTCCAGTTGGCCATGTATTTGGGGATTTCCCACTGCAGAGCAGTTTTAAAATGAGTGGTAAAATAGTAATCTTCCAAGTTTGGTACTGCTGTCCGCCCAGCAAGCTGGGCAGTCTGCATTAACTGAAATGTGATTCTTGGGTGTTTCTCCACCAAGATATATTTAGAGATGATCTGCTTCCATTTCTGAAATTGCAATTTATGAATTGTTATTGGGAGACACTGAAACAGGTACAAGTACCTAGGAAGGGTGTTCATTATAATGGTGTGAATATGGGAGTACATAGAGAAGTTAAGTAGGGCCCACTGGTTAGTACCATTTTGTCCATTTTTAAGAAGATGTTCAAAATTTACTTCAACAAGTTTGTGCAAGGTTTTGGGCAAGTATATTCCTAGGTATTTAATCTGCTTCACTGACCATTAGAGAGGGAGCTGCTGAATTATGGTAACTGATGGTTTATAGTGGAAAACCAAAGCTTCCATTTTAGTCTTGTTCAGGGAGTACCCTGCATGTTGACCAAAGATATCTAGAACGGACCATACCTCTAGTATAGATTTTTTGGGGTGGGACAGGTAAAGAAGTACATCGTCTGCATACAAGGAAATGTTGTGCTGTAATCCCAGTGCCTCTATTCCCTCTTTTTTATGGTTGTCCCTAATGCTTTTCACAAGAAGTTCGATGTAGAGAGCAAACAGAATGGGCGATAGGGGGTAGCCCTGCTGTGCACCCCTACCCAGCTGAAATCTCAAGTTCAAGCTCAAGTTTATTATGAAGGGATATATCCGTTGAGCAAGTTCATTTGCAAAGAGGTCCCTTGGGACAAACATGCATCAAGTACTGTACATTGTGCAATACATGATAAAGGATAACAAATACATAGTGCAAAAACAGCAAAAAAGATATCAGATGCTAATGGCTATTATTTACAATATATACAATAAGTAACATGAGTATCATACAGTTAGGAACAATTTACAAGCATAAAAGTAATAACAGTGTAACTGAATGTAGACAGAGGAAGGGTGGATATCAATAAGTATAGTAGGTAGATACAAGCAATAGAGGTCATGGGGGGAATTCAGAGGGACAGACAGTAATGAAGAGGGCAATAAGGTGGTAGAAGTGATGGGAATGTTAATTATAAGGTAAGGGTTTACTAACAATGGCAAGTGTCACAAAGGATTTGAATGCATTTAATGGGATTAGGGTGCAAAGTTTAAGGGTAGCTTGTAGCTTGTTCCAGGTTGCAGGAACTACGTGGCTAATAGCCAATTTGCCATACCGAGTGCAGAATCTGGGTACATCCAGAGAGATGTATGATTTTGTTTCATGGAGTGTACTAACTTTGGGAGTGATGAAGGAGATTAGCAATATAAGGGGGAAGTTTGTTCAAGAGTGCTTTGCATACCCATAACTAGATATGTAGGAGTCTCCTGGAGGCCAGGGAGGTCCAGTTCACATCTTTATACAGAGTGCAATGATGAGTTCTGTGGGGAGCATTGGTAACAAAGCAGATAGCTCGATGGTACAAGACGTCCAAGTTGTGTAGGTAGGTGGCTGCGCAGTTATTATAGACGATATCTGCATAGTCCAAGAGAAGCAAAAAGGTGGCCTGGACTAATCTGAGTTTGGAATCCCAGGACAGCAAGGATTTGTTTCTAAAGAAGAAACCCAACCGTAGCTTCAGCTTTTTGATTAGTGCTTCAAGATGAGAGGAAAAAGAAAGGTTAGAGTCTAGCAGGAAACCTAAATACTTAAATCTGTTTACTACTTCGAGCATGTCACCCTGTAAAGTTGTGATAGGAGGAGGAGGATAGTGTTTTGGAAGAGAATTTGAAGAGTTAAGTTGATGGAGATACATTATTTTGGTTTTATTAGTGTTCAGTAAGAGTTTAGAATAGAGTAAAGTTAGTTAAAATCTGCCTGGAGCTCAAAACAAACTTGTGCAAATGATGGTTTGGAAGTATAGAGCACTGTATCATCTGCAAAGAGATGAATTTTAGAGCACGTAATGTTGCTGCTCAAGTCATTGACATATAGCAAAAATAGTAGAAGGCCCAGGATAGAGCCCTTGGGGACCCTTCTTACCAGAGGAAGTAGGGAGGAGAATGTCCCGTTTGCCTAGATTTGTTGCTGTCTGCCAGCAAGGTAACTGGCAAATCAATTTAGTACCGGGGTCTCGATTCCATAGTCCTTTAATTTTTCCAGGAGAAGACCATGGTCAACCATATCGAAGGCCTTGCTTAGATCCAGGAATACAGCCCCTGTAACCTGTTTATGGTCTGTTGCCTCCAGCCAATCATTAGAGACATTTGCCAAGGCAGTTGTTTATTGTTTATTGAGTAGAATCGGAATTACAAACCTTTGAGTCATAGACTCATTTGCAAAGGCTCCATGTCAAGGAAAGTTAAATATACCGAGAACATACATGAAAACTACATAAACAGGAGTTACAACTGTACAATTTCAATGCACTAATACAAGGTCCGAATAGATTAGTATTTAGCTTATAAAGAGAAAATACATCAGCAGGCCTGCACCAGGGCTATGACAGGGTACAGTATCATAAGATCATTAGGGACCCCGAGATGTAGTAAGCAGGCAAAGGGGACATGGGAGAGGGGGGTCTTTAGTAGCCTAACCATTTGCTATAGGAAAATGTACAGGGAGGGAGTGGGGGGTGGAAATAGTAAGAGAGAGGGCCTAATTACAGTCACAGGTAGCTGAGTCAAGGAGCAGGGTTTTGAGACTAGATTTAAGAGGATGAGACTGTGGGTCGAGGAGAAGGTGGATGGAAGACTGTTCAGCTAGTGGGGGGCCTGATATCGGAAGGATCTTTGTCCAGGCGAGGTTCTACGGTGGGGAACTAGAAGAGTAGTGTTAGCTGTGTGCCTTTGGGTCCGTCTGTGGGGGGCTGTGTGGACAAGCGGGTGGAGGGCGATGGGGGCTTGTTTAAGTTGTATCTGTTTGGTGAGGAGGCAGGTAAAGTACTTAAGTCTGTAGTGCTGTGATGTCATCTGAAGCCACATTGTAGTAGGTTAACTAGACTGTGTTTGTCAAGATACTCCCCGACCTGAATATTTACCAATTTCTCGAGTAGCTTAGAGAGGACTGATAAGATTGAAATAGGCCTGTAGTTATTTACATTGCTGGGGTCTCTGGATTTGAACAGGGGCAGTATGTGAGCTACTTTCCATTTCTGGGGTACTGTGCCTTCTGATGAGGATGAGTTGAATAAGTGGGTGATGGGAGCCATCATGTAGTGGTATCCTATTTTCAGGAAAAAGGGTAACATGAGTGGAAAGCCTGACTGGCGGTGTGGTGGAGGTGGTGACAGAGCATAGGGTGGCCACCTGAAAGGTATCAAATGTAGGACCAGCTGTCGCTGGAGGAGATACTTCCATTTGTACAGACAAAAGCCTGAGGAGAGGCATAGAGGGTTTGTATAAACTCCCTGGGGAATCAGAAGGACTCATGAGTAAGGAATAGAAAGCTCCACACTGCCCTATCAAAGACTTTTTCAGCATCAATCCATGCAGGTGTCTGATGATGTTTGATGTCATCTATGATGTTGAGTGTTCATCTGATGCTATCTGGAGCCTGTCTACTAGTGATGAAGTCTGTTTGATCTAGGTCAGTAAAATTAGGGAATAAAGGGTTGAGTCTTTTCACTATAATAGATGTAAATATGTTGGAGTCCGTGTTCAGGAGAGATATGGGTTGATAAGAACTATATAGTGATGGTTCTTTACCTGCTTTTGGGATGACAGTTATAGTGGCATAATTCCGAATGGGTGGCACAGGTTCCCCCTCTCCATGTACCTCATTAAACACTCTGTAGCATAATGGTGTAATGTCTGTCTGCATAGTTTTGTAGAATTCTCCACTGTAGCCATCCGGCACCGGGCATTTGCCCGTCTTAAGATTTTTGATTGTTGCTATAATTTCTGCTGATGATATCAGGGCAGTTAGTTTGCTGCCATGTGTGGGCAATAAGTTGGGCAGGTTCAAGGCTTAAAAAAATCTTGCATGGCTTGCATAGAGGTTTCTCTATGTGAACTGTAAAGAGACTGATAATAAGTAAGAAAAGCGTCCGAGATTTGGTCAAGCCTATGGACCATCTAACTGGTATGTGAGTGCTGAATTTTAGGAATAGCAGCTTTGGCCACTTGTGGCTTCAGTTGGTACACTAAGAATTTAGTTGCTCTGGCCCCTCCTTCATAATATTTCTGTTTTAAATAGTACAGAACTTTTCCTGTCTCTGCTTTCCATATCTCTTGTATTTTGAAGTTTACTTGTTTTATTTCAGTATTTAGTTGCTTTACCCATTTAAATTTCTGTCTGGCTTCCAGATCTTGTTATGTAGCCATAAGTTTTGTTAATATTTTTTTTGCCTTTCCTGCTTTCTATAGGTGGCAATAGATATTAAATTCCCTCTCAGTATTGTTCTAACTGTATCCCACAATATCTGTGGGGTAGTATTAGGTCCGTTGTTCTGCCTGACAGTTGTTTTTAGTTCGTCTAAGATTTTGAGGTCTCTGAGAAGAGAGACATTTAGTCTCATGTGCATCTTTTTCCTAGGCATGTTGAGGTCTACCTCAAGGAAGACTGGCTGATGATCTGAAAGTGTAGTAGTGCCCATCCACATGGATGGGAATTGGTGTACGTCTCTTTTATATATAAAGTAGGTATCATGTTTTGAATAGACTTTAAATCTGGGTGAATAACAGGTGTAGTCCCTTTTGGCTGAATATTTAGCTCACCATATGTCTGCTAGTCCCAGCTGTTGCAGTATGTATTTAGTTTGTATGACTATTCTATTATTCAGGCAAGGGATCTGAGAAGTGGTGTCAAGTGCTCTGCTAAAAATCAAGTTCCAGTCCCCTCCCATGATGAGGGTGTCTTTGGACTTCTCAGACACTTGTTTTAAAAGGTGTGAGTAGAAGGGGTAACAGGGAACCCGCTGGGGCATAAATGTTTACCAACATAACTAATGTGTCCTGGATGGAGTCTATTACATATAGGATAAAGTATGGGGTGCAGTGTGTTACGAGAATTTAACATACACCCGAGTTGTTGGATGGCACATAAATCCCGAGGGTGAAGCCCGTGGGGTTTATGATAGCCATCCAACAATGAGGGTGTGTGTTAAATTCAAGTTAACCTACCTCCCAAGCAGAATGTAGTAAGTCCCTTTCCAGTCTGTTCTTATTCAGGGAAGGTGGCTGAATCCCCAGCTCATCCAGATAAGGGGCTGCCTCCAGAAGACCTGCATAGGTTCTGGGTCCCATGGGAGTTTCAAGTCGAAGCCAGGCAATATACAAAAGCTGTGCCTTGATGTCTCTCATTTTATGCTACTTCATAATCTGCCACCCTGTGTGTCACTTATCTTGGACGGCGGTAGTATAATCATTATCTATAGTGAGTCTAGAGTTCTTGTATCAGATGTCTTTATGCTGACAAGCTCATTTTATTATATCTTCTTTTGTTGTGTAGGAAGCAAATTTTATAACCAAAGAATGGGTCTGGCTCCAACAATTGTGGGTATGGTATTCAAAGATTGGTGAGCCAAATCAATAGTCAAGTCATATCCTTCTGGGAGGTGCAGAACATCTGACAGTAAAGTTTGTATAAATGAGATAACACTTTTGGCACCTTTTTTGGAGTCCTCAGGCACCCCGTACAATCTGATGTTTTCTCGTCGACTTCGCCCCTCAAGGTCATCAGGTTTATGTATGAGTTCTCTGTCTCTGGCTAGTAGATATAGTAAAAGATTATGGTGTCTGTCAATTTGTTCAGAGACCGCTGTGAGCCTTTCCTCTATTTGCTTCATTCTATATTCAATTTGTTTGATGTCAGACCATAGCTGAGTGAGAGAATGATCTATTTTATGAACCATCTTGGCTGTTTGTTTAATTTTAGTCGTAAGATCCAGTGCTTCATCTTCATCGGGCAGTTGTGATTCCATGAGGTTGGCCTGGGTTACTGCGGCTGACATACTATGAGTTTTATCTGCAGTTATAAGCTCTCTCAGTTTTTCTGCTGGCATCATCAGTTGCTTGATTTACTGGATTTTTGAATGTGTGCCTTTTGCTGGAGAATCGATCTTTAGGAAAGCAGATGTTAAATGATTTTATCCTGGGGGTCGGCACAGTGGCAACCTTAAGCTGCCATCAGGCTGATGATAGAAACATAGAAACATAGACTTTGACAGCAGATAAGGACCGCTTGGCCCACCTAGTCTGCCCATTTCCCTGCCTATTAGATAAGCTACAGATCCTAGTTAACCAACATCATACTTCTTTCTACCCCCACCAGAATTGCCTTATGTCTGTCCCATGCATTCTTGAATTCCCCCACTGTTTTTGACCCTGCAAACTCCTCAGGAAGGTCATTCCATGCATCCACCACCCTCTCTGTGAAACAATACTTCCTCACATTGTCCCTGAGCCACCCCCCTCTATCTTCAAATTGTGCCCCCTTGTTCTTGCACATCTCTTTTTCTGAAAAATGCTGCTGTCTTGGACCTTGTTGATTCACTTGAGGTACTTGAAAGTTTCTATCATGTCCCCCCTCTCCCTCCTTTCTTCGAGGGTATACATATTAAGCTCCTTTAGTCTCTCTTCATATGGCTTCTGTTGCAGATCCTGCACCATTTTAGTTGCCCTCCCCTGGACTGCCTCCATCCTGTCTATGTCCTTGCAGAGATGGGGTCTCCAGAACTGCACACAATGCTCTAGATGGGGTCTCAACAACTGTCTGCACAGAGGGATAACCACTTCCTGTTTTCTACTGGTGATGTCTCTCCCTGTACATCCCAGTATCTACCCTAGCCCTCCTTACTGCCTTCTCACATTGCTTGCTTACCTTTAGGTCATCTGATATGACTATCTCCAGGTCCCTTTCCATTTTTGTTGTTGTTAATACCCCCCAATTTTGTACTCTTCCTCAGGTTTTTGTTTCCCAGGTGCATTACTTTACAGTTCTTTGCATTGAATCTAAGCTGCATACCTTTGACCATTCCTCCAACCTTGCCAAGTCCCTTCTCATCCTTTCCACCCCTCTTGTGTATCAACCCTGTTGCAGATCTTTGTGTCATCTTCAAAAGGCATACTTTTCCTTTCAGTCCCTCTGCAATGTCACTTATAAAGACATTAAAAAGGACTGGACCCAGTACTGAACCCTGTGGTACCCCACTAATGACCCCCCTTTCTTCGGAGTGGACTCCGTTTACTATTACCCTCTGTGTCCTGTTGTCCAGCCAATGTTTTACCCAGGCTACCACCCGGGACCCACTCCCAGGCTGGCTAATTTGTTTATTAATCTTTTGTGTGGGACTGTGTCAAATGCCTTGCTAAAGTTGAGGTAGGCCATGTCCACAGCCCCTCCCTGGTCTACTACTTTGGTCACTCAGTCAAAGAAATCTATTAGATTCGTCTGGTATGGCCTTCCCACTGTGAATCCATGATGCCTTGGGTCCTGTGCCCCGCTGGCCTCCAGGTACTCAACAATTCTTTTTTCAGAAGTGATTCCATCATTTTCCCTACCACTGAGATCAAGCTAACAGGTCACCAGAAGTCCCACGTGCACTGTGATAGTATTGCATCAGTGGGCATGCACAGGCAGAGCTATAAGGAGGAGCCTCCTAGCCTAGTACTGCAGACTGATAGACCCTTACTCCATGAGGCAAGTTACTGTGGAGATGAGCAGTTGGGATGATGAAAGAAGGAGATGTGTGGCGCGAATGATGATCCACACTCTCAGTGGTGCAGAAGCTGGACCTGGACTGGACAGATTCAGCCAGGATACAAACATAGCCAGAGTCTGTGCATAGGACTGGGTCATGGACTCTGAGATGGTGCTACTCATGTGGATGGTGCCAACATGCCCTCAGAGTCGGACATCAGCCATGGAAGTATGTGCACAGGTAACCAAGGTCCCTTCACTAAAGTTCTGTTTGCATCTGAGAATAGACCGAGACAAATTCATGATCCTATTGATTTGTGGGCCTCATCTTTTTGTGGTACCCTAGGCATGTACCTTAGTTACCTATCTCTGAATCTGGCCCTGAATCAGGGTCACCACTGCTCCACTGTTCTGGTCAGAAGGGTGGGGAAGAAGAACAGCAGCAGCCTTTACAGTTGTTAGTCTTGCTCCTTGGTTAACTATCAGGTCATGAACCTGACTCTCAGGCTCCATTTAACCACTGGAGTGGTTTATCCTCCTCATTTCATGGCAAGTACTAGCCCCTCCTACAGCAGTTCTGACAGCTAGAAAAGCACAAAAGAATGAATACCACTGTGCAGTGTCACCCAGTGAGACAATCATTTGGGCACTGAGTGGTAGTGTTGGCCTACTCTTAGGATATAAGAAGATAATTTTGTCAGACAGCGAGAAGCATAGGACACAAAAAGAGTGTTCTAAGAAAAATAAATCCACAGATGGGTAAACCTGTTTGCACATCTCTGTTTAAGTTACAGTAATAAAAACAAGCCAACGGTCAAGTATTCATGCATCCATAAATAGTATTTATAATGTATTTTTTGAAGCAGATACTGAATGTGCGACCTGCTTCCTAATGAAATGACAGGACTTAAAAGCCTTCTAAGGTGCTGGAAAAATTTGTCAAGAAGGATATCTAGATGTTTCTCAGAGTCCCTTTTTGCAACAATGATTGTTAAGTTTTCAGGCAGACATCATATAAGTTTACAATTCATTTTACTTTGTAAAATTAGCAGCCCTATACCTTCAAATGTGGTTCTCTAAAATGTGCATAGACACATGTTCAATGGCAAAGCACAGCCATAAAAAACACAATGTACGTCCAGTATGGGGTCCTTCACACCAATGCATCACAGACCCCTTCACAGACTATCGCTTGTGGGCCATATTATTACCATTATAGATCAAGTGAGCACCCTCACCCAGTCTGAATGCTCTGTCCCTGTGTATGAGACACTCTTGTTCTGTCCATAGTGTTTCATGCATAGGTGCCCTAGACATGGGTTCCTTCAGGGGACTTTTTGTAAATTTTTTTAATACATTATATAACTGATAAACCTCAAACTGTAATATACTAACACTGCTGTGGAAACCACTCTAAAGGTTGTAAAAGTGGTCTGACTTACATTGTTAAGATATCAGAACAGCGTACTTTGGGTTTGAAATTAGCATACTCTAAGAATACACATGTGAGCACTCTTACAACCATAAGAGTGGTCTACATTGCATTATTAACATACACAGATGCCACCCACATTATGACAAAATAACTGAGGCATACACTGTTTCCCAGCAACCACATGGTATCCATCTCTATGCAATTTTAATTAACAAAGGCAAGGAAAAAGTGGTATATTTTTAGCAGAGATTCTTTAAAGAAAGTGAGAAAGTCAAATTGGCAGTGAGAGGCACAAGACTGTTCCACATAGCAGGTGCAGCAGAGAAAAGGAATGACCACCAACAATATGGAGCTTAAGAGTAGGAATAAGGAAACAGTATTTTCTTTCAGTAATACAGGGCTAAAAACAGGTTTAGAAACCAGAGTAACAGTACATTTCACAAGAGAAACGTCTACGTAGAAAAGTGATGAACAGAAAATTATCTGAACAGTCCATATAGTCTGTGTATGAAGATTTCCTAATCAATCATGGTTTATTCTCCATCTTCCCTTCCAGCACTCCCTCCACTTCCTATTTGATAACTCATTTATAACTGCACCACTTCCTCTGGAACCCTACTATTGTCCTTACTCCACAACCTTTTCAGGAAGTTTATTCCACCCATCCTCCATCGTCTCCATGAATTAAAGAGCTAGTGGAACCAAAACAGTCAGAGAGGAAAATAATACAAATTTTAAGTAGTCCATTGCAGCTTTTTTTTAAGTATTTTTTTCTTCTTCCTTTTGCTCATTAGAGAGTCTTCTGTGTGATAGTATTGTGCTGGTTGTGTGGAACAGCTCTTAGAAAGGCATCTGGCATATCTTTTTTCTGTCTCCCCTTCTACATCATCAGTATTGTGATCTCACCAACAACGACATTACATGTGACTGACCTGGCAGCTTCTGAGTGGCTTTTCCTAAGCAGTAGTGATGTCACAGTCAGTGAGGTCACAATGCTGATGATGTAGTGATGGGAATAGAGATAGATCTGTCAGCTGCCAGGCAGAATGCTGTCCCACACATCACACTTACTAACATCAGCAAACAATCCTCTAATTTACTAAAGGGAAAAGAAAAAGTACCTCAGATATAAAAGGTAATGGTTAGCTACTTTTAAAAAACTGATATTAATTCTATGTAGTACACTAGCTCTTCAATTTTTCTTATTGTCCTTTTTTGAACCTTCACCACTCCACTTGAGTGCATTCCCCAGATGGATGCACAGTTTCTTTATTTGAACAGATTTGCTGAGTTCACCCTTTCATGAACTTGAAAGTCTCCATCATGTCCCCCTCTCCCTTCTTTCCTTCTATTACTCCATGCGGAGTCTATTAAGACTCTCATTGTATGCCAGTTGCCCTTTATGACCTTCCATTGCACTTTCTCTAATCAATCCCTATCCTTTCTTAGATGTGGGCCCTAGAACTGAACAGAATGCAGTATTCCAGATCTTGTCCCACCAGTGATCTATACAGAGGCACTACCTCTTCCCTTCTTTTGCTAGTAGTCACCCTCCCTATGTGCCCCAGCATTCTGCTAGCCTTACAGTATACTCTGTTGTACTGAACAGCAAGTTTAGGGTACTGCTGATTCCACCACCACCAGGTTTCTCTCCTCCTCCATGCCCTCTACTGACATCACAACAATATCATGCATTCTTTCAGGATTTTCCAGTCCTACAGTATGTTCACCACCCTGCACTTTTTGGCACTGAATTTCAACTTCCAAATACAGGACAACGTCTCCAGTCTATGTACAGCCAGACTCATAATTTTAACCCCTTCCTCACCATTGATCTTTCCACAGAGCTTGGTAACATAAGTGAACAGGCACACTGAGACCAGGGGAAGTCACATCCCAAAGACCTGAAATAATCCAGGCAGAGCTAGCTGACAGGGACCAGGATATATCCAGGCCAGGAGAAGCTAACTAGGCCCAAAGAGCACTCTTGAGCCTTAACTATTACACAGATAGTCTATAGCTAAGATGACAGTGACTCACTGAAATATTATTAAGAAAATATTTCTTCTATAATAGCAATTATAAATAACTTTCACCAGAATTCATGTTCATCTACTTGCATCTCTCTGAGGTAGTGACCATAGAGCGATAACATCTAAGTGCAAAGCCTTCTAGCTGCAAGGGAAGACATAAACAGTTTCATAGAGAAAAAACAGAAATAACTTATCAGGGATAGACACTGAGTATGTGCATCATAAGTATGACCCTAGTTCCCTTTTCTGATCCGGAAAATTACACCTATGGCTACTGAGTGTCCCCTGGTGGGTATTGTGGATAAGACTTGATGACAGTTTCCTGCAGAGTGGTAAGACTGAATTAGCTCTCTTTACCTCTAGCACAGGTAACTAGGCAACATGCAGAATATTAGCAGTCAGGGTTACAGGTCCAAATAAGACTGCTCTTAGGGAAATGCTTTGCAACATGCATACATAAGTTAGGCAATACGTGAGTCAGGATATAGCTTTGAATAGTTGTTTGTGATAGGAACACCGACATAGCAGACATCTTGTATGGTGTCAGGAATAAGATCAGTCTACAGTATTTGCTGATGATATCAAATTGGGGGCAGTAGTGGATGATATAGCAGGTTGACAGGGGCTGCAGGATGACCTGACCAAACTGGTGGAGTTTTTGAAAGCATGGCAGTTGGGGTTCAATGTGAAAAAGTGCAAAGTCCTGCACTTTGGAGCAAAGAACCCAGGGAGGGGTTACCAGCTGGGAGGGGTGCAGCTAGGCTGAGGAGGAGAAGGATCTAGGGGTGGTTGTAACAGGGAAGATGAATAATACAGAGCAGTGTAGGAGGGCAGCAGTGAAAGCCAACAGGATGCTGAGTTGTATCATGAGAGGGATCTCCTCCAGGAGCAGGGAGGTGATCCTGCCTCTCTACAGGGCACTGGTCAGGTTGCACCTGGAGTACTGTGTGTAATTCTGGTGCCTATATCTGAAGAAGGATGTGAAATTACTGGAAGGGGTACAATGCAGGGCAACAAGGATGATCCAGGGATTGGAGGTCAGACCATATGAGAAAAGGCTGAGAGAACTGAACATAAACTCCTTGGAGGAGAGAAGAGACCGGGGGGATATGACTGAGACCTTTAAGTACATAAAGGGGATAAACAAGGTTGGCACTGAAGGGATACTGAGGCTAAGGAGGGGGAAAGACATGAGAGGGCATGGCCTTAGATTGGAGGGGGGAAGATTTAGGATGGAAATGAGGAGACACTTATTCACGGAGAGAGTCATGGCAGAATGGAATGCTCTACCAGAGGAGGTGGTAGCCAGTAAGACAGTGGGTAGTTTCAAAAGGGGATGGGATAAGGTGAGAGGAGGGATAATTGGTAAGGGGAAGGGATGGGGCAGCTGCAAAGTGAGGGTGCTAGCTGCACACTCGAGCAGACTTAATAGACCAGGTGGCCTGTTTCTGCTGGCAAATTCATATGTTCATATGTTTGTATAACATTGCTGTATAATTTAATAAGGCTTACTGGTTTTGTTTCTTAGATCAGGAACTGGCATTAGGAGAAGACTGGTAGGCTCATAAAATAGTTATCTGCTCATTGCTTATGCGGGGAAAGGAAGAAAATGAGTTTGCATGACATATTGAATGAATTTTTCTGATATGAGAATTGTGAACATAATCTTTCTTGTATCTTACAGTTATGCAGTTTAGTGGGTATGTAAGTAACCTAATTATAGATATAATAATAATTACAATAAACTGCCTGAGTTTTGTGAACACACCCTGGATCTGTTTTGTTATATGCATAGAAATTGAGAACTCATAGTATTGCATCATATGAACCCTGGCATGGGCATCTGGTTTTGGTACTGGTTCTGATTCTGGTGCCGGTTCTAGGTAACAATTATGGTGCCCGAACTGATCAGTGACGTACATCCAGGAGTTAACTTCGAAAACTCATTGCGGACATGGTAGGAATAATTCTTGTAAGTATGGAAATCCTAACAGTTTATAAAGTACTGGCAAGGTTCAAACAGTTTCAGTTTCAGTTTTTTGTATTAGAACCCCCAATCCATGTAGGGGTTGCATTTAGTTATAATTTTAGACAAATTAAGCAAACTTTTAAATTACATCTCATACACATTGTACCAATCCTCTATGCACAATATTATACTCACACAAAAAACCCTCCCATTCTAAGTTAATAGCATCCCAGGACACATAGTATTGCTGGAAGAAGGCCCATGATATATAATTGGTTGGAAGGATTCAGTATCTAAGTATACACCTATTTATCAAAATTTTGGGATTAAGCCATCACTATTGAACCAAGAGTTTCCCTACTTCAGAAAGTATGGGATCTATTTGAAGAAAACAATCTGATGTCTTTCAATTAAATAAGGGCTAAATATAATACATGTGCACATCACTTTTTTCATTACCTTCTAATTTGGGATTTTATTTTAAGATTTAATTTTTTCTTTAACTCCATCAATTATTGAAACTATTTTTTCATCCAAAAATCCAAATCAGAAACCTCTCTCTGCATTTTATCAATTATTGCAGGTTTCTGGGTCTTTTAATCTTGATTGTTTAAATTACATGTGGGGACAACATCTTTGCCATGCTCTTACCAAGGAGGACAGGAATACTATAATCTTATATCCTCAGCAGGAATTCTATTTTACTAAGCTATAACAAATTCAGTTTAAACATTATGCACCAAATTTGACACCGGCTAGATTGCACAGATTTGATCCTGCTGTTAAGGAAAACTGCCTCAAATACCAATCTAACCCAGGGTCCCTTATACATATGTTTTTAATTTGCAAGAAAATCACTAAATTCTGGGATTCCATTTTTGAAATCCTAGAAGGTGCTATGGATATGAAATTAACTCATGATTTGTCATAAATTCATTTAGGTTTAAATTTAAGGAGCTGTAATTGTTCAGAATCACAGTGTAAATTACTCTTGCTGGGAATACTGATAGTGAAAAAATGTGTTTTGATGACTTGGAAGGATTGCAGTCCCCCACGGTAAGAGTGTGGCTATACTGCTTAAAGCAAATACATTACTATGTATGGAATAAAGCAAAAACCTTCCAGGCTATTTGGGAACCATTTATTATGTTTGCTTGTGCGCATGTGCAAGGAACATAGTGCCACCATATGAGTTTTCGTAGGTGTGCCTCCCCCACTTCCAATGCCCTGCTCCTTTTTGCAGGCGCGGCTGCATTGCACCAATGAACGCCCAAGCCATTCAGATGCAGTGGCATACAGTTCTGAGAAAAACATCGCTACAGTCAGCCATCGGCAGTATGCAAATTGCCGACTCGTCAGCACTGCATCTGAACTGTCATAGACAGTTCGTCCCTCCCCCACGAACACCTGCCAGAACACGCTGGGAGCCTACCCCAGCATGGTCATGAGCTCCTCCACTCCTGGAACATGGTATGACCGATGGGGATGCCCAACTCGCCGCCCTCTCTGCCCCCCAAAACAAACTTCCTGGTGCCACGCTGGGAGCCCACCAGCGGGCAAAATCCCATGTCCTGTACATGCTGGGAGCCCACCCAGCATGCTCATGTGCTCCCTCCACCCCAGCACACTGTGTGACTGACGGAGTTCCTAATCCTCTGCCGGCTCCATTGCCCCCAAAGCAACTTCCTGGTGCCACACTGGGAGCCCATCCCAGTGTGGCCGAAGTCTGTGGCCCATGGGGGTGCCCAATCCCCCACCAGCTCCACTTCCCCCACCCAAATAAACTTCCTGGTGCCATGCTGGGAGCCCACCCCAGCGGAGCAAAAGTCCCATGTCCTGTACATGCTGGGAGCCCACCCCACCATGCTCATGTGCTCCCCTCCACCCCCGCACACTGTGTGACTGACGGGGGTTCCCAATCCCCCGTCGGCTCCACTGCCCCCCCAAAAGCAAACTTCCTGGTGCCACACTGGGAGCCCATCCCAGTGTGGCCGAAGTCTGTGGCCCATGGGGGTGCCCAATCCCCCACCAGCTCCACTTCCCCCACCCAAATAAACTTGCAGGTGCCATGCTGGGAGCCCACCCCAGCATGGCAAAAGTCCCACGTCATCTTAAAAAAAAAAAAACTAGAATAAAAGAAAATGGTCCCTCATTGGACTCTCTTGCCCCTGAACCCAACCCGCGCCCGCCCTCTGCGTACCCCAGCTCCCCACTCCCCATACTTACCTCCAGAGGCTGGCATGATGATCTTCGGTGGACAGGGAACACGTCTGCACTCTTCAAAGCTGATCGCGAACTGAAGAAATGCCGGTAAGCTGTTTAATGACATAAATTTTTTTTTTTTAACTTTGGTGCATATCTCAGCCATTTTGGGGAATTTTTTCAACAAATTTTCAACATGGGGTTCTTGGGACCCCACCTCAAGAACTCAGCCACTGTCATTTTGTTATTCGGTCCCAAAAGGTGATTTTGCTGTCACTGCGTGGAACCACCTTTCGGGACTGAGTAATGAAACGATAGTGTCACAGTTCATGAGGTAGACACCCAAAACCCTGTGTTGAAAATTTGGTGAATAAATTCCCAAAAATGACTGTTTTACGAGCATGCATTGTGCAGTTCCTATGCAAGCTCGTAACTTCAAGAATTTTTATTGTTTTCACTCCATATGTGCAACATTGCCACTTTACCACACCTCCTTATGAGCAGTACAGCTGTCATTTTTCACTTCTTGCCCAAAATGTGTTTTCACGTATGTAGCACACAATGGCGCAGTCAGTGCTGAAATCAATGTTTGGAACAGATTAAGAAAATCACAGTGACACTGTTCATGTTCAGAGGTCTTAGAATGGCTATGTTGAAAATTTGGTGACAAAAGTCCATAAAATGACTGTGCTATGAGCGTGCATTGCACAGTTTCCACGCACCCTTGTAAGTTTACAAATTTGTAATATTTTCAGTCCAGATTTTCAACACTGGCACTTTTCCCCACCTCCTTATGAACAGTACAGCTGTCATTTTTCACACCCTGGCCAAATGTGATTTCACACTTCTGGCGCAGAAATGCGTGGTCGCTGTGGGAAATCAGTGTTCGGGACACAGTAAGAAAATCACAGTGGCACTGTTCATGAGTGGAGGTCCCAAAATGCCTGTGTTGACAATCTGCTGTAAAAAATTCCCAAACTAATTACATTACGTGTGTGCGTTGTGCAGTTTCTACGCACACTCGTGACTTCACCAGTTTTTTTATATTTTCACTCCAGATTTTCAACATTGCCATTTTTTACACCTCCCTATGAATAGTACACCTGTCATTTTTCATATCCTGTTCAAAATGTGTTTACACACCTGTGGTGCCAAATGGCATAGTTGCTGTGCAAAATCAGCTTTTGGCTAATGAACTGATATTGCAACTATTCATGAGGTGGGGGTCACAAAAAACCCATGTTGAAAATCTGGAGTGAAAATACTGAAGAACGCCTGGGGCATTAGGGTTTCCAACCATAATGCCCCACCCTGTAGAGACTGACAGGCATCAGGCATGTGACTTGGGATTGTTGCCTGTAATCCTCATGCCATTCCACCCCCACCCGCACCCTGCAGCCAGTGACAGGCATTGAGGTGTGCCTTGGACTCTTCAGCCCCAAAGTTCACCCCATTCTCCTATACTGCACCAATCTCACCATATTTCCTTATGGAATGGGGTAAGCATAAGGCCCAAAGACCCCAAGGTACACCATGGCACTTGTTGATGTCTGCAGGGCAGGGTGTGGTGAAATGGTGTGGGCGTTGTGCCTGATGACCCAAAGGCACACCCCAATGCCTGTCAGTCTCTGCAGGGTGGTGGTGGGGTTGGCTTCAGTTCAATACTTCACTGCCATTCCTATTATGCATCTCTCTAACTCCTACACTACCAATGCCAATGCCAGCAAGCAAACATTCGACATTGACAAATGCTTGTTAATATTGACCTACCAATATCTAAGCCTTTTCTGCAGACCTTCTAAGATGCTAGGTTCTTTTCTTGCTTTTTATTAACTGTGCACCAGAGAAATACTTCAATCATAAGAATTTTGAGTTAAACATTGCTGAAAAATCTATATATGTAAGTTAGTAATACTGTAAGTGGTGTCATATTTTGATGCTTTTTATACTTAATGCTTTTCGTATGGATCTTAGCATTCTTTTTTTAATTGAACAAGTTTTATTAGTTTAACAATAAGAAACACATCTCCAGTTATACAGTAAAGAGCAATGAACAGGACATTAATTACATAAACACCCACCTTCCCCCCTCCCTTCCCATGACTACACACATTACCAAGTCTCCATCCATCCATCTTAAGGTAGACTAGGGCCTCACGGCTTCCAAGCTACCATGAGTGCCTCAAGAACACCCCAAAGTGATGTGTATGCCCCAGTCCCACCTCGCATATAGGCTATCTGCCGTTCCAATTGTAAAGCCAAGGCGCACTCCCTGTACCATTCCATCAAAGTGGGAGCCTGGTCACTCACCCAATGCCTCATAATTACTAACTTAGCTGCTGCAGCTATAAGTGACATGTGTGCCCTTTTGGCCTTAGACGTGTCGGTTGGAAAGAGACTAGTCAAGCATACCCTGGGGGTAAACAAGGTTTCCAAGCCAAGGATAGGGTCTAAGGTATTCTTAATAGACTGCTAAAAGGCCTGGACCTAAGGGCATACCCAAATCATATGATACAAAGTACCAGCGTCCCCTTTACACTTCCCACAAAGGGATGTGGTCACCGTCCCATATTTATACAGCTGGAAGGGGGTTAGATATATATTATGCAGTATATTAAATTGTACTGCCCTCAACCTATCTTGTTTTATAAATTTATACATTGAAAGCCAAATTTTCCTCCAGAGGTTGGGCTCCTCCGGAATTCCCAGTTCCTTGGTCCAGTAATAACAAACCCCTACCGGTAATCTAGCATCCCACTCTTGACGGGTTTATACAAATTTGAGACTGAACGTAGCTGGAAGGCTATATGTAGAAGCATAGCTAAATCTCTATCCCCCGGCACTACCGGCATAACCTGAGAGAAAAAGGAGGTTAGGGCGTTAATGACTTGCAAGTACTTAAATGTTTCCTTGGGTGAAACATTTAAGGGCACTTGCAACTGGCTAGAGGGAAGTCACTTTCCATTCAACCACACATAGGATACCCTGGAGCAATTTAACTGGGGCCAGAAAGTGGAAGACAGCGGTGCACCCCCGATCTTAAAATTCGAGTTACCAACAATGGGCTGGTCAGTTGAGTGGTACCTCCTTATTGCGAGGTGCCTTTGTATCTGATGAAGGGCCTTTAATGACCATCACATGGGGTTATTTCTAAGCAACTTGGGGATAACTGATGGGGAGGCATATAGGAGGGCTGACAGTGAACATTTAGCTTGCACTGATAGGTGCTGCTCTACAGTATGTCTAACCACAACGGTGCTTATCCTGTGTGATTACTCCCTCTATCCCAATAGGCCAATTTACTAATGTGCTGCGCAGCATAGTATAGGAAAAAGGAAGGGGCAGCCAATCCACCTCTTAGTTTTGGGGCTGTTAATTTGAGATAGGATCTATGGACTCTTTTCTGGTTCCATACAAAGCGACTGACTGCACTTTGCAGTTTGGAGAACCATCCTTTCGGTAAATACATACCTAGCATGCCGAGAGGATATAAGATCCTTGGTAGAACATTCATTTTTATGATGCTTAGTCTTCCCCAAAAGGAAAGGGGGAGCAATCTCCACCTCTCCATGTCCCCCATTATCGCTTTGGTTAAGTTATCCAGATTATCTATTCTTATGGGGTTCAATCCCTTGCGGACATTAATGCCCAGATATGTAAGAGACTTTGTTTCCCAGGAGAGGCCGAAGGGTAATAATTCAGCCTTATTAACCCTGCTATTCAATGGAAAGATTTTTGTTTTGGCCTGATTCAACTTGTAGTAAGAGAGCTTGGAGAAGGCCTCAATCTCTGCCAATGCAGCTGGGATTGAGACCCCAGGGTCCTCAATATGCATTAGAATGTCATCTGCATATACCGAATAAGCATATCTGGCATCCCCTATTCGTATACCCTTAACAGCAGAATTCACTGCTATCCTGCGCAGTAGGGGCTCCAGGTGCAGGTTGAAGAGCAGGGGAGATAGGGGACATCCTTGCCTCATTCCCCGGGACAGCTGGAAAAGCGGGGACAGCACCCCATTACACTTGATCCGGGGCCGAGGGAAATGAATATAGGAGTTGCACCCATCTCTGGAATTCCTTCGGCATCCCGGAAGAGGACAGAGTGGCAAGAAGGAAGTCCCAGTATACCCTGTCGAACGCCTTTTCGGCGTCCAGTGAGACCAGTACCATTGGCGTGTCAGAATCCCTAGCAATTATGATAAGATGCAGTAATTTCCTCATATGATCCTGGGATAGTCTCCCCACCATAAATCCCACTTGCTCGCGACTAATAAGATTACCGACTTTGGAGAGCCTGTTCGCAAGAACTTTGGCCAATATTTTAACATCTGTATTTAATAGGGAGATGGGACAGTAACTGTCAATACTCAAAGGGTCCTTCCCTTGTTTTAAAATTAAGGAGATCGTGGCCTCTTGGAAGGTGGGGTCCGAGAACCAGTTATCGTACCAGTACTGGAATACCTCTTTTAGAATTGGGATCACTAACGAATGGCAGGCTTTATAAAAATTACTAGGGAACCCATCTGGCCCAGGGATTTATCCAGAGACATCTGCTGAACAGCCTGCTGTATCTCGCCAATAGTAATTGGGACACTCAAGTATGCCGCCTCTGTATCTGCAAGCTTAGGTAGCTTCACCGAATTGAGATAGGAACTAATATCATCGTCAGTGGGCCATGCAGCAGAGTCCACAGCACACAGTTCTTGGAAATAAAGGCCAAAGGCCTTCGCCATTTCTAGGGAGTCAGTGCAAACTCGTCCCTCCCTTCCCACATGAATCCCGGTAATAAATTGCGATGAGTCTAATTGATGAATACGCATAGCAAGCAATTTACTCACCCTCTCCCCTGTTTCCAAGTACTTCAACCTGGTTCTCTGCAGGGCAAGTTCCACCCTCTGAGAGATCAGGCCAACATATTTGGCCTGTAACTGGTGGAGTCTGGCCCAACTCTCCTCCGAGGAGGTGGGAGATAAACTGTGTTCTAATGTCTTAATAGAGGCTAAAAGGGAGTCCAATTGGGCTTTTTGTTTCTGAGCTCTCTTAGCAGCCATTTTAATTAGTTCTCCCCTTAAAGAGCATTTCAGGGCTGCCCAGACCATATCAAATCTAGCTATCGACCCCTGATTACTGCTGAGGAACGAAGTAATAAAATCTATTATATGCCTCAGCGAGGCTTCATCCTTCAGTATCTGACTGTTTAACCTCCATTGGGGTGACCTTTTGCTTCCTGCCCCTAACCAAAATTCTAGATTAACTGGTGCATGGTCAGATAATACTCTAACTGATATCTCTGCTTGCATAACTCCAGACATCGCAAAGGAGCTTATCAGTATATAATCGATTCAGGAGTATGTCCCGTGTGCTGCAGAGAAAAAAGTGTATTGCCGCACAGTTGGGTTGATGACGCGCCAGGCGTCCACTAGGGTGGCATCTCTGATGAGCTCCTTCAGTGCTCTTTGTGCAGGAGACAGCCCTCGCCACTCACGCCCAGATCTATCCAGGTCTGTTTGCAGCACGAGGTTCCAATCCTCACCTAATAGTGTGAGCTTCTTAGGATCAGATACCACGATGCTCAGCAGCTTCACAAAAAAGGCCGGAGAGTCACAATTTGGGCCATATACTGAGCCAAGTAGTATCGGGTGGGATTCTAAATGGCCATGTATAATAATGTAACGGCCCTCCGGGTCCCAGATTTCCTGGACCGGCTTAAAAGGGACATTTTTCGCTATAAGAATGGCAACTCCACCCCTGTTCGTGGATATCCCTGCTCCCACAGCCTGCCCAACCCATGATCTTCTGAAGAGGGTAACATCCTCTCTCCTCAGATACGTTTCTTGAAGAAAAACAATTTGTGCCCTTAACTGCCGTAAGTGCCTCAATATGGTGTGCCTCTTGACCCTATCCTTGGCTCCATTGACATTCCAACTAATGAAGTTATATTTACTAGTCATGTCATTATACTAATGTAACACGGACAGAGAAAGAGAAAAGATGTCCACAATGGACTATACAGAAACCCCACTGAGTCATCAATAACTATTCTATCATTCGGGACCCGTAATGAACCCTGGATCTTAGCTGTCTTTGATGTAAAAACTGTTTTTGCTTACTGTAACATGCTATATTGGAAAAAGCTTTTCTTTTTGTTCAATAAAATTTTAAAAAATACACATTGTACCTCCCCTACCTGTTTAAGGTGTTAAACTGATAAACTGCATGTTCATCACTGCCTGCTGTACCTAATGTGTTTTCAATAGGTTGTGTTTAAAGCATTTAGGCAGACATACTGGGCCGGATATTCAAACTGCGTTATTTTGTGGCACAAGCCCTTGCGCTGCACAAAATAGTTGCGCAGGGGTGTGGCCGGAACGATATTCAAAGGAGATGCGATATTGAGCAACTCCTTTGAATATCACCCCCCGGCCAAAGCCACTGTGCATGGCACAGTGGAACTTGTGCCACTGCAAGTGGTCAGAGTGGAGCATTCAACTTGCGGTGGCGCAAGTACCATTGCGCCATGCGCAAATTTCCGATATTCAAAAGGTGACATGCAAATGGGGTCATAATTCATGCAAGGCGCAGGGGGGGCCATTTGCATCTGTTTATGGCCCCATTTGCATGCCATTAGCATACAGGTGCACCGATCCCCGAGGACTTGCGCCTGGTGCCCTGCCAGGCAGCAGCTGTCGGGGACCGATGCCCCTGCAGCCGATTGTGGGCAAAGAGTAAAAATCCTCCCCACTGGCCTGATTCAGGGCAAAAGCATTAAACTCCCCTCCTGACTGGTCGATCGTGGGCAAAGCTAAATACCCCCACCAGCCCAATCGCGGGCAGCAAGTGCCCCCAACATAACCCTGGTGGTCCAGTGGACGATAAGCCCGGTGCGGGCAGCAAATGTATAAACACCCCGAACATATCCCTGGTGGTCCAGTGGATCGATAAGCCCGATCACGGGCAGCAAATGTATAAACACACCCCGAACATATCCCTGGTGGTCCGAGTGGACTGATAAGCCCGATCGCGGGCTGCATTACTAAACCCCCAGGAACACATCCTGGTGATCTGTGTCCCCCACCACCCACTCACAGCCCCACCACCCCGCTCCCCGGCTGCGGGGCGAGTGGTGGGGGCAAATGAGTGGTGGGGTGGGGACACTAGATCACCAGAATGTCTTAAGAAATGTCTAATATGCAGCCACTCAACCTCAGTCACTGAACCCCAAGGATGTTAGGAATATGTTACCATTGCTGCGATGGTATCGTCCGAACCGAAAAATACTCGAGAATGTTTATACATTTGCTGCACGGAAACGTATCGATCACTGAGCCATCGAGATACGTTCGAGAGGACACTGCTGCCCACGGGCTGGTGAAGTGTTTAAACATGCCCGCGATCGAGCAATCGGTGGTTTCTGCTTTTGTGATTCGACCAGTCGAGGTGAGTGGGGACTTTTACGCGCATGCGATCGGGACTGCGAAACACAGAGGATGGGTTGAGGGCCATCCACAGGTGGCAGCTGCTGTGTTGCGCCCTGCAATGTGACAGCTCACCTGTTGGTGGCCCTCGACTTGATCCTTTTTTTTTTGGCTCAAAGTTGTGCAGGCGCAGGTTGGGGGTTGTGCCTGTACAACTCTGCACAGCCCGGCTGAATATTGGGCTGTGCAGTTTATGCATGGTTCCTCCCCCTCCAGTTCAGCATGCATTCATTTGCATTGCGCTGTTGCTCAGCATGTTTTCAGTGGCGCAACTGCCTCCTGCTGAATATCGCAGAATGGTGCAATTTCAGACTTGCGCAGGCGCAACCCTATTGCGCATGGCGCAACCCTTTTGAATATCTGGGCCACTGTGTTTTACTGTTTTAAACATATTGAATTGAGTTAAATTGTATTCAGCATATTCTATTAACTGTATTCAAAACATTTTGGCAAATTGTTTTAAATTGTGTTATTGTGTTATGTTATATTGTGGTTGGCTGTGTTTAAAGCACTTAACCAACTTGTGTTCAGAGTATAGAGGCAAGATGTTTTATACCAGCGCACCACCCCTCTCCTCAAGTTGTTCCTATTGTGTTTAACTCAAGCAATCTATACAAATTTTAAACCCACTTTGGTTGCATAGTGCTGTTGTTTTGATTTGTGCATTGTGATTCTTGTATATATTTTAAACTGCATATTTTATTTACTGCAGCCCATTCTCTCTCCCTAAGGTCGAAGCTGCCGTGATACCTGCATATGTAGCCAAATTGTTTCCACTTTTAAACTGCATTTTAGTGCTATAGTGTCTAATTTTCAACTGCATTTTTTCTTTTACTCCATTCAACCCCCTTCCCCAGATGGAGTTATCGTGTTTGCCTGTCTATATTCTAATTAGCTAAACGCATTTTCAGGTTACAATTTTGTGCAGTTTTGTTTCATTCTGAATCTTTAAGCAAATTGTGTGCACTTTTGGACTGGATTTTACTTTTTTGTTTGGTTTCCTGTGTTCAGGCAAATTGTACACTTTATGAATTCTAACCCTTTACAACCCCAACTTTGCTACTTAAACTGCTTATATTTAGATAAATTTAATTACCACATAAACAGCAACTCTTCTGCCCCCATTTGGCTGCTACCATATTTTTACTGCTTGTATTTAAACACATTTTGCTACTTTTTAAATTGAAATCCATTCCCCCTGCGTTTCCTGTTACTGTATTTGCTACTGCCTTGATTGCTTGTATTTCATTTTGGAAATTGCAAACCCCTGCCCCTTGGTTTCCCTGCTACTGTATTTAATTGCTTCTATTTACTTTTGAAAACTTCAACCCCACCCATCTCAGGACCCTCTGAGTTGTACACATTTCTTCACTGTACCCCCCCAACAGGTTATGAACTGTTCTTACTAAATTCAGTTCAATTACATTAGGTTTGACCAGAATGATCCACTGATAAAAAAATGACCTTTAATGCAATAAGGAAGGAACTGACTAAACATATGAATAGGCAAAGACAGCACACTGCAGATTCAGAGGACTTTAAACATCACAGAAGACCCACAAGCCCATGCCGCCACCTAAATCCTCAGCTCAAACCCTATGGGTACTATGCAGGACCTTTGATAGACAGTTCACCCATGCTGTAGCAACAAACGTGCTGCTGATGCTGATTACAGCACAGGCAACATGCTGCCTGGCATTACAGTACCAGGCATTATGTCTCCCAGGAGTCACAGCGCCAAAGCACCTTCCCAGGAGACAGTCCGCTTTTGAGGGGGGCTGCTGCCCCGTGCCCCCTGCAACCCCCAAAACTAAATATAACCTCCTCTGGGGCAGATATGCCTTGGATGGGGCAGAAATTATGTGGGCACAAAGAACAACCGGAGTGAGAGTGATCTAAAATCAAGATTGCCCTTTCACTGTTGCCTTTGTTGTGGCACCCTAATTGCGGTGGCAAAATGTAGTTGGCAACTTGATGGGATACATGATAGCCCAACTGGTTTTTCAATTGCAAGGAAACCAGCTTTACACCACTGCCCCTACAATAGATACCATAATACTTTAAGGGTCCTGAGATGGTTTTACTTAAATTGAATCACTCTTTGCATTATGCAACTCAAACTATGTATATGAGATATGATAGATGCGGGGATAACCAAGAATACATAATTTAACTTACCACATGAGCTGCAAAATGTGTCTAGTCAAGAACGGAATTATTCCAAAACAAAAGACAACCCGAGCGGTACAAAAATTCATAACAAGGTACTAAAATGTTATAGGTTTCTTCAGGACTTTCACAGTGATTGTAACCATCAGCCATTAAAACTCAATTAAAATTGCAAATAGCAGAACTTCTACATTAAGAGTTATTCTTAAAAGCAAATGAAAACACTGACAACAATCCCTTTTACAAGCAGGAAATGAAACCAGATGGTTTTACAAAGTAAGTGTTTGACTATACAGTTATAAATTGACAAATGGTTTTATAGTTAGCCACAGGGGTATAAAAAACACATAGAGAGTTTAAAAGTAGACTTCCTAGGTATTACAATATCCCCACAAGGTGCAGGTTTGTCTAAGCAGTTACAAGACTACATTGCAGCCATGAAATACCCCCCCCCCCCAAAAAAAAAAATAAAACAACCCCAGAGTGTATTAGCATCAGAACATTTTGCTTCAGGTCACCTTTTACAATCTACCTTAGCCTAATAGTTAATGGAGACTTCATGATTAGCTACCTTATTCAGTATAGTGGGCAAATCTTTTATTAAATATGGGTGTTGTGTTATAACCATATATCTATATCCCTACCTGTCTGTCTGTCTATCTATCTATCTATCTATCTATCTATCTATCTATCTATCTATCTATCTATCTATCATCTAGTATTATATTGTAGTTATAATGCCATCAAAGTTCATTATCATTATGGTATTATAATAAAAATTAATTGCAATTCTTATAGTAATTGCAATAATTGTTATAATGCTTTTTAATTATATACATTATATAACATTATTTTATATGCTAATATACTATAACAATCTTACATATTTTCAAAACATATATTTTGCCTTACCTAGCAATATCCCAATTTTGCTGCTTCATGAAAGAAATATTCATGCTTTGACACCATCAGGCTTAGTCTCAATTATTGACATAGTCCCAAACTGTCCTGTTCATATTTTTTGTTTGTAACCTGCTTAACTAGTCTCCTACGGGAAGGCCTGCATGCTCTACCTCTCTGTATTCCAAATCACAATCCATTTTTTAAGGAATAAAAGAAGTTTTGCTTATTTTTAATTTATTTATTTATTGAAATGTTTTACCAGGAATTTTAACATCATGAAAGCTCTAGCGGCTGCCCGCGGAGTGGCTGCACGCATGAGTGGCTCACGCAGGAGTGGCGTGAGTCACCAGCGTGAGTCTATGGTGGGAGGTTGCAAGGAGACTGCTTAGAAAATATTTGTTTTATTTATATTCTTTAAAGTACAATACACATGACAAAGGAGTTCTATGAGGGGTGAGATATGTATTTGGATGGGTTGTAACTGTATACGTATAGTAGTATATATACACACTGTAGGTGTTATTTTAAAATGTTTAATAATAGCATTTGCTGTCCCCTAGGATTGTACAGAATTCTATCTGCCCTGTCCTTCCTTTGACTGTAGGTTACATTTATTGGTTAGAACTCAGGCAGTGGCTGAGTTATTAACTCTGTGTAGTTTGGTAGCTCATTGTGGAGTGGTGATCCACTTTAAGACTATCTCGCTTAATTTGTAAATGAGGAACATAACTACCCACACTTTATAATACTTCATCAAGGTGGCAGCAACATGATTATGTGTAAGGTCTGGGTTGGACAGTCCTTTATTGCCTTATACTATAGACCCTTTGGAGGCATTGGGATTGATTGTTCTTGAGTGCCTATCTCTGGTACTTTCTCTCTGTGGTGGCAACACAAAGTGTTAGCCTGACTGTGTCTGGTATTTTTGAGTTGTCCTGTTACCCGGGGACAGCAAAAAATAGCAAATATGCTTAGAGTTTTAGTATTGATGACTTTATTTACATACAGTATGTGAGCATTTTTACTACTGGGCATGGGTCTAGCTGGAGCAATAACTATAATTTCTTAATGACAATATTCATTATAATGGGGCTTTTACAGGTTGTGGATTTAAAGTTAATAATGAATGTTTCTTTATTATTAAGAATTTTAATCACATGGCCCTAGATATTAATCTTGCTCTGGAAACTAGAGTAACACTGGGATGCTTAATTGGTATCTTTTCTGCATCTAAAGACATAGATAGACATCATACAGTCAGTAAACATAAAATAGTTCAACATTCAGATACATTTAAAAGACAATTAATATTGTTGTTGTTATTGTTATCAGGATCTGTACATTCAAACCCTGGTCTCATTGCTGCTGCCTCAGGTGGTGTTGATTTTCCCAAGCATTCACTTAATATTGTTCATCTAAATATACAAAGAGTTTTGGCAAAGTGGTATGATTTCTTGGCTTGGTCCACTCAACACCAGTTTGATATAATTGTGAACACCACAGTGTAGAACCCAGTATTATTACCAAGGCTAGTAAGGGTGACACTGCATCTACCTCCACTGTTAATAACAACCAGATTGAGGGAGTCAGAAACACAGGTAGTCACCTGGCAACATCAAACCAATGTCAGATATTTGTGCTAGGTAATACTGTTATTAACAATGACAAGTCAATTGTTGATGAATTTAATAAGTACTTCGGTTCTATTTTCTCCCCTAAAATTCCATGCACTATTAATAATGATGACAGTGACCCAGAGTGCTCCTTTACTGTAGAAGAAGTACATGCTGAGCTTCTTAAACTTAACATTCATTCTGGCTCAGGACCAGATGGTATACATCCCCTAATGTTGAAATACTCTGCTAACTATTTGGCTTCTTCCCTGTCCATTATATTTAACACCTCACTAACTGAGGGCATCGTTCCTAATGACTGGTGTTATGCAACGGTCATCCATATTTTTAAGAAGGGGAATAGAGACTAGGTACAGAATTATAGACCCATCAGCCTTTCCTCCCATATCTGTAAGGTCACGGAAAATTTGATCAAATCTAAACTTGATGCCATAATTTATGATAAAGGTTTAATAGATCAGACACAACATGGCTTCACAAAGGATAGATCATGTACTACCAACCTCATTTCATTTTATAACAATGTTAGTAAATGTATTGATACAGGGACTGCTACTGAAGTGATCCTTTTGGACTTTGCAAAAGATTTTGACAAAGTCCCCCATCATGTTCTGATCTCAAAGCTATTGCATCTAGGTATCAGTAAATGTTTAACTAAATGGATCAATAATTGACTACAAGGGCGTTTACGAAGAGTAACGATCAATAACATACTCTCAGAAGGATGTTCTTAGAGTAGTGAGATTTCGCAGAGGTCAGTCCTGGGCCCCACCCTGTTTAACATATTTATTAGGGCCATTGGTCATAACTTAAGTAATAATCTCACTAAATTTGCTGATGATTCGAAATTAGATGGTGAGGTACATACTTTTAATAAACATCTTTCTTTAGTCAGGGACCTTGGCACAATTGAAACCTGGGCCAAGCATAACGTAATCTCTTTCAATATTGACAAATGCAAAGTTCTACATTTTGGGAACAATAACCCAAAATATAAATATATACTTGATAACACCATTATTAATAGTGGCCCCACTGAGAAAGACCTTGGTATTATGGTCAACAATACTTATCATCTAGTGATCACTGCCTCTCAGTAACTAGGAGGTCTAGGAGCTTGATTGTAAACTTTAAGTGTTCTTTCACTAGTTTATTTCATGTACCTTTGTTAACATATTTTGTTTTTTGTATAGTTTGTGATGTGTATTTATGTATTTATCTTTTATACACTGATGAACATCTAAACAGGACTGTCTTGTAAACAGGGTAATTTCCCTTATGACATGTATTTATCCTGTATAAAAATAAACATTTTATCTATCTATCTTACTCGAAAGCATTCAGAAGTCAGTCACTAGAATCATACCTTCACTCAAAAGTCTGCCATACCTGGACAGACTGAAAGAAATTCAACTTAATTTACTGAATGCTAGAAGACAACAAGGGGATTTGCTATTTTTATACAAAATATTACAATCACCTGTCTTAATGAATCTTTGTGGTTTTCAGTTTGGCGCTTTTCATGACAATCTCAGTTCACATAGAAAATTAAAAGTTCCCCAAGTACTAACCAACAAAAGGGATAACTTTTTTACAGCAAGATTTGCTAAACTCTGGAATAAATTACCCAATGAAATTGTGAACCAATCAACATTTATCCATTGCAAAAGGTCCATAGACAAAGCCTTCTATAACAACTATAGTATGGTATGAATTGCCCACTGACCTGGGGGACAATCACGATAGGCATTATTGCCTCCTTTTCCCCTAAAAAATGTAAGAACCTAAGAAAGACAGGTAATTCGATGATTAATTTAGAGGGTTATAGTCTCTTTTGTAGTGATAGGGTTGGTCGCGTGTGGGGGGGTTCTTTTATATAAAAAATTATCTCTCAGTCCTGCAGGATGAGCCACTTGGGGATATGGTCCCCTTGTGAAATGCCGTCTGTGACACTTAAACTTGGCCCTAGTAAGCTACTATCATTAATGGTTATTTATGTTCCATCAGGTAAACAAGATGCTGGCCTGGATTTTATTTGGGCATGTAGAGGGACCATTCCTCATAACTGTGAGGTTATTATTCTTGGTGACGTTAATATGAATTGGAAGGGGAAAGATGTTACCTAATTCAGGACAAGACTGACAGATCTTAGATTGACTCAGATAATTGAGGTCCCGACTAGGGTACATTACAAAACTGCTTTTTCTTCAATATTAGATTGGATTCTTGTTTCTGATGTCAATAAAATTAAACAATAAGGCATTTTGTCAGATTTCATTAGCGACCAGAGCCCAGTATACTGCTGCTGGTCTGCCAAAAGAAAAACTGTCACACCAGAATACATTTTCTCACGTTATTTCAAGAAATTGGATACAGACATATTCAAAGAGGCCTTGTCAACTTTTGACTGGTCCTTTCTGAGTAGCTTTCTGTTAATGAATGATGTTTTGCCGGCCTTCTATAGGCAATTCTAGTCCATCTGTGATTTATTTGCTCCTCTTAGAAGATTGCATATTAGGCAAAATAGACAGGAGTGGGTTACTCCTGAGTTATTAGATCAACTTAAGGATAGAAATAAAAAATGGGGACTTAACTTGTTTGTTGTCTTACAAAAGGGCACAAAACAAATGCAAGTCAATGGTTAGGAACTTAAAAAGATAATATTTTATTCAGAAACAAAAACAGTTTAGGGGCAGGAATGTCTCGGATACATGGAATTTAATAATATTCTTGGAAGGAAGACCATAGCTTCCTCTCAGATAATTAAGACAGCTGCTGGAGCAATAAGTGAGCCACTAGCAATAGCTGAAGAATTTATCTATTTTTCTGACTTATCTGATTATGTGCCTAAAACCAGTTGTGATATAGCCCCCTGATAGTCATGAATTTAACAACCATAAACAGTTAGGAATTCATCCTAAATTTTATTTTAGGATACTTACCCCTTTGAAGTTCTTTCGTACCTGAATAAATACAATCTCCACCCTTTGGTGGGAAATAACGTCTTGGACTTTAGGCTCATGAGGATCACCGCAGGCATCATTTGCTTTCCTCTAACAAAAAAGTTTAATTTATCTCTTTGCACTAGTTGCTTCCCTGAAACCTGGAAGCAGGCCACTATTGTTCCTGTTTTCAAGGCTGGGGGACACATCCCGTGTTAAGTATTATCACTCAGTTTCTTTATTGGCACTACTTTCTAAGATATTAGAGCGAATTGTGTTTGACCAAATTATAGAGTACTTATCTAATTATGATCTCTTTACACCAGCACAGCATAGTTTCCATCCTGGACACAGCATGTCAACAGCCTTGGTCAGGTTCACACAGGTGGTCCACCAGGCTCTTGATAAGGGGTAATTTACTGTGGCTGCCTTTGTGGAACTGACCAAGGCCTTTGACTTGGTCAACCATGATTTCTATTGATGGCCCTGGTTAAAATAGGTCTTTCTACTGAGGTCACCGGTTGGATAGAGAATTATCTTTCTGGGTGCTCTCAAGCAACAAAGATTATGAGCATTTCTTCTTCTCTCTCTGCTGTTCCATTGGGTGTTCCTCAGGGGTCTATCTTGGGTCCTTTACTATTTAGTTTATTTTTAAATGCACTACCTTTAGTTTGTACTAACACATACATTTTTTTTTTTATGCTGATGATGCAGTGTTCCTCATGAGCGGGCCCAATCTAGTGGTAATAAGCAACAAATTGGCTTGTGACTTTGTCACAATACAAAACTGGTTCGCTGGCAGAAAACTGGTTTTGAATGGGGTAGAAAAAACAAAACAATGATTTTCTATAATCCTAGGAAAAAATTAAGTGAGATACCTACCTTATTGATACATGCTTTAAAGGGAAAAGCTATTGAACAAGTTCAAACTTTTAAATGTTTGGGGCTCATATTAGATGAGAGTCTATCTTATGAGCAAGATATTTGTACTATGATTAAACAAGCTCATCAGATACTAGGCTCTCTCTATATAATTAATTCACTCATTGTTCCAATGACTAGATTGATACTTGCTCAGAGTTTTCTTCTACCACTGGTGGGTTATGGCCTGTGAATCTACCATTCAGCTAATCAGGGCTGTTGAACAAGAGTAAAATGTTAACCAATCAAATAGCAAGATTTGCCACAAAGTTACCAACTTCTAAACATCAGTGTAGTCTTTATGATAGCTTGGGTTGGTTAAAGTTACAATAGAGGTATCAGTTACAAACTGGAATTTGGGCAAAAAAGATTATGCTTAACATGGTTCCATGCTGTTTTCATGAGTTTTTCACAAAAACATGTCTCAGTAGCTAAAACATAAATCAGATCTACTCATTATACTAGGTTTGCAGTTCCTATGATGAAAACATCTCTTGGACAAAAATCATTATTATACTCTTTACTGCGTGTATACAATACTTTACCTTTGGCGATATCTGGAGCTTGTACAGCTTTACCTGTGTTTAAAAAAGTGTTAAGGAAACATCTCATAGACGTCAATGCCTGCAAATGTTTGACTGTATAATAATTTTGTCTACTATGTATTTCTGATGTTTTTATATTTGTTGATTGTTCTGGCTGCCTATGTAAACAGGTCTTTGGCCCATTGTCTTAACCAGATTTTAAATAAACAAAACAAAAGCAAAACAAATTTGCAACAACAGAAAGAAAAAATTACTCACCTTACTAATGTTGTTTCTTCTAATGGAGTCTTGCTATATTATGACATATGCAGTGAGTCCCAACCTTCGAACTGCTCTGGAGGTGAAAGAGTTAACTTTCCGTGCCAGGCATGGAACTTTGAGCACGAGCTTGGTTGAAAACTCTGTCTGTTGTTCTTCAAACTCAAACTGTCAGATCTTTACGAGCAAAACTCACTAAGGTTCTGTGTGGAAGCTGTAAACCTACGCTAGCCAACTGGCTACTAAATATAAGAACATATTTTTTGGTCCCAAAACAAAGACTCAAGTCAGAGGATCCAAAAAATGAAAACACAACACCCAAACACCCCAAAAAGGAGGGTGAAAAACAAGGTGGGCATCTACTAAGTGCCAACACTGCACTGCCCACCCACATCCCAAAAGCAGAGGTTCTGAGAGGGGCAGGCAGGGGAGGTCATAATATAGCAAGACTCCATTAGAAGAAACAACATTACTAAGGAGAGTAATTTTTTCTTCAAACAACATGAAGTCTTACTATATTATGACATATGCAGACTACACAGCAGTACCTCCATGGAGGAGGGACAGAACCTACTTAGGAAATAGGCTCTGAAGCACAGCTGTGCAGAACCAAGCATCACTCCTAGCCTGGATGTCCAGGAGTAATGCTTGGTAAAAGTGTGAACTGTTTTCCAGGTAGCTGCTTGACATATCTCTAAGATAGGGATGTCCTTGGCAGCAGCCAGAGACACAGCTGTACCTCTGGTAGAGTGAGCCCTCAGGCCTGAGGGAGGAACCTTACCCAGTTTTTCATAGCAAAATTGGATACAAGAGACAATCCACCTGGCAATGGATCTTTTAGTGGCAGGTTTCCCTTTACTAACCTCACCATAAGTGAGGAACAGTTGGAGGGAGTCAAACCTGTGACCCTTGGTACATTCTATGTAGTAACTAAGGGCTCTTTTGACATCTAAACTGTGCAGTCTCCTCTTGCCAGAGGAGGAATGGTCAGTGAAGTACACAGGAAGAGACATAGATTGATTAAGGTGGAAGTCTGAAACCACCTTAGGCAAGAACTTTCTGTTAGTCCTGAGGACCACCTTATCTCTATGAAAGGAGATAAAATTAGGCTCCACTGACAATGCTTGTAACTCAGTTATGCGCCTCGCAGAAGTGATGGCTACCAAAAACACAGTTTTCCAAGTCAAGTACTTAAGCTCTGCTGAAGACAAGGGCTCAAAAGAGGGTTGCATAAGCTGAGCAATGCAAATATTAAGATCCCAGGCAGGGGCAGGGTCCCTGAATGGAGGGTTGGTGTGAAGCAACCCCTTGAAAAACTTGGAGAATACAGGATGAGCTGAAAGAGAAGAAGGTTTACCTGCTGATTAGAAAGCAGACACGGCTGACAGGTGCACTTTTAGGGTAGCTGGTCTCAGCCCTAAAGTATTCAAATGCACATTAGTCCAGGACTGTGGGTCAGTCAGCAGATTCTGGGAAAATATGCTTGCCAGAGCACCATATGGAAAATCTCTTCCATGTGGAATTATAAGTAGCCCTGGTGGAAGGCTTCCTAGAAGCCCTCAAGATATCCAATACACTTTGGGAGAGGTGTAGGTCAGCAAACTCTAACTCTTCAAGAGCCAGGCCTTGAGATTGAGAGATTTGAGATTCAGGTACCAAACCCTCCCCTGAGCATAGGTTAACAGGTTGTGATTCCTGGGAAGACACAGGGGAAGATGGACTGCTAAGGACATAAGAAGTGGGTACCAGGGCTGTCTGGCCCAATCTGGAGCAATCAGGATCATCTTGCAGGGTTGAGATCTGATTTTGACTAGCACCTTGAACAGAAGAGGGAAGGGGGGAAAAGCATAGAGAAACTTCCCTTCCCAACTGAGAAGGAAGGCATCCAGAGGGACTGAGCCCAACACTGGGGGCCTGCAGCAAAAAAGGGGAAGTTGGTGATTGTCTGGGGCTGCAAAAAGATCTATATGTGGGGTGACCCATCTGGCAAATACTACCTCCAGTACTAGGGGATCCAGTGACCATTTGTGATAGCCCTGGGAAATCCTGCTGAGAGCATCTGCCAGGACATTGTCCTTGCCTGGGAGGTGAACTGCCGTAAGGGAGGTGTTCAGGGAATAAGCCAGAGACCACAACTTCATTGCTTCGGTGCACAAGGCCGTAGACCGAGTGCCTCCTTGCTTGTTGATGTACCACATTGTAGTGGTGTTGTCTGTTCTGACCTGTACAACTTTGTTCTGAACAGATGTGGAAAAAACTTGAAGTGCTAGAAAAACTGCTCTGAGTTCCAACAGATTGATGTGGAGCAGAGATTCCTGAGGGGGACCACAATCCCTGGGTAGTGAGATCGCCCATGTGAGCTCCCCACCCCAAGAGGGATGCATCTGTAGTAAGGATTAAGGAGTGAGACTGAGGGGTGAAGGGGACCCCCTGTCTCAGATTGCTCTGGTCCTGCCACCACTGAAGGGCTTGGATCAGGGTTCGAGTCACTGGGATCAATTTGGTTAGAGGGTCTCTCCTTTGAGACCAAAAGGCTCTCAAATGGAACTGGATGTCCCTCATCTGAAATCTTGCTCCCTGCACTACTGCTGTAGAAGCAGCCATGTGCCCCAGGAGCTGCAGAAAATGCCTTGCTGGTCGAGAGACCTGCAGGGTGAAAGAGGAGGCCAGAGAGACCAGGATCCTTGCTCTTTCCAGAGAAAGGAAGGCTCTGGCCTCTTTTGTGTTCAGTTCTGCACCTATGAAGGTGAGTACCTGGACAGGCTTTAGAACTGATTTTGGAAGATTGAGAAGGAAACCTAGAGATGTGAGCAGTGCTGAGTTACCTGAAGGTGTAGTTTGACTTGTTCTGGAGACTGGCCTACTATGAGCCAATCGTCCAGGTAAGGAAAAATGGCAATCTTTTGCCTTCTTAAGTGGGCAGCTGCTACTGCCAGGCATTTTGTGAATACCCTCGGGGCAGAGGTGAGGCTGAAGGGCATTGCTCTGAACTGGTAATGGCCTGAAAACAGTTCGAATCTGAGGTACTTTCGATGGGAGCTTCTGATAAAAACATGGAAGTAGGCATCCTTGAGGTCCAGGGACACTAGCCAGTCCCCTGGCCTTAGAGAAGGGTAAAATAATTCCCAGAGTCACCATTTTGAATTTTGGTTTTAAAAGGTGCTTGTTTAGGTATCTGAGATCCAGGATGGGCCGCCATTCTCCTGTCTTTTTTGGGGTAAGGAAGTACCTGGAGTACAACCCTTTGCCCTGGTGTAGGGGTGGAGCCCTTTCCACAGCTCTGAGAGCCAGGAGGGTAGAAACTTCTGTTTCTAGGGCAAGTGCCTCTGATGGATTTGCAGGTGGAAAGGACCTGGTTCTCATCTTTGGAAATTTTTTGAAGCTGAGAACCAGTCCCTGGCTTATTACTTCCAGGACCCACTTGTCTGATGTTAAAGACTTCCAGTCCTGGACAAAGTAAGCCAGCCTGCCCCCTACAGTTAGTGAAGAATCGGCCCTGGCCACCCCATCAGGTTGCCTGTTTGGCAGGGGCTTTAGGCTGAGGGGTGGAAGCAGGTCTGCTTGTACCCCGTCTGCCTCTCCCTCTAAAGAACCCCCTCTGGGCATAAGCTGAAGAGGAGGCTAGGGCTTGGTAAAAAGGCCTATGAAAAGGTCTGCCCCTGCCCCTGGAAGGTTGCCTTTGAGGAGTGGCCTGCCTTTCCTTGGCCTGTGCACTCCTATAGGTGGTCCTATACTCATCCATTTTCTTCATGTAATTCTCTGTCTGCTCCCCAAACAGAGAATTACCCACAACAGGAAAATCCATGGCCTTAGTCTGGGTATCCTGTGACAGGCTAGTACATCTGAGCCAAGCCATTCTGCGAAGTGCCACAGATGTAGCCATGACTCTTGATGACACGTCATTCGAGTCCACTGCAGCATGGAATTGCACCTTGGATGCCTCAATACCATCAGCAGCCACCTGCTCCAGCTCCTTGGCAAGCTGGCCAGGGACCTGTTTTGCTAGAGCCATAACAGTATCCCATCTGAATTTCTGATATCTAGCAACATAAGTCATATAATTTGCCTGTCTGAGTCCCAAGGATGCTGCCATGTACTGTTTCTTTGCCATGGCATCAGTCTTCCTGGAGTCCTTGTCAGGGGGGTGTGAAGCCAAGGGAATATTTGCCTTGTCACAGGCTGCAGCCTGCACTACCCCAACATGGCTGCATTGATGTGTAAGGAACTCCGTATCAGAGCCTGACAATGTGTACCTCTTATCCATTCTTTTACCCACAGGAGGTATAGTGTGAGGAGTTTTTAAATTTTTACTGTCTGTTTCCCAAAAGATTTATGCAAAGGAATAGACAGTCTTCTAGACTCTGGGATATCCATCATTTCTACATAGTCAGGCTCCTCTTGATCATCCACAGCTTCCTCCATAGGGAGCTGGAGGGTTTCAGCCACTTTTTTATAAAACATAAAATGATAGGGGGACTCAGAAAGCCTAGGGGGAGACACTCCTGAAGGTCTGTCTGGGGAGATGTCCGGTTCAATGGGCACATCCAGACTTTCAAATCCACATTCACTCTCCTCATACTCCTCTTCCCCATCCTCTGGTTCATAAAATTCCTCTAAATCATATTCTTGAACCAGTGGAACCGACCGAACAGTACGCTTACCTGATGGTGCCGGTTCAGTCGGAACCGGGGAAAGCGACTGGACAATTTTAATCGCTTTGGCTATTTCTTCAGTGGTTGGAGATGGAAATTTTGGCTCCACAGCTGCTGATTTTCTAGTCCTTTTTGCTGGAACCTACTCCTCCGAGTCGGCTCTCCTTTTGGCTGAGGAAGTCTCGCCCTGGTCAGAGGGCACTCCCTCTGGTTCGGTTACAACCGAACCGGGCTGGCCATCCGGGTCAGTGGACTTCTTGGCCTCTCTTTCCCTAAGCCTACCAACTCTCTTATCCAGGGTAGCTGCAGGAAAATTTTGCAAATCTGGCAGTCTGCATTGAGGTGGTCAAACCCCAGACAATAAACACAGGTGGTGTGAGGTCAGCCTTGCAAAGGCTTCCCCAAAACACTGCAGTGTTGAAACCAGTGGGCCGGTTTTCTTTTGGGTTTCTCAGACATAGTACCAGCCTAACCAAAACTTGCCCGTTTATGGCAATCCGCCAAGCAAGACTCTCTTATCGGTTCCCAACCGTGTCATGGGTCGTGGAAAAAAACGTAATCAAATCCGTTTTTTTTAGAACCGATAAGAACCAGGAACCGCACTCTAAAAGACAGATTTAATGTATTTACAACAACCTGATCAGTTCAAACCGAACCGATAATACCGTTTACAAGTTTCACACAGAAAGAAATGTAAAACCTATCTAGTACTTACGATACCACTGACAGAGCTTGAACCGACCAGTTGCGGTTTAAATTCGGTAAAAAAACTGAGAAATTAATACTTTAACTGACAAAATGAACCGAGCAGAAGGAGAAATCTCTGGAGCAACTGTTCAGTCAGGCGGAGTAAAGAATCTGACAGTTTGAGTTTGAAGAACAACAGACAGAGTTTTCAACCGAGCTCGTTCTCAAAGTTCCATGCCTGGCATGGAAAGTTAACTCTTTCACCTCCGGAGCAGTTTGAAGGTTGGGACTCACTGCATATGTCATAATATAGCAAGACTTCATGTTGTTTGAATAACACTTCAGAACTATTTAACATTGTAATGGGCATTATATTTCTAAACTCTTTCAATGTTATTACTGGCATATAATGAAATGTTCTTGTCAGTTGTGCATCCACTACATCTGGCAGGACAAAAACTACTGAATGGGCATTTTATTAACCTTTTATGGTTGTACACTTATAAATTTCTCTTGTACAATGCTGCTTGTGTTTTAAATGGATTGAGACCAGAAGGCATAGCAACTATCATGTTATAATCCACTTGGGGCACTTTCACTATTTCTATGTCAAATGCCTTATGTTCACCTCTGTCTGTGCCCATTCTGGTCTCTGCCTTCGCAGAGCAAGAAAATCTCATGGGGGGGATGAGACAGCAGAAGTCACTTCCCAAATACTTGGAATAATCCAGGTAGAGCTAGCTGACGGGGAACTGGGTATATCCAGGACAAGCAAAGATAACTAGGCCCAAAAAGCACTCTTGAGCCTTAGCTATAACTAAGACAGGCTATAGTCAAGTTGAAAGCAGCTTATGGAAATATTTCTAAAGAAAATATTTCTTCTATGGTAACAATTATAAGTAACTTTCACCAGAATTCATGTTCATCTACTTGCAACTCTGAGGTAGTGACCATAGAGCAATAACATCTAAGTGCAAAGCCTTCTCACTGCAAGGGAAGACAGAAATTATTTTATAGATGAAAACAGAAATAACTTATGAATGATAGGTACTGAGCATGTGCATCACGAGTAAGACCTTAGTTCCCTTTTTTGATCTGGAAAATTACACCTATGAAAAAGGTCCCTTCAGCAAGACCATAAAAATACTGAAACATATATGACCACGGAGACACTCAGAATATGTTCCTGAAAATTGGCAGCTAAGTGTCCCTGGTGGGCACTGTGGCTTAGACTTGCTGACGGGTTGCAGCAGAGTGGTAAGATTGAATTAGCGCTTTTTGCCTCTAGCATAGGTAGCCGGGCAACCTGCAAAATACTAGTGGTCAGGATTACAGGTCCAAATAAGTCTGCTTTTGGGGAAATGCTTTGCAACATGCATACTCAAGTTACGCAATAGGTTAGTTAGGATATATAACTTTTAATAATTGTTTGTGATAGGAATACTAACATTGCTGCATAATTTAGTTAGGCTTGCTGGTTCTGTTTCTGAGATCAAGAACTGGCATTGGGAGAAGACTTACAGACTCATAAAATGGTTATCTGCTCATTGCTTATGCTGGGCACGGAAGAAAATGAGTTTGTCATGACATATTGAATGGATTTTTCTGATATGAGAATTGTGAACATAGTCTTTCATGTATCTTATGGTTATGTAATTTAGTGGGTATGTAAGCACCCTAATTATAGAAATAATGATAGTTACAATAAACCGTCTGAGTTTTGTGAACACATCCTAGATCTGTTTTGCTATATTTGTAGAAACTGAGTACCCATATTGTTGTATCACATGAACCCTGGCATGGGCATCTGGTTCCAGTACCAGTTCTGGTGCCAGTTCTTGGTGACATCACCTTAGCATAGATACCCTCTTGTATGCCAAATACACACATATTAATCAGAACTGAGGCCAAGACTGACCCCTGAGTACCCCACTGGTCACTGTTCTCTTCTCAGAGTCTACTATTTTGGACTGCCCCCTAGGTCTCTCCATCAGCCAGTTTTTTACCCATACAGTTATTTTTCCCCTATCGTCTGAACTCTCACCTTCTCAAGCTGTCCCTTTGTGGTACTGAGCTGAAGTCTTTGTGAAAATCTAGATAAAGTACATTCCCTGCTTGAGCCCTGTTTGCCATTTGTATCACTACATTAAAACAATTAAGTCTGACACAACTACCCCCTTGTGAGCTCATGGTTCCCTTAAGTAAGTCTGACACAACCAACCCCTTGTGAACTCATGGTTCCCTTAAGTAAGTCTGACACAGCCACCCCCTTGTGAACTCATGGTTCCCTTAAGTAAGTCTGACACAGCCACCCCCTTGTGAACTCATGGTTCCCTTAAATAAGTCTGACACAGCCACCCCCTTGTGAACTCATGGTTCCCTTAAGTAAGTCTGACATAACCAACCCCTTGTGAATTCATGGTTCCCATCGGTCACAGTCTGTTGCCATGATAAGCCCTATGATGCCATAGCAAGCACACTATGGAGTAAGAAAATTCTGATAAAGTCTTCTCAGACAGATTTTCTAGACATGTTGAGAAAAAGTGCACTTCAAAATGAGAGTATGGGAGCAACAAGTGAAATTATAAACAGGTGTTTCCTGGTAAATTGTAAAAGTTAAATAAAGTATGTTTGTGACATCCTTTATTCAACTACTTAGTGATGGTAGGGGATCTGAATCTGCTGGACATTGACTGAAATAACCTAGTGGCCAACAGCTCCAGGAGTCAGGTGCTGCTGGATGTGATGCAAGACATTCTGCTGGTTAGGAAACCTACATAGCAGGGCACCGTTCTTGACTTCGTAATCACCAGCTCATAAGATGGTGAACAGAGTGGCAGTTAGGGAACACCAGTGGGCCAATGATCACAATTTCATGGGATATGAGATGGCTGAATGGAACACTGATGTCCCCCCCAACCCGAGGGCAGTGGTACTGGACCTCAAATAGATGGATTTTACCAGGATGACAAAGAGCATCATGGAAAACTTGATGGGGTAGACTAAATCAGGAAGGTAGAGAATTAGTGGAGAATGATCAAGCTGGCAATTGTGGAGGCAACTGACTCTTGTGCCGAGATAGTCACAAAAAAGAATAAGCATTAGAGACCAACCTGGTTTTCTCTGGTGGCAAGGGAAGCTGTGAGGGCAAAAAACAAAGAAGGTACAAGGTGGCCAGAAGGAAGAATGAATGGGAGGAATATCAGACAAAGTTAAAGAGGGTGAAGGCAGAAGTAAAAAAGCAACTGCACACACAGAACTGCACATTGCCATTCGTGTGAGGAGGGGGGGGAAGGAATATTTTAGATGCATTCAGGATTAAAGGAAGACCAAAGGAGTGGTTGTCAGACTAGCGGGGGCAGAGTGGTGGAAGACGAGGAGCAGACCAATGCCCTTAAACAATTACTTCTGCTCAGTGTTCATGGCACCTCTACCAGAAAGACATATCAAGGCAGTCACATGAAGAGTGCAGGAAATAGGGAGGATAGTCATTATGCTGAAAAAGTGGGGAAAGGGTTAACATCCCTTAGGGTGGTCAAGGCCCTAGGATTGGATGGACTGCACCTGAAGGTATTTAGGGAACTTGCTTATGAGCTGGCAGGACCCTTGTCCCAGCTATTTAAAGACTCACTGGAGTTAAGGATAGTGCCAGTGGATTGGAGAACTGCAGGCATCTTCTCACTCAACAAGGGGGAAGGGAACAAGGACAATCCAGGCAACTACAGATCAATAAGCATTACTTCCACTGTGGGCAGACTGGTGGAGACCATTGTGAAGGAAAGCCTAGTGGCTGACTTATTTATTTATTTTAAAAGTAGGGGGGAGGGAGAAAGAAATGCAAAAGGTGCAAGAGTAAATAAAAATAATTACAGGTAAACAGGTGTGATAGTTAGGCAGCTAGACTAACATAACCCAAAATAAAATGAGCAAGGACAGTAAAATAAAGTACAAGTGCAACAAGGTGCTAGAGGAACCAATGCAGTATAATACAGTAGGTATAAGAGCAGCACATTTCCAGACGTGAACACTAAAGAAAGGAGCTGATGAATCATCAAGCAGAGTGGGTTCATGTTGGGAAGATCATGCCAGACCAACTTGATTGTGTTTTTTGACTGGGTCACTAGGGTGGTGGACAGAGCCAAGGCAGTGGCTTTGCTGTACTTTGACTTCAACAAAGCCCTTGAAGTCACGCTGCATAGGAGGCTGCTCGAAAAGCTGGAGGACATAGGAGTAGCTTAGGGATTAGTCAAGTAGGTGGGAATCTAGTTAGGAAAAAGGCAGTAAAGGGTGGTGTTTAATGGAGTCAAATCTGAGGACGAGGGGTCATAATTGGGGTGCCTCAGAGATCAGTCTTAAGTCCTGTCCTGTTTAATACGTTCATTAGCAACACAAGGGAAGGTATACAGGGAAATATGTGCCTCTTTGCCAGTGACACAAAGCTATGCATCAGGGTAGACACTGCGGTATGGGTTGGAACTTCAAAGGGACCTAGAAAGGCTTGGGAAGTGGTCAGTGATCTGGTAATTGAGATTCAATGCCAGGAAGTATTGTACATGGTGATACACTTAGATAATGCGAACACATGCACAGAATACTGTATGAAAGGAGTTAAGCTAGCAATGTCAGCAGAGAAGAGGGATCTGGGAGTCCTCATCAGTAACTCATTCAGACAAACCAGCCAGTGCAACAAGACCTTTAGCAAGGCATCTAGGATGCTGGGATGTATAGGAAGGGGTTTTGACAGTATTAGGGAGCAGGTAATACTGTCCCTATATAGATTGCTCATTAGGCCTCACCTGGAGTACTGTCCCCAGTTTTGAAGTCTGCACCTCAAGTTACTGCAGTGAAGGGTCACAAAAATGAATCTGAGCCAGCAGAACAGATCTTGCAAGGAATGTCTAAATGCTAACAGTCTTAATTTGAGGTCAGCACAAAGCAGTGCAACACACAGCATCCATAAACACTGCTATACATTCAAAGTTCACCTTTATTACATGACGCATACAAAATGCACATAAAAGCCAGTTCCTTATACACCCACTATAGTGGGAAAAAGTGCAAATGCTAAAGGCAAACAATCACAAAAGCAAACAGTGCAAGTACTTCACCAAAGTCCTTTATAGATGCGCCTGTATAGGAAACCTTTGTCTAGAAACACCTTGCTACTAAGGAATAGTTGCCACCCAGTGTCGGTAACTACAAACATTCCAATAGGCCAGTATATTAGAGCAAAATAAATCTGCTTGACTGAGGGTGCATTCAGAGATGCTAGAAGAGACCTCACCCATGAATTTCTAGATAGAGACTGTGAGCCAGGACTTCTTCTAGATACCCTCAATGAAGTAAACAGTTTGGATAGAGAACATCTGCTGGAATCTAGACTCAGGAAGGAAGAAGGAAATCAGCTGTTGGTCTTTTTTCTTTCTTACAGTATTTTCAGCTCTGAGGTACTGTGCACACTTCTGTTTAATGAGCCCCCTTCAGACCTATGTGTCTGTTACGTTTTCTTTTTTGTTGAATGTCTAAACACCTTGAACATGTACTCTCTGGAGTCCAGACCGGGGGGCGAAATGATAGAGATTTATAAGTTCTAAGGGAGATAGATCAAGAAAACTGTGAGGACCTACTTGCAAGAAACAGATATGCAGTCGCAAGGGGACACAATTGGAGATCAGTGCGAGTTAAATTCAGAATGGATGCGAGGAAGTCTTTCTTCACTGAGAGGGTGTTGGAGTCTTAGAACAGATTACTAGTGGAGGTTGTGGGGGCAAGGACCATTAATGGGTTCAAACATGGCTGGCACAGGGTCAGGGACTCATAAACCCACTTGGGGCAATCAGGAAGGGGAGGGAAGAGGAAGAGAGGGGTGAATAAACCAATGCAGCACTATGCCAGGTAATAAGATAAAAACAACTGTGAGCCATCGGTCCCCATCCCCCCCCACCATCACATTCTATATTTCTATGACAGTATACTATTCATTAAATATAGACACCTACAAAAGAAAATAAATCTAAAGTAGAGCACACAGCCCAAATGCCAGATGTGTTTTTTGCACCAATAAAAGTAAAAATAGTGTTTCTGTTGTGTTGTTTTGCACCAATAACAGCAAAACTAGTGTTTCATTTTTCTAATACTGTTAATTCTCTGTTGGTGTACTGGCAGGTCATCCTTCAGCTTCCACCTTGCCTTCTTCCTGTTCAAGGAGTCTCTTGGAATCAGCAATCTGGGAAACTTAGGATATCTCACCATAAACAATTGAAGCATTACCCACCCCTGAGCAGGACCCTGCTGTTCACTTGCTAGGCAGGTACTTCCCTCGACCCAGTTGCCTGTGATGGGGGTGGGGGTTCCAGATGCTGTCTCCAGGGACAGAAGGAAGAGGCTCTTGACAGACATAGGGGTTGAGCAAGGTGGGAATAAGTATCATTTGCCCACTGAGCAACCTGCCCTTTTCTGGTGTTCTCCCCTGAAGCCCCTCTCACAAGTATTAAGGGATACCATTAGTACCAGCATGCCTGAAGCACTAGCATTTGCACTCTCCCCTTCCACACAATGCTCTCCTAGCTGCACCTATGGTCACTTAGAGGTAGACAACACCCTCTTGGATGCTCATACGTGCTCCAGCCAGCCCACCATGACCTGGCCTTGGGACATGAGTCTAAATCATCGGCATGACACGTGGCTCTCCAGTTAATTCCATTTCAAGCTGGCTACAAGTATTGTTTCTTTATACAAAGGGATCTGAAAAAATAAAAAGTTTATTAACAGGTTATTCTTTTTTTTATTTATGCTAATTTTTTCCTTTTTTGCTCATCAAAGCATTTTGCCAGACTCGACCCCATACTCTGGATCTGAGCCATGTTCACCACCACAGATAACAGGTTTGTGACACACTTCCCCTCTGTATCATTATTTTCAGTGACTTTTATTTGTCAGGCATTTTGACCAATGAGAGTGTTTCCTGTGGTTTCCTTGCAGGTATAGACCACCAGGCAGCGTGTTCCAATGAAATTCCTCCCCCAAATACATTGCGATCTGTGCTCGACACATGCAGAGTAGCAGAAAGAGCGCCTGACAGAAATCCTAGTATAGTCAATCACTATGAACATAAAGGTCTTCAGGAAAATGATATGGAGCCAAACTGTGCCATTGTCCCCTGCAACAGCGCTGACTTGTCCAGCTGTATGAGCTTAGCATATCCTGCCCTCCCACAGAAGTCCACTAATAGTCCTGGGTAAGTTAGACCTCATCTTTATGCCATGACGGATGTATACATGAGCAAATAGGCACTCTGGGAGTTTTACTCTCACTGGATAACCACGATATCTTGCATATCCCACTCAGCTTGATATCGCAGTATGATGATATACTTCATTGTTTTGAGGCTTGCTATTGATACCATGCTGAATTTCCCATGCCATGATAAGGGTTTGCCTACAGTCAGGAACACCCAAAAGTGAGACAAATATTCTGTCTAAATAATGTCCAATTAAGAGAATCAATAAATCCTGTTACTTTTCAAACACGTGGGATACAAGTTTTTTTCACTTGGAATGTGTTTTTCCATGTTGGCCCAGTACACACACACACACACACACACACACACACAATCATTTTTAAAATGTTTGTGAACCTGGTTTTAAGCACAGTCAAGTCAAGTTAAGCCATGTTTATTTATAAAAAGGTGCTTTTTAAAATGATCAAAGTGCATGTACAACATTAAAACCAGACAACAATAAAACTAAAACAATATTAAAGCAGATTAAATTGTAAGGTATGCAGCAATTATGCAGTGTTTGTAACATCCAGATTGTGCTCCAAAACCATGCTGCCCTGACTGAGTTCCCAGGCACCACTGCGGCACTGACACAAAGAATTGCAGGATAACTTGATGTATGGTGGGATACTTAAGATCAGGAGTATCACCAGCAACAGCAGAAAAGGTTAATGCTTTAATCTGTAGATCATTATAGTTTACCAATTTCTCTTTATCAAGTTTTTGGTGTTGTTGAAGCCCATATTTTGTGTTTTAACTTGTAGCTGGCTTCCATAGTCTGAGCTAGAGCACTGTGCAAGTCCATACTGCTGCTAACTTGGGTTAAGGAAATTGCGTTGCTCTGAAGCTCTGCTCTACCCTGCCTCCTTGCAAAGTAAGAACATGGTTTCACAACATGGATTAGCGCACCATTTTCATAATGCTACAATCTGGACTCAAATCATTTGAACTATTTAAACAAGGTTCAAATGGTTTAAAAGACACCAAGTGGACAGGGCCTTAGAGTCTGGTGTTAGAACCCGGAAAACAATGGGCCAGATAGAGAGTTTACATAGAAAATAAAAGCAGTTTTAAGCTAAAATATGAATACAAGCTATAGGGTCTATGCACAAACCCATGCGCGTAGGCAACCCTAAGTCATAATGCTGTGAACCACAGGTCCAGAGGAACCCCAGTGGCATTCACAAAAGGGCTACATGCCCCTTGCACACTCGATCCCCCTGCCGTTTGTGCAGCTTTGTGCCGCAGGTGGTCCAGGGGCATCCCCACACTGCGCGCCATTCATTAAGGCACAGAGTGCTGGGCGAGGGGGTGCAGAATATGGCAGCAGAGACCCTGACATATGTTTTCCTTGCCTCCCATGACACCTGCTAACTGTGGTGGGACAAGAAATCCCACTGCCGTGCTGCCCCAGCTTACTGGACCAACAGGGAGGGATGGGGGCAGCCTGTACTTTCAAAATTGTCTGGTCTCGTGCCTTCCCAGAATCCCATGCTCACACAGAAATGGGGATCTACTTTGGGAACCAGGACAGGCATCTGATTGGATGCCCACCTGTGTCCCCCAATCTGCCTTCCCATTCAGCTGTGTACTGGGGGGGGGCAGGGCCTCAGACAGGTGCCCTGGGGAGATGTGCAGTTGTGCGTACCAGGCACTTGTCCCCAGGTGCAGAGCTACATGGGCTGGGTATGCGTGATTCATGCATACCTGGCCCACAGTAGTACAGAGCCCCATTAAGAGCACCCAACACCTCCTGGAGAACTTTGAAAACAATATTTAGACACAATTCAGCTTTTATTTCACATTAGCTTTTGCAATTTTTCTCCTCATTATTTATTACTGAGGTTCTATGCTTTGAAAAAGGAGCTTTATTCCTGGAGAGTTTGTCAGTTCATGTTATTTCCCATAATGTCATAATGCTGTGCTTGTGACATCACACTTTTTCTCATGGCAACAGACTGAGATGTTACAACAAAGGATTATGACTTCAGGTGGGGTATATGCTGTGCAGTAGATGAACTCTTAAGGGATAAAGATCTAGTTTTTGTTTAAATTTCCTCTGTAATATACTGTATATGATCAAGAGAAATCTGTAGAAGATTAATGGAATACAAGCTGAGTACTATCTAAATTTGTGTTTTAGCAGCTTTTTCAAAATAAAGTGGTGTAGAGATAAAATATATACCCTTTATGAAGATTGCTTGGTTCTTACCCACAGCTCGAAAAATACTAACATTATTAACTCCTAACTTGTCACCAACTTCTGCAAATTGGAAGCGTGGCTTGGTCACAACAAACTTGTAATGAACACTAAGAAGACCAAAATCCCATTACTTGGTTCCCCTGCCAAGTTAAGAACTTGCCCTACCAACTTATCCTTCCCAAGTACTGATGGGACACCTCTGAAGCCGGTATCACCCTTCAAATACCTGGGAGTTACACTGGACCCACAGCTTGACTTCTTCCTCCTCATCATCAGTGCGTGCAAGACAGTGAGTGTCATGCTTGGTCTGGCCTACAGAACCAATCACTGCCTAACACCTGGAGTCTGCCTCACCCTACAAAGGGAGTGTTACTTCCTTCTCTCAGTTACAGGCTCATCTCATTTACTAGTGCTTCAAGGTCCTCTCTCTGCAATGGGATGTTACCTGCAATAACATCTGCAGATTTGCTCTCTCACTTAATCGTGCGACCCACTACTATGACCTTTTAAACAGTCTTGGTGGGTTGTTAAATAGTCACTCCTTTGTTCTAGGTTGATTCACAGACAAAAACTATAAGGCTTGGTTCCCCTGCCTCCTTGGGGGATCTGCTTAGGTTCTCCCACCTCTCCTACTCCCTGATATCCAATAAGGAATCCCTACTTGTTGTCTCTAAGACCCCCCACTAACATGGGTGATGAGGCTTTTAGTGTTTTTACAGCCCCTGAACTTTGGAACTGACTGCCATCCTGGGGACTGACCTGGGAGGATAAGGGCCTATACAGGGGTGATGGCCTGCATCCATCCAGGGGTGGGGGGCACAGTCCTCACTGGATGGTTTAAATGTTACTTCAGTGAACATTTAAACTAGGCAAGGGGGGACGTAGAAGAATTGGAGAGTCAGAAACTGCTCCTTCTTCAAGCTGAAGTAGAGCGTAAGGAGAACCCGAAGGGAGCAGAATCCCACATTGTGCAAATGAATAAAGGAAGCAGGGTGGTAGAGATAAAGGGTAAAGGAATGAAAGTATTAAAAAGAGAGGGGGAAGGAGGGAGGGCAAAAAGGAAAAAAGGGGGCAACAATCAGAGTAAACACAAAATCTGGAAGGCCATGTGTGCTAATGCTAGAAATCTAAGAAATAAGATTCCGGACCTAGTGGCCAACAGGGCAGAGGCCGACCTGGATACGATGGCCATTACACTGAAAACCATGACTGGGACATGGTCATAGCAGGCTATACTCTATTCAGAAAGGACTGGGTGGGAAAGAAAGGAGGGGCTGTGGTGCTTTATGTGGGGGAAAGTGTAAAATTGACTGACATACAAGGAATACAGGGGTAGGCAAAGGTATTGTGAGTTACCCTAGAGATAGGGAATGGAGCCAAAAATTGCACTGGAGTGATCTACAGACCTCCATTATGGGAGGGGAAGGGATTAGATAAGGTACTGGTGGAAGCCATTGGCATGATGGCAGAAAAGGGCGAGGTGCTGCTGGTGAAGAACTCCAACCTGCCAGATGTAGATTGCAGCCTCCTAGCAGCAACTTCAGCTAGAAGCAGGGACATCCTGGACTCTGCAGGGGGCATTCTTCAAGCAGCTAGTCAATGAACCCACTCGTGATGGGGCAATACTGGAACTGGTACTCACTAACAGGGACAGTGTTGCAGACATCAAGATGGGAGGCCACTTGGGTACCAGTGATGACCGTACAGTGTGATTCAATATAAGTACTGCTGCGGAATCGATCCACACAAGAAGAGAGTCCTGGACTTCAGAAGGGCAGAGGTTATAAAGATGGGTGAATGCCTATGGCTTGGGTGGAATGAAGGAACAGTAGGTGGAGATAAAAGAGAGCATAGTAAAGACAACAAACCTCTGTGTCAAACAAGTCAGCAAAAGCAAGAGGAGGAAAAGGAGACCACTATGGTTCTTGAAAGCGGTGGCTGAAAAGGTAAAGGCAAAAAGGGTAGCATTACATGCAGTAGAAACATAGACTTCGATGGCAGAGAAGGACTGCTTGACCCACCCAGTCTGCTCATTTCCCTACCTTTTGGATAAGCTGCAGATCCCAGTTAAACAGTTAAACAGCCTACTTCCCCCTACCCCCCAATAGAATTGCCTTATGTCTGTCCCATGCATTCTTGAATTCCCTCACTGTTATTGGCCCTACTACCTCCTCTGGAAGGCTGTTCCATGTGTCCACACCCCCCCATGAAAAAAATACTTCCTTATGTTGCCCCTGAGCCATCTCCCCTCTATCTTCAAATTGTGCCTCCTTGTTCTTGCGTATCTCTTTTCTGAAACATGTGACCCTCTTGGACTTTATTGATTCCCTTGAGGTACTTGAAAGTTTCTATCATGTACCCCCTCTCCCTCCTTTCCTCGAGAGTATATGGCTTCTGGTGCAGACCCTGCACCATTTAAGTTGCCCTCCTCTGGACTGCCTCCATCCTATGTCCTTGTGGAAATGGAGTCTCCAGAACTGCACACAGTACTCCAGATGGGGTCTCACCAACTGTCTGTACAGAGGGATAACAACTTCCTGTGTTCTACTGGTGATGCCTCTCCCTATGCATCCCAGTATCCCCCAGCCCTCCTTACTGCCTTTTCACATTGTTTGCTTACCTTTAAGTAATTTGATATGACTACCCCAGATCCCTTTCCAATTTTGTTGTTAGTACCTCCCCCTCCCATTGTGTACTCTTCCCCTGGGTTTTTGGTTTCCCAGGTGCATTACTTTACACTTCTTTGCATTGAATCTAATCTACCATACTTTTGACCATTTCTCCAACCTTGACAAGTCCCTTCTCATACTTTTCACCCCCCCCATGTATCAACCCTGTTGCAGATCTTTGTGTCATCTGCAAAGAGGCATACTTTTCCTTCTGGCCCCTCTGTAATGTCACCTATAAAGACATTAAAGAGGACCGGTCTCAGTACTGAACCCTGCTGTGCCCTGCTAGCAACCCCTCTTTCCTTGGAGTGGACTCCATTTACTATTACCCTCTGTGTCCTGTTGTCCAGCCAGTTTTTTACCCAGGCTACCACCCTGGGACCTACTCCCAGGCTGGCTAACTTGTTTATTAATCTTTTGTGTGGGACTGTGTCAAATGCCTTGCCAAAGTCTACGTAGGCCACATCCACAGCCCCTCCCTGGCCTACTACTTTGGTCACCCAGTCAATGAAATCTGTTAGATTCGTCTGACATGACCTTCCCGCTGTTAATCCCTGCTACCTTGGGTCCTGTGCCTCGCTGACCGCTAGGTACTCAACAATTTTTTCTTTCAAAAGTGAGTCCATAGTTTTCCCTACCACTGTGGTCAGACTAAAAGGTCTGCAGTTTCCTTCCTCTGCCTTGCTCCCACTTTTGTGGAGGGGAATAACATCTGTCTTCCTCCAGTCCTCAGGTACCACACCATCCTCCCATGATTTGTTAAAAAGGGTAGTCAGTGCTGTCACTAGTTCTCCCCTTAGTTCTTTTAGAATTCTGAGATGAATCCCAGCAGGCCCCATTGTTTTGTCCACCTTGAGTATTAGGAGTTCTTTCAGGACCCTTTCTTCTGTGAATGGACTGGTATCAACCACCCTATCCAGAGTGCTTCTATTGTTTGGTTTAGGTACCTCCCCCTCCTCTCCTTTTGTGAATACTCAGCAAAAGTATTCATTCAGGATCTCTGCCTTTTCACTGTCACCCTCTGCCCATCTCCTTCCCTTTATTAAGCTCCACTATCCCTCCCTTGGTCTTCCTTTTCTCCCTGATGTACCTATAAAAGGTTTTATCCCCCTTCTTAACTGAGTTGGCTATCCTTTTCTATGTTTGGGCCTTTGCTATTCCCACTGCCTTCCCTGCTTCCTTCTGCTTTAACCGATACAGTTCCCTGTCCTGCTCCTTCTGTGATTCCTTATACTTCCTGAGTGCTATCTTCTTCTCCATAACCTTCCCTGTCATCTCTTTTGAGAATCATGGTGTTTTTTTCCTTCGTTTTGTTTGTTTGTTTCACACAAAGGCTTGTTGCCTCTGTGATGGCAGTTTTGATTTTTCCCCATTGTTCCTCCACCCCTCCTTCCTGTCCATTTGTTAGTGCATTCCTTATGCACGCTTCCATTTTGCCTAAGTCAGACCCCTTCTAAAGTCCAGTACCCACGCTTTTGTATGGCTTCACTCTACAGCTGTGTTTATCATGAACCACACTGTTTGGTGATTGCTTGTTCCCAGACGGCTACTGATTTCTAAATCTGAGATCCTCTCTTCATCCCCATTTGAGAGTACCAGATCTAAGACTGCTCCCTCCTGAGCGGGTTCCAACACTAACTGTCTGAGGCAAGCCCCCTGTAGGGCACCGAGAAGGACCCTGCTCTTGGATGTGACTGCAGCAAATGTGCTCCAGTTAATATCTGGCATATTCAGGTCCCCATCAGTAATATCTCTCCTTTTTTTGCCATTCTAAGGATGCCTTCTATCATTTCCTTGTCCCTTTCCTCCCCCTGAGATGAGGGTCTGTAAACAACACCCGTGTGGATTGTGGTGCTATTTCCTGTCTCCAAGGTGACCCACAGTACTTTCTCTCCTTCCGGCTTACCCTTTTAGTTCCATTGCTTTGATCCCTTCCCTTATGTAGAGAGCTCCTCCTCCTCCTCCTCCTCTTTTACCCTCCCTGTCCCTCCTGTAGATTGTATATCCTGGTATGTTGACATCCCAGTCATGGTTCTCTGTGTACCATGTTTCTGTGACTACCACAATATCCAGCCATCCATCTTCCATCAAGGCCACTAGTTCAGGAAGCTTGTTACCCAGATGACGTGCATTGGTTCTCATCGCCCTCTATTTTTTGATGGCCTTACCCCTTTTAGCCCCATCCCTGCCCTTACTGCCTTTGCCTTTTTCTGCATTGACCCCGTCCTGCTTTCTATCAACTTCTCTACCTTGGTGTTTACTTTGCTAACTACCCTGTTTTGTGGGGGGGAGGCTGGGAATTTCCTGCTCCTTTTCAGTGTCTCCCCCTTGGCTAGTTTAAAAGCTTTCATATTAAGCATTTAAACCCATCACCTAAGATCATTAAGAAAGTATAAGGAGATGGAAAAGGAGGAAGACAGGGAGATATATCAGGGGAAACAGAGGGAAGTGGGGAAGTAGTAAGGAGTGCAAAGGTGCAAACTGAAGAGAGAATAGCCCAGGAGGTAGTAAAAGGGGGCAAGACATTTTTTAGGTATGTAAGTGAAAAGTGCAAGACCAGAGGTGGGATTATAAGGTTGAAAAGGGAAGGGGGTGGGGACTGTGCAGAGGGGGACCAGGAAAAGGAACACATCCTGAGCAAATACTTTTGTTCAGTGTTCGCAGAGGAAGGAGAAGGGGGGAGGGGCCACAAAGTAACAGAAGCTTTGGAGAGAGGGAAGTGGACACTAGTACTTTTTTGAAGGTGAGAATCCTGAAGGGACTTGCTAATCTGAAGGTGGACAAAGCAATAGGGCCAGATGGGGTGCATCCAGGGGTATTGAGGGAGCTTAGGGAAATACTGGCTGCACCTCTGACAGTTCTGTTTAACAGTTCACTGGAAACAGGAGTGGTTCTGGAGGACTGGAGGAGGGTGGATGTAGTCCCACTACACAAAAGTGGTAGCAGGGAGGAGGCTGGCAACTATAGGCCAGTCAGCCTGACATCGATGGTGGGAAAGTTAATGGAATCATTGCTGAAGGAAAGGATTGTGGAATATCTTGAACTCAGTGGGTTACAAGACCCGAGGCAGCATGGTTTCACGGGGGAGGTCGTATCGAATGAATCTGATAGATTTCTTTGACTGGGTGACCAAGGAGACTAGTAAGAAACATGGGTAACTTAGGAATGGGTCCAAAGGTGTTACACTGGATAAGAAATTGGTTAGGGGATAGGTGACAGAGGATAGTGGTAAATGGAGTTCACTCCAAGGAAGACAGGGTGACCAATGGGGTCTCAGGGATCAGTGCTGGGACCAGTCCTCTTTGATATTTTTATAGGTGACATTGCAGAGGAGCTGGAAGGGAGGGTCTGCCTCTTTATGAATGACATCAAAATCTGCAATAGGGTGGACACTCCAGGGGGGCAGAAAAAATGAGCAGACATCTGAGAAAAGTAGAAGAGTGGTCAAGGGTATGGCAGCTGGGTTTCAATGCGAAAAAGTGCAAAATAATGCACTTAGGGCACAGGAACCCAGGAGCAGAGTACAAAATGGGTGGAGTGGTATTGACGACCACCAAGCAGGAAAGAGACCTGGGGGTAATCATATCAGATGATCTAAAGATGGCGAGGCAGTGTGATAAGGCAGTAGGGAGAACTACTGGGATGCTGAGGTGCATAAGGAGGGGTATCACCAGCAGAAAGTGGGAGGTGGTGTTGCCTTTATATAGATCACTGGTACGACCCCATCTAGAGTACTGTGTCCAGATCTGGAGATCACATCTACAGAAAGACATAGGCAGAGTGGAGGAGGTCCAGAGGAGGGCAATCAAAATGGTACAGGGTCTGCATCAAAAGCCCTATGAAGAGAGACTAAGGGACCTCAGTATGTACACCCTGGAACAGAAGAGGGAGAGAAGGGATATGATAGAGACCTTTAAATACCTCTGGGGGTAAATAAGGTACTGTAGGGAAGTATTTTTCCGAAGAAAAAGGTGCTCAAGAACAAAGGGGCATGTTATGAAGCTGGAGGGGTAGATTCAGGAGAGATGTGAGGAAGTACTGCTTCACAGAAAAAGTGGTGGATTCCTGGAACAACCTTTCAGTGGAGGTGGTGGGGGCAAAAACAGTGGTGGTGTTCAAGAATGCATGGGATAAGCACAAGAGAATCATAGTTTAAAGGAGGGGGAAGGAGAAATTGCTCTGGATCGGGCATGGTCTGCGGTAATTGTGTAGGTAGGGAGAAATGGGTAGACTGGATGGGCAAAGCAGTCCTTATCTGTTGTCAAATTCTGTTTCTATGTTTCACCCTCAATTCATAGTTCCTCCTTGCACTCCACATTTAGTAGGTCCTTTTGGGCTCGCCTAATGGTTATGTCCAATTGTACATGTACATAAATTATTATAAATCTTCTGTATACTAGCTGCTACCTATATTTTTGGAATTGTTATTTGCTTTGCTGACAGGGTTTGTGGATTATCACATACCTTGGGTGTGTGAAAAATCTTAATACACACCTGCACAGGTATTATTTTCTATGTATTTCCTGTCATGTAGCCTTCCTGGTCATACCTGAAAACAGGCACACTTGGTGTGTAGTGTACTCACCTGATTAATAAAAACCTAATAATACAGAGACTAATGCATGGGGTAGAGTGTATTATGAGAATTTAATACAAACCTGAGGTGTGTGATGCTACATAAAGCCCAAGAGCAAACCTGCCAACCCATGCATTGGTTTTAATAATTTTTGGTGAGCATTTTTTTCCAACCAGAAACTATAAAAACAACTTTACCATGGCACTATGTGAAAGCAGGATTCAAGCAAGAATTATGGAAACATTAAAAACATAATAGGATTATGCAGTCTGAAAGAAATTTATTGTTTGGAAGAAACACGTTACTGGTAGAAATGTACACCTCATAAAAACAGAATGGACACAACGAAAGGACTATGCAATATTGTCAAGGAAGAGGGGGAAATGGGAAATTCAGTACAGTAAGATAGTCTACTTCCCTCTCAAAATCTGAGGAATTTGTTTTTAGAAAAAATTCTGTATATCCCATGTCCTGTCACGTGTATGAGTTGTATGACTGATTTATGAAATAAAAATGAGTTTTTTTTTTAAAAAAGAAAGACATTTATTGAAATAGCTTTGCAGGAACCTTTGTCAAATTTCATAAGCTGAGAATCATGCTGAATTAACAAACCACGTGAACCATGGTTCGAGAAGCTGCCAAAAAAGACCATTTTTTTTAAAAGTTGGATTTTAACTTCGGAATGTGCACTTCTTGTGGCACAATGCTGAGAATATTTAGAGATTCCGTAATAACATTTTCAAAAAAATCAGTTCCAAATGAAGAAAACCAGTAAAGTCCATTTCTGATAGGAATGTGTCCATTCTCACAGCCACAGCAGGAAGTGAAAGTGACAGCAGCCCTGCGACTGTGAGAACAGAGCTTGGCTGAGGCAACGCATGTCTGCTGTAATTACCAGCTGGTTATTACGGCAAATAATAACTGGTTGATCCCATAGGAAAAAATTGCTCACCAGTTATTATAGTAATACTATAATGGTTTGTATTGGGATCACGTATTTTTCCCCACACAAGATTAATATGAACCTTTTAAATAACGTGATTTCGACACTCATCAGTTATGGATCTTACCACTCACTGGTGATGTGTCATTCTACTACAAACCATTATGCATTTCTGATTTACTTTTTACTGGCAAACAGAATTTTGTTCATGCTAAATTTTTGGCAGTTGAAAAACTATATAAGCAAGTAGATTCTCAGTAAGATGCATTATATTGTCACAGCGTACAGTAAAACAAGAAAAAAATTGCAAATTGTGAAAAGATGTCAATTGCATAAGCCATTTTTTTTGCAGTTGCTATAATTTCTCTGAATTGTAATTATTTGGTTGAAAACCATACTGTAGTTAATTAGTGGTAGTTCAGAGGTTATTTCAGACAGAAATTTGTGTGATCCTTATTGATGACAAGCCCCAAACCTTGATTCATGTACACAGAGGTTTACGGGCCTCCCAACTTCTGTCCTTTTTATTATAGTCGATGATGATGATGATGATGATGAATGAGAATGCTACTCCTCACCTCAGAGGAGACTAGCAAGTACAAAAACTCTTATCATATCACTAACTCAGTGGTGCCTCAAACAATAAGTTCTGATCAGAACTGGTATGGCTGCAGCCGAGATTGTGGATGTAACACAGCACTGTTCACTGTGTTCAAGATGGTGGCCGGAGTTCTCTGCACATGTGCAATGACTTGCGCATGCATACTGAACCCTGGCGGCCTGGCGGCACAGTCTGCTGTGTCCAAGATGGCCACTGGAGCCCAGTGCACATGTGCGACTCACCGTGCATGCGCAGAGAACTCCGGTGGCCATCTTGGAAAAAGCAGATTGTGCAGCCATGTTGTTGGAGTTCAGTGCACATGCACGAGTCATCATGCATCTGCAGAGAACTACAGCTACCCTCTTGGACACGGCAGACAGTGCCATGTTCTACAGGTGCTGACAGACAAAATAGTGCTGTGAACGTGCAGTGGTTGCCATTCTACTCCACTATTTAATAAGTCTGTTCAGTATCTGGAAAGCTACCTTTTCTCTACTGTGCTTGCAAGACATCTGCAGAGCTACGCCCACTACAGCTGTAATAATTGAAAAAAAGACTTTTTAAAGAGCCATTAACTCAATGGAGACAGTACTTATAAAAAATCCATTTAAGGACCACTAACTCAATGGAGATAGACAGTAATTGAAAAGGCCCTTATAAGGACTCGTTAAGTGATTCAAAAAAGGCACGTGAATGCCTCGGGTCCCAGAGGAACAAGAAAATGTATTTTACCAAAATCAATTAGGGCTGATATGGGGGAAGAAACTTAAAGCCCTTCTAAGGGCTAATAATTTTTATAGAAGGGGGATTATCTTAAAATCTTTTTAAGGGATAATCTCTGGAGTGAAGGCATTTTCCAAGAAGCCCTTAGGGTTAAGTTAAGGGAAAAATAGAAGTCGTTACAAGGGAAATTTTTGTAGTGAATGATGTTTAATTTTTTAAACACATGCTTTATCATCAGACAGGTAAAATATTCTAATAATACAGCAGTGAAATCATTCCCGATAAGCTGTGACTATTAAGCAGCCATTAGTAGGGGGAAAAGGTCAATAGCATGTGAACCACTTCCATGAAGCAATAACTAATGATGCTTTACCCTAGTGTACTTTCTACTGCCAGAAATACTATTAATGCCGGACCAGATAATGGTGGTGATTATGAACTAGATAACATTAGTCTTAATAGCAATTAGTCCCCAGAAGCAACTGTGGCAATAGAGGGAGATCAGCTGGCCAGGATCCAACTCTGCTTGGTAGAAGCAAGTCACCACCTCTTGAGTCAGCAATATCATATGAAACTATAATTCTTGTTCTAGGGACATGGATATGTTGTTCATCCACACTTATTGGCAGGTTCCTTGCCGCTTTAAATCTTGCCAGAAGGTCTTCAAGCTGGCTCCTCCCACCCACCCGGGTGGTAAAACTCTTGGCTCCGCCCCATGACGCCAGATCTTCCTTACCGCTTGGAAGCTCAGGTTCCCTCCTTAACGCGTTGCAATTAAGACTGGTTCCTAATTCTTCGGAAAGTTCGAAATTAAAAAGTTTTTGCTAAAAGACTTCGGTCTTCTTCTCCTCGCGGCTGCGATGGACAAATCGACTCCAGTTTTAGGAGGTGCCTGCGGAATGAAGATGTCTAGAGACGGATCCGCACTCCACGTCGCGTCTACTGCCTGGGCCTTGAGCAAACCCGCGACCTGCGACTTGACGCTCTTCCTTTTCAGCCCTCGTCCTTGAAGACCGTGCTGCCAGAATTACAACTGGGCGCCCGAAAAGAATTCCAGCGGTGAAATCTAAGAGGCCCGATTGGCGGTGTCGCGGCAGCGAACTTAGCGGATCAGCTTCGACAGATGATCACCCTCAAGAGGAGGCCAGGCGCGCCGCTACCTCGGCTGCAGCATTTGTCCCGCTCTCTTGGTGCCTCATCCGGCTTCTTTTAAGGAGCTTTGTCTGACCCTCTCGACCAAGGTGAGGGTCCAACTATCGGGACCTTTTCCAGGTCCAAAAAGAGCAAAAAGTAAGTCTCTCCGTCGACCTCTTGGGAGGCGGGAGAAAGCAGACTCTCGGTCTCGGTCTCGGACATCCTCGCGGTCCAACTGTCCGCCCGCCTTAGGCGGTCAGTCTCGGCACCGCTGACAGAGTCGCGCCGCCAGCTCTTCCTTCCTCTTCCTCGGATGGGGAAGCGGCACAAGGATTGCGTCCAGTGCAGGGAACTGTGGCAACAGCTCTTTTGACTGGAAATAAGCCGACCCAGTCGTCTTCCCCGCCATTAAGTGGCTGTCACGGAGCAGCGAAACAACCCCTCGTTGTAGTCGAGAGCCTGTTCTCAGGCCGGTTGTTCGGTCAATTCCAGCTGCCCCACCGATTCTGGTGGAACCTCCGCCTCCACAGCCATTAGTTGGGGCTCCGACCAAGAATTCTTGGTCGGCTTTGGGTTTGCCCCATAGGCTGTCTGTCACCCTCACTCCCGATAAACCTCAGCAGGTGGAGGGTGGCTCAGGGCCGAGGCAGCTCTTTGAGGACTCTTCTGAGTCCGATGATGGTTCCTCCCTCTTCTCCAAGCGCATGGACTTGGAGTCCTCGGGAGGGCAGTCAATGGACGATAGCCCTTCATCCTTCTTTGGGTTGCTTCGACTCATCTCGGAGTCCACGGGGATGAAGCTCGAACCCGTTTCTAAATGGGTCAGGTATCCCTCATTGCAGATTCTGGACTGGGGGGATTCCCTCAGGAGGCCTTTCCGGTGGCGAAGCCTAGTGGGTCAACCTTGGAACTTTGGCAGCGTCCTGCTTCCTGCCCTGCGCCTTCGGCCAGGTTGGCCAGGAAGTATGCAGTCCCTACTGGTTCCCTGTCCAGTTTTTCGGAACACCCCTCGGCCGAGGGGTTGGTTACCGACAGTGTTTTCTGGCGTGCTGGGAGCGCCAGGGATGTGGACAAACCTCCCGACAAGGAATCCAAGAAATTGGATTATGCCGGGCGAAAAGTCTATGCTGCATCCTCTCTCGACCTTCGTCAAGCCAGTTCGGCCTTCCTCATGGCACATTTTTCTCACGCCCTGTTGGACTCCCTGGATGAGGTTGTCCCTCATCTTCCCGCAGATCTGCAGACTACGGTCAGGCAGGTGCGGGACCAGGGCAGGGCAGTGGCTAAACAGCAGCTCCAGACTGCGTTAGACATCGGGGACTCATGTGCCAGGTCTGTGGCGGCCACAGTGGCCATGCGTCATCGGGCTTGGCTGAGGATATCCACCTTTACCTCGGATACCCAGCACAAGTTGGCGGATGTTCCCTTTTTTGGGGACTGACCTCTTCGGCCCTGGGGTGGAAGGTCACCTGCAGAGGATCGAGAAGTCCAATGCTATCTTGGACTCGGTCTCTTCTGCTCAGAAGGACAAAGGCCTCAAGCCACAGCCTAAGCCCTTTCGTCCTTCTGCGCCCGCAGCGTGCCCGGCCCAGCAATGTCAGGGCCAGCAGGCTCGACCTTGGTATCCCAAGCCCAAGCCGTCAGCTTCCTCCAACAGGAAACAGGGAGGGTAAAGGCTCAGGAGGTCCCTCGGCCGGTTCCTCCTCCAAGCCTGCCCAGTGACGGGCTGAGGGGTGTCGCCCCCATCCCTGTCACCTCACCCCTGGTTCCCCCTGTGGGGGGACGGCTCAGACACTTCCTTTCCGCCTGGTCCACTGTTACCATGGACAGGTGGGTACTGGAGGTGGTGGGAAAAGGCCTACCTCTGGAATTCGAGCAGGCCCCGCCCTTCAGAGCCGCTCGCACTGGGGCCTCGGGTCCGCAGCCTCATTGGCGGCTCGCCGAGCCGACATCGCTCTCCTCCTCCAAAAGGAGGTGATCACGGAGGTAGAGGACCCCCCTTCAGACCCGGGGTTCATGTCCAGGTATTTCCTGGTTCTGAAACGGACGGGGGGCTGGCGCCCCATTCTCGACCTACACGACCTGAACAAGTTCCTAAGGTCTCGAACCTTCAGGATGGTCACTCTGGCACAGATAATACCATCTCTGGAACACGGCGTGTGGTTCTGCTCTCTGGACCTACAGGACGCGTTCTTTCATGTCCCTATCCGTCCGTCACATCAGAGATTCCTCCGCTTTCGAGCGGAGGGATCCCTCTTCGAGTTCCGAGCCATGCCCTTCGGCTTATCTCCAGCTCCCAGGGTCTTCACCAAATGCATGGCAGTGGTGACAGCATTCCTGCGGTGCCGAGGGGTCCGGGTGTACCCTTACCTGGACGATTGGCTGATAGCAGCCCCTCCAGAGCCAGGAGGTGTGGGCGGTCCAGAGATCTGGCCCTCCAGGTTTGCTCTCAAGTCAGCCTTCTCATCAATGAGGCCAAGTCGGAACTCGAGCCGAAGCAGGTGATCCTGTTCATCGGGGCAGAGCTCGACTCTCTTCAAGCCAGAGCATGGCTCCCGGCGGACAGGGCCGAGGTTCTTACCTCCTTTGCCCAATCATTTCTGGTTGGGCAATCGCGCCCTGCCCGGGACTTCCTGCGCCTTCTGGGTCTCATGGCAGCCTGTACCAGCATGGTCCGTTGGGCCTGCTGGCACATGCGCCCCCTTCAGTGGGGACTGGCCAGCCAGTGGTCACAACGCTGCGATCCTTTGGACCAGCTAGTGATAGTGACCGGGAGATGTGGAGCAGCTCTCCAGTGGTGGACCGTTCCATTTCATCTGCAGGAGGGCATCCTGTTTGTCCGCCCGAGCCGATGGTCTCTCTATCGACCGGCGCCTCTCTGATGGGTTGGGGTGCCCATCTGGGGGAACACCGAGTGCACGGCCTCTGGTCCCCGTGGGAGTCCCGATGCCACATCAACCTGCTGGAGCTCTGAGCGGTCCTCCTAGCTCTCACCACCTTTGCTCTGTTTCTCTGGGGTCAAGTGGTCCGAGTCCAGACGGACAATACCACGACCATGTACTACCTGAACTGCCAGGGCGGGACGCGCTCCATGCTTCTATGCAAGGAAGCTCTCCACATTTGGTCACTCGTGTGCAGCCTGGAGGTGGATCTCCTAGCCATTCATGTGGCAGGGGCCTCCAACACCCTGGCCGATGCCCTGAGCTGGATAGGGGCTGCATCTCATGAGTGGTCTCTCCTGCCGGTGGTAGTGCAAGATCTGTTCTCCCACTGGGGCACACCTCAGGTGGACCTGTTTGCCTCCAGGGAGAACATGAAGCTGAGGGCTGTTTCATGCCCGCCCCCCTCAGCAGGGCTCGCTGCAGGGGGATGCCTTCTCGAGGCTGTGGACCCCGGGCCTCTTCTACGCCTTTCCCCCATTTCCCTTGATTCACAAGGTGCTTCTCAAAGCAAGGAGGGACAAGGCGCAGGTGATCCTGATAGCCCCAGACTGGCCCCACCAGTTCTGGTACCCAGATCTCCTCAGCCTCAGCTCCAGGCTCCCGAGGCAGCTTCCAGCTCGGCCCGGACCTGCTTTCAGTCAATCAGGGGAAGGTGTTCCATCCGGACCTTCAATCCCTGCACCTGATGGCCTGGTTCCTGAGCGGCTAGAGTTCCAGGCCTTGGGTCTTTCCGATGAGGTCCTCAATGTGGTTGAGGCGTCCCGTAGGGAGTAGACCAGAAAATGCTACACCTTCAAATGGAAGAGATTCTCCATTTGGTGTCAGGGCAAGGGCCTGGACCCTTCCTCCTGTTCTGTGGCAAGCATTTTGGACTATTTATGGTCCCTTTCTAGTCAAGGGCTTAGGTCGACGACCCTAAAGGTGCACCTGGCAGCCATCTCTGCTTACCGGGCGCGGGCCGGGAAGCAGTCGGTGGCGCAGGAAAGGTGGTTGGGCGCTTTTTCAAAGGCCTTGATCACATTTCCCCTCTGGTGCGAGAACCTCCACCTCCGTGGGATCTACTGCTGGTACTGGCAAAGCTCATGGGCAAGCCATTCGAACCAATGCACAGGTGTGAACTCTCTCACCTGTCATGGAAGACCGCCGTCTTGGTGGCTATCACGTCAGCCAGAAGGATGGGAGAGCTCCAGGCACTTTGCATCGAGTCTCCTTACCTGGTCTTCCACAGGGACAAGGTTGTCCTGCGCCCCCAACCGAAATTCCTTCCGAAGGTGGTGTCGGAGTTTCACCTTAACCAGGTGCTGACTCTGCCAGAGTTCTACCCCAATCACACCTCGGCCGAATATAGGCTCCATACTCTGGACCCTAGAAGGGCGCTCGCTTATTATAAGGAGCGCACGGCTGAAATTCGGGGAGAGGTTCGCCAGCTGTTTGTCACCAACGCTGAAGCCGCATCTGGCAGACCTGCAGCCAAGCGGATGATAGGCAGGTGGGTCACTTCCTGCATAGATCGCTGCTATAAGTTGGCGGGCATGGAGCCTCCCAGAGGGATAAGAGCTCATTCTACCGTCATACTGCTGCATCAGTGGCTGCTTCAGGGACGTCCCTATCCAGGAAATCTGCAGGGCTGCTACCTGGAAGTCAGCACACCTCTATTACCCATTACCACATCGACCTTGAGTCACACTGGGATGCTGGTTTGGGGCCTCAGTTCTCCAGTCCTTATTTCCCAAGTAAGTATTGGGGTGTCGCCTTGCCTCCCTCCTCCCAGAGAACTGCTAGGAGTCTGCCAATAAGTGTGGATGAACAACATATCCATGTTCCTAGAAATACAGGTTACTCACCTGAACAGGAGTTCTAGGAATGGTATATATTGTTCATCCTACATTCTCGACCTCGGCTTCGACGCACAACCTGAGCTTCCAGCGGGCCAGATCTGGCATCATGGGGCGGAGCCAAGAGTTTTACCACCCGGGTGGGTGGGAGGAACCAGCTTGAAGACCTTCCGGCAAGATTTAAAGCGGCAAGGAACCTGCCAATAAGTGTGGATGAACAACATATACCATTCCTAGAACTCCTGTTACAGGTGAGTAACCTGTATTTATAGCACACACACTTAATTATGTCAAAGGAAAACTAAAGTCAGAATTTACAAATAAAATATTATGCAGAGTGTTTTGATTTGTAAGTGTACTCCTAGTAAGTCCTCCCCTTTATTTGTTGAAAGGAGTTTTTTTTCTAAATTTGCTTGGTCATTTTATGGCCCCTATGGATCTCCATATTAGCATTTTTAATATCTCTTCTTGTTCCTACAATGCATCCTGTCTCATGTGACAGTGATGCCTCCAGGACCATTACTTGAACAAGAGCTGGGTTTTTTTCCTCAAGTTTACTGTAGTAGAGCTGTGTTGTTAATTAACTTTCCTTGTTCAGGGAGTGGTAATGAAGGCTACATTTACCAATGGCAAATGCCTTAGGGATAATTGAGTGGGCTAATCCATAAGGAAACAGCTAGAGTCTTCACTAATTATAGCATTTGTGACCTTGTGTGACTTTTGTGTTTTTTTAATGGTTGTGTATAGTTTGAGATAATGAAAATCTTTAAAAACAAAACATTCACTTCTGCTGGCTAGACCTAGACACATACCTAGAAAACGGATTAGACAGAGTTATTTAGTTGAAGCCAGAATATCAGGCTTCTAATAGTAGATTGCTGCTGCAGCAGTCACTACTATCTGAATCAATGGTTCTGAATGCATCACTTTTACATGGGACAGGAGGCACTGTGAAACAAGAAGAGCCATAACAAATGCTAACATGGAGCTCCCCAAGGGCTGTAAAACCAACAAGCAAATTTAGAAAAAAATTCTTTCAGCAAATAAAGGGATGGACTTACTAGGAGTACACCTACAAATCAAAACACTCTGCACAACATATTTGTTTTGTAAATTTTGACTTTAGTTACCCTTTAAATGGAAAATAAAAGAGAAGAGAGTGGGTTGCTACAATTAACTGCCTACGTGAGAGTCAGACCAAAAGCAGGATTTTTGTTCTAAAGTGGATGTGCCAAACTGTCTGGCAACAGCAGTGAGGCACCCTACTCTATGGGGACAAGATGGGGGAGACATGGATGGTGGGTGTCAGAACTGAGTAAGGGGAATGGGGAGGACCTGGGATTGAACATGCTGCAAGGGGTGGGGAGGTTTTAAACTGAACTTAAGCAAGGTTAGTTCAGGATATCGGGGAGAACATTGTTATGTGATGAGTGAAGGAAGGGTATACACATTTATGGGAGGGGGTCTTTTAAATCTTTTTAAGGGTATTTTTAATTGCAAGAATACTAGACAATTAAAGGAGAAGTCTCACATCCCCTAAGATATTGTGCAGAGACCAAGTAAGTGAGATTGGAACCGGCAATGTCAGCACAGAAGTGCAGTGATATACTATTATAAAGGCAAATACAGTAGATAACCCCCATGGCTGGAACAGTCATTCGCATCACCAGAGACTCATTCATGGGGGTTGGGGGTCCTCAGTAATATAGCTGAGGAGCATGGTGGGTGGGGGCTTGCAGGATCAACCAGATACAAAAAGCTGTAAAATAAAAAGTAAATTACAAAAATGGCACATTGCTGAATCTAGTTAAAAGCACAGTAAAGTGGTGTTAGCACTGGAGGTAATGTTAACAAAAAATGCTTCAGGCACCTTGATAGTGGACATGACAATTAGGTTGAACTAGAAATACAGCGATCCTTTAAAATGATGGCAAAGTTGGTGCAACTTTGCACTTCATGAAGCTTCGCAATGTTCCCGATGGCTGCACCAACTTAGCCAATATATATATATTTTTAAAAGCCTTCCTACATTATTAATATTCCCTCTACCTACTGTGCCATCATGCCCATTCTCCACTAACACCCCTACCATCACCTGTATCGCAGTAACCCACCCTGCCGATAGCCCTACCCCAACCCCTCTCTGGACCCCACCACCCCCCCCAGGCACCCTGAAAAAAACTATTTTCTAATTCCTGTGAAAGAAGACAACTGTACCCTGTTGCAGAGCATCTGATCTGTTCAGTGTAGGTCTCTGTAATGGCATGAATGGATAGAGACACATTTGCTTATAGTAAAACCTGATTGGCTGAGCCACATTAAAAACAACATATTTTTTGGGGTGCTTGGGGGAAACAGGGTGGTGGGGACCAGAGGAGGGTTAGAAAGGGGGGTTTCATTGCTTACTGAGGTCTGGTTGGAAGAGTGAAGGCAGGGGAGAGGTTTTTGGCACATGGGTTGGGGAAAGGGATTTATTACATTTAACAGCTTAAGATTGGCAGCAAGTTTCACTGGGGGGGATGGGGGATTTTGACTGTACAGAGGGTGGATGGGTGGGTTACTATGACACAGGTAGAGGGTAGGGGTGTTTGTAGAGAATGGGGATGATGGCAAAGTGGGTAGTGGGGGTATTAATAAAGTAGGAAGGGTTATTTACTGGTGCAAAGTAGCACTTGAGCCTAGTTCATTGCAAGCAAAGTGGTACTTCCCTACACGAAAACTATGCAAAGTAGCACTTCACCAGCAACTTCCCTGGTGTAGTGCCACTTCCTGTAGTTCTTTGTGCAGTGAAATCCTTACTTTGCTATGTGAAAACCACAAAGTGACACTTGGTGCTTTGCAAAGTCAGAAAAATGCATTAATTACTATGCAAAAGAAAGTTTCCTGGCTTTGCACACCCCTAGGTTGAACTTGATGTATTACAAAGAAGGTCACATGTGCAATGGTCAGGTCATCACACTAGTGGAATTACTAATCATTGAATGACAAGTAATTTAACAAAATCCTTTCTTGTTTTAATAATGCTGCCCAAGAACTCACAAGCAGCGGTGCCTCTATTAGAGAGGCCATTCCCAGGGTGCATATTCTTCTCAGACTCTGCAAGGAAATCATTTACAAAGAAAACTGCTCTTCTGATTTGATAACAGTGACACAGACTTTGATTAAAGAGCTCCATGGATGGTTGAACTGACTTAAAAGGCAAAAAACATGTTTTAGCAACAAACATAAATCATTGTTTCAAGCACGACTTCCTTGTGCAGCATTCTACTGCTTGACACGAATACAAAGAACACCTTATTGCAGAGCTGCAACTCACCCAAAATGCCTTTAATGTTCCAGCACAACACAGAAACAGGCCTTAGGCGATGGATGCTGCTTTAAGCACTATGGTGGATAGGGGAAGGGATTTTCAGATTGGATGAAGCAGGTACAAATTTTGATTTTTGAGCTGCACTTGCATCATTCCAGATGTGCCAAAAATTGTTTTGCAGCTGCTTGCATCAGAATAGTGAAGCATGCATGTATCACTTTTGTTTTTCAGTTAGCTTTTTCTCTCTTGCCTCTGATTAACCCTCCACCGGGTGGTACTCCCCCAACCACGGCCCTGTCACTGACCTTCTCATGTTCTTTATCATGGCTTCTGTTAACTCCATTTTGGGAATATTTGACTTCCAAAAATAAGACAACAACTTCCAAAATAAAGAGGGAAGAAGTCATTGATTCCCATATTTAAAAAACAAAATTGGATGACTTCCAAAAGTGAAGTCACAGAAGCCAAGAAATTATAGATTTTCTAAATGAAATTTCATTTCAGCTCTAATACTTATATTAACATCCATAAGTTGAGCCATCCTCGAATACTTGCTTCAAAATTGTGGGATATGGGAAGCATTTTGACTTCCAAAACATTGGAATGACTTCCGGGTATAAGACTCCCATTAAAAATAAATTAACTGAAGCCCTGTTCTTAATGGTTATCCACCATATGCAGAAGACCACTGCTGGGGTGAGTGGCCTGCCATGTTGGTCGTGTGTGGGCCTGCGGGGGTGCCAAATTTGCCCTTAGTGGACCTGGCCAGTTTTCCATTTTCTCCCAAGATGGACATCAGTCATGCAGTGATGCGCATGCTGCACTGTCAGGTCAACATGCCACGTCTGGCGGTCTACCACTTTTTCTGCCAGTCCTAACTGTGATATCACCTAGCCTTCCCTGGGTGGCAGTTATGTTGCAGGACTTACATCCTCCACTTCAAAGGAGGAGAGCAGTCCCTGGGATCCTCAATCCTCCTTATCCTGGCCTCAGACACTCTATGTCTGCTTCTGAAACCAAGTCACTGGGGCCTCATGTATCACTTTTTGTATACGTGTGAATCCCAATGTGCTGTAACTTATGACACTTACACATGTAAGTCTGACCACTTTAAGATTGTCTAACTTATCAGTGAGGTGTGCTGTGATGCAGGAGAAACATGCCACGTTTTGGCAGCAGGTGTCTAAAAATCAGGCCCAGCATTCATCCCAAAATATCCCAGAGGAGTATGCTAACTGCCACAGCTGAAACTGATGATAATCACAGGAATCATGAAGATATCTGGACTCATTAGATTGAGAAAATATGGCCAACAACATACCAGTGTGCAAAGGATGACTTACACGCTGAAAGAATGATGACTGCATACCTGCATAGGCTTAAGAGACCACAGCACTGAGGCCGGTCCTCTGATGTACTGGAGGTCTTAAAGAGTCTCTGGTCGCCTTGTACTTAGATGGCTTCATGTTACCTTGGCTGGCACCCCACCAGTGTACTATCATAAAATATATTTACTACTGCTGACATTGTATCTTCAAACAAAGCTACAGTTCTTCCGGAAAACCTTGAATAATTAACATTTTTAAAATCTTATTGCTCACTGAATAACCATTATTACTTATGTATACAATGGCAAGAAAATTAATCTGATTTAGAAATGAAAGATGATTAAATACTTACTTCACAAACCTTTTGCTTCTGATATATTCTTCACTGTTATCTAGTCAAAATGATTGCCCCTAACAATTGCTATATTGCAAATACATCATACTCTGAGTCATCTGATATGTTTTCTTCTTTACCTCTTGGTGCTTAACTGGTGTACTATCAGTATCTACATCATCAGCATCATTTTTAAGGTAGAAAAATAAATGGGCAGACTGAATGGGCCTTGCAGTCCTTATCTGCCTTCAACTTCTATGTTTCTATTTGTATTTATTGAAATTTACATCCATAGCTCTGTCCATCTGTGTCTGGCTGAATCATATACTATATGTATGTTGTGTAGGTGTATGTCTTCCTACTGTCACTGACTGTTCAGATTGGATAATCTAAGATGAAATTGTTGCCGTGGGCGACTTGTACATGTCTATAGACGTATAACCAGATATACAGGTAGCTTGCATGCTCAGTTCTTTCCTATGTTTGTCCCTGGTCTTCAGTAATCTCTTGTTATCTTACTGTTACTCTTCCCACTGCTCAGTGTTGCTGAATGCTGTACTGGTGGGGGAGGTAGCGCAGGTACACAACTTGCCCTTTAAGTCACTTTGAGTGCATTAGAGCCAAACATATTTCTGGTTTAATTGTGTGTGTATCTTTCATTGTTCCCAATGCATCTGGTCTTGGTCAGCTATCTGTTAGTGCCCCACTGTCACCTCTGTTGCTGTCACTGAAAGTTTCACTAGTGTTTATGTATCCCAGGTACTGGAGTTGCCCTTTTAATCAGTCTGAGTGCATTAGAATCAAACATTCTGTACTACTGGTTTTGTTGTGTGTGCATGACTCCATTTACCCCATGAACCTCATCTTCAACATTTTGTTGGTGCCCCACTGTCAATCTTCTTGTCACTGTCACTGACAGTTACACCATACAGATGACCAGATTTGTTTGCTTTGGTTCACTGGGTACACTCAGTGGAGTATGGAACTCTATTAACAGGAGTGGCATGAAGAGGGTAAACACATAAGCCAGGCATTGTATTATTATCTCAGGTAAGATAATGTGTGCTGTGCCTTTCCCAATTTTCCTTGTGTCACTTAAATGACATTTATTGGACTGATCAGGACAAAATATTATACCTGTGTGAATATCAGATGAATGGAGCAGTGGTGGCAGAATGGCATAGAAGGAGGAGGAAGTGAATTCTCTTCAGTTCAGTCAGGCTCTCAATACTGGGTCATGGATATGGGTTAAAAAAACAACCAAAAGCACTGCAGAAGCTGCAACCAAACAGTGTCTGCAATGGACTCCCATGCCATATGTCTTGATTTCTTTGGACCAGGCAGTGGTGTTCACAACTGTGGGCTCTGTCTCTCCCATGCAGGCTAACACCCTTGCACACTACAGTCTGGTAACTGGATATATTCTATCAAGGATGACTTGACCAGGAACTAAGGGCACTCATTGGCTACTCACTCCTTGAATTTCTTCAATGAGACATGAATCATCAGTCTCTGCAGTAAAGTCAGCGCAAGTGTCCGTCATTAATTTTGCCACTCAGTCTCCTTTATGAGACACTGATGATCTGGGTCTGATCTGAACTGTCCAGGCTGAGACTGTCTTTGGTGAACTCTGTCAAGTGTCCTCAGCTGAGGGGACCCTGTTAATTTGACAGTCATGTTGCAGTAAGTCAGTGCTCTTAGTCTGACTCTGCTGCTTGATGCAGGTCCCACTATTTTTATTATCTTGTTGATCAATGATTAAGAACACCTTCAGGTCTCTGGACACATTTGGGAAGGACTCCAGTAGATGGAAGTTTCAACCCTTGGTGGTGACCATTCCAAATACAGTCACTCCTCCATCCACCAAGCTGGTGTTGGAGGATATTGATTCATCCTTGCCCTCTTGGCAGAGTGTCCACCCGTTCAAAGAGTCACAGCTGTCAAATCATGAGTGCAGGAGTCCTTTAGTGACTCATTCTCAGATAGAACCAGTCTGGCTCAAGCCAATGATGTGCACCCTGGTGACTATTCTCCTGATCACGCCGTGTCTCTTAGGTGGGTGGAGGATCAGGCCATCCCCAGCAGAGGAAGTAGAGATAACTGGCCTCATACATGTGGAGGGGTTGTGGGATAACAGATGGACCAGACACTGAGCTTCAAGTTTAACACACAATCTCTGTGTGATGTTTGTTCAAAATGCAGGAGATAACCTTCAGCAATGGCATATCCCTTCTTCAGTATATCAGTTTGTAGCAACAGACTATGCAAGTCTTTCCTCTACACTTAACCAGCACCTACTGACTCACTGATCTCTGCTCTAATGTATCTGTTGAGATTTTGCCTCCCCTATGTGGGCCTTGTTTGCTTGGGTGGTGGGGGCTCAAATAAAAAAAAAGCTAAAGACAAAGAACCTCAGCTAGAAATGCTGAAACAAGGGTTACGCCATAGAGCATTGACAATAAGCCAAGTTATAAAGAAACACAACATCTCACATGCTTCCATAATGCAAAGCATCATAGGATATATGCAGATCACCATGATATTTCAGACTTGTTCAGTTTATAGCAATTTACATGCATTTTAAATAGCACAACTAACTTAATTTTTATCATGAAGTCCCTTAGTAACTTTTTACCTTTATCAAAAACACCTAGTGCCATGGTATTTTCAACATTTACATGTTTTATACACATTAGGCATATACAATAAAATATTTTATGACATAGTGCCATTGCATACTAAAATCCAACAATGAGGAACACAGCCTGTTGTTTTATATCAGCTCGGAAGAGATAAAAACAATAACCTTTCTGTACGAGGACCTGAGAGGGAAAAGGAAAATTAAAAAGGACACTATAGCATCGTCAAGAAAGGGGGGGGGCATAGGTGGCCAACCTTATGGACTAGAAGTTGTAAAAGATAGATTACGAACATACGAACATACAAAATTTGCCAGCAGATAAAGGCCTAGAGGTCTATCAGTCTGCTCAAATGTGCAACTAGCACCCTTATTCTGCAGCTGCCCTCCCTTCCACCCTTCCCTTCATTAACCCTCCCCTTGTCCTGTCCCATCCTCATTTGAAGCAGTCCACTGTTCTGCATACCACTTCAGCAGGTAGCATTCCACCCAGCCACCACCCTCTCTGTAAAAAGTGTCTCCTCATCTCCTCCTGAACCTTCCTCGCTCCAGTCTCATATCATGGCCCTAGTGGCCCTCCCTCCCTTACTTTGAACAGCCCCTCTGTACCCGTCTTGTTTATTCCTTTCATGTATTTAAAGGTTTCAATCATGTCACCCTGTCTCTCCTCTCCTCCAGTGAGTACATGTTCAATTCCTTCAACCTCCTCTCATATGATAAGTCTCCAGCCCCTTGATCATCTTTGTCGCTCTAGCTGCACCCCTCCAGTAACTTAATATCCTCTTCAGATATGGATGCCAGTACTGTATGCAGTACTCCAGGTGTGGTCTAACTAATGACCTATACAGTGGCAGAATCACCTCCTCCCTCCTCGAGGATATACCCCTTGCAATACAACCCAGCATTTTGTTGGCCTTTGCAGCTGCCTTCCTACATTGTTCCGAGTTGTTCATTGACCCTGTAATGAGCACACCCAGATCCTTCTCCTCCTCTGCCTGGGCTAGCTGCACTCCCCCTAGCTGGTAACTCCTCCTTGGGTTCTTCTTCCCAAAATGCAGCACCTTGCACTTCTTGGCATTAAAGACCAGTTGCCAGGTGTCTGACCAGGTTTCAAGCTTTGCCAGATCATCCTGCAACCCCTGCCATCCCCCTAGGTCGTCCACCACCGCGCCTACCATGGTATCATCAGCAAACAGACTGATCTTGCTCTTGATGTCCTATGATATGTCTGCAATGAATATCCCAAACAACACTTGTCCTAACACCGAGCCCTGTGGAACACCGCTCATCACTGCCCTTGGGTGTGAGAGCTCCCCACCCACCACCACCACCCTCTGTTGCCTTCCCTGCAGCCAGTTTCCTACCCATCTCACCAGCTTTGCACCCACCCCTGTGCCTACTAACTTCCTTCCCAGCCTTCCATGTGGCACTGAGTCGAATGCCTTACTGAAGTCCAGATACAGGACATCCACTGCATGGCCCCTGTCCAGTTGCCTAGTTACTCAGTCATAGAACTCGACCAGGTTGGTTTGGCAGGATCTGCACGTATGAAGCCATGCTGTCTGCTATCCTATAGTCCTTTGGCCTCTAGGAGGGCCACCAGCCTCTCCTTCAGGATAGTCTCCATTAGCTTATCCACGATGGATGTGAGGCTCACTGGTCTGTAGTTTCCCCGTTCATCCTTGGGGCCACTCTTGTGGAGAGGCACCACATGAGCCATCCTCCAGTCCTGAGGTACACACGCCGAATGTAGTGAGGCATTAAATAGGTCTGCCAAAGGTCCCACAAGGACCTCTGCCAGCTCCTTCAGTACCCTGGGGTGGATGCCATCTGGGCCTGGCGCCTTGTCCACCCTCAGTGCCTTCAAACCCTCTCGAACTCTGCTCTCCATGATTTCCCCATCTGTCACCACTTCCCACCCTGCTTCTGCCATTTCTCTCACCTTGGGTGTTACCCCCCTCTCCTCTTTAGTAAATACTGAGCAGAAGTACTCATTTAGTGCTTCTGCCTTATCGCACCCTGCTTCCACCCAACCCCCCTCCTACCTAATCCTTACTATGTGGTCCTTACAGCTCCTTTTCTCCCTGATGTACTTAAAGAAGTCCTTCTCCCCCTTCTTAATGCCTTGTGCCAGCCTAAGTTCCATAGATGCTTTGGCTCCCCTTACTGCCCTTGTCACCTCCTTCGATTCTGTCAAGTACTCCTCCCTTTCCTCCCCTCCCTGTTTTCTTGTACTTCCTAAAGGCAGCTCTTTTCCTCCTTACGTTTTCCATGACCTCCTTGCTCAACTAGATCAGTTTCTTAGCCCTAGCCTTCTTGCTCTGGGCTTTGCAGCAGGTTTTGGTTGCCTCCACTATCCCCAGCTTTATGAGCCCACACCTCTGGTTAGTGTCCATACTAGATTGAATTCTGGCCAGGTACCCTTTTACCACTTCCCCCATCCTCCCAAAGTTGGCCCTCCCGAAGTCCAGCACTATTGTGCCAGATTCCACTCCTTCCTTGCCCATATCCAATGTGAGCCATACTGAGTGGTGGTCACTCCCTGACAGCGGTTCCTCCACTGTAAGTTCTCTCACAAAGTCCCCATTTGCCAGCACAAGGTCAAAGGTATTCCCTAACCTGGTTGGTTCACTGACCATTTGCAGCAGGAAGCTTAGGAAGATTAGGCTAAGAAGAAAAAATTACTCACCATAGTAATCTTGTTTCTTCAAAGGGATCACTCATGATTAAACTGATGCAGTCAGCCTCCTGTGTTGAACTGCCCGGAGAGATGGAATTATATGCAAATTATGGAACTCTCAATTGGCTCATGCCACTTTCAAACTGCTGCCCTAGCAACTGCTGCACTCTGAGTGCTTCAGATTCTTACAGAGCCTAACTGGGTATAAGATCCACTAGCTAAAACTAATAATGTTAAAATAATGTTTTTATCATTTCAGGTCAAAACATCCTTAACAAACAAACCTAAGAAACTCGAGACCACCTGGACACCAACTGGTTAAACAAAGTGAGTCTCTACCTTAACCTATATAGGAAAAAAACCTCTTAATGCAGGGATGCAGAGCAACTTCTATAGGTTCTAGTAGGGGAGGCAGGGAGGGTCTTTATTCATAATGAGTGATCCCTTTGAAGAAACAAGATTACTATGGTGAGTAATTTTTTCTTCTAACCCCAGGAATCACTCATTATGATTAAACTGATGCAGACTACCAGGCAGTACCTTTGGAGGTTGGGCAGAGAACCTATTTTGGAAACAGGCTCTGTAGTACTGCTGTGCCAAACCTAGCAACACCTCTGGATTGCAAGTCCAGGCTGTAATGCTTTGTGAAAGTGTGTACTGTTTTCCATGTAGCTGCTTTACAGATTTCCAGTAGTGGAATTTCTCCTGAAGCTGCCACTGAAGCAGCTGTGCCCCTGGCGGAGTGTGCTCTCAGGCCCACAAGTACCTGTTTACCCACCTTACTATAACAAAACTATACATGCCACGATCCAGCGAGCAATGTACGTTTTGTTGCAGCTCTGCCCTTACCAGCTTCACCATAGGTGAGAAAGAGCTGTGTTTGACTTGATCTGTAAGACTTTGTGCTGTCAATGTAGTGGCTAAGTGCCCTTTTGACATCAAGGGAGTGAAGCCTCCTTTCTGGAGAACTGGAGTTCTCTGTAAAAAAGACAGGTAGAGTGATAGACTGATTTAAGTGAAAGTCAGATGCCACTTTGGGAAGGAATTTTCTAATGATCCTGATGACCACCTTATCCCTGTGGAAGGAGATGTAGTCTACATCTGTACACAGGGCTTGTAATTCACTGATCCTTCTGGCTGAAGTAACAGCAACCAGAAAAACAGTTTTCCAAGTGATATACTTCAAATCTGCGGTTGCCATATTTTCGAATGGTGCATCCATGAGCTTAGCAATGCAGATATTTAAATTCCAAGCTGGGACCAGTTCCCTCAGGGGAGGGTGCAGAAGGTTAAGGCCTTTAAAATATTTTCTGAATACTGGATGAGAGGCCATAGATCACTTTTTACCAGTTGACAGATAAGTAGAGACTGAAGCCAAGTGGACCTTGAGGATCGAAGGCTTCAGGCCTAAGTAATGTAAGTGTATAAGGTAATTCAGGAGAATAGCTAAATCAGCCCTGGAGGGGTTCACACCCTTACCTGTACACCATATGGAGAATCTCTTCCACTAAGAAGAATATGTTTTCTTAGTAGAAGGCTTCATGGAACCCCTAAGCACTGTCAGCACCTGCTCTGATTGCTTAAGGTTGGCAAATTCTAAGTCCTTAACAGCCATGCCTTGAGCCTCAGTGATTTGAGATTAGGGTACAGGATCCAGCCCTGAGAGGAGGTTAGCAGGTTGTGCCTCCTAGGCAGGTGGATTGGGAGAACTACTTATAGAGTCAGCAGAAGAGAATACCTGTGCTGTCTCATCCAATCCGGAGTCACCAGATCATTGTTGCTGGTTGGGACCTCAATTTCAACAGGGTCCTGAATATCTTAGGAAAGGGAGGGAGTGCATACAACTCTCCTGTCCAATCCAGGGCCATCACATCCAGGGGAATTGTGCCCCTTAGAGGAGGCCTGCAACAGTACATTGGTAGCTGGTAGTTTTCTGCAGAGGCAAAGAGATCCACCTCAGGAATGCCCCATCTCCTGAAAATTGTACTGAGTATTTGAGTGTTCAGGCACCACTCATGGTGGTCCTGACTTATCCTGCTGAGAGACTCTGACAGTACATTGTCCTTCCCTGGAAGGTGTATGACTGACAAGGATACTCCCATTGAGTATACCAGGGACCACAGTCTCCTTGCTTCTGTGCACAATAGGATTGACCTGGTACCCCCTTGCTTGTTGATGTAATACATGGTTGTGGTGTTGTCTGTTCTGACTTGCACCACCTTGTTTTGAAGGTAAGCAGCAAATGTCTTTAGAGCCAGGTAGATAGCCCTGAGCGCCAAACGATTTATGTGCAACAGAGATTTTCAACAAAAGCTGCTGCACACACACACCAAATTAATCCTTGGAGCCAATTCTTCTGTTATAACATTTATTCACCAACACAACACCACACCTGACGCGTTTCGGACAGAAGTCCTTTATCAAAGGTTGAAAAGAAAGCCCATCATGGCATCAATTTATAATGAGTAGTCTCTGACGTCATAATGATGCAATACAAATCCATTGGTTCTCTCAACATTAAAGTGCCAACACCAATCTACTAGACATTTAGAAAAACATTTTTAAAGAATAAACAACATTTTAATAAATATTAAAAGACTAACAAAACATCTTGTGTGTTATTTAATATTCATAGTTAATAATCTATACTATCTACATTCCAAATATGGTTTAAGTTCTAAGTGTGCATTAATGCCTGGCTGTTTATGTGCATTTAATCTAAGAATCCACTCGTTTTCTTTTTCAATATTTTGTTACGATAGTTACCCCCTCTTGGGCCATAGAAGGCTTTTTCAATGCCCAGGAATTTAAACTCATGTTTTTCAGTTTTATCTCTATTTTCAAATATATGCATTGCTGTAGCATAAGTCAAATCTTGTTTATTGATAGCTCTCATATGTTCCTGTACTCTGATTTTAAAAGTTCTCTCAGTTTTCCAACATAAAAGGCCCCACAAATACATTGTGCCAGATAAATAATGCCTTGAGTGTTACAGGTTATCAATTGTCTTATAGTAAAAGTTTTATTTCTTCGTCCAGCCACATCAAATTCTTTTGCTTTTACAATAAAATTACATGCACTACAGTTTTTACACTGTGTACAACCTAAAGGATTTCCAAACCAATTGTTGGTGTGTTTCACTACAGGTGTAAAATGACTTCTTACTAATGTATCCTTTAAAGTTGGTGCATGTCTGTAAGTTAAAATCGGGGGTTGAGATGAGATTTCCTTTAATCCTAGATCAACAGCCAGTACATGCCAATGTTTTTTAACAATTTGTCCCACCTGCCAACTTTGTGCACTATAAATGTGAAATGAAATCTATTCTTATTTTCCACCGTCGATGTTTTATCTTTTAACAATTCACTTCTATCGACTGCTGCAGCTGCTTGATATCCCTTCTCTATCACCTTATTTGTATAACCTCTACTTTTGAAGCGATTTTTAGACTCCTTGCCTCAATTTCAAAATCAAGTCCCTACTACAATTCCTCTTAATTCTCAAAAACTGTCCTTTAGGGATGTTTTCAACTATATGTGTGGGATGGCAACTTGTAGCATATAATAAAGTATTACCATCAGTGGCCTTTCTATATAAGTTACTACTAAGTTGCCCTTCTTCCCCGAATAATCTGCAGGTCCAAGTAATTAACAGAATCTGGGCTCGTGTTATATGAAAATCTCAAGTTTGCATTGGTTCCATGCATAAACTCACAAATTCTGTCAACATTTTTCATCTCCTTTCCAGATTAACAAAATATCATCAATAAAACGTTTCCATAACAAGACATTGTAAAAATGGATTTCTCTGGTCATTATAAATGACATCATGTTCCCAATGTCCTACATATAGACTAGCCACTGATGGTGCACAGGTAGCCCCCATTGCAGTTCCCTTTATTTGTCTATAAATGTTGCCATCAAAAGTAAAGGTATTTTTTGTAAGTACATGTTCAAGCAGTTTCAAAATAAATTCCACCTAGTCACTCATTTTATCTGTAGATCCATTTAAAAAATATGCGATAGTGTCCAAGGCCCCATCATGGGGTACTTTCATATAGAGAGATTCTATATCCAGTGTGACCAGTAAGCAATCATTTCCAATTGATGTCTCATCTAACAATTTTAATACATCTTTGGTGTCTTTTATATATGATTTTAATTGTTTTACATAATCATTGAGAATAGAATCCACATATTTAGAAAGAGGTTCAGTTAGACTTCCAAGTCCACTTACTATTGACTGACCTGGAGGGTTCTGACTATCTTTATGTACCTTGATAAAATGTAAAATGTAGGCTGTACCGGGAATTCAACCTTCAAATATTTACTTAGCTGAGATGTTATAACAGACCGTCTCAGTGCCTCTGTCACTGTTTCATCAATACAGGTTTTGTACTCCCAAACTGGATCATAGCTTAATTTTTGGTAAAATGTGGTATTGTTTAGCTGTCTCAATGCTTCTTGCGTATATTTATAAACATCCCACAGTACTATGCATCCCCCCTTTATCCGCTGATTTAATAATTAGACTGGGGTCATTTTGTAAAGATTTCAGTGCCTCACGTTCACCTTTAGTGAAATTATTAAATTTAGAATATGCAGGGGTTTCAAACAACCTTTCGAGATCTTATTCACATAAATCTCTAAACACACTTACAGCATTGCAGAGGGGCGGATTAAAAAATGGAATTTGGTCTAAACACTTTTGGACAAGACGCTTGTTCCAAACTAGATTCACCAGCGTTACACTTATTAAAGAACGCCTTAATGTACAGGTTACGGCACATCAGGTGTAAATCAATGATAGTTCTTTCAGGATTCAGTGAAATCGTCGGAGAGAAGGATAAACCCTTCTTTAACAAAAGTCTCTCAGGTTCAGTTAACACATGCTCTGAGATATTAATGACTTGAATGTCCCGACTCACCTCCTCGCTGTCCTGGCGTTCCACCTGTTGCCATTCCTCTTCCAACCATACCTGCCCCTCTGCTCGCAATACATCACATTTTTTCTTTCCCCTCCTTGTCCGTTTTCGATGCCGTAATCCCTGTGATAGTGGCTGTTCGAAAACTTCTTGATCCCTGCAGGAAAAATTATTTTCTCCCACAATCATTTCATCTCCTTCAGAGGCGCTTTCTTCCGTGCTGTAGTTAAATGTAACTCGGGTTGGTCTCTTCAATATACTTTTTCTTGTGTCCCTTTTCCACGAATAAACTCGATTATTTTACGTAGTCCCCTTGTCTCGGATAAATTTGACTTGTTTAGCACTTTTTAGTTCCCGGTCCAGTTTATCAATGAATTCTTGTAACTTTTTATTGCAAATTTCAAAACCTTCAGTGTCTTTATATTTTAAAACTTCCCTCTCAATGTCTTTTAACTCTGTTTTCAATGTAACTTCTCTTTCTTTACTAAATTTAACTATGAGTTCCATTAATTTGCCACTGGCCTCACTTAATATATTCTCCCATTCTTTCATAAAAATTGGATTATCAGTACCAAATGCAGGATTTTTAATTAGTCTCAAACCTCTCTGTATTCTTTTAGTTGCAAATATGCCTCTAAATTAGCGACATTCCAAAATATTTTCCTTAACTGTTGCATGTTTTCAAGTTCTCTAAATGCTCCTTTTAGCGAAGCCATGTCTTTAGGTATATTGTCCATATCACTGCTTTCTAATAAAAAAGGATTAATGCCATTTGATTCTATAAGCAATCTTTCCACATAAAATAAGGGATTCTCACATTGCGGCTGACTTGTTGGTGTTGCTCCCCGTGTATTCATTTTAACAGAATATGCTCTCAATATCCAGGTTTTACTTGAAGTAATATATTCACCACTATGGCCAAAACATGTGCAACGACTCAATTAATTACAACTTCTCAAACGAGTCATGCACAAGGTAGCTGTGGTGCTCGCAGCTCTACACAATCATTTCCAACAAAAGCTGCGCACACACACACCAAATTAATCCTTGGAGCCAATTCTTCTGTTATAACATTTATTCACCAACACAACACCACACCTGATGCGTTTAGACAGAAGTCCTTTATCAAAGGTTGAAAAAAGCCCATCATGGCATCAATTTATAATGAGTAGTCTCTGGCGTCATAATGATACAATACAAATCCATTGGTTCTCTCTAACATTAAAGTGCCAACACCAATCTACTAGACATTTAGAAAAAACATTTTTTAAAAGAATAAACAACATTTTAATAAATATTAAAAGACTAACAAAACATCTTGTGTATGTTATTTAATATTCATAGTTAATAATCTATACTATCTACATTCCAAATACGGTTTAAGTTCTAAGTGTGCATTAATGCCTGGCTGTTTATGTGCATTTAATCTAAGAATCCACTCATTTCTTTTTCAATATTTTATTACGATAGTTACCCCTCTTGGGCCATAGAAGACTTTTCAATGCCCAGGAATTTAAACTCATGTTTTCAGTTTTATCTCTATTTTCAAATATATGCATTGCTGTAGCATAAGTCAAATCTTGTTTATTGATAGCTCTCATATGTTCCTGTACTCTGATTTTAAAAGTTCTCTCAGTTTTTCCAACATAAAAGGCCCCACAAATACATTGTGCCAGATAAATAATGCCTTGAGTGTTACAGGTTATCAATTGTCTTATAGTAAAAGTTTTATTTCTTCGTCCAGCCACATCAAATTCTTTTGCTTTTACAATAAAATTACATGCACTACAGTTACTACTGCCGTAACCTGAACATTAAGGCGTTCTTTAATAAGTGTAATGCTGGTGAATCTAGTTTGGAACAAGCGTCTTGTCCAAAAGTGTTTAGACCAAATTCCATTTTTAATCCACCCCTCTGCAATGCTGTAAGTGTGTTTGGAGATTTATGTGAACAAGATCTCGAAAGGTTGATTGAAACCCCTGCATATTCTAAGTTTAATAATCTCACTAAAGGTGAACGTGAGGCACTGAAATCTTTACAAAATGTCCCCCGTCTAATTATTAAATCAGCGGATAAAGGGGGATGCATAGTACTGTGGGATGTTTATAAATATACGCAAGAAGCATTGAGACAGCTAAACAATACCACATTTTACCAAAAATTAAGCTATGATCCAGTTTGGGAGTACAAAACCTGTATTGATGAAACAGTGACAGAGGCACTGAGATGGTCTGTTATAACATCTCAGCTAAGTAAATATTTGAAGGTTGAATTCCGGTACAGCCTACATTTTACATTTTACGAAGGTTCATAAAGATAGTCAGAACCCTCCAGGCGTCCAATAGTAAGTGGACTTGGAAGTCTAACTGAACCTCTTTCTAAATATGTGGATTCTATTCTCAATGATTATGTAAAACAATTAAAATCATATATAAAAGACACCAAAGATGTATTAAAATTGTTAGATGAGACATCAATTGGAAATGATTGCTTACTGGTCACACTGGATATAGAATCTCTCTATCGAATGTACCCCATGATGGGGCCTTGGATACTATCGCATATTTTTTAAATGGATCTACAGATAAAGCAGTGACGAGGTGGAATTTATTTTGAAACTGCTTGAACATGTACTTACAAAAATACCTTTACTTTTGATGGCAACATTTATAGACAAATAAAGGGAACTGCAATGGGGGCTACCTGTGCACCGTCAGTGGCTAATCTATATGTAGGACATTGGGAACATGATGTCATTTATAATGACCAGAGAATCCATTTTTACAATGTCTTGTTATGGAAACGTTTTATTGATGATATTTTGTTAATCTGGAAAGGAGATGAAAAAATGTTGACAGAATTTGTGAGTTTCATGCATGGAACCAATGCAAACTTGAGATTTTCATATAACACGAGCCCAGATTCTGTTAATTACTTGGACCTGCAGATTATTCGGGGGGAAGAAGGGCAACTTAGTAGTAACTTATATAGAAAGGCCACTGATGGTAATACTTTATTATATGCTACAAGTTGCCATCCTACACATATAGTTGAAAACATCCCTAAAGGACAGTTTTTGAGAATTAAGAGGAATTGTAGTAGGGACTCTGATTTTGAAATTGAGGCAAGGAGTCTAAAAAATCACTTCAAAAGTAGAGGTTATACAAATAAGGTGATAGAGAAGGGATATCAAGCAGCTGCAGCAGTCGATAGAAGTGAATTGTTAAAAGATAAAACATCAACGGTGGAAAATAAGAATAGATTTCATTTCGTTACTTCTTATAGTGCACAAAGTTGGCAGGTGGGACAAATTGTTAAAAAACATTGGCATGTACTGGCTGTTGATCTAGGATTAAAGGAAATCTCATCTCAACCCCCAATTTTAACTTACAGACATGCACCAACTTTAAAGGATACATTAGTAAGAAGTCATTTTACACCTGTAGTGAAACACACCAACAATTGGTTTGGAAATCCTTTAGGTTGTACACAGTGTAAAAACTGTAGTGCATGTAATTTTATTGTAAAAGCAAAAGAATTTGATGTGGCTGGACGAAGAAATAAAACTTTTACTATAAGACAATTGATAACCTGTAACACTCAAGGCATTATTTATCTGGCACAATGTATTTGTGGGGCCTTTATGTTGGAAAACTGAGAGAACTTTTAAAATCAGAGTACAGGAACATATGAGAGCTATCAATAAACAAGATTTGACTTATGCTACAGCAATGCATATATTTGAAAATAGAGATAAAACTGAAAAACATGAGTTTAAATTCCTGGGCATTGAAAAAGTCTTCTATGGCCCAAGAGGAGGTAACTATCGTAATAAAATATTGAAAAAGAAAATGAGTGGATTCTTAGATTAAATGCATAAACAGCCAGGCATTAATGCACACTTAGAACTTAAACCGTATTTGGAATGTAGATAGTATAGATTATTAACTATGAATATTAAATAACACACAAGATGTTTTGTTAATCTTTTTAATATTTATTAAAATGTTGTTTATTCTTTTAAAAAATGTTTTTTCTAAATGTCTAGTAGATTGGTGTTGGCACTTTAATGTTGGAGAGAACCAATGGATTTGTATTGCATCATTATGATGTCAGAGACTACTCATTATAAATTGATGCCATGATGGGCTTTCTTTTCAACCTTTGATAAAGGACTTCTGTCCGAAACGCATCAGGTGTGGTGTTGTGTTGGTGAATAAATGTTATAACAGAAGAATTGGCTCCAAGGATTAATTTGGTGTGTGTGTGCAGCAGCTTTTGTTGGAAATGATGGTGTAGAGCTGCGAGCACCACAGCTACCTTGTGCATGACTCGTTTGAGAAAAGAGAAAATGTGCAACAGAGACTTTTGGGGGGACCATGAGCCACTTGCTGTGTGCTCCAACATGTGTGCCCTCCAACCTAGAAGAGAGGCATCTGTTGTGAGGATTACTGAGGGCTGTTCCCTTATAAAAGGTACACCCACTCTGAGGTTGTGCTCGCCCAGCCACCATTGCAATGCCTGGACTAAACCTTTTGTGACTGGAACCAGTTTGGACGGAGCATCTGTCCTTTGAGACCAGTACTGTCTGAAGTGGAAATGAATATCTCTCATTTGAAACCTGGAACCTACTACCACTGCAGTGGCAGATGCCATGTGGCCCAGTAGCCTGAGAAATTATCTGGCTGTTTTGGGTCTCCCTGACATGAAGGATCTTGCAATCTGCAGATGCTTGTCACCCTGTCTTGTGGCAAGAAGGCTCTGCCCTGTCTGGTGTTTAATTCTGCTCCAATAAACTCCAGCACCTGAAGTGGCACCTGCCGAGATTTCTCTTCATTTATAAGAAATCCCAGGGACTCCAGTGTAGATTTTGTTAGTGCCAGTGACCACTGCATGCTGCAGAGACAGTCCTACTACTAACCAGTTGTCCAGGTAGGGGAAGACTGTTACACCTTGTTTTCTCAAAAATTCTGCCACAACTGATAGGCACTTTGTAAAAACCCTTGGTGCCAAAGTTAGTCCAAAAGGGAGAGCTGCAAACTGATAATGGCCTGAAGCCAGCCTGAATCTCAAGAATTTTCTGTGATATGGTCTGATGGGAATGTGAAAATAAGCATCCCTTTGATCTAGGGAGGCTAGCCAATCTCCCGTTTGTGATGAAGGAATGATTATTGCAAGCGTGACCATTTTGGTTTCAAAATGTGCTTTTTCAGACGTCTTAAATCCAAAATAGGTCACCAATCCCCATTTTTCTTCCTTCTGAGGAAGTACCTGGAATAAAAACCTTTGCCCCTGTGTATTAGAGGTACAGTCTTCACTGCTTTGGTTGCCTGCAGATGTTTTACCTCTGCTTCCAACAGAATCCTGTCTGCAGATGTTACTGGAGCAAAGGTTCTTTTTCTCAGCTTTGGGAATGATTTGAAGCTGAGTGCCAGGCCCTGGCTCATTACCTCCAACACCTACTTGTCTGTGGTGATGGAATGCCAAGCGTGAATGTAGTGAGCCAGCCTGCCACCCACTGGTGGTTCTGCTTGAGGGGATGTGACCTGCACTAGCCCATCAGGGGTTCTGTGTGGGTTGTGCCTGAGCTTGTGATGCAGGAGCCACTCTTCTCATGGCTTTCCTGCCCCTTCCTCTGAAGTAACCTCTGGCCTGCTGTTGAGGCTGAGAGGCCTGTGCTTGAAAGAAAGGTTTGGGGTAAAACACCCTACCCCTGCCTCCCCTACTCTGGAGTCTATAAAGGTCCGTCTCTCCATACGACACACTGGGGAAATGCCAAACCTCACCCAACAACTAACACACCAAAATCTGGCCAATGGAAAATCATGTACACAAATGCTCACAGCCTGGAAAATAAGATCCCAGACCTGCATGCAATAATGTCAGAGGCTAAACTGGACATAGTAGCAATTAGTGAGATGTGGTTTAGCAGTAACCACACTTGGGAGATTTCAGTACCTAGCTATGTACTGTTCAGAAGAGACCGAGGTGCAAAAGGGGGGTGGAGTGGCCCTGTATGTCAATGAAAATATCAAAGCTACAGAAATTCAGAATACACATAAGGAGCCAAAAGAGCTGTGGGTCACCCTGGAAACAGGAAATGGAACAGCCATAAGAACTGGGGTTGTCTACAGGCCCCCAGACCAAGGGGAGGACATAGACACATTACTGTTAAAAGATATACAAAACACGACAGCTAAAGGGGAGGTTCTGATAATGCGAGACTTCAACATGCTGGATACAGATTGGTCAATACCAGCAGGAACATCTGCCAGAACTAGACACATGGTGGATTCTCTGCAGGGGCAGGGCCTCAAACAATTGGTACAACAACCCACAAAATACAGGGCTATCCTAGATCTACTACTGACTAACAGGGAAGGGATCACAGATCTCCAGGTAGAAGGTCACCTGGGGGCCAGTGACCATCACATGGTATGGTTCAATTTGGCGACTACATCTGAATCATCCCATTCCAAGGCAAAAATATGGGACTTCAGAGGAGCTGACTTTGATAAGATGGCCAACAGAGTTAAGCTAGCCCTGGCAAAAAGAAACACAGATGAGGGGGTACAGGCAAAGTGGGCAAGCATTAAGGACGCAGAACTTGAAGCAACATCCCATTGTGTTAGACAGAAAAGGAAGTGCAACAGAAGAAGGAAACCACTTTGGTTCTCAAATACAGTAGCAGAAAAGGTCAGAGCCAAAAGGCTGGCCTTCAGGAAATATAAGGGAACACAGCGGGATGAAGATAGGGATGCATACCAAACTGCCCTAAGGGAAGCAGGGAAGGCATAAGGCAGGCAAAGTCCCAAACTGAGGAAACACTAGCACGATCAGTAAAAGAAGGTGACAAGACTTTCTATAGACACATTAGTGAAAGGAGAAAGTCCAGAGGGGGTATTGCTAAGCTCAAAGGAGAAAAGGGGGCATGTGAGGAGGAGGACCCTGTAAAAGCATCTATCCTAAATAGATACTTTTGCTCAGTATTTACTGAAGAGAAGGTAGGGCAGGGCCCACAGCTCAGCACCATGGACACAGTGGGGAAGGAGGTGAACACTACTCCCTTCACAAAAGAAAGGGTCCTACAAGAGCTCACTAAGCTCAGGGTGGACAAGGCAATGGGACCTGATGGCATACATCCCAGGGTACTTAAGGAGCTAAGGGTGGAACTAGCACAGCCATTATCAGAACTGTTTAGTGAGTCTCTGAGCACAGGAGAGGTCCCAGAAGATTGGAGAAGGGCTCATGTGATCCCGCTCCACATGAGTGGTAGCAGGGAGGAGGCAGAGAACTATAGACCAGTCAGTCTTACCTCAGTAGTGGGCAAGATTATGAAGGCACTCCTTAAGGAAAGGATAGTGCAACACCGGGAATCCATAGGGGCACAGGATCCAAGGCAGCATGGGTTTACAACAGGACGGTCCTGTCAAACTAATCTCATAGATTTCTTTGACTGGGTAACCAGAGTGGTGGACCAAGGGGGAGCAGTTGATGTCATCTACCTTGACTTCAGCAAAGCTTTCGACACTGTTCCACATAGAAGATTGATAAATAAGCTGGGTAGGCTCGGGGTGGGTCAGAAGTAGGTCAACTGGGTGGCAAACAGGTTGATGGGCAGAAAACAGAGAGTGGTGGTAAATGGTATACAGTCAGAAAAGATGGAAGTCACAAGTGGGGTACCTCAGGGATCAGTTCTGGTGCCAGTCCTCTTCAATATCTTCATTAGTGACATTGCAGATGGATTAGAGGGTAAGGCTTTTCTGTTTGCAGATGACACCAAGATCTGCAACAGAGTAGATGATCCAGATGGGGTTGGCAGAATGAGAAGAGATCTGGATAAACTAGCAAAATGGTCAGAAGAGTGGCAACTGGGATTTAATGCAAAGAAGTGCAAGATCATGCACATAGGGAAGAGAAACCCTGAAGCCACCTGCAGGCTGGGAGAGGAGTTGCTGGCAGTCACAAAGGCAGACAGAGACTTGGGCATCATCATCACCGATGACCTAAAATCATCCAAGCAGACCTCTAAAGCAGTAGGTAAGGCTAGGGGGATGTTAGGGTGTATTAGTATGGGTATCACAAGTCATAAGAGGGAGGTAATAATCCCTCTTTACAAGACACTGGTTAGGCCCCATCTGGAGTACTGCGTGCAGTACTGGAGGCCACACCATCACAAGGACATTAACCAAATTGAGGTAGTCCAGAAAAGGGCAACCAGAATGGTGCAGGGACTGCATCAGATGACATATGAGGACAGATTAACAGAGCTCAATATGTATACCCTTGATCAAAGGAGGGAGAGAGGTGATATGATCGAAACATTCAAACACCTTAAGGGCATTAACAAGGTGAAAGAGTCTAACATGTTTAAATGTAAGAAAAATATCAGGACAAGAGGACACAGCATGAGATTAGAGGGAGGCCGATTAAGGGGGAATGTGAGGAAATTCTTTTTCACAGAAAGAGTGGTGGATGCATGGAATGGCCTACCTCAGGAAATGGTGGATATGAATACAGTGCAGGGCTTCAAACAGGCATGGGATAGGCATAAGGGAGCAATACAGATGAGTATAAATAGATAGGCCACTGACAGAGCAAAGGCCAATGGCACATTCATAAGGTAGAAAAAGAAATGGTCAGACTGGATGGGCCTTGCGGTCCTTATCGGCTGTCATCCTCTATGTTTCTAGATGTGGAAGGCCTATCTTTGGAATTGCTCCAATAGGTGGATTTATATTCCTCCACCTTCTTCCTGCATGCTTCAGTCTTATCTCCAAACAAGGAGTTGTTCTCAAGGGGAAAATCCATTGCTTTGGCCTGGGTGTCTAAAGTCAGGTTAGTGGCTCTAAGCCATGCAAACCTCCTAAGTGAAACAGACAAAGCCATTAATCTGGATGCAGAATCATTGGCATCCGCTGCCATATGAAATTGGTACTTGGTAGTATCAAGTGCAGCCCTTGCCGCACCCTGCAAATCTACAGCCACTTCACCTGGCACTTTATCAGTCAGAGCTAGAAGAGTATTCCAGAGAGTCTTCTGATACTGCACTGCATATGCCATGTCATGGGCCTGCCTAACTAATAAAGAGGCAGCCATGTACCCTTTCTTTCCCATGGCATCCATTTTTCTTGAGTCTTTGTCTGGTGGATGGGTAGCAAAGGGGATCCTGGCCTTGTCACAGGCAACAGCCTGGACTACTCCTTCAGGATCAGGATGAGTAAATAGAAAGTCAGCTGTAGTTCTATCCAGCTGGTATTTCTTGTCAGGTTTCTTATCCATACCAGGGATAGAAGTTGGAGTTTTAAAAATCTGTAATGCAGCCTTTTTTAAGGACTTATGCATGGGCAGAAGCAGACGTTTCGTGGGGGTTAACCCCATCATATCCAAAAAGTCTGCCTCCTACATATCCTCTTCTGTTTCCTGAAGAGGAAGGTTACGGGTTTCCACCATGTTCTTAACAAAGGCATAGTGGGAAGAATATTCCTCAGGACCCCCAGGAGGAGACCCAAACTCTTGCTCTGGGGAGACTTCTGGCTCTATAGGTCACCCTTCAAAGTCATCCTCATCCTCCTCTCCATACACTTCCAGAAATTCCTGCCTTGCAGGAACTGGAGGAGGAACCAGGGCAGCAGGTGTAGGAACTGGGATTGTACCCTGTAGGGCTTGTAAAACCTGTAAGGCTTTAGCAATGTCCTCAGCCGAGGGCATACTATGCTTGTCTGCTGGGAGCTCCTTAGCCTTCTCGGCTGGAGATGCAGCAACATTTTTTTCTTTAGACTTTTTCTTTAATGGAACAGGTTCAGATCCTGTTTCCACAGCCCTTTTTATTTTACCTTGTTCAGATTTTTCTGAACTCCTGTCAGGATCTTTGGCTTTACCTCCATCCTTTTTATGGGAAGAGGAAGAAGCAGAATTATCCACACTAGAAGCAGAAGCCATCTCTTCTAAAATCGTAGACCTTTTATTTAATGTTTTAGGACAAAAGGTCTTACAGATATAACAATTGGCAAAGATATGACTTGTACCTAAACAAGAAATACACAGAGAATGAATATCTGCTTTTGCTATACGTTGCCTACAAGACTCACAACATTTAAAACCAGTGGGTCCTGTGCATTTTTTAGGTTTATCCAAATGGACCTCTGACACTGAAGCTAGATAAAAGATCACTTTCCCAAAACCGTTATCCAAAATACCTCGTAACCGGAGGTTTCTTTTTAAATAACTACCGCTAACAGTCCCTGGAACCGAGCGCTGTTCGGTTCCCGAAAGAAAAGGGAACCGAGAATTAAACTAAATTTAAACAAAACTAAAGTGGTTCAAGGAACTGACCTTTAAATATATATTTTATAAAGAAAATTGAGGTAAAAAACTCACAAATAGACGCGGAACCCTCGGTTCCAAGGAACCATGAGAGAACAGGGAATAGAAATAAAAAAACTACTATGACACTAAATAAACTATACTAAACAATGTTCTAAGGTAGCAATTTAAAATTGAACTAAAAATGAGTACTTATCAACAGATAAACTTTAGTCTGAAGACAGTTCAAGGAGAGCTTTCCGGGACGTCCTTACTAGGCAGGCGGAGTAAAGAATCTGAAGCACTCAGAGTGCAGCAGTTGCTAGGGCAGCAGTTTGAAAGTGGCATGAGCCAATTGAGAGTTCCATAATTTGCATACAATTCCATCTCTCCAGGCAGTTCAACACAGGAGGCTGACTGCATCAGTTTAATCATAATGAGTGATTCCTGGGGTTAGAAACAGAAGAACTGTTGCAACAGATTTAAGAATAGGTCAGTCCTCAAGAGTGGCAGGAGCTCCCTGTCACAATACTCATCTGGTCATAGCATCATTAGAGGAAGTCATTGACTCAGTCACCCTGCTCATCTTCATTTCCCCTCAACTAGCTTGTAGAATGATTCATCATTTAGCTCTCACTGAAATTTGGGCAGGTATCCCCACTCCCCACCATCTGTGGTGTAACAAGGGCAAAAGAGGCACAAGGTGTGAAAGCATGACCACTCTTCCCATTTGGCTTCAGTATGCTGCTGTTGCCATTGCTGAAAGCTGTAGCTTGAGCAGGAGAGGCAACAACATCTTAAGATGGCTGCCTGCCTTGTCAATGGTCACAAGAAACAAGCTACTGTAGGAAAGTGGTGCCTTACCATCAAGACTTCACCTGTCCTCCACAGGATGTTCTTCAGCCTGTTCCTGTTTCCCTGAATGGATCTCTGGTCCCCTGGTCAGCCTTTGGTGCCCATGGTGCCCCATCCAACATGTCCCTACCCATTGGGTAAGGTTTATTTTGAAAAGAGGTTTGTAATTCCAACCTCTCATTTGGTCCCAGACTCCAATCTGCTTCCCTAGGAGACTGTCTTGCCCTAAGCCAGCTATGCCTGCTGAACTAATTGGGACCATCAACCTTGTCCTGACAAGGACACGTGTGGCTTGTCCAGTTGGGGCGGATAACACAGAGAACATGGCTCATTCCTATGTCTTCCTCCTGTTAGACCTCAGGTCTTTTTCTCACCTCCTATGGCAAAAACTGATCATGCTTATGTTCCTTTTGTATGAATTCAAGCAAGAAACAACATATGTGTTTCTGGATATTTTATTGAAGGATGTCTCCTACTTCATGACCTTCTTCATTTGCAAGGTCATTCTGGACCCAACCAAAACCATCTGGCACATGTGGCATCTGTGAGTCCTTCCTCTTATTACAACTGGTGTTATATGGTCTCACCCAAGGTTTTCAAGCCCTTTGGTGAGCACCTTTCTCTGAAAAGTCTTATTTATTTTTATTTATTTATTAAAATGTTTCACCAGGAAGGCACACTGAGCAACAAGTTGCTCATCTCCCGGTGCAACCTGGGGGGAGGGGGTACAATGAGGATGGAGAAGTAATACATGCATTCAAGCTTCATAAGTCAACATTTACATACATATGCATAAGACAGGTGAATACACAGTGTACCATACAATAAGGTGCATCGATAGAGCAGGCAATTGCAAAAGACAGATGATATATACACGTGATACATACAATCAAGTTACGTAAGTCAACATTTACATACATTTGTATAAGACAGGTGAATATACAGTGTACCATACAATGAGGTGCATTGGTAGAGCAGGTATTTTGTGTAAGACAAGTGATATATACAGTGTACTGTACAAGAAGGTTAATGTGAGAGATCAAACATAAGTGCATGGGGAGATAGGGGGAAGGGACAGTATAGACATGGACCGACATGGAAAAGTAAGCAAAGAGGGAGTTTAGCTATTATGAAAAAGGAGGGAAAGTTAGAGCAGGGAGAGGCAGCAAGTTGGAGATCATACAGAGAATAGTAAAAAGATACAAAAGTTCAAGAGGGATAGGTGGATCTAAGTGCATGTAGGTAGAACAAAACGTTAATTTGGGGACAAAGAAGTAAGTATTGAAGCACAGGTCCAAGGTGAAAAGGGTGAGTTGAGGAGGAGGAGGAGGGGAGAGCCTAGTCCCTGAGGGACCCCTTCAGGATGCTGAAAACCCTGCAAGGGGACTGAGAGGGCTAGAGTGAAAAGGGGGGAAGTGGCAGAGGGGCTTTAGTGAGGGTAGGGATAGATGGCACAACATTAGGGTTAACATCTAGGAGAAGTGTAGGACCAACCCAAAGGAACCCTTCAGGATGTTGAGAACCCTGCAAGGGGCAGGGAAGGCCAGGAGAGGTGAGTGAAGGTGGGACAGAAAGGGCTCTGAAGGACCCCTTCAGGATGCAGAGAACCCTGCAAGGGGACTGAGAAGGCTAGTGAGAATGGAGGGGGAGAGATGGGTGTAGGAACATGAAGAGAGTAGAGGAAGTGACAGCTTAAAACTAGGAGAGGCTGGGGCCATGCCCATAAGACAACTTCAGGGTGCTGGGAGTCACATTATTAGTGCAGGGAAGGCCAGCTGGGGAGGGCGAAGGGGGGGAGAGAGAAGGAGTGTTGGGAGCTAAGAAGGAAGGGATGTGGAGTTACAACAGGGAGAGTCATGGTGTAAATGCAGAGTTGGGGGGAGGATTTATTGGAGTTTTAGGGGATGGAATTAAGGAGGGTTGTATCAGGAACAGCCATGTTCAGTGTAGTTATGGAGAACAGTGCTGATGGAGTAAAAGTAGGAAGAGTGGTGAATTTGAGTGGGAATGAGTTTCATAGTTTTGGTAAGTGATAGGAGTAACCAGACTGATGAGGGTGGATCTGCAGGGGACAGCCAGTGTATGGCAGTTGGTAGATCTAAGGGAGTGGGAGGGGTGGGGAGTTAGAAATGAGGAGGAGAGGTAGGATGGGAGTTCACCCAACCAGTGCTCGGAGGTGAATTTAGTCAGTGGGAGAGGCACCGATTTGTGAGAGAAGGGAAGGATAGGGCCTGATAAAGGTCACAGTGGTGGCAGCAAGAGGGTGCATCAATGGCAAAGTGGCAGAAGGAGTTGAAGAGGGTGTTCAATCTGGTCAGGGAGGACTTAGGAGCAGTAGTCAGAAATGGGGAGGATCATCTTCTGGACAAGTTCACGCCTAGTCGCAGATGGGATGCAGCTACGGTTCCTGAACAGGGCACCAAGATTGGGGTGCAATTTTTTTCTGGATGGCATCAATATGTCCAGAGAAGTTGGGGTGTTGGTCTAGCCAGACACGAAGGTATCTGAAGGAGGATGTATCCTCCAGTAAAGTCCCATTGAGGGTGTGGAATGCCGGCAGGGAGGGAATCCTTGAGAGTCTCTGCCTTGTGCCAACGGACATGGAGACAGTCTTCTTGGTGCTGAGGAATAATTGGTGATTAGCAAACCAGAGCTGAACTTTGTTGAAGTTTTACTGTAAGCTGGATGTAACCTCGAATGGACATGAGCCAGATGCATACAGGACCGTATCATCAGCGTACATGTGTATGGCAGAGGAGGCGGGAGCAGGCAGATAGAAGGTCATTAAGGAAGATGGAGAATAATAAGGGCCCTAGCACTGAGCCCTGAGGGGCACCAGTACTAATTGGGAGGGGAGGGGAAATGGCATCTGAGATCTTAACAGACTGGGATCTGCCAGTAAGGTAGGCCTTGAACCAGTTAGTGGTTGAAGTAGACAGACCTGCTGATGAGAGGGAGTCTAGAAGAAGGGAATGGGAGACAGTGTCGAACACCTTGGCAAGGCTGACAAAAATGGCTGAGGTGATTTGGCCATTGTCTGTCCTGGTAAGGACAGAATCAATGAACCAAAGTAGGGAGGTGGTGGTGGAGTGTTTTTTTCTGAATCCAGATTGGCAAGGGGTAAAGAAGGAGGTGTCAGATAGAAATGAGGTAAGCTGGGAGAGGACAAGGTGTTCTTGTAGTTTAGCTAGGGTAGGGAGGAGAGAGAGATGAGGTGATAGTTGCCAGGGGATGAGTAGTCACCGCCTTTGGGTAGAGGGAGTACCACAGCATGTTTCCATGTGGTAGGAACTGAGGCAGTTGAGAATGAGAGATGCAGTAATAAGTCTTGTGGCCAACACTGCCCTATTGACATTTTAGTCCCCACTGTCTTTGCCTGCTCAACATCTGAACAAGCAAATAAAGTTTCTTGACCAGTGATGCCAGAAAGTGTATGCCTTGGGTGGACAGGGGGTTTGTTGCATGAGATGTTTGGCATATCTGGCCTCCCATTCTTACTCTATGCAGTGCCTCAATGAAGCTGTATCACATGCTCCCATCTAAGCACTGGGACAAAAGGTATTACCTGGTTGACTGCAGGCTGGCTACAGTCAGACATTATTCACAGGTAGATCTTGGCCAAGCTGATACCGCTTCTTATTTACATGGCCATGGGGGGGGGTCATGATAATGCACATATGGTTGCACTCCTCCCCTTTTCTCTGGAGATCCAGCATTCAGTGGTAGATGATCCCTTTAATCAGTTTGTGGTTTTTGAGACAAAGGTTAAGGAGCTCCTGAAGAGTATCCAGGCCTCCAATGTCACCTTAAAGTTCATCCTGGTCATTGCTAGCAGTTTAAGTTCTTTGCACCTAGCTCCACAGGATCAGCCTTTATCTCCCTGTTTCATTTGTGGTCAATCTCAGTCCAAGAAGCCCTATGGCTACTGACTCCAAGTAAAGTTATATGCCAAGGGGGCTTCCACACTGACTGGGGGTCTGGTCAGACCTGATCTACCACCAAGTTACTCAAGTGGGTGTCATCTGTTGCCTTCATCGGTCTCTTACTTATGGATTTCTGAGTAGGGTGCCACTGTGTTCATTTTTTTCCTAGTGGTCATCAATCATGTTCAGCCAGTGAGTGCTGAAGATCATCCAGAGGTAAAATACTATCCAGCAGAATCAAATGTTGATATCACATGTTTTACTATGATATACTGAAGGTTGCTGCAGGAGCTCAGTGTAACCCACTGACAAGTACTCCAATTTGTCAAGCAATAAAATGTGAAATTTCACACACAGCACTTGATCCTGGTGGATGGCACTGTAGACTCTCCTTAAAATTTGTACTAAGGCCACTTCAGCTGTTTTTCTTAACAGGTGTATCCCACTAGCTGCTAGAAGTGCTTTGGGAGGAGATATCCTCACTTCTGCATTTTAATGCTGTTGATTGAGTTTCTCCAGTAGAGACTGGATTAAGGTACATCTAAAGTTTTTTTTCCTTTTTTCTGGTGACCAAGAAGACCATTCCCCATCCTTGATTTGTGCAGTCTGAAATGTAAGCCAGATGCCAGAAGTTTAGAATGGTACTTTAAAGCAAAACAGCCAACCTTTGGAACAAGAGGATTAGTTTTACACCCTTGATCTGAAGGACACATACTTTCACATCCTGATCAGAACCTCCCATCAGTGCTTTCTGCACTTCCAAGTAGTGGGAGACTGGTTCTAGTGCATAGCGATGCCATTCATCCTCTCCTTCACACCCCTGGATGTTCAGCGAGTGCTTCTCAGTGGTGTCAGCCTACCTTTAGATCAGCTTTGCCCCTTACCTCAACAACTGATTGATCCAAAGCTAGTCAACACTGAAGGTACTGGTGGCCCTCCATGTTACCATGGAGATCTTTTCCAACATAGGATTCATCCACAGTTTTGAGAGGTTACTGCTCACCCAACTCAGTATCTGGAGTTTATGAGGGTGAAGCTGGACTCTTGGGATGCCAGAGCCTGGCTACCTTTTCAGAGGGCTCAGGATCTGATGAAGTGTGCCTTCTTCTTTTGAGCATAAGACAACCTCATAGACAAGGACATACCTCTCTTGGGTTTAATAGTGGCTAACAATGTTCTGGAGTTCTGGGCATGCCTGCGTATGCAACACATTCAGTAGGAATTAAAGGTGCTATGGCCATAACTGACCACAACCTTGTCCTGGCAGTTTGTTTACCCCTATCATGACACACGCTATAGACTGATAGCTTGATTAGACCATTTAAGCATGGGGGGGGGGGATACATTTTTCTAGCCACTGCTGATCCTGGTTCTTATCACAGATATTCCCTCTTGAGCTGGGGAACCCACCTTCTGGAGCTGCAGGAATGTGGGTTGTAGACTTCATAGGAGCAAAGACTACACATCAATGTGTTTAACCAGGGTAATTTCCTTGCTACTGAAAGTGTTCTTCTCGGATGTGGTAGGTTGATTAATCCAGAAGAACATGGATAACGTGACCATCATGTTCTAAGTGAACAAACAGTGGGGATCACAGTTATCCAGGGTTTGTGAGAAGGCCCTGGAGACATGGAACTTGCCAAAGTCTTAACACTCGGCTGGTCACCACACATTTGCTGGTGCCAACAAAAAGTTGATGGACAGCTTCAGCCACATGAGAGAGCTGTCCTATGAGTGGTAACTGCATTAGGATGTACTGAGTTATATTTTTTATTCAGGGACCAACATATCAACTTATTTGCATTCTGAGGAAGTCACAAGCTGACAGTTTTCTGTGCCCATCCTTCTATGAGGAGCACAGTTCTGGATGAGGCTCCTGCCCTGAACTTCACCAGATGTTTGGCTCTAGAAAGAAATGGCCTTACTTAGGGGGACAAGAAGCAGAAAATGAATTACAGTATGAGCTAGCTCTTTGAAGGACAATCAAGTATAGGTATACAAGTATACAAGACATTGCTCACTCAACACTTAATTAAACTATAGAATAATATATGGGATGGTGTGTCTAACAGGAATGTTATAAGTTTTGGATACTACATAAGCCCCGAGAGCAAATCCTGAGGGATTTATCTAAGCATCCAACATCTCAGGTGTGTGTAAATTTTGAGTTTTAAACCACCCCATATTTTATTTTATATAATTGCTGGGGTTGTGTTTTTTCACCACAGCAGTTATAGAAAATATGTGTAGTGCTGAGTTGGAAATGTAATTGTAACCTTGTAGTGCTGTGGAAAGTAATTTATTTTAGCATTAAATAATTTAAACAAGAAACGTTTTTGAACATCATAACATTTAAACAGGTAGCATTTTTAATTATAACAGGAGCCAAACAGAAGAAAGGGGGTACAACTGCTAAAGCAGCATATATAATTGCTGAAGGTGAAGTTTTTTTTAAATGTCTCCATTTTTATAGAAGTAGTGGTTTCCGTGGTGATGGTCCTCATGTGACCAGCAAATGGGAGGTGGGGGATATGCAAGCGATTTTTCTAAAGAGTGTGGAACTTCCAGAGGTAGTATCAGGCATGACATCTATGTGTTTCCATTAGCATTAACTTTTCTGAACAGTGGTGGATTGCAAGCAGATGTATGGCTGGTGCTTTTCCCATAGGGATAGTGGCGTGTGTTTGCTATTATAATCAGCTGTTTATAACGGGAAATTACAACCTGCTTTCCCTATGGGGAACAAATGCAATCCAGTTATTATACATATGTTATTGTATGACAGGCCCATGTAAATCAAATTCCCACAATACAATACGGTACAGTACAATACAATACAGTGCAGTGCAGTACAGTGTATTACAGTACAATGCAGCACAGGGCAGTGCAGTACAATACAATATCATGTTGTGTTATATAGCATTTTGCACACAGTCATATCCCACAATGCTGTACGGGGAGAAGTAAACAGTGACATCAGAAAGAAAATCTACAATCATGTAATATAAAAACAAAAGGAGAATAAGGTATGAAACTGTAATAAGCAATACTCTTATTGCTACAAACTAGGATATAACGCAACTGAGAAAATAAAGCCATCAGAAGTATATGGCAGTGCATGCCAGCCAACAAAGCAACCTTTAAGGAATCATTTATCAGGAAAGTCAGACAAAACTGCTTGGGAGCTCAGGAATTATAGGCAAGAGAAAAGAGGTGGGTTTTTAGGCAGGATTTGAAGATTGTAGAGGAATCAGTGGGATGGCTGGGTTAATGCTGTTCTAGATAGTAGAAGCAGAGATGCTAAGGTCCTGTGGCCCACTTCTCATCTTCATGGGGATAGTCCTTGTTTGTTTGCAATTCCAGTGACATTATTAAAAAATAGTTCACTTTGCTAAGCTCTAGATCTTTAGAGCCTCCACTCATTTTTGTAATTGGTCCTCAAGATGAGTGCCAATTTTTTTTTTCCTGAGAAAAGCATCCTGCAGATAGGCTGCCTTTCCTGATATGGCAGTCCATGGATAGGGCTCCAGTATCCCCATGGAAAAAGGCACAGTTTTTTTTATATTTTGTTTATCCCACTTCACTGGAGCAGCCCTCCTCTGCTAAGCTGCCCCCAGTCCCATCCTTCCCTTCTCCAGCTTTTACATTCTTCCTCCAGGGGTCCTTGGTCCAGCTTTTGTGTCTGTGGTGGGCCCAATCAGAGGGTTGTACAGTGGCCCCCATTAGGCACATCTAATGCATGGGATGTGGTGAGTCCAGTTGGGTTAACAGAGCTTGAGGAATGCCAGTATCATGCTATGTACTTATGGTGCTTTCCACCTTTGTTTCTGCCCTAGGAGACTGACATTCAGGGAACTCCAACGCAGCCAACATCCTCCCACCTGCTGCTCCAGCTGCTCTGCCACCTGTGGTCAACCATGTCCCCAAATCAATCAAAGTCAACCAAATCAAAAGTTACCTTACTAGGGATCAGTGGTTCCATAGGTAGTATGCTAGCCTCTGGAGCTGGAAGATCAAAAAGTCATGGGTTCTAGCCCCACACCAGGTACTTGGGGCAATACCCATAACTGGCACTGTAGTGCAGTATGGGGGGGGGGGTGATGCACTGTTGAGGATCCATCCTTCTGATGAGATATTAAAGCAGGGTCTGCCCATCTCTGGTCATTGTCCAGCTAGGTGTTAAACAGCCCTCGGTACTTATCGAAAAGAGCAGGGAAACTTTTATTAAAAAGAAACCTAAAAGAAAATAAAGAAACTGATAGTACAAAAAACAATTAAATACAATCAATAATGCAAATGCAACACCCTCAGGATACCCCTAACTCACACAAACCTCAAACCAATTAGGTAAAAAAAGGATTAAACCATGCTCCATACCAAATATAAAGTAACCAAACAAAACAAAACAAACATAAACAAAGAGAGTGAAACAGACTAGTTCAACAGTCTGTAAACTTGGCAGTCTTAAGTAAAAAGAGAGATCTTAACTTTACTGTAAGTAACCAGTATACTTCCAACAAGAAAACAAAGTGTATACATCCATAGTCAATTTTTCTTTCTGGTAAATGTCTCTTATGGCAGATTCTGTAATCCTAGTTATAGCAACAAATGAAGACTGAAGTTGTTACATCACATATTGATGTCTTGCCTGCCTCAAATAACATTTAAGGTAAATAAAGTGCCAGTCTGCTTTTGTTACATTTCTTACACTGAAGCGGTAACTCGTCCAATACCAGACTCCCACAAGTTCAACGTGCTAATCATGTCCATTTCTATTGTAGTGCTAAAAAATATCAAAAACCTGCTGCAAATGAACAGTCCAACAAAAAATGTTCTAGTGTATCTTCAGTCATATGACATTCTGGTCTAGAATCCATTTGCTTTTCAATACTTTTGTGTTTCAGGTTTCCTTTAACCCCCAATTTGTCATAACTACTCAACCAGAGTACATCCCACATTTTTCTTGGGACCCTCTTGATTGTGCAAGAACCAAACATGCTTTTATTGGTGAGCACATAGAAAATACAGGTTCTTGTGCATGAATGTATACCATTATGGCATTATATAGTTGTAATCTATATAATGCAAGTACCATCACTTTTGAAAGCTTCCAACTAAATAGTTTCTTGATTGCTGAAATGACGTTTTGTATGTAACCCCCTTGTTCCCAAGGGTTACTAGAATCCCACTTAGAATCAGTGGCAGGCAGGGAGAGGCAGCTTGTGAAGTGCCAGTTAAATGGATTTCACACTGTCACACTCTGTTTTCAGTCTCAGCTGAATTGGAGTGATGATGTCACTTTAGAATTGTCGCAGCAGCAGAAGCCACAAACTTAGATGTAGTTTTGAAATATTAGGCTTACAACAACTGATACAACATCCAACAAGAAGTTTAAACAATAGAACAACTGGAACCATATTAGACTTGTTTTTTGTTTCAGATGATTTGAAGGTTGAGGGCTGTAAGGTGTTGCCACTGAATATGGGGGATCATAACCCTATTCAATGTCACTTGTTAATCCAAAAAGTTAGGTGTAATGATGATTATGAGTTTTGGGTATATGATTTTAGGCACTTTAATGAGTCATCATTTAGGGATAGTCTTAGAAATTTTGACTGGTCAAGGATATTTTTGATTCCTGACTTGGATTTAGCTATTCAAGAATTTACGGATTCTTTCCTATATATAATTCAAATTCATGCCCCTAAAATAAAAAAAGAGTAATAATATTAAAAATCCATTATGGCTTAATGATAAATTGAAAACCCTTTTGCGTATTAAAAATAGAATATGGAAAAAAGCCAAAAAATCTAAATTGGAGGGGGATTGGGATCTTTTAAAAAAATGGTGAAATAAATGTAAACAAAAAGTAAAATTGGCAAAAAAAGAATACTTCCAGAGTTCTTTTGACAATATACATGATCCAAATAAATTCTGGAAGGTTATTTCCAATTTAAGAACTCCAGTGAAATCTCAGACTTTAATTAATTTAATAGTGGGAGACAGTTTGGTTGATAATCCTTTAGAAGTGGTTAATTTGTTGAATCATTATTTTAAGGATTTACCAGATTTAAAGATACCTAACCTGGGGAGTGTTGCCCAGGAGGGTATTCACTCTGATATTTTCTCCTTGAATAATGAGGGCTTTAATTTGAAAAATATAAGGATACAGGATGTAGCTAAAGAACTGAAGAACCTAAAAATATCAAAACGTGCTGGAATAGATAATATCGATCCCAAATTTTTGAAATTGGGGTCTGACGTTATAGCTCCTATAGTTACTTATTTTTATAATTGGAGTATACAGTCTTCAGTTGTTCCTGATTGTTGGAAAATGGGTGAAATTATTCCTATTTACAAGGGTGGTGATATTACAGCCCCTTCCAACTATAGACCAATCACTTTGCTTCCGATTCTGCCAAAGGTACTGGAGAAGCTGATAAATAATCAGCTTGTGCAGTACCTTGACCACTTGGGGTTGTTAACAAATTATCAGCATGGTTTCAGAGGGGGTAGGTCCACAAATACTGCCCTACTTGATTTTGGTAACCTGGTGGCAACATCATTGAACCAGGGAAACCAAACTGGGGCAGTGTTTGTGGACCTTAGTAAAGCTTTTGACTTAGTTCATCATGAAACACTTTTGTTTAGATTGCAGAACTTAGGGATACATTATAATTCATTACAGTGGTTTAGATCCTATTTAACTAATCGAAACAAAGGGTGGTCTGTGGGGTCAGCTGTCTCGGATCTCCTGGATTAAACCGGTAGTACCTCAGGGTCGAATTTTGTTACCTATGTTATTTAATATCTATATTAATGATCTTCCTGATTATGTAACTGGCACTGATGTCAGACTTTATGCAGATGACATAGTATTGGTTGCATCTGCCAAAGATCCTGGGGAACTGAGGCAGCGACTCCAGACAGATTTCTCTAATATTGAAACTTGGATAAGAAACTCTGGACTTTTGATAAGTACTGGGAAGACTCAGAGTATGATTTTTTTCTGTAGGATCTAAACCTAATAAAGATATAACTGACTTGAAAATTAGTTTTTTGGATGGGACAAGGGTACAAGGGGTTAATACTTATAAATATCTGGGAGCTTTGGTTGATTACCGTTTTTCTTTTTCAGAACATATTTTGTCACAAATAAAAAAAGTCAATCAAAGACTGGGGGCATTAAGAAGAGTGTCAGGATGTTTGACTAGGGATGTCAAGATTAAATTGGTAAAACAATTGTTGTTACCTGTTTTAGATTATGGTTTATCATTATATATACATTCTTACAAAAAATTCTTACTCAAATTGGACCAGACTTATTATAGACTGGGGAATTATATCTTAAATAATGGGTCTCGAATCCACCATTGTGTAGTTTATCAGGAACTTGGTTGGTTGCATCCAATAGCTCGAAGAGAATATATATGGCTTACTATATGTCATGGTTTGATATATCTAAAAATGCATCCTTTACGAAATTTGATATGTCAGAACTCAGATTCTAAATATTCAGATATACTTAGGAGGACCACTAAAAAATTGCCCATGACACAAATTATGAATCGTATGGGGGATATGGTGTTACAAAATAGTTTAGCAGGGATATGGAATAAGTTACCTCACCAAATGACTGAAATTTCTGATCTGCATATTTTTAAATTGGAATTGTATAATTATTTAAATGTTTGTTGTAGTTGTTTTTAGGTAATTGTGATTTTGTATTGTGTTCTAATTTGCATTGTTTTGTCTTTATTGTAAATTCCACAGGTATTTGTTGTAAATGGGTATTTTTTCTCCAATCAGATTAACCTGTATAAAAATAAATTTTTAAACAAACAAACAAACAAACAAACAAACAATTGAATGCTAGCTGGGGAGTGAGCTGTAGAATGTTGAGTTAGAATGGAGTAGTCTGTAGAGTGGAGAGGAGGAGGATGCTGCTGCCTGGGCAGCTCCTCAGTTTTAGCTCTGACAGAGAGCTACCTCTGTAGTTTGGGTAGTTTGTTCTCACCCTAGAAGAAGATCATAGAAGACCAGAGAGTGAAGTGATAGAGACCGTTCCAGTAGGGTTTTCCAGTGCCCTATCCCCAGAGGGACGGGGGGGGATTCCAGGATTCAGGGGCAATCTCCTGGTCCAGACTGGACTGTGTTGAAGCTGCCTGAGTTTCATCTGCTCTGTGAGTACCCGAGACTTTTGTGTGGAAAAAGCCCTGGGGCGCCTGCATTCCTGTGGTTAGTTTTTCTCTGACAAAGGGACTCTGTCACCAAGACTGTTTCTGTTTAAAAGTGTCTACCTACTATGGGGTATGGAGAGAGACTTGCCAAATACAGAACTTTTAGTTTGTGTCTGATTTAAAAGTGTCTGCTAAAGTGGGGGTCTAGTGAAGAGACATTGCCATTTACGGAACTTTTAACTTCATGACACCTCAGAAGTGTGTAAAGTAGTATGTTAAATGTGAAATACATTTCAAGATAGCATCTACAAGTTTTCTGAGAAGGGTGTTATTAACCAGATGAATGGCTGAGTATAAATTTGGAAGCAAAAGGTGGGAGACCCCCCATCTGGAGTAACTATGTTTACCTCTCCGGGTTCAGTTTGGGCACCTTTGTTTTCTCTCAGCGCATTTGGCCAGTGCCTAAAGAAAATAGTTTACCCAGACATGTTTTTTGGATTTTCTCTGAGCCTGTTGTGCTCTTTGGTGGTCGAGGGTGCCACCAGTAATTCCTCATGAAATATGGAAAAGTCTCCTAGTACTGGCTGAGGGTGCCTAATCAAGGGAAATGCACCAGTTCTGGCCGTGTGTGGCAATTTCCATTCAAAACCTGAGGGTTCACTGTGTGTGTGCTCTGTACCTCAGTAATCTGCATTACCAGTGGGAGTAGCCCTGTGGGGGTCCATCTTTGCTTTGTGATTATTCTCTGTGTATGTGAATAGAAGCCACACTCTAGAATCCCAGCCTGGTTTGGACAGTACTGTTATTGCTTCCATTGTGTCTGGATTTACTGGGGTGCCCCTGACCAGAAGTACAAACCTAGCATAATTGTGCACAAACATTTTCTCCCAGGGACCAAGGTTGATGGCCATGCTAAATGGTCCCCCCAGGTGTGAGCCAGGTAGTTGCCACACTTGGTTTGACTATTTGAGGATGGCAGGCTATGAAGTAGAAGTACTGGTAAACAGAACTGTTGTAGTGACAACTCCCATCCCTCTCGTTGGTGCCATGTGTGAGAGGAGCAGCCCTGCTATTTGAACAAGGGGGGGCCAGTGGGGGGAGGTTACATGTATACTAAAAAAGTTTGCACATTCCTACAAGAAACTATGTTCCATACAGAAAAAAATTTCCCAGTTCCATATCAAAACCATTCATGCCAAATTTTAGATATAAGAAGGAATCCCATTTTAAGTGGCTATAAAAAATAAGGAATCAAAGAAAACTGCTGGGGTCTACTGTATTAAGTCCCCTGTTCTTTTTAGACGAATACAGTAAATAAAATCCCTTTTAATTGGGTTTAATCTTCTCCATAGCATTTGAAAAAAAAACACTCATTAACTTGCTTTCCAAAGCTTATGGGGATGGCTAAACATAGCTTAGATAAATAAAAATGGGCAGGAGAAATTTTTTAATAATCATTACCTTTTTCTGTTTAGCTATTCTCCAGGTTTTCCATATTGCAGCTTTAGACATACAATGCTCCAATTTATTATTTCACTTAATCAGCGTAAGATCCCTGGAACCAAAAGTAATACCTAACATATTTATAAGCCTGTCACAAATGCTAATGCCAGCTGTCATAATATCATCATGTAACAGATTACCAAGCTTAAGCCCTACACTTTTAGAAACAATCAGTTTTGTCCCTGGCACTTTGGAGTAGATATTCATGACTTGAAACACCCACAGTCCAGAGCAAGTATCTGTTACACAAAGGCACATATCATCCTTGTATGCAGTGATTTTGATCTGAGTGGATGAAATAGGATGAGCAATACGAACAGTCCCAGTGTCTGAAAGAACTGTTATCACTGGTGGGCCTAGTGAGAAAACATACATTAAGGGACTTAAAGGACATCCCTGTCTTACCCCCAATAAAATAGGGACATCCTTCCCAACTTAAGAAACCCATTTAGAAATGGATGAATAGTGGCTTGACAATATAATGCCTAAATCCAAGCAATACATGTATCCAGACTCCCTTAATATGCTAAAACATTGAATAAGTATGAATGTGAAACTTTAGCAAAAGCTTTTTCCAGATCTAAACTAAAGAATAAATCTTTGACCTTACTCTGTTTTGCTAACTCCATGATATCCTTTAAGAGACAGAGGTTTTCTTGAATAGATTGATTCGGAAGGAATCAGATTTGTACTGGCTCTGTAAAATCTTGTGCCACCGCCTGTATTCTCTGGCATAGAAGTTTGGAATGAATTTTGAAATCTGAATTTAAAAGACTTATCGGTCTAACATTTTGCTATAAAGTGCCATTGCCCTTCTTAAATAAAAGGATCAAACATGCCCTATCAAAGGTAGCAGAAGACCTGAGTGTATCCAGCATATATTGAAACACATGTTGCAAAAAACAGATAAAACATCAACTTTAGCCTTATAAAACTGACCTGGGATCCCATCTATTCCTGGTGAGGAACCCAGATTTAACCCTTTAATAATCTGATTTATTTCTTCCACCTTGATGGGTGACAAAGGTTCCTTTTTCTAATAGGCAGTAAGGGAAGGTATTTCAAGATCTTCCAACATTCCCAAACCATTTCTACCTCTGCACTCATATCAAAGGTGTCCTTGAGAAACCTTTCTACTATTGCTAACATACTAGCACTGTCAGAAACTATTGCATCTGCAGGGTCTGACAACCCATTAAAAAGTGTGTGATCCACTTTTTATTTACAGGCTGCATAAGGATCCCCAAAGGGGGTCTTTTTTGTACCATATCTTTATTCTGTATATAGTGAGTCAGTCTTTTTTACTTTGCTCATGAAACATTTTTGCTTTGATTGCACATGTCTGAGTCTTATAAGATTTTTTTTCTACTGCTGAATTAGGTAACAGGTTGTATAGCTTGTTCCTAGATTTTAAATATTGGAGATAAGCTGACTGCTTTCTTCCTACTGAGTCAGTGTGGCTCAGTTGGTAGCACATCCGCCTCTGGACCAGAAGGTCATGGGTTTTTTGTCCCACACCTGGATAGGACTTGCACCTAAAATGCTGGCATCTGAGTTCAGTATTAGGAGGGTGCTGTACTGCTGGGGTGTACTGTCCCTCAGATGAGACATTAAACTGAGGTCCCTTTTACCCATCCTGGTGCTGTCCTGGTGGGTGCGCAGGTGAAAGTGAAAGAACCCAGGGCACTATTTGCAAAGAGTAGAGGACATTCCCGGTGTCCTGACCAACATTCCCCTTCCCATAAACTGGGTTATGCAAGTATCCAGGCTGTGTGTGGGTGCTGATGTGTGATATGGCTGCCACTACACATTCAGTCACTTCACTACCAGGCTAGCATTGCTTGTAAAGCATTTTGGGATACACTGTGTCTGAAAAGCACTATATAAATGTTGATTCTTCTTCTTCTTATTGAGAAAGTTCTGTGATGGCAATTTTAAAATGCTCCCACCATAATAATGGGTCCTTATAACAATAAAAGACTGAATGTTTGGCTGCAAAAATTGATTGCACCACTTCCTGTACCTGAGGTTGGCTAAGCATAGAAATATTTAACCTACACTGCCCTTTTTGCTTTCCTTGTGGAGTTTCACCAAACTGCATTTGACTATGGAAGACTAAATGATCAGAAAATTCCACAAAAGTAAGGGAAAACAAAATTAGCCATATGGAATAAGATGCAAGTAAATAATCAATCCTTGTGGAGTAGGTACTTGTAAAATAAGTTATCCCTTCCCTTGGATGAAGCATTCTACGTGCATCCAAAAATTGAGAAGTAGTTATCATTATTTTGTAGGGCAAAAACATCACAATAAATCTTACTCCTTTCTATGCTCCTATCCAAACTATCCTACTGGGAATTAAAATCTCCCCTCAATGGTACATGTTTACTTCTGGGCAAGTAAGGTGTAATCATTGCCAGTTAGATCCACTCACCCTGTCTTATTAGTGGGGCATATACATTAATCAGTCTGGTGCATGCGTTTTAGTGCACAATGTCTAAATGCCCTATCTGAGCATAAATCCCCTAGTCAAAACACCTGGAAATGTGTCCCTTTAAACAAAATGCTCATGCCATTCATAGCATCCTCACCAAAGGTCTAAAAGAAGGGCCTCGTATCCAGGCCTTCTTTGCTTGTGCAACATCAAATAAAGTAGCAAACTGTGTTTCCTGTAAAACAATAATGTCAGTTGTTAGATGGTAGCAGTAGGGAACAGCTGTATCCCACTTTTTTTTTCAGAAAAAGAGTAGGGGAATTGTTTATTAAAGAAAATCAGTAGGTAACAATACATTGCCAGATAAACAACAATAAAACCAATCTAGAAGAATGAAAGAAAACAACATATGAGGGCAAAAACAATACGTACCCACCCCACCACAATTTCCAATCGCCATAAACAGACCGGGGGTTGGGGCACCTAAAATAAATGTAGGGGAAAAAGAAAAGGACTTACAAAGTCAATTATAAGTCATCCAGTAATAGAATACTGTGGGAATGATGTGGCTTCATACAGATCATCAAAAAAGTGCCCACGGGCAGTGTTTCCAACAGCTTAGCTACACTATTGGTGAAAGATGAGGTCTTTCTGCTGCGCACTGTCGGTGAAGGTCAGACACCACCATCGGTAAAAGGGTGGGGTGATCCAACATCTGTTGTTGCAACACATATTTACATCAATCCCTCCAAATCATGACCTTAAAGCATGAAAGAATCAGAAGCAACACAGAAGGATCATGCACCAAGGTGTGGCCAGACACTGAACAGTAAATCAGTGTATCATATGAAAGAGAACTCCAAAAGGGATCAGCCCATGATTTATCTAAGAATACCCAAAAAGGGTTGCATATACAGACAGTCAAAAAACTAGTGCTGAATAGATTCCACCACTGTCTGGAAACTATCTCTCGGACAGAGCCATTCCGTGATGCTCTTGTGTTTGTTATTGCCTTTTTTTTATATACTTTATTTCTCCCCCTGGGTCACAGGTTGGCAACCATCCTAGCCCCCCGTCCAGCCCTGTAACTCGCGATCAGGCTGCAACCCCTGTTCCCCCATGGCTTACCCACTGTGGCAGGGCGGTGAGGAGCCCCCCAAGCTGTACTCACCTCGACCAGGATCCAGTTCAGGGAGTGCTATTCGGGGTCGGGGCCTGCAGCAGGTGGCTTCCTCATCTAGCTGACCTGGGACCATTTTCTCATTTTCTTCTCTCAAGAGCGGGGCATGCAATGACGTCAGGGGAAGGAGCGCACATGCATCTGCATGCATTCCTCCCGGTGCCTGCCCCTCAGTGCCTGTCTTGCAGCATTGGTGATCTGTCTCCCAGCTGCGCTGGGGAGTCAGGGCTAGCGACCACTAAATCCCCCTCCCGGAAGGAGAGCAGTCCCTTGGATGCTCATCCTCTCCACCCCTGCCGACCCCTGATGGCCCGTGCTCGTTCCTGAACATGGGTTGCCAGTGTAGTGCAAGGTAAGGTGACTAGTGCCTCAGTCCTCAGTGCCACCGGGCTGGTCTGTGTTTGTTATTGCCTTTGACATTTAACCTGATGTGGCAATACAGCCAGGCTATGTCCCAATATTGGGGAGGAAATAATTTATCATTCAAGTATGATAAGGCTGATTGTCTGAGGCATGGTAGTATTCCTGGCATAACAGGTATGTCCCCTTGAATCAACCCTTTGTAAAATGCTTTCCTGTGTTGGGTGCGTATGACATCCCATGATTACCGTCTGTGTTTAATAAACATTACTAAAGGCATCAGAAACTCAGGAAAATGGTGTACCTGTCTAAAAAATAGTTTTGGTCTACCCCATTCCAAAATCAGGGGTGACATCGAAGCTGTCACCCACTCTTTCCAGAGGGATGGGGAGCCCATTACTCATGGAAAAATATTATGGGCCCCTATGCACAATGGGGCAAGAATAACATGCCGAAGGCACTTATCCCACCCGCAGAGCTCCGCACCTGCAGACAGGTGTGCACGAGCAGCAGTCACGGCCAATCGGATGCCCGGCATGGGTCCTGCAGTGAATCCCTTGCACAAGGGCGCAGGTCTGGGTGCATGAACGTCTACCACAGGGGGAGATCACGTGATGCCTAGGCTTGGATAGCAGCTTGGTGTCTAAGCTCCCTCCTCTACCTTTATTAATCTGGTTCTCCAAGCCAATCTAAACTTCATTACCACACGATCTTGACATGGAGCGTCTGTGGAGCTCATCTAGCTTCTAATTATCTCTTCGGTCCTGTTCTGAAGCTGAATTATTCTTTGAGATGGAAGCGGATATGCGGCAGGCTCAGCCAGGCCACACACCACCTGCTACTCCTGAAAAGGCTCTTAAGAAGGCCAAAGCTCAAGCTCAGCAATCAACCCGCCAGCTCTCTCCCCCTACAATGGCTAGTCCTCTCACCGAGGACCGTTTTCTGCAAGAACTTCAGTCGTTTAAAAAAGCTCTGCAAACAATCACTACAGAGCTAAAATCCCTGCATCTTGATCTCGGGGAGTTGGGACATCAAGTCGGTGACAACAAAGCTCGCATTAATTCTTTGGAGCCCTGGAAAGAGCAAACTGAGTCTGAAATAGTTCGTTTAAAACAGCAAGTTAATAAATTACAGGATAAGGCAGAAGACCTCGAAGGAAGAAGTTACAGGAATAATCTCCTGATTTTTGGACTCCCTGAGACAGCTGAAGGCCCCTCTCCTGTCTTGTTCATCCAGAAATTCCTGGCTAAGGTCATCGGACCCTCCCCTCACAACCCGGCCTATCTCATAGAGAGGGCGCATCACTCACTAAGCCCGCGGCCTCTGAAGGGATCACTCCCATGACCTTTCATCTTTAGATTTCTCAACTACCTAGAGAAACACTATGTCCTGCAAAAATACAGAGAGCTGCAGAGTGTTACATGGGAAGGTCACCCCATAAGAATGGCATAGGACTTACCCAGGGAAACCAGGCAGAATAGAGCAGCCTTCCATCCCCTGGTTGCAAAATGAATTGCAGCCAACATCAAATTACATAAGCAATATCCGGCCAGGTTACAAGTAAGCATTGAGGGGCAATATAGGTCCTTTGACACCACAGAGCAAGCTGCACAAGACCTGGCAAAATGTTTCCCTGATCTGTTCAAAAATGTCTCAATGGTGGAATCTGGAGTACCTGAGGTGAAATTATTGGTCTGCTTCTGGGATTGCGATCTGCTGGGGTGTTTCCTCTCTGCTGTTGATTCCGGTATATATTTGGACAAAGTTTCAAGACTCTGTTCAGTGCCTTCCTCGGGACTTGTTGGGCGGGCATTCTCCTGTATGGGATCACTTGTTTTAGATAGGAACCTCCCCGTTAGGTAGTGGGGACTCTGTTAAGGTAGGACTGTTTTCACGCAACAGTTTATTTCTCCGCACTGGAAACAACATCGAGCAGCAGAAATCCGGTGGAATCTCATCCTGGAATATCATACTGAATTGCTGTTCTTATCTTCGTTTTCTATAAAAGCTCGTTATGGAACTGTAGCTCTGGTAAAACACTGCTTTGTATGTACCATATGATTGTTATGCTGCCCATCCTGCTTTCAAAATTCAGGGGTTACTTTTTGTTTCTTTTCCTGTGTTGGTTATGGAGGTTTCTTTGTTTTTTCCTCCCTTTCACTTACTGGGACTGATTGGGTTAAATAACTCTGTCTGGTCCCTCTAGTTAATTGGAGCAATGTCCCCTGAGCTTGGAGACCAGGGCTGTTGGGGGAATAGTTCAGACTCCGGCAACCTCTGAGTTGGAGTGCATTGCAATTCAGTTGCTGTGGGTGTGCGCCTTATCTATCCCGCTGTGGGGGCCAGAGTTTGCTTATTTAAAAATGGATTTGCCACTGATATATTTTATAGTACAGCCCCCTATAAATGCCGGCATTAAGCACACTGGGGATTTAAGGGATTTGATTTTTTTATAGGTGCCTTTTTCAGGGTTTTGCCTATACAGGATCTATGGACCTGTACAGTTTCTGTATCAGACTTAAGATGGTGGGTGAGTAAGGGTGGGGGTAGTGTTATTGCATTCTGGATTCATCTTTACGATTGGGCAGGAGGTCATGGGATACACTTAAAACTGGCATCTAAGCACAAGACCTTGTTTGAATACACTGTTGCACATTTCTGGTTTGTGTTTTCTTTGAATGTTGTTACAATGGTCTCAGGATGGAGGGACAGCAATTTGGGGTGGGAGGGTATGTGTGGAGTGTACTTAGGGAGTAAGGTTTATCTGTTTATACAGTTCAAATGTTCTGACTATGGCTAGTACACTAACTAAGTTCCTAACTTGGAATGTCAGAGGTGTCCGGGATTAACTCAAAAGGTACCAAGTATTTAAACATAACTCTTTGCAACATGCTCAGATTACTTTCATTCAAGAGACTCATCTCCTTCCTCAATAGGCACTCAGGCTCCGCAAGCAAGATGTTAGCCAGGTTTTTGCATCTGGAGCTTCAGCCTCGAGCAGAGGTGTTGCTGTTCTGGTGAACCGTTCGGTTCCCCTACAGGTGGACCAAGTTGTTACAGACCTGCAGGGAAGATACGTCCTCATAAAGGGCCTACTGAACTGTAAAGAACTCGTTTTTGGTGGTATATGTGGGCCAGTAGGAGGTGACCCTGCCTTTTTCATGGAGTTAACCGATAAATTAACACCTTTTCTTGCACTCCCACTGATACTGGGAGGTGATTGGAATCTCCCCCCCACCCAGGATCTAGAGCGCTCTGATTACCCCCTTAGGCCTGCCTCAGCAGCACAAAGAGCCTTACAGGAATTTATGGATTTCCTTGGCCTCTGTGACCCCTGGATAATTTTAAATCCACTGTCCTGCATGTATTCCTTCTATTCAATGGTCCATCACACGTCTTCCAGGTTGGATTACGTTCTTATTAGCTGCTCTCTTCTTACCAGTCTCTGTAATGCTGGACTAGAGCCTATTATCCTCTCTAATCATGCAGTGGCTTGGACAATACTTGCCCTAGACACCAATATCCAGTGTGATACAACCTGGAAGTTAAATACTCAGCTCCTTGAAGAAGAATATGTGATTTCCAGAATTCCTTTTCTCATCCAGTCATTCACTGCATCCAGTCAGAATACGGTGCCAAGGGTAGATCACAAATGATGTGCCTTAAAATGTTTTCTATGTGGGGAACTCATCCGTTTAGCCTCTACACAAAAACGTCGCAGGGAGGCAGAAGCCCTTTCTTTGCTAGCTCAAATTTGCACCCTAGAACAGTCTCTCTCTCACCCACCTCTTCTCCAGATTTTTTATAATCACTACTCTCTCTCAGGAACAAATACACTATCTTATTGCAGGAAAAGGTGGAATTCTCCATATTGAAAACCCAGACTAAATATATAGAACAAGGGGAGAAGGCAGGCCGCATGCTCGCTCTCCGGCTCCGGAAGCTGGAAACATCAAGACTCATAGCCTCCATTAAAGTCCCAGATGGCTCCATCAAAACACATCCTAGGAACATAGCACTAGTCTTTGAACAATTCTATTCCACCCTATATGGTCAACATCCATCTTCGCCATCTAAGAAGGACTTATCTGCTTATTTGGACTCCTCTGCATTGCCACACCTGCTAGAACATCACCAGGCCCTTCTCTCTACCCCAATTTCTTTAGAGGAAGTGGAATTCGCCATAAATAAACTAGCACTTGATAAAGCCCCAGGGCCTGATGGCTTCCCCTCGAATTTCTATAAACTCTTTATTAAGGATCTCACCCCCCTCTTACTCTGTCTCTATTACTTCATGCTTTTCTCAGACTCTCTAGATCCTTCACTCTTAGAAGCCACTATTGTTCTTCTTCTCAAACCAGATAAGTCACCTACTTGCCCAGCCAGTTATTGTCCTATCTCTCTAATAAACTGCGACACTAAAATTCTTACTAAGATCTTAGCCTCTAGAATAGAAAAGGTCTGGTCTTATCTCAGTCCTGAGCAGGTGGCTTTCATCTTTGGGAGGTCTTCTGCTGACCATCTCCTCAAGATAGCACATATCTTCCATGTGGCGGGTTCCTCCTCTTCCCCTATGGCTCTAATCTCTCGACGCGGAAAAGGCCTTCGACAGGGTAGACTGGTAATTCCTGTGGTCGACCCTACAAAAGATGGGCTTTCCTCCTTTGTTTTTACAGTGGCTTCAGGTGATTTATTCCTCCCCAACGGCCAAAATATACTGTAACAGCATGTTTTCCTCTTTCCCTTTACACACAGGCATGCACCGAGGATGTCCCTTCTCCCCTTTTTTGTTTAATCTATACTTAGAACCACTCATCCGGCATCTAAAATCTTCCCCTAACATAATGGGCATCCCAAATGGCAGTCTAACACCATCTCTTTCAGTTTATGCTGATGACATCCTTCTTCATCTGTCAAAACCCGTCTCCTCTCTTACAGAAGTTTTAAAGATAATTGACACATTCGGTTAGCACTCTATTACAAATTAAATCTCAATAAAACAGAGATATATCCTCTTAATCATTCAACATATAGACAAGATTTCATCCCATTTGGTATGAAATGATCTTTGTGTTGTCTTGAGAACCTTGGTACTGTATATATTTAACCACTGACTCCTCTTTAATCTGGAAACTGAATTTGGAAGATCTTCTGGGCACCATTCAGCAAGACCTATCTCGCTGGAAGATCCTCTTCCTTCACTTTGGGGTAGAATCAATGTTATTAAGATGAATGTCCTTCCTAGACTCATTTACCCCTTAAATATGCTTAACATCTGGCTTCCTATATCCTTTTTTAAGCGTATCCATTCCGTCATTACCTCATTTATCTGGCTGGATAAGGCTCCCAGACGTTCATTTCTTAAATTAGGGTTACCCAAGGAGGCTGGGGGTCTGTGTCCACCTAACTTTATGCTATATTACTGGGCCAGCCACCTTTATAAATGTGGGAAATGGCTCTCTGTTTCTCAGATGGCATCAGAGAATGAATATGTCCCCATCTGATTGCAAATAGAAACTGATTTAATCACCACCTGCAATCTGAACCCTACTGCTATTCTCTTTTCCTCCTCCTCGAAAATTCTTCCAAAGATGTTAGGTTCCTCCCCACTCGGTATGTCTATTAAGGTCCTCTCGCAGCTCAGCGCATATCTTAAGATATTTTCTTCCCAAGACTTTTCTCAGCCTATCTTTTCCAACTTAAACATCAAGATAGGTGGACACCCACTACTTCCTACTTGGCTTCTGGCACCTCCTGAGCTTCCCCCATTTGCTTCCTAATATGTGCAATTACATTACACCTGTTATGGTCCATGGCTAGGCAGGCCAGTAGAGGGCTGGGTTTATCACCCCACTCATAAAATCTTTGCTGGGGAAAAAAGGAGAGAGACCTCTGCCCCCCTCCTGAGTTCCTTATTAACTCCCTCTCTTGCTTCTTTGAGGGCACTGACTACATCCTCTGAGGAGTTTTGAAAGGTCTGGACCTCCAAATCTTTAATCTTCTGCTCTATTTCCCAGAACTTCTCTCTCCTCTGCTTGTGTTTTGCTGCCATAAAGGCTATTACAGCACCGCTCATGAAGGTCTTTCCTGCATCCCAGAAGTAAGCTTTGCTAGGGGCAGTACCCTGGTTGGCTACTCGGTACAGTGACCACTGGCTTTCAGGAACTCCTTAATCTTATCATTTTGGAGCATATACTTTAGGTAAGAAACCTCCACATCCTGGAGCCCCTCTCTAGTGGAGGAGGTATACATCATCAAGACCATAGGGTGGTTGGAGGCCAAGATAAGACTGATATTGTGTATCATGAACTCACATGTACCACGCTGTCAGGATCAATATATAGTCGATGTGCAACCATGTCTTTGGGGGGTTTGAGAAAAACGCGTACTCTCTAGTACCTGGGTTATGTTCTCTCCATGCATCGAGAAGATCCAGCTCACTTAAACCTGTCCCCCAGTGAGCTACCACTGACTCCATCTTGTCCCCCCCCCGACCTATACAATCAGGGACTGAGAGCACAGTAAACGCCCCTCGCGAGACTCAAGTTTGGGAAATTCTGAGTCTGGGCAGAATGAGATCGAAAAAGGAGGGGTCATGTACTACAGGTGCATACACATTACCAAGGATAATTTTCTCCCCTCCTATTGCCCCATGCACAAAAATATACCTCCCTCCATTTGGATTCCTCAGGACCCCCTCCTCCACAAAGTTGAGGGACTTATGGATAAGGATCATAGCCCCTCACTTATGCCTCTTAAATAAGGCTGAATAGCAACAGCCCATTAAGTCCCTTACCAAGTTTTCACGCTCAGGTGTGGTGAGGTTCATTTTCTATAGCATGGCAATATGCACATTGTTCTTCTTTAGAGCAGCAAGGATTTTCTTGCATTTCACCAGAGAAGATATGCCCTGGACGTTCCAGGAGCATATTGTGAGTTTTTCAGCCATTATCAAACCTAAGGTGGGTAGGATGAGGGATGCGCCCTTCCAAGCATAGATCCTGTTCCACATCTCCCAAAACTCCTCTCCAGTAATGCCACTTTTCAGAGAAAAAACAGTCCCTCAGTACTTCTCTCACAACAGTATAGTGTGTCATAGCTAACATAGTGTCAAAAACTTCTATGAAATAGAATAACAACAGTAATAAAAAAAACTGTATACCAACATGTTATCAATAGTACTCATTACAACAAGTAAACAAATGTCTGCTCACTCCTCTCTCTCTCTCTCTTACCTTGGGAATTTACAAGTAGCATGGAGCAGTGCCAGGGAACCCCCGGCCACTCCAACACTCTGGCCTAGCAGATGGGTTGGTCTCACCCAGGAGACCAAGCAAATCTAGTAGTTTTGTAGACTTACAATAGCCCCACCTCCCCCCACTCTCGACAGCTTCTCAACCTATCAATCAATCAATCAATCAATCAATCAATCAATCAATCAATCTTTATTTTACCAGGTGAAACACCATTGAGACAAGCTCATTTACAAGGTGGACCTGGGAAGGTCAATGAACAATTACATGAATTACAGAGACAGTGAAGCTAACAATGATATAGTTACATATAGATGACATGATGATTAGCTATAAATCAGTACAATGCATTGGAATATACAACCATTCCCTAAATACATATGTACAAAATAAATTCAACAGGCCAGGGTTAATAAACAGGTAAATAAAAGCCCATGGTAGGCAAGAATTAAGCAACAAGAGAAGATGTCTAGAAAGGTCACGAGGAACAGCATTAACATAGCAGTGCATAAGAAATGTACATTAGAAAAGTGTGAGGAATTGTAAGGGGGAGAGTTATTGGTTGGTAGAGCTGGACCCAGGATTTAGGGGCCATTAGTGGAAGCATTTACATGTCTCCTTGAAATAGCGTACAAACAGAGTTTTGAAGAAGGAAAGCTTCACAGGTGTTGCAAGTTTCAGGGTCTTTTGAGTAAGATTCCATAAAACGGGAATGGTGTGGCTTATTGCTGATCTATCAAAATGTGATCTAACCTTGGGGACGCTAAGTGAAATATAGGATAGACTTCTCAGTGGATAGCTACCCGCAACACACAAAGGTACTGTAAACAATCAGAGATATAATGAGGGAGCCTGTAGTTGATAGCTCTATACATCCCTAGTACTGCATTTTTCTGCTGTCTAAAGCTAAGGGAGTTCCAGCCTACGGAAGAGCAGAGTGAGCAGTGATGGGTGGAGTACGGTGTACCTGTAATAAATCTAAGTGCTCGGTGGTATAAGGTGTCTAGTTTAGACAAGGCAGAATTTGGGCCTTGCCCATACAGGAAGTCAGCATAGTCCAATAGCGGCATGAAGGTTGTTTGGACCAACATGATTTTAGCTTTGAAAGTTAGTAGGTGTCTAATCCTAAAAAAAGAGACTAAGCCTCTGCTTAAATTTCTTTGAGAGTTCCTCGATATGGTCTACGGAGACTTCAACCTGAACTGGGCCCAAGAAACCAACCAGTCTTTACTTGGCCTGATTCATGATGCAAACCTTGTTCAGGTTATCTCCGAACCCACCAGACTGAACCACAAAACAGGGAATCACTCTACCCTTGACTGGGCTCTGGTGACAAACCCCTGTAACATCCAGACTGCTGGCATCCTGTTTGACGCTCTGAGTGACCATTCTCCCATCTTTTGTATTGGAAGAATAGGATGCCCAGAGTACAACCATGTATCCTGACCGTGAGAGATTACACCCACTACACTCCCTACCAACTCACCGGCTATCTAAGCAGCCTAGATTGGAGCCCGATCAAACACCTTCCTACTCCGGAAGAGGCGGTGGCCTACTTCCAGAGGATGTTAAACACAGCAGCTAACCTGTTCACCCCCATGAAGAAACTTCACACCAAGGGGAGCTGCTACAAATGGATAACCCCGACACTAAAGGCCCTGATGATGCACCACGACAAGGCTTGGAAAAAGTTCAAGCACTACTCCCAAACGGCTAAACTCATGAATTACAAAACTCTCAGGAACAAGTGCAAACTGGCCATAAAAATAGCCAAAAGGGAGTATGTCACGTGCCTTCAGAAAAATAACCTAGGGAACCCTAGACTTTTCTGGGCCCACATTAACGAATTGGTGAAGGGGAACAGCAAGTTTGAACCCAGCCCCATAGATGTCAGCGGACAACTAATACATGAGGATACCTTAATTGCCACCTTACTAAGCCATCACTTCACTAACCTTGACTTGTACAAGGCTGGCCTACCTCCCTTCAACACAGACCCTAGCATGAGGGCTCCCCCTGATCTTGACCACTTATCCTTTCATCTGCGGCTAGTCAAGTCTAAAGAGGTTTGGTCATTATTGAGAACTCTAAAAACCTCGGGCTCTGGGGGACCCAACGGGATTCACCCCAAGTTGCTGAAGGATGGAGCCCTGGCCCTTGTCAGACCCCTAACCTGGCTTATCAATTGCTCTTTGAAAGAGGGTGCAGTCCCTGAACAGTGGAAGCAGGCCCATGTCATCCCAATCCACAAGGGTGGCCGCCGGGAGTCTATTGGCAACTACAGACCAATCTCCCTGCTCTGCATCCTGTCAAAAATCCAGAAGCAGCTGATCTGTGAACAACTCCATGAATACCTGGAGGTCCACAAAATCCTGGCACCCTCCCAACATGGCTTCGGAACCAGGCATGGGACATATACTGCACTGACCAAATTCGCAACAGACATACTCTGAGACCTGGACAAGGGCACCCCCACTGGAGTGGTCTTTGTAGACCTTTCCAAGGCCTTCGACCTGGTTAACCACAATCTTCTTCTAGCAAAACTGAGCAACATAGGCCTACACAGCCATGCTCTTAAGTGGTTTGAAAGTTACTTGACTGGCCGCATGCAGAGGGTAAAGTGGAAGGATGCCATATTGAGGCCACTTCCATTAAAAAAGGGGGTACCTCAGGGGTTGATACTCAGTCCCCTCCTTTTCTCCCTGTTTGCTAATGAACTATCTGACCACTGCAGTGGGAGCTCCATTGTCCAGTATGCAGATGATGCTATCATCTACCGTTCTACTGCCAAACTGGGGAGGCCTTAGCCACCTACTCCAAGATGACCTCCGGTCACTTGAGCAATGGTTCATTGAGAACAGGATGGTCCTCAACACGGAAAAAACTAAGGCAATGTTGTTTGGCCCTAGATCCCTTGGTCACGATAGAACACAACACCTACAACTTACATCCTCGGCGGGTAACTGCCTTGAAGTAGTGCCCTCCCTGAAATACCTCGGCTTTACCCTGGACCAGGGTCTCACCCTGAAGAACCACATGGACTTAGTCACCAAAACCTTACATGGTAAACTAGGCACCCTCTACTGATTGATAGACCAGCTTGTTTCCGAAGCTAGGATCTCTGTCGCCACCAGCGTCCTCCTCTCGACACTCACATATGCCACCCCAGTCATGCAAGGACTGGGGAAGCTGGAGAGGAACCATCTCCAGGTACTTTACAACAAGGTGGCTCATTTCAGCTGCCCAGGCCAACCCTAGGGATCACCACTGTGACACCCTATCCTTGTTAAATTGGCCCTCACTGGATGCTCACCTCCAGTACCTGCTGCTTGGCCTAGCCTACAAGATAGTCGGCCCGACTCCCCCCCCCAGTCTCTCTGGGCTAGTTGCTCTAAAGTCCAATCCCCGGCTCCTCCACACAACAGGACGAACTCTTCTAGACACCCCCAGAGTTAGAACCAAGGCAGGTGGTATGTCCTTTGCTCACACCGCTCCCACCCTGTGGAACAAACTCCCTCCTGGGGTGCAGGAGGCTCCCTCTATCAAAACATTCCACACAAGGCTTATGGCCCACCTGGCGGAAGCCAGTTCTTGCCATTGCACCGGCTCCTGATAGGACCCTAGTGAGAAAGAATAACCATGCTCTTGCACTGTGATGTTCCTATATTGCTATTATAACTGTGTTGTTGTTATAACTGTAACCTGAAATAACGCTGTCTCACTATATTATTCTCTTGCACTATGTAATCCCAGGTCGCCCCTGAAAAAGGAACCTCTGGGGTTCAGTGGGCTTACCCGGTCACCAAAATTTAATAAATAAATAAATAAAGAGCCTAAATAGGTGAGTCTTTCCTCTTTTACGATGGCAGTAAGGTGCAGATGGGGCTTTCATTGGTCCTGGTCCAAGGGGACCCACGAGGCATAAAGGAGCACCCTAACAGAGAAAGTTACATGGTACACAAGTAGGGGGATGAACAAGGATAGAGGCGCATAGCCCATATACTATCATGAGTACCACGCTGAACACCATGCAGGGCAAGAGACCCCTTATGCAGTCAAATCATTTTCTAAACTATATTCATTCCACATGACAGTGCAGCTCCCACCCCAGAGGCTCTCATACTCATCCCCTGCTTCCCCATGACCCCCCATTTCAGAAGCTTAGTATATTACCTCCGTATATCAAAAGTAAGCTGCTGTGCCTTTTCCACAAATCATAAGTATTAGAAAGAAGGTTTTTACTGATGAGAGAGGTTTCTTAATTTGATCCACACAGACCAGCAAACCATGGCCCAAGTCCAAACCCCGAAGACACTCTCTGCACACCCCATAGCAGTTATAAATTCCTTGTAGCACCCTGCTTTCTGCATAGGGAATTACCCTTGTTCACCCAAAGATATTATTCCCATCACTTACAGAGATTCTACTCTCCAGGATCAGAGAGAGATCCCCATGCTAAGCATTAGTCCTACATTTGGAAGGCACGAGTGTGAGTAAATATCAATAGTTTAGACAGTATGGTTCCCTTATTTATTTATTAATTTTTTTACATATCCCCTCCTCCCTCTAAGAGTCCACTCCAGCCTCATCCCCACCCCCCACCACAATACAGTCTCAACATGAACAGGGAAGAAACATAATTGAAAAATAGCCACATTTTAACTATCGCTTTATAGTCATTAAATCTGCATTTCATTCCAGTCCCAGAATATGAACAAGTGGCATTTTCTGGTACTTGTGGAAACCACCCTTCACTTTCAGGAGCAACAGGCAAAATCTGGTAAATAATCCACATGTAGCCAGGTCAGTATAATTCCTCTCACTTTTGCTATGTCAAGGGATCCTTAGAGCTGTAGAAAATACTTGCTGAGCAAGAACAAAAGACAGGTGGTACAGCTACCTCGTAATACTAAACCTCCTTTTGCCTCAGTAGGTATGCATGATTCTTCTCAATAGAGATCAGCCACCATTTATACATCCAGGGAACTAAAGTGGAGACTAAGGCTGTCATGAAAATTCATAGGGATCCAAACTCTGAAAAATCATTCTAGGGGCTCATAGTATTGAAAGACACCCAGGGAAAGTAGAGCCGCACAAATAAAAACAAGCAAATTATCCAGTCCAGCCACAGGCAGTTCATTTCAGAAGTAATCCCATTCAGGTGCCTGCCTCCTTAGCTTTCTGCACCTTGGTAAATGAGTAGGTAGCTGCTACATGTTTAATCCTCAGAATCGCCAGATACTGAAATCAGAAATCAATTTTATGTTGACATAGATCATCCATCAGGTGACCAAATACCTTGTGCTTGCCTTGCACACATCTAGAAAAGACTTGAAATATATATACTTCGTGACAGGTAGATCCTGCCACTCTTGAGGACCAATCTTTTCTTAAATCTGTTGCGGTAGTTCTTCTATTTCTTAGCCTAATTTATCCTTTACAATTTCTAGTCTGTAAGGTTGCCCACCTATGGGTGCCCCTCCCCTTTCTTGACTATGCTATATTGTCCTCTTTTCCCTCTCAGGTCCTCATACAGGGAGGTTATTGTGGTGACCTCTGAGCTGATGTAAAACAACAGGTTGTGTTCCTCATTGCTGGGTTTAGTATGCAATATCACTATGTCATACAATACTTTGATGTATATGCCTTATGTGTATGAAACCTGTAAATGTTGAAATACCACAGCACTAGGTGTTTTTGATAAAGGTAAAAAGTTACTTGGGGACTGTATTATAAAAATTAAGTTACTGGGGTAGAGATAGCAGAAAATAACCCTTGTTGTGTTATTTAAAATGCATGTAAATTACAGATTGTTTGAGAAGCCATTTGGCACCATGCATGCCTGCTTTAAGCTGAACCAGCCTATAATTTTATGGTGATTTGCATATACATCTCATGATGCTTTGCATTATGGGGGTATGTGTGATGTGTTTCTTTGAAATGTGGCTTTATTGCCAGTGCCCTTTGGGGTAACCCTTGCTTCAGTGCTTCTGCACTGAGGTTCTTTGTCTTTAGCTTGTTTTGGGGTTTTTCTTTCTTTTTTGAGCTCCCCATCACCCAAACACACAAGACAAACATAGGGAATGAAATAATATCCACTAAAGAGATTGATCAGTAGATCAGTTGGGTCAGTAGTTGCTGACTAAGTGCAGAAGAAGGCCATGCATGTTATGTTGCTGCAAACTGATGTACTGAAGAAGGGATATGCCATTGCTTAAGCTTATCCCCTGTGTTTTAAATACACATCACGCACAGATTGTGCTTTGAACCTGAAGTTCTGTGTCTGGTTCATCTGTTATCCCACAAACCCTCCACAGACTTGGTGTCAGTAGTGGGATAACTTGCTGGAAATGTCTGGACTGGGGGCTAGGAGGATGTATTCCAGTGGATATCGCCCAGATATCCCAAGTGGACCGATGTACCAGGAGTTGCCAGAGGAGAACCCGGAGAAGAAAGTCCATGGAGTACTGACCAGAACCATGGCCAACAGACTGGGAGATAAGCTGCTGCCTGGACTGGACCTTGGAGCTCAGAGGAAGGCCAAGCCTGAAGATGACAAAGAGATGCCCTGCAGTGTCAGTGACTCAGTAGGTAGCACATCGCCTCTGAGGCCGGGAGATCAGAGGGCTGTGGGTTCAGTTCCCAGATCTGGCACTTGAGTTCATATGCCAATACTGACACCGTAGTGCAGCATGAGGGGCGTGCTACACTTCTGAGGTGCGGTCTTTCGGATGAGAAGTTAAACCGAGGTCCCATTTGCCTGGATTGGTGGTAGTTCAGGTGGATGCTAAAGATCTCATGGCACTTACCGAAAAAAGAGTAATGTCCTGGCCAGATTTCTCCCATTCACTAAAAATACCACCAACAACTTCATCTGGTTCAATTTCAGTTGCTTACCATCTGTATTCCCCCCTTCCCATGGTTGCCCCTGAAAAAGGGACTTCTAGGCCCAGTGGGCTCACCGGTTCAACAGAATTCAATCAATCAATCAATGCAAGGGGACAAGGAAGAACTGAGGGAACTGCCTCTTCTTGAAGACACTCCACCTGAGGATGTAGAGGAGTTGTTGAAATGGCTCTGCATAAAACAAGTGCAGATGGAAAGAGATAGAGAGATCGAGCAGAGAAGGGAATATGCCAAATGGGTGGATACCATGAAGGTCTTGCATGCCATCAATGCAGGACAAACTGAAAGAACCAGTAGCCCAAAAGACATTAAACTGTCTAAACTATTAGACAGTGATGACATTGAAGCGTACTTCACAACTTTTGAGAGGGTCGCTTGAACATGTGCATGGCCAAGGGAACAGCAGGTTGTTTGACTGGCATTGTACCTGACAGGCAGTGCCCAGCTGGTTTATAACCACATGGACTCCCGAGAAGCAGAGGACTATGACTGTGTGAAGCAGGAGATCCTCAAGCACTATGACATAAACACTGAAACCTATCGCCAGAGGTTTAGGTTTCTTAAAATGCTGTCACTGGATACCCTGTGACAGACTTATGCCCATCTCAAGGAGCTCTGCTACAAATGGTTGCAGCCAGATAACAAGATCAAGGACCAACTTCTGGAGGCAGTAATTTCTTAACAGTTTATTAAAGTTTTACCCCAGGATGTACAACTTTGAATTTGGGAGCATAAGCCTGATTCTGCAGATAAAACCATCACATTGGTGGAAGACTTCCTGGCAGCCTGACCATCCAGACCCCAAGGGTTCCAAGGACATCAGCAGCTGCAACCACCATCAATGCTGTAAGGAGCCCTTTTACTTATAAACTGTCAAATCCAGCCCCAGCGAAACAAGACTGGAGAGCAGAGAGAGAGAGAGAGGTGCAAATTTCTGTAGCAGAGATTGTATGTCATGGGTGCCAAAAGAAGGGACATTATGTAAGAAACTGTCCTAATATAAAGAAAGAGACAGCTTACCTAGCCTTAGTGAACTGAGGTCACTTTATGGCTACTGTGCAGACTGGACCACGGCAGATTATGGGACTGATTGATTCAGGGAGCCGCCAGACTCTTGTGTGAGCAGATCTGGTGACTGGGAATAATAAAAGGCTGGATACAGCAGTCATCTGTGTGTATGGTGATATCCATTGCTACCCTACAACCACCATACAAATGACTGTTCAAGAAAAACACATGCGGTAGAAGTAGGGTTCGTACCTCACCTGCTCGTGCCAGTTGTTATTGGGAATGACCATCCAGACTTTGCTTCATTTATACATTGTCAGGCTGCCCAGGACTCTGCTGTAGTTGCCGTAACCACCCAAGCTCAAGTGAAGAAGGGACATTTGCCATCTGTGTTCCCATTTGATGATGATGTTTTTGAGGATCCAGGCAAGAACCGTAAAACTAAGGCAGAGAAGAGGAAGCTTAAAAAGGACTGGATTGATACTCATGCTGGTATACAGTCAGACTTCAGACACACTTTTAAATGTGATATGCAGCATGAGCAAAATGCAGACCCTTCACTTAACCCTTTTTTTTCACAGGTGGGGAAGGGAGTGGAAAAAGGTGCCCGTCAGTTTGTTGTAAAACAGGGAATAATGTACAGAGAATGCAATAACCCCAGAACTGGAGAGGTAGTAGACCAACTAATGGTTCCAGAAACATTCCGCTCCCAAATCATGTATCTGGTGTATGACATCCCTTTAGCAGGCCATGCAGGCAGAGATAGTACCCTGAATAGGATATTACCCAGGTTTTATTGGCCCTCTAGCCACGAGAACATAGCTGAGTATTGTAAAGCATGTGCTGAGTGTCAGAAGGTAGTTCAGGTAGGAAAAAGGGATAAAGTACCACTACAACCCATCCTCATTGTGACTATCCCTTTTGACAGGATAGCCATGGATGTAGTGGGCCCCTGGAAAAGAGCTCCAAGGGTAACAGATTTGTAATGGTGATATGTGACTTCGCTATCCACTACCCAGAAGCTATCCCCATGAGAACTGTCACCACCCCAAGGATTGCAGAGGAGCTAGTAATGGTGTTTAGCTGCATGGGAATTCCCCAGGAAATACTTACTGATCAGGGGAGTAATTTTAATGCATGCCTGCTAAAGAAATTGTACCATCTGCTGGGCATGGTAGCAGTGCATACTTCCCATACCACCCACCGACTGACAGCCTAGTAGAGAGGTTTAATCAAACATTAAAGAGAATGTTGAGGAGGTATGTAAAAGAAGAAGGTAGAGATTGGGATAGGTACCTCCCCTATTTACTTTTCACTTACAGAGAAATCCCTCAAGCATCCACTGGTTTCTCTCCTTTTTCATTATTGTATGGGAGGAACCCGAGGGGGCCACTGGATGTGGTTAAAGAACACTGGGAAGAAGGGAAGGCAGTGGGACATCTTAATGCCATGGAGTACACCAGAGCTTAGAACAGAAGCAAGGCTTGCAGAAAGAAAAATACGACCAGGGTTTGAAGACTAAAACATTTTAGTCAGGGGACAAAGTGTTGTTACTTCTTCCCTCCACAGAGAACAACTACTCATTAATTGGCAGGGCCTCTTCACCATTTTGAGGCAAACAGGAGCAGTGAATTATGAGATTAGTATGCCAGGAAAGAGACTCCCCCCCAAAAAAAAATTTATCAAGTGAATCTCCTTAATAAATGGCATGAGTAGTCTAACCCCTCCCTTTATATCCATCCTGACGTTAGGGAGTCAGAGCTGGAAGTTGCCTATAAAAGGCTAGTGCAGTCAGAACAGTTGAGGGAGGTCCAGATAAATCCTGAATTGGAGCTTCAGCAACAGAAAGATTTGTAGGGGGTATTACAAGAATTTGAGCCCATATTCACAAATGTCTCGGGGCAGGCCAAAGGAATTGTTCACACCATAACTGCCATGCAAGACAAGCCCATACACCAAAAATCCTGCAGATTGCCCATGAAGGTGATGGATGAGGTGATTCAGGAAGTCAGAAAATGGAGCAGTTAGGCATAGTTGTGCCCTCAAAGAGTACATGGTCTTTACCCATGGTCATGACTCATGGTGGACAAGAAAGAGGGTGGATTACGTCTATGCCTAGATGTTAGGAAGCTTAGCAATGTGTCACTATTCGATGGCTATCCAATGCTCCAAAGAGATGACATCACTGACAGGCTAGGCAATGCACAGTATATCTCAAACCTTGGCCTTACTAAGGGATATTGGCAAATCACCTTGTCATCTGATTTACAAGATAAAACTGCATTTAACATCCCAGTCAGTTTATACCAGTTTGTCACAATGCCATTAAGACTCCATGGGGCCCCAGCCACTTTTCAGTGTTTTATGGACTACATACTAAGACCGTACACTGACTACTGTGCGGCTTATTTGGACGATGTGGTCATATTCAGCCCTGACTGGGAATCCCATGTTAGACACTTGCCCAGGTATGGCATGCAATAAAGGAGGCAGGAGTGACCATTAACCCTGCTAAGCGTGCCCTAGCAAAGATTGCGACAAGATACCAAGGGTTCATTTTAGGCAATGTACAAGTGAAGCCCAAGACTGAGAAGGTTACAGCAGTAGCAAACAGCCCAATACCTACCACAGAAAAGTATGTGATATCTCTTCTAGGCATGGCTGGTTAATACCGGAGATTTATTCCTGATTTCTCAGCCATTGCCAGTCCTTTGACTGATCTCACTAAAAGCAGGTGCCCAAATAAGGTTCAGTGGACCACTATTTGTGATGAGGCATTTAGGAATATCAAGGTCATTCCATGTACAGCTCCTGTATTGAAAAGCCCTGACTTCAGCCAAGTGTTTGAGGTTCAAACCGATGCATCAGAGAATGGTATTGGGGCAGTCTTAACTCAGAAAATAGATGGGGAAGAACATCTGATCATGTACAATATATCAGCAGGAAGCTACATGAGAGGGAGAGAAGATATGCTACCACAGAGAAAGAATGCTTAGCTCTGAAGTGGGCTATTGAGTCTCTGAAATATTTCTTGTGGGGGGCTGAATTTAAGGTTGTAACTGATCATAACCCTCTTTGCTGGTTGCACCAAATGAGAGAAAAAAATTCCCGTATAATACAGTGGTACTTAGCTCTTCAACCCTATCGATTTACTGTGTCCTACAGGTCTGGGACAAAACATGTAAATGCTGATTTCATGTCAAGATATGGTGCAGGAATTGATGTCAATAAAATATGATGGACTTTCCCTAAAAGGAGATAGTGCAGGGAAGGTACAATTAGCCTCTGTTGAGAAATGTATTAACGCCTCAGGGTAAGGAATGATGATATCTACTATGTTATGATGGAATGTTTATTGTTAATAGGGACCCTGAGACAGAGCTTCTGAAGATGGATGGGTGGAAGTTCCATCCCTTCCTGGGACAGGAAGGTGGTAAGCAGTCTGAAATAACTGTTTCCCTGTTAAGGTGGGGGATACAGTATGTCACAAGGAGATCCTGCCACTCTTGAGGACTGATCTTTTCTTAATTCTGTTGCAAAAGTTCTTCTGTTTCTTAGCATAATTTAGCCTTTATAATTTCTAGCCCATAAGGTTGGTCATCTATGGATGGACCCTCCCCTTTCTTGACTATGCTATAGTATCCTCTTTAATTTTTCCTTTTCCCTCTCAGGTCCTCGTACAGGGAGGTTATTGTGGTGACCTCCAAGCTGATGTAAAACAACAGACTGTGCTCCTCGTTGTTGTATTTAGTATGCAATAGCACTATGTCATAAAATACCTTGATGTATGCCTTGTGTGTATGAAACCTGTAAATGCTGAAAATACCACGGCACTAGGTGTTTTTGATAAAGGTAAAAAGTTACTAAGGAACTGTATTATAAAAATTAAGTTGCCGGGGTAGAGATAGCAGAAAAACCCTGTTGTGTTATTTAAAATGCATCTAAATTACAGATTGTATGAGAGGCCTTTTGGCACCATGCATTCCTGCTTTAAGCTGAACCAACCTAAAATGTCATGATGATTTGCATTATGGGTTATGTGTGATGTTGTGATTCTTTGAAACTTGATTTTATTGACAATGCCCTTTGGGGTAACTTTGTCATTAGCTTTTTTCTTGTTTGAGCTACCCATCATCCAAACACACAAGACCAACATAGGAAATGAAATCATTTTCACTAAAGAGCTAGATCAGTAGATCAGTGGGTAAGTAGGTACTGACTATGTGCAGAAGAAGGCCATGCATAATCTGTTGCTGCAGACTGGTGTATTGAGGAAGGGATATGCCATTGCTTAATGTTATTCCTTGTGTTTTAAATAAACATCATACAGAGACTGTGTGTTGAACCTTATGTTCTGTGTGTGGTCCATCTGTTATCCCAGCACCCCTCCACATACTTTATGTTCTCTATTTTTGGAGTTCTCCAGCCTTCCTATATGCATTTAAGATCTTTTATTTATCTGGGTAGTTATGGAGTTGCAGGATCAGTTGCCTAGGGGAGCATCACTGGGGGCAGGGGTGAGGGGGTCAGAGCTCTGTGGGCTCTGTCAACCTTCAGCTGATTCTTGGATAGATTCATTTTTAGAGCCTGTGGGATCCACTTCTCTATAAAATGCACTGGATCTGTCCCCTCTGCCCTCTTGGGGATCCCCCGAATCCTGAAGTTGTTCCTTCTCTGGAAATTCTCTTGAATATTCACCATTTCATGAAGCTCCACAAGCTCCTTCTCCAGCATGGCAGGTTTGCGCGGGAGCTCACCAGTTGCATCCTCCACCGTGGACACCTGTGCTTCAAGTTCCATGATACAGGCTCCCTGTTTTTCCATACCGGTAACCATTTTATCTGATTTGGTAGTAACTGCTTGAGTTTCAAAGTTGAGGCCTCAAGGACATGTTCTGAAACTATGCGACCCAGGATAACGCTGACCTCCTCTGATACCTCCATATCTACTATGTTCGTGCCACTAGGTCCTGCCGGCTGCTATTTTTGTTTTTCTTCAGTTCTTCTCTGGGGTTTGCTCATCCCTGATGACAGAAATTCATCCATGTTTTTATTATATTCTAAGTACTGATGTTTTCTGCCCGTGCTGAAAGGCTTGGTGCACCCAAATTCAGATTAAAAGAGAGCAGAGGGTGAGAGCTAGTTATCTTGCGCATGTGCAGTCTCTGGTGCAGCTTTATCAAATAAATGAAATGAAGTGCCTCAAATATCTGGTCCCATACAACTAATCTTCCATAGCAAGGAGGTTGGCTGAATGTAGGTTGGCATTTTTTATTTGGTGCACTCCTGGCCTCAGTGAATGACACACAGGGGTGGGGTGGGATGTAGTTAGATATGGCAGGGCCCCCATGTTGTAACATCCATCCTGTCTTCAGTCTGTTACAGTCATGCGCAATTGGTGTAATGATTACTAAGGCTAACATCTACATCCCTAGCATGCTCCTTGACCCAGCTGCCTGCACCTGTCTCCTCAAAATGGTCAGGATTGGGAGGGGGAGGAAGCAGTCCCTTAGGCCTGTGAGGGGGAGGGGTTGGTGTATGATTTGGGGGACATCCTAAATCCCTGTTTAGTGACAACTGGTTGTAATGGAATCCAGCTTCATGAATAGAGCTTTATGTGCTGATAAATCTACTGTGTGCCTTGTAGGTGCAACTTTTCTTTCTGTCACAAGGTGTCACTGTTTAATTACTAACCAAGGGCACTGTGAAGCAAGACTTGCACACAAGGGATGCATCGATTTCCTTTTGAAAAAGAGTACGGATACATGCATACCTCTCAACTGTCCCTGATTTTGCCTCATATTTTTCCTCTGTCCCTGGTAAAATTTGTGTTCTTATGACAGAACTGTGGGGATTAAAAGCACAAAATAATGTCAAACATTAAAGTTACAGATTTGTTATTCTTCAGAAAATGCATCTTAATACAAATCCCATTACTCTATCAGCTTTCTGAGTGACTAGTACCAGGTGTTAAGATGTGTCCCTGATTTGGGGTCTTTGTCCCTGATTTTTTTTTAAGCCTTGTCCCTGATTCATGAGGCAAGAGGTTGAGAGGTATGGATACATGCTTGCAAGCATGTGCAGAGAAGGCCCTGAGTATTTATTGTCCTGTTCTGTGGAGTCAAACAGTACCTCCCCTAGAGGGTATTAGCATGGCAGGGAGTGCCAGCCATCTTGGTCTATTACACTAAACTAGTCCATGGTCTTCTCACTATTTTCTGAGAAGGATATTATTAGACTGAAGACATTTTTTGTGGTCTTCTGCAGGGGTAGAAAACCGGTCATAGCATTGTCTCCTTTATTCATATACTTTTTATTTACCAAGGGAATCCCATCTAAAATGTAATACCTCGTTTAACCTGGGGTCTTGTGTTGGTCCATTTGTTTAGCCGGGAGGGCTGAAGCACAGGGAGGCCAAATAATTAGATTAATGTCACACAGTGGCTGACCCAGTGTTGGAATTATACTTCCAGAGCTACTGGCCCTAAACATTTTGGATCAGGGACCGTCTGCGGTTGTTTTAAATTGGTGTGTAACACATGCTTATGGGTCAGATGGAAGGCACACAGCACTAAACAGTACTCATTAGTTTGTGTAGCTGATTTTTTCTTAGTAAAAATAAGCATACAATGGAAAGCCTTGTGTTACATGGCTTTTATTTTTCTGAAAACTATATATTTGCACATGGCAGGTTATTTATTTGTGAACTAGTGATGACTGGGAAAGGCACACTGAGCCAAAGCTCGTTTCTAGTGGGATCCAGGAGAGGGAAACAAGGGGATGTGAAGTTAAAAAGAAAAAAAAAAAGTAACACTGCACACTTAGTTATTCATTTGAGGGTAGGGAGGTGAGGGAGAACAGTACACTCTAACAAGGTGCAATAAATACAAACAATAACAACTGTACAAAAAAGCAAATACCAGGTGCAGAGAAATACAGTACAATAAGGTGCATGAAGTTAAATAAATTTACAAGCATACAAAAGCAATACACATACAGGGAAGAAACAGTACTGTAAATTGGTGAGGGTGGATGGGTGGACGAGTACACAGTGCAAATGCGGGGCAAGGGATAGCCATGGCTGGAGGATGGTGGTCAGCAGCTTTTAGCGTGATAAATTATACCAAGATAAAACAAACAAAATGCAGTTACAAATTGAATAAAATGTATTAGACAGCAGCACAGCCCTAGAACATATAAATCATACAGCTGAGCTTCATCATTTAAAATGCAGCTGCGCGGGCCACATTTACTGCTTCTGGAATAAATACTTTCTATGAACATATTGTATTCTTGACAATGAATTCTTGTATTCTGCACTTTATTTGCCTAATAAACAACATGTAACCTAATCCAAAATCTGTGCACAGTTATATATAAACTCTGCAAGTACTGTACTTAAATGTCTGTATAACTGACTCTGAATCCTTTGAAAATCAGTACTTGCCAGAAGGGATATTATGTAATTAAAAACAAAACTAAAGTTTATTTATTTATTTATAATTCGGAAAACACCTTTGAGCACAAGTGCTCTTTTGCAAAGGTTCCACATCTGACAAGTACAATGAATGAAAAATACAACATGCACTCACCAGCTCAAGAAGAGCCTGGTCAGGTACAAGCAACAGTAAGTTATCAGTCAGGGAAATACAGTATACACATTCTAGTATAGCAGTCCCATGGGGGCGAAGTTTGCAAGTGCCAGTAATGTATAAGCACAAGATAAAACATGATATACTGGCCAGGAATCAATTAAAAGCAGCAGGAGGCTGATTTCAAAGTGAGTTCTTCTTTTAGGGAATTTTTAAATTGCGCCATTTTGGAAAGTCCCACTAGGGATTCAGGAAGTTTGTTAAGCCATTGGCAAGCACGGACCACAAAAGAGCACCTACCCAGGCTTGTTTTTTGGAAGGGGACTTCAATAGCTTGTCTAGACATACTTCTGGTGGAATATTGGTTTGTGACTGGGCAGAAGAGATCTTTGGTCTCAGTGGAGTGAGGCCCAACAAAGCTTTTTCAGCCATCAGACATATCTGGTATTGTAGTCCGTCCTGAAGTATTGAGAGCATACAATGTGCAGCTATGTACAAGCCTTCCCACCCCGCTTGCAAAATGACAGGCTCTGTTGAGTACCTTCCTTATTCTGGAGAGGGTAGTTTCATAAGCAACCCCATATACTAGGAGCTCGTAGTCGATGAGAGGTAGAATTGTACTGGAGACTACCAGGCACCTAGCTTCCTCTGTAAAGTTAAGCCGGTGCCTGTAAAGTTCTCCCAACTTTCTTTTGGCCAGATTTGTGATATTGTCCACATGTATTGAGAATGAAAGGGTGTCATCCAGGGTGACACCCAGGTACTTGAAGGATTCCACCTGGTTAAGGATTGTTCCATGAGCATTATGAATAGTAAGGGGAAGGGTCTTTTTCTTCAGCTGTGTACCAGCAAACAACATTGTTCTTGTCTTCTTATAGTTCAGGACAAGTTTATGTATTCTGAACCAATCCTCCAGAGCATGGAAGCTGCTTTGTAGATCTCTGGAGAGTTTCTCATGATGTGGACTGCTATTGAAGACCACTGAATCATTATATGAGCACCTTCGAGAGGGGGCAGGCTTCAGGGAGTCTGTTTATAAACTGGCTAAAGAAGAGAGAGACAAGTATTGACCCTTGAGGGACACCAACTGAGACTCCATTAGCACTTAAGAAAACTCCATCAGTCTTTACCCTTTGCATGTGAGCTGTGAGGTACCAATGGAACCAGGCTGAGGTTTTGGAGGAGAGGCCCAGGGAGGCGAGCTTGTCAAGCAGCAGTGAGTGGTCCACGAGATTGAACCCTTTGGTTAGATCTATGTAAGTGGCTCCAACTAGATGACGTTTGTCGAGGGCCTCAAACTGTAGGTGCTTTGTGTATTCTATTAGTGCAGTTCCAGTGCTATGTAGCTTCCTGAAACCATGCTGTTGTTTGCACATTAGTGCATACGTATTTAGGTAGACAACGAGCTTCTGAGACTATTCTTTCCAGAGTCTTGGACAGAGGAGAGAGGATTGAGATAGGCTGATACTTGACTACGTTGGTGTGGTCCCCACTTTTATATACAGCGGTTACTATAGCAGCTTTCCAGAGGTCTGGGAACTGGAAGTATTGCAGTGAGAGGTTGAATATGTTTGTCAGTGGAAATGCAAGTTCTTCAAGCGCCAGGGCCAACAAACTTCATATCCATTGAATCACTCCCCACCTTTGTTTTTCCCAGTACCCTTTTTACATATTTGAGAGTTTCCTTAATGGTGGCATGTTTGAAGTAGAATTTGGGGAGGTCAGGATTGGGGCCGGGTGGGTTACATTGACCTGGGCATTCACTCGTGCTGCCCACAGGCGCAGTGTCAGGAGGGAGAACCAAGCTCAGGTCTGAGAATACTGTGTTGAAAGCAGTCTCAATTTCAGTTGAGTCCATGGTGACACCCCCATAGGTGCACAACACTGTTGAAGAAAATTTGCCATTATTTCCAAGGCGGTCTTTTAGGAGTGGTCTTTGGAAAATGCTGCTTTTGGCTCATCTTTATTTATTTACTTATTTGAGTTTTGGTGACCGGGTAGGAGCGCTGAGACAGTTACAGTCCCTTTATCAAGGTCGACCCAGGGTTGAAAATGGTACAGTAAAGCAGAACAATTGTATAGAGTCAGTGCAGTACAGTATCAAACTTGACATACATTGCACAGTGAATACAATAATGTAGGGCTAGCCACAAATACAATATCTACATATCTATAAATTCTATATACATCAGGACTAAACTATAGATAGGCAATTGATCTCACATTTGAGCATGAAGAGGAGGACTGTCAATTATTAGTGTCTGATGAGAGAGGGGGTAGGGGTTGGTGGTCAGGTGAGGTAGGGGAAGTTAAGAGTTTCAGCAGAAGCAGGAGGGAGAGGCTGCAAGGGAGGCATGTAGATTGGACTTGAATAGAGGAAGAGAGGGACTAGTCAAGATGTGGGGAGGGAGGGAGGGAGGGAGTTCCAGTCAGAGACAGCAGCAAAAGAGAAGGACCTCCTGGTGAGGGATAAATGTAGATTGAGGAGAACTAGCAGGAGGATGGAGGAGGAGCAGAGGGTGTGAGGTGCCTGCCGGAGGCATATCAAATCTCTAAGGCAGGGTGGAGTAAAGAAGTTGACAGGTTTAAACATAAGACACATAGAGAAGTACTTCAATTTAACTTCATAGGGCAACCAGCCTAGAGAGGAGAGGAGAGGACATCACAGTGGTGTGATCATGAGTTAGCCACAAGGCAAGCCTACCAATACTATGGTAAGCCTGGGAGAGGAGGGATTGAAATGAGGTGTTAGCAGAGAGTAGCAGGGGGGCTCCATAGGTTAGGAAGGGAGTAAAAGAAGAAGAGGCAATTCTTAGGCAGGAGGCAGAGGTGAGATACGGGTGTATACGATAGAGCAGACCAGGCTTCTGATGCATATGTTTAACTGTATTGGAGATATGAATGTTGAAAGAGAGTGATAGGTCCAGGGTGAAGCCCAGGTATTTGAAGGATGGGACTGTCTCCAGGATATCTCCCATGATCAATGTTATGTTAAAGGTGGGAGGAGAAAGCTTGTAGGTAGAATGGGGGGAGAAGAGCATGCATTTAGTTTTCCTGGTATCGAGAACGAGCTGCTTATGGTTGAACCAGTCCTCGAGGGAAGCAAAGGCAGTGGCAAGTTCTCGATAGATTTGGTTAAAGTCTGCTGATGATCAATAGATAATTGCATCATCTGCATAAAGATGTACTGTGGCACCACCACAAAATCAAGGGAGGTCATTAATGAGGAGTGAGAATAATAATGGTCCCAAAATGGATCCCTGCTGCATGCCGTGGGTTATCGGCCTAAGTTCTGAAAAGAAGTCATCCCATTTAACTCTTTGAGAGCGGAAAGACAGGTAACTTCTTACCCAATTTAGGGCATTTTTATCCAGACCTATGACTTGTAGTTGGTGGAGCAGGAGACCATGGTTTACCAAGTCAAATGCTTTAGTGAGGGTGATGAAGATGGCACCAGTGGCACAACCTTTGTCCATAGAATGAAATATATCTGTTTTCACTTTTATCAGGGCCATTAGAGTGCTGTGATTCCTTCTGAAACTGTGTTGATGGGGGGATAGCAGGTTGTGAGATTCAAGGTAGTCCTAAGGGTGGTTATAAAGAATGCGCTCCTGTATCTTCGCTACATGGCAGAGAATGGATATAGGTCTATAGTTGTCGACAACAGTATTGGACCCCCCATGTACTGGGACTACCACTGCCACCTTCCATTTACCAGGTACCGAGTTGGAGATGAAAGACCGGTTGAACAAGTCCCTAACTGGGTGAGCAAGGGCAGAGGCACCCAATTTAAGAAATGTTGCCTCAAGGGAGTCATGTCCCTCAAGGTAGTCTCATCTTATTTCTCTGGAACACTTATTATGAGCTTCTTTGTATTTCTGCAGATCACCCAGTGACCCAGTGTCACTTGCAAGACACCATAGGTTATCCCTGCCACATATGATGGCAAGGAGTGCTGGGGTGATCCAACCGACTGAAGTACCATGTATCATGCATTTCCTTATGGGTGCAAATTTGTTGCAGGCATCTGTGAATTAGGTTATGAGGTACTTGATGACCTTTTTAACATCTGGGTTGGTATCCCAATTACTCCAGTCAGCCTGCACCAAGTAAGCCATGAAGGCGCCAATTGTGCCTTTCCGCAGTACCCTGCTTTTAGTGGTTTTTGGAGGGGGCTTAAGTTGTTGGGCTGTCCATGCACATTGGACATGCAAATGGTCACTGATGGCATCTGGTTGGACCGAGACCTCAATTAATCTTTCCTGGTGTATGCTCCAGGTCCAGTCGATTAAGTAGATCCAGTCGATTAAAGTAAATGGCGGAATGTCATATTTTCTCTCCCAAAGTTATGGTTTGAAAAGCAAAGTGGGTACCACTTTCTGAGCTTGACAATGCAAAAGAAAAAAAAAAGTTAAACATAAACCTTGTTAAATCCCCCACAAAGTGCACAATAAAACTGGAAGTAATTATATAAGGCCTGTAAAATGAGTAGAGCAAATCCAAGCTACTTATGCTTTAGTCAGGCTAACGCCAGGGCATTTATCTCAGTATCTGCATACCATAATGCCATCTGAGGAAAATGTACCAGAGCCAGCCTGCCCCAGCTCATCACCTCAAATGTCACACTGCCAGTATAAAATCCACATTTTCAAAAAGATGTCATGTTCCCCCAGCCAAACATGTTAGCAAACTAAGGTGAAGACATCTTGTCTACTGCTGTTCATTCACCAAGGTTCAATCAAATTTCTTATGTTGCTAAATTTTCTAGGTGTGTCTCTGCTGTGTGTGTGATGCAGTAGCAGAAAAACATGATCTAGTGCAACCATCCCAGCTGCTCTAAAGAACCTACCTATCACCCATTTTGTAAATGCAACAAGACACAACGGGGTGGCCAATGTGCTGAGATAATCACCCTTCCAGGGGATGTAAGGCTCTCTCTGCTTTCAGCATTGGGTCTTACAACTCCTCTAGGCAGCCTGTTAGCCAGTTATCTCTGCATAAGGCCCACCACCACTCTGTCATGTATTACTGAATGCTGGATCATGAAAGACCCATTCCACACCAGCTCACTGAAACCTTTTCCCCTTATTTCTTAATGTTTGAATCCTCTCCCACCAACCCATGTTTTAGACAGGATACAAAAATCCAGTCAGGTGCTCCACTTCCCATACTTTTTTGTATGCTTGAGTGGTTTATAATGACTCAAATGTAGTGTGTCTTATGGTACAAGACAATCAAACTCCTCTCTTAAGGTTCAGTCAGCAGCCAGAACCACTCTACTATGCTTTGCGCTCCTCTCACCCAAACCTCATGATCGGGGCCTCTTCTACCACAAGAGACACCCCATGGAGGCCTCAATATTTACAGTATCCAAACCATCAAGTTTTGCAATTTCAGTTTTGTAACTAATTTTAAACTGATTTTTAAGCAGCAATGCAATGAAGGGCGGCCAGCCAGAAAGACAGTACAAGTATTTTTTTTTGGGGGGTAACTTTTTGGTAACTAGTAAAGTCCACTAAGCACAAGTGCCTATTTTCAGAGGTGACCTGGGAGCACTAAAGAGGTTAAGTGACTTGCTGACAGTCACACAATATGCAAGTGGAGGTTGTGGGAATCAAATCCAGCTGAACTGGATTTACCAAGTTCATTCACAACTCGTTGCTCTGAGCTCTAGGCTATACTATGCTGCCACCTTGTAAAAATCTAAATATAGTAAGCTACTAAAGAGTAAACTAAATTTTTTTTTCAAAATACCACAAGTCTTGCTGAACCTAAGTCTATATCCTGCTCTTAGGCTGTAACTACTAATTCACTAAAAATGCCGCCAACAAATAACCTCATTCCTGTGGAAAAAAACTGAAAGTAGGCAGAATTGCCTAGCCATCCTTTCACATAGACACGGAATTTGTTGGCAGATAAGGACTGCTTAGTCCACCTAGACTGCCCATTGTGTCCCTGATAATATTGTTACCACAGACCCTACCTGATCTCAGACTACTTCCTCCCACTGACTGCCACTCCCCCACATGGTTGAAGCCCACTACTTTTCTAGTCAAGCAAAACTACATAAAAAAATAACTTTGGCTCAGTGAGTGTTACTCAGTTACCACCAGCTCTAATGCATATAATAAATGAATAGTGACAGGACACACTGCAATATCTAGCAACCCATTCAATGCATTGCTGCTTAATCCAAACCAAACAACAGATATCAACCTATAGCTTCTTTACCTTTTTATTGTATATCCAGGTCCTCCCCCTTCCCTACACTTGTTAATTAGGAGCAATGCATGCTTCTTCAATATGTACATTTAAACCTAACCCAGACCCTACATACTTATTGAAGCCCTCCGTTGACTGGTGCGTGGATGGCTTCAGAAAGTAGTCTATTACCTTACTTTACTTCTGTAACTGGGTCACTGTGAATGTTGTGGTTACTACCCATGCACTGTGGGCTCAAACAAGGTTGAGGGGCCTGGGTTCAGATTTTCCTGATTGGGGGTTCGAATCCAAGTCTTTTAAGTTTAGCACAGTGCCTCCACCCAGAGTAAAATTTAAGTGGGTCTGGTGTCAGAGCGATACAACCCTCTGGGATGTAATACCTCCCCACATCCCCACAGTGTTCCCCTACACGTGGAAAATCACAGTGCAACCTTAAATTCAATAAAAATGCAATTAGTGACTTACCTCTAATAATATGTTCATGAGACAAAATGTAAAATATCAGTAAACTATTTATTGGGGAATATTCACAAGGGATAGGGGGATGCGAAGCAAAACAGTTTTTTGCACCAACTTGTTAACTCTGGTTGCAGGACTAAACTTAACTGCCTGACTAGGCTTGGCTAACTAAACACTTTAAAACAGCAGTAAATGTAGCAGTGACTGTAACAGTGACAATAGCAGTAATAGCAACAGTAACAGTGATAGTGCAGTGCCCACCCCCACAGGCAAGACAATACAGTAGCAAATAACACTGCAAACCTTTTAGTATAGAACAGTCAACCCTCCTCCTCAACCCATCACCTCCCTCCCCTAGACCCCCCTCCCTGTACCCCCATCTTTGTGCACAATATTCCTGTCCTGTTGGACCTACCACCCTCCCCTTCCCCTAACTCCCCGGCTCTCTAACCCCTACCCCAGTCACCAGCCTCCCCTAGACCCCCCTCCCTATACCCCATCTTAGTGCACAATATTCCTGTCCCTCTGAACCTACCACCCTCCTCTGTGATGTCATCTACAGCCCCATGTTTTCACTTTTTTATTTTTTTCCTTTTCCTTCTGCCCCCAGTAAAGACTTGTCATACTCTATGGGTATCATCTACGTGCACATTAGTGCAGTTAGTTGTTTGTATGTGATTTATCATTTATTTGCAACAATCCAAGTTGTACCTTATCATTGCCATTTACTCATGCTATCCAAATCTGTTTTGTATAAGAGCATGTATGTCATTGTATTGTTTGAAATCTCCAGGACCTCCTTGTGAATGAGCTTGCTCAATGGAGTAAGTCCTGTAATAATAAACTAACTAACTAACTACCCCCCCAAAAAAACACAGGCCATGCATGTGCTTGAATGGCCAACCAGCAAATTAGGTATTTGTAGCTCCTGACCCATTGGCCATATCTGTATATTTGGTGGCAAAACGTTGTACAAACTTTCCCAGTTGCAGGACAAGCCCTGAGAGTACTCAAGGTTCTGATGTACCAGTTCCCTTGTCAACTAGGGCTCTTTTTTCCTTTCTGCAGCTGGAGGTCCTCTCAGGCTTAGGATTCACTTGTATAGTTGGGGGGGGCAGCTAGAAGATGCAGGGCTCAGATTCCTCTGTATGTGGTAGATCAGGCTCTCTATGGTCACAGTCATACGGATCTCTCTGGTTCTTCCCTTTCCCTGTTCTGCAGGACAGATCAATCTAAGAAGCAAGAGCCCCACACCACACAAACATGTCTAGGCTTCTGGATCCTGGTGTGGTATACATGTTAGTACTTGGCAGTAATACTAACCAGCACTTCTCCTAGAATGTCTGCAGGATTGATGCAGGTATTTCTCTTACCGTTGTCTCAATGCAAGCTTTCTCACACAGTCTCTGGTGCCCACAGGCTGGTAGCTAGAGCACACTTACTGGATCCGCAAACTTTTGCCTCCTTTTACATGACAAACAGGAACAGTGTCTCTCTCCAAAAAGGTGTCCTTCTGACACAAACAGCAACAGTTCAGGTTCTGTACATTCAAGGTTGTAAAAACCTTTGCAGTCTTCCTGGCAAGCTTCTTCTGACAGTGCTCGTCTCTCTTTGAGAGTTAATCCTTGACCCTTTCTTTTCAAGATCCCTCATTGTCTCTCCCTGCCCCTTCTCCTAAGACCAAAAGTGGACCAAGGAGCATGAAATCATATTCCAATCAGATAGTACTGAAAATATGTCCTCTTAACAGCACATGTGACCTTCTTCCTTTAAAATAATGAATCTTCTTTACTCTTGTGTGTTCTCAGAGTGAGTGTCTGTTTTATCTCTGGTCTTGGTGCTGGCTACAGAAGTGGGACATAATTCTTTAACTTTACTGGACTTAAAAAACATCTTGTGTTTCATTTCACATGCTTAATGATGCATTTAACTATTTTTGGGACTTTAACCCATTAATGTCCGGCTTCCCACTGCAGCAATAGCCTTGCATAGATTCCTTTCTCAAAAGTGTCTCTTTCTCACTGTAGGTATGAGAGGTTAGCCTGTGAGTTCCCAGTGAAGGAACAGCTACCAGGGCCAAAGCCCCAGCCCCAGTCCTACTACATAGATTTATTTTTCATAGCTAGCAGGGCTCCTTGGATAGCTACTGGAGCTTAGCCCCAGCAAACCCTAGCATAATTCCAACAGTGGCTGACCCTGGTAGAGCAGTGTTTTTGCTATGGCTCACTATGCCAGCAACCCAAGTTTGGAAGTGAACTCGTGTCATCAGGGATCAACCGGGGAAGGAGGATTGAGCATCCCATGAACAACTCTTCTCCTTTGGGGTGTGTTAGTTCCATGACTTATCATCTGACTGCCACCTAGGAAAGGCTGGGAAGCAGCATGGCTGGTGGCTGGGCAGAATGAAGGAGGGATGGGATGCTGCCAGCACTAACTGCAGATGTGTGGGTGCACATCCAGGAGTGTTGTCGCCAACCATATAACATGCTGTGCTCCCCCCACCTCCATGACTGGACTCACATCTCCTGGCTCCCAGACTGCTTCCAGGCTTCACCTCTGCCTCTGGTAGACAAATAGCAGGGAAGATCTGATACAGGAGCTGAAGAGAGGCCCCACATCTGTGGGCTAAAATCCAGGCCAGGGGCACACAGCGAGGAGTCATGTATGGCCTGTGGAATCCCAGGTACCCAGGTGAAGGGAGCCTCAATGGATGAGTGGTGGTGAGGCTGGCAGTGGACAAAGAAGGTCCTGGCCAGAGTGCCAGAGGGAAAAAATAATTTGAAAAAGAAGTCACACAGTGAACCACTGGTTGTGGTGGGACTGGAATCTGAGTCTGTTGGTTCCAAAACACATGTAGTAATCACTGGACCAATCACTGGACCACACTGTCTCCTTCCAACAGTGTTTAACTGCACGTTTTTAATTTGAGTGCATAAAAGTTACACTCTTACATTCAGCCTGAATTTTATTTACTTGTATTGGAGGGAAAGGATTTATATAGCACCTTTCATGCTGTGTCCCAAAGTGTTTTATAATCCTAGAAAGAAGGAGGGGAGAGAATTATTGTTGCCATTAGGTGCATAGGGACATTCAAATAGCACAGAGATGGATCAAAGAAATTACTGAGAGTTTTTTTCACAGGGAAGTTAAGTGACTTGTTTAAGGTCACACAGTAAGGGACAAATGTGGGATTCAACCCTGCGTCTCCGGGTTCACAATTCTATCAACTGTGCCAAACTGTCTCCAAGCACTGTTGTGCCTTAGCTGAAATATGACAAGTCACTGGAGCAGTATTAGACATAGATCAGTGTTTGAAAGATGAATGGTAATGCAAAATAGATAATATGGCCAAGAAATATTATAGCTAAACATTAATGTGAACCCAGCTCTCCAGAATATGATCTTAGTGCTCTGCCATCTGAGTCTAGCTAGTTCACTGAAATGTCTTGCAGTCTATTTCTATAGCCAGAAATCTGTAATATAGGAACAATTTTGATGGGAAGAGTTAATGGTGCAGTGTTGTCCATCCTGATGCTTTAGCTTAATCAGATGCCAGTTTGTTTCCTTTTGACAAGGGGAAGGTGACTCATATTCCCTAGTGGGAGCAGCTTGGAATAGAGTAGTGCGGGAGTGGGGAAATAGGGAGACAACCCACCAGCACGGCAGGTCGGTGAGTTGCAGTAGCAAAGTGTGGGAAGACCTGCTGGACCCTCGGTTCCTTTCTGTCATCAGAGTCTATGGGCCAGATTTTCAAAGGGCAGGTGTAAGCTGTGACAATGGCAGCTTGCACCAGCTGCCCCTGCTTCAGGGACCCTGAGCCTGATTCAGTATTGGACAGGGTCCCTGAGCCTGTGTCCTGTGGCATCAGTGAAACAGACGGCGCATCCACCCACAATGCCACAAGTCACAGGCTGTTGAGTGGTGGCTATGCCCTCAGAAAGGAGCATGGAAGTGGGTCATGCCCCCCCAGCCCTGATCTGCCCGTAAGTGTCCTTACTGTAAAACTTCCCTGGTGATCTAGTGGCCCCCATCCCTGCCCCAATCTGCTGTTCGGTTGTATAATATTATATAAATATTACCCTGGTAATCTAGTGGCCTCCCACCCTGGTAGGTAGTGCACACCGTTCTCCCCCCACCCCAACCCACGATCTGGTGACTGGCACAACCCTCCTCACATCATCATGGCTGGCCGCCAAATGGACTGTCAGAACATATACTGTATACAGTATGTACTGTGACATTAAATTCAGTGGCCGTCTGTTGTGGTGTGAGGAAGGCTGTGCCAGTCACCAGATCAGGGGTCAGGATGGGGGGGTGGGCACTATCTGCTGGGGTGGGGGTGTGGGGGGCCACTAGATCACCAGGGTAATAGTTACATAATATTATACAACTGACTGGCAGATCGGGGCCGGGAAAAGGTCCACTAGATCACCGTGGAATTATTACAATATGAACACTTACAGACAGATCAGGGTTTGGGGGGGGGCACTAGGTCACCAGGGCATTGCATTAGTACAGTACGGACACTTACAGGCAAATCAGGGCTGGGGACCACTAGACTACCAGGGTATTATTTACACAAACTAATACAACTGACTGGCAATTGGGGGGTGCATCATAGTGGCACTTTTGGCAACCCTCCCGGGGGGGGTCTAAGTACCATTATGCCTGCTTTTTGATGGTCAAATGGTGCTTAGACCATTGTTCTCTGGGAGGGTTCTCTGATTAGGGTTTTAGGGGATATGGCAGCCTGCATCTGCCACAAGACCCCAAGTGCCATGCCGCAGACATTTTTGAGGTGTGAGTCTAGTGCAAACCCCCTCTGCAGCATGCAGCCTGCTTTGCTGAATCACTCCCGGCCACATCTTCGGATGTAAGGTGCCAGTTGTGGCACAACTGTTTGCTGCAAGCATCTTGTATCCGACATAGGGCTTTGAAAATCTGGCCCTATGTTTTTATGTCAAGCATCAGAAATCTCTGTACTTATTTGCATGTTTCATGAGTTTACTTGCAGGTGATTTTAGAGTTGGTCAAAATGCAAAATTTCGCTTTCACAGAAATGATGCAGAATTTTGTGATTTTCATAGATTTTAAAATCTGCATAATTCTGCCCCATATTCTATAGCAAAGGCAAAATTATGCAGTTTATATTGATGTTAATTCTATTCTATATGTGAGAAAAAAATGCAGTTTACATTAATTTTAGCGAAGAATGCTGCTCAGTCTGCAGTTTGCTTACTGGCGGAAAAAAATTTACTGATTTTTTCCCAAAAATCTCACAAAACATTTTGGAAATGTCATGGCAATTGCATCAGAGTTCTGCTGGCAGAATGTATCAATCTGTGCCTCTCTAGCAATTTTTGGAAACAGCGAGTTATTAGTTAATACATCTGTTAGAGCCACTGTTACTATTTTAAGAGTGGTCTCATGGGTATACCGGTGTACAGTGCCGCTGTTACAAGGACAGCACCCTGCCGACACCCGCTGTGTCAACCAGGTTGCTGGAGCAATGCCAGAGTCATCAACTACGGAGTTTGGTCACTCTCTCCTGATATCTGCCCCCCCCCAGAGTTGGAATCCTTAAGTCCAGGGGGATGTGGGGCAGAGCCCCCTGCATGGTGGGTGCAGGGGAAGTGCAGCCCCCCCCGCATGAACACTGATCGTGTGTCGATGCATTTTCCAGTTAGGGACTGGAGTCAGCGGCATCAGGGATGCTGGTGACCGTGTGTCACTGTAGGGGAGGTCGCCGACATTCCTGTCGCTGTGGCAACATTGAACTGGTCCCATGTATTTTTTGGGTAGGAGGACCACAAACTGAAGGTGAGCAGTTTGGTTACCCTAAGAATGTAATAGTGACCTCAGTGACTGCATTAATGTATTATTACTGATTGAGGTTGATCAATAATAGTATATCAAACTTTTTTTAAAGTCTCCTGAACATGGTCATTTCCAGGGCATCAGCGCATGAGAACAAACAAAACTCTGCATTCAGGAGTCACAACAATGAACACTCAACAAGTAAAAATAATATTGCCATTATGGCATTAATTATTTTTACTTGTTGAGCCTTCATTGTTGTGGCTCTTGAGTATGGAGTTTTGTTTGTTCTTGAATTGTGTGTGGCTAGCTGGCTCTTGCCTGCACCACCTGACCTCCCAGAGATGGGCTACTTTTGTTTCCTGCTCATCTGCACATGAGACATTCCTTATAATTAAACAATATGCCTGACAGGGTGTAATGTTGAGATCATCACTTCTCAGGTGGTTACACGCGAGGCCGAAAAGGCCCGAACAACTGAGGCGTGACGTTATCCCAAATGACACACACCCTGGATGGCATTATTGCTATTATACAATGGCTCGTTGTTACACAGAAAAAAAAATAATTTTAAAGATGTTTTCCTGTGGAAAAATATTTTTGTTTTTTAAGAGCAGATGAAACAATCAAGCAAATGATGAGCATGCTCATGGTGATCAGCAGGTTCACAGTAAGGCTGAGACTAGACCCGTGATGTTGTACTGATTAACATCACGGGTCCTGCCCAAGAGTGACCAATCAGAGTCCAGGATTTTTTCTTGCCATTGTATAATAAAAGCATCTCACACACACGGGAAAATAACACTCTGTGATTGGTTAGGAGCAGTTCTTTCATCTATAATCAACTTAATACTATGTATGCTGGTGAAAATTCTGAGCTATTCTCTTTTATTCTCTCCTCACTTGCATGATACCCTTATTTTCCAGTTTTGAGTCTGTTTTAGAATTTTTATTCACATTTGAAATAATTAAAGGAGTGCTTCTTTTAATAAGATCAGAACTAGGTTTTCATCAGTATTCTGACCTAATATAGTATACCTATTATCCCATAAGGTCAGGGAGCAGTGCCTACATACAAACATATGAAAATGCCAGTGGATACAGGCCATATGATCTATCTAGTCTGCTCAAGTGTGCAGCTAACGGTCTCTTACTCTGCTGCTGCCCACCTTCCCTCACCTGTGTAGAAGTGGCCCTCCACCTGACCCTGTCCCACCCCTTCTTAAAACCGCCCACTGACTTTAAGGTCACTACCTCTTCCGGTAGCGCATTCCATCCAACCACCATCCTTTCTGTAAAATAGTGCCTTCTCATCTCCCTCCTGAACCCTCCCCCCTCCAATTTTAGACTGTGCTCTCTAGTGTCCCTCCCTTCCTTTAATCTAAAGATCCCCCCTGTACCAACCTTATTTATGCCCTTCATATACTTGAAGGCCTCTATCATGTCCCGTCTGTCCCTACTATCCCCAAGGAGTATATTGTTGAGTTCCCATAGTTTCTCCTCATAAGGTTTACCCTCCATTCCGAGGATCATCCTGGTTGCCCTGTGCTGGACCCTCTCCATTAGTTTGACATCTTTCTTCAGGTAGGGCCTCCAGAACTGCACACAGTACTCCAGGTGCGGTCTCCCCAGCAACTAATGACAATAATCGAGTGACGTCCCAGAGTGCCTGGGTAATGGTCACAGTCTGGTTTGTTGCATGGAAAGCATATTGCACCTCCCCACGATTTGGTGGTGGCGATGAATTAAACGTCTTTGTGCAGATACTTGGAGTGTGGGTCTACTTATTTGCTTTGATTTCTATACACTTCCATTCCAAACCTTGAGGTGCTGGTCTGTTTGTCTGTCCTGGATGTGCTCTGCAGCTATCATCAGTGAGTGAGACCCAGAGAGAGAGAGAGTGAGGTAAATAACGAGTGGGGCCAGTAATGAACTTTTAAACCAAACATGCTCACTGTTTGGGTTTGTGGGTGGGGGAAGGTGTAGTTGACTGGCATCTGTGAGAGGTAGCTGGTTGTGTGATCAGAGTGACAACATCGGGTGTGTGTGTGTTAAGGACAGAGTATTACAGATACTAAATCCAGATGGAGGACTGGAGTCCTGTAAAGTGCAAGTTAGAAAAAGGTAGAAAAAGGTGACTTTGGGTGTTTGTTCGGTGGGGTCTCAGATGGGGAGGTTTTAAAAATGTGCTTAAATGTGTTTTTTTTTTTTTTTTTATGGCAAGTATGGGTTGTTAAGGTTTTTAACCTTGCAAACATGGCTGTCCAGAAATCTTTTTTTCAAAAACTTTCTGGGCGGCATGAATATCTAGGTGCACTGCATCCTGACTGCCAGAAGGGTTCCCAACCCATTGGTTGTCACCCATAAGGCACCAGGTTCTGAGCCCTCTGGGCAATCAGAACTCAGCAAATTTCCTACCCATTTTATAATGTTAGTTAATAAATCTGCATTATTTTATGTACCATATATCTCTGTGAGGCTGAGGTTATTATTTCACTGTGTAGTGGATGGGGGAAGGTTTAGGGGACCACAACTACAGGGTGCAGTTGCAGGTTCTACTTTGTCATTTACACATGAGCACCATATCCCTGGAGGGATCACTTCCTGGGTTCTCTTTGATAATGCACGGACCCCTTTATGTGCCCATTGTACTGTATATGCACCTTTTTGGCTGACACTTATTAGTTTTATTTCATAGAGGTGGTTTGTAATAGATTAAAAAATAAACAGGTTCCCCTCACCTGAGCAGTCTGTAAGCAAGTCGAGTAGAAACTGCAGAACAGAACAAGACAGGTGGCACCAGACTTCCAGTAGTTGGCAAAACTCTCCTTTATTAAAGTGCAGGTGCTAAATGTGAAACACAATGTGGTTAGAACAAACTCCCTGACAGACAAACTCTACCAGTTTCAGCATTACCACAGCATCATTAGGTGTCTCAGATGTAGGGTGCTACTGATCTTTTTATACAGAAACAAATTTAAAGTGACAGCTGTGTTTTTAATGCTTACAGTGTTGTTTATGCGAACAGACCAACAACAACCTAATTTATTCAGTAAAATCATGCTTTAAAAGGCAAAAGGAGAGATAGCATCAGTTCTGACACTTATGAATTTATAGTCACTGCACTGAAATAATTTTTATATATCCACTGTATGGAAATAAATATAACTGCCCATAGACTTCGTGTCAGAATTCCTATTGTAAGGACCCCACCCCTGCCTTTTTACTAAAACGACAGGTGGCATGCTGTTGGCGTTGGCAGCAATACCTGGTGGGGGACCTGGGTTCAGGGAGGATGAGGTTACCTGGCACAAGGGACCTAGGTTTGGCTACTCTGCACAGGGGCACCCAAGTAAATCCAACTACAGGAAGCAATAACTGTAATGTCCAGAACCAGAATTGGGATTTTTCAGTGTGGCTTTATTTATTAACTCACTGAACATAAACAAAGCATTGCATGGTCCCCCAAAGGGCTACGTTCACTGTATGTGCAGATTAGAGGTTAACCAAGCGGTCCATTTGAAGAATGAGCACATTACTACTGTTGTCTGACTTTGGACCCACCAGGCACTCAGCCCGACTTTGCATGCGCTTTGATACATAGCCTGACTGGCCCGGCCCCTGCCGCCACTTGACTGACGGTCCACTTGAAGAATGAACCCAAACTTTACTTGGAAAGACATCCCATCAAACAAGGAGACTCTGAACTGTGGCTCCTCACACCACTTAGAGTCTGTGACTCCTAGAGATTTGTTTTCTTACTTCCAATCGAACTCCCATCAAACAAGGGACTCCCATCCAACAAGGAGTAATGTTCCCATCCTGTGGCTCCCCACACCACTTAGAGTCTGCGACTCCTAGAGAGATTTTCAAGTTGTGACCCACATCTGGGTACCCACCCCATCACTGGCCAAGTGCATGAGGCAAGTAGCAAAACACAGAAGAAATCCATAGAGGTGGACCTGGTCACTAAAGATGGGGGGTTTTCCCACCTCCAGCTCCCACAGCCCATACCCGACCATTTCTCTGGATATACACACAGAAAACTTTAGAACTTTAAAATGTAGATTGAACGGTGGATGACCTGAAGCACCCCCTCTACAGCATTACTTGAAATCCAATAAAACTTTAGACTGTCTGACTGCTCCATTTGTTCGTCCTAGTAACATAGTCCTCCCAAATAGCAGCCCCATTACTTGAAATCCATTTAAAACTTTAGACTGTTTGACTGCTCCATTTGTTTGTTCTAGTAAACATAGTCCTCCCAAATAGCAGTCCACATTCATTTCCCAACTGAAGAAAACAGTTTGTTTGCCTCTTCAAATGGAGCCAAACACTCACCCATTCGTTGCAGGTGCCCCACAGGCGAAGTACTATAACCTTTGCTGTTATACAAGAACAGATTAAATAAAGCCAGGCAGCTTCCTTCCATGGTGGGAGAAGGGGATTGCCCCTGGAACCCACAGAGAACTTTTCCTCCTCTCCCCCCAGAGGGAGGGGGGCACTGAGACCGGGGGAGCGGTCTCCACCACTTTGGAAAAAAAAGGTAAACACATGAACACTTCCTCCTTCTTTGAAACAAACTGAAGACTGACCGACTTCCTTCCTGTTTGCTTTAGGACAAACTAAAGAATGACTTTGAAATTTCCCAAAGTTCTAAACTCGCTCCCTGAGCTGTAGATTCCAATGTGGCTCATGCAGCTGCGACAGTTCTATGGTGATGTCATCTCTCAAGTCTCAGCTGTGACTGAGGACAGAGTGAGACAGTGTGAAACCCATTCAACTGGAGTTTCACAAGCTGCCTTCCCTGCCTACCACTAGGTCTTACTGGGATTCTAGTAACCCTTGGTAACAAAGGGGTTACACTCGCCCTTGACCAGAAAAAATGACTGTCCCCAGTCATTGTGCACCCGGCCCAGGGCCATTCCATCCTATGTGCTACCAAGTGAGAAGGGTGATCAAGCCCCCTCCTACCATATGCAAGCACAGGTAGGCAACACTAAGGGTCTAGAGGCCTATAGCTGACACATCCGCCTCTACTCTATCCACTTACTATGGACACCTAGTGGCTCTGGTAGAACCGTCCAGACCATAGCCCTGATAGATCAGCACTGCGGTCCCTATGGCCACTGAGGACCACAGCCTGTCTATCCCCCCTAACCCTCTAGGGAAAACCTATCTGCCTCTTAACATAACATTCCCAAACAAAACAAAACCCGGGGGCCTCCCCGACCTTGGGCAGCCTGCAACTACAACCATTAGCAATAATAACACAATACATTTAAATTCTACACCATAAGCACTGACGAGGATCTCCGATGAGCCCTTCCTCCTCTTCTTGTCTTCTCTTCTGTCTTCCAGGAACACCTGTAAGAAAAGACAAAAACAAAACCCCCCAAAAAAACGCATCCTAATCTGCATGCACAGTCTATCTAAACAACAACAATGACAACAACAACCCTTACCATACAGAAAAAAAAACACTGAACAATTCCAAAAAATATTTTTTTAGAAAAAAGGTAGAAAAACACAGTATTTACATTAGAGTACAGTAATGACATTATTTACAATACACCTTTGGGGGGGATGGAGTGCCCTAAAAGTCCCAACTAGTGACCACAAGGCCCGAAGGCCAGTCCAATAAAGAGTCTGTCCTGGGCCGCAGCCCTGTGAAACATAGTTCTTAAAGGCCAAAATCCCGAAGGGGAGAGCCTTTGCGGACAGTTCACACATTTTTGAAGTCTGTAGTGTAGGGTGTGTACTGCAATGTCATAAAGATAGAAAAAGGGTTTTTTGGACTTACCAGCCTCTTGAAGTATAAGACTAGGCACCGACCTGCACCGCAGCCGAAGACTCTCCCTGGCAGCATTTCTTCTGATACAGCTGGGAGGACATCTTCCGGGAACACAGGAGGGCACATCTGGAAACAGCTGGGCTGATGTCATCTCTGGAGAAGGAACCTTAGAACAGAACAAAAGAAAAACAGCTGGTCCGGCGTCATCCGATTACCAGGTGATGAACAGGAAAACAGCTGGGCTGGTGTCCTCTCTGGATCTGAAGTCATTTGGTGGTGCCAGTAGATGGTTGCTGAGCAAGACAGTACACTGTGGACTGATGAATGTGGAGCACCTGAGTCCTTGGTTATTCATATTGGCGGATCAATAAGGGCACTTCACAGTCTAGATGTGGCAGTACTGACTACCACTGCTCGGCTCTCCATTTTGTAGGCACGGGCTTAATTACTGGGAGGTCCTTGCACTGAGGCCAAAAGTAGAGGGGGTCAGGGGCTTGAATTATTACTCTGTCTGGACGCACATAATTCACACAGTGGGAGACTTCACGTCCCTCTCCGTCCACTATTCTCACTCTGTCCATAAACAGTGTCCTGCCTCTCTTCCACTGTGTATACTTTTCGTGGAACAGTCTATTCTTTACATACTGGTTAGCCTCAGGATGCACATGTTTCATTGCTTCATCCCAGATCCAGGATTTCCTGCAGTTCTCAATCTCCTCCCAGACTCTCCGAGGAAAGGTAGGAAAGGTCATACCAAAGATTTCATTGGCCTTTCTACGAACCAGTCTCTCTCTTTACTTGCTTTTGGTCAATCTGAGACCGCTGACCTGGCTTGGGGTGGCCAGTCCTGGTTCTGCCAGCTTCAAGATCCTCAATGAAATTAAAAAGGATCCCTGACTTCTTCTTCTGGTGAAGCCAGGGCAGTGGCATCACCACCTTCTTGAACACATTCCTCCGAGGCAAGATCTTGAGGCTGTGTACCCGTTCCTTTCTCACAAGGCCACATAGGTTCCCCCTCATCTTCCTCTTCACTGAGGATCTGAGCCCAGGAGTGAGCAGTAGTTCTCACCCCCGAGACTATCCATTCATCACTGGGAGCGGAGGTCGACACCTCCCATTCAAAGGCCTCCCGCATCTCATCTTCACCTTCGAGACTTGGGCTAGGCCCCCCCACCCAGGGGTCTATTGATGCTTTATCTGAACTTGCCTTCTGGGATTAGGCATCCAATGCTTCAATTTCAGATTCAGTCTCTAATTCTGCACTCTCTAACTTTGTGGCACACCTCCCCGAGGGACCTTCCTCCACAGGCTCCACCTGATGCTGTGTGCTGCCAACTGCAGATTCTTGAATTTTTGTCCATGTGGGAGCCAAACGAATTGGAGGCGCTTTATACAAGCCATATTTTTGTAGACATCCAGCACAGTGAGGGATCATGAAGACATCCCTTCCAGCACTCAAGCACATCTGGCATACACACACTGGATAATTAGGAATTGCCACATCAGGAGGGAGTTGCCCTCCATAGCACCACTTTTCAATATCTCTCAATCTATTTACTGCTGCTGTTACTGCAACCCGGGCATGATCTGGGTAACGAGCTGGTCCTGAGGCCATAACTGCAGAAAAATAAACAAAAGTTCACTGTAACTGAAAGTCCCACTTTAATGAACACACTCTGTAGCTTTAAAATGGCTCCTCTGCTGCTGTGTTTACTTTACTACCTCACCCTGTAATGGCGGCGGCAGAACTCCTGTGCATCAACGTTTAGACTCTGGGTCAAGCCACTGTGCACCCGATTTACATCAGCTACTAATAACTTTTACTCAAACTGCACAACTTGCTCTGTTCTGGCTGTTCACACATTTACCGGATTTTCCTTGGACTTTTCACATGCTGGCAACATTCATTTAATTACAGTCCCTTTAAAACTTCTGGTTTCAGCACAGGATTGCCTGCTTCTACTAGTGTTGCACTTTTACAACCCACAGTCTCTCTCTGGCTGCAAACTTTAAACTGAGGCTACTTTCATTGCTATGCACACATTTAATGGTTTTACAGACTTGCTATTGCCAGCAGGACATCACATAATCGCGCATTGCAAAGTTTACTTATACAGCTGCACACACATTTTATATGGCATTACTGAAAATCACTGATTGAACAGTTTTAATTATTTACCACTGTTATTGTAGCAGATTGCTGCAATGGGTAAACGCCTGCAGCCAGATTTTTGAAGGCCTCAGAATGCAAACAGGCGGGCAGCCTCCGCGACCGCTATTTTAACCACACAAGTCACTGATCCCACGATCGATATGCGGTTGAGCCCGATTTTAAACTAGAAAGTCACTTTTTACTGTTTAAGCGCTTGATTACTTCATTAACGCTTCTTCCACTGCCAGTACACGCACTACCTCTGCTCCTCTTTGAATGCTGAAGCAGACTCTGAAGAGCTGGCTGAGGGCGGATTAATGGCAAACTGACCAACCACACGACGCCATGCAAATGAGCCTCTTCCTTGTAGGTCTTCCTCACGGCGATCCGCGTGGCAGGCAAATTTAAACTGAAAATGCACTTTTTTTTTCTCTCAACTGAGTCTACGGGGAGCCTATTTCAACCATGTAACATTGCCATTAGCTCTGCAGTCTCCAGTATTGCACAGAAAGCATTTCCAACATCCAGGGCATATTTTCTCTGTTGCTACCCCTAGTTTTCCACACCTTCCTTCACAGAAATTCATTTTAAAAGCATTTCAAATGTCCAGGGCATATTTTCTCTGTTGCTACCCCTAGTTTTCCACACTTTCCTTCACAGAAATTCATTTTAAAAGCATTTCAAACGCCCAGGGCATAATTTCTCTGTTGCTACCCCTAGTTTTCCACACTTTCCTTCACAAAAATTCATTTTAAAACTGACAAAAACGCTGTAAACAATCTTTTGATGCAGGACAAGGACACACACTTTGGCTTTACAGCTCCTTGGTAAACAGTTGGCATTTTTTAAACAGCAGCACAAGATTCACAGCACACAGCAACACACTAGGGAAATTGCTTCAACTTTTTTGGGCTACAGACTGCCAGATAGCCAAAACGCTAGCCTACTTGCCCAAGCACCTTCCTTCCCTAACAAATCCAAAGCGGTGCCTCCATTTTTGTAGACCCCACCCCTGCCTTTTACTAAATGACAGGTGGCATGCTGTTGGCGTTAGCAGCAATACCTGGTGTGGACCTGGGTCTGGGAGATGAGGTTACCTGGCACAAGGGACCTAGGTTTACTACTCTGCACAGGGCACCCAAGTAAATCCAACTACAGGAAGCAATAACTGTAATGTCCAGAACCAGAATTGGGATTTTTCAGTGTGGCTTTATTTATTAACTCACTGAACATAAACAAAGCATTGCATGGTCCCACAAAGGGCTACGTTCACTGTATGTGCAGATTAGAGGTTAACCAAGCGGTCCATTTGAAAAATGAGCACATTACTACTGTTGTCTGACTTTGGACCCACCAGGCACTCAGCCCGGACTTTGCATGCGCTCTGGATACATAGCCTGACTGGCCCGGCTCCCCTGCCGGCCACTTGACTGACGGTCCACTTGAAGAATGAACCCAAACTTTACTTGGAAAGACATCCCATCAAACAAGGAGACTCCTGAACTGTGGCTCCCCACACCACTTAGAGTCTGTGACTCCTAGAGAGATTTGTTTTCTTACTTCCAATCGAACTCCCATCAAACAAGGAGACTCCCATCCAACAAGAAGTAATGTTCCCATCCTGTGGCTCCCCACACCACTTAGAGTCTGCGACTCCTAGAGAGATTTTCAAGTTGTGACCCACATCTGGGTACCCACCCCATCACTGGCCAAGTGCATGAGGCAAGTAGCAAAACACAGAAGAAATCCGTAGAGGTGGACCTGGTCACTAAAGATGGGGGGGTTTCCCACCTCCAGCTCCCACAGCCCATACCCGACCATTTCTCTGGATACACACAGAAAACTTTAGAACTTTAAAATGTAGATTGAACGGTGGATGACCTGAAGCACCCCTCTACAGCATTCTTAAATCCAATAAAACTTTAGACTGTCTGACTGCTCCATTTGTTCGTCCTAGTAACATAGTCCTCCCAAATAGCAGCCCCATTACTTGAAATCCATTTAAAACTTTAGACTGTTTGACTGCTCCATTTGTTTGTTCTATGTAAACATAGTCCTCCCAAATAGCAGTCCACATTCATTTCCCAACTGAAGAAAACAGTTTGTTTGCCTCTTCAAATGGAGCCAAACACTCACCCATTCGTTGCAGGTGCCCCACAGGCTAAGTACTATAACCTTTGCTGTTATACAAGAACAGATTAAATAAAGCCAGGCAGCTTCCTTCCATGGTGGGAGAAGGGGATTGCCCCTTGAACCCACAGAGAACTTTTCCTTCCCCCCTAGAGGGAGGGGGGCACTGAGACCGGGGGAGCGGTCTCCACCACTTTGAAAAAAAAAGGTAAACACAGGAACACTTCCTCCTTCTTTGAAACAAACTGAAGACTGACCGACTTCCTTCCTGTTTGCTTTAGGACAAACTGAAGAATGACTTTGAAATTTCCCAAAGTTCTAAACTCACTCCCTGAGCTGTAGATTCCAATGTGGCTCATGCAGCTGCGACAGTTCTATGGTGATGTCATCTCTCAAGTCTCAGCTGTGACTGAGGACAGAGTGAGACAGTGTGAAACCCATTCAACTGGAGTTTCACAAGCTGCCTTCCCTGCCTACCACTAGGTCTTACTGGGATTCTAGTAACCCTGGGTAACAAAGGGGTTACACTCGCCCTTGACCAGGAAAATGACTGTCCCCAGTCATTATGCACCCGGCCTTAGGCCATTCCATCCTATGTGCTACCTGCGGAGGGGGGTGATCAGGCCCCCTCCTACCATGTGCAAGCACAGGTAGGCAACACTAAGGGTCTAGAGGCCTATAGCTGACACATCAGCCTCTACTCTATCCACTTACTATGGACACCTAGTGGCTCTGGTAGAACCGTCCAGAGCATAGCCCTGATAGATCAGCACTGCGGTCCCTATGGCCACTGAGGACCACAGCCTGTCTATCCCCCCTAACCCTCTAGGGAAAACCTATCTGCCTCTTAACATAACATTCCCAAACAAAACAAAACCCGGGGGCCTCCCCGACCTTGGGCAGCCTGCAACTACAACCATTAGCAATAATAACACAATACATTTAAATTCTACACCATAAGCACTGACGAGGATCTCCGATGAGCCCTTCCTCCTCTTCTTGTCTTCTCTTCTGTCTTCCAGGAACACCTGTAAGAAAAGACAAAAACAAAAACTCAAAAAAAACACTTCCTAATCTGCATGCACAGTCTATCTAAACAACAACAATGACAACAACAACCCTTACCATACAGAAAAAAAAAACACTGAACAATCCAAAAAATATTTTTTTAGAAAAAAGGTAGAAAAACACAGTATTTACATTAGAGTACAGTAATGACATTATTTACAATACACCTTTGGGGGGGATGGAGTGCCCTAAAAGTCCCAACTAGTGACCATAAGTCCAAGGCCAGTCCAATAAAGAGTCTGTCCTGGGCACAGACCCTGTGAAACATAGTTCTTAAAGGCCAAAATCCTGAAGGGGAGAGTCTTTGCTGACAGTTCACACATTTTTGAAGTCTGTAGTGTAGGGTGTGTACTGCAATGTCATAAAGATAGAAAAAGGGTTTTTTTCGGACTTACCAGCCTCTTGAAGTATAAGACTAGGCACCGACCTGCACCGCAGCCGAAGACTCTCCCTGGCAGCATTTCTTCTGATACGCTGGGAGGACATCTTCCGGGAACACAGGAGGGCACATCTGGAAACAGCTGGGCTGATGTCATCTCTGGAGAAGGAACCTTAGAACAGGAACAAAAGAAAACAGCTGGTCCGGCGTCATCCGATTACCAGGTGATGAACAGGAAAACAGCTGGGCTGGTGTCCTCTCTGGATCTGAAGTCATTTGGTGGTGCCAGTAGATGGTTGCTGAACAAGACAGTACACTGTGGACTGATGAATGTGGAGCACCTGAGTCCTTGGTTATTCATATTGGCGGATCAATAAGGGCACTTCACAGTCTAGATGTGGCAGTACTGACTACCACTGCTCGGGTTTCCATTTTGTAGGCACGGGCTTAATTACTGGGAGGTCCTTGCACTGAGGCCAAAAGTAGAGGGGTCAGGGGCTTGAATTATTACTCTGTCTGGACGACATAATTCATACAGTGGGAGACTTCACGCCTCTCCGTCCACTATTCTCACTCTGTCCATAAACAGTGTCCTGCCTCTTCCACTGTGTATACTTTTCGTGGAACAGTCTATTCTTTACATGCTGGTTAGCCTCAGGATGCACATGTTTCATTGCTTCATCCCAGATCCAGGATTTCCTGCAGTTCTCAATCTCCTCCCAGACTCTCCGAGGAAAGGTAGGAAAGGTCATACCAAAGATTTCATTGGCCTTTCTACGAACCAGTCTCTCCTCTTTACTTGCTTTGGTCAATCTGAGACCGCTGACCTGGCTTGGGGGTGGCCAGTCCTGGTTCTGCCAGCTTCGCATCCTCAATGAAATTAAAAGGATCCTGACTTCTTCTTCTTCTGGTGAAGCCAGGGCAGTGGCATCACCACCTTCTTGAACACATTCCTCCGAGGCAAGATCTTGAGGCTGTGTACCGCTCCTTTCTCACAAGGCCACATAGGTTCCCCCTCATCTTCCTCTTCACTGAGGATCTGAGCCTAGGAGTGAGCAGTAGTTCTCACCCCCGAGACTATCCATTCATCACTGGGAGCGGAGGTCGACACCTCCCATTCAAAGGCCTCCCGCATCTCATCTTCACCTTCGAGACTTGGGCTAGGCCCCCCCACCCAGGGGTCTATTGATGCTTTATCTGAACTTGCCTTCTGAGATTAGGCATCCAATGCTTCAATTTCAGATTCAGTCTCTAATTCTGCACTCTCTAACTTTGTGGCACACCTCCCCGAGGGACCTTCCTCCACAGGCTCCACCTGATGCTGTGTGCTGCCAACTGCAGATTCTTGAATTTTTGTCCATGTGGGAGCCAAACGAATTGGAGGCGCTTTATACAAGCCATATTTTTGTAGACATCCAGCACAGTGAGGGATCATGAAGACATCCCTTCCAGCACTCAAGCACATCTGGCATACACACACTGGATAATTAGGAATTGCCACATCAGGAGGGAGTTGCCCTCTATAGCACCACTTTTCAATATCTCTCAATCTATTTACTGCTGCTGTTACTGCAACCCGGGCATGATCTGGGTAACGAGCTGGTCCTGAGGCCATAACTGCAGAAAAATAAACAAAAGTTCACTGTAACTGAAAGTCCCACTTTAATGAACACACTCTGTAGCTTTAAAATGGCTCCTCTGCTGCTGTGTTTACTTTACTACCTCACCCTGTAATGGCGGCAGCAGAACTCCTGTGCATCAACGTTCAGACTCTGGGTCAAGCCACTGTGCACCCGATTTACATCAGCTACTAATAACTTTTACTCAAACTGCACAACTTGCTCTGTTCTGGCTGTTCACACATTTACAGGATTTTCCTTGGACTTTTCACATGCTGGCAACATTCATTTAATTACAGTCCCTTTAAAACTTCAGGTTTCAGCACAGGATTGCCTGCTTCTACTAGTGTTGCACTTTTTACAACCCACAGTCTCTCTCTGGCTGCAAACTTTAAACTGAGGCTACTTTCATTGCTATGCACACATTTAATGGCTTTACAGACTTGCACTTGCCAGCAGGACATCACACAATCGCTACTTGCAATGCGACTATACAGCTGCACACACATTTTATATGGCATTACTGAAAATCACTGATTGAACAGTTTTAATTATTTACTCACTGTTATTGTAGCAGATTGCTGCAATGGGGTAAAACGGCCTGCAGCCAGATTTTTGAAGGCCTCAGAATGCAAACAGGCAGGCAGTCTCCGCGATCGTCATTTTAACCACACAATTCACTGATCCCACGATCGATATGCGGGTTGAGCCCGATTTTAAACTAGAAAGTCACTTTTTTACTGTTTACAGCGCTTTGATTACTTCACGAACGCTCTTCCACTGCCAGTACACGCACTACTCTCTGTCTCCCTCTCGAATGCTGAAGCAGACTCTGAAGAGCTGGCTGAGGGGCCGGACTAATGGCAAACTGACCAACCACACAACGCCATGCAAATGAGCCTCTTCTTCCTTGTGAGGGCTCCTCTCCTCACGGCGATCGTCGAGCAGGCAAATTTAAACTGAAAAATGCACTTTTTTTTTTTCTCTCAACTGAGTCCACGGCGGGAGCCCATTTCAACCATGTAACATTGCCATTAGCTCTGCAGTCTCTAGCATTGCACAGAAAACATTTCCAACGTCCAGGGCATATTTTCTCTGTTGCTACCCCTAGTTTTCCACACCTTCCTTCACAGAAATTCATTTTAAAAGCATTTCAAATGTCCAGGGCATATTTTCTCTGTTGCTACCCCTAGTTTTCCACACTTTCCTTCACAGAAATTCATTTTAAAAGCATTTCAAACGCCCAGGGCATAATTTCTCTGTTGCTACCCCTAGTTTTCCACACTTTCTTCACAAAAATTCATTTTAAAACTGACAAAAACGCTGTAAACAATTTTTGATGCAGGACAAGGACACACACTTTGGCTTTACAGCTCCTTGGTAAACAGTTGGCATTTTTTAAACAGCAGCACAAGATTCACAGCACACAGCAACACACTAGGGAAATTGCTTCAACTTTTTTTGGCTACAGACTGCCAGATAGCCAAAACGCTAGCCTACTTGCCCAAGCACCTTCCTTCCCGAACAAATCCAAAGCGGTGCCTCCATTTTTGTAAGGACCCCACCCCTGCCTTTTTACTAAAACGACAGGTGGCATGCTGTTGCGTTGGCAGTAATACCTGGTGGGGACCTGGGTTGGAGAGGATGAGGTTACCTGGCACAAGGGACCTAGGTTTGGCTACTCTGCACAGGGGCACCCAAGTAAATCCAACTACAGGAAGCAATAACTGTAATGTCCAGAACCAGAATTGGGATTTTCAGTGTGGCTTTATTTATTAACTAACTGAACATAAACAAAGCATTGCATGGTCCCCCAAAGGGCTCATGCTCACTGTATGTGCAGATTAGAGGTTAACCAAGCGTCCATTTGAAGAATGAACACATTACTACTGTCTTCTGGCTTTGGACCCACCAGGCACTCAGCCCGGACTTTGCATGCGCTTTGATACATAGCCCGACTGGCCTGGCCTCTGCCGCCACTTGACTGACGGTCCACTTGAAGAATGAACCCAAACTTTACTTGGAAAGACATCCCATCAAACAAGGAGACTCCCAAACTGTGGCTCCCCACACCACTTAGAGTCTGTGACTCCTAGAGAGATTTGTTTTCTTACTTCCAATCGAACTCCCATCAAACAAGGAGACTCCCATCTAACAAGGAGTATTTTTCCCATCCTGTGGCTCCCCACACCACTTAGAGTCTGTGACTCCTAGAGAGATTTTCAAGTTGCGACCCACGTCTGGGTACCCACCCCATCACTGGCCAAATGCATGAGGCAAGTAGCAAAACACAGAAGAAATCCGTAGAGGTGGACCTGGTTACTAAAGATGGGGGGGGGGGGTTCCCACCTCCAGCTCCCACAGCCCATACCCGACCATTTCTCTGGATACACACAGAAAACTTTAGAACTTTAAAATGTAGATTGAATGGTGGATGACCTGAATCACCCCCTCTACAGCATTACTTGAAATCCAATAAAACTTTAAACTGTTTGACTGCTCCATTTGTTCGTCCTAGTAACATAGTCCTCCCAAATAGCAGCCCCCATTACTTGAAATCCATTTAAAACTTTAGACTGTTTGACTGCTCCATTTGTTTGTCCTAGTAAACATAGTCCTCCCAAATAGCAGACCACATTCATTTCCCAACTGAAGAAAACAATTTGTTTGCCCCTTCAAATGGAGCCAAACACTCACCCATTCGTTGCAGGTGCCCCACAGGCGAAGTACTATAACCTTTGCTGTTATACAAGAACAGACTAAATAAAACCAGGCAGCTTCCTTCCATGGAGGGAGAAGAGGATTGCCCCTGGAACCCACAGAGAACTTTTCCTACCCCCCCCCCCCGGAGGGAGGGGGGCACTGAGACCGGGGGAGCGGTCTCCACCACTTTAAAAAAAGGTAAACACAGGAACACTTCCTCCTTCTTTGAAACAAACTGAAGACTGACCGACTTCCTTCTTGTTTGCTTTAGGACAAACTGAAGAATGACTTTGAAATTTCCCAAAGTTCTAAACTCACTCCCTGAGCTGTAGATTCCAAAGTGGCTCATGCAGCTGCAACAGTTCTATGGTGATGTCATCTCTCAAGTCTCAGCTGTGACTGAGGACAGAGTGAGACAGTGTGAAACCCATTTAACTGGAGTTTCACAAGCTGCCTTCCCTGCCTACCACTAGGTCTTAGGGATTCTAGTAACCCCGGGTAACAAAGGGGTTACACTATACCTGTTCTTTCTTTTATATGATTACAAGACATGCTGAAAAGAAAAACTAAAGCAAGATACATACAGTATGACATTCTCATTATATTTCTAAATCTTTACATATAATACAAGACAATAAACAAATACATCATCTCCTGTTTATGTAAGGTGCATATTTAAACCAATTATTTAGACCTTATGGCCTGAGGGCACATAACTTCAGTATCCATAAACCCTCTCTGCAATAACCTGTTGCAAGGAGGGAGGCCAATAGTGCCCTGGCACTTGCACAGCAAGTAATGACACATCCACTACTCACCGATCACAGATTCAAATTCTGTGATTTGGAGAAAGTCCAGCTGGCAGAAAGGTGGAGACCTTGACAACAGGTTACTACAGAGGGGGTTTATGGACAGTGCAATTTGGTGTCCTCAACCTTCCAGGTCTAAGTAATCGGTTTGACTATGTACCTTACATAAATAGGAGACGATGCATTTGCTTACTGTTTGGTATTATATCTTAAGATTTAGAAACATAATGAAAATTGAATATATTGTTTGTCTTGTCTTGTAATCAAATGAAACAAGGGGCAAGTGCAAGAAATCTGACACAAAGTCTGTAGGCAGTTATAATTATTTCGATACATTGGAGATATAAAAATTATTTTGATGCAGTGGATATAAATTCATACATGTCAAAACTGACGCTATCTCCGCTTTTTTTTTTTAAAGTGTGTTTTTATTGATTACATTAGGTTCTTGTTGGTCTGTTCGCTTAAATAGCACTGTAAGCACTAAAAACACTGCTGTCACTTTAGAGAGTTAGTATACTGCCTGGAATTAATAGTAACTTTCATAAATTGTCAGCTGTCACTTCTTACATCTAAAGTATGTTTTCTTTTCTGTTTTACTTATTAGAAGATTTTCTAGCTGACGGTACTAGGTGTGATGTGTGGAAAAGCACTCTACCTGGAGATTGACATGGTCAGTTCCATTCTTCCCTATACATCGACAACATTGTGACCTCAATGACTGTGACATCAAGAAGTGCCAATCTTCTGCTGCATGATTGATTATCTATGACACATGTTACCAATGAGGCAGCAGGGCTTGTGCTGTACCAATGAGTGAGGTCACATGCTGATGGTGTAGGTATTTCTGCTTCCAGGTACAACACTTCTTGCACATCACACCCAAGACTATTTATTAGGTAGAAAACCACCTAATGAGCACATAACAAATCTTCTGCCTTCTATTTTTTGGTGGTACTAGCTCTTAAAACTTGTTTCTGTAGAAAAAGATCAGTAGCACCCTCCATCCAGGACTCCTGATGACGGTGTGGTACTAGTGAAACTAGTAGAGTCTCTCTGTCAGGGAGTTTGTTTCAGCTACATGATGTTTCACATTAGCACTGGCCCGTTAATAAAGAAGTGCTTTTTTCAACTACTGGAAGTCTGGTGCTGCCTTTCTTGTTTCATCTTATAATAAATTCAACCTGAGTTTTTTTTTTGTAAAATTTCTTTATTATTTGATGAGATCAAGCTTACAAATATTCCACAGCAAATTTATTATGCAACATACATTAAGCAGCATACTGAGTAAAGAATGTCTTAAGTGAGACGCTCAGGGCACCAGCACATTGGGAGGGATGGCAACAGGATTATCTACAAACACATGTAGACATTTTAATTCGATACACATAACAATTATAAGCCAGCGAGTGCTACACCTGTGATGGACCGAGTGAAAATATTTGCAAAACAACATTGCTTCAAAAGACTTATTACACTGTTAGCCTTGTGGTCCCATGTATTAGGCAGGTACACCAACGTAGAATAATTACATGTTATTCCTCTTACTTCTAACAGGGAAGAGATAAACAAAATGTAAAGTCCCTTAAACTACCGTAGAATGGAAAAACAAACAGTTGACAAAGGTCATAAAGAAAAACTGCATTAGACCCTGTATAATGAGCTCCTAGCAGGGCTTCAAAACATGAGAAAACAAGAGACGTAAACAACCTCCTAATGTGCTAGGAAAGGCCAACATACAAATCAAAATGGTGAAACAGTAGGAAATCGATATGCATTGGGTATCCCCAGGTAAGTGATCCAAAGATCTATAGATTATACAATCAAAACCCTGGAGAAAAAACAACAGCAGGAAGTGAGATAAATTAAAAGTGAACTATCCAAAGTCCAATATGTGCTAAAATGGAGAAGAGCAATGGCCATACATAACTACAGTGGAAATACTGCTCCAGGGGAGGGGAAATTCCACAAGGCACCATTTAAACTTGTGGTCACTGCTGCAGTAGCTGTAGATGTTAATGGCCATAGCATTGAGAATGCAAAATTTAACAGTATAAAAAAACAAAAGAGTAATCAGCTAGGCACCTCTAGTCCTCCAATCCACCTCAGTTTACTCACAAACATACATGTAAAGTTCAAAATATTCAGCCCTCTTCTTCAGCCTCTTCATTGGCCCAGCAAGATCTAAATTCAGCATTGATTTTTTATATTAGGTTCTCAGTGTCTTTTGGCTCAGAAAAAAATGTATTCTTTACTGAAATATATAACCTGGAGTTGGGCTGAGTGCAAGAGTGTGTGGGAAACCCCCAGGGATCACAAATTTGTACGGATGGCTTCAAAAGATTTGTGGTGGTCAATTGTAGCAAAACTTAGGTCTGGGAAAATGGACAGTTACTCTCCTTACAGTGTTTCCAGTGATCTGGTCCTCTGAGCTGCCACCAAAGCCTGTCCCTTTCATGACTGAATGGGTATTGGAAGTGGCTCTCATCCGAGGGGGTGATCCAAAATGCTCATTGAACTACAGGGAGTGGTTCAAGGTCCAGATTTGTTTCCAACCAGTGCTGAATAAACGTGGCTGGATCCTCACCCTCTGTGCCTTCTGGTAGCCAGAGCAGTCTCAAGTTGGAAGCTCTCATTTGTTTTTAAAGTGCTTCCAGATGGAATTTTAAGCATTTATTTTCCTTTATGATTGCAGTGGTGCCAGTGGCCACTTTTACTGCTGCAGCTGCTGTATCTTTGATCTCAGACAATGCTGCCACAGATTGCATTTTACAAGACAGAATCTGGGAGTTGAAATCCTGGTGTTTGTTTTCTAGGGTAAGCACCCTTTTGCTAAGGGCCTGAATTACATTGAGAATATCCAGTATAGTGGGCTCAGCAGGCCCTTGGCTGGATGACATTGCTGCACCTTGCACTTTGTTAGACCCTGCTGCATTTTTCTTGCTGCACCTTTCAGTGTTCTTTTTTGGGTTCCCCATACTGATAAAGTGCACCAAAACAACAACGCTGTGGCCCGATATTCAAAACTTTGCCCGGGCGCAAAACTGAGTTTGCCTACACAAATCAGGATTACCATGGAAGGGCAATATTGAAAAGACCAGTTAGTGCAAGCAAACTTGGTTTGTGCCCGGGTAGTAGTCAGAGGGGAACACAATGGAAATTTAGGGGTGGGGACTTGACTAATGGCACAGTTCAATATTCAGAGTATGGGAACTGCACAAGGCCATTTTGCACAGCCCCCTTGTGCAGCTCACATATCAACAATCCAAACCCTGACTTGTTCCCACACAACTCTAGCAGTTGGAGGAAGGGTGGCAGTTCCCCAACCCCCAATGCAGAAGTCCCTGCCATCCAGTGGTGCCCTGCCCCTCTGATCACTGGCCCAAGAAACAATATAGATTTTCCCTGGTGTCTAGTGGTCCCCCCACTCTCCGATCACCAGCCCGATAAAAACTATAGATTTTCCCTGGTGGCCTTGCAGTCCCCCCTCCCTATTACCGATCTCTCCCTGAAACAACTGAAATGCTTTTAACACAAAAGGCAGCTCTCACGGTATTGAAGGGGTGCTGGAAAATGAGAATTCATAGATAACGAAGAAACCAGCACTCCAGACATCAAATTCAGCAAGAGTTTTTTTACTAATATGAAGTACATACCTAAAAAACATATACGATTAAATCCAATACATGGTATGGTAACAAAACTTCCACACTCACTCCAGCCTCAGCACTTTGGGGTATGCTACCCCTTTGTCAGGATGCATGGCTTACAATACCCGCCATTGTTTTTCATATCTTTATTTGCATGTATTTTCAATAAATCAATGTGTACTTATATTAGGGAAATTGTCCTTTAAATTTGGTCTGTTTTAAATATCAGATCACTATTAGGTAGCAGCACTTTTTTGAACCAGCAAGATAACGACTATAATTAAGTGTTTCACATTGGAAAGGTAATGCACTTTGTGTTATTAAAAACACATGCAAATAAATATACCATGTATTGGATTTAATTATATTTTTTGTAAGTATGTAATTCACATTAGTAAAACAAATTCTCACTGAATTTGATGTCTGGAGTGCTGGTTTCTTCAATAATTGAAATGCTTCCCTGGTCTAGTGGACCCCTTCCCTATCCCTGATCCTTCCTTGCAATACATTGAAGGCATCTCTGGTGGTCTAGTGTACCCCCTCCCTATCCCCAATCAACCCATATAATACAAAACATAAATTTCCCTGGTGTCTGGTGGCCTCCCCACTCTGGCAAGTAGTGCCCCACCACCACACTCCACCCATCCCTTCCCCAAGCAGGTGACAAGCACAGCCCTCCACTCTTCACGACAGCCTGGCACCCACTGAGCTGTCAATACTGTCAGTACTTACAGTACATTCTCATACACAGTTCAGTTGGTAGCCAGCCATCATGGAGAGTGGAGGGCTGTGCCAGTCACTGGCTCAGGGATGGGATGGGGGGAGCAGGGTCATGGGGCACTACCTGCAGGGGTGTGGGGTCCACTAGACACCAGGAAAATATATACCTCCTATTATATGGGCAGATCAGGGATAGGGAGGGGGTCCACTAGACCACCAGGAACACCTTCAATGTGTTGCAAGGAAGAATCAGTGACAGGGATAGGGTCCACTAGACCACCAGGGAAGCATTTCAGTTATTGAGGAAGAGATCAGGGCTAGGGAGTGGGAACCACTAGACCACCATAGAAAATCTATAGTTTATATCAGGCTGGTAAATGTCCAGGGGGTGGTCCACTAGACAGCAGGGAAACATTACTAGTAAACTTCAGAGACAGCGATTGTTGGGGGGTAGGACCACTAGCACCGGGGATAGCTCTCTGTGACTGGGCTGGTGCAGGACAGTGCTGTGCTAAATTGCCTGGGCTACCCATGCAAATGAGCCCATAATGGGCATGCAAATGGCCCCTTAGCACCTTGCATGCCCAATGGGCTCATTTGCATGGGTCCATTTGAATAAAGGAAATTTAGTGCGGGGGCAAGTCATTATGATGCTCTATCTCTTCCTGCAATAACTGAAATGCTTCCCTGGTGGTCTAGCGGACCTCATCCCTTTCACTGATTCTTCCTTGCAACACATTGAAGGTGTTCCTGGAGGTATATATTTTCCTGGTGTCTAATTGTGATGCTTGGTAGCTGGTTATGATTGTTCTATGATATTTGTACTGTAGTGCCCCTCCCCCAGGTTTCAGTTAAAATGACAGGATATATATTAAACCAGAAGATCACTGTATGTGATTAACTTCCTTGAGACACTGCATTTTATGGCCTGTTGCTGCTTTGAAGTGGAAATGAAATGGGACTTTATGAGTCTGCCAGAGGATGGAGATCATAAACTTTTATGATGTTTTAGAGGAAAAAACATTGTTATATCACTTTGGTGCTAAAAGTCATAAAAACCTTTGAAATGCCTGGGGATAGGAACTGTTTGAGATCAAAGAGAGGATGTCAATTAAGAAGTCATATTGGGAAATTAGTTTTTGCTGATGTCACCTTATTTGAAATATCTCCTGACAGGAAGATCATTGTTTGTATATTTTTTTATATTTAACAAGGAGGAGCTAGATGACATCATGGAAGAGGTGTGTGAGACAGACACAGTTTAACCTAGGATCTGTGTCTGTTGTGAGACATATTTCTTTTGTGGACTCTTAAGAAACAAGACCTAACTAAGGCACTTATAGAGGTAATATATTAGATAGAAAAAGTCTAATTGTATTGTGGTAGGAGTTTGAGTTTGTACTTTTCCTTGTTTTCTTTTAAGTGATTGTATGCTTTGTGATATAGAGTTCTGTGTTTACATTTTACATTTTTTTATCCATTTTAAGTAAATCTTTCATCTAAAAGACTGCCTGGGTGTGTCTTCGAAGTTCTTTCTTTTTGCATATGATGTGTAGATGGTTAAGACTGATTAATGACTGTTCATAAGCTTGATGGTGTTACTAAACTGGGAAAAGGTAAGAATATACCTAAGGTCTTTTATAGAGTTTTAAGGGTTCATTTTGGATACCTGGTTAGGTGCCCTTAGGTGAAAGATATCTGGCATCCCCTGAAGAGCAGATTATCTGAGCCTGTACATTTGGATACGCTAGCATAAGGTTCACAGTTTGAATCCCACCAGAACTTGAGACTAAAGGTGATTCAGACCCACAAGCAGACAGGAGGGTTACCCTGTTCTGTTACCTGTTCACAATACTGTACTCAGAGGTTGGCATTGTAGGAACAGAGTGCCTGACCTGCTGAGTGCGTTTGTGACACTAGACACCAAGAAAATATATGCCTCTTATTATATGGGCAGATTGAGGATAGGGAAGGGGTCCACTAGACCACCAGGAACACCTTCAATGTGTTGCAAGGAAGAATCAGTGACAGGGATGGGGTCCGCTAGACCACCATGGAAAATCTATAGTTTATATCAGGCTGGTGATTGTCGAGGGGGTGGTCCACTAGACAGCAGGGAAACATTACTAGTAAACTTCAGAGACAGCGATTGTCGGGGGGAGGACCACTAGCACCGGGGATAGCTCTCTGTGACTGGGCTGGTGCAGGGCAGTGCTGCGCTAAATCACCTGGGCTACCCATGCAAATGAGCCCATAAAGAGCATGCAAATGGCCCCTTAGCACCTTGCATGCCCAATGGGCTCATTTGCATGGGTCCTTTTGAATAAAAGAATTTTAGTGCAGGGGCAAGCCATTATGATGCCCTATTTTGGAAGCCATGTCTGCCCAGCACTAAATGGCTTAGCAATGGCCCTATAGTCAGTGGAATAACACTGATGTGCTTTTCCACTGAATAACACATTTCTGGGCACCTGGGCAAGGGTGAGGTGCAGCACAAATATTTGTGCTCCCCTTTGCCCAGTTTTGAATATAGGGCCCCTGGTATGAAATCGATAGGAGTCCTAAACAGTAACAGTACAAAGACATATATCTCATTACAGGAGATCAAAGAGATAAAAAAAAAAATTCCCCTTTTGAAGCTCAAGGGAAACATGACCATTCACAGTGGCTGCTGGCCATGCCCCCTCCCACCTGAGATTTAAAACTGTTTGGATTAGCACTTCCTCCATTTTACTAGTTCTACTACTCATACTGGACACATATTGGCTGCAGTAGGACTCTGCTTTACCCAGAATTTCTTCTTTCCTGCAAGTTGTGTACAATGTCATTTTTTGCCACAGGAGGATTGCAGCTCAGGCAACAGAATGTGATGGTTTATAGTGTCGAAGGCAGAGAAGACATCCAGTAGCAGAAGACTACTGGGGAGTCATAATCTACAATGGTCAGCAGATTGTTGTAAAGTCTGAGGAGGGCAGTTTCTGTGCCATGGCCACTGCAAAAACCAGAATGATAGTGAGTAAAAAGGCCCTTGATAAGGTAGTCAGTCAGTTTTCTGGTGACTGCCCTTTCCAGAACTTTGAAATAAAAAGTAAATGGGCATTTGGACCATAGTTGACTTCCATATTGATGTCAAAGGTTTGTTTCTTTAAATTAGGAATGATGACTGCAGACATATGAATTTGGGAAGACTCCTATGGATAAGAAAGACTTGAAAGGTAATGTAATAAGTGGAATGAGTTGCTAGAATAATTATTTTGATAACAAGGTACTGTAGGAGCAGGACCAAGGACTTAGTGCCAGAGTTGTTCAGGGAGGCCAATACATGAGATGCAGCCTAACACAAAGGCAGTTTGCAACAAGTGCAATATGTAGATGCATAAACAATGCAAAAAGATGGATAATTCCCAATTTGTTTTTTGTAAATCTGTGCAAGGCATATGCATGAATTCTAAAGACTAAAACCTAGTGCAAAACATAATAGGTATTCAAATTCTTGTAATGGAGGGAAGGGGTAAGCTGAACTTGAAGTATTTCACATAGATTTAATACTATATAATTCTACATTCCACGAACTACCATTTATTAGTTTACCACAGGTGCTAAGAGATGCAAAATCTTTCTCATTTTGCCTTACATTCTTTTTTTCTCCTTAGAGGTCTTTCAATTTTTCTATTCCACTGCCTGGATTGTAGGACCATACTGAGTGTCAGTTCACTTATCAGTAGCAGGTGAAAACAAGAGCAATTCAATAGTGTAAACACTGCTAGCCACAGAGAAACAAGACACAATTTTACAACGTACATACTCTCACACTATAAAACCTCCAGATCAAAGATCTTTGGAACTCCTTGCCACTTTACATTCTTTCTGCCAGCTCACTGGAGGCCTTCAGATGGGCCCTAAAGTTCCACCTCTTTCAACAAGCATACTGCCTGACCTAATACTGATACAGTCGGCACCGCTTATAATGGGCACATTTGTGTAACCACATTCTGCCCGTTATAATCGATGGTCGGTATAACGTTTTTGATAAAAAAATGCTAAGAAATGCTAGAAAACCCCAAAGACACGTTAATGGAATGCAGTGCTATGTGTACTGTATAAGACATCACGTCACAGTTGTGCAGAAGTGAGACGGCATTGAATTACGGTACTTTACTTGCGTCCCCGTTTGGAAGTACAGTTGGGTGCTGCTCCATGGCTCCCCATGGCTCACCAGAGAGTTAACAGTGCAGATAACAGTGCAGCTCTTACATTATCCTCCCTGTCGGCTACTGGAGCTGCTGTACCACCTGATCAGCATCATCCAATTCAGGCTGTGCTTCCTCCTCATCGCTGAGGTGACAGAGCATGTCAAACTCCTCCTCTGTCAAGCCTGTAGGAACACATAAACATATGGACTGGCTGAGCTGGGTTAGGTGTTAAGCAGTTGATAATTACCGCTAAATGGTGCCCGAAATGCCCGCTATGGAAGGCATGCATAGATCACTGTAAGCAGCAGAAATATACAGCAAACAATAGCAAATGGCAAATGGTTTGGGCAGTTTGCCTGCAATAACCGACTGCCCGCTTAAAGCATGGGTGGTATAAGTGGTGCCGACTGTATCTAGTTATTCTGCTAGTTAATGTTGATGTATTTATTGGAGCAATTTCTTTGTTTTATTTATTTTATCTACTGTTTATTACTTTATTTGTATATTTCTGTATAGCGCTCTAAACCTCAGGGAAAGGTCACCTAGAAACAGACTTGCATTGCCTCACCTATAAGACAACCTTTACAGTTGGCATAATATGTACGAGAAGCAGCATAACACAAAGGTTGTTTGCAACAAGGATAGTATGTAGAATCCATAAACAATGCAAGCAGAGAGAGAGAATTCCAATTTGTTTGTTTTTTTGTAAATTTCCCCAAATCATATGCATGCATTCTAAAGCTTAAACCCCATTGCCCCTAAGCAGGATGGCTTCCATAAGAAGCATAGTACTCCTTTGCCTTAGTTCAACTGATCAAGATATCAAAACAGCCATGGACAATGGCTCACTGACTGGTGTCATCTTCAATAAATTCTCCAAAACGTTTGGCCTGGTTAATCATACTTTACTTCAAACTGATCTCTCTTAGTCTCTTCCCTCATGTAATGGTCTGGTTTGTGAGCTATCTCTCAAACTGATTACAATTTGTTAAGTTCAGCAATGATCTTTTCTCTCTGGCCCCTACTGAACTTGGAAATCTCAGGGCTGTAGGCTTGGTCCCTGCTCTTCGCATCTTTGCTAATGGTATTCCATCTGTTCCTACCTCTTGCTCTTCTGTCATGTATACTGAAGGCATAGATATCTACTGCAGTTCTCCCTCTACTAGCCACAACAATTCTCAATGGAACCAAGACTTCCACAAAATTCAGAGCTGGCTTGAAGTTAATAAGCTGGTCCTTAATGCCTTTAAAACCCAGGCCGTACTAGTTATTCAAAGTCCAAACTCAAATCCTCCACACATCCCCTTGCTATCCATTGCATTGATGACTCTCATGTTGCCCTGGCTAAAGAGTTCAAATACCTTGGTATAACACATGATCCTGCTTTGGACTTTTACCTCCACATCACCTCCGTCAGAAGTCTATAAATGCCAGACTTGGTCTTGCATATTGGACCCATCACATTTTTAACCCCAACTACTGCACAAGGTATTCTCTTGCCTTGCCTACAATACGTAATACACATCTCCTCCCACACCTCTAAAACCTTAATTCACAAATGGGGTGTGTGATATAACAACATATGTCATTTCGCTCTGTCTTTCCCCTGTCTTACTCATCACTACAATCTACAATATACCGTACTCTGAGTTGACTTTATCTTCATCTTTAGCTGTCAGCTCCTACTCTCTTACTACTTCCTAGGCAAATCTGGTAAATATTCCTCCCTATACCTTTCTCCACAACCTTCATCAGTCCTACTCACTCAAATTGTTTGATACATCTCTCCTCCTTGGTTCCTAAATGCTCCATTAAGATGGGAGAACAGGCCTTCTCTATGAATGCTTCCAGGCTCTGAAACTCGCTCTTCCCCTAACTGTACATAGCTCCCCTCCACCTATCTTTCAAAGGAGCCTTGACGAAACACCTACTGATTGTCTTCACCTGTAATTGCACCTGAATGTAATCTTATCTAGACAGACATAGCACTTAGCTAGACACAACACTTGGCCTCTCTTGTCTGCAATTTGTGCATTTTATTCCTTCCATTGACAGTTTAGGACTGGGCTTGCTCTGTAGATTGTTGCTTGGCCTCTGCACACAGGAAACTTAAAACTGATTCTTAATACCCATACACTTTGTAATGTTCTGCATTTCTTATTCTTTTTGCTTAGTATGGCGCCTTAATGTGTAGTATCATAATATCATATTTCTTTATTGCCTGGTCCTCCAGATCCTTTTGTAACATGCCCCTCTTGTACTCTCCCAGGTCATGTCTGTAAATGGGCATTCTGTTGTCTAGTTCACCTACCTGGTAAACAGAAACTAACTACAGTAAATAACTAAATCAGTAAATACAATCCTTATGTGTGTGTGTGTGTGTGTGTGTATGTGTGTGTGTGGGGGTGAGCTATTCAGAAAATCTTTCTACTGGCATACATTCTGCTGGGCATGTGACTATTCACACCTTGCCACAGCTGACTCACATGAAACATAAAGATAATCTTTAAAATCTGCACAAAAGAGAATGCATGACTCCAAGAGGTGCTGCAAGCTATGCTTACCACCAAAAAATGTACATGTAGACAAAAGCACAAACACTTGTGGTTGTTTTATTTCCTGTATGTGGCACCCTCTAAAAAGAAAGAACAGAAATAATAAACTTTGGAAAATAAGACAGAACCTATTTACTTCCTTTATTTCTTTTCCAAACTTCAGTTTGTGTAAGCTGTAAGACACAATGGAATGTGGGTTGTTGTGTGATAAACGCACGCACCAAGTGCGTAATAGGAAGTGCAATTATCACACAATAATCCACATCTCCTGAGTGTCTTATTGCACTTATAAAATGGATCCCCTGCAAAACAAGAAAATATAAAAAACTTGAAGAATTATAAATTAGAAAAAAGGCACAACAGTTTTAAAAACTATACAGTAAAACCTCTCTTAGTAATTAAAAATGAAAAGTAATCCCTGTTCCTGCTTTCTGAGTGGATACTTTTATCTGTATAGTAAATGGCTCATTTGGTTTTGTTGTTTGTTGTGCTTGGGGCTGCCATGAGAGAGTGACTGATCTGGCATGTGAGCTATTTGAACAGCAGCAGCATGGACGGAAAGTATGCTGCAGTAACTGCATTGTATAGGAGCGAGAGTGGCTGGTTTTTCATTAGAAATTGGTACAGAGCACACAGCACTCTCTGATGGAGCCAGCAGAAGTGGTACTGTTTAGTAATGGAGTGATTAGTATTATCAGCAGCACTGGAGATGGTACTGCTGATAAGATTTGTTTTGAACTTGAAGTTTACATTTGAGCACTGTGGTGGCTACAGTAATGAGATGTTCTAGAAAGTAAGACTGAGGGCAGGATTGTTCTCCAACTAGGGCAGAAAAAGTGGCTGCCAGTAACAGATTTTAAATGATATAGGGTAGCACAGTGACATGTGCTGTGGTGAGTCCTGAGTGGCTAAAGAGGTACTGGTATGCAAAATATTGTCTCATAAGGACGCGGGACAGGGTGCCTCTCAGCCAATCAGAATCCAGGACATTCCCTGCCTATTTTATAAGTATAAAGAATACTTATTTGTGCCTGTTGCTGAAGTGTAGTCTCATTGTGACTAACTGACTTTATCTTAGGTATCCTTACACAAAGGTGAGCGGAAGGTGGATCCAAAGGCAGAGTCAGGGGTATAGAGATCACCACATTAATTTTAAAAATGACTTTCATACCTGTTTAAAAGCTGAAACCAGAAAACAAATGCTGTTTCATGGGTTATATTAAATACCTTTTTTATATAAAAGGAAAGGAAAATGATATTCTCACTGGTTCTGCTATAACAGCCATAACTGATTCTCCTATCTGATCACCTATCCTGTGGGAAGAGTCTGGAGAAATATAAAAGGTTATGGGTACAGTCAGGGCTTTAGTTGTTATCCAGCTTTGCTTAATATGTGTAGGAGCTTACTAGCTACCATTAGAATATTGCACAGTATGTAACTGCCCCCTAGCTACCACGGGGAGGCTAAGAAGTAAGAGGAGGTCCAATGATTTCTTCACTCCTTGCCATCAGAGTGCAGAGGTCCATCGGGGTTATTAGACATGGTATATGTATATCCCATCCTGGTACTGTAATAAATGTCTTGACTGAAGCCGGAACCAAGGAGAGTATAAGACTGGTCCATCCTGAAGGGCAGCCTGAGTTCTGAAAAAACACAACTCTATTATTTATACTGTAAACAAAATAAGACCTAACGTCATCTTGCACCTTACTTACCTGTCTGACTGACCTTCTTGATCCATGCCCAGTGACAGCTTGTATCTCACTTCTAACATTCATTGGCAAGAACATTTACAGCCATGTTGGTCATTGGGAAACTAGAGGTGTTAGTTTGTTTCATACCTTTTATTGGATCAGAGCATACTGTATATTAATCCAATAACAATCTAATAGAGAGACAACTGAAATGTAAGGTCCATCTGGTCTGTCCCTCACGCCCCACTGAGGTGACTGTGCCCAAATTAGACTCTATCTGAGGGGTTATGCTTAGTGATTTTTATATGGCTGCAATATGGAGGGATCAAAATAACTGCTAGCAAGTGGAAACCTCCATGAATCCAAGGCCACAAACCTGCCAGTTGCTTCCGGGCATATTGCAGTGTGGGTTGCATTACCATCACATCTTTGTACAATATATATGTTGGTCCAATAAATGGTATCAAGCTAGCCAACAGCTGCTAACTGTTGTAACAAAGGATGTGCTCTGCAGGACATTTCTGCAGTGAACATGGAAATCTGGCACTGGGACTGAACCAATGACTATCCTCAGTTTGCAGCATGCAAGCTTTCCACAGATCGCTGAAAGTGAGTGATACAGTATGACTTCTTCAGGTCAAATGAAACCTTTTATTGGACCAACTGAGAAGTTATAGTACATTAGCTTTGGGCTGCCACAGACCCTTTTTGGGTGACTTTCAGAAATATCCATTTTAAGAATAACTGTCAGTGATACCTGTGATATCTTGCACAGAAATAACTTTGAATTAAAGAGGTAGAAATGTCAATCTCTTAGACTGGGGCCTCTGTTTTTAGGTCAGTTGGTGGTAAATGGCCACTATCAACTTCTTTGTATCCATGACTATCCAGTACATAGTACAGCTGTTATCAATCTATCTATATGTATGTCTGTCTGTCTGTTTGTCCTGTTGTACCTATCTATCTATCTATCTATTGCTATCTGTCTATCTTACAAGGTATTGTGTTAATGGTGAAATATTTTTTTCAGGGGTTTAGAGCCACAGACAAAAAAGAGAAAGCTGTCTGCTTTGGAGGATGTGTCAGATCACTGTCCGTGGAGTAACACTACGACACAAACAGGAAGTTGCAGTAAGTGCATATGGTTACATCAGTAAACATTTATATTCCAACTGGAAAGTGTCAGATGAAAAATATTGGTTTTCTTTTGAAGTAACTGGATGAAACAATGACAATCATTTAGTTATATTTTTTATGGATATGTAGTCTAATACTGATGTTTTCTGCATATACAGCTGAAATCATTTATATAAATACCTGTTGAAAAGAGTACACCTCTTAAGTTTCAGCTGCATACATTAATGTGTAGTATAGTATAGTATAGTATAGTACACTATAGTATAGTATTTATTTAGTTTTTGTTGACTGGGTAAGTGCACTAGACAATACATTGCCTATTTTTAGGCAATGCAGGTTAACAGCAGAATACAGTTACAGGAAGGATCAGCATAGCATTTAGAGCATTGCTTGAGTCTATGAGTACAAATAATAATGGTGAAACAATCAAGAGAAAACTAACAAATATAAGTTGTTCAGCCAGGCGTATAGTATAGTATAGGGTTTAGCAGACTTAGCAGTTCAAGAAACTTCCTTGGTCTAAACATATTACCTGACTTAGAAACATAAAAACATAGACAATGATGGCAGAAAAAGACCAAAGGTCCATCCAGTCTGCCCGGAGTTCCCTATCTGCCCCAGGACTGAATGTAAATATGGGGTTTTATCCTTCCTGGCTCCCCCTGCTCCCCTCCCTACTGCCAATGATAAGACCAACCACTAAACCTTTCACTCTCTCCCGGCCATGCTTGAAACCACTTACAGTCTTGGCAGCCACCACTTCTGCTGGCAGACTGTTCCATGGCTTCACCACCTTTTCTGTAAAAGAGAATGTCCTCAACCCCTTGTAAACCTCCGCACCACCAGCTTTCACTTGTGGCCTTAGGTGTTTGACTCTGTACTCTCTCTAAATAGTTCCCTGCAGGTCACCTTGTTTATTTCCTTCTGGAACTTGAAGGTTTCTATCATGACCCCCTCTCTCTCGCCTGGTGTCCGGTGAGTACATGTTCAGTGCCTTGAGACTATCCTCATAAGATCTGCTACATTGACCCTGAATCATTTTGATCACCCTACATTGCACCATCTCCAGCCTGTCCTTGCCCTTCTTTAGGTTAGGACTCCAGAATTGAGCACAGTATTTCAGGTGTGTCCTCACCAGTGATCTATATAGAGGTAGTGGTACCTCCTTTTTCCTGCTGTCAGTACCCCTTCTCATACACCCTAGCATCCTATTAACCATACTATAGGTCTTGTTACACTGGCTTGATTGTTTGAAGAAGAAGAAGAAGAATCAGCATTTATATAGCGCTTTTCATACACAGTATCCCAAAGCGCTTTACAAGCAATGCTAGACTGGTAGTGAAGTGACTGAATGTGTGGTGGAGGCCATATCGCACATCATCACCCACACACAGCCTGGATAATTGCATGAGCTGGTTTATGGGAAGGGGAATGTTGGCCAGGACACTGGGAATGTTCCCTGCTCTTTACGAAGAGTACCCTGGGTTCTTTTACTTCCATCTGGACACCCACCAGGACAACACCAGGATGGGCAGAAGGGACCTCGGTTTAACGTCTCATCCGAAGGACGGCACACCCCAGCAGTACAGCACCTCCCAATACTGCACTAAGATGCCAGCGATTTTTAGGTGCAGGTCCATCCCAGCATGGGACGAGAACCCATGACCTTCTGGTCCAGAGGCGGATGTGCTACCAACTGAGCCACGCTGACACCTGATCACTAATGATGACCCCCAGGTCACTTTTCTCTGCTGTAGTGCTCAGTTTAGCCCCTCCTATACACTGCTCTGTCATGGTTTTATTTTGTCTAGGTGCATAACCTTGCATTTTTTTGGTGTTGAATTTCAACTGCCAAACCTTAGGCCACCTCTCTAGACTTTGTAGATCCCTGGGCATCTCCCTGATCCCTTCATCACTATCTACCCTACCACAGAGCTTTGTGTCATCTGTGAAGAGAAACAACTTGCTCCGGATGCCCTCTCCAATGCTGTTGATGAACATATTGAAGAGAACAGGATCCAGAACAGATTCCTGTGGCACCCCATTCGCGACCTCCCCCTCTTCCAATTTGATCCCATTTACCACTATCCTCTGCTGTCTCTTCTTAAATCAGTTTCTTACCTATCTAATTATGTCCCTAGCTGCATGCATGTCCTCCAGCTTCTTCAGCAACCTTCTGTGTAGCACTGAATTGAAAGCCTTGCTGAAATCAAAGTAGAGTAAATCCACAGCATGGCCCTTATCTACTATCTTTGTCGCCCAGTTAAAGAAAACAAGCAGGTTGGTCTGACATGACTGCCTTGTCACAAACCCATGCCGTTTACCATCCTGTAGACCATTGCTTTCTAAGTAGTCCACAAGGCCCTGTTTAATCAGTGACTCCATCAGTTTACCCACTACAGAGGTAAGGCTGACAGGTCTGTTATTCCCCAGTTGCTCCTTGTCCTCTCCCCTTGTGTACTGTAACAAGACTACATCCACTACCCTCCAGTCTTTTGGAACTACCCCGTCTGAGTTGAGCTATGGAATAGCCCTACTAGGGGCTCAACGAGTTCCACAGCTAATTTCTTGAGTACAGTTGGGTGCATCCCATCAGGCCCTGGGGCTTTATCGACCTTTAGGGCTTCAGTCGCCTTCTGGACCTTTTCTCTGATAAATAATGCCTGCCTCACCTCAGGAATGATCCTGACAGCCACCTTGATGCCACTTTCCAGAAGGGACCTACTGTTTTCCCTTGATAAGACAGAGTGGAAGCCATAGTTAAGGATGGCTGCTGTTTGACATCTGCCTCTATCACCTTCCCCACTTGTAACCTTTCAGTAGCCCCTCCCTGCTTCCTTTTTTCTTTAGTATATCTGAACATTTTTTTCCCCACCCTTGACTCCATCTGCGATATGCAGCTATGTGCTTACTTTTGCCTTCCGAACCATCCTCTTTGCTTCCCTAGATTTCATTTGGAACTCTCCCCATTTCTACTATCCTTGTTTTTCCTTATACCTGGTGAAAGCCTTTTTCTTGGCCTTCACTGCTTCTCTAATCCATTCTGAGAACCATATTGGTCTCTGGTACCTGTTTCATTTTGTAACAATTCTTGTTCATGACTTTGTTGTCTCAAGAATGGTCCCCCTGATTGCTCCCCATTTTTCCTTTATACCTCCAATGCTGTCCACCCTGGTCAGTTTGTCTCAGATCAGCTCCATCATCTGGTTGAAGTCTGCTGTTCTGAAATCGAAGACTTCAGTTTTCTCCTAGTCAAAGCACTGCTATGCTATGCTATGCCATGCCATGCCATCCCATCCCATCCCATCCCATCCCATCCCATCCCATCCCATCCCATACCATACCATACCATGACATGCCATGCCATACCATACCATACCACACCACACCACACCACCCCACCCCACACCACACCACACCACACCACCCCACCCCACCCCACACCACACCACAACGTACCATATCATACCATACCATACCATACCATACCATACCATACCATACCATACCATACCATACCATTCATTATTTCCTAATGAGCACATGGTTTGTTACTAAACTCACATATTCTATCTACTAGCAACTGTTTTTAGCATTTGTTCATACTGTAGCACAGCCTTTAAACACATAACCAGAACATTCCTTAGTTTGTAGTAAATATATGGTTTTTTGCTAAACTCACATATTTTGCCTATTAAAAACCTTAAAATGCAACAGGATTTTAGACTTCTCTGTCTTATCCTATCCTATCCTATCCCATCCCATCCCATCCCATCCTATCTATCCTATCCCAACTTATCTTATAATAACTGGGGAGCATTTTCTCCCATAGGGAAACCTTGTTATAATTCACCATTATAACCAGCTGGTTATAATGCCAAACGTGCTGGGTTTCGCTCGCTCCACACATAAGTTGCCTTATATTTATATAACTGCTGTGATGAAAAAACACTGCAGAGCAACTATGTAAAACAAGACATGGGGTAGTGTGTAAAACTCAAATTTTATACAAACCCTCCAAGTTGGATGCTGTTTTAGACAATATGCTTGAAAAATAAAGCATCCTGATTTGCAGAAAGCCATGGTCAGGCATGCATTTATTTTTCAATAGAGCCTGGTGAAAAACGAGTGCCAATTTGGGGTGCCCCATTACTTAGGCTATCCTTGGGCACCCCGAATTTTCAAATTGGATAGCCACCATTGGTTCCTGCTCACTTAGCGAACTGCTAACAACCCCCACTCTCCCAAAGGCTGGCAGATGTAGCAGATCGAGCAACCAGCCACCACATGTATTAAAAGCATCAGTTATTCAGGAAAACACATAGTTTACTGGCGCAAAAAACATTTTGCAGAGCCAGCAAAGTGCTGTGGTGCAAGAGAGGTACTCGTGTCTTCCGTTCCCAAAAAAGCTGGCCGATGTAGTAGTAGGTGCCAGCCGACAACCTGTCTCCATATCTAGGCAGTGGAAGTCACGAATCTACCGGTGCCGTTCCTTTCTGCCTGATTATCTTGATACCTTCACAATTAAAATTCTACCCCTGCTCAGTGAAACTGCTCCAAAATGTACATGTAAACCATCACAAAAAACATAAATGTACCTGTTTAAAAAGATTTACTTTAATTTTTCAGTACTGTTCGCTCCATCTCCGCAGTTGATCCGCCCACGAGCTTTCATCCCTCCCTGAGCAGCTGCATACCTGTGTGTGTGTGTGTGTGTGGAGGGAGTAATCATAACAACCAGATCCAAAGGCAGAGATACAGAGGCTGGACTAGGACAAAACTCCCTACCTCAAAAACAAAATCAAAAACACAGCATTGTAAATGCAGGTGGAGGAACTATTTTATTACAAAATATATGAAATATTTAAAAGTTTTAACATTTAAACGTAACATTTTTAAAAAAAAAACAAATACGACACAGTGGCCCATTTTCTAAGCACAGTAATGTCCTCCAGGGTGGGCGGTATTAGGATATACAGGACCTTCCAGTGGCTAGAAGGCCTCCGCCTAAGGTGTCAGGTCTCATTATGCCCCTGGGCAGTCTGATATAGCCCAATACTGCCCACCCTGGAGGGTATTATAGCTTAAATAAACCCCTCAAGCTTCACTCTCAGGGTTTATGTAGCATCCAATACCTCAGGTGTGTGTAAAATTATCGCTATACACACTACCTCATGTATTGTTTTATATATACTGTGCTATACTGTACTATATCAATAACCCACACATGGCATGAATTTCTTGAAGATTAATGCACTTCCCAAGTACACTGAAAAGCACAAGGCCACAATGTACCTGGGGTGGGCTTTCATTCTCAAGAAATGTATGCCCTATTGGGGGTTATTGATATGGTATGGTATGGCATGACATGGAATGGCATAGCATAGCACAGTACAGTATAGTATAGTATAGAGAGTTTAATTTAGAAGTATAAAACCATGTAGCATTTTGACTAAATGCCATCTGATCCTTTAGTCAAATGACAAAACTCTTAGTCATACATTCAAATACTGATCTTCAGTCTGCAGAACTGCAGTAGTAATTCGGTTACTTGAACAATAGTATTTGCAGCTAAATTCAGAAATGTGTAGCAACAAACTAGTATAGTATAGTATAGTATAGTATAGTATAGTATAGTATAGTATAGTATGGTATAGTTTAGTTTAGTTGAAGTCTAATAAATTATTCATGAGCTTAACTAGCTCATGGATTGGCTGCCATGCCGGGGTGAAATCTTTTAGAAATGCCCGGCACTACAGCTGCACAGCTGCGGTGACGTTTCAGTTAGCACAGAAGTATTACAGTGTAGGAATTTGTAACTGAAAACTTGAAAAATAACAGAATAAACCTCTTAAACAACATTTGAACAGCAAAACACACACTTAAAAAAACTAGAACATATAAAAACATGATATCTCCCAGGCTTCCCGAACATGAAACAGGATAAGAAGAGAGCACACAGCAGCTTTCAACACTCACCACAGTGTTACCGCAGAGAGGGGAAAAAAAGTAAGAAAAAAAACTCTCAAAAGTTCATTATTGCGATTAGACTTATAATCGCAATAATGACCTCACAGCCGATCATTTCCTGTCAATTAATGACCAACTGGGAGGGGTTGGCCCTCGGCTGTGCCTTGGGCCCCCCTGCCCCCCCAGCTGGTCGTTAATCTCTAGGAAATGACTGGTTTTTGGTCATTATTGCTTAAGTATAATATAGTATAGTACACATTTGTAGGAATAGCCATGGTCAGATATTTCTAAAGAGATTCTCTCTGGTGGTTCTACAGTGGTATTTCAAACAGAGATGCAATGTCTCTTGAGATATCACAAAAAATTAAGTAAATATCTAACCATGTTAATTGCTATAACAATAGGATAGGCTAGGATAGGCTAAGATATTGCATTTTCATGTAGAATAGTCCCTAAGCCATGGCAGGACATGTAATTAATAATTGCATGCCTTGGTTGGGTGTATTCTTAGGCATGAGCTGCAGACTCATGACTTTTAAAGGAGTACAATAGTCAAAATGTGCAAAAACATATGTTGTACAAAGTGTTTTGATTTGTGTGTGTAGTCCTAGTGAATCATTCTTTTGTCTGCTATTAAGAGTTTTTTTCTAAATTAGTTTGCTAGTTACATGGTAGTTTTATGGCCCCCGGGGGATCTCCATCTTAGTATGGTTTATTGCTCTTCATTTTCATTCAATGCCTCTTGTCCCATATGACAGTGATATGTCTGGGACCACTGATTCAGCAAGTACTAGTGATAGGAGCCTGATGTTTTGGCCTCCACTAAATAGCTTTAATTCAATATTTTTGTTTTCAATGTGTGTGCCAGGTCTAGCCAGCAGGAGTAAATGTTTTGTTTTATTTTAATTTACATTTTCTGTCTTTTTACTTTGTTTTCTCCCCTGTTTCCTGGGGCCCCAGCACACGTGGGTCATGCATGCGTGGAGGTGCACGCACGCCCTGTGACACCAGCTCAGCCCCTTCTGTCCCTCTCTATGGCTGCCACTGGAGCTTCTTCAGGTTGGTGCCACCATCTGTTCTCCACCAGGTGGTGGCCAGTGGCCAGGGAGCCTCCAGTCCCTTCCAGGACAAGAGAGCTGCCATGAAGCAGCTTGATCTTGCTCCTTGCTCTCCCCCCCCCCCGGCAGACCCCTGACAACCCAGACCCGGGTTGCCTGAGCGACGAGAGGTGTGGCATCCAGCGCCTCAACCCTCAGTGACACTGGACCAGCTAAATGTTTTACCTTTAAAACTTTCTATTTTATCAAACTACACACAGCCATAAAAGCACACAAATCACCCCAGGTCATCAATGCTGTAATTAGTAAAGACTCTAGCTGTAAAATAACCCCTCTCAGTTAGCCCTCAAGTATTTGCTAAACCATAAATTTAACTATTAGTATTTAGTGGATAAGGAAAGTTGCTTAATATCACAGCTGTGCTGTTGTAAAAACTGACTCTAAACCAGTACTTGCTGAATCCCTGGTCCCGGATACATCACTGTCACATGGGACAAGAGGCATTGTAGGAACAAGAAGAGCAATAAACCATGCAAAGGTGGAGAGCCACAGGAGCCATAAAACGAGCAGGCTAGTTAGAAAAAACACCTAATAGCAAACAAAGGGAAGGACACACTAGGACTACACACACAAATCAAACATACAACATATGTTTTTGCAAATTCTGACTGTAGTACTCCTTTAAACACACTAGGAAGTGTGATCATTGGCCATAATTACATATTCCTGAAGTGACTTGCTCCCCTAAAAGCAGATAAATCCTTTAAAAAACATTTTTGTTTGTATAAAATAATAGTTTTGGCGGGGATGGGCAGGAAATCCAGATCTGTGTAACTAATGGTGAGATAATTACATGGGTTAGAATGTTAATTAGCCAAACAAATTCTTCTGTGTTTTTTCCCCATTTCATAATATATTACAGTATTTATTTATTTCAAAAGTTTCACCAGGAAAGATGTACTGAGCTGGTAACAGCTTGTTTCCATATGCATTCCTGGAACGGCCTTCCTGAGGAGGTCGTAGGGTCAAAAACAGTGGGGGAATTCAAGAATGCATGAGACAGACATAAGGCAATTGTAGTGGTGGGGTAGGAGGAAGTAGGCTGTTGGTTATCTAGGATCTGCAGCTTATCCAATAGGTAAGGAAATGGGCAGACTGGGTGGGCCATCAAAATCTATGTTTCTGTGTTTCATTCTGGTGGGAGGGGGAAGGGAGGACAGTGAGGAACAGAACACTAAAAACAATAATACAATAATAAGAATAATACAGTAACAAGTGAATAAGCATCATGAATAATTGTTCAAAGACAGAGACTGCGAGGAGTAAATACATAACTATACAATAAAGTTAAGGGTAGGATTAAAGGTTGTTGATTGTGGACCATGAAGACGGGACTACACTAGTGAAGGTGCAGGAGGGAGCAGAGGTAGGAGAGTGGTGGGCAGCAACCCAGGGTATAGGATAGTATGGGATAATGTAGTATATAGTAGTATAGTATATTTCATAGAGTAGAATAGAATAGTAGAATATGCAAATATGGACTGGTGTTTAGGCTTGTAGTGGAAAACTATTGTCACTAGTTGAGGGCATAGTGGCAGATGGCGATTACTTCCTCTACGGCAGTACTGTTTCCTGGAAGTCACTATGCCTTTGTGAGGTGCAATAGTTTGCACTCTAAGGTAAGCAGTTTTCAGCCCATATTTGCTTTATCAAACCTTAGCGTACCATGTTTTGCTCTTCCACTGCTGTTTAAAGGTGCTGTCCTGTGATTGACTGGTGCTGCAGTCTCCTGTGACTGCGCAGGAAATCCAATCCTAAATTTGTTGATTCTTTAAATGTATTCTCTTTCTCCATACCTCTGATTGCATCTTGCTTCACTTCCACAGACAGACTTAATTCCCTGCAGGGTCTGGTTCAGGACTGCCCAGTGTGCCTCCAGCCCCATGGGGCAGGACCTCCACCAGCATGGAGGGCCCCAAGCAACACTATATGTTCTGGCTTATTCTACAGTTCTAGAACACACTGTGAAGGAGCCAAGGAGCAAATGCACTTGGGTTGGTGATGTGGGGTCACCACTATTGTCATCAATCATTAGGGCCATTATGTCTCCTGTGATTCCCACTTCCCTTCTTCCACCTGAAACACTATAGTCTTTTTCAATGCTGTACTACACCTGGGGGTTAGGGGGAGGACATTACCAGGCCACCGCAACATCCCAGGCCACTCAAGCTTTCCTACAGCAGGCACTCAAGTAGCATGGAGGTTGCCTTTCTCCACTCAAAATCTTAGAGCGCTTACAGTGTTTGGTATACACCACCAGCCTATGTTGAGAAACATAGACATAGAATAGATATAGAATTTGTGGGCAGAAAAGTATCTTTTGGCCCACCTTTTCTAATCAGATGGTCCCTGCCTAATCTGTCTCCAAAGACCCTGTCTGGTCTCTGGCGACTGTCCCTCCTTTTGCCTATTTATTAATATTACCCTTTGTCTATTCTACCCATGCTTGAAGCCCCCTACTGTTTTTGCCTCCAGCACTTCTGCAGACAGTCTGTTCTAGGTGTCCACCACTCTTTCAGTGAAGTAGTACTTTCTCACATACATCTTATACCCCTCCACCAGCTTTATCGCATGCCATCTGGTCCTTGTGCTCTTTCTCATTTAAAAGAAGCTCCCCTTCTTTGCCCTGTTCAACCCCAGAAGATACTTACAGGTCTCTATCATGTCCCCTCATGTCCCCTCGCACTCTCCTCTTTTCTAGGGTGAACACACAAAGAATAATAAGGTTATATAACTTACTGCCAGCTAACATAAATTGAAAGTAGAACTTTAGAGTCTTTTAAAAATAAGTTGACAATTATATGGTAGGTAGGTAAAAGGTTTATTTTTATACAGGTAGCAATGTTTTACATCACTGGATCATGGACATATTTTCAAGATGGACCGGTTACATTTAGATATAAAATTTACATATATTGCACAAAGAATTAAATGTTACTACATACATCATAACAACAAACCTTAGACAACTGTTAAGTTAAACCACATTATAACATGTATTTGAAAGGACAACACAATATACAAATAAGTTCTAGGACTAAAATTTTAACTATAATCCTAATACTTTGGGGAAATCCACTACACACATTCTACTCATGTTGGTAAATCCATCCAGGTGTGAACATATCAACCATTACACATGCATTTCATTTCCAAGTCATAACCAATGGTTCTAACTAGGGACTGGGGGTCCACCTGGACGGATGCAGGCCTATACTGGCGTGATGGTCTGCATCTGTCCAGGAGGGGAACCAGGATCCTAGGTGATGGGTTTAAATACTTCATTGGCAAGCATTTAAAGTAGCCAAGAGGGAGGCACCGGAAAGGAGCAGGGAAATCCTTGCCCGCCCCAAAAAAACAGGGTACTAAGTGAGGTAGACACCAACATAGAGATGTCAATAGGGAGAAGCGCAAGGGTGAATGGAGAAAGTGACAAACACAATAAGGACAGGGATGGGGCAAAAAGGGGTAAGGCCATCAAGAAATGGAGGGTAATGAGTACCAACACCCGTAGTCTGGGCAACAATCTTCCTGAACTGGTGGCCTTGATGGAAGAGGGATGCCTGGATATCGTAGCAGTCACTGAAACATGGTACACAGAGAACCATGACTGGGATGTTAACATACCAGGTACACAACCTACAGGAGAGACAGGGAGGGCAGAAGAGGGGGGAGTAGCTCTTTATGTAAGGGAAGGGATAAAAGCAACTGAACAAAAGAGTAAACAGGGAGGAGAGGAGGCACTGTGGGTCACCTTAGAGACTGGAAATGGCACCACAATCCACACAGGGGTTGTATACAGACCCCCATGTCAGGGGAGAGAATGGACAAGGATATGATAGAAGTCATACTTAAGATGGCAGAGAAAGGGGAGATACTATTGATGGGGGACCTTAATATGCCAGATGTTAACTGGAGCACCTTTTCTGCAGCCACATCCAAAAGCAGGGCCATTCTTGATGCCCTTCAGGTGGCATGCCCCAGACAGCTAGTTTTGGAACCTACTCGTGAGGGAGCAATCTTAGACCTCATACTCTCAAATGGGGACAGTGAGAGGATCTCAGATCTAGAAGTGGGTAGCCATTTGGGAACAAGTGACCACCAAACAGTGTGTTCATGATAAACTCAGCTACAGAGTCAAGCCATACAAAAGTGAGGGTTCTGGACTTCAGGAGGGCTGACTTTGAAAGATGGGAGAGTGCTTTTAGAAAAGCACTAGCACACAGGCTAGAAGGAGGGTGGAGCAACAATGGGAAATATCAAACTGCCATCACAGAGGCAACAAGCCTTTGTGTGAAGCAAATAAACAAATCAAAATGAAAGAAAAGCCACTATGGTTCTCAAAAGAAGTGGTGGTGAAGGTTAGGAGAAAAAGATAGCATTTAGGAAGTATAAGGAAACACAGAAGAAGCAGGACAGGAACTGTACCAGTTAAGGCAGAAGGAAGCAGGAGGCTAGTCAGAATAGCAAAGGCACAAACTGAGGAAAAGATAGCCAACTTGGTTAAGAAGAGGATAAAACCCTTTATAGGTATATCAGGGAGCGAAAGACAAAGGGAGGGATAGTGAGGTTGAATAGAATGGATGGTCAGGGCAGAGAGTGACAGTGAAAAGTTAGGATACTGAATGAATACTTCTGTTCAGTATTCACAAAAGAGGAAGTGGGGAAGGTGCCTAATCCAATTAACAGAAGCACTCTGGAGAGGGGTCGATCCCAGTCCTTTCACAGAAGAAAGGGTTCTGAAAGAACTCCTTAAACTGAAGGTGGACAAATCAATGGGGCCAGATGGAATTCACCCCAGAATTCTAAAAGAATTAAGCAGAGAACTAGTGACACCACTGACTACCCTTTATAACAAATCATGGGAGGATGGTGTGGTACCTGAGGACTGGAAGAAGGCTGATGTGATTCCCCTTCATAAAGTGGGAGCAAGACAGAGGCAGGAAACTACAGACCTGTCAGTTTGACCTCTGTAGGAAAAGTGATGGAATCACTTGAAGGAAAGAATTGTTGAGTACCTAGAGGCCAGTGGGCACAGGACCCAAGGAAGCATGGGTTCACAATGGGAAGGTCATGTCAGACGAATCTAATTTATTTCTTTGACTGGGTGACCAAAGTAGTAGACCAGGGAGGGGCTGTGGACATGGCCTACCTAGACTTTAGCAAGGCATTTGACACAGTCCCACACAAATGATTAGTAGTCAGATTAACCAGCCTGGGAGTGGGTCCCAAGGTGGTAGCCTGGGTAAAACATTGGCTGAACAACAGGACACAGAAGGTAATTGTAAATGGAGTCCACTCTGAAGAAAGGGGGGTTACTAGTGGGGGTACCGCAGGGTTCAATACTGGGTCCAGTCCTTTTTAATGTCTTTATAAGTGACATTGCAGAGGGACTGGAAGGAAAGTATGCCTCTTTGCAGATGACACAAAGATCTGCAACAGGATTGATACACAAGAAGGCGTGGAAAGGATGAGAAGGGACTTGGCAAGGTTGGAGGAATGGTCAGAAGTCTGGCAGCTTGGATTCAGTGCAAAGAAGTACAAAGTAATGCACCTGGGAAACAAAAACCCAGAGGAAGATTACACAATGAGGGGGAGGTAGTAACAACAACAAAAATGGAAAGGGACCTGGGGGTAATCATATCAGATGACCTTAAGGTTGGCAAGCAATGTGAAAAGGCGGTAGAGAGGGCTGGGGGGATACTGGGATGTATAGGGAGAGGCATCACCAGCAGAAAACAGGAAGTTGTTATCCCCCTGTACAGACAGTTGGTGAGACCCCATCTGGAGTACTGCGTCCAGTTCTGGAGACCCCGTCTCCGCAAGGACATAGACAGGATGGAGGCAGTTCAGAGGAGGGCAACTAAAATGGTGCAGGGTCTGCAAGAGAAGCCATACGAGAAGAGGCTAAAGGAGCTTAATATGTATACCCTTGAGGAAAGGAGGGAGAGAGGGGACATGATAGAAATGTTTAGGTACCTCAGTGGAATCAACAAAGTCCAAGAGGGTAGCATCTTTCAGAAAAAGAGATGTGCAAGAACAAGGGACACAATTTGAAGATAGAGGGGGGACAGCTCAGGGGCAATGTGAGGAAGTATTTTTTTCATAGAGAGGGTGGTGGACGCATGGAACAGCCTTCCTGAGGAGGTCATGGGGTCTAAAACTGTGGGAGAATTCAAGAATGCATGGGAAAGACATAAGGCAATTTTTGTGGGGGGTAGGAAGAAATAGGCTGTTGGTTAAATAGGATCTGCAGCTTATCCTCTAGGTAGGGAAATGGGCAGACTAGGTGGGCCAAGTGGTCCTTATCTGCCGTCAAAGTCTATGTTTCTCATAAAATGTTTAGTTTGTTGGATTTGTAATTTTTCTTCATCAATTGGAGCCCACAATTTAATAACCTTAATTCCAAAGGTCATATCACCAAATTTATTACATATTTTAGGTACAACATATTTATTTTCCCCCTTACCTCTAAGGTTATGATCATGTGTAGGCATTGAATATGGAATTTTATCAACAAGGTACTTAGGACTTTGATTATGTACCATCCCATGAATCTGTTTTTACCATTTTATAGAAGGGGGAAGTTATAAAGGCTATTTTTCGAAAATTTGAGATAGTTACACATAGGCGTGTACATCTCCTACAGTCTCCAAATAGCTAGTATGATACATGTGAGGATTCCTCAGTCTCCCCCTCATAGGGCTTTTGATGCAATCTCTGTACCATTTTAGTTGCCCTACTGTGGACTGCCTCCACCCTGTCTATGTCCTTACTGAGTTGTGGCCTCCAGAACGGGACACAGTATTAGAGGTGGGGTCTCATCAGTGAGAAGTACAGTGGCAACAGCATCCCCCCCCCCCGCTGGAGATACCTCTCCCTATGCATCCACCATCCTACTTTCACTAGTTATTGCTTTGTCACACTGCCCTGACACTTTGAGATCATCTGATATGATAACCCCAAGGTCCCCTTCCTGCTTAGTGACTGTTAGTACCTATTCCCCACCATCCTGTACTCAACTCCTTGGTTCTTATGCCAATGGAGGTCAGGCTTATGACTTGAATCCAGATCATCCACATGGACGCACAATGTGCTCTCCCAGCCCCACTGGACTGGGCAAGTTGTTGCTTATTTTAAAAAATTAAACAATGATGTGGTGCTCCCATGGAGAAAACTGTAACTGATCATAGCTATGGTGACAGCAGACCTACCACTCCCAGGACTGTTTGAAAGCTGCTAAACCTGGCTATGATAGCAGTGGTGCCAGTTGATCTGGAAAATGAATGAATCTTCTAGCAACCATGGCTATACCTACAGTGGGCTGACTGGTCTTAAAATAGAAAAACATGTCACTAAAAGTGGCTGTAACAGAGGGAGAGCCCACTAGGTTTAAATGTGCAGCTGAGTGCTGCTGCAATTGTAGCTTGGGGATGGGGAGGGAGAAGATGCCAGTTCTAGTAAGTGATGCTGTGGGAGAGTCTTGCAGGTCATGAAATTATGACACCAACCACTAACTAGTATGTGTACTGTTGTCCTCTTTAAGGTAATAGTACACTATATTTTGTGTAATTTTGATCTTGTGTTAGTGAATTGAAATAAAAAAAAAATATTCATGAGGCCAGAGGGTGTGCTGATTGCCTGCTGTACTGTGAGTTTAAGATCAAAAGGGACTCTAAGTCCATCATGTCCACCCCTCCTGCTTCATAAGCAGGTATGAATACCTGTGCTGCATAAACATGCAGTAATTTAAAGGGGTTCCCTACCCCCTCTACTTCCTAGGGTACCCAGTGATTTCCTTGGTAAGCAGGACTTTTTCCAGGTTTACCTTTGAAAGTCTATACTATGCTCATGTCCACTGTTTCCAGTGGTAGGCTGTTCCATAGGTTCTTCACAATCTGGTAGATGAAGTGCTTCCTAATGTTATCACTGCATTTACCACTGCTGAGCCCCATGATGTGTCTTTGTGTCCTGTTGTATGAGACTGGATTAAAAATCTTTGTCTGTTCAGTCTTGTCAATACTGTTGAGTATGCGGAAAACTGAGCTCATGCTCAGACTCCTTTTTTTCCAGTGTGAACATATTAATGGCCACCAGTTTCTGTTCATAGTTTCTGACTTCCATACCCCTAATTATTTTTGTTGCCATGCAATTCACCCTCTCAGTTGTTTCAACGTCTATTTTGTATTGGGGAGTCTAGAACTGCATGCAGTACTCCAGGTGCAACCTGACCAGGGCCTTGTCTGGTCACCTAAAGCAAAAAAGTAGCACACGGTCTGCATGTGTTTGCCTTGTCTGGTCACCCCCCTTTTGATGCACCTCAGCATTCTGAAGACCATACTGACAGCAGCCACACAGTCCCTACACTGCTTGTCATACCTTATCACCTTGCCTATTATGAACCCTAGGTCTGAGAAATGTGCAGCACAGCTTAGAGCAGTGAAGTGCATGTGTGGAAGTCAAATAATGTTTTAAATGCCCATTTTAATAACAAATAATGCAATAAAACTTACAATTGCAATACTCCATCACAGGTGGGCATTTGGTTTGGTTTTGATGGCGCTTGGCTTTGCCTCAGTCCATCAACACTTCCCAGCCAGGTGTTATTGTCCAGAAAATGCTCACTTTTTTGGGCATTATTGCTTAATTACGCCCCTCTCGAATGAATATATGCTACACAAGCTAAAGAACTTGCAAGACCATATGTGCTAGACTGGCAGAACAAATTTGTTATCAGAGCTGTTAAAAGAACATACATCTTAAATGAATAACTCTACCCTGTGTCAAGATTTACCTTTGCAGTATTTTGAGGGAAGCCTTCTGAAAAGAAGACCTTTAACAGGCCACCCTTTATTAGAAACATAACTGTGGAAATGTATTATGGGGTTTGAGTCAAAGATGGTTTAAATGTTGGGCTAAGATATGATCTCAAACATTTCATTTGTAGTGATACAGACAGCCTCTTGAGTTTCAGTAAAAATCCAGTGCTTACCATTGTTCATGTTGTACTGTGCTTTACATTTGCCTTTGACCTCCATAACCTTTGAATGTAATGTAAGATGCTGTGTTTCTTGGCAGTGGGGTCAACAGACAATGGGACTGAGGCTTATTCTTATGACAGTGATGGACAGAACATGACCTCTGTGGACAAATGCTACCAGTTTTTAACCTGGCAATCTTACCAGTCCAATCAGTGGACCAGATTATATAGCAGTAATTATGAAGAACTGTAAGTATCCTACAAAATTAATGCTTGTTGTGTAGAGGCTCAGCTAAAACTGTAGTCCTTATTTGGAGTTGGGTTAACTTGAATCCTATTTTTTCTGTGGCATTTTTGCCTCATACTGAGTATTAGATGCTAACAATCAAGTGCAGATTGATTATTTGAATGCTGTACCAGCCACAGCTGCTGGGCATTCATCTTACAATTTCATTGAACAAAGTACTCTGTACAGAAACAGGGTTTATTAAGTTTTCACACAAGAAGGAGAATTCAAAGGATGATAACTTCACCAATGGGCATATCAAACACAATGAGTTGGGTTGAGGGTAGGAGTATTTTTCTTAGGAGTTTTGGTACTTTCTGTGCTCTATTCTGTATTTCTTGGTTTCTCTCCCTACATTTTTCTGTTCCATGGTTATGCTTTTAAGTTCTCATCAATATCCCTCCCTCCCTCCCTTTCTTTCTTTCTTTCTTTCTTGTTTAATTTTTTTACTCTCCCTCTTTCTCAGTCTTTTTTGCAGTTTAGCGAAGGGCTACAAACTTAAAGTTTTAAATTCTGTAGAATTGTGCAAAATCCCTGGAAGCAGCTTAAATCTAACCACGCTTGTGGAAAAAATGTTCCATGACCACAGATTTTCTGTTGTACCTGTTTATAAATGCAGTAATAGAGTGAACCCTTAATCCAACCTCTAAGAAATTTTTTTTGATGACTGCCACTAACCCACAGATCATGACAAATGTTAATATGGCAGTAAACTCATGCTTATATATTTATTACTTTTTGTTCTATAAAGATTGCTAGTAGTAATGTTTAAAATCTGAAAAATTTAAGTATTAAGACATGACTGCTGTACGTTATTTAGAATAATGTATATGGAGGCCATGTATAGCAAGGTAGTTTTACACAGGTGCAGTTTGTGTTGGCCTCAAAAACCACAGGAGTAAAGGTGGGTGTGTAAAAAAAAATAAGAGTTAACACTGCCCCTCTATATTTTACTTTTATATAATAACTAACATACGAACATACGAAATTGCCAGCAGATAAAGACCTTTTGGTCTATTGACTCTGCTCGATTATGCAGCTAACTGCCCTTATACTGCAGCTGCCCCTCTCTCCCCTCCAGTGACCCTCCTTCTTACCCTGACCCATCCCCTTTTGAAGCAGCCCACTGTCTTACAGGATACCACTTCCTCTGGTAGTGCGTTCCACCCTGTCACTACCCTCTTCGTAAAAGAGTGTCTCCTCATTTTCCTCCTGAACTCCCCCCCCCTCCAATCTCAGATTGTGCCCTCAGGTGTCCTCCCCCCTCCTTAATTGGAAAAGCCCCTCAATGCCCATCTTATTTATTCCCTTCATGTACTTGAAGGTTTCAGTCATGTTCCCCCATCCCTCCTCTCCTCCAGGGAGTATATGTTCAACTCCCTCAGCGTACTCTTATAGGGCAAGTCCCCTAGCCTCTGGATCATTTTTGTTGCTCTGCGTTGCACCACCTCCAGTAACCTAATGTTCTTCTTCAGGTATAGATGCCAGAACAGCACACAGTACTCCAGGTGGGGTCTAACCAGTGACCTGTATAGTGGCAGGATCACCTCCCCCTCCTGGAGGATATGCCTCTGGCAGTACAATCCAGCATCCTGTTAGCCTTTGCAGCTGTCTTTCTATACTGTGTGGAGTTGTTCATTGCTTCCTTTATGCTCAACCCCAGCTCTTTCTCCTCCTCTATTTTGGCTAGCTGAATAGCTCCTCCTTGGGTTTTTTTGCTCTGAAATGTAGCACCTTGCATTTCTTGGCATTCAACCCCAGTTGCAAGTGTCTGACCAGTCCTCCAATATTGCCAGATCCTCTTGCAACCCCTGCCGCCCCCTCCAAGCCATCCACTACTGCTCCCATCTTAGTGTCATCTGCAAACAGACTGATCTTGCTCTTGATGCCTATTGAGATGTCTGCTGTGAAAATCCCAAATAACACTGGCCCCAGCACAGAGTTATGTGGCACTCTGCTTGTCAATGCCCCAGCACCACACCCTGCTGTCTCCCTTGCAACCAGTTGACTATCCATCCCACCATCTTCACCCCCGCCCCTGTGTCTTCCAGCTTACTACCTCGCCTCCCGTATGGCACCGAATCAAATGGCTTACTGAAGTCCAGAGGCAGGACATCCACTGCATGTCCCCTGTCTTATTGCCTGGTTACCCAGTCATCGTACTCCACTAGGTTGGTCTGACAGGATCTGCCCGAGACAAGCCCATGCTACCTGCTGTCCTGCAGCCCATTAGCCTCTAGGAGGGAAACCGTCCTCTCCTTCAGGATCATCTCTATCAGCTTTCCCACAATGGATGTGAGGCTTACTGGTCAGTAGTTCCCTGGCTAATCTTTGGGGCCACTCTTGTGGAGGGGCATCACATATGCTATCTTCCAGTCCTACAGAACTCTCCCAACTCCTGGGATACAATAAACAGATCTGCCTGACAGGGGTTTTGTCAGGAATTCTGCTAGCTCCCTTAGCACCCTGGGGTGTATGCCATCCGGTCCCAGTGGCTTGTCCACCCGCAGTGCTCTCAAGCCCTCCAGTACCCTGCCCACTGGGATTTCCCTGTCTGTCTCCTCCTCACCTCCCGTGCCACCCCCTCAACCCCCTTGTACTGTTCTCTTTTCATAAATACTGAGCAGACGATCGCTTAGTGTTTCTGCCTTTTTCTGCCCTTTATCCACCCCCCATCCCTTATCAATCAATCAATCAATCAAAATCTTTATTTATCCAGACGGACACCACTGAGCAGGGCTCATTTGCAAGATGGACCTGGATTATCCTTTTTATCCTTACTGTTTGGTCCTTGCAGCACTGTTTCTCCCTGATGTACCTGAAGACGTCCTTCTCTCCATATTTAATGCCCTGTGCTAGCCTGAGTTCCCAGGATGCCTTGGCTTCCCCGACTGCCCTTGTTGCCTCCCATGACTCCTTCAGGTAATCCTCTCTGTCCTCCCCTTTCCCTGTCCTTTTGTACTGTCTAAAAGGGAACTCTTTTCTTTCTTACTTTCTCCATGACTCCCCTGCTCACCCAACTAGGCTTCTTGGCCCTAGCTCTCTTATGCTGGACCCTTACACATGTTGTGGCTGCTTCATCAATACCCTGTTTAATGACCTCCCACCTCTGATTTGTGTCCATATCTGGACTGATCCTGGCCAGATTCCCCTGTACTATTTTCCTCATCCTCCCAAAGCTGGCTCTTCTGAAGTCTAACACCCTTGTTCCCGATCCTACTCCCTCCTTTCCCATGTTTAACCTGAACCACACCGAGTGGTGGTCACTCCCTGGCAGTGGCTCCTCCACCCTCAGCCCCCTCACAAATTCCCCATTTGCCAGTACTAGGTCAAGGGTGTTCCCTAACCTGGTTGGCTCATTGACCATCTGCAATAGGAAGCTGTCCTGAAAGGCATCCTGAAGTACCTGCTCCCTCATATTTTTGGTGGCTGGGGTGCCCCAATCTACTCCTAGCAGGTTGAAGTCCTCCACAGTCACCGTGATGTCCCTTCCACAGGTCCTTCTGATTTGCTAGTTCCCTTTCTAACTCCTCAGTCTGAGATGGTGGCCTGTACACCACTACCATCCTCAGGTTCCTATTTTTGGAGTCCTGGAGCTGCATCCATAATGACTCTATGTTGCCTTCCTTCCCTTCTTCCCTGACACACTTCAGACCTTCTCTCACATACAGTGCCACCCCCTCCCTTCCTTTTTACCCTGTCCCTCCAAAATATCCTATACCCTGATACTGCCAGGTCCCAGCAATGGTAATGGTTGGCCCATGTCTCAGTTATGGGCACCATGTCCACCTCCCCATCTGCCATGAGAGCCTGTAGCTCTGCTGTTTTGCTCCCTAGACTCCTAGCGTTCAAGGTTACCACACTCCGCCCTGATACCTTTGCCCCTCTCCCTACTTGCTCTCCCTTTTTTGCACCCTCTCCGACCTCTCCCTAAGTCCCCTGCTGCTAGCATGGGGCTTAAGCTTGTTAAGCTTCCCTACCTGAGGATCCTGCCGGACTCCTACCCACTTGTCACCCCCCACTACCAGTTTACATTCTCATTGTTTGCTAAGTATTTCTCCAATTTCTTTAAATGTCAAAAACAGAAACAAAGTGTCACAAAATCAAATTTACAGACAATAGTGGGTCTGGAATCCACAACTGGGTATGGGGGCGGGGAGGGATCTGGTAAGGTTGTGTTTAATGTTGACTATGTGGGGAAGGGGTAGGAGAGAGGGAAAAAATAAAATGCCAGTAGATATTTTTTCAACATTTAAAAAAATGGCCTTATACTTGGGCATGACATCACAACTGTATAATAGGATTTATGTTGTCAAACAATTCATTTATATGATGACATCTACAGCTTCTGGAAACACGTCTAGCCAGTTATTATAGTAAGACTGTGGTATGCTTTGTGAAGCGAAGCATTGGATGAAGTAAAATATCTACGCTTGAGAAATGCTGATCTTCTTCAGGGATAAATAACTTCCTCCAGTGAGACACACCTTTGGAACACAGATGCAACTGACGTCAGACATATCTGGAAATGTTTGCTTAGCAGGCCACCCAGGATAATGTTCATCGTAGGCACCTACATATCGTGGGCAGCCCCAGACCTCCTGAGTTCTTTTCCACTGCCAACTAAACATCATTCAATGAACTCCCTCTTTGGACTTTGTTGCAGTGAACTTTGCCAGCCTCCATCTCCTGCTTTTAGTGATGTGGGCCTGTTCTTCTGGTTCCCACATGTGCCTTGCTTCCTGTGCCGCTGATGCTTCCTGTTGTCTTGTTGCCGCTGGATACTGGCTGTTGGTAGTCTCCCACTGCTGTTCGGGTTCTCCATGCCAGCTTGTTGTCCTACTCTTTTTGGTATTGGTCGCTGCTGGTGGCTGAATTGCTTCATTAAGGTGGTTTGTGCTGGTCATATATGTGGCCTTTACAGCCATTCTGACCATCTTTGGATGCCAAAGTCAGTTTCTGGTTTGGTAGCCCAGCTGCCCATTACTGCAGGGCTCTTGGCTCCCTTCAGCTCTGTTGGGTGACTTTGCCTTGACACTGGCTTTGCTGTTTTGGCTAGGGTCACCATTTTTTCAGTATTCCCTTTTGTTCTGGTCATTGCCTGGCTCTGCCTCATTGATGTTCCTGCTCTGTGTCCAGTCTGCTGCCTTGTGCATGGCTGTGTTCACATTTTCATCATCAGCGCTGCCTCTGATTTGATGTAATGCTTGGTCTTGCTGTCCTGTGGGGCACCTCAGTCAATTACTGGCTTTCTGCCCAACCTCTTAGTTCTGTTGGACCTGTGGCTCCCTTAGGCCACGTCAATGCTTGTCCTTGCCTCATTGATGGTCTTACTGTTGGGCCTGCGTTTGCCATTTTTCAGTGCTCTCACTTTGTGCTGGCCATCATCTGGTTTTGCTTCATTGTTGTACCTACTATGTGAGCAGTCCCCTGCTTTGTGCATGGCTGTTGTCACATTTTTCTGTTGCTGGCTTTACCTTTGACCTGGCTTTGTGGCCACTCTGGCTGTCTTCTGTGATGCCTTAGTTGGATCTGGGCTTACTTGCCTAGTTCTGTGGGGCTTGGGACTCCTTGCAACTGCATATTCTGGCTTTGCTTCATTGCTATAATTTTTTGCGGTTGGGATGGAGTCACTGTTTGTCAGCGTCCCAATTCTTTCTGGTTGTTGCCAGGCTTTGCCTGGTCAGTGTCTCCACTGATTTTTATATGGCAGTTTTCTGGGTGCTGGTGTCAGCTTTCCCATTGGCTGTGGTTTTTGGCCATTCCTCATGTTCTTTGGGCCACTGCACTCAAACTCTAGCCTCTTCACAGGCCCCATGATTGTGGGCCCTGTGGTTCCCTTAGGCCTGGTCACATGGTTATGCCTTACCAACTGTTTCATGTTTGGTCACCACCTGGCTTCACCTCAGTGGTATTCTTTGTCATTGGGTTTCCTGTCGATGTTGTGGCTCGTTCATGGGGCCTGGCACTGTCGACTTTCCTTGTTCATTCTGGTCTCTGTGTCTATACATGTCATAGACATTGTAACCAGCATGAACAAGGAAAGTCAACAGTCGACAGCACTGACACACCATGGTTCATTGCTACACCTGCTGTTTTTATTTATTTTTTATTTATTTGAAATATCGAATTTACAACCATTGAGCCGCGAGGCTCATTTACAAAGGTACCGCATCACAAGGAGGACAGAATAAAAAAACAGACAGGTTACAATTGACAGAGGAAATAGCCATCATGTATGGTTTACAGACATTGTTAACATATATTATATACAGGTTAGAATACCGATTTTTACATAGGCATAGCAGAGAGAAAGGACAAAACAGAAAAAAGGAAAAATATAGTTGTAAGAGGCTGTAGTCCATAATGGACTTTGTTAGAGGTTTGGGTCATAGTGGGCATGAGAGCACAGGCTAGTTTCAGGTACAGGAGCAGACATTAAGAAGGTGGTTGCGGAGGGTGACTTTGAAATGGGAAATCTTGGGCGTGCCAGTGATGGTGGCTGGGAGCACATTAAACCAAACAGGGGCCCTATAGTGGAAGGATCTCTGGGCAAGGGAGGTTTTTACCCTGGGTACTGCCAGTATAGCTTTATCTGAGTTGTGGGTGGAGACAGAGTGGGTGGCAAGTTGGAGAGAGATGTTGACCCCAGGAGGGGAGTGACAGAGCAGGATTTTCTTGGTCAGTAGGCAGGTCTGGTAGTGGAGCCTTTCACTGAGGTTGAGAAAATTGGCAGAGGAATAGAGGGAGCAGGTGTGGGTGAGCCTATGGGCACCAGTTAGGAGCCTGCATGCCTTGCTTAGGGTGACCTGAATTTTCTGCTTGTGGAATTATCTGCTGCCCCATACACAGGGAGCCCGTAGTCTACTAGGGACAGTACTGAGGAGGTAATGGCAAGCCTGAGGGCATCAGGAGGGAAGCAGTCCCTGTGCCGGTAAAGGAGTCCAAGCCTAGTGTTAGTGGCGGTTGCTAGGGTGTTTATGTGGTCATGGAAGGTAAGGGCAGAGTCTAGGGTAAGTCCAAGATATTTGTAGATGAATACCTGTTCAAGGGGGTGCTGGGTGTTGGGGAGGATGAGGAGAGGAGCACTTTTCGCTTCATTTTGGTGGTGGGAGAAAATCATTGATTTTGTATTTTTCAGGTTTATGACCAGTCTATGGTCCTTGAACCATGTTTCGGTCTGGAGGAAGGCATGTTGGAGGGACTCCTGGAAGGGAGTGGGTTTATGATGTGAGGCATAGAGCACTGCATCATCTGCATACAGTAGAAGTTTTTTGGAGCAGGCCTTTGACAAGGAGTTAAGGTAGAGGGTGAAAAGAAGTGGGCCCAGGATGGAGCCCTGGGGCACCCCGGAGCGGACAGGTAGAGTGTCGGATAGGGTCCTGTTTATTTTGACACATTGGAACTGGGTGGAGAGGTAACTGACACACCATGCTAGGGGGCCTGTGGAGAAACCAAGTTGGCAGAGGGAGTCAAGAAGGAGAGGATGGCAAACCATGTCAAAGGCCTTGGAAAGGTCTATGAACACAGCTCCAGCAATGTTACCGGAGTCTAGGGAGGAGTGTAGGAAGTTTGTGAATTCTAGGAGGGCTGTAGTAGTGCTATGCCCTGAATGGAAGCCATGCTGCTCTGGGCATAGTATGTCATACTTGTCTAGGTATTCAGTGAGCTGTGTGGAAACCACTTTTTCTAAGGCTTTTGGGGGCGAGAATGGAGATGAGTCGATAGTTACTGGGTGTGGATTTGTCACCATTTTTATGTATGGGGATAATGATGGCTGTCTTCCAGGTACTGGGGAATTGCCCCAGGCAGAGGGATTTGTTGAGTAGGTCTGTTAGAGGGACTATGACCTCATTGAGGACTAATCAAAGGAGCATAGCATCTAGGGGGTCATTGCTGGGGTTATTGCTGTTTAGTGCTTTTTGTAGGTATGGGCGGGCTTCCTGGGTGGATATTTTGTGCAGGAGGAAATGAGGGCACTGTAGGATTGGAGGTTGGGGTTCAGGCACAGGGTCAAAGAAACAGCTGGGGAGAACAGTGCTGAGATCCATGATGGTGGTGTTTAGGTAGTTTGCTATGGTAAGTGGGTCAGTGGAAATGGTGCTGTCTATGGAGAGCTGGGAGGGAGGTGGGGAGCAAGATTTCCCATTAAGTTCTTTGATATTGCTCCAGAAGATCCATGCAGACCCCCAGGCAGTGGAGAGAGTAGATTGATAGTGGTCTGCTTTGGCCTTGCGGATGCCTCGAGTGCATCTATTGCGTCCGGTATTATAGGACTGTCTGTCAGCCAGCCTGCCAGACTCTGTAGCTTTGTGCCATAGATTGTCCCTTTCTCTCAGTTTTTGGAGTAGGGAGGGGGTGATCCATGGGGCATTTAGTCTTTTGATGTGGTGTTTGGTGAGTGGAGCATAGAGGTCACAGGCCTTGGTGAAGGCCTGCGTGAATAGATCAAGCGTGATGTCAATGCTGGGGGCTATATTGATGGGGGACCAGTCTATTTGGGTGAGTAGTTGTTTACGTTTTTTTAACCCCCTTGGGCAGAGACGCCTTCAGAAGGTGGTATGGGCTGTGGGTTTGGGTGTGGAGGAGGGCCATAGGAATAGGATGGGCGAGTGATCTTTTAGGGAGTCGGGAAGTACTTTTATATCCTGGATTTTGTGGGGGTGGTTAGAGATAATGATATCCAGGAGGGTACTGGTACCAGTAGTAGGATGAAGTCTAGTATGTTGTGTAACTAATTGGACCATGTCGAGGGCAGAGAAGGAGTCCTTAGTTGGTGTGGCTGAGGGGCCAAGCCAGTTGACATTTAGGTCTCCTACTAGTATCTGTTCAGCATTGTGCGGGAGGGTAGTGAGGTAATCAGTGAGGGATGTGATGGCTGGCATTTGGTTCTTTGGGGGTATGTAGGAGACTGTAAGGTATAATGGACCCCTGGAGGGGTCTGGGGTGATTTTTAGGGTGAGGGCTTGTGCTCCATTTTTGAGTTTGGGGAGTGGGAGCATGTGGCAGATAATGTTATCTCTGATGTAGATTGCACAGACGCCCCCACGTTTTCCCACCCTGTCTTCCCAGTGTAGTGTGTATCTGGGGAGTGAGACAAAGGTGTTGGGAGTAGATTTAGGGAGCCAGGTCTCAACTAGTGGAATGATGTCTGGTTGGTGTAGGGTGGCCCAACATTGGAGAGCTGCAGATTTTTTTGGCAGGCTGCGTATGTTTAAGGAGGTAATGCAGAGTCCAAGGGACCTGGTAGGTGGTCTGCTGGTGGGAAGGCCTGGATTAGGGTGGATATTGCCAGAGAGGAGAAGTAGAAAGACCACGGTTCTGATCATAGGGTGGCAGATAGTTAACTTTTTGGGAGTACGTTGAGAGGAAGGGGGGGATGAAGTGGAGCAGGGGTTGGGCAGGGTTTGGAGGGTTGGGAAGACACAGAGGGGGTGGAGCCAGGGTGGGTGGAGAGGTTGGGAGGGCAGCTAGGAGGTGGATGCATAGGTCCAGGGTGCGATGACAGGGTGGGGGGGGGATGGTTAATTCCTGAGAGATGTAAAGGTGCAGTCCACAAAGGGCATGGGGTGGTGTCTGGCTGGTGGGAACTGAAGCCCAGAGTGGTTATGAAGATGAGACATATGAGGCAGAAGTGAACAGACATGGTTCTAGGTAGATTTGGAGGCAGGGATACAAAAAGCTGTAAGAGCTTTTAAGACACACCAATCAAAATTAGCTTGACTTGTAGGCTCAGTGGCCTCTGATGGCAAAGGTACAGGGTTTGATGTCTGCAGTGAGACAGAAGAAAATTGTTTTGGTAGACTATAGGGATAGCGCTTTGAGTGATTTAGAACTGATAATGAATATTTATTTGTTTTTTTGTTTTACTGGGTTTACAGTTTGGTGTGAGGGATAAAGGTAATGCAAAGTACAAGTGGGGAGAAATAATTGTTAAGAATGTGTAGTGCTGGCTCAAGTGGCTGAAAGCTATAATCTGCAGGTGGAGAAGTGAGTTGATTGGTTTTACACTCACACTCAACCCTATTGGTTCTCACACACAGCCCTATATAAGGGAGAGCCGACCAAGGGTGGTGGTGGGGGTGGTGGGGAGCCGACGTGCAGCATCAGCGGGGCCTCCTCTGCTCACAAATGCTGCTGGTGGCCGAGGTAGTTTGTGGACCGTCAGTACCTGAGGGAATCACAGGGAAAGGCTGGAGGGAGGGCTTCAGGAGTCTGGCCTTCATGACCATCTGAATGCCTGCTGTTGGGAGGGGTCCGATTCCCGGCCTGGAGTCATGATCTGAGGGGAAAAGAGGAGAGAGAGGATCAATTATAGGAGGTATGGGCCTTTTGTTTGGCTGAAAGGGGGAGCGGGTGAAAGAAAGGGGATGGTTCAGAAATGAAGAATTAACTTCAATTAAACAAATCTGCAGCTCTTGAAATTACACTGATTGAGGCAACTTAGATCTTAAACAAATATGCAGCTCAAGTCTCATTCAACAGATTTAAGCAACAGCAAGTTAAACAAATGTGCAGCTCGAGTCTAGTTTCAACAGATTTGTGCAAGGGTCACAATGAATTAAATGTAATGCCTTTGCCTACAATTAAGCAGCTTGAGTCTTACTTCTAACAGCCTTTAAGAGTCACTGCAGTTTGGGTTGGAGAATTACAATTACAATATTTGTGCAGCTCGACTCTTATTACAGCTTAGATGCACGTCCCTGTGTGAGTTCCACTAGGGCATTGGTTCTGCTTGGGACAAGTGGGGAAAAAAGGCACCAACTTAACAATTTGAACAAAGCCCTAAGCATTCATTCTGGTAGCCACATTAAGGAGAATTCAAATAAAGTAGAGAATTAAAGCAGATAAAGTATAGAATTAAAGTAACTGTGGTGTGGGAGACTATCTCCACTCATACGCTGACAAGTAATAAGTTCTTTCAAAATTTTAAAATGAAAAAAGGTGCTGTGCACGTGGGGGTGTCCAATAAAGTCCAGAGAGCAGTCAGGATCCGATATTTCAAAATTTATTAGAAGCAGAAAAAAATAAAATGGACTTAAAGCAGAACTTGTACATAACTTTCAAAAAAAACATAAGGCACAGGAAATCATATCTTTAACAAGAAAGAAAATTCCTGCCAAAAAGGCACCTAGAATCTGGCTAGGCATCTGGTAGGTTTGCCTTCCTACCACACACTGACTCAACACTCCACATTCACCTCCTTTTATACCAGTGGAGGAGCACATGACCTAGTTAGCTCCTCCCCCAACTTGCATCATAAAAGTGGGTCAACCAGGGCCGCTCAGTCCTATAAGGAGATTGGACTGAGAGGAGCTGGAAGCACTTTACAAGAGAGTTGTAAGTCTAAGGCATTTCTGGATCACATTAGGAGACTTTAGTCCTTTTAGTTAAACAGTTTTATCTCTCTCCTTTAACAGTGGCATGCTTTGCCTTTTCTCTTTTAAAAGTACTAGTTTAACCTTTTATTTAAGGAATAAACAAACACCACTTTTCAAATGATTTCTCAGTTATAATGCTGAGGTATAACATAACTCTGAGCTTCTCACACTAAAAACAAGCAAAAAGGCTGTTAAGGTGTTCAGAGCTTCACCAGATAATGAAAACGCCATAACAAACTCTTTTTTCGGCGTCTTCACACGTTCGCACGATCGCACGATCGCACAGTTGCACGATCGCACAGTCAAACGTGCGCACATTCGTGCAGGAAAATTAATCAGAACAGCTTGTACTGCAAGCACATAACATTCTAAACATTGGGGCTTTATTATTTAGAGAAAACAAGCTGGAAATAAGGAAAGAGACAGAAAGACTGCTCAAAGCTGGCCAAGCTTGAGTAGGAGAATGACAGAGAAGGAGCTATAGTAAAAGGAAGAGATTAGAAGAGCAGGAGACTGTTGCAACAGATTTTTTTAATATTTTAGCCCACAATGTTCTCAGATTACCTCCAAAACATAGGCAGGTAATTACACATGCTCTGCATCCATGAGAGCATATCCAAGTTCGGGGGGGGGTCACCGACCCTACCACAGTCTTCCCACTCAAGATGAAACTAGTAGTTTTTCACTACTTGAAATAGCATGTAGATCTCTTTTGTAAAACAAAAGAGATGGAGCTTTAGCCCACCCACTCCCAAAGCTCCACCTGGGCCCTTTAATATTCTCTTTACTTAAATACAATGCATTTTCAAAATACAAATATATTCATTCCCCAAGGTCTACATTTGGTTCTAACATTATGTCTGCCCCAAATCAGGACATAAAGTCAGCATTACTATTAGCAGTTCCAGCTCTATGATTGACAGTGAATTTATATGGTTGCAATGTTAGATACCATCTCATAACCCTTGGATTACTATCTTTCATGTTATGTATCCATCGTAGTGGATTATGATCTGTCCATACTGTAAATTGAGTTCCCCATAAATAATATCGTAGGGATTCTATGGCCCATTTGAGTGCTAAACACTCCTTTTCTATTGTGGAGTACTTGGTTTCCCTGACATGTAGTTTACGGCTAATATACAGTACTGGATGTTGTTCTCCATGATGGATTTGAGATAACACAGCCCCCAAACCAACATTAGAAGCATCCGTCTGTAACAAAAATGGTTTAGCAAAATCAGGACTTTTTAACACTGCGGAGGAACAAAGTATTGCTTTTATGGCAAGAAATGATTCTTCACATTCTGAATTCCAGACTACTTTTGAGGGTTTGTTCTTTTGGTCAATTCAATTAGAGGGCTAGCTAAAGTAGCAATTGAGGCCAAAAGCGTCTATAGTAGCCTGCTAGGGCCTAAAATGAGCACATGTTTTTTTGTGAGGGGCGAGGACTCTTGGCTCTGGCGTCCACCTTCCCTACCTCTGGTTTTACCTGCCCATTACCAATTATAAATCCCAAATACCGGGCTTCCTCCATAGCAAAGGAACATTTGTTGGGGTTGATGGTGAGACCAGCTTGTTTTATAGTCCTAAAACAGCAGTAAGGTGTTTAACATGGTCTTCCCATGTTGGACTATAAATGATTACGTCATCTAAATAAGCTGCTATATCCAACGTGAGGTCTCAAGAGTTTATCCATCAACCTTTGAAAACTAGCTGGGGCTCCGTGAAGTCCAATGGCATCATTGTGAACTGAAAAGACCCCAAAGGAGTGCAAAAGCAGTTTTCTTTTGATGCTTTCTCAAGTGGAATTTGCCAGTATCCTTTAGTTAAATCAAGTATACTAACATATCTCGCTTGCCAAGTTGATCAATGATGTCATCTATACGGGCATTGGATATCCATCAAATTTTGATATTGCGTTGAGTTTTCGGAAGTCTAGACAAATTTTATCCTCCTCTTTTTAGGGACAAGGACCATAGGAAACGCCCATTCGCTTATTAGCTTCTTCTATGATACCCATTGCTTTCATCTTTTCTATCTCTATGATGACTTCTTGTTTTAATTTCTCAGGAATCCGATAGGGCTTTACTCTAATGGGTGTGTTTTGAAATGTATGGATCTGATGACATATTTCCGTAGTTTTCCCTGGGACTGTTGTAAAAGTATCATGAAACTGACTTAGAACGTGGGCTAGTTCTTGTTTTTGACTGTCTAATAAAGAAGGGTTTATTGTCAAATCTTTAGACAATTGTTCTCCTTCCAGTCTATCATATGCCAGCTCCATCTCATTGTCCAATGGGTTGGAACATACATACATGACTTCAGTAGGCCTATTATGCCATCTTTTCAATAAATTGGCATGGTACACTTTTAGTTTTTGTCTTCTGTCTGGTACTTCCACCAAATATGTAGTGGGGCTAATTTGTTTCTGTATCACATAAGGCCCTTGCCATTTCATAGTTAACTTGTTTTCAGTTGATGGAAGCAACAATAAGACACGGTCCCCAGAGCTGAAGTGTTTTTCACCCACCCCTATGTCATATCTTTCTTTCTGATAGTCTTGCTTAAGTTGATTCTGTTCTTGCGCAACTTGAGTATACTTTGCTATTCTTTTACGTAGCTGCGTAACATAGTCAAGGGTAGTAGGATTTTTCCAGTTGGTAATATCCTCCCACTGTTCCTTAACTACGTCTAGGAGACCTCTGGGATTCCTACCATATAATAGTTCAAATGGTGAGAATCCAGTCGATGCTTGAGGTACCTCACGATATGCAAAAAGTAACAGTGGCAGATATAGGTCCCAGTGTCTACCCTCATCTTCCACATACTTTTGTACCATCTTCTTCAGTGTTTTGTTGAACGTTCGACCAAGCCATCAGTCTGGGATGGTATGGAGATGTGTAGACAGCTTCTACCCCAGAGCTTGGTAGAGACGTTTAAAATGGCTGAACAGAAATTGGTCTCCTGTCCGTTAAAATAACTTTTGGTATGCCCACTCTGCTAAATACCTTGAGCAACTCCTCTGCTATTTTATCCGCTGTTATTGTGCGTAGAGGAATAGCCTCAGGATATTTTGTAGCATAGTCACACAACACAAGGGCAAACCTGTTGCCTTTAGTACTTTTGGGGAGCGGTTCTATAATATCCATGGCCAATCTTTCAAAGGGCATAGCAACCAATGGTAAAGGTTGAAGAGGGACTCTGTCCTTTCTTGTAACCGGTGCCACCCTTTGGCACTGGCTGCAACTTTTGCAATATTCAGCCACTTGATCATGAATGCCAGGCCAAAAGAATCTATATAGTAACCTTTTAAAGTTCTATCCCTTCCTGCATGTCCCCCACATGGTACATCATGCGCTAAGAATATTAACTGTTCTCTATACTGACTAGGAACCACCAGTTGATCTACCATTTCCACAGTTTTTGGATTTTGACAAACTCTATAGAATTTATCCTGTTGCAATTTATACATTGGAGGTGTACCTTCCACCCCATCAGCAATAACCTGGGAAAACAAAGGGGTTAATGTAGGGTCATTCTTTTGGTCACTGATAAAAGAGTCCAACTTTACAGTTTTTACCATGGCATCATCACAACCTAAGTCCTTTGTTTTATTCCATGTCCATTTTTCTAGTCTCTTTTGTTTTTTTGATTTAACAGTTTTTCCAGGAACATCAAATAAGGTATCATCAAAAGGAAACAATTCACTGTCCATTTGTTCCTGAGATGCTTGAGATCGTAGTCACAGCAGATATAGAAGAAGAAGCAGTCAATAAATTGTTAAATACAGGAAAGTCATGTCCCAATATCACAGGTACAGGTAATCTAGGAACCACGCCTATCTTCAGATGATGTGCCATGCCTGATGCAGTAATAGTAGCTTTCTGCACAGGATAAAAATGAGTGTCCCCATGAACACAAGTCACCCCAGTTTTCTCCGAGTGTTTCTTTGTAAGAGCACCACTGAGTAAATCAGCACGTACCAGGGTTTGCTTACTTCCTGAATCAATCAATGCCATCACATCCTGTCCTCCAACATTGACAGACACAGTATATTGCCCCCAGTTTGCTAAGGCCAGATGAGAAGGATCAGATTTTTTCTTGGGGCAGAATCTGGCATGTGTCCCTTGGTCTGTACTTGTGGCAAATAATATCTGGGTTAAATGTTCTCATACTTTTTCTTTCCTCTTTTGGCTTAGTGGAAGGACTAGTGGGTGGATCTTTTATTAATACTTGGGAAGTATTTGTTCCATGAAACCCTTTCTGACGATGTGGGTGAGCTGTAATATAATCTTCAGCTAAACTGACAGCTTTTTCTACTGTGTCAGGTCGATGTTCTCTTACCCACATTTGAACCTCATAAGGTAGTATTTTTACAAATTGTTCTAACACAACTGACTCAACCACTTGATGTATGGTATGAGTTGCAGGTTGTAGCCATTTTGTGCACAAGTCTTGCAATCGAGCACAAGCTTCTTGTGGGGACTCAACACTATGATATCTGAATGCTCGAAACCTTTGACGATAAGTCTCTGCACTGTTGTCATACCTTTTTAATATTGCTCGTTTAACATGATCATAGTTGGTAACATTTCCAGGTTCTATGTGACTATAAGCTAGCTGAGCCTTGCCTGTGAGATATGGGGCTAAACGAATAACCCACTGATCCCTAGGCCACCCACAAGCTGTTGCCACTCTTTCAAATGTTGTAATGTATGCTTCAATATCATCACTGTCCATTAGTCTGGAAATTTTAATGTCCTTTGGGCCCCCACTAGGTAGAATAGGTCTAGTAGTTCCAATAGCCTGAATAGCCTTAAGAGTCTCCACCCACCTGATCTCATTTTGTACATGGCCTTTCTCATTTTGTAGACGATCTCTCTCTCTCTGCTTCTCCAGCTCGAGCTGTCTCACACATAACCATCTCAGCAAATCATGTACTTCGGAAGGGGGTTCCTCTTCCTTCTCTTTGACATCTTCGTCCCTAATAGCTTCTTCCGCTGCCTCTGGTCTCTTTCTCTTTCTCTCAGTCTCTTTCCTTCTGACATCACCCAATCCAGCTGTTAGGGGTAGTTGAAATTTGTCCACCATGGTTCTGGTCCATGTACCTTCCGGTGCAGACATTTCCACTTTCTCCATCTTCTTCTGCTCCTCCATAATGACTCTGGACAATATCCACAAGAAAGGTGGCTCTCCTTCCTTGTGATATCCCACTTCTGACACCAAATGTGCACGTGGGGTGTCCAATAAAGTCCAGAGAGCAGTCAGGATCCGATATTTCAAAATTTATTAGAAGCAGAAAAATAAAATGGACTTAAAGCAGAACTTGTACATAACTTTCAAAAAAAAACATAAGGCACAGGAAATCATATCTTTAACAAGAAAGAAAATTCCTGCCAAAAAGGCACCTAGAATCTGGCTAGGCATCTGGTAGGTTTGCCTTCCTACTACACACTGACTCAACACTCCACATTCACCTCCTTTTATACCAGTGGAGGAGCACATGACCTAGTTAGCTCCTCCCCCAACTTGCATCATAAAAGTGGGTCAACCAGGGCCGCTCAGTCCTATAAGGAGATTGGACTGAGAGGAGCTGGAAGCACTTTACAAGAGAGTTGTAAGTCTAAGGCATTTCTGGATCACATTAGGAGACTTTAGTCCTTTTAAGTTAAACAGTTTTATCTCTCTCCTTTTAACAGTGGCATGCTTTGCCTTTTCTCTTTTAAAAGTACTAGTTTAACCTTTTTATTTAAGGAATAAACAAACAAACACCACTTTTCAAATGATTTCTCAGTTATAATTCTGAGGTATAACATAACTCTCAGCTTCTCACACTAAAAATAAACAAAAAGGCTGTTAAGTTGTTCAGAGCTTCACCAGATAATGAAAACGCCATAACAAACTCTTTTTTCTGCGTCTTCGCACGTTCGCACGATCGCACAGTCGCACGATCGCACAGTCGAATGTGCGCACATTCATGCAGGAAAATTAATCAGAACAGCTTGTACTGCAAGCACAGAACATTCTAAACATTGGGGCTTTATTATTTAGAGAAAACAAGCTGGAAATAAGGAAAGGGGACAGAAAGACTGCTCAAAGCTGGCCAAGCTTGAGTAGGGGAATGACAGAGAAGGAGCGATAGTAAAAGGAAGAGATTAGAAGAGCAGGAGACTGTTGCAACAGATTTTTTTAATATTTTAGCTCACAATGTTCTCAGATTACCTCCAAAACATAGGCAGGTAATTACACATGCTCTGCATCCATGAGAGCATATCCAAGTTCGGGGGGCCAGTCACCGACCCTACCACAGGCGCCAAGTCACTCCTCTGCTCACAAACACTGCTGGTGGCTGAGGTAGTTCATGGACCATCCGTACCTGAGGGGATCTCAGAGAAAAGCTGGAGGGAGGGCTTCAGGAGTCTGGCACTCACGACCGTCCGACTGCCTGCTGTTGGGGGGGGTGGTCCAATTCCAGGCTGCCTTTTTCAGTTTGGCTTCCAAGTGTCTTGCTTCCATGCCCCCTATGTTCTATTGGTCTTACCCTATTGTGCCTCCCTTCTTCTTGGCCTATGGGACATTGGCCTGTGTGTTGGTTGGCTCATATGCCTTCCTGCTGGCTTTCTTCCCAGTGTCTGGGACACTGCTTGGAAATCATTCCATAGGTGTGGCTCACTGGCGGGAGATATCCCTGAAGAAGATAGGAGAGTTACTTACCAGTAAGAGAGATCTTTGAAGGACCCTCCTCCAGTGAGCCACAGTGTACCCTCCCACCTTCCTCCTTGGTTTGGTGGGTCTAGTATGGGTTTTGGACATCATCATTTCACCATGTTTACACTGTGTGGTACTAGGTTTTCTTTCCTGGTCATCATCACTCCCTTTTGGGGCTTCATCATGCCTGGCTTTGCTATTTATTGGTCTGGCATGACAGGCAGAACTGAGGAGGTTTGGGGCCACTCACGTTATACAAGCCCTGATGATACATGCCATCGTGGGTGGCCTGCTAGGCAACCGTTTCTGGATAAATCCAATGTGGATGACATCTATGTTCCCTAGATGTGGCTCACTGGAGGAGATTCTCTCAAAGATCTGGTATTACTGGTAAGTAACTGAACTTTATCCCACAATCATGAGTGCCCTGGAGTGCCATACTGGGATCATAAAATGGCTCCTTTGATTTTTCATTTCAAAACTAAATAATGCAGTTCAGGAAATTCAGTAATATTCGGTACTGTTGGAACTTATTTCAGTTTTTTCATAGTAATTCCTTAAGAGCTGTATCTTCTCATTTTCATAATGGCTCCAGACAGCAACAACTGAATTAATGAATGAACTGACGAACAAACAAACAAACAAACTGAAAGCTGCACATTAAGGCAATAAATAAATTGTAGTAATTTAAAAAAGAGGACTATAATAGGAATAGTACATTGTCATGTTATCACAGTTTACCAATTACATCTCTTAGTTTATCCTATCAACTTTTTAACCTAAAAAATTTGACCAATCACGTTTCTTAGTTTTTCCTATGCACTTTATAACCTTAGCAAGAACCCATGCCATAGCAGGCTTTATCTCAGCAACTGAACCATCCATCAAAAATTAACTAAAAATGTGTTAAAATTGTCAGATTGCATCTGTCTTTAACGTAATTTATTGTACTTGTAGTTATTGTTGTACATTATTCTCATTGTTAATTGTTTTATGTCGGGTTGCTCCTTAAAATAGGCCATTGGCCTAGTGAGCCTACAGTTAACAAAAGTTGAAATAAAAAATAAAATAAATCCACAGATAAGGCCTACCTGGGAAGGTAAGAACAAGGCCAAAAACTAACTTTCTTATGACACCCAATGGACTTTATCTGGTGCCTGAAACTTGCAGGGCAAAGGGCTTAGGCAGTTATAATGTGGCCAACCTGCAATGAGAAAAATGCCCCACAATGACACCCCCCTAGCACCTCCACTAGATGGAGAAAACTCAATCTTATGAATAAAATCAGAATGCAGGACTGACTATAGGCTAAATAATAATGATATGAGAATAGTTATTTAAAACCGGAAAAGAATCTACAGCTATCATCTCAAGAGAAAGTGAGTTTCATAAATGTAGTGCAATGCACCTGATGGCCCTTTGATCAATGAGCCATGGAATAGTATTTGAGCATTTAGAGTCAACCAACAGCTGAATTAAAATGTAGGAACATACCGAGTTATCAGATCAATCAGAAGTGAAGGATTCAGGCCATATAAAAATAATAAAAGTCATCAGTGCACTTATGATTAACCCAATATTGGATTGGCAAGCCAATATTGTGTTGTCAGGGCAGGAGACAGGGATGTAAGTAGACCTCCAAAAATGCTGCAGTGAGACTGGCATGTGGTCATGAATGAAACATACCTGATGGAGAAATTGACTTTTGAACTTCATCTCCAAGCTCAGCAAGCTATCAATTTATGGCATCCATGGATCTATGAACATTTGTCAACATAATGATAAATTTACTATGTCACTCACCTGTAACCTTGCAATGTTTCTTTGTTCACGAAATGACTCCCTCAGACTTTTTGTGTTGCCATATTGATATTTGTTGTATTATAAATGCATAATATGCTTTAAGTATATTAAAAATATTGAGGTAGAGAGTCAGAAAATGATAGCGAGTAGGGATCCAATTTTTTTTATTAAAAATATGCAAGTAGAGCATCTAACTTGTTTTTTCACTGTAGCACCGTATGATGACTGCTACTGCAATTATGCAAGTTTTTGAGTAAAAGAAAAAACTTGCTTGGCCATCAAATGATGAGGCAAGTGTCATGTTGTGTCTCAGGGTACTATAGCTAGTGCCCTAGGAGAAATATGTTAGCTTTTCTCTGCTTGAGTGAACACCAGATGACATTCTGCACCAGCTAATGTCTGTTCAGATTATTGCCAGAAATCTGTGTTAAAGAATCTTCACAATAGTCCAATCTGTTCTGGATGCCACAGTGCAAGAATAAATGTCTTGGCAAAGCTCGAGACAGTATGGGTAGCAGCTTCACAATGTTCTAAAGAGAAAAAGACAAAATATTAATGCAACAGATCCCCCCTCCCCCCCCCCAAAAAAAGCTCTTTTATTAGAGGCAAGTAATTTGGGTGGCATATTGAGATACCTTTTATATTGAAAATAGTTATAAGGAGCTATAATGGAAGTGGGAATTGCTGAGGGACAACAATCTTTTATTAGAATTAGAAGTAGAGATCTTAGCAGAGAACTTTATATGGTGGGGCAACTGCAATATAATTGAAATTGTCATTCATTCATTGAATATCTTTGTAACATTAATGAAATAGACATAAAGGGCAACAAGACACCCATAATGACCCCTGGTTCTAAACAGAAATAGACAGAATAGGGTCTAATCAAAAGGGATCATCAAAGAACCACCACCACTACCTCCGAGGTGATGACCAGGACTTACAAGGAGCACCTCTGCACTGTTCAAGTTAAAAGATAGAGAATGTATATGTCTACACTTTTGACAGACTCTATAACAGCAGTCACTGCTCTGGAGGAACTGGATGAAGATGCCAAGTGTATCTGGCTAGCAGATCTGAATAGGTTCATTATATGTATATATATTTGATAACTTTGTGCATTTGAACTTCTGTATACTAGTTCCACCAAACAATTAGCGCCATTTATGTGACTGTTCCTACTGATTCTTTGCTGTTCTTCTAGACCTACTCCGGGATTCCAGGTAGTCACAGACAAAGGATTTAATTTTTCCACAACTGATGATGCTTTTGTGTGCCAAAAAAAGAACCATTTCCAAGTCACAGTTCACATTGGGATGGCTGGGAATCCAAAATACCTGAAAACACATTTAGGGTTAAAGCCGATTGAAAAATTTCACTTGAACGTATTTGGTGTAAAGGTGAGTGTAAACAACTGAAATAAACAAACTTTTTCCCACTTGAAACCTTCTGCAAAGTGATTTTGTTTGGACAGTCTTCGTTTCTTATGAAACTGTTCACATGTATTGCTGTTGTCATAAAGTAAATTTGAAATTATTCCATGCTCTGTGTATGCTTATGGTCTGGTCCTTAAACCAAGGCTGTTTGACAGATCCTGTGTCAAAGTGCTCCTCATATTTACTCACTTGCCTGTCACTGGTGGCATTTTAATACAAAGACATCCCTTGAACTACACCCCAGAAAGCTGTGCTTTTCAGAAGAGACAACACTTTGAAAGTTGCTCTAGAATATTTTGCTACTGGCTACGTAGTATTATTATTTCCCATAGTGTGGTGGAGTGCATACGCCATCTCACTTCCTATAGTCTGCTAGAGAAAAGAAGTTAAGCTCCCACATCATAATTAAGCAATAAGTCATGACAGGGTGTGTGTTACTGTGTAATAACGTCATTCCTTGGGTGGGTTGAAGCACAAGGCGAAGCCAAGTGCTTCCACCACCCAAGGAGTGATGTTATATAGAGAATAATGGATGGGTAGCTAGTTAGCAGTGTTAGTGGCTCAGTAGGTAGCACACTCACCTCTGAGGCTGGGAGATCAGAGGGCTGTGGGTTCAGTTCCCACATCTGGCACTCGGGTTAATATCCCAGTACTGACACTGTAGTGCAGCATGAGAGGGGTGTTGCACTTCTGAGGTGCCGTCTTTTGGATGAGACGTTAAACCAAGGTCCCATCTGCCTGGATTAGTGGTAGTTCAGGTGGATGTTAAAGGTCCCATGGCACTTATCGAAAAGAGTAGGGAATTTCCCCGGTGTCCTGGCCAAATTTCCCTCATTCACTAAAAATACCACCAACAGCTTAATCTGGTTCAAGGTCAGTTGGCATTCATCTGTATCCTCTGGTCGTGCCTGAAAATAGGCAGGATTTTTCTAGTGCACTTACCCAGTCAACAAAATATAAATAAATAAATAATAACAAGGATTTTATACACCCTCGGTGGATGCAACATAAACCCTGAGAGCGAAGCTCTAGGGGTTTAGAAGGCATTCACCCAGAGGGGGTATATAAACCGAAGCCTAAACTATCTACCCATTTTTTATTTTGTATAATTGCTGGAGATAGTTTTTTTGCCACAGCAATTATACAAAATAAATGCATCTGTGATTGGAGCTGAACTGCAGACCGTTGGGATTTGAGCGTGGTCTGTGGCAGATGGGGTCCTGCTGAAAATCATTTCTTACACGCTTTTTTTTTTAAACATGTTTGATGGATAATACAGCTTTGTACCCTTTTATTTATTTGTCAAAAAAGAACTTACTGCAGAATCGGGCGCCAAGTCCTATAGACTGAGGAGGAGCAGGATGGCAGCGAACGGCACAGAAGCAGGAGTTCAACTGTTCACAGTTAGCATGGTACTCCGCAAGAGTAGAATGAGCTTATTTTTTTAAAACGCTTTGTTTATAAGTGTAAAAATGAGGGTTATTTTGTGGTACATGCTGACACCAAGTTTCAGACAGCGTGGCAAGTGGCAGACGCAGAGAGGAAGGGAACAGCCGGAGTCGGCGCATGCCCAGTACAAGGGAAACTGGGCGTGTGAATGTCATTATAACCAGCTGGTTATAACGCTGGAATAATAACCCAGTTTTCCTATGGGGAAAAAGCGGTAACCAGTTATTATTATACAATAACACACACCCTGGAGTGCCTTATTGCTATTATACAATGGCTCATTGTGAAATAATAATAAATAATTTAAAAATTGTGTTTTTGTTACATTTCAACTTTTGTTTTCTATGGATAACATATATATTGAAAAAAATGAGAAAAAGTAGTCCCCAGTAGGTGGTGCTGCTGGTGCATGCTCCCTATTCCTCTCATCTTTCTCTCAGGCTCTGTGTGTCCATCTTTGTATGCGTGGCCCCCCCACCCCCCGTGACTTCTTTGTGCCTAATGTCCTTTAGTTGCTCTGGTTTCCCTGACTACCCTGATAGCGAGCGAAGATTGACTGTTGCCATTTTTTCAATTGTGATCTGGAGAGCAAGTGCACGCTTAGGCAGTCACGTACAGTGAAAGGCATTTTGAATCTGTAAAGCCATGTCTCCGCTTGTACTGCTCATCCCTTCCGCTTAGAATCAGCAGTTGTTTGTCTTTTCTTGTGGTTCTCCTGGTACTGCTGGCATTTACCAGGAGTAGAAAGCAAAATGGGAAAATAAAACTTTGATCTGTAGGACTGTCACTGTGTTCGAGGTGGGATGTGGTGGGTCATGGTGCTATAGAGCCGCAGTTTGGTGGCACTTTTCTGTCATTAGCTGGGGTCTCCATAGTACTGCAACACTTTTATGATAGAAAGTGAATTTTATTTTCTTGTCACCATTCTGTCCCCGAACCGAGCAACTTCACTGAACTGCACGACCGGTAGTTACGGTTTGTGCATTTCATTCAAACTGCTCTGTTCAGGGAGGAGATGTTAGCAAGAAAATTGCATTTATTTTCTATCTTGAACTGTGATTGCCACAGCTAGAGATGGACTTGCTTGGCGGGGGGTAGCTGCAAAGGCTTCAGTGTGAGCTCAGAGGGACCTTTATTTTGTGGAGTGGTGGCATGATTTCTTCTGCTGTCATATGGTCATGTGTCTGACTGGATTTCATACAGTGATGTTATTGTTCAATAACATCACTGTCCCAGACACACACTGACCAATCAGAGACCAGCATTCTTTCATGCCATTGTATAATTTTCATTGACATATAGATAGACAGATAGATAGTGACAGGTAGGTAGATAGATAGATGATTAGATAGATAGATAGATAGATAGATTTTGATGGCAGATAAGGGCCTATGACCCACTCAATCTGTCCATTTACCCACATAGCTGTGCTTCTTCAAGCTTTCCCAGAGCTTGGTTGTCCCCTTCCCCCGACTACTAGGATCTCTTTATGCCTATCCCATGCACTCATAAATCAAGTAATTGTGTCCGCCCCAACCACCTCCATTGGTAGGCTGTTCCACCTGTCCACCACCATCTCCATGAAGAGGTACTGTCTCACATTTTCCCTGAACCTACCTCCCTCCAGTTTCATCCCATGTTTCCTAGTCCTGGAGCATCTCTTCTTGTGAAAAATTGAGTTTTCCTGCACCTTGTTTATTCCTTTGAGGTACTTATACATCTCAATCATATCCCCTTTCCCTCTTCTCATATCCCCTCTTTACCAGATAGACAGACAGACAGACAGATGGATGGACAGATGGGTGACTGGGCAGGTGGGCAGGTATGCAGACAGACATACAGACAGAGCAGGTAATGTAGCACTGATGTGTGACATACAGCAGAGCCAGCCAAGATGAAATGCAGTGCCTTGCAGTAAATAACATGCTACAAAATACGGCATAACAAAAGGGTTTAATTGCCTTTGAATTACAATATTCCCTGCAGCATACTGCAGCATTTTGCAGTAACACTGCAGGGTATCACATTACATCCTAGCTGGTGCCACTGTAGATGTGGCATAGATGTGAAATATACACACATATATATTTTTATAATTTTCAAAGTAGCCCATACAATGAAAAAATTTCCTTGGTTCTGAGTACAACAATGGATTGAAGCTATCAATAAACTAGTATTACATACTCTGCTTCCAGCATTACACATATGAGGGGCATTTTTACGTATTTTATATAGTAGAAATTGATCCTGCATGCACCTTACAGCATTGAATATGGACATATCCCAGTAATCTATAGTCCCAAAGATTGAGTCGGAGTGCAATATATTGCACTGCAAAACACTGCAATGTATAATGTTATGGTCTAAGCATCCCTTAACAACTTGAAAAATTTTCAAGAAAGATCTGCAGACGCTCATTCAGTAGCTTTCTCCTCACCTCCAGACGAATCCATTTCAACCCACAATTACTGACTCTGTAGGGACAGTAAGTCAAGAGTATTACCCTTACCTTGGTTATAACGTCCAATGGCAATTATCATTTTAAATAGCAACTTTGGTTAATGAGAAAATAGACAAACATGACTTACACCATGAGCTGCCCTAAACTATATTATATACACCAACCATATACATCAGAATTTTACTCACACAGTAATTTGAGCAATGGGTCAGGCTACAAGGACGCAAGTCATGTGGGAAGTGACCATCAATGCCTTGTGGCATCAGCCATCTTGAGACTGTCAACCACGCAGCTATTGCAATCCAACTGCCCATGGAGTCACCAAAATAGTTATTTCATTATTTGAAGACTGTCCACTCTCCATCTTAACTTTGCATATTATAAATACATCAGACAAATTATTCTGCAGTCGAACACTTCACTTTTATCTGATAATAAATCTGTCATTTATAGTTATTAATGCCAAGCATTAGATTCTACTTTTGACACACCCCTGTTTTAATCCCCTTCCTCAGTCGCTCCCTTCATCTGCTGGTGGGTGCAGTCTTTATTAGGTCCATACTTTTTCAGGCGTCAGCCGGGTTGGAATATAAGAAGGCTTTACATGCATGAGATAGTCACAATTGCGCAGGGAACGGAAGTGCATGTGCAACCCCCATTGTGTGCAGGCAAGACCTGACCGTGTTGAATACCTTATACCTCTGGTGGGTTGCATAACTGATGTCTGGGAAACAATGTATGGGTGTTCTGTCATCCAGACTCACTTATCTCTTAGCCTTAACAGCTGCTAAAACCCTGTCCTTAATATAAGGTCCACTGATCACTACCAGTACAGTACATGGCTGATACGTTGCAGTAAGGTGCCTTCTGGGAGTAATTCTGTAAGCTTTTACAATGTGTCCCAATATATCAGCCCCAATAATGTTCTTAATTAAATCCACCATGTAAGCTCCAATACCCTGATCTTCTGAATGCTTCAGTATGCCCAAAAAACACAAATGAACCAGTTGTATACTGTTCTCCATATGATCCATTCGTAAATAGAGAAGTTTGTTCTCCCCCAGTACACCTGTAACAACTCTGGCTATTTGATTCATTGTTTCAGCCAGTGATTCTGCAGTTGCTGTTGCCTTTGGTACTGTATCTAAAGTAGAAATTCTAGCTGCAAGGTTGTCCACTTTCTTACCCAGGTCTCTTATGGCTTGAAGCAGGATACTGTTCATTGATTATCCACTGCTCTCCACCATGTGGCTGGACCATGCTGTTCCTGCCTGTTTGAGTGGTTTGACTGATCTTGTGTGACCGCTGTCCTGAGAAACCATATTTTGGGGTTTCTCAAGCTGACTATTGAAGAAAAATGGTAGGGAAATAATCTTCTTGATGAACAGAACCTTCTAATCAGATCGGATTTAATATTCAATAACTTTTTACGGATTTAATTGAGATTGAGATAGTCACCCCAGAGAGCTCTCTAGAGAACATCTGTTCCTTTCAGCTGTTGACTCTGCCCCCTTGACATATTTTTTGACACATTCCTCTCCAGTGGTCAGAAAGGGTTCACGTATTTTCACAAGGGCATAGGATTCACACAGACATTCATATCAACTACAAAGGATCCCTGTCAGATTTCTCTTTGGTAGTGGGCACAAGATTAACTTTGATTAGTAGCCTGAGAGCTCCACCTTATCATGTGACAGGAACTGTCTGCAAAAATCAGTGCTTTGGTGGGGCTGCTCTGCGATGTTGATGCCTTGTCCAAAACATAGAGGTAGCTGGGCTGCTGTGGGTAGCCTCAAATGCACAACCATCATCGGGAGTTATGTTTACCATACAAAGAACCTGTTTGGCCCGCTTGCTGAGCAAGAAGATGAAGAAAAGCTGACCCTTGTGAGAGACATGATGACACATACAAATGGGCTGGCTCAGGGATATCTTGTGACGCCGTAGAGTACAGAAGTCAGATTTCACTTAGCACAGGAAGATAACAGATGCCAACTGGAAAAGGGGCTCATGAGCCCAAATCTTACCCTTAGTATGCGCAACTTAAAGTCCTGTGAGTGGATAAGGTACTATAAGTTTTAGCGTGAGACTGGAGAGTTTTTTTCTTTCTTCAAACTGTCTGTTTAACCTGTTTTTTTTGTATCCCCTAGCGTGTTTTAACCCTTTTGTATTTTAATGTATGTTCTGTAATCTAGTGTAAATATTTATATATTTAATATTCTCTGTTTGTGTAGTGTTTTTAGTACAGCTAAAATGTATTACTATTTTTTTTATTATCTGTTTACCTCCTCTCTCCACAGCCATACCTTCAATCAGGTCCTCCAAGGCATCAGGGCTGGCTGTACTTGGACCTCTTTCCTGGGGCCACCTCCACACTGCCTTGAATTACCCCCCAGTGGGGAAAAAGGGAGTGGTATCCCCTTACCATGCTCCCTTACCTGCTAATGTCTTTGTCAGGCACCTCCAAGGATCATCCAAAATGTGTGGGCTATGTGTCAGAGGCTGTCTCCAGGTTCGACTGTGCAGCATTTTTCCCTGCGTTGCTCCCATCTTCCTGAGGGCATTGGCACACTAGGGTCTCCAAGGTACGAAGGCACGTCACTATGTGACAGCCATCCCGGAACTCAGCCGACATCCTCCCCACTCATGGCATCCTGGAATTGCACCTCCACCTGTGGTCACCCAGGAGGTGGTATTGCAGTGGGGATGGCTGCCTTCCTTCCCTGGAGAAGGAGAGCAATCCTACAGATGCTCTGTCCTGCTCCCCCCAGTTGGCCTCTGATGACCCAAGTCTGCACCAAACCCAGGTCACTGGCATCGCGAGCTGTAGCACTACCACTGCACAGATGGGCGGGCCCCAGGTCAAATATATTATTGAACAATCTGGTGTTCTGCTATCAAAGAGTAAAACTACCAAGTATCAAAGTAACCTATGTCTGATACAGGAAGGTGAGAGGTTGCTGGTAGTGATTTAAGGGATGGTTCTGTGCTGAACAAAAAGGTCTTGCAATAGGTAAGCAGTGGCCAGTCATGAGAGAGGAACCAGACAGAGATACACTAATAGTCAGCCAGGTGATGGCAGCAAATGGCAACAAGTAATCATCCAGGCATCTGGTCACTCTTGTATGTGAGTTTGTGACTAAGCAATGGCAGCAGTATGGATAGCTGAGGTAGACAGAAAGAGAGAGACAGATAAATACGTTGCAGCCAGCCACAATGCAATGCAGTTACTTGCAGTAAGTGACATGTCACAAAAATAATGCATGATAAAAGGGCTTAATTGTCATTGAATTACACTATTCCATGTAGCCTACTGCAGCATTTTGTGATATATTGCATCCTTGCTGGCACCACTATGGGGGGGAGAGAGAGAGAGAGAGAAGTGAGAGAGAGAGGGAGGAGGGAGAGAGAGAGGAGACAGTGTGAGAGAGAGAGGAGGGAGGGAGGGGAGAGAGAGACAGAGAGACAGACAGAAAGAGAGAGAGAGAGCGAGCGGTGACCATGATTGGGCGACTCAATCATGGAGCCTGTGTTCTGGGCTACCTGGCAGGGTAGCAACGTTGTAGAATGGGTGATACGGCTGCAGAATCTAAGTTTGTATACATGTGTGGGAGGGACCACACCATATGACGGTGGAAGGAGAAGGAGGATATGGGGTGTGGTGGCGTCGGCTGTCGAGCTGGCCGTGGTGGCATGGTGGGTAGGGGCAGGCTAGGGTTAGGAGGGTTCTGGGTTGGGTCTGCTGTGCAATCACTTTTGCATTGGGTCCTGTTTTGATTTTTCAAGTTTACACCTCCCGACACCCCGAGTTGAGAATCTTTAAGTGGGAGGGTCCGGAGGCATAGCCCTCAAGATAAAGAAAAACTGCTGCGGTTTGTAGTCGCCGCAAGTGTACATCGCTGTTATTTTTTTTTGATGATGTACACTCGCCCAAACGGTGATCGCTATTCTGCGATCACTGTTATGACATAGAACCAATAGACAGACAGACAGAGAGACTGAATTTAATGTACAAACACAGAGAGATTGCTGGTAGAGAGCAAATACTGTGAAGAGTCATATTTTGTAACTAAAGAAAGCTAAGCAAAGTATTCCTAGAGGGAAGGTGTGTAATGTTACATACTGGAAACTCAGCTGGTGTGTCAGTCCTTAGCAACACTTTCTGACCTTTGTGAATCAGCACTGGCCCTATTTTGTCAATCCCACGATGGCTGCACTAGTGGAGTATGGAGGTCTCTGGTCATCATTTAGAGAGAGTGTAGGGCTATGAGAACAGATCTCTTTGTAGTCTTTTAGTCAAATCCTGCATACAAGCTAAAATAATAGTCATAAAAAGTATATTGTTCATCTAGTTAATGTTACAATGTGCAATACATATAATTTGATAATAAAATAATAATGTATACACATAGCTATCATTTTACATATGGACATACAATCACAAACTTATCGCACAGTCTTTTGGCCTAGGAAGATTTACTGATTTCTTTCCCATAGAAACATAGAAGTATGATGGCAGAAAAAGGCCCTTTGGCCCATCCAGGCTGATTATCCTGCTTAACCAGCATTCGCCCTTGTGTCCCATCCCTCCTCCCAATCTCACCCCTTAACCCTCTAAAGACAGCTACATGCCCATCCCAGCATGCACCAACATCCTTTACCGTTTTAGCATTCACAACTGCTTCAGGCAGACTATTCCATATTTCCACCACTCTTTCGGTGAAAAAATACTTCCAAGCATACCTTTTGAAATGAACCCCCTCTAATTTCCTTGAGTTCTACAACAATAGCTTGGAACAGCTAGGCCAACTCTTGCATCATCTCCACATGTGGAATGATGCCCCGGAACTTTAAAATGTATATTGAATTAAAACTCTCTGTGCTGGTTTCCTGCTATCAGCCTTTCCCTAACAGATCTTTAGCTTCGGTTTAAGAGAGTGGTTGCCCTGGATGGCTATGTGCTAAAGTTTCAGTTATTTAAGTTTTTATAAAGTTTTATTTATCATGGTTTTCTCTCTCTGATCTTAGTGCTAGTCTTACAAAAAAAAATGCTAGTTTTCTCAGTTCTCTCCCAGTTTCGAAGAACAGAGAAAATAATCGTAAAACCCACTCTTTACAAAGACTGCGCCAAAGATTAGTGGTATTTAATTAAAAAAATATTTTGGTTCCCTTTCATGATATTCCAGTTTAAAAACGTGCTTTCTTTTTTCACTTTTAGGCCTGAAATATTTTAAGGCTACTCTGGGAACTGTCACTGGCTCTCAACAACTGTGGTCACAGCACTCAGTTTCACTGCTGAACTGAAATTTAGAAGTCAGCTCACAAAGACAGTGGTGAACATTTAAACTGGATCTTAAAGACTGAGGTTGGACTGTTTACAGTGGTGCACTTCCTGGTCTCATGCCTGAGTCATGAAAGCCAAAAAAAAAAGACTAGGCCCGCTGATTAAAAAAAAAAAAAAAAGTGTAGTTAGTGTGGCATCAGTTTGCCTATGGTAGATAGGCAAACAGAGCATGACAAGTGTTTGGGGACTACTCAGGATTGGAAAAACTGTGAGTTGCTCCAAGTATTTTGTCCCAAGTCACAGAAAAGTAGACGGGGAAAAGGCTTTCACTGTGAGCTCCAGCCTTTCTGTCCATCTTGAAAGAGTGTTCCCCTGTAAAGGCTGTCTGTGAACCCTTTGGGAAACATGTCAGCAGAATCAGCTTCAAGTAAGGTAACAGCCTATAAGGCAGCATCCTTTAAGAAGCATTCAAAAGAAAAAAATCCATGTCTGAGGATCACTCAGATAAGGATAAAAAAGACAGAAAATGACTTGCTGACACACCAGCATTGGCCTCAAGCTTAGGAAAAGTCAGAAAAAAAAAGCAGATTGAATCTGAACCAGAGGAGACAATAACTCCTAGTCAGTCCATTGTGCTGCCTACAGAACAATTCAAACAAATGTGGGGACTTTTCCAGACCATAAAACAGCAGGCAGAAAAGTTGTATCCCTTTGCAGTTCCCAGTCTGGCTGAATACATGCCAGAAGAGGAGGAAGAGGAACCCATATCCCCTGATATCACTGGGAACGTGGACATCCGTTCCCCACCCAGAGTTTTAGAGGATTTTACATGTAACTCTGCTTTTTGAGACTAGGGGCGGAGCCTACAGCCATTTTGGGATCATTCAGTAGCTCTAAGAACGACTGATTGTGGAACCTTCCGAAAGTCCAATGGAGCTTGAAACCCTCCACCACGATCGGCCACTATGGAATAGCAGCCGCACTATTTTGGCTGTTACTTCTGCATTCCATGGCATGAACTGCGCATGCATGACTCGCACTCATGGGCAATTCTGCTGGTGCCATCATGTAGCGAATGGCAAAATGCCATTCATCGCAACTGTACATGCGCAAGTGCTGCAAATGTGCAGTTGTGTCACTGCTGCCAGCAACAAAGAAAATGCACTGACATTGGGGTCCCCAATCTGTGTGTCAGCATTATGTAGCCCCCCACTCATGTGGCACACTGGGAGCCCACCCTAGTGTGCTCAAATGTATTTTTTTCCCCTGCTGACATCAGGGTGCCCAATCCCTGTGTCGGCATCATGTACCCCCATCCCCCCCACTCATGTGGCATACTGGGAGCCCACCCCAGTGGGCTCAAATGTATTTCTTTTCCCCTGCCAACACTGGGGTGCCCAATTCCTGTGTCAGCATCATGTACCCACCCACCCCCACTCATGTGGCACACTTGAGCCCACCCCAATGTGCCCAAATGCCTGCTTTTTAATAAGACAGCTGGTAACCGAGAGGGCACCGGAGATGCCTGCCCTCCCAGCAAGGACAGCCTGGGTCGAGAGGGTCCCCCTCCCAGCCACAAGGAGAAAGGAAGCTGGTAACCGAGAGGGCACCAGAGACGCCTGCCCTCCCAGCAAGGACAGCCTGGGTCGTGAGGGCCCCCCCCAGCCGCAAGGAGAAAGGAAGCTGGTAACCGAGAGGGCACAGGAGATGTCTGCCCTCCCAGCAAGGACAGCCTGGGTCGCGAGGATTCCCCCCCAGCCGCAAGGAGAAAGGAAGCTGGTAACTGAGAGGGCACCGGAGACGCCTGCCCTCCCAGCAAGGATAGCCTGGGTTGCGAGGGTCCCCCCACCAGCTGCAAGGAGAAAGGAAGGTACGCGACTGTGCACTGCTTGTCTGTAGAGCCTGCTGGATCACTCAGCGTGTGGTCTAGGCCCCGCTGGCACTGGCGTTTGGTTGTTGCTTGGCGCCTTTTTTGAAAAAGTTAATCAGCCTACGCAGTAAAACGCTGAGGCCTTTAAGTCAGCCCAGATCTACAGATAGTTTTTAGCTACCTTTTTTGCACCACCAAACTGTTTCCAAATCAGTTACTGCTGTTACTTTAAGGCGACTTTTCCGAATCTACTTTAAACATTTATTGTTATTTGTACCAACCAACTGCTATAGAAGCCAATTTTTGCTGTTCCTTAAGTGAAGTCCTGCTTATTACTGCATCTTGTCTCCGAACTGCTTTAGAAACGTAGCAAGTATAGCTATTGCTGTAAATGGATTTTCCTGCATCTATTCTGCTTTTAGATGTGTATGTAGAAATAACCACTGCAGGCTTCAATAGTCCCTGTGCAAGTGCCAGTTTAAAGAGCAGAGCTTAGCATGCTTTAAGCAACGCTACTGCACCCCCCAAAAAAAAACCTGCCCTGTCTAGGAGCTCAGATACCAGTGGTCTGACTTTGCTCAGGGCCCTGATTATTCCTGCCCTTCCCCACTTGCTACCAGCCCTGCCCTAGCACACACACAATTGAGACTCACTACAGAATTAATTTGCACAATTCGGCCCACTCGGTGCAGCTCTCCTGCTGACTCGTTCAACTTACCTGTGTCACAACACCTCCCCAACAGTCCTTAAATAACCCTCTCTTTCTACTTTCTCCACAGCTGGTAACCGAGAGGGCACCGGAGATGCCTGCCCTCCCAGCAAGGACAGCCTGGGTCGCGAGGGTCCCCCCCCCAGCCGCAAGGAGAAAGGAAGGTATGCGACTGTGCACTGCTTGTCTGTGGAGCCTGCTGGATCACTCATCGTGTGGTCTAGGCCCCGCTGGCACTTTGCACCAGCTCCCCACCACCCCCACCACCACCCTTGGTCAGCTCGTAGCTTTATAGCTGTAGGCACGTGATCGGGTAGGTGATGCAACCAATATAGCCCACTTTTCCATTAGCAGGTTATCTGCTATCTCAACTAGTGGCCGCTACAGCCTGACTGTCTGACTGCCACAGACTAGAAATGACACTCCTGGCCCTCTCTCTGTTCCTTCTTGCCATTCCAATAGCCTCCCTTCCCCCAGCTTCTCACCCTCTAAGGCAACCATTGCCACATCTCCACTACACTGTCATAACTACTGAGCTATCGCGCTCTACCACACTCCCACAATTAGCTCCTACAGGCCCCCTTAACTGTCTACTCAAGTCTCCATTCTCCCCCTCTCTAACCCCGGGACTATCTGTGCTATGTTGTCTCAAGGCTAACTTGTACAGGACAGCGCCTTGCTCTTTTGACTGCCATCGCAAAACCAGGGCCACTTGGTACAAGTACTTATGACTTACAGCACTGCTCCTGTTACTAGCTGGGGATATAGAATCTAACCCTGGACCCACCCCTCCCAAACTACCAACCCCCCTGGCTCTCCCAAAGGGCCTGAAAATACTGCACCTAAACATTTGTAGTATCCTTAACAAAATCCCAGAACTACAACTATCAGTCCTAACACTTCGCCCTGACATCCTTATACTTTCTGAGACATGGCTCAAACCCCACCACCCAGATTCCTCTGCTACCATTCCAGGATACTCCCTAATTAGGCAAGACTGTATGGGAAAGAAAAGGGGAGGTGGCCTCGCCATGTACATTGCTGCCAAGCACCAATTCACCCCGGTCCACATCCCTACACCCTCGCCACAAATTGAGTCCCTAACTGTCAAAATGGCACTCCCATACTCCGCCCCAGTGTTTATAGCAGGATCCTACTGCACCCTAACACCCAATACCTAGTATACTAGACCATCTGGCCAACTTAAAATCCTCCTCACCGCAACAGGCTAGCTCCTGTCCTAGGGGACTTCAATTACAGCTGGCTTGCAAATGACTGTGCCAAACTGCGCTCCAAAGTAAACGCCCTGAACTTCACACAACAAATCTCCCAACCCACCAGGCTAAACCTAAAAACACACAACCACTCCCTCCTGGACTGGGCACTGACCACACACCCCCATAGGTCAATTGGAGCAGGCCTACTCCCCGACTCCCTAAGTGATCACTACATGGTTTACTTAGTCAGAAAAGTGCATAAAGCCCCCCCCCGGACCCTACTAGCCAGGTCTTTCAAGTCACTATCTCTAACACCACTCCTATCAGACCTGGCTATGGTAGACTGGTCCTTCATCCCACAGGCCCCTACCATAGACGTTGCACTAGACAGATTCAAAAATAGCTTCCTGAGTGTCTGGGACCAACATGCACCACTAAGAAGCACTAGAGTTAGGGGTTCCCGCCTACCCTGGATCTCCGCTGATATCATCAGCCAATGCCGCACCAGGGACCTGGCCTGGAAAAAGTACAAATCAACTAGCTCCCAACAAGCCCTACTAATTTATCGTTCCCATCGCAACTCCTGCACTAAATCGATTCGTCTAGCCAAACAGAAATACTTCGCGTCGGCACTAAGTGCAAATCTTAACCACCCAACCAACTTCTGGAAAACCATCAAATCCCTCCTAGCCATGCCTGTACAACCACCTACCCCAGCTCTATCAATCCTTGGCTCAGCCGTCAATGACCCATATGAAGTAGCCATGGCTTTCAACACCTTCTTCACCAACAGTGCAGCTTCTCTGGTACATAGCCTCCCCCTTTCCCACCCAAGACAACTACCTCACCTAAGTCGCAGAACACCTCCTCCCCCCCCTTCTCCTTCTGTCCTGTCTCCCCGGCCGAAGTCTACCAAGCACTGTGCAACCTAAACCCTAACAAGAGCAAATGCCCCTCTGGCATGGACTCCAGACTACTACAGCTATCAGCCCCCGCCATAGCCGCTCCATTAGCCGACTTGCTTAACCTCTCCTTCTTGATGGCTACAATACCCACCACTTGGAAGCTGGCAACCATCATCCCCCTGCCAAAGGGGGATGACCCCTCCTCTCCAGGGAATTACCGCCCCATCTCCCTTCTCCCAACTCTGGCAAAAATACAAGAACAATTTGCCCTTGCTCAGTTTTCCTAATACTTAGTCGATTCCTCCTTTTTCAGCCCATACCAATCGGGGTTCCGAAAATCACACTCCACCATCACCTCCCTACTAAGAGTTACAAATGATATTCTCTCAGGTATGGATAAAAGCCACATCACCTCGGCCATTTTCATCGATCTGGCCAAAGCTTTTGATACTGTCTCCCTCACATTCCTTATAGACAAACTAAAGGCTGCCGGGCTCTCCAACCATGCCACTAACTGGTTTTAGGCTTACTTGAGTGGCAGACACCAAGCGGTGAAAATTGGCCCCCACATATCTACCCCCCTCCCCATCTCTATGGGTGTCCCACAAGTATCAATCCTGGGCCCAATCCTCTTCTCAGTATTCCTAAATGAACTCCCACTAGTCTGCTCCCACTCAGCCATCCAAATGTACGGACGATACCATGATATACAACACTGGGTCCCTCCACCGGAAACAGTGCATGACCAACTTCAGCAGGACTTCAACGCTGTACAACACTGGCTTAGATCAAACCAGCTATTCCTAAATGCAAAAAAAACAGTCGCACTAACTTTTGGCTCGTAACCGAGGCTCTCCCAGCTCACCAATTACCCCCCATTCCTAACCCTTGACCTTTCTCCCCTAGAATCCTGTACCTTGTTCTGCTATCTGGGCATCTGGCTTGACCAATACCTAGACTTCTCAATACATGTTGAATCCCTTCACAAGAAACTGCATCCTAAACTAGGGGCCCTCTATCGTAACAAAGGCTGCATGTCCACCCCGGTCAGGCGTGAACTTGTACAAAAGATGATACTCCCGATATTTGATTACGGGGATGTGGTCTATGACGCCGCCTCACCATCAACTCTGGCCAGCCTGGACACACTCTTTCATTCCTTCTGCCGTTTCACACTGGAATGCCCAAAATTGACACACCACTGTGACCTATACAGCTCCCTGGCCCTTCCCTCACTCTCGGCCCACAGACTAATTCACTGCTCTAGAGTTGCTGTGAAATACTGGTCCCATACCCTTCCTCCCTACCTGGGTTCTACCTTAACATCTCAACCCCCATCGGTCTACTCACTACGTCACTCGGATACCAGGCTTTTCCAAATCCCTCTCATGCATACCTCTATGGGTCAGGTGGCGTTCAGATACTGATTACCAAAACTCTGGAATGACCTGCCTGCAGATATCCACCACTTCTCCAATCATAGACACCTCAACACCCACCTCCTCGAACATTTCCTTATGGTCTGCTCTTGCTCCCGGCCTACACAACCCTAGGCCCCCAAGTCCTACTGGTCTCCTCCACCGTGTTGATAACAATTTAAGCACTGGCACGGTGTGCACTGAGTTCGCACCTTTCATTGTCCCTCTCTTAAAACTGTAAACCTGTAGTGGATATAAATTTTCAGTGCTATGTATGGTTATTCACTGTGCTTGTTATAGTTTATATATAGGATCTGCATGTCTGCCCTAGCTACCTATTGTATAGTCTCTCATAAAGTGCCTGCTCTATGTAGAGATCATATGTGTATTGCTATCCATCACCTATGTCCCCTCCCCTGTTCTCCCCAGGTCGCATCTGGAAACGAGTGGTTCTCCGATCAGTATGCCTGCCTGGTTAAACTTTTAAATAAATAAATAAATAAAGAAAATTGTCCCCCAATGTGTCTTTACGTGTTTTGTTTTCATCTGTAAAAGCAAAATGGTCCTCATCATCATCCTAGTCCCTCCCCTCCCCACCCTCCCTCTGAGCACCCACCTCCCTGCATCCCCCATACCCCTTACTTACCTTTAGAGGTCGGTGCTGTCATCCTCTCTGGACCGGGACACATCTGCACTCTTCAAAGCCGAATCGTAAACTGAAGAATCAAAGATAGGCGTGCTATACTGCCATTCAATGAGGGTTTTCAACTTATGTTGATAAAACAGCCATTTTTTGGAATTTTGGCCCCAAATTTTCAACATGGAGTTCTTGGGACCCCACCCCATAAAAACTTTCACTGTCATTTCGTTACTCAGCCCTGAAAGGTGATTTCACAGTCACTGTGCAGAATCACCTTTTGGGACCACTTCATGAAATGACAGTGGCACTGTTCATGAGATGGGGTCCCAAAAAGCCCATGTTGCAAATTTGGTGAAAAAAATTCCCAAAAATGGTTGCATTATGAGCGTGCATTGCACAGTTTCTACACACACTCCTAACTTTGCCAATTTTTTATATTTTCTTGCCACATTTTCAACATTGCCATTTTTGCACACCTCCTTTTTAACAGTACAGCTGTCATTTATCACATCCTACCCGAAACATGTTTTCACACGTGTTGCACAGAATGGTGTGATCATTCTGTGAAATCACATTTTGGGACAAGTGAACAAAATGACACTGGCACTTTCATGGGGGGTCCCAAAAGGCTATGTTGAAAATTTGGTGCAACACCTCAAAAAATGGCCAAGTTACACCCGAGCGTTTAATAATTTCTATGCACACATGTAACTTTGCTCACTTGGCAGCTTGTCACAGCACTATCAGCTCTGGCCAGAGTTTGTTTTCAGAGGAATGGCTGAGACTATAAATAGCCCCACTGAAGAAACACAGGAGGAGAATGGTGAGTCTGCATTTCTCTACATGTTAGTGCTTACCTCTACAAAGAGGATTAGCATACCTATTCATATTACTTTCAAGAAAATGAGTGGAAAATGAGTAGAAAGATTTTGAAACTGCCATCCACCTGAATGACAGTTGACAACAAATAGAAAAAAGATATCAGCTCACCAGGTCTGCATCTGATTACCTTTACAAGCACCCAAGCCCTGTGGAATTCATTCAGACTGCTGCTTGTGAAAAAGTAATGACAACATTTTCTACAGCTCCACCAGATAAGGACTCCAGAAAAACTGATGCACTAGGAAAGCATTTATACTCATCATCATCTCTCATTATGAGACAGGCTGACTTTGTGAGCTACACTGCTCACTACCAGGAAGCCTTATGGAATAAATGGTGGCCTTCAGTGACAGCCTCCCTCTGATGACAGGCCACTGATATTACAAGTGGTGAAAGAAATGGTTTAGATGCAGCCAAAAAACAACTTCAAATGGCAGTTGGATGTTAATGACACTGCCACCAGGGGCCTGGCAAATGCAGTGGCCACCAGGAGGTATACCTGGCTAAAGACCACTGGATGGACTTTCCCTTGGTTTGCAAAACAAAGCTGCTGACTTCCCATCTGAGGGCACTTCAGTATTTGGTGACCAGGCAGAGTTATATGGATGAAGTTAATAAAAATTGCAACTTTCAAAAATGTAATGGAAAGAAAAGAAATAGGCCCTATGGAAGGTGAGGTATGGGAAGGGGTTTCTACCAAAGATGGTGTAACACTCAACTATACCATGCTCAGAGAGGCTCCTGCAGAGTAAGAGGTTTCAGAAGGAAGAGACAAGCCTGTGCCAATAACTCTCCACAGCCTAACTCTAATCCCTGATGAGTTAAAGGTCACCAAACCCCAGGAACCTCTAAGGAGATGCCTCTCACTAACTCCACCACTGGCAAACTATAACCACAGGCCAGTAGGTACTGGAGGTGGTGGTGGAGGGTCTCTCTTTTGCCCTTCTCAAACAGCCAAAACAAAAGAGAGTGCACAATTTCAAACCAAAAACAGAACAGCAGCAATTATAACTGGGAATGCAAAACCTGCTGTCTCAAAATGCAACAGAGGAAGTGCCAGCAAAAGAAACAGGGAAAGGATTCTTCTCCAGATACTTCCTAACAAGAAAGAAGTCAGGGGAGTGGTGGCCTGTGCTCGACCTGAGGCGTCTAAACAGGCACTTAAAGAAGGAAACAGTCAGAATGGTCACCTGCAAGTAATAATTCAGTCACTACAATGAGGAGACTCTCCTCACTGGACCTGAAGGATGCCTATTTCCACATTTCAGTGAGGGAATCTCACAGAAAATACCTGAAGTTCATCGTAGGAACACAGGTTCCAGTACAGAGCAATGCCATTTGATCTCACATCTGCCCAAAAAGTGCTCACAAAGTGCATGACTGTAGAGGCAGCAGCTCTAAGGAAAGCTGGTGTCACAGTTTGTCCAAACTTAGGTGACTGGCTAGTTTGTGGAAAGACAAAAAGGAAAACAGAGGAATCATCATAAAACATAATGGGCATGATGGTCAGTTTGGATTTCCTCCTGAACAGTGGCGGATCCAGGATTTTACAATGTGGCGTGCTGAAGTGGTACGCATACATGATGTGCAATTTTTGAAATTTTTTTTATCCTTTACATTGTCTGCAATTGTCCTTTTCCTTACATTTGTGACAGAAAATACAAATGTAATTTATAGTTTTGAGTATAAACTTTTGTACAATCCATAAATCAGACTTCTTCAACAGACTGAAATGCAACAGCAGCAAGCAAGTAAGTTTCAATGGGGGGGGGGGTGCAGCTGCACCCATCGCTACCACCTGGATCAGCTACTGCTCCTAAACATAGAGAAGTCCACACTGGAGTGAGTACAGACCTTAAGGTTCATAGGTGCAGAACTAGACACAGCACATGCCAAAGCATTTCTGCCCTGAGGAAGAGTCCAGACACTAGTGGCTTTTGCAGGCAGTTTCCAGATAAGAACAAAAAGGTCTGCACAAGAGTTTCTCAGACTTGTAGGTTACATGTCACCAACCACAGCAGTAGTCCCATGAGCAAGGCAGACTATGAGGGACATCCAGTGGTACCTAAGAAAGTACTGGTTTCAGCTGAGAAAGCCTCTGACCACCACGATCCCAGTAAAAGAAACCCTGGTGCAATCCCTACAATGGTGGAAGTGCGTGGACCATTTGAGAAAGGGAATGCCTTTCCAGCAGAAGTCTTGCACAAAGGTGCAGATGATAGGTGCTTCCCTCCAAGGATGGGGAGATCACATTTCAGACCTGACAGTCCAGGGTACTTGAAACAGGACAGAGTCACAAGAACACATACTCCTGCTAGAGATCAAAGCAATGTTCCTAGCAATTCAGCAGTTTCCAAGTATTCTAAGTGGTCAAGTCCTGCAAATCAGGACAGACAACACAGCTACCATATACTATATAAACAAACAAGGAGGAGCCAGCTTATTGAAAAAAGCACTAAAATCTGGCTTACACTCTGCAAACACAGATATCTGCAGTCTATGTAGCAGGAAAAGACAATGTCCTGGCTGATTCATTCAGCAAAATTGGGACAGTGACCCAGGAATTGTCACCAAAGAAGTCAATGGTTGTGACAGTCTTCAAACACTGGGGACTGTCAGACATGAATCTGTTTGCTTTATGACAGAACAAGAAGCTGCAGCTGTTTTGCTGCAGAGTCCTATCTTGGGGTATATACTCTCACAATGCTCTGAGCGTCCACTGGGGGAGCAAATTCCTGTATGCCTTTCATCCACTCCCTTTACTACTGAGAGTGCTCTTGAAGTCAAGATCACACAGGGCAATCATGATTCTGATAGCACCAGACTGCCCAACACAGTACTGGTACTCTTTCCCTCTGCAAATGTCCAAGAAGAATTATGATCTGCTCATGTGCAGAAACATGTAAACTCAGTTCAAGGGTCTGCTGATGCATTCAAACCTGACATTCCTTCACCTGAGAGCTTGGTACCTGAAACCCTAGAGTTTTCTGAACTAAGCCTGTCAACACAGGTGCTGGAAGTTTTGAAAGTAGTCAGAAGCCCATCTACTAGGAACACCTGTATAGCCAATTGGAAAAGATGTTCCCTTTGGTGCACCAGGAAACAAGTGAATGCATTGCAATCAGATATCCCACTAGTCTTGAACTATGACATGTACTTAAAATCACATAGTTTAAAACAAGTATCTCTAAAAATGCATATTTCAGCAATTGTTGCATATCAGTCCAAGACAAATAGAAAATCCTTATTGTTTCACCCAGTGTTCAAAAGCATTGTCATGGGGCCAAACCACACAGACCCTTCTGTCCGGAGACCAGTCCCAGTATGGAATCTAAATTTGGTAACCTCAAGGTTACCATTTGAGTCCATGGCTTCAGCAGAACTAAAGTCGATCACATGGAAAACTATACTCCTTGTGGCTATAACTTCCATTAGACAAATCAGTGAACTTCAGGCACTAATATGGAACCTGAATTTTTGGTGTTCCACTAAGAAAAGGTAAGGCTCAGAACACATAATACCTTTCTCCAGAAAGTAGTGTCAGTGTCATGTGAATCAATCAATCACTTTGCCTGCTTATTTAAAACACACACACACATGCACGCACGCACGCATGCACATACACATACACACACACACACACACACCCACCAGTGAGAGTGAATGAGCATTGTACTGCCTTAACATAGAGGGCAATAGGTTTCTACATGGGCAACACTGAAGTGACAACAAGCAGCTGTTTGTCACATATGAAGAGGTGTCACAGGTATGCCCAGCAACTAAACAGACAGTATCAATATAGATAATATTAACTATTTAATACTGTTACATATTAGCAGGGAAGATGGCTGCCTGAAGGTATCAAGGCACATTCCCCAAGGGAAGCACCTGGATCTGCAGCAGCAAGGAGAAACATACTACTGGATGAAATCTTTAGGTATGCAACTTGGACAGCACCCAAACATTTATTATACATTACAGGTTTGACATCCAGGCTACAGAGGATGCCTGATTTGACATCTCTGTTCTACAGAATCTATTTCCCAAGTAATCCTAAAACTGTCAAACCCAGGGTACTGCATGGAGTCTGCAAGAGTTGGACTAGCTGTTCTAAACTATTGTTGTAGAAGGAAAGGATACTTAATGTTGTATTTGCCTTTTTTTCTAAATAATTACAACTCACCTTTCCCTACCTCCCCTTTCTATGATTATAATATAATAGGTTAGGGTAAATTAATAGGGTCACTATAGCACAAGCTTTTCAGTGGACCTTAGCCTGTGTTGTTTACATGTTCTTGTTTACTTATGTCTTTTGTAGCTTTATTTGTTAAATAATTGTAATTGGAAATATGTTTTCTATTTTCATTGATTTTTAAGTTGTGTCTCGGCTACAGCTGGGCTCTTCAACAAGAGATCTGTTAAGAAAATGCTGCTTGTGCAAGACTAGCAGAGAGAGAGAGAGAGAGAGAGTTTTCATTTAAAAACCATTCTAAGTTCTGGGGTACAATTCCACAGGTGGAAATGATGCAAGAGTTGTACTAGCAGTTTTAATTGTTATTTTCTGATGCTTTTGCAGCCTTCTGCTGCGAAAGTGAAGGAGAATTGGTACTGCTGATGAGGAAAGGAAAATGTTAGCCATGCAATTTAAGGTATAAGATGAACTTTTATGGGTACTACACATATACATACCATGAAATTATGTGGACTAATACCAACATTCAGAGAAAACTGCAAACATTTTTTTTTTATTTTATTTTTTAAAACCATAATAAAATGTTCATGTCAATATTTAAAAAGTGCATCAATATCCCTTATTGTTTTGGAAAAAGTATATTGATAACATTTGATTTACCAAAAAAAAACAGTTCTGTCATGATGTAAATATGTATCTCAATATACAGTAGCTATTGAAAACTGCCCGTTTGTTAATACTGATAACATATTTACTATTGTTACATAGTAATGATATAATAGCAACACAGTTTCTGAATGGCTGAACTCCATACTTTCATTTAAACAAAAAAATCTTTGTAGCCCCAACAGTTCCAGAGATAGACCTTTCAAAAGATATTTCATTTAAAATGTGACAACTTTAGAACCATTAGGGCTAGAGACTTAATTTTCTTTAAATGAAAGCTTGGAGTCATTCAAGTAGTTATATCATTAATATGTCACTATGGTGACCATATATCAACATAAAAAAACCAAAATGTTTCATATTGATATAAAAAACAAAATAGTTTGCTACATTTTTAAAGTCCTGTCATTTTTACCATGTTTTATTGACATGTACTGTATAGATTGCTTAGAAGAAAGGCAGCCTCTACAGAAAAGATTGTATTTATTCTTAAGCAGAACAACCACTAGTATCTGCTGACCATTTCAAAAAATAATCTTATATGATATTTTTATGAAGCTTGAAACTACATTTTGAAAGCTATAACATTAAAACAGTCAATATAGTTCTGCTGTGATGCTACATGCATATACAGTACATGTCGATATAATGTTGGCCTCTTGCCTTCCAATTTGCCTGGGGTGTGCATTACTTCTCTAGAAACGCATCCCCTGTTATAGGTTATTGCTTACATAACTATCTTATTAATCCCTTGCAGATACTGTATTTATAAGTTTCAATCATATCAACCTTTTCCCTTTGAACTTTTAGGTAGTACATATCATGTTCTTTTAGCCACTCCTCGTAAGTCATATCCCCCATTCCCCAGATCATTTTCATTGACCTATGCTGCATTGCTTTGACTCTGTCTTGATGTCTTTGGAACGTGTGGATTTCAAAACCTTGTGCAATGTTCTGTATAGCAGAAAGATCACTTCCCAGTTCCTACTATTTATTCCCCTCCCTATGCACCCTAACATCTTGTTTGTCTTTCCTACTGCTTTATTGCACTGTTCGGAGGATTTAAGATTTTCCAATATTATTACCCTGAAATCTTTCTCTTCTAATGTACTTGCTAGCTCCAGCTCCCCATCATACAGTATATTTTGTTTTGGGTTCCATTTTTCCAATCTGCAGTACTTTACATTTATTTGCATTAAAGCTCAGCTGACAAGTTTTGGACCATTTTATCAACCTTTCCTGGCCCTCTGTTAGTGCTCTTATCCCATCCATGGTATTGACCCTCAAGCATATTTTAGTGTCATCAGTGAAGAGACAGATTTTGGTGTGTATGCCCTCTCCTATGTCGGATATAAAATGCTAATGTTTTCTCTTTAAAAAGTTTCCTTTTAAGTACAAGTAATATATCTTTATTTCTTTTTAGATTGGTGCTAGATAACTTGCCCTTAACTAGCCTTTTCAGTGCATAATTATTTTCCTTATTTGTTGTTACACAGTATAGGGGAATAGGGCAAAAGAGACAGGCCACTTAGAAGACACTAGTGAGAACATTTTCTCAAAGTGTCTGCTCATAAACTTTTATTTAAGTACACATTTCTTACCAATTGTCTTCACAAGACCCTCGTTATCACTTTTTAGTAGGGATATTAATTTATTTTGATCTTTTCTCTGAAGCTTTCCACATATTGTGTGAGCCATTACTCCCTTACATAGAAACATAGACATAGAAACATAGAAACATAGACTTTGATGGCAGGTAAGGACCACTTGGCCCACCCAGTCTGCCGATTTCCCTACCTATTGGACAAGCTACAGATCCTAGCTAACCAACAGTCTACTTCTTCCTAACCCCCACATTGCTTTATGTATGTCCCATGCATCCTTGAATTCCAGCACTGTTTTTGACCCCACGGACTCCTCAGGAAGGCCATTACATGCATTTACCACCCTCTCCATGAAAAAATACTTCCTCACATTGCCCCTGAGCTATTCCCCCTCTGTCTTCAAATTGTGCCCCCTTGTTCTTGCACATCTCTTTTTCTGAAAGATGCTATCCTCTCAAACTTTGTTGATTCCCTTGCAGTACTTAAAAGTTTCTATCATGTCACTCCTTTCCTCGAGGGTACACATGTTACACTCCTTTAATCTCTCTTTGTATGGCTTCTGGTGCAGACCCTGCACCATTTTAGTTGCCCTCCTCTGGACTGCCTCCATCCTGCATATGTCCTTGTGGAGATGGGATCTCCAGAACTGCATGCAGTACTCCAGATGCGGTCTTACCAACTGTCTGTACAGAGGGATAACAACTTCTGATCTTCTACTGGTGATGCCTCTCCCTGTGCATCCCAGTATCCCCCCAGCCCTCCTTACTGCCTTCTCACATTGCTTGCTTACCTTTAGGTCATCTGATATGATTACCCCCAGGTCCCTTTCCATTTTTGTTGTTGTTAGTATCCCCCCCCCCATTGTGTACTCTTTCCCTGGGTTTTTGTTTCCTAGGTGCATTACTTTACCCTTATCTGCATTGAATCTAAGCTGCCATACTTTTGATCATTCCTCCAACCTTGCCAAGTCCCTTCTCATCCTTTTCACCCCCGTGTTTCAACTCCTTGTTGCAGATCTTGTCTTGTCTGCAAAGAGGAATACTTTTCCTTCCAGTCCCTCTGCAATGTCACTTACAAAGACAATAAAAGGACCAGTCCCAGTACTGAACCCTGTGGTACCCTGCTAGTAACTCCCCTTTCTTTGGAGTGGACTCCATTTACTATTACCCTCTGTGTCCTGTTGTCCAGCCAGTGTTTTACCCAGGATACCACCCTAGGACCCACTCTTAGGCTGGCTAACTTGTTTATAAATTTTTCTATGCGGGACTATGCCAAATGCCTTGCTAATGTCTAGGTAGGCCATGTTCACAGCCCCTCCCTGGTCTACTACTTTGGTCACCCAGTCAAAGAAATCTATTAGATTTATCTGACATGACCTTCCAGGGTTTTAAATAATTGATTAACAGTTTTTTCTTGGGACAATGCTAACTGTACAGAAAGCTTTTATATAGGTTTTCTAGAAGTGTTATGTTTGTTAAACACAGTGAGGCAAGTGCTATGCATTTTCACAATGTTTTAGCACTTTTATAAGCAAAACGCTAATCAATTTTTGGAGTTAAATAAAACCCTGCCTTCTTGCTATGAATCTAAGCTGCCTTGGGTCCTGTGCCCAGCTGGCCTCTAGGCACTCAACAATGCTTTCTTTCAGAAGTGATTCCATCATTTTTCCTACCACTGAGGTCAAACTAACAGGTCTTTAGTTTCCTGCCTCTGTTTTGCCCCCACTTTTGTGAAGGGGAATCACATACACCCTCCTCCAGTCCTCAGGTACCACACCATTCCTTCATGATTTGTTAAAAAGGGTAGTCGATGGTGTCACTAGTTCTCCCCTTAGTTATTTTAGAATTCTGGGGTGAATCCCATCAGGTCCCATTGCTTTGTCCACCTTCAGTTTTAGGAGTTCTTTCAGAACCCTTTCTTCTGTGAATGGACTTGTATCAACTCCCCTATCTAGGGTGTGCTTCTATTGATTGGATTCGGTAACTCCCCATCTCTTCTTTTGTGAATACTGAGCAAAAGTATTTGTTCAGTATCCCTGCTTTTCACTGTCAGTATCCCTGCTTTTTCACTATCACCCTCTGCACACCCACCCTCCCCTTTTTTAATTCCTTAAACTGTTTGCATCTTACATTATAATGTGTAACATTTTCACTTTCTCCTCTTTCACAGTAACAGCATTAGCTAGAGAATATATCCCAGTAAGTCTACAGTAGATATATCTGGATATTTCACAGGAAATCTCCATTCATTTCAATGGTTTTATATCCAGATATATCTAAAGATTGACTGGGGCATGTCTCTGGCCAGTGCACTCCTTCAGCTTGACACCCCGATGACGAAACATGAAAAAAGACCATTATGGCGACAGTCACTGTAATGGTCCTTTTCCGTGTTTTGCTTTCTCCAAGTGGTTTGCCCCCTCCCTGGACCAACTCCAACCTGGAGTTGATAATCCTAAAGTCCGGGGGTGTGGGAGGCACAGTCCCCCACAGAAAACACTGGTAGATTGGGCAGCACAATATCTGCGTCGGCACTGTGCCGTTGCTGTGTGGGAGGTCGGCATTTTCACAGTCGACCTCGCTTGGTGCTTCTGTCTCTGGCTACCACTGTCAATGTTAAAGAGGAGAGGGAAACTGTTCTGATATGTAGCAGCTTGTTATGCTCCTGTTGCCAGAAATGATAGTCATACAGTACTGCTAAATGATCCAGATTCAAAGTAGAATGGTGTTACATAGATACAAAGATAAATAGACACTGACAGTAGAAAACGACTCTTGGCCCATCCACTCTGCCCACACTACCTAGCTATTCTTTTTTTTAAACTTTAACTTTCTTGTTTTCCTAAGCAAATGATAAAGACAGATCACACATGAATGTCAAACATTATAAAGATACTGATAACATACAGAGTGTTACACATGTGAAACTATATACAATTGTATCTAATCCTACCTGTTGTCAGCATCCGAAAGTTGATAATGTGGGTTCAAAAAGTCCAAAATAGTCCAAATACATGGGATGCACGAACAGGGACAGGCAAAGCAGTAACCTACAAATATCTAATAAATGTCCTATTCATAGAGAACCTACTTATTTATTTATTGAATTTATTTACTGAATTTTGTTGACCAATTAGGCCTACTGAGATTAGAAGTTCCTTTTTTCAGGGGCAACCCAGGGGTGGTATACAGATGGTAACCACTAAAATTGAACCAGATTAAGCTGTCGCTGTTATTTTTAGTGACTTATGTAGGTACAAATGTAGATATACCTTGTGAGACAGCCCCAGCGAAAATCAACCATTGTTTGTAATAACATTTGTAACATAGCAAGAAATTGCCGTCATTAAATTATTCATACGTGATAGAAGAGCAAAGAAAATGAATGAGGAGTAGAGAGCAGAAAAAAGGAAAAGGAAAGGAGGAAAACAAAGAAAAGTATGCACAGCAATAGAATGGAGTGTATAAAAGCATGAGAGCTCTACTCTATGGCACAAAATCTGAATAATGTGATAGTTGATAAAGTACCCATTTTCTACATTGAATCTCAAACTGGAGTAGTTTATCCATGTAGGTGTACGTCGTTGCATTCCACATTATAAATATCTAGCATTATGGCTGTCCAGCCCTCCAGTGTAGGAATTTGAAAAGTATGCCATAGCCTTGTGATAGCTTTTTTAGTGGCTTTTGCTGATATAAGCAGTAATCGGACACTCGTGCAGTCTAAAAGGATACCTTCCAGTGGAATTGCTAGCAGAAAGAGGGAGGAGGTAGTTTCCCTAGAGCAATCAAATATGTCATCCAACTGTTGTAAAATAGCCTGCCAAAATGGCTGAAGATGTGGACAGGCCCAAAAGATATGGGATGTGTTTTCCAAAAACTGACCACACCCCCTCCGGCATTTGGCCAGTCCCCCTCCTGCAAACGTAGCCACTATATCAGATGATCTAAAAAATCTGTAGTGGCATTTCCAGGAAAACTCCCTCCAATAGGTAGAGGAAGTTAGTTAGTAAGCAGAAATAGCAAATTGTTCCAGGTTTCTAAGGTGTGAGTGGCATCCAGTTCAGAGTTCCACCTTTGTAGAATTGAGAGTGTGGAATCTCTGGAGGCTTCCTGGATTGCCTTATAGGCATGGCAAATTATATTTTTTCAGGTATTGTCCTGTGTAGGAGTTTAAGAAGTTTAGCTGGCAAGCAGTGGTAGTCTACAGGTCTCTCTCCCAGATATGATCTCAGCTGTTAATAGTTGTAGTGATCTGTTGAGGGAAGATGAAAGGTGGTTTGCAGGTTTGAGAAGGTTAGAGTCCCCTGAGAGTCTGAGAATTGAAAAAAGTAACTGAGTCCCAGCCTAGCCCAGCTCCATAACACCCCATCTGTCCTAATTAGTGGGTAATTGTACCATAGCCAAGGGCTCGAAGATAAAAATGGTGAACCGGTGAGATATGTTTTTGAGGCCATTAGCCACTGATGAAGAGTTGTCGCTGTATACTGATAGAATTTGGATGGGGAAAGCAGCCTGGGGTATTATTAAATATATTCTTATCATAGTTGTATAAGTCATTTAATGTGAATTCAATCTGCTTCCAATAAGGCTGCATGAAGGGAGCAATCCCATGTACAAATGGTACTTAAGTGAACCACTAAAGCATACCATTTTAAATTAGGAAGATTTACTCCTCCTGTTTCCCATGTCAGATGTAGACTAGAGAATCTCATCTAATGGGCTTTTCCATTCCAAATAAAATGAGAGATCAGTTTATTACAGGCTCTAAAATATAACTTATCCGGCATCAGGAGATGAATCTGTAAATAATATAAAATTTGGGGAAGGGTATTCTGATGAATAGCCTCTGTTCGTTGGAAAAATCTGAGGTAATGTTGAGACCATTTAGAGAGGTATTCCATGACTTGGTGCAATCTCTCAAACGTATGAAAGATGTCCTAAACCCGTGGATCAAGTCCTCAGAGGAAGTGATGGTGAAAAGCAGCTCATTGGCAAAACACAAAATGTTATATTCCTATCCACCCAGGGGGATTCCCAAAACCAGTGATGTGGTGTGGATATTTATAACTAGGGGTTCAAGTTATAGGGTGAAAAGGAGGGGAGATAAGGGGCACCCTATGCATCCCCTGTTCCAGTGGAAATGGTTCCGACATGAATCCATTAAGTCGTACATAAGCTTGAGGGGAGGTGTAGATACTCTGCATGGTGCTAATGAAATCCTGTGGAAAACAGGGTGACCCATAAAAAAAGCCAGGTCACCCTATCAAATGTTCTCAACATCAAGGCTCAATAGAGCAGCTGCACTTTATATATTGCGAAAGTGCAGTAACAGGAGGGTCCAACTAACATTATCATGATCCTGCCTACAGTGCACAAAGCTGAGCTGGTCCAAGTCTATTAAAAGGGGCAATAGGTACCCTAGTCCTTTGGCCCAGATGGACATACATATTTCATAATCATAATTTAAGATTGATATTGGCCTGTAGGAAGGGGCATGATGGGGGTCCTTGTTAGGTTTAGAGAGAGCAGATATCACTGCATAATGCCAGGATGGGAGAGGGGATTTCTCCTTGTTGTAAAGCATGAAAAACTGGGAGGAGAAGAAGAGGCACCAGATTAGTCCTAAATTTCTTATAAAATTCTGTCGGATATCCATCAAGACTGGGGGGCTTTTCTGGGGAGAGAATCCTGAATCATCCAGAGTATATCCTCTTCCTGTATAGGCGCCCACTAACCTCTGCACTTTAGCTGCCTGTAATTTGGGGAGAAGAAGTGTTGGCAGATAAGCATGAATTTGCTCTGGAGATGCCTCTTGCTCTGCAGCATAGAAACACATAGAAACATAGAAGTTGTTGGCAGATAAGGACCACTTGGCCCACTAAGCTTGCCCAAAATTCCCTACCTATAGTGCCTCCAGAGACCCTTGGACTCTGGCTAACACCCCGCCTCTTGCTTCTAAGATTCTCTTGTGTCTATCCCATGCATTCTTAAATCCTGTGACTGTTTTAGCCCCCACCACTTCCTCTGGAAGGCTGTTCCAAGTGTTCACCACCTTCTCTGTGAAGAAGTACTTCCTTATGTTTCCCCTAAGCCTCCTCCTCCAGCTTCATATTGTGTCCCCTTGTCCTTGAGCATCTTTTCCTTTGGAAAATGCTCCCTTCCTGTACATTGTTTATCCCTGTTACTAACAGGGATAAACATTCAAGTACCTAACAGTGTTAGGTACTTGAATGTCTCTATCATAGCCCCCCTTTCCCTCCTGTCTTCCAGTGTGTACATGTTTAAATCCTTGAGCCTCTCTTTGTAGGGCTTTGGATGCAGACCTTGCACCATTTTGGTTGCCCTCCTTTGTACTGCCTCCACCTTATGTATGTCCTTTCAGAGATGGAGCCTCCAGAACAGAACACAGTACTCACAGTGTGGTCTCACCAATGACCTATACAAGGGCAATATTACTTTCTTCCTTCTGCTGGTGATACCTCTCCCTATGCATCCAAGCATTCCACTAGCTTTTCCCACTACATTGTCACACTGTCTAGCTACCTTTAGGTCTTCAGAAATGATCACCCCCAAGTCGCTTTCCTGTTTTGTGACTGTTAGTACCTCTCCTCCAATTTGGTATGTTGCACCCGGGTCCCTGTGCCCCATATGCATGACATTGCATTTTTTTGAGTTAAAACCTAGCTGCCAAACTCTTGACCATTCTTCCATTTTTTTTTAAAATCATCTCTCATTTTATCTACCCCCCCCCCGGTGTGTTCACATTGTTGCAGAGCTTTGTGTCATCCGCGAGCAGGCATACCTTCCCTTCCAATCCCTCTGCAATGTCACTTATAAAGACACTGAAGAGGACCAGCCCCAGTGGCACCCCACTAGTCACTTTGCCTACTCCAGACTGGGTGCCATTTACTACCACCCTTTGACTCCTATTGCTCAGCCAACTTCCAACCATATTACCACCTTTGACCCTACTCCTAGGCTCCTCAGCTTGCTTATCAGCCGCCTATGTGGAACTGTGTCAAAGGCCTTGATGAAATTCAGATAGACCACGTCCACCACCCCTTCTTGACCCACCTCCCTTGTCACCCAATCAAAGAACTCAATCAGGTTTGTCTGGCAAGACTGCCCCTTGTGACACCATGTTGCCTCGGATTCTGTAGACCATTGGCTACCAGGTAATACCCAATCCTTTTCTTTAGTAGCAATTCCATCACCTTGAAACACAAACATAGAAACATAGAAAGTGACAGCAGATGGGGACCAAAGATCCATCTAGTCTGCCCTGAGTGCTACCCCCCCCTTAGAATTTCTTAGAGACACTCTCCTTATGCCTATCTCAAGCAGATTTGAATTGCCCTACTGTTTTGGAGTCAATGACTTCTGCAGGTAGGCTATTCCATGGAGCCACCACCCTTTCCATAAAGAGGAACTTACACATGTTACCCCGGAACCTCCCACCCCTTAATTTCATTTCATGACCCCTTGCCCTTGTGGAGCTATTGATCAGAAAGAATTCCCACGTAGGAACTCTGTTTATGCCCTTCAGGAACTTGAATGTCTCTATCATGTCACCCCATCTCTGTGCTGCTCCAGTGAGTACATGTTGAGTTACCGTAATCTGCTTTCATATGGCGATTCATGGAGCCCTTGTACCATTTTTGTTGTCCTCCTCCGTACTGTCTCTAGTCTATCCACATTCTTTCTGAGATAAGTCCTCCAGAACTGTACGCAGTACTCAAGGTGGGGCCTTATCAGGGTCTTGTATAGTGGCATGATCATTTCCCTCTTTCTACTTGTGATGCCCCTTCCTATGTATCCCAGCATTTTGCTGGCTTTTTGCACTGCTTTTTCACATTGTCTGCCCACTTTTAAGTCATCAGAGATGATGACCCCAAGATCCTGTTCCTGTTTGGTGGCTGTTAGCTGCTCCCCTCCCAGATAGTAGACCATCCCTGGGTTGCTGTTACCCAGATGCATCACTTTACATTTTTTTGGATTAAATTTTAACTGCCATATGTTGGATCATTTTTCTAGCTTGAACAGGTCACTTTTCATTTGCTACACTCCATGAGCAGTGTCCACTCTGTTGCAGATCTCTTTGTCATCTGCAAACAGACTCACCTTCCTGCCCAGCCCCTCAGTGATGTCACTTATGAAAATATTGAAAAGTAAAGGACCCAAGACAGACCCCTGTGGCACCCCGCTGGTCACCCCCCATCCCCTGATGCTGCCCCATTGACCATCACAGACTGGTTCCTCTGACTAAGCCAGCTCCTAACCCATGATACCACTTCCTGTCCCACTCCTGTATGCTCAAGCTTATTTAGTAGCCTTCTGTGTGGGACTGAGTCTAAGGCTTTGCTAAAGTCGAGGTAGATGACATCCATGGCTCCCCCCCAGTCCACTATCTTAGTAATCAAGTCAAAAAACTTGATCAGTTTAGTCTGGCAGGACCTTCCCACTATGAAGCCATGTTACCTGCTGTCCAGCTGTCCAGTCTCTTCCAGGAAAGTTAAAATTCTTTCTTTTAGCTGGGTTTCCATCATCTTACCTACCACAGAGGTGAGACTGACAGGCCGGAAGTTACCCGCCACCTCCCTGCTCACTCCTTTATGTATGGGAACAACTATTTCCCTTTTCCAGTCTTGTGGAACAATTCCCTCGCTCAGGGATCTGCTAAAAAGATCTGCTAGAGGTGCTGCCAATTCATCCTTAAGTTGTTTCAGTATGCGTGAGTGGATACCATCCGGCCCCATGGCTTTGTCTATCTTTAGTTTATTGAGTTCAGTCCTTGCCCTCTCTACTGTGAAAGGGCTTGTGTCTAACCCCCATGCAATTATTAACTCCTTTAGTGGTGTGCCCATTCCCAGGCTCCTCCTTTGTAAAGACAGAGCAAAAGTACTCATTTAAGACTTCTGCCTTCTCTCCGTCTTCTTCTGTTTTTCCCCATCACGGCTTATTAGTCTAACAATCCCCCCATTTTTCCTTTTGTCACTTATATACCTAAAGAATGTTTTTTAGCTCCTTTTAACCCTGTGCAATTTCCACCTCAGTTTGTGGCTTTGCCACTCTAATCACCCTAGAAGCCTCCCTCAAGCTGCTTTTGTAAGCATCCTTATCCTTGTTGCTATTTGAGCCCTTGTATTTTTTGAATGCTAGCCTCTTTGCTTTTACTGCAGCTGCCACCCCTCTTGTGAACCAGAGAGAATTTTTCCTTGTCTTACTCACCAGTCTGGAAAATGTGTCAGTGACCTCTGCTATTGCTTCTCTTATGTTAGTTCAGCATATTTCCACCCCCCCCTTTTTGTTTACTGTTGAGGATATTTCTAAAGCATATTCTTATCTGATCACAATCCATCCTTCTGAAATCCAGGACCCATGTCTTACAGTATTTGTTTCCTTCTTAGTATTGACATTGAACCAGACCGAATTGTGGTCACTCGTCCAAAGGTGGCACCCCATCTCCTCCTCCTTGACCTTGCTACTGTTTGCGAGCACCAGGTCTAGGACTGCAGTTTACCTAGTGGGGGATGTGATGAGTTGATTGAGCCCAGCACCTTGCAGGGTGTCCAGAAAATCTCTGCTTTTGGCTGTGGATGCCATGCAGGAGGACCAGTCTACGTTTGGGAGGTTGAAGTCCCTCATCAGTATGACTTCTCCTTTTTCTGCCATTTTTACTATGCTTTCCAGCAAAACTTTGTCTGCCTCTGCCCCTTGTTGGGGGGCCTATAAATCACTCCCAGTCTGAGGGCTGTGTTTGTGTCAGGTTTGAGAGTGACCCATAGAGCCTCAGGTTCTCCCTGAGTTCTTTGGACTTCCATGGTCTTTATGTCTTCCTTTATATACAATGCAGCCCCCCTCCATGTCACCCCTCTCTGTCCTTTCTGAATAACCTGCAACCTGGGATAGCAACATCCCACTCATGGCTCTCATTTAGCCATGTCTCAGTAACTGCGACCCAGTCCAGTCCTGCTTCTGCCACTGTGGCTGAGAGTTCTAGGACTTTGTTAGCTAGAAACCTGGCATTTGTTGCCATTGCCTTCCATACACTGGCATCCTTCTTCCTTTGCTCCCATGAGTTTTGTTTCCCTTGCCTACTACCGACGTCAGGCTGACTGGCCTGTAATTTCCTGCCTTCTCCCTATTCACACTTTTGTGTAGTGGGACTACGTCTGCCCTCCTCCAGTCCCCTGCCACATCCCGTTTCCAATGACAGACTGAAAAGGGTCATCAGAGGTGCAGCTAGTGGTACCTGATTACAACAGCGCTACCAGAATAGCACTGGAGAAGACAGCGCTCGTCTGAATAGTGCTACCACGGACAGCGATAAGGGATTTGCAGCACTGTGTTGTAGGCGCTTCCCTGGTTGCTGTCCATGGTGTTAGCAGAGCACAAGGACAGAAGCAATAGTTCTTAGACTTTGTCACAGTGAGCCTCCCCAAATCCATGGAAAAGATTTTGAGCCTCCCCAAAAACTGAAATAATCGTGGGACTCCCCAAAGAAAAATAACATACTGTACTTTGCGCAGTACACCATGAAAAAATTGAAACCCCTTTGAGTACTTGGTTCACATTCAGTTCTTTCATCAGTTCTTTGTCTTATACTGATGTGGAACCTTTAAAAAAGAGCTCCTATGCTCAAAGGTGTTATCTGAATAACAAATAAAGAAAATAAACAAATATTATTATTCAGCTTATTGTAACCCCCAAACAGGCCAGCCTACTTGCTCCGCTATTTTCATTCTTGAACCATTGTTACCCCTTGTTGCAGTACTTTCATGGGTGAGACTACTTTCTCTGTTTGTTCTCTATATGAAATATCCTTCCTACATACTTTGCCTCTTCCCCCTCCTTCTCTGCTCCTGAGCAATTTCTCGGGGATTACTTTCCTCCTTCCTGCTATTGCTCTTAGCACTTCTATGCTCAACCCTTGTATTTGGGCTGTTCTGCCATCAGTCTACAAATTGATCAATTACCAGCACTCATTATTAGTTTATTGTTCATATTTGTTTGCACTATTGTTCACTGTATATTTCTTGATTGTTTTGCAGTTACCTTTTGAAATGTATTCACTACCTACCCTTCCCTGTGTACACCTAAAATGAGCCTTGGCTCATTCACCTTCCCTTGTCACCTATTAGTAAATAAATACATACAATTCACATACTATTATCCTTTTTCAGTTTGCTTCATCTCTTCACACAAAATACATAAAACTCAAAATTTAAATACAGTTCTTTTTCAGACTTGCTTCAGCCTCCCCTGGAACAGGTTGGGGCCTCCCCAGGGAGGCTGGCCTCACCATTTGAGAACCCCTGGACAGAAGGATTTGGGTCACTGGCTGTGCTGCTCCTATGGTGTGGAGGGTTGAGGAATGGAGCTGCTCAGCTGGGTGGCAGTGGAGGCTAGGGTTCTAATCCTTGTCTCCTTTCATTTTGCCAGTTTGGGACTTATATTATTGTTACATGGGGCTGTGGAAACAGTATTCCATGGCCCCACAATTTTCTTCTTGCCCCGTGATCTGCTCCCTCCGGAGTTAGTATCTATTAGTCTGGGGGGGCATAGCCCCCCATGCTGAGGGTTGCAGGGGGCAGAGCCCCCTCTGCAAAACAAAAATGGATGACATTTTTGTAGAGCAGTTCTTGACCACGCTGTTTTGATCGGTGATGTTCTGACACAGTGCCGCAGCTAGCACCTCTTTCAGTTCCCTCAGTATCCTCAGGTGCACCCCATCTGGCCCCATTGCCTTGTTTACCTTTAACTTTGATAGTTCCATAAGCACTCTTTCTTCTGCAAAAGGACTTGTTTCCACCTCCCACCCTATCCGACCCTTGTTCTCAATCCTTGGCCCACTTCCTTCCTCCTCCTCCTTGAATACCGAGCAGAAGTATTTGTCCAAAATATCTACTTTTTGGCGATCCTCTTCCATGTATCCTCCTACTTCCTTCTGCAGCCTCAGTAACCCTCCTTTTTGTCTTCCTCTTTTCCCTTATGTATCTAAAAAATGTTTTATCCCCCGTAGACACTGATCTGGCAATCATTTCCTCTGTTTGCGCTTTAGCGCTCTGAACTGCCTTCCCTGCCTTCCTTTGTTTCTCCTGGTAAGTCTCCTTGTCACCCTCCTTCTGCGTTTTTTTGTACCTTCCAAATTTCTTTTAGCACTCACTTTTTCTGCCACCTCCTTAGAGAACCATAGTGGTCTCTTTTTTCTCTTGGCCTTGCTAACTTGCTTGATGTTTGAGGTTCATTGATTTTAATGCCTTCTTTTATTTTTGCCCACTGTACCTCAGCTCCCTCCAGTTGTCCTATCCCTGCTAAGGCATTCCTGATGCATTATTCCTTTTTCCTAAAATCAGCCCTCCTGAAGTCCAGCACTCTCGTCTTTGTGTGATTCAACTCTGACCCAGAACTTATATCAAAATACATTGTACGGTGATCACTGGTCCCCAGGTGGTCCCCCACTGCAACAGCAGTCACACTGTCCCCGTTTGTCAGTACTAGGTCCAGTAGTGTCCCCTCTTGAGTGGGTTACAATACTAATTGCCTGAGGAGTGCCCTCTGCAGGGTATCTAGGATGTTCCTGCTCCTGGCTGTAGTTGCCATAGGAAACCTCCAATCCACGTCTGGTAGATTGAAGTCATCTACGAGCAACACTTCCCCTTTGCAAGTCATCCTTAGGTTAGGATTGCTTCTGTCATTTCCTTGTTCACCACCCCCCCCAATGTTGGAGGTCTGTAAATCACTCCTATCCTAATAGCTGCCCCTTTTCTTCTCTCCAGAGTAACCCACAGTATCTCCTTCCTCCCCGCACCCCCTATAGTTCCGTGGCTTTAATCCCATCCCTTACGTAGACACTCCTTCCCCCTTCCTACCTTCCCTGTCCTTTCTGAACAGAGTATAACCTGGTATGGTAGCTTCCTAGTCCTGGTTTACACTGTACCACGTTTCTGTGATAGCGACTATGTCCAGGACTGCTTCCACCATTGTAGCCTCCAGGCCTGCCAACTTGTTGCACAGACTCTGGGCATTTACACAAATGGCTCTCCAGGTTAGGTTGCAATCCTCTACTCTTTTTTCCTTTTACCCTCCCATCTCTATGCATCCACTATATTTTTTATTTATGTTCCTGCTTTCCACTCCCTGGCATTTATTGTTATTTATTCCCTTTGTGGGTGTCTCCCCCGTGTTTTTCTTATTTCTTGTCATGTGAGCCTGTGGGGAGGACAGTTTTTGTTTCCCTGCCTCCTTTCCCCACCTCCACCCCCAGCTAGTTTAAATGCTTGTCAATGATGCATTTAAACTGCTCACTGAGGACCTCAGTTCCCCCCGGATGGATGAAGGCTGTCGCCCCTGTACAGGCCCTCGTTTCTCCAGGTGGGGCCCCAGTCCCCAATGAAGCCAAAACCCTCAACCCCACACCATTCCTTCAACCATGCATTGAATTCCTTGGTGCGGAGTTTCAACTTCCCCCTTGCTATAGACAGGCAAAACCTTCGAGGGTCTATGTGATAACAGCAAACGCCTAAAGGAAATCACCGTTATTGCTCAGTCAGAGTGCCAAACACATTTTCGGCACTTGGACAACCTGACACACGGAACAATGGCGCAGGACAGATTTTACTGCTTTCTGTGGAGGCTCGCCACTACACACCCTCATGGGGTTTTCCTGCACCCCTTCTCAGGATTCTCAACTCCAGGGGGTGCCAGTAGCCAGTAAAAAAAGATTCAGGTTGGGCTAATAAAATATCGCACCAGCGCCCGGACCTGAACCCAGTACCTCAACCACTCCAGCCACTAGCCAATCTCTGACGCCATGATGCAGCTCGACCAGCAATCGCAGCACCACCCCCTACAGCCTCTCCAACCCCTCCCAGCCCACGCTCACCATGCTCGCTCTTACCCCCCCACACGCGTAAGTATGCATAGCGAATCGTGTCGCCTAGTTCGCCCACCCCCTCATCCGGTCACCCTACTTTTCCATCGCCGTGAGTGGATTGCGCTGGGAAGGAGTCACCATAATGGATGGTACCCTTACTCATGCACCCACTTCACAAGTTACCAACCTTCGAGAATGTCACAGAGCGTGCTACCTGTCTAAGACCCCTCCCTAGCTCCTGCACTGTTCTAATCCCTGCCCCATGCCTTGCTAGGTCATTTGTCCCCAGGTGGACAATGACATCCATCTCACTCTTTCTTGCTACTACCCTTGCAATCCTCAGGATCTGCTTTCCATCGCTCTGAGCTGTGCCTTCTGGTTAGGCACTTTACCTCCCCTTTCAGCCCCGCTTCCTATCCCCAGCTCTATTCCCCTAATAATGGAGTCCTCCACAAGGATTTGCTTCCTCCTCCTCCTCTTCTGGGGTCCCCTACCACCCTGTGTTGGGGCTCCATCATGGAGGACTCGCTGATCCTCCCTGGTGACTACTTCAGGTGACACAGTTGGACTTTCACGCTTGACCAGGATGGCATAGGAGTCCTATAGTTTCACCAGTTTGTGATGTGCCTCTGTTCCACTGTTCTCACCCTCCCTGATCCCACCATAGTACATCCATTCCGATTGCTAGGCAACCTTCAAGGAAGTGGCAGTAGACTTGGTGGTCCCTGAGTGAAGGATGAGGTTCCCTGAATCCTAGCCAACTCAGCTCGGAGACTAGTAACCTCCACCCTCAGCCCAGAGAGACAGAGAGATGCCTGCAGATGGGGCAGCACCGCAACATCCAGAAGGTCCTCCTGAAGACTGCCGCCCCACAGTCACTGCATTGCAGCACTTCCAGCATTTTCCTCTCTTCTCTGTCTGTCCCTTCTTTGGCTTGTAAATAGAAGTTTTTTTGTATATCCCCTTTGCTACTGCTGTGCTGTGTGTTCATCCACAATCTAGGCTCCTGTATGTGTCCTCTTAGTCCCACCCTCCCTGCACCCCAACAGGCATATAATCATTGGTAGTAATTGGTTAGTATTTTCTGGATTGCAGAAGGGTGGGCTGCTAGGATGCATGCACCTGGATCATACATCTGAGAAATGCAAGCTTGTGCTTTGTAAGCACAAAGTTTTTTGCCAAATGATGGCTCCCAGCCCCCCCCATGGTAATTTAAGGTATAACAATGTTTGCTCCTATTTTAGTATCAAGTAGTTTCTGTATTTCCTGTTTTGCCATTCAGAGTTGTGAGGTGATTGACATATCTCCTTGATGGAGAAAGGACTGTAAGGTATGAAGATGTTGGAGCTCTACTGAGTGGGTTTCTTGGTCTTTTTTTTCAAGGGAGGAGTATGCAATGGACTCCCTGCATAGTACAGTTTTTACTGTGTCCCATAGAATCACGGTCGAAATATCTGAGTCTGAATTGTCACTCAATATTTGTGGAAGCTTCTTCTCTGAGAGGTTTGTAAATTCAGGATCCTCATGCAAGGCTAAACTGAGTCTCCATGGGGCATGGGCAGGAAGTATTCCAAGGCTGAACTTTGCCAAGACAGGGGCATGGTCAGAAAGAAGTACTGGACCATGACTTAGGTCTTGAACCATATCCAAGTGTTCTGCTGTAGTAAAAATATAATCTAAACAAGCAGAGGAGCCTGTTCTGGGGGTGTGAAAAGTAAATGCTCGGGTGATTGGGAAAAAGTGGTGCTACAGATCAGTAATGCCCAGATGTGCTAGAGTGGTGTGGAGATATTTCTGTATACATGATGTTCTACAATGGGCAGGACATGTGGTATCTAAGGTAGATGAAAAGGTAGTATTTAAATCCCACCCCTTCCCTTATCAACTGACCCTGGAGTACAGGTAATGATTTATTGAAAAATATCTGAGCAACCAGTTTGTCTGAACCAGGGGAAAATACATGCTTGCCAAGGTGACTTGGGCATCGCACATTTTTGCAATGGCAATAATGTAATAGCCCTCTTGGTCTGAAATTTGGTCATGGAGAATAAAGGGGACCCCACGAGGGATCACAATTGCCATACCTCTCTTCCGGCCCAAGCAATGAGAAGATGCCACCACTGTTGGATAACCCTGGCTTTGGAATTTTGCATGCTCTTCCTTCGACATATGTGTCTCTTATAAGAGCATAATCTCCACTTTATCTCATTTCAACTGCTGCTATAATCTGTACCACTTAATGGGGATATGGATTCCATTAATATTCAAAGAATCCACTCATGAGAAATTAGCCATGGCTGCATTCCTGAAAATTGCTAATATGTGCAGAAGATCAAGCTCCCACTCTCCCAGTAGAATAAGAAAGATCAGGACAAAGGGGAGTATGAAACTGAGAGAAAGGACAGAATGACAGATATAGAGGTAGAGTACAATACAACTAACTTACAGTACAGAATAACCATAACAGCTTATGAATGCTAAATGCCAACAGGATAAACCACTGCATAACAAGACACACCAATCTTTCATAAGGCACCCACTGCCTCAAAAGGAGAGCAAGGGGATGGTATTGTGGCACTTCCAAGGTAAGACGATACAGTTATCTCCTATACAGGGACAGATGGTGTGTCCCAGTGGGGGAAGTCATAATGAAGCTGTGGGCCCCTGTAGCAGTCAAACTGCTACTGTGGAGGAAGGGGGGTAAAGATGTTGGATCCTCTCTGAAGCCTCAAGTAGTGTAGACATCCAAGTGTGAAATAGGTGTGATGGTTGAGTCTCTGTAAACTCTGACTCCTCCATTAAGAAACTAAACTAGGTGTAGGGAACAGGAAGTGCTTTGGCCAGCTAATCGGAAGAAAAAAAACAATATTGCTACAGCTGCTAATATTATGTATAGAAAGAACAGCATAGCAGGAGGCTGTTCAGGCTGTGTAGAAAACAGCACTCCCTGGAAGGCACAGAAGAGGGAAAATAGCACAATCAAAAATGGAGAGGGGTCCCACCACCACTGTATGATCATCAGCCAAACAGTAGGATTGCTCCTCTGCTGGCCCATTTCCACAACCGCTAATTATAGGGCTTCATTGTAGAGCACCTCAGCAATGGCATATGTACAGTATATGGGGGGGGATCACCCGTTGAAATTGCATAAGGGTGAAAGTTAACCCTTGCTCTCCTGAGTGCTATGATAGTTTGGAGTGTCAACAGAGAGCAGGTAAACAGTCGTGAATTAGAATTTCATCAGGTGAGCTAGACATCTGCAACCTCCCCCCTCCACATCAAGAGAATGTGTTGCGGCGGCCCCCACTCATATGATAGGCCTGTCTGGGCTAAGCCCTTATAAGTAGTATCCAGCCCTGAGTCAATCACTATAAGAGAAGCAAACGCTCCAGAATGTACCTATGTTGCTAAATTGTGAAGGATGCAGGGGTGAATGGGAGATGCCAGTGGTCTCAGGATGCTTCCTCTGCTTATTGCAGGTAACGGAGGAAGGGCATAGGTGATGGTACAGGGGAACCACTTCCCCATTGCTTGACCATGTTATGATATTAATCAGGGATGCTTGAAGCCTCGAGGAGTGTATTTTGCCATCTATTGATAGCCAGGATCAGAACAGCAGCAGAAGGTGGGTGAGTATGGCAATGCCTCCCCGCCACCAACCAACCAATATCCTGATAACTGATAAAAAAAAAAAAAATGTTTTCCCACGTCACCAAAGGGCCTAGTTTGACCATCAGAACTGAGACGTGAATAGAATGCATGCCTGCCAGGGAACACTAGGAGAGAAACAATAAAGGGCAGTATAGTGTCTTATTAAACAAGAATCACTAGGAGTATGTGGCAACAGTTAACCAATAATACCAGACAGCCATAGTTATATGCTTCCCTAGCAGTCCAATAGTCCTGGTGAATAATAGACCCCCAAGACACCCTCAGGCATACCTTTACAAGGCTATATTACTAATGTTGCCATCTCTGTGCCCATTGGATTTGTCTAATTTGTTGTTTTGTGATGTCTCCATAGTTATCTTGCACTTGAAAGTCCCCGAGGTCTACAAGAGCAGAGGCGATCCCCTAGTGAGGGACCATCAGGTTGAAAACTCTGTGTCCAAAAGAAGTGCTGGGTTAGGAAGGGATTTGAGTGATGAAAGGTCTGTGGAAGTTGCTTTACATCTACAAGTATGACAAGACTTTGGCATCTTCTGTCCGATACAGCTGGGGCTTTTGTCCAGGTAGCTCCACAGAGGTACGATTTATCCTGGTGGTCTGGTTGACATCTCGGGAAGGAAACTTCGATTTCTCGGGAGGTTAACTCCTATATTGCTTCTTCCAGTGTGGAAAATCTCTTGGGGCCCTCTGGAAACATAACAATGAGATAAGCGGGATAGGGGGTTTGAAACCTAAGCTGATGTGCCTTCAGAATTTTCAAGATATGGGAGTATTGTCTGCATCATGCTGTTAGAGCCGGTGAAAAATCATTGACAAAATGGAGGTGTTTGTCCTGATAGCTAACTTGGTGCATTCTCCACTCCCATACCAGTAAACCCTGTTTTGAGTTGTAGTTGAGAAATGTAACTATCATGGACCATGGCCTGTCCTCCGCACTTTTAAGTTTCACTGTGAGAGCCTGGTGTGCCCTCTCTATATCAAGATGATACTCTGGATCCAGTTGTAAGACTTCCCTGAAAAACCCATGCAGAAAATATCCCATGTCCCTGCCCGCATCATCTCCAGTGAGCCCATAGAATCTCCAATTGTTTCAGCAAGACCAATTGTCAAGGTTGTTGCATTTTTCTTGCAGAATCAGACACTCTTGCAAGACGTGTAGGACAACATGCTCTAATCTGTCCATCTGTGAGTCTGCCCCTCTGACATGCGTTTCTAGGTCCAGCATTTTAGCTTCAATTTTAGCTATTTCAGGTTTCAATTTGGATTTTATGGAATGCACATCAGACTGAAAATCGTGTAATTTGGCGAGAATCGCCATGTTCATGGGCTTTGCAGGAGGTGGCTGGGTCTGGGATGCCCATACTCGGGCCACTCTGGGAGGTTGGCTGTTGTCGTGGGAGTAATCTGTTTGAATCTGGCTCTTGAAGGACAGATGCAGCTTTTTTCTTTCTGCTGATCTAATGGGTACGTTCCTTGTGCAAGGTATGAAGTTTGTATAGAACTGTATATTACAATTTAGGGGCTTTTTTGGAGGGTCAGGTCTGGGGCTTTGCACCTAAGGTTGCATCACACTCGGTGATATAACCGGAAGTTCACTACCTAACTATTCTGCCTTGTTCTGGCAGAAATCCTCCCCTTTTTTACTGTCACCCTTTTTTTCTTACTGCCTGTACCATCCCTTCTGAAGCTGCTGAATGACTTGGCCTGTACAATTTCTGGTGCCTTATTCCAATTATCCACCACCCTTTTCATGAAGAAGTGCTTCCGGGTGCCCGTTGTCAATCTCCCCTGCCAACTTTAGTGAATTCCCTTTCATCTCAGTGTTTGAACTAAACAATAGTTCCTTGGCATCTACTCTTTGTCACATGCAAGTACAGTAGTTGTATGTCTCAGGCATGTCACCCTTTACCTCTTTTCCTCCAGGGTGTACATGTTTAAGTCCTGCAGCCTCTCCTCATATGTCAAATCCCAAAGTCCACATACCATCTTAGTTGCCCTGTGCTTTACTGCTTCCATCTTGTTGCAGTCTTTCCTCAGGTGTGGCCTCTGGTGCCTTGCACAGTATTCCAGGTGCAGCCACACCAGTGACCTGTACAGAGGGTGAATTTAAGATTACTTCCTGCCTTCTACTGCTTGTCCCTCTCTCTATACATCCCTGTATTCTGTTTGCTTTGCTCACTGCCCTGTTGCAGTGTGCAAATGTTTTTATGATCTCCAATATCATTACCCCTAAATCCTTTCTGTGGTGGTATCCAGCAACATTCCTCCTATTTCATATTGCACCCTTGGAATCCTTTTTGCAGTGTACATTACTTTACATTTTTTAGTTTTAAAGTTCAGCTGCCACATCTTAGAACAGCTCTTCAATCTGCCCAAATGATCCCTCAGTTCTCTTCTCTCTTCCTCAATGCTTACCCATGGGCAGATCTTTGCGTCATCTGCAAAGAGGCATATCTTACCTTTGATACCTCCATCTATGACACAGAGAAAAATATTGAAGAGGACTGGTCTTGGTACTGACCCCTAAGTTACCCAATTGATCACTTTCCTCATCTCTGAAAACTCCCCATTTACTACCACCATCTATATTCTACCCCTCAGCCAGCTCTCAACCCAATTTGCTATCTTTTTCTCTACCCCAACATCTCTAGTCTTTTTGGTACACAATGTCAATTGCCCGCCACTTGTCTGTTGCTATGGTAACTTAGTTGAAAAACTCAACCAAATTCATCTGGTAAGACCTTCCCCTCGTGAACCCATGCTGTCTGGAGTCCTGCAACCCATTCCCTTCTAGGAAGTCCACCAGATCCTCCCTCAGAAGAGACTCCATGATCTTCCCCACTATAGACATCAAACTGACTGGCCTACAGCTCCATGACTAACTCCTCTTTCCACTCTTGTGTAGCTAAACCACAGCTACTATCCTCCAGTGCCTAGGGACTATACCCATGGCTAATTAGCTATTGAAAATTTCTGCTATAACCCCTGCTACCTCCTTTAGCATCCTCAGGTATAAGCCGTCAGGCCCCATAGGTGTATCTGCTTTTAACTCTGCTAGTTTTTCCAACACCCTTTTCTCCATTATCTGGACCTTTGCCCCAGCATATTTGCTCCCTCCATTCCCACAATCTGACAGTGGCCATCTTTCTTCTTAGTAAATATTGAACAAAAATAACTGCTCAGTATCTCTACTGTCCCCTTATCCCACACCTCCCAACCATCATTGTTCTTAAGTCTCACTATACCCTCTTTGACCTTTCATTTCTTCTGAATGTACCAGAAAAATGCCTTAGCCCCTTTCTTCACCCTGATTGCTAACCGGAGCTCCATATGCAAAACAGTAGGTTACACAACTTGGTAAATGTACAGAATTAACTAGACAATTCATTCTACATTTTTGTTTATATACAGTACATCTTGTGGGATTAAAAAACACAATTAATCAAAGAGTTACTGTGTGGGGTATACAGGCAATCCAAGGGGTCCTACATAAGGCCACTGTATAATTACAGCCTCTGCTGGGGGCAAGGAGTCTAGATATGTGCCCTAACTTCTAATAAATAGTTCTTCCTGGCCCTTCAGAGTGTAGGTTAGCCACTCCAGTGCTAGATTCTGCAGGACCAGGGTCTTCCACTGTGGAAGGGTTGGGTGACACACGAGACCTGTGTATTTTTAATCCATTAATGTGCTAGTGTGGTCAATAATCTAAGCCACCTAGGATAGAGTTCCCATCCTTCCTCTTCCCAAATCCTCTATACCCAGCAACAGAAAGAGGATTTTGCAGGGCACTGTTCTGTATAACAGTGTGGTGAGGTCCTGGATCACATCAGCACAAAACTGTTTCAGTGTGCCACATTCCCAGAAGTAGTGTTTATAAGTGCCTAAAGCCATTTTGCACTTTTTACAGTTCAGGGAGATAGTGGGGTTAAATTTGTGGACTACACTGGGGGACAGTACAGCCTGTAGAGAAATTTGTACTGGGATTCGTTAGCCCTATAGCAAATTAACAGACCCAAATGTCACTTCAGGATGGTGCCACAGCTTTCCTCTGGGATGGGGGTCCCCAGGTCTCTCTCCCACTGCCCCTTAACCTTACCCGAGAGATCAGGCTGAAAAGTTCTATCCTGCTTGACCAGCTTTGCAGTGAGGCCCTTGGCCAACACTTCAAAGCAATAGGTAGTCTATTCTGGTGTGGTACTGGCAGACTTAGAGAGATGGAGGGCATTACCCATTTCCTGGTTGGTCCACATTAATCTTTTAAAAATGAACATTCTGCCTCAGCTGCTGTGGGTCTCAGACATGAATATTCTTGGCTTTGCTCCACTCTTTTTTCTATAAAGGGAGGGAGCTAGCTGGGACTAGCAGTTTTAACATTTCAGGTAGCCCAGGTGTCCAGGGGATTTTGGCACATTTTGGGGTATCACTGGCAAGAGAGAGTAAGAAAAGGAGAAGCCCCTGAAGAGCCTTGCTTCTCCTTATCCTTCTGGGGGTGGGAAGAGGCTATCAGAACAAAAGCCAGGAGAATCACCCCTGTAATCTTGCTCCAACTGGGCAGGGCATGCCACCATCCCAACCCAATAGACACCCAGGAGTAGTGGTGGGCCTCCTCTCAAAGGAGATAACTTAGATGCATGCAAATCCACTCCCAAGCAAGCACACAAGCGTAGAGGGCAAGGTGAGAGTTCACCTCCATGAGAAACTCAAGCAGTAACTGGTATCAGAAAAGGTAATAAGCACCTCTAGACACAATGTTTGCCATGTATTGGGTTATGGTAGGGCAGATGTGCTTAGCAAGAGTCTGGGTCAGTCCCACTGAGGCTAGGTCAGGCATTGCAGACTGTTGCAAAAAAAGGTCTGTAAGATATGTGATGCAAGAAGTGTTACACAGGCTGAACTGACTGGTGCAAAAGGTCAGTGAAGCATAAGCTGGGTCTGGAATATACCTCAATGTCAACAATTGGCAGGTAGCAATGCACAGGCATAAGCAAACCCCAGGGTGGTGTCTTGCTCTGCCTGGGGAGAGTGCCAGTGTACACCCATCTTGTGGGATATCACCCATGGGACTATATACTGGGAGACAGGATTGCAATGAAATGTGACTGAGATGCAGCAGTGCCCATCCTTTGTGGAGGGCCTAGAGAATCTGTGTGCGACCCCTCACTAATGAACTGAAGGGGGAGTGCACTTATAAGCGGAAGCTGCCCTGTGAAGGCTGTGAACCATCTAGTGAGTAAATGAACATGGACCTACTTGATCCCAGCTCCCCATATGGACATTTCTTTTTGTGTGTTGTCTCCGTGTTATTGGTGCCCCTGTGGTTGCTAACGCTCCTGGTCCTTGTTTCCCAGGCCCATGATGGTTGACTGAGGATGGTGCAGGTTCTGGTGTAAGCAGGTCTTCCCTGGATGAGAAGTACCATCTTATGCTCCTAAACACAGGGAAGGTGCTGGCCTTGGGCTGGTCTTTTAGGTAACTCAGTGTGTTTCAAATTTACACACGATTGCTAAGTACCATTTTAGAACTGTCATATTTATGTCCCTTTCAATCACATATTTCTGCAGTAGAGCATGGAGGCACTGTGACAATAATTTAAGAGTTAAACAAGGACATAACCAACTGTACATCATACAGTTCTAAAATGGGTTTTACCACCATTGTGTAAATGAGAAATTGGCACTGAATTTACTAAAAGGTCAGTAAAGACGGCATTATAAAAGAATTTTAACCCAAACTGGAAAAAAAAAAACATCTTCTACAAACATACTGGCTTGTAGATTATTTATTTAAAATATTCAGGCAGGAAAGCTGATTGAGCTGAAATTATCTTGTTTCCTAGTGCGTCCTGGGGGAAGGGAGTAGAACACAAAAACTTAGAATGAATAAACACAACTTATACATAGCAATAAGGTATGTCACTTAACAATGGGGATATGAATAAAGAGTGGGAGGGAAGAAGAAATGAATATGAGGGATATTGGATTAGAAGAGGGAAATCTGAGGGGGAGGAGTAGATAGTAGAGGACAAGAGGGGAAGTAGGGATTAGGTATAAGAACAGATGTGCACAAATTGGTCATAAAGTAGAAGTTTCAAGGCAGAGAGGGGCAGAGAGTGAGACAGAGGGGAAAAGGAGTTAAGGAAAGTCTGGACTACAGATGTAGGAATCTGTTGGAGAAAGCCACCTGCCCAGCAGAGGTCTTGGGGTAGAGAAGGGAGAAGGAAAGAGAGAGTCAGAATTTCTAAGGGTAGAAGACGAGGGGAGGAAGCAGGTAAAAAGAGAGTTGAGGTGGTAGGGGACAGAGGCAAACCAGTATTTAGCTATAAAGGTTACACAATGTGGGAAGGTATCAATCTTCCTAGGAGGGAAGTGAGAGAGAGAGAGTAGAATTAAGAGCAACTATGGCTGCGGAGAGGACAATTGAGAGAGAGAGAGAGAGAGAGAGAGACAGAGATAGAACCAACAAAATGGGTGAAAAAGAGTGTACAGTCTGGTCAAGATAGATTTAGAGGTTGTACTATAAACCATGTCCTCATAGTCAAACACTGGGAGAATAATTTTCATGGCAATCTTGCAACGTGTGTGTGTGTGGTGGTGGTGGTGGTGGTGGTGGGGAACTGCAAGCTTTTCCCTGATAGTTTTTAAGCTGTACCTAAAAGTCATGTGAAAAACTGTTTTGTATTGCTTTTTTGTTTTTTTATGGATGATATGCAGTGCAATTCACTTTATGGAACCAGCAATTTGCAGTTGTGACTGCCACTGCAGGTGGGCAGAACTTTAAAGCCAACAACCTATTTGACTAGTTCTCAAAGATCTATGTATAGTGAAATATTTAAAAACTACAGTCATGTTCCATTATGTGATCTTTCCAGAATGATGCCAATTAAAAGAAGACAAAAAATATAGTTTTTCTCATCAACTTGTATTCAGGTACAGTTATATAAATTGCATATGGGTTAAAACAGGGCTGGATTTTCAGCCTGTCAGGGATTAAGTCCTAACCTGCATCCACCATGGTGGGACAAACTCTCTGCACCTGCGGAGATTCATATTTTCAGCAGGCACAGCTGCAGGGGATTTTATGCCGGGTTCCATCAGTCATAATATTTCCTTGCAGTTGCACCAAAAACACAGCCGCAAACCACCATAAATCATAAAGCTAGTCATAAACTGGCTCCACCTTTGAAAATACCATGCCTGTGAGAAAAACTGCGGCTCCACAAGTGGCAACCCACATGCACTAGATTTCTCCTGCAACTGTGAGAATTGCCAGGGCTCTGAAAATCCAGCCCATCATTTAAAAAAAAATAGGACATTACAAGCAGCTGTAAGTGAGCACAATTTTCAAGGCAGCCATTGTGAATCAGGTTAAACATAGAACATTTTGACTCACATGTGTGCTCTGGTTAACATTGTATTGCAGTGCTGGAACTGGGCTGGATTTTCAGAACTTAGGGCCCACAGGCCTTCTCATGATTATTATTTTATTATAATTACTGGTTTGCATTTTTTCCCCTTAGTGAAAGTTGATTGTAATTTGTCGATATAACCGGCTGGTTATAACGGCAAACATGCACTGCTTTTACTATAGGAAAACCATGAGCCACAGTGGCTCCACTTCTCGGGAGCATTTCTGTCACACTGTCCGGCCTTGTAAAACAAAATATATATTTCTTTCATTTTATTCAGTTTAATACACTGAGCCATTGATGCGAGGGAGGCTGAAGGTATTTTGTTGTTAGTTTTAAAGGGAAGGGTCATTTCCGGTCCTTTCAGTTCTGCCTGACACTGTCTTCTTCCCACCTTCATTAAGCACTGCGGCTCTGCTGCTATGTCTCCTACTTGCCTCCTAACTTTCACAAAAGAAAAAAAAAAGAAGAAATGGGGCTATATAGAGCCCTCACACCAGCTGCCGGATCACTAGTCACAGATACTGCTCCTCCCCTTCTTATCACTGCCTCTCTGCATAGTTTATATAATTGCTCTGGCAAAAAAAATGACCCCAGCAATTATATAAAATAAAATATGGGGTGGTGTAAAACTCAAATTTTACACACACCCTCAGTGTTGGGTGTTTAGTTGAACCCCTCAAGCTTCGCTCTCGGGGATTATGTAGCATCCAATACCTCAGTTGCATGTAACATTTTCGTTACACACACCACCCCATATATTATTCTCTATGTCATGACTTGATTGTATAATGCTTTTTTGGAACCAGTCAATTTTTATGTATAGAGTTCTTATAATGAGAACTTCTCCAAGTACTTTGCAATAATCGTAAAAACAAAAGTTTAGGACAAAGCCTAATGCACAGCTTTAAAATATGAAACAGTAAAACACAAAGCAGTAATAAGAACATACAAATGAACAAAAGTCATTTTAAGTCATGGTATATGCACATTTTTATGCTGTTTTACTGAATGAACTCTAAGATGTGGTTGGTTTGCCACCGGTTGCAACAAACGACCATTGATTGATGGATTGGGTTAGTCCATCTCTCTTGCTGCATGGCAGCAACTGTACCCTAATCTGACTGCTGACATAGACATATGTTCAAGCTTAGCCGCCAACATGTTACTTCTACTCATGCAGTGTAATCTTCAGTCCCCTTTGAAAGCATAAAAATAGCTTAAACAATTTTCTTTCTGAGGTGATTACCTTAATATCTGTTTCTCACGATATCACTTGGCATGTTTCTGTTTGAACTACAGGTTGAAACCCCAAACCAAGTAATTACCATTGAACAGTCACAGTCAGATCGAAGTAAAAAGGCCTTTTATCCTGTGAGGTAAGTAAGCCTGTCTTCTTTTACAAATTGTAAAAATTGTTAAATAGGAACATAGACACAAGAAAGTTTGCACTTGAAGAGCAACTCTGCATGTCAGCATATGCTTTCATAAATAAGATGTTTCAGCTGCTACAATTTACTAGAGAATAATTTTTTTTTTTCATTTTCAATGTTCCTTTTCAAGATTTACAGCACATCTAGATAGTTGGCATAGAAAACATTTTAAAACATTTGTCTCTACTCTATTTACCTCACAGTACCTTTGTTGATGACATCACAGTGTTCTCTATGACAACAGACTGTGATGTCACGAATAGCAATTGTGTGGTTAGCAGGGGAGAGTCAGATACAGTTTGAAAGACTCAGTGAAATTATTGCTGTACTATCAACAATATTTAGTAGACCAACAATGAAAGAAAGTAAAAATAAATAAATAACTAAAAAAAAAATAAAGTTAAAACATAACTGGTGTAAATCTAGTGTTTTTAAGCTTTTTATTATAATAGAAAGTTGCTGTTTAAGTTGATGAGACAAGCCATGCCCAAAAAGACATATACAGTACATTACCAGTGTTCCAGTGACTTATTTGATATACTCAAAGTTAGTCCAGAAAATTCTTGGGAATGGTGAAAGAATTTCTTTCCCAGTTGTAATTACTGGGATAAAGTCAGTTTGACGCTGTAGCTAAGGTATGATTTTCATGGATATGTTTAAAATATTTCCACAGGAGGAATGTAGTCGTTATCAGTGCTCTAGTCCAGTACTCTTTCTACCACCACCCATCTTGAATCTGTGGTTTTCATTATTCTTTCAGAATCAACCTACCAGGGGACCAGATCACAAAAATTACACTAGGAAGGTTACATTTCAGTGAAACAACAGCAAATAATATGAGAAAAAAAGGGAAACCTAATCCTGACCAAAGGTATGGTGTTAGAAAATATTTTATTTCAAGAATGGGCACTGTCAGACAGCAGAACAAATTCAGTTGTCCTGTGTGGGAACTGGCGGGGGGGGGGTCTGGTGTGTGGCAATTGTAAAGGTTTCAGCTCCTAGAGGGAGAAGGTGTGAGCCCTGCTGCATAAACACACATGAAAGGGAGGGGAGGGGAAGGGAAGGGGAGGAGAAGAGGAAGGGGAGGGAAAGAGAATGGAGGGAAGTGGAGGAAAAGGGAGGGGAGTAGAAGAAAAGGGATGGAGAGGAAAGTGGAGAGAAGGGATATGGAGGGAAGGTGGAAGACTAAGTTTGCTGGCCAAGGCACCTAGCTTCACCTGAGCTTTTTCCTTCTAGGTTGCTTGAAAGGACAGAGCAAAGAACATTAACAGAGCAAGGGAAAGGATTAAGGCTTCTGTTGGCTAGGCAGATTTACTGTGTGATGTTATTTTTATTTTGTACTCACAGGGATTGTTACTGTTTGTTGCTAACATGTTATTACTTGATTTTTCTCTGATTCAAATTGTTGTTGCTGGGTATACCTTATGCTGCATTATTACATGGTGTGCCTACAGGTGTGTGCTAACAGATTACTGATGTAATCTTCTGAATCAAATTGTCTTTTGCAAGGTATATCTTCTGTTACTGCTTAATTTTTCTCTGTAGCAAAGTGTTTCTTACATGGTATATCTTCTGTGAAATTATTACAGGTGGTGCTTACATTTTTGTGACTTTTTATCATTAGGCTAAGCAAAATTACTGTTTGCCACTATTTTATTTTTTACTGAAAGTATTTTTTTTGTCTCAGAGGTGTTGCAGTCTCCTTCTCACATTGAAGGAGCTAATTGCTTTCATCCCACAGCTCTTCCAGGGGATTATGTGTATATCTTTTGGGTGGAGCTGACAAACTGTCAGTAACTTACAAGAGAAAGAAGGGTTAAAAGGTCAGGTTAGTTGATATCTTGGAGGTGGAAGACTAGGTTTGCTGGCCAAGGCACCTAGCTTCACCTGAGCTCGTTCCTTCTAGATTGCTTGAAAGGACAGAGCAAAGAACTTTACCAGAGCAAGGGAAAGGATTAAGGCTTCTTTTGCCTATGCAGATTTACTGTGTGTTGTTATTTTTCTTTTGTACTCACAGGGATTGTTACTGTTTGTTGCTAACATTTTATTACTTTATTTTTCTCTGATTCAAATTGTTGTTGCTGGGTATACCTTATGCTGCATTATTACAGGGTGTGCCCACAGGTGTGTGCTAACAGATTACTGCTGTAATCTTCTGATTCAGATTGCCTTTTGCAAGGTATATCTTCTGTTACTGCTTTATTTTTCTCTGTAGCAAAGTGTTTCTTACAGGGTATATCTTCTGTGAAATTATTACAGGTGGTGCTTTACAGGTTTTACAGTTTTATCTATCATTAGGATAAGCTTTCAGGGCTACTGCATTTATTGCTGACTTATTGTTTCTGCTCTTACCTCCTTGTTTCTTTCATCTGTGGTTCTTCTTTTTTGGCAGGAGAAGGGCCCAACCACCCACCCCCATCCCCGACCACCCCACATTACACTCCTTTTATAGGGTAGCACAGTCATGACATTTCCTGTGGCAAAGCAGGAAGGGGCAGATCAGTGGGGTATCCACACGGTGACCTCATTTACAGGGGCACTAGTAATTTAACTTGTTATAACAAGTTATACAAAAACAAACAAAACACAAAATCAAATTTTGCTTTTGTTTTCTTCCTTCTAATTACTCTGACCAGGTTGTAAACCCAGCAACTTATCTGGAATGGATATCATTAACTGCAGGTACTGTGGAACACTTTTCAGAAGGACAGTTTTACAGGATTTAGGACACTGTCCTACATGCTGGGCCATTGGAGATCTAAGGGTTCTGCTCCAGGCAGCATGGACAATGATTGTGCACCTCAAATTGCATATTCAAGAGGAAATATTTTATAAGAACCACCCACCATTTCCCCCACATCAAACAGAAGCACCTTGACCGCAGAGAGTTTTTGGTCTGGGAAGTTGCCAGGTGGTTAGGAGGGGCATATTGGGTGCCCCATCACTCGGTGCTCTCCAACACATTACCTCCACAAACCATATAAAAACTACAAACAGGTACCTGCCTCTGTCTGTGAAATCAAACAAAGGGGCAGAGGACACTGCAGAGCAGGACACTGCAACACAGGAACTAGCACAACAAAACTCACCCAAAACAGGAACCAAACAAAAAAAGCAAAAAGGAAATCCAAAAAACTTCTGATCATAGGAGACTCCATGATTCGGGGAGATGATACCTATCTCCAGCCAGGGGTAATGGTCAGATGTCTCCCAGGTACATCAGCATGGAGAGACACTGACCACATTGCTGAAATTGTTCAGGAAGCAGGATAAAACATTGACATCCTGGTACACATCGGGACTAATGATCTTGCCAGCTGGTCAGTTGTGGAGACCAAGAAACACCTGACCTGGCTGGGTGACAAACTATCAACCATTTCATCCGGCATCTCCCTCTCTGAGATCCTGCCAGTCTGGGAGAGGGGGGCAGGTGGACGGAAGGTCAGAGAAGGGGAGATAGGGGAGCTAAACATGTGGCTCAAGGGCTGGTGCCAGGAAAAAGGATACGAATTTGTAGGGAACTGGCAACAGTTTTGGGAGCGAATCTGCATCTGACTAAGGAGGGAGTCAGTGCACTGGGGCAGAAGTTTGATGTCTTTACAGAATATTTAAACTAGCAAATGGGGAGAGGGGTACAGCACCCCATACGTCAAATGGGAAAAACACCCCTCCCCCCTCAGCTAGTGGTCAAACAGGAGTTCAGCATGTTTGCAGTTCATTTGCATCACCAGGTAAGGAAAATTGTCCAGCTCCCCATACAATGCACAGGGGTAAGGCCAGACCTCACCCAACAACTAACACACTGAAATCTGGCCAATGGAAAGTCATGTACACAAATGCTTGCTGTCTGGGAAACAAGATCCCAGACCTGCAGGCAATAATGACAGAGGCTAAACTGGACATAGTAGCCATTCACGAGACATGGTTTATCAGTAACCACACTTGGGAGACTTCAGTACTTGGCTATGTGCTGTTCAGAAGAGACCGAGTTGCAAAAATGGGGATTGGAGTGGCCCTGTATGTCAATGAAAATATCAAAGCTACAGAAATTCAGAATACACACATGGAGCCAGAAGAACTGTGGGTCACCCTGGAAACAGGAAATTGGAGAGCCATATGAACTGGGGTTGTCTACAGGCCCCCAGACCAGGGGGAGGACATAGACACATTACTGTTAGAAGATATACAAAACATGACAGCTAAAGGGGAGGTTCTGATAATGGGAGACTTCAACATGCCAGATACAGTTTGGTCAATACCAGCAGGAACATCTGCCAGAACTAGACACATGGTGGATTTCCTGCAGGGGAGGGCCTCAAACAACTGGTACAACAACCCACAAGAGACAGGGCTATCCTATAACTAGTACTGACTAACAGGGAAAGGATCACAGATCTCCAGGTAGAAGGTCACCTGGGGGCCAGTGACCATCACATGGTGTGGTTCAATTTGGCCACTAGAACTAAATCATCCAATTCCAAGGCAAAAATATGGGACTTCAGAGGAGCTGACTTTGATAAGATGGCCAACAGAGTTAAGCTACCCCTGGCTGAAATAAATACAGGTGAGGGGGTACAGGCAAAGTGGGCAAGCATTAAGAATGCAATACTTGAAGCAACATCCCATTGTGTTAGAGAGAAAAGGAAGTGCAAAAGAAGAAGGAAACCATTTTGGTTCTCAAAAACAGTAGCAGAAAAGGTCAGCGGCAAAAGGCTAGCCTTCAGGAAATATAAGGGAACACAGTGGGATGAAAATAGGGAGACATACCAAAGTTCCCTAAGGGAAGCAGGGAAGGCAGTAAGGCAGGAAAAGGCCCAAACCGAGGAAACACTAGCACAAACAGTAAAAGAAGGAGACAAGACTTTCTATGGATACATTAGTGAAAGAAGAAAGTCCTGAGGGGGTATTGCAAAGATCAAAGGAGATAATCTGTGTGTGATGAGGAGGAGGACCATGTAAAAGCATCTATCCTAAATAGATACTTCTGCTCAGTATTTACTGAAGAGAAGGTAGGACAGGGCCCACAGCTAGCACCATGGACAAGGGGAGGAGGGTGCACTAGTCCCTTCACAAAGGAAAGAGCCTACAAGAGCTCAATAAGCTCAGGGTGGACAAGGCAATGGGACCTGATGGCATACACCCCAGGGTACTAAAGGAGCTAAGGCTGGAACTAGCAGAGCCATTATCAGAACTGTTTAGTGAGTCTCTGACCACAGGAGAGGTCCCAGAAGATAGGAGAAGGGCTCATGTGATCCCACTCCACAAGAGTGGTAGCAGGGACAAAGCAGGGAACTACAGACCAGTCAGTCTTACCTCAGTAGTGGGCAAGATTATGGAGTAACTCCTTAAGGAAAGGGTAGTGCAACACCTGGAATCCATAGGAGCACGGGATCCAAGACAGCATGGGTTTACGAAAGCAAGGTCCTGTCAAACTTATCTCATAGATTTCTTTGACTGGGTAACCAGAGTGGTGGACCAAGGGGGAGCAGTTGATGTCACGTGCCTTGACTTCAGCAAAGCTTTCGATACTGTTCCACATAGAAGATTGATTAATAATCTGGGTAGGCTAAGTGTGGGTCAGAAGTTGGTCAACAGGGTTGACGGGCAGAAAACAGAGAGTGGTGGTAAATGGTATACAGTCAGAAGAGATGCAAGTCACAAGTGGGGTACCTCAGGGATCAGTCCTGGGGCCAGTCCTCTTCAATAGCTTCATCAGTGACATTGCAGGTGGACTGGAGGGTAAGGTTTGTCTGTTTGCAGATGACACCAAGATCTGCAACACAGTGGATGATCCAGATGGGGTGAGTAGAATGAGCAGAGATCTGGATAAACTAGCAAAATGGTTGGAAGAGTGGCAACTGGGGTTTAATGTGAAGAAGTGCAAGATCGTGCACATAGGGAAGAGAAACCCTGAAGCCACCTATAGGCTGGGAGGGGAGTTTCTGGCCATCACAAGGGAAGAAAGGGACTTGGGCATCATCATCACCAGTGACCTGAAATCATCCAAGCAGACCATTAAAGCAGTAGGTAAGGTTAGGGGGATGTTGGTGTGTATTAGTAGGGGTATCACAAGTTGGAAGAGGGAGGTAATAATCCCTCTTTATAAGACACTGTTGAGCCCCATCTGGAGTACTGCGTGCAGTACTAGAGGCCACACCTTCATAAGGACATTAACCAAATTGAGGCAGTCCAGAGAAGGGCAACCAAAATGGTGCAGGGACTACATCAGAAAACATATGAGGACAGATTAACGGAGCTCAATATGTATATCCTGGAGCAAAGGAGAGAGAGAGAGAGAGAGAGAGAGAGAGAGGTGATATCATCAAAACATTCAAACACCTTAAGGGCATTAACAAGGTGAAAGAGTCTAACATGTTTCAATGTAAGAAAAATAGCAGGACAAGAGGACACAGCATGAGATTAAAGGGAGGCCGATTAAGGGGTAATGTGAGGAAGTTATTTTTCGCAGAAAGGGTGGTGGATGCAAGGAATGGTCTACCTCAAGAAGTGGTGGATATGAATACAGTGCAGGGCTTCAAACAGGCATGGGATAGGCATAAGGGAGCAATACACATGAGTATGAATAAATAGGCCATTAACAGCAAAGGCCGACGGCACATTTATAAGGTAGAAAAAGAAATGGGCAGACTGGATGGGTATTGCAGTCCTTATCTGCCATCAACTTCTATGTTTCTATGTGGAGGGAAGGAAAGGGAGCAGAAGGAAGGAATGGGGAGAGAAGGGTAGGGAAGGGCAGGAAAGGGCAAAAGAAAGCAAAAGGGATGGGAAGGAATGAAAGGGGAGGGGTGAAAGGAATGGAAAGGAAAGTGGATGGGAGAAAAGGAAAAGAAAAGAATAGGGAGGAAAGGAAAAGGGGAGGAAAGAGAAAGGGAGGGAAGGGTAAGGGAAGAGCAGAAGAAATCTGAGGATGAAATAAAAGGGAACGGAGGCAAAGGGAAGGGAGGGATTTGTTTTTTATATAGCATCTTTTATACAAACTGTATCCCAAAATGCTTTACAGTCAAGGAAAGGGAGGGGAGAGGATGCTGTTGTCACTTTCAGCACACAGGAACATTCAAACAGCATAGAGATAGTTTAGAGAGAAAGAGAGATTAGTGAGAGATTTAGCATAGGGAGGTTATGTGATATGCTATGTAAAGGTCACTCAATAATTTAGCAAGGAGAATTGGGCCTATGGACTAGTGCAGATCTGGTACACATGACAGGCACATACCCAGCCAGCTCACCCGCACCCCCAGACAGGTGCACAGGGCTCACCATTGACCATTATCGGACGCCTGTCCATGGCAAGCCTGCTGTACAGGGAGTGCGGGGATAGGGAAGGGTATGGGTGGGGATGCAGACACCGTGGCATCCAGTTCACATGGCAACTATGGCGAGGGTCTCTGCTCATGTAGTCTGCACCCCCCCTCTGGCACTCTGCATCTAAGTGCATAGTACATTGTGTAGAACTGCCCCCAGTCATTCCCCCTGTCCTCCCACATAAGCAGAGACAGAGATGGACAGGGGATCAGGAGTGAAAGGGTCCTATGCCCCTTCCATGAATGCTGTGGTGGTCCAACTGGACCCCGATGTGCAGTGGTCTGTTATAGGGAACCCTTTGTGGCATGTATACAGTATGTGGCACGTACAGTAGGCATAGTGCACAGATCTCACAGTGCTGACATTGCAATCTCAATGATTGTGGCAAGGGACATGGAGAGAAATAAAGGAAACTGCACGTGCTATTTAAAAAAGAAAACAGTCTGTATTGTGTTCTAGTGAAACATGATGCTCTGGGGACTAAAACTGAAATCCAACTTTTAAAAACAGTACGTTTCCAATATGCTTTTTGTCTCCACTTTTTAAATGCTTAACACAGTTTGAAGTGACTTAACTAAAATATAATGATTTGTTAATCTTTTAAAACTTGATCATATAAAGACGAAAATGATGTATGAAATGGGTATAAACTCTATCAAGCTGATATATACTTTTTTTTCTTTTAGGTACTTCAGGCTGGTTGTAGCACTCTATGCTTTTAGTCAAGACCAGAGTTTTTTGCTAGTTTCTTACATTTCTGAAAGAATCATTGTAAGGGTAGGTATTTTGTGGTGTATTGTAATACAGGTACTTTATCATTTCAACTATATCTGAAAACATGCATAATCAATACAGGATCCATTCTGAACTTAATGCAGAAACTGAAATAACTGTTTAAACTACTGTATGCCACAATACATTAATACCAAAACCGACGTAGTATTGCCATAGCTGTCTGATTTTCTCCTTAAGCTGGCACCATGGCTCATATTTTGGTGCTTCACACTTGTTTCATCGACTCATCAGTTGGCCAGTGATATTAAAGGCCTGTGTAACATATGTGGTGCCCCGAAGGTGGTAAGAAGGATGTTAATGTGTGCTGGGTTTCCACATCAATAAAAAGGGGTAATAAAGCAACTTTGTCGATGACACCAGTAACTTGCACACAAATTACTAATACAGGTTCAAAAAGGGGTGGATGCTGGCACCAGACAAAGAGAGGTGAGAGTCCAGAAATAGATTCCAAATACTTCACAAGGTTTTATTTATACCAAACCAAGGGGAAACACAGTCATGGGGGGACACTTACGCTTACTCTCCTGTACGAGGAGGACTCTAAATAAATGGCTGTAACAGCTCCACTTTATGAGTGGTCTACACTCCATAATCAGCAAACCACTATATAATCCTTTCAATACTACCTTGTGGTGCACATCTACCTAGGGCCTATTACCTGGCTCCACTTCAAGGAACTCTATAGCATAATACTGTAAAACTCTACTTCATTCATAAGAGGCAGTTCATGCATGGATAAGCTTTCTCTGTCATTGGGAAGCAATTGGGTTGCAGGATAAAACACAAGGGGAACACTTGACTGATTGGGCTAACAACTAAGGGACTGCAGAGAGGATTTTGTACAGGCCATGAGTCTCTCGGCCACACCCCACCTCTCTAGGGTTGCCGGAGCTGTTAAGAAAAAAGCAACAATTCTCTCAGCTCAGAACCCATTGAGGGCCACCAGAACTGAGACACACCAAACCCGGCCACAGCCCTCTTCCGGACTGCCAGGGTAAGACAAACAAGAAGAAGATGCTAACCAACCGGCCAAAAGTCCTCTTCTGGACTTGCTGGGACATGAGGAATAAGAAAAAAGTGCTGACCAACTGGCGCAAAGTCCTCTTCTGGACTGCTGGGACATGAGGAAGAAGAATTAAGTGCTGACCAACCAGTCGAAAGTCCTCTTCTGTACTGCCAGGACACGAGGAAGATTCTAAAGAAAGGAAGTCTGTGAACTGGAAGCACCAACGGGGTTCTGGGCACCAAGGCTGGACGAGCCAAGGACTACATAAAATTAGAAACAGGACGATGATGCAAAACACTGCGGCAGAATATCTGGATTTATTTATTTATTTATTTCAGTCTAGGATTACAATACCTTTGAGCCGAGACTCTTTTACAAAGGTTCCACGTCAGTGTGTGCAACAGTCATCATTTTTAGTTACAAACATATAGTCATTGACTTACAGACATGTAATAACCAGTACAAATACTTGAGCTATGAGCAAGACAAGGGAAGGGGGGTGCATGGAAGTGAGGGCAGGAGATTGGGGGTAGGAGGTGCCGGGGTAAAGGGGAGTACGGGAGGTGGTTGGGGTGGGGGGCAGGAGTGGAGGTACAGGGGGGAGGTGGGCGAGGGCAGGAGACAGTGCAGCCAGGTGGTCTTGTCGAGGGAATATGACAGGTAAGGTGCTAGGGCTGCAAAGACTGATTGTAAGTGCTGGGTGCTGGTGCATGTGCAGCTGGAATGGTGGAAATGTTAAGATGGGGAATCGCAGGATACAAGCAGTGAGAGGCACAGCTTGGACTTGAAGAGGCCGAGTGTTGGAGCGGTCGCAATGTCGCTGCCAAGAGAGTTGAGCCAGTTGGATGCCCGATAGGCGAATGATCTTTGTCCTTGGGTCGTGCAACATCGTGGGATATGTAGTAGATGGGAATTGAATCTCCTTGTAGTGACGTTCCTATGTCTAGGCTTCAGGAGGGCACAGACACCAGGTGGGGCAAGCCCCATTATAATTTTCTTGGCCGTGATGCAGGTTTGGTATTTTATGCGTTTGTCCAGTTGAAGCCATCCAGATTGGGAATAAAGGTCACATGTGTGGGTACAGCGATGTGAGCCAGTGATGAGATGACAGGCCTTATTCAGGGAGGTCGCGATACGTTTGAGAGCAGTGGTAGTTGCAGACCCATATATGATAAGGCCATAGTCTATGATGCTGATGATGGAGCTTTGGACGACCACTGACAGTGCTTCTGGGGGTAGGTGTTTCCTGTGCCGGAATAATATGCCTAACCTCGCATTGGCAGACTTTGCAACATTGCTGATATGGACAGCATATGAGAGGTGGAGATCAAGGGTGATGCCAAGGTACTTGAACGATTGTGTTTGCTCTAGGGTGGCTCCTTGTTCAGTTGTAATGGAGAGGTGGAGTTGTTTGTTTTTGTTGTGGGGGCTGCAAAAGACCATAGACTTGTTTTTTTCTGATTGAGAAGCAGTTTATGATTTAGGAATCAGGATTCGATGGAGGAGAAGGCCCGCTGAAGTTTATTTTGTAGTTGGATTGGATCAGGGTCCGAGGTGAGGATCATGGCATCATCAGCGTAGAGAATTATTTGTTCTGGGCAACTGTCCAGTAGTAAGTTTCAGAATAGGCTGAAGAGGAGAGGTCCCAGAATGGAGCCCTGGGGGGACTCCCGAGCGGACCGTGGATAGCACTTTGATACGGATGACAAAGCAAGAAAATAGATGGTGCCTTTGTACCAGGCCAGGCTGTACTTTGGGGAAATTTTGAAGAGCAGAAAACAATAAACAGGACATTGCAAATGACTGTGGCACGGATCCTTGCAGATCTGCTGCTGGCTGCTTCGGAAGATACACTAGAGACAACTTCTGGAGTACAGTGAAGAAGACTGATCTGAATACCAATGGTGAAAAGATTCTGGAAAGCTTTGAAAGACTGATTCAAACACCTTGCAACTTGGAAGGCTGGCAACAAAGCAATACTTTCTGGCACATTCACTGCTTGTAGCAATAGTTGCATGCAAAATGAAGTCTCAGTTCTTGTTACAATGGTCTCTTATTCAGTCTTAATGTTCAAATCACAGTAAATATACAGGCAATTAACTTTTCTGTTAGGACCCTAGCATTGGTGGACCTAACTAACAGGGATCCCTTTGACTAAATCGGGTTCTTCCTGTTACTGTGACTCTGTATGGCTAGCTAGACTCCTTAAACATCTGGGGTCACTAATGCTGCTGGGTCCCTATAACACCTGGGGAATCTAAATGTCTAGCAGTGGGTCTAACTTGCCACTTTTAAGTGGGAGAACACATGGCAGTGAGCCTGACTTGCCCCTTTTAAGAACTGGTGGGCCTGACTTGCCCTCTTTAACTAGCGTGGGCCTAACTTGCCCCTTTAAGAACTAGTGGGCCTGACTTGCCCCTTTACACAGCGGTGGGCCTCACTTTCCCCTTTAAGAACTGTTGGGCCTGACTTTCCCCTTTATACAGCAGTGAGCCTAACTTGCCCCTTTAAGAACTGATGGGCCTTACTTGCCCCATGGGTCCTGAACTACCCTTGCCCCTTTAAATACACATGTGGGCCTGTATTGCCCCTTTAAGAACTGGTGGGCCTGACTTGCCCCTTTAAGAACTGGGCTTGGCTTTGTCTGGGCTCCTTTAAGATCGCTGGGCCTTTTCTGGGTGAACCCCTTTTAAATAAACATTTGGGCCCCTCTGGACAGCTGTACCCCTTTAACACTCTGGGCTTTTCTGTATAGCTGTGCCCTCTTTAAATCGTGAGCCTCTCCTGTAGCTCTGGCCCCTATAAACACTCTGGGCCCTTTTAGTTCTGCCCCTGCAAATACACTGGTGCCCTTTTTAAACACACTGGTCTTTTTCTGGGTAAGCCCTTTTAATTATGCTGGGCTTCTCTTGAACTGTGCCCCCTTTAATCACTCTGGGCCCCTTTTAAATTCTAGGCTGGCTTGGGCTGAACTGTCACTCTTCTCTGTCCAACCACGCCTCTTTAATAAATATTCATGCCCTTCCTGAAGCTTCCCTTTTGCTGTCCCCTCCCCTGTGGGTGTCGCTATGCCCCGAAGGAATTAATTATTTAAATGAGGAGCCCCTGGCCCGCCCCTTCACGGTGCTCAGCCGTTTCTCTCTTTGCGCCTGGCGCAAACTGCAGTAAATAAATAAATACACTTTTCTTCCTCTTTCAGGGTGGTCAGCACGTTGCAGTGTGCTGCCACCGACTCCCCCAACCACCGGGAAGCAGGAGCTGAAGACGGGAGGCGGGAGGTGCAGTCTGGAGAGGGTGGGAGTTTTCAGGCAGGTGCAGGACGACCGGGGACCTCACTGAGGTCCTGAAACAGCATACCATGATGCAGCAGTGCAATCGCTACCACTGGGGAACTAAACATTTGATTTTTAAATTAAAAATAATAAAACGGGGGACCAAGCCCTCTCGGGGACAGAGCAGGACTTTTCTGGACTTCACCAGTGGCTCAGACCGGCACCACAGACCAAACAATCTTGCAGGTACATTTTTTCCAGTGACTGGAGGCAGGAGGCATACAGCAAAGCCCTCAGGGACAGCTTCGTCCCTCCTGGTAAGCCTTTCTCATCCCTCCTCACTTTCTGTGTCCTCACTCCTCCACAGTCACCATGATTCTGCCAACAGTAAATTATTTTTTAAACTGTAGCACTCTATATTGTGGTTCTGGAAGGCATAGCAGGCACCATACAGTGAGCATTCCATTAGCTCAGCTCAACATTCCATTAGCTGTAGCATGGCAGAAAGGCTTATTTTGTGCATTGTTTCTAAGCTATTTACAATAATTTTGACGGGCTTTGTACAGAGATTTGTGTTTGCATTTTAAACTGGGCACCTCGGCATTTCTTGGGCATCTGTTTATTGTATTGAGACACCTATGAACTGGCACTTTTCTATTTTTTATTTTTCTGTGGTGCCCCCAACTCTGGGGCACAACAGATTTGGGCCCGTCAAATGATACATGTCCTCATGTATCCCCCAAAATTTATTTCTATAACATCTGTTACATTCGAATGAGTTTACTCTACTTCTGCTTAGATAAGGAACATCTCTAAAACTTTAGATTGCCTGTACAACCATTTCTTAAATCTATTTCTGTGTGAACTTTAAGAGTTTCAATACAGTTCTATTACTTAAGATCTACAAATTCTATAAAATGTACTTGAGAATGGGCTATCACAGTTAAATCTTTCTTAACCTCTAAGATAACTTTAATACTCTAAGGAACATAAACTAAACTAATGTGACTGTGCTGGGATAACTCTTTATCATTCTGTGTTTCAAGATGTAAAACTAAGGACTTTCCATACGAAATCTTCTAGAAGGAATTCCAAAATTGACCCTCTGAGATCTGCAAGGCAGAGTACATAAAGGTTCGATAGAAACAGGTTCTGTTCTTTTAGTATTTTCAGGTATCAAACTCTCAAAACGGTCTGAGTTAACATTACTTAAGTAATTCCAAGGATTAACGTACAAGTCTGTTGGGGTTTCTAGTTTAGTCAAGATAAGATTTCTTGAAGGATATTTTTGTTTCTGTATTAGCTTGGAGTCAACATCAGCTGAAGGATCTGATCCTGCACAAAACTTGCATGGTTTAACAGGTTTCTGTGAACAATCTTGATGCCTTTTCCGATTTCTCCTTGAATCTTATAAACTGCCAGTTCTCTACATGGTATTTCTACTATGAGATAGGGTTCAGGTTCCCAAATGGAAGCTAATTTTGTTAATCTCTGGTTTCTGTTTAGTAGTACTCCATCTCCAATCTGTAATGGACAAGCGTTGGCATTGGCGTCATTTAGTGTCTTTTGTTTTAATCTCATTTGAGTCATATGCTTGTCTAGGATTTGTCCTGCTTCTTGCAGTCTGTCACTATATTCATTTTTTTTATTTACCCAATATGTACATAGATTAGGAGTAGAAGTGGCTTTCAAATCTATATCAAGTGCTAAGTCCATAGGTAAAGGACCATGAGTCCAAATAACAAATAATATGGAGTATATCTAGTTGAACTCTGCATAGTGTTATTGTAAAGATAAGTTAATTCAGGCAAAATGCTAGGCCAATATGGGTGTTGATGCTCAGGTAATGCTCTTAGCATATTAAGTAGGGTTTGATTAGCTCTTTCGCACAATCCATTGGCTTGAGGATGATAAGCAGTTGTACGGATCTTTTGACTTCTATATAAGCTACAAAGTTCATAGAATAGTTGCGACTCAGAGGTACTCCCTTGATCAGTTAATATTCTGGTTGGAAACCCATATGGTTGAATAAAGTACTTGACAAATGTTGCTGCAGTGCTTTTGGCGATAAGATCAGGAACTGGTGCAGCTACAGCAAACTTAGAGTAGTGGTCTATCATGGTTAAAATATAACTGGTACCATTTCTGCTTGGCTCAAGTTTTAAGTGATCTAAGGTGACTAATTCTAAAGGAGCGTGGCTGATAATTGGTTGCAGAGGAGCTTTTTGATCAGTTCTGCTATTTCTCTTTAGATTACAGGTAGAACATTCTTCATACCATTTCTGAATCTGAAGTTTCATTCCGGCCGAATAGAATCGCTTTCTTATATTGGCTTCTGTCTTTTTACTTCCAAAATGTCCAGACTTGTCATGATAGGCTTCCAAAACAATTGGTGCATTCTCTTGCGGCACAATGATCTGTGGGATCTCATAACGGGTGTGAAGGTCTCTACTTTGTCTTATTAACTTGGAGTCTTGTATGACCAGCTGGTATCTGTGTTGCCACACTTTTATTAAGTCTGGATTTGCATTTTTCTTATGTGTAGGCCCAAGACTTTGGTTAGTGTCCAATAGATTTCTGATTTGTTGTAACACAGGACTCTGGTTCTGGAGCTGGATCCATAAATTATCTTGTTCTGCTACATGCGTTGAAGGAGTAGATTCAGGTTTGGTTACTGTGATAGAATTGACCTGACAACATGTGTGTACCATCTCTGTAGGAACTTGTAAGAATGCAGGCATTTCCACATCTTCTAAGGTTGAATCATCAGGCTCAGGTTCCATCTGTTGTGGCAATCTTGACAACACGTCAGCATTGGCATTGCTTCTTCCTGTGTGGTATTTTAAAGTGAACTGGTAATTGGACAAATGTGAGGCCTATCATTGTTCCAATGCTTCCAATCTGACGGTATTTAAATGAGCTAAAGGATTGTTGTCTGTGTATACAGTAAAAGGTGTGGCAGCTAGATAATGTTGGAACTTTTCTGTAATTGCCCATACCAAAGCAAGGAATTCCAATTTAAATGAGCTGTAATGTTTATAATTTCTTTCTGATCCTCTGAGACTGCGAGTAGCGTAGGCAATGACTCTTACTTTCCCTGACTGTTCTTGTGCTAGCACAGCACCGAGACCTAAGTTGCTGGCATCTGTCTATACTTTGAAAGGTTTGGTGTAATCTGGGTAGGCTAAAATCGGAGCTTCTCTCAAGGCTTGGCGTAAATGTTTGAAAGGAAAGCGGTTTGGTGTCTGGAAGCCCAAGTGACTTGCTGAGTTTTGGATGTATGTCCTGCTGTTGACCCTCAAAGTAACTCGTGTAAAGGTGTCGCTAGTTGAGCAAAGTTTTGGATAAATCTTCTGTAGTATCCAGCGAATCCAAGGAATTTTCTGACATCTCTAATGCTAATTGGTACAGGCCATTCTCGTACAACTTGTAGTTTTTCTGGATCAGGTGCTACTCCATCTGCTGAGACAATGTGTCCTAAGTAATTGACTTAGGGTTTCAAAAGATGGCACTTGGACGGTTTGAGCTTGAGTCCATACTGGGTCAGTCATTCGAAGAATTCTGGTAAGTGTTTCAAATGGTCTTCATGGTTCTTTGAGTAAATAATGATGTCACCCAAAAACAAAAGCAGTATTTCGAAGTTATGGTTTCCCAAACAATGTTCTACCAGATGCTGGAAAGTTCCTGGTGCATTGCACAATCGAAAAGGCATACGAGTGAATTCAAATAATCCCACCAGGGTGATAAAAGCTGTTTTCTCCACATCTGAAGGTGCTATTGGTACTTGCCAGTAGCCACTGTTCAAATCCAAAGTAGAGAACACGGCTGCGAATTGTAATGCAGTAAGAGAGTCTTCTATTTGAGGCAAGGGGTATGCATCCTTATGGGTTATGTTATTAAGCTTCCTGTAGTCCACACAGAAACAGATTTTTCCATCCTTATTTTTCACTAATACCACTGGTGCAGCCCATGGACTATGGCTTTTTTTGAATGACATCGGCTTTTTTCATCTCTCTCTCAACATGTCTTTGACTGGTTGTTACATAGCAGGTAGCAGAGGCTGAAATCTCTCATGAATGGGTGGGTGATTATTCGTGGGAATGTAGTGTTGAACTCCTTTAGCTAGTTCAAAATCCAAAGGATGCTTACTAAATGCTTTATGATGCTGCATTATTACTCGTTGGACATTTTCTCTCTGGGCGTCTGTAGTGTGAGTCGTACCAATGTCAAGTTCTCTTAACCATTCTGGTAAATCTTTGTCTTCTGAGTCTGGATGGGGTCTTCTGGATGCTGACTGGTTACAGGTTGTAGCGTGAACTTGATTTTCTGGCTCTACAACATCCTGGATACTGACGGTGTGTAATTCGGCAATAGGCTGGTTCCTGTAGATTTGTATGGCATGATTTCCATAATTAAGGACTCTGATAGGGACCTGTCCTTTGCTAAGTGTCACAATGTTGCAAGCAACAATGATAGGCTCCTCCTTGGCATCAGGATATGGTTCTACTAGGGCATCGTAGTCGTGTCCTCTAGGTCCTACTTTTGCTTTACACCATAACGTGGTTTCAGTGCCCGGACTCAAAGTTATGGGATGAGAGTCTGTAACTCTGACTTTTCCAATTTCTCCATCTGGGTTGGCAAAACGTTGGTGGCATTGGATCAGCTGAATGGTCTGCTGTAGTACCTTCTTGTCTGCATTGGGTACCTCTTTAGCACATTGCCATAAGATGTGGACTAACTCTTCAAAACAATGCTGCAGCACATTCATTCCAAGAAAGAGTGGAGGTAATTTGCTACTGTCAGAGTCGCTCACTATAATACCTTGCTGGGTCTGGATACAATTGCCTAACTGGATATCTATCTCGACGTATCCTAAGTATGGGACTTCTGTACCATTGCTGGCTGTCAATCAGATCCAAGATCGTGGTGGAGGTTGCAATTCCTTAGGGTCCCAATATCGGTGGAAATATCTCTTCTGTAACGTGGCTACTTGTGAGCCTATATCCAAGAGTGCTTGTCCATTGACCTTCACTGTCACAGTTGGGCATTTTCCTATGAAAAGGGAATTGTCCTCCCTTAAGGCTGGACCTGGTCCATTGCTCCCTGAGAATTGGTCCGCATTCCCAGGGATTCGCTGTTTAACACCACGGTGTTTGTAATTGTTTGTCTGCATCATCTCTCTATATGTCCAGCTATTCTACATTGTCGACAAATGGGTCTATCATAGCTGTCAAAATGATCAGTCGGGCGTCGCCCTTCTGCTCTCCTCAGCTGGGACATCATCTCTCTAGGTCCTTGGTTTCTATCTGGCTGCTCTCCATCAAGTCTAGATTTCCAGTCACTTTTGAGGTCATGTATCTTCTGACCTACCTCTGTAACTTTTCTGGTCAGAGCAGCCATTTGTTCTGTCCAGTCAGTACTGGGTCCTGGATTAGGTCTATGAAATTGTGTCTGCACCTGATCCATCTGCGTATGTCTCTTCAATGTTTGAGTATCCTTCTGCATGTGCTTCTGGCATCAAATGGCTTTCTGGGCTCCATCTTCTAGTCGAGTAGTCTGACCATGTTTCTCCGGGAAACATCATCTGCTGTTGGCACACAGCGGCCTCTCCTCTGGCTCGACTTGGTCCAAAAATTCGTATTGACTTTTCTTTAAAATCTAAAAATAAAGCATTGGGATCTTGAAGGTGAAGCATTCATAACTTTCTCCTGAGAGTGTCACTAAGGACTCTATCAATGAATTTTTCTTTAAGAGTCTTATCCGGGTCTCGCACTTCTCTGGCGTCTATCCTCTCTATAGCTCGGAGAGCTTCTTGTAGACTCAGAGCATATTCCCTTAATGTTTCTCTTGGTCTCTGTGTACTTGAAAAGAACTTCATTTTCAATTTGGACATAGTTCTGGTATCAAGCATTTCTCTTAATCAATTGAAAATTTGATCTGCAGTGGCTTTTTCTTTCTGGCCATGATTACACTTCTCATTGGGCAGCTCCTTTCAACTGTCCCAAAAAAATTTCTACTTGTAGATGATCAGGTACTTGATAAAGTCAAAACAGACTGTATTTTTGCTTTAAATTCTCCTAAAGTACTGGAGTCTTCACCACCTGGCTCTCATGTATAGCTAGGAAGCCACGGCGCACCAAAATAATATGGCATGATCAAAGGGAAAGGTTGCACTCATCTAGATCCTTCTTCTCTTGCTCCATCCATCTCTCTATCCATCTCACCACTATTTCTGGATCCTGACAGAATCTGCATCTGTACTCTACTCTTCCTCTGGATTTGGTCTCTTTGGAGGACTTGCTTTATACCCTGCTCGCTGCGCCAAAATTGAGTTGTGGTGCCCTGAAGGTGATAAGAAGGATGTTTACATGTGCTGGGTTTCCACATCAATAAAAAGGGGTAATAAAGCAACTGTGTCAATGACACCAGTTACTTGCACACCAATTACTAACACAGGTCCAAAAAGGGGTGGATTTTCTCACCAGACAAAGAGAGGCGAGAGTCCAGAAATAGATTCCAAATACTTCACAAGGTTTTATTTATACCAAACCAAGGGGAAACACGGTCACGGGGGGACACTTACACTTCCTCTCCTGTACGAGGAGGACTCTAAATAAATGGCTGTAACAGCTCCACTTTATGAGTGGTCCACACTCTGTAATCAGCAAATCACTATATAATCCTTTCAGTACTACCCTGAGGTGCACCTTTACCTGGGGCCTATTACCTGGAGTACTCCACTTTAAGGAACTCTATAGCACAATACTGTAAAACTCTACTTCAGTCATAAGAGGCAGTTCATGCACGGATAAGCTTTCCCTATCATTGGGAAACAATTGGGTTGCAGGATAAAACACAAGGGGACCACTTGAATGACTGGACTAACAGCTAAGGGACTGCAGAGAGGATTTTGTATAGGCCACGAGTCTCTCGGCCACACCCCACCTCTCTAGGGTTGCTGGACTTGTTAAGAACAAAGCAATGATTCTCTTGGCTCAGAACCCACTGAGGTCTGCTGGAATTGAGACACACCAAACCCGGCCACAGCCCTCTTCCGGACTGCCAGGGTAAGACAAACAAGAAGAAGATGCTAACCAACCGGCCAAAAGTCCTCTTCTGGACTTGCCGGGACACGAGGAATAAGAAGAAAGTGCTGACCAACTGGCCCAAAGTCCTCTTCTAGACTTGCCGAGACATGAGGAACAAGAAGAAAGTGCTGACCAACTGGCCCAAAGTCCTCTTCTGGACTGCCGGGACACAAGGAAGAAAAAGACAGTGCTGACCAACTGGCTGAAAGTAATCTTTTAGACTGCTAGGACACGAAGAAGATTCTAAAGAAATGAAGTCTGTGAATCGGAAGCACCAACAGGGTTCTGGGCACCAAGGCCAGATGAGCCAAGAACTACATAACATAAGAAACAGGATGATGATGCAAAACACTGCAGCAGAATATCTGGATAGCACTTTGATACTGATGACAAAACAAGAAAATGGATGGTACCTTTGTACCAGGCCAGGCCGTACTTTGGGGAAACTTTGAAGAGCGGAAAACAATAAACAGGACGTTGCAAATGACTGTAGCATGGTTCCTTGCAGACATGCTGCTGGCTGCTTCCAAGATGCACTGGAGACAACTTCTGGAGTACAATGAAGAAGACTGATCTGGATACCAATGGCGAAAAGATTCTGGAAAACTTTGAAAGACTGATTCAAACACCTTGCAACTTGGAAGGCTGGCAACAAAGCAATACTTTCTTGCACATTCACTGCTTGTAGCATAGTTGCATGCAAAATAAAGTCTCAGTTCTTGTTGCAGTGGCCTCTTATTCAGTCTTAATGTTCAAATCACAGTAAATATACAGGCAATTCACTTTTCTGTTAGAATCCTAGCACTGGTGGACCTAACTAACAGGGGTCCCTCTGACTAAATCATGTTCTTCCTGTTACTGCGACTCTGTATGGCTAACTAGACTCCTTAAACATCCGGGGTCACTAATTCTGCTGGGTCCCTATAACACCTGGGTAATCTAAATGGCTAGCAATGAGCCTAACTTGCCTCTTTTAAGTGGGAGAGCACGTGGCAGTGGGGCTGACTTGCCCCTTTTAAGAACTGGTGGGCCTGACTTGCCCTCTTTAACTAGCTTGGGCCTAACTTGCTCCTTTAAGAACTGGTGGGCCTGATATGCCCTCTTTAACTACCGTGGGCCTAACTTGCCCCTTAAAGAACTGGTGGGCGTGACTTGCCCCTTTACACAGTGGTGGACCTAACTTGCCCCTTTAAGAACTGGTGGGCCTGACTTGCCCCTTCATACAGTGGTGGGCCTAACTTGGCCCTTTAAGAACTGGTGGGCCTAACTTGCCCAGTGGGTCCTGAACTACTCATGCCCCTTTAAATACACATGTGGGCCTGAATTGCCCCTTTAAGAACTGGTGGGCCCGACTTGCCCCTTTAAGAACTGGACTTGGCTTTGTCTGGGCCCCTTTAAAATTGCTGGGCCTTTTCTGGGTGAACCCCTTTCAAATAAACATTTGGGTCCCTCTGGACAGCTTTGCCCCTTTAACACTCTGGGCTTTTCTGTATAGCTATGTCCTCTTTCAGTCGTGAGCCTCTCATGTAGCTATGGCCCCTATAAACACTCTGAGTCCTTTTAGTTCTGCCCCTGCAAATACACTGGTGCCCTTTTTAAACACACTGATCTTTTCCTGGGTAAGCCCCTTTAATTATGCTGGGCTTCTCTTGAACTGTGCCCCCTTTAATCACTCTGGGCTCCTTTTAAATTCTAGGCTGGCTTGGGCTGAACTGTCACTCTTCACTGCCCAACCACGCCTCTTTAATAAATATTCATGCCCTTCCTGAAGCTTCCTTTTCGCTGTCCCCTCCCCTGTGGGCGTCGCTATGCCCCGAAGGCTTTAATTATTTAAATGAGGAGCCCCTGGCCCGCCCCTTCACGGCGCCCAGCCGTTTCTCTCTTTGTGCCTGGTGCAAACTGAAGTACATAAATAAATACACTTTTCTTCCTCTTTCAGGGTGGTCAGCATGCTGCAGTGTGCTGCCGCTGACTCACCCAACCACCGGGAAGCAGGAGCTGAAGACGGGGGGTTGGAGGTGCGGTCTGGAGAGGGAGGGAGCTTTCAGGCACATGCAGGACCACCGGAGACCTTGCTGAGGTCCTGGGACAGCATACCACGATGTGGCAGCATGATCGCTACCACTAGGGAATCGAACACTTGATTTTTAAATAAAAAATAATAAAACCAGACACCAAGCCCTTCCGGGGACACAGCGGGACGTTTCTGGACTTCACCAGTGGCTCAAACCGGCACCGCAGACCAAACAATCTTGCAGGTACATTTTCTTCAGTAACTGCAGGCAGGAGGCACACAGCAAAGCCTTCAGAGACAGCTTCAGCCCTCCTGGCAAGCCCTTCTCGTCCCTCCTCGCATTCTGTGTCCTCACTCCTCCACAGTCACCATGGTTCTGCCAACAGTAAATTATTTTTTTAAACTGCAGCGCTCTGTGTTCTGGTTCTGGAAGGCATAGCAGGTGCCAGGCAGTGAACATTCCATTAGCTCAGCTTAACATTCCATTAGCTGTAGCATGGCAGAAAGGCTTATTTTGTGCATTATTTCTAAGATATTTACAATATTTTTCACAGGCTTTGTACAGAGATTTGTGTTGGCATTTTAAACTGGGCATCTCGGCATTTCTTGGGCATCTGTTTACTGTATTGAGGCACCTATAAACTGACACTTTTCTATTTTTTGTTTTTCTGTGGTGCCCCTAACTCTGGGGCACTATACATGTCTTGGTAAACAAGATGGAAATAATTTTCATAATTTGCAAAATCAACAAATGAGTCCACTTAGACAGAAATCTAAAAAAAAGTCCCCCACCTGCCACAATACCTCAGTCACCAAAGTAACACCTGTGTCCTCAGTTGTTATCTCCCCCATCCCAGCTACCATAATGTACTATAGGTACCCCATGTCTGTCCCTGCTCCTAAATCCATGTTCGTATGCCCACCTCCCATGCCTGGTTATTGTTTGAATCTGAATTTGGGTATTGTGCAGAGGTGGGTGGAGAATGGCATAGCCTCGGGGCCTGATACACACCTGTTGCAAGTATTATATTTAATCGGAAAAAAAAACACCTGTTGCAGGTGTGGTGCAGACTGCACACTGTGAGGTGTGAATCAATCCTTGAGCTTATACTGTTCCTTGCACCCTTCTGTGCAGATATCTGGATTCATGCTTAGGTAGCAGCAGGCCATTGAGGAGTGCACACATGCTCAATGATTCAGGAATAGGATTATCTTATCTAAGCCATGCCAGTGATGGGAGATGAGCACTCCATCCCAGCACGGGAACATCATGGCAGCCAGGAATCAGTATTTGTTTTTCAGTTCTCTTCTCTGAGCCCTGTCCCTCGTAACCTCAACATCTCTCTCTGACTCCTGCATCACTACCATCAGCAACCCTGCAGGAAAGTGACCTTGGGCTTATACTATCTGATGACCTCAAAGTCACCGGCCAGCGTGACAAGGCAGTGGGCAAGGCCCAAGAGATACTGTGGTGCATAGGGAATGGTATCACCAGCAGGAAAAAGGAGGTGATATTATCCCTGTATAGGTCATTGGTGAGACTCCACCTGTGGTGCTGTCAGTTCTTGAGACCATATCTCAGAAAGGACATTGACAAAGTGGAGGCAGTCCAGAGGAAGGTGACTAAAATAATGTAGGGGCTGTGCAAGAAACCTTACAAGGACAGACTGAGGACTCTCAACATGTACACCATAGAGGATAGCAGAAAGAGGGGGCACGAAGACATACAAGTACCTCACAGGGGTGTACAGGATACAGGAGGGAAGCCTTTTTCAAATTAGGAAGTGCACCAGAACAAGAGGGCATGCAATGAAGCTGGAAGGGGTGAATTTAGAAGGAATGTGAGGAAATACTACTTCACTGAAAGAGTGGTGGATGCCTGGACCAGCCTGCCATCTGAGGTAGTGGGGGTGAAAACATTGGGGTGCTTCATGCATGGGATAGGCATAGGAGAATACTGGTAAATAAGCAAAGAGGGGGGAGAGTCACCGGAAACCAGTTAGGGTCTGCAGAGAAGGAACAGGCAGGGAACATCTGGACAGACTGGATGGGCCAAGCAGTCCTTTTCTGCCAACAAATTCTATGTTTCTATGTTTCAAATCAATTTGGACCTCTTTCTGATACCACCTGCACATACTGTATCTCTGCAGCAGCAGGCCTTCCTCCTGTGGATACAGTGTGGGGAGAGGAATCTTGCAGGCTGCTGGAAGTCTGATAATGCATGGGGAGGGCTTCACCAGCCATAACCTGACCCATTTTTTCCCCATTTGCAATCCCTCCAACCTCCCATGCTATATCTTATCTCATACTATGGCTGGCCTTTGGCGGGAGGGGTGACATCCTAGGTCAAGGTTGGTCCATGTCCCCAAGGACGCACTCAGTTAGCAGGCCCAGTGTGCTTGATGGGGTGTCTATGAGTAAGGCTGAGCTTGTTCATAACTTGGGACTTCTCTTTGCTGGTGGGCTGACCATGGAGCAGCAGCTTTTTGCTTTGCTCAAGACAAAGAGAAAGAAAAAAACATTATGGTTCTCAAAGGAAATAGCCAAGAAGGTAAGCGCAAAAAAGATGGCATTCGGGAGGAATGAGGAAACACAGAGCGAAGAAGAAAGGGAACTGTATCTGGAAAAGCATAGGGAGTCGGAGAAAGCAGTCAGGAGTGCAAAGACACATACAGAAGAAAAAATAGCCCAGGCAATAACAAAAGGGGACAAGAAACTTTTCAGGTATGTTAGTGAAAGAAAAAAGACTAAGAGTGGGATTGTCAGACTAAAAAGGGAAGGAGGGAACTGTGCAGAAGGGGGCCAAGAAAAGCAGAAATCCTGAACAAGTATTTTTGTTCAGTATTCACAGGGGAAGGGGAGGGACCAAAGTTAGGCAATGGAAGCACCACTGGGAGGAAGGTGGACACCAGTCCATTTAAGGAGGAGAGAGTCTTAAAGGAACTCACTAGTCTGAAAGTGGACAAGGCAATGGGGCCAGATGGGATACATCCCAGAGTATTAAGAGAACTCAACAAGTTGCTGGCAGCACCACTGGCAGCCCTGTTCAATAGTTCGCTGGAAACAGGTGTGGTACCAAAGGACTGGAGGAGGGCAAATGTAGTCCCTCTTCACAAAAGTGGGAGCAGGGAGGAGGCTGGCAATTACAGGCCAGTCAGCCTGACCTTGATGGTGGGGAAACTAATGGAATCACTACTAAAAGAAAGGTTTGCGATATATCTCAAATCCAATGGAGCACAGGATCCGAGGCAGCATAGATTCACAGCGGAAAGATCTTATCGAACAAATCTGACAGATTTCTTTGACTGAGTGGCTAGGGAAGTGGATCATGGTGGGGTGGTGGATGTGGCCTACCTGGATTTCAGCCAGACCTTCTACACCATCCTACACAGGAGGCTAGTAAACAAGCTGGGCAGCCTGGGAGTGGGTCCCAGGGTGGTAAACTGGGTCAAAAATTGGCTGAGTGATAGGACACAGAGGGTGGTGGTGAACGGTGTTCAATCCAAAGAGAGGCGGGTGACCAGCGGGGTTCTTTAGGGATCAGTGCTTGGACCAGTCCTCTTTATTGTCTTCATAAGCAACATAGCAGAGGGGCTGGAAGAGAAGGCGTGTCTCCTTGCAGATGACACACAGATCCACAACAGGGTTGACACTCCAGGAGGGGTAGAGAAAATGAGAAGAGACCAAAACAAGCTTGAGGAGTGGTCAATGGTGTGGCAGCTAAGATTCAGTGCAAAGAAGTGCAAGATCATGAACTTGGGACACAGAAATGCAGGGGAGGAGTATATGATGGTGAGAGGTACTAATGGCCACCAAACAGGAAAAGGACCTGGGAATAATCATATCTGATGATCTAAAGGTTATCAACGTTAGAAGGCTGTGAGGAGAGCCAGTGGAAAGCTGGGTTGCACAGGGAGAGGTATCTCCAGCAGAAGGAAGGAGGTGGTGATGCCACTGTATAGAACATTGGTAAGACCTCATCTAGAGTATTGTGTCCAGTTCTGGAGGCTGCATCTCTGGAAGGACATAGACAGAGTAGAAACAGTTCAGACAAGAGCAACAAAATGGTGCAGGAGCTGTGCCAAAAGTCATATGAGGGGAGACTGGAGGATCTCAATATGTATTCCCTGGAGGAGAGGGTGGTGGGATGTGATAGAGATGTTCAAATACCTCAAGGGTGCAAATAAGGTACAACAGGGTAGCATCTTTCAAAAAAAAAAAGATGTTCAAGAACAAGGGTCCATCATATGAAGATGGAGGGGCAGACTTAGGAGTAACATGAGAAAGTATTTTTTCACGGAAAGGGTGGTGGCTCCATGGAACAACCTCCCAGCAGAGGTTGTAGGGGCAAAAACGATAGGGGAATTCAGAAATGCATGGGACAGACATAAAGGAACTCTAGTGATAGGAAAGAGAGAGTAAGCTGCAGGTCATTAAGGATCTGCGGTATGAAACAGGTAAGGAAAATGAGCAAACTAGGTGGGCCAAGTGGTCCTTATCTACCATCAAATTCTATGTTTCTATGCTAAGACAAGCTTCTACTATTTCTGTAATATTACAGAGTTATGACGATTACCTATTTCTTGAAAGTCTTTCATGAGGTGACCCTTACCCATGCTCATACTGTGAAACACTCTATACGGGCTTTCACTTGAGGATAATACAATGTCTGTAGCTAGTACAAAATACAGCATTTAGTTATATTTCTGCATTGTATTTACTTATTTTATTTTTTATTTGAGATTTGTTGACTGTGAAAGGAACACTTAGCCAAGGCCCATTTCCAGGTGCAAAATTGTACAAAAAATGTCAGTGACTCACTGCAACATGTGCATAATACCCTGTGAATCTCAAGTTCTCAAAAACAAAATCTGTCAATAGGCAGACAGAGGATCAGCACTGCTGAAGTAGAAAAGAAAAATGATACAATTTACCGCACCCTGAATGCTGAATGTGCTTTATTTGCAATTGCAGGCATATCTTTCCATTTCATGTCAAATCACAGACAGGCAGTTCTATAATCCACATACTTGTTTAGCATCACGAGTTATGGCCATATACAAAGTGACTAATTAGGTTGTGGTATGCAATTATGAAAGCCAATGCTAAGATGGGTTTCTGTTCTAGCAAGCAGCTATGCTGCGGAAATGCTTTAGTGTTTAAATCTTACTGAAGCAAGCCATAAAATGAAAAAAAAGGACTAACACTGTGATCCAAACTAGCCATACTATAATGTCAACGACTACGGTTAACATTTCAGGGTCATAACATGATGCTTTCCTCAGAATGCATCGTTTTCTCTTCTACCTCTGTCTGCCTTTAGGCAGATTTAGTTTTTTGTTTCCAGGTGCATCCAGGGGAGAGATAAATTATAGAATAACAGTATCAGAATATTGGTGTAAAGTAAGTGACACAATTACAATTACACAGCAAAAAAGTTTATAAAAATGTGTAAATCAGTAATCAGGAACCAAAAGTGCAAAATCTCACATAAAGGATACTAGAAATACAAATGTAAGGGGAGCAAAAACCGTGAACCTGGCATCTAGCCTAAAAGGAGAGGTGTGCATAATAATAGAGGTTAAGTGGACCTGCGTCCAACTTAAGGTGGGCAAGGGAGGAAAATGGGGGAAGAAGCTCAAGGAGTACACCAAACAGATAGCAATTACCCAACCATATTAGTATTTTTATAAATATGTTTCAGCTATTACAGTATACTGGCGAATACATCATTTGACTTCTCAGTTATCCTTTCTAGGCATGATAACACATCTTTGTAACCTTATCTATGTAGCCTGTATAAAAAGCCTTTTGACTGTCCCCAAATGACCACACAGCACATTTCTTTATGATGTAATTGTACTTACCATGACAACAGCATTGGTTTCTGAAATATTAAGCACACCAGTAATAGCAGAAAGTAAAAAATGTAAAAACACTAATGTGAAACATAATTGTAATCAATAGAACAATTTAAAGCCTTTAATTTTAGTAACCACTTGTACTTCAAGAAGCACCTAAACATCTACTGGAAGTTTCCAGCAGACTTTTGTTTTGTAAACTTTATTTTTACTGTGAGAATACAGCATGCATACAGCAGTTCACTCTATATCATATCCAAGCGTTAACACCTACCCAGGGAACCATTCCTTGACAATGACAAACCATAATCGGGTGCCATATTTCACATTTTAAGAGTACAGACAGCATTAGCAATCAAAAGAGCAGAAACCGAATTTATGCCTGCAGGTGACAACAACCCCTGTTACTATTTTATTGAGAAATGGAATGTTGACAGGACACTAGGGCGATCCCCTATTTCTTTCAAATAGAGTTTCAGGATTTAAGAGGACAGGCACCTTTAATGGGCAGGAGGGATCTTGTTTTAATATCTTATCCGTTCATTGCAGTGCTGGTATTGGGTATGCTATCATCCAGGATCTCAGTGACTGTAAGGCCCAGAGTACAACAGCGCTATCCCTAAATCACTATAGCACAGTTGGGTTGAATGTCTGAACACGTTTATCCCAACTAAAAGCAATACAGCACAATACAATTTGATACATACAATTTTATCTTTTCCAAGATTCTCACAGTCCTGTGGGCTAGTGAGGAGTGACAGCAGACCATTTGGCAGGCTAATGCTCTGGTAAGATTCTGGTGCAAGAGGGAGAATTTTCTTTTTTTTTTCTAATGGGGTAGGAGGGAGGTCTTCAAGGGATGCCTATACAGCTAGGATGGACAGCTTCTGCACCAGCAAGGAATGAAGTACTGTCCATGAGAATGGACAGGGCAGTCAATGTCATGGGAAATTTAAAGAAGTGTACAGGTGGAAGTGGGTTGGTGCAGGGGCTCACCAAGGGCACGTTGCAGATACAGAGGATCGTGGAGGGCCAGACAGCAAAACTGGGGAGCACCAGGAGAAGAGACAACCCAAAGGAAGCGAGGAAGCATGGAGGGGCAAATATCTTCACTTGCATGTAGGCCAGTACGGGAAATGCTCCAGCATAATTGCTGAGCTTGAGGGCCTGATGTACTTTGAAATCCAGGATTAAGTGGCACTCATAGAGACTTGGTAGGGGAAGAAAGTGACTGGGACATCAGGATATAGGGATGCAGTTTATTCTGAAGGGGCAGACCTAATAGCAAAGATAGTGACATGACACCCTTCGTAAGGGAAGGAGTCAGTGTGGAGAACAAGGAGGACATCAGTGGGGCAAAACGTGTCACAGAGTCCATCAGGGTCTATCAGTGGGTAACAAAGTCACTGTGGGCACCGGGGGTGTGCAATTGGTCCAAAACAGATCAGAACTTCCCTGAATCAACAGAGACATAAGGCAACCAATCCTGAATAAAAAGGGGCAGGGACATTGACATTGTTCATCTGTAAAAGTTAATAATAACATCCTTGAACTGAATAAGAGAACAGCACAAGTAAAATCCAGGATCTTGAATAAAAGGGGAGGAAACCACCATAACAAAATGAATCACGCACCAACTAGAAAAAAGAGATGAAAGAACACAAATCAAAAACACTGATGTTGAATCAAGAGCGAGAAGGAAAAACATTTGTGTTATTGGGGTGCTAGAGACACGGGACATTACTTTTATGAAGGTTGTACTACAGAAGATCTCAGAATTCTTGGGGGAAGTGGGCACCCCTTCTACTCTGGAACTTGACAGAGCTCATCATTCCTTAAAACAAAGACCAGAGGATGGTAAATCACACAGAGCCATTATTTCACAATTCCTAAGATCAAAATTCACCCAAACCCTGGCCCATCTACTACCAAGGCAACTAATCAGAGCAAAAATGCAGGAGCCCTCTCATTCATCTCGCTCAACATTTGTAGCCTCCTCCATAAAATAGATGCCCTTCAGGCTTTTGCTTGCCAACACAATCCAGACATCTTAGCAATTGTTGAAACCTGGCTCTCTCCATCAATCCCTGACCATGCTATCACCCTCCCTGGGTACAATGTTTTTCGCTTTGACCGTACAACGAAAAGAGGTGGCGGTTGTGTCCTCTACCTAAAGGATACCTTCCTGGGACACCACATCAGCTCTGCTTCCCAAACCACTATGGCACAGATATTTCCCATTAAAATCCTTCTTGGTGCTCAGAACAAAGCCCTCACTGTTGTTACAATCTACATTCCACTAAAGAGCAAGATAGTGGTCTCAATGCAGTTCTTGACTATATTAAGTCTCTCCCACCAGGCACCGAATCTATCCTTCTCGGAGACTTTAACATAAACTGGCCTACTGCTGAGGCTAGGACCCACAGGGATGCTATAGCAGCAGCTAACCTCACCCAAATGGTCGACTCCTCTACCAGGAAAAACTATAAAACTGGAACCTGCACCATGCTGGATTGGATCCTAACCAGCCACCCCACCCAGATTACAAACACCACTGTCCTCCCTGACTCCCTCAGTGACCACTCTCCTGTTAGCTGCTCTCGGTCCAACAAATTCTCCAAACCCCCACCCCCAAAAACCATCACCAGCAGAGTTCTACCTCATGGTCAGTTAACATGCCTAAAAACCCACCTTCTCCTACAGGACTGGTCACCAATCCTCATAGCCACTAATGAGAACACTGCCCTCGACCATTTCATCAGCATTTTCAATGAAGCCTGCAACATATTTGCCCGACTAAAAAAGTGAAAAGTAAAGGCTTTCTATAACCCCTGGCTCACAGGTGACCTCCGAAGGCAACTAAAGGCAAGGGACCACCTTTGGGAGCTCGCCAGAAACACTGGAAGACAAATCAACATTGATAACTACAAACGTGCACGGAATGACTGTACCAAATCTATCCGGCAAACAAAATCGGCCTTCTTCAATAACGCTCTTGAAAGCTCCTGGGGTAATGGAAGAGACTTCTGGAATAACATAAAAAAGTCACGGGGCAGCAGTCCAAATCCCCCCATCCATACTCTGCATTAATGGTATGACCACCCAAGACCCGAAAATCATTGCTGACACATTTAATGCTGCTTTCACAGACCTTAGTTCTGTACTCCCACCCGATTTCTTCAAAGAGGATGACACTCCTAATTCCCCAACTTCCCCTGCCCCCACTAGCCACCCTTCTTCTTACTTTAAATCGGTCAAGATGTACCAGGTGCGCAGCTATGTTACCAAAGCCATTAGTAAGTCCAGATCTAGCAATGACTCTCTTGACCTTAAACTTCTATCCCTCACCCTTGATGAAGTACTTCTACCTCTGACCATGATTTTCAACCTCTCCCTCAGGCTTAGCCAGTTCCCGGATAAATGAAAATCTGCTACGGTAACCCCCCATACATAAAAGTGGTGTCAAAACTGCACATGAGAACTTCCGTCCAATTTCCATCCTTCCTCCACTCTCTAAGGCCCTGGAACGTATAGTTGCAGACCAGCTTACCAACTTTCTGGACATGCATAACATCCTGTGCAGGCAGCAACATGGCTTTAGAAAGGGTCATAGTACCACCATGGCACTCCTTGAATTTACCGGCACCATCCACTACACACTGGATAACTGACAACAAACTGGGTCTGCTTTCATTGATTTAACAAAGGCCTTTGATACCATCAGCCACCGTCTCCTGCTTGTCCAACTACAGACCGCGGGACTCTCACCCAGCTCTGTGAACTGGTTCAAATGCTACCTTGATAACCAGTCCCAAAGACTGAAAATTGAGGACACTGTCTCAGATGCCAGACCTGTCCGCTCTGGTGTCCCTCAGGGTTCTATATTGGGCTCCCTCCTCTTCAGCATTTTTTTGAACACACTGCCAGACTTCTGTCCAGGAAAAATCTTGCTCTATGCTGATGATGCTGTTATCCTAACCTCCCACCATGATTCAAATCAGCTACAAGAGAACCTCCAGCTGGGATTTACTGCAGTCGAAAACTGGTTCTTAAAATATAAGCTGATCCTGAACCAGAAAAAAACAAAGACAATGCTTGTTAGCAGCCCATGCAGCAAGAATAACCAGTATCACCTCACCATAAAAACCAAGGAAGGAGTCACCCTAGAACAAGTCCATACCTTTAAATACCTTGGCCTCACCCTTGACTCAGAACTCTCCTATGCTGACCACATTAATAATGTGGCAAAAGTGGCTAACACCAGACTGGGCCTACTCTTCCGCCACAGGAAGCATCTAACCACTGAAGCCCTGTCTGTTGCCATCCAGAACTCTATTGTTAGTATTATAGACTACGGACTCAGTATCTATGGCTCTGCCACTGCCACCTCGCTCAAACGTGTTTCTACCTCCCTGAATAATGCCTGTCGACTTGTCACTGGAGCCCACCGTTTAACCCATACCTGCGACCTCTACTCCCAAGCTGGATGGCTGCAACTCAACAACCAAATAAAGTATCAAACCTACATCACAGCAAAGAAAATAATGATGGACATTGCTCCCCCAGGGGTCCGCTCCCTCCTCAAACCCAGAATCAACAATTGTAACACCAGGAGTTCAAAACCCCTAACCCTGCAAATCCCTTACTGTCGCACAACCCAAGGCCAAAGGTTCTTTGCTTATAGGGCTCCTAGCTGGCTAAACAGTCTCGCTACTGACATCTCTAACTCTCCAACACTGGGCACTTTCAAGACTAAGCTCCGCCTCTCATTAGCAGGCTCAAGCACCTGTGAATGCCCTGCTTAATGCAGTACTCTCCACGCTACTGCCCATAGTTTCTACTGTCTGCTGTGGACAACCTACATAGCACTTCATTCCTACCATGCCCAACATTTGCTCTTATCCCTGCTCTGTCATGACAAAAGCCCCTTGGCTGCCTTTTTTTGTACCACCCCCTTCCTAGCTCCTCCTCACACTAACATTTTCTTTGTTACCTACATCTTCCCATTGTGTTTCCTGTAAAGTCCTTGTAATAACATGTTATGACGATTATGTTACTGATTGTTTTATAATGTATGTAACTTGTATGACCTGTATGCCTGTACTTACTGACATGGAACCTTTGTAAAAGAGCTTTGGCTCAAGGTATTTGTAATCCTAGCATCAAATAAACAAAATAAACAAATAAAAAGACAAGGACATAATTATGTCTGCAGTTTACAAAAACATATAACAATACAAGAAGCCAGGATTAAAACCTATCATTCCATTGTGTGGCATTGTGACAGCAAGAAAGAAATCCTGACCTATACATAGTCTGCTGTGGAATAATGACATCAAGATGAGACGTTTGCACCCAGCTCCAATAAGTGTGATGTTAAATGGATAGTTCCTTGTTTACAACACAGTTAAAAAAGCAGAGACTGATTTAAAGTATAAAATATTGCATATGTTTTTCCTCCTAGTGTATAGTAGACTTAAGCAATCATCATTACTGTATTATCCTTTTTCTTTTCCTTTTGCTAAGATTGCTAATATGTAATATGGTGCCTCATATTCTAAAAGAACAACAATCTAAACAAATACTGTAAATAATGATGATGTTAAAAGAGAAGATTTCCATCTTCATAATGTTTCGGCGGGGGTGCTGATGCCAGTCCAGAGTTGCAGACCATGAATCCCCACTCCTGCAGCACATTATAGCATCCTTTGAGATGGATGCATAAGTTTGGGGTCTAGAATGGCTATGCACAGATCTTTCACTGAAATGGAAAAAAATGGTTAGCTAAGATGGGGGAAATCCTTTTGTTCTAGATTGGAGACAGAAAGAGGATCGGTAAGAACCTATTTGTGGGATAACAGTAAGGAGGCAAAACATAATGGGAACATAGTACTTCCTGTCCTCCTCGACCTGTCCTCCTTCCTGTCCTCCTTGACCTGGGACTGTCTTCAGGACACTAGCACTGCTGTGCCTTCTATGTAAGCCTTCCCCAGCCTCCCTCACCCCTCCCGCTAGTTGCCTTTTCTCCTACCTTGAAACCTGTTCAAGGCCACCATCTCATCCTGATGACAGCTGCATTTCTACCAGTAAATTTCATTTGTAATCTGTGTTTTGATGATGCTACAGACTCTGCCATTGTATTTCACACCTAGAGCTGAGGCTGTAAACACCATATGTATATATGCTCATATCTACTACAGTATGTACACCATGATTGATGTATCTGGCACTGTACCAAATGCTGTTTACCTCACCACTGTATGTTAGCCTGACTTGCACTTGATCTAGTTACTGTTCATGTTCATGCACTGTTATGTGTTCTTACTGTATCTCCCAATGTTTTTTGCAAGTTTCTGGCCCATGCAATGCCTGAAAAAGGTCTTTGGATCAGTGCACCAACCCAGTTAACAAATGAATAAATAAATAACAATTAAATGATACAAACCAAAGATATAATGATTACCATTGCTATGTAGAATGTTAATGGCATTCACTCTCTGATTAAAAGAAAGAACATCTTAACCTCTGCTAACAGCAAAAAAAAACAGATGTTCTCTTTCTACAAGAAGTTCACCTAATGGAAGAGGAAATGAAAAAATTCAGAACTAGCTGATTCAAAAGCATTTATTTTTTAACAGGAGCCAGCAAGAGCAAGAGATGTACAATACTTCTTAGGAAAAACCTTCAGTTCACTTTCATAAAACAATATTCAGACAAGGATGGAAGAGTAGTTAGGATTAAAGTTAAAAGACAAAGAACCTCTGTGCAAAACCATTGAAGCAGGGGTTACCCAAAAGGGCACTGGCAACAAAACCATAGAAAATCACACATACCCCCATTTTGTAAAGCATTATGGGAGGATGTATATGCAGATCACCATGAAAGTTTAGACTGGTTCTGCATTAAGCAGGAATGCATGGTGCCAAAGGGCCTCTCACACAATCTGCAAAGGGTGCAAACAGAAGACAGAGACACACGTTTACTCCTACCCGGGGAAATGAACCAGCCCTAAGTTGGTCTTATGGGTTTGGGTCATGGTGGGCCCAAAATAAGAAAGCAAGCTAAAAGACAAAGAACCTCAGTGCAAAAGCACTGAGGCAAGGGTTACCAAAAGGGCATTGGCAACAACACATACATCCCATGATGCTTTGCATTATGGGGGCATGTGTAATTTTATATTTGTATGATTAAAAAAATAAATATGGTAGGTGTATTAGTAGAGGCAACAATGTAGAAAAAAACAACAAATATGTTGCAGGTTATACCTTTTATTGAACTAACAAAATTATTTCTGAGACTAGCTTTCGAGAGATAAAACTCTCTTCTTCAGGTCAAAGTGAAAACAGCTGAATAGCATGACAGATATAAAGGCTGGATGTGGATTCTAGACATAAACTAGCAGTGCACTGGCAACATTGACTTCAGAGTTCTCCGTCTTGTCTGTGACTTCCTGTCCATCCCTCTCACTAACATCCTCAACCACTCCCTCTGCACGGGTTCCTTCCCTAAAGCATGGAAGTACGTCATTATTAAACATCTTCACAAATCCGGTCCCAAGAATCTAGTATCCAGCTACCTCCCCATCTCCCTCCTTGCCCCTCTCTCCAAAAGTTTAGAGAAAGTGGTCCACAGACAAACCACAGAATTTCTCTCCAAATACAACCTGCTCAAGGAAGCCCAGCATGGGTTCTGTGCGCGCCACAATACCGAAACTGGGCTCATCAAGTTCACCCACTCCATTGACAAAGCCAACAACGGAGGCCTCTAGACTGGTGCTGTGTTCTTAGACCTCACCAAAGCCTTCAACCTCGTTGATAATGAAGTGCTCTTCCAAACTCTGGCTGGCCTCCATTTCTCACCAGATGTCTGCCTCTGGTTCAAGTCTACCTAACTGCTAGATCCTATCACACCATTATTGGCGGTGTCCTCTCTGAATCCTGCCCCATCAAATATGATGTTCCCCAAAGGTACATCCTGGGCCCTCTGGTCTTCTCTCTGGTCGTTAACTCCCTACTTGATATCTGCACCTCCTATATATGCAGCCTATATTGGTGAAACTGGGCAGGAACTCAAAACAAGAATGAATCACCACAGATTCACAGTTACCCACAAAAATGAAAATACACCAGTAGGGGAATATTTCTCAAGACCAGACCACTCCATCAGTGATTTTACTGTCAGAGTGTTAAAAGGTAACTTCAAAAACAGTCAGGAATGGCAAACATTTGAACTAAAAATGATACAATTTTTTGACACTAAAGAAAAAGAACTTAATAAAGATGCTGTTTTTTTAGCACATTACCAGTGATTATGCTTAAAACAGTGCTTCAGAGTTTCTTCTTAAACCCTCACATCAGCACCCTCTGGCTCTTTTAACAGGTACCTTCTAAAGACGATGTTTTTTTTTTCCTGTCTTGATTTTTTACAAATGTGAATTGATGTTCCAGACTATAATGAAGCTGCCCTTTGATGTTACAAGTTAGCTGCCCTTTGATCTGACAAGTTCAGCTCTTCAGCAGACACACCCCAATGACAATCTTCCTGTTTGTAAGGAATGCGAATTGACTGTAATGCTTTGATGTATAAACTGCTAGTCTATGTCTTCAATCCACATCCAACCTCTATATCTGTCATGCTATTCAACTGTTTTCACTTTGATCTGAAGAAGAGAGTTTTATCTCTGGAAAGCTAGTCTCAGAAATAATTTTGTTAGTCCAATAAAAGGCATCACCTGCAACATATTTTTTTTTCTACATTGTATTTGCATGATTAAAGCTAGTTTATTGGTGAATGAATACTTACTAGCAGCAGTCTATACACCATGCTTTGATTATATTAACTTTCTAAACACTATAAAACAAGGTACAATTGAATTGGGTGAAGCAGAGATAATTATTGCTGGTGATTTTAATGTTTATCTAGACCCAAAAAATAGATAAAACTACCCCTTTTGCTGGAAGACACTAGAAAAGCTAAAATACTTAACTTTATATTAGATATAGAGAATACTGGATGGGCAGCTATGCACAACCAGTGTGTTCTGCCACAGAGGGGTTCTAATTCCCTCTGACCTCAAGAGCAAAGCTCGAGAGGTCCATGGGAATCAGAACTCTGAGGTGACAGAACACACTGGTTACGTATAAAGTTGCTCATCCTGTATTTTTTATAGTGTATAGTATTATGTGAAATGTGTGCATTGTGTTTTTTTCTCTTTCACAATGAAACTGACTTGTGAAGTCTCTAGAGGTTCTAGAATGCTGTTCTACCACATAACTGGATAGAGGAAAGCAACTATGTGGCAGCATTCCAAGTTGTTCTGCTGCAGTAGTGACATCATCACTACTGCAGCAGAACTATATAATGATGATGATAATGATGGCACTACTGCAGCAGAATAAGCATATTCCAGGCATGGAATTCCATGCATAACAGCATTCCACTATACACTATATAGAGGATAATGTATGGTCCTCTATCGTTAACCGGTCAGTTAACAGTCGAGAGGTTGCCAGGGTGACTATAAACCTCGAGAGCTGGTCGAGAGGTTTACGCCGCCATGGCAACCTCGAGACGGTTAAATTGACCGGCCGATAGAGGGACTATACATTATTTTTATAGTGTAGGTCCCACTATCAAAAAAAGGGCTTACGTTTTTAGAAAAGTCACCGCCATGCCCTTCAGTCCTTCCCCGCCGGTTTCCTTCAGTCGTTTCGTGTCGAAAAAGCGCACACGCAAGAGACCACTACTGCTAAGACCCATCGATGTGACGAGGATCGATAGGTTAACAACATATCTACGTCACATCGATAGGTTAACAACCTTAGGAAATGATGATTTCCTAAGGATAACAGCGTTCTAACATACATTATAATAATGTTAAAGATGTATGAAGATGCATTTATCCTGATATTAAAGACTATGTGCATCACACAGCTCATACAGAGACCTCTTCAAGAATTAGCTATGTTCTGTGCAACACAACCTTACTCACCCAGATTCATTGAATAGAAATTCTACCAAGAATGATTTCAGAACATTGAATGATAGCTTTCACCTTTATTTCAACCAGAAACAAAGGACAAAATGTTGGTTCTTCAGTAATGCACTTTTGAGGTAACCCAGTTTAATAGATCTAATAACAGACCAGTTAAACAATTTTGATTCTTTAACTACAGTGGAGCATAGAACATAATTGACTAGTGGGATGCTTTGCCACTCTCAGGGTCCAAATTATTTCCTTTGAAATTAAACACAGAAGAAAACAGAAGGAGAAATTACTACAAAAAGAATCAGAACTCAATTAGAAAGAATATAGCTTCAGGGCAGAAGAGCTTTTCAGATCAGAGGAGAAATATACAGACAGAGATTCTGACATATTAAATTAGCAAATTAAAAATTAACTGAGAATATTAAAAAAGCAATTACTGTTATAATGGAGACAAAAGTGGAAAACTTCTTGCTTATATGTTAAAAAATACAGAGAAGGAAACCTGATAAAAGAAATTAAGGACATGGGAGGGAATACAGTAAATGATGATCTAGGTTTTGGTGAAGTTTTCCATCAGACTTATAAGGAAATTTATCAAATAGAAAACTCAAGTAAAATTGAACACATTGAACAATACATAAAAGAATCATGATTAAAAGGTTTGAACATCTAACTCCCCATTCCCCATTCTAGGAATCAAAGAAATAATTAAGAGTTTGCCAAAGAACAAAGCACCAGGCCCCTATGCCCTGTCAAATTTAATGTTACTTTCCCTGACTTTCCTCTTGGCTGGAGCTTAAGATAACAGAGATAGCTGACAAAAAAAGTATTCCCCCATCAATGCTCAAAGCACTTTATAAAGAAGGAAAGGATTCCATAGTACCAAATAACTATAGACCACTATACTAAATGTGGACTGTAAAATAATAACTAAATTAGTAGTCTCCAGACTGGAAAAAGAATTCCCTGTTATCATCAATTCCAGCCAAACCAGTTACATCAAGGGACATACTATATTTGAGGTTATAGAACAAAACAGTTTCTTTTAGAAAGTTGCAAAGAGATGTCAGAGGAAGTGGTGACTATCTTCCTAGACACCACCAAGGCCTTTGACATAATACAGTGGAATTTTATGATATTCTGTTTAAAAAAATGTATCAAGCAATGCTCAGTATTATTGATATGTTCTGTAGTAAACAACTTCTATTTTCAAAGTCAATCCGTGTAGAATAAAACCATTACTAATGAAAATAGAGTGTGCCAAGGTTGCCCCCTCTCCCCATTTCATTTCATAATTGCCATTGAAATCTTCCTTAACCACATCAAAAGAAACAATTTAATTACAGGCATTCCAGTCCATACTCAAAATATAAAAACCAGCACGTATGCGGATGATCTGATGATTTTTTTTGCAAAACTCCAGATATCCTTTTCTCCCTTTGTGAGAGAGATTGACAAATTTTCAAGTCTGTCTGGCTACAGACTAAATAAAGAGATACCAGTTGTAATTCCAATAACTACCTTACGTAATCCTACAAAACACTGTTACAAGAAATTCAAACAGAACATATAACAGCATATCTAGGAATCTTAACAACAAAAGCTATTCAAACTACAGCTAACCTGGATTTGAATCCCATCAGCGTCCACTTGCATACTGTGTGACCCAAAGCAAGTCACTTAACTTCCTTGTGCTCCCAGGTTGCACCTGGAAACAAGCTTCGGCTTAGTGTGCCTTTCCTGGTTAAACAATTTCCACTTTCCCTCTCCTAATAGACAGCAGGCAATCTCTTTCACTGTCTCTATGGGGCAGAATTGAAAGCATCAAAATGATGATTTTACCTTACTTGTTATTGGCCCTATATTCAGAGCTGGTCGGATATACACACAGAAAGATGTGTCGCACAAATATTGTGTGCCGGCCAGCTCTGTGGCAATATTCAAACAGAATGCGTGATTGGAACAGATTGTGCATTCTATCTGAATATCAGACCCTGGATGCATGGCACATAGCAGACAGCCACCATGTATGGTGTGGTGCATTTAAGATGAGGGGGCTAAAGACCACCCATAGGGGTATGCCTGGTGCATATCTGGATGTGCGGCAGCTCCCATGGGTGATATTCAGCCCAAGCATGCAAATGAGCTCATTGGGCATGCATGGCGCAAAGGGGTCTCATGCATGCCCATTAGGGGCTCATTAGCATGGCTGCTGTGGCAGGACTACGCCAGTGCAGCCCTTGCCCCCCTTCAAGCCCCAATTGCCTGCTGTCAGCCAAAATGTATACTCCCTGGTGGTCCAGTGGTCCATGTCAGCCCCACACACAATGGTATAGAACTGACAGCCCACCGCCACAGCTCTGATCACTGTATAAGACACAAACTGCTCAGTCCCCCTTTCCATAGTGTATGTGCCCACCCTCCCCAGCCCCAGTCATGGTACCATAAAGAATCACACAGAACCACTGTTTTCTGTAGTGTAGTGTGCCCAAGCTGCCAGTTCAATGGTACATCCACTTCAAGATTTGCTTGATAACTTTCAAGGCCCTACATGGTCTGGGTTCAGGCTACCTGAATGACCTCCGGGTTCCATACACTCCTGCTCATACCCTTCATTCAGTGGAGGCAGACCTCTTGTCCATCCCTTGATCATGGCTGAAATCCCCTGGTGATAGGGCATTTGGTTTGGTGGCTCCTACTCTTTGGAACACCCTTCCCTGAGAAGTGAGAGGTGCTCCTTCACTGACCACTGACCACTTTTAAATGCTCTTTAAAAACATATTTCTTTAATCTAAGTTTTTGGCCTGGATTCAAGTTTCTAAAATTTTAAGTATTTCTATTTAATTGTTTATTTTTATTTATTGTGAGGTGCCCAGAGTCTCTGGGAATAGGTGCTGCATATAAATAAAATTGCCTTGCCTTGCCATTTGCCTTCAACGACATAGTATAGAATAGACCCATAGATCAGATAGAAAACCCACTTTTTTGCATGACTTTTTCACCCCAATTCCATTCAAGAAACAGGGATGCTAGATACAGCTGTAATTCAGAGAACTCTGTTGTGATAATTATGAAGGAACATTTCATGGTTGTTGTATAAGTTAACAAAGTATGATTTGCTATACAATCCCTTTCACAGTGTTCACTGTGGCATAAGCTATGTGTTCTATTCACATGGAAATCTATGTAATGTTTTATAATGAAAATTATTCTTGAAAAAAGACATTGCTCATTTCTAGTTCAAAAAGGCTTTTGATACTGTAGCGTACGATAAGCTTCTGGGCAAATTATACATGAACCATTCACAAGATGGACTGCTAAATGCCTTGAGGTCAGGAATCAGAGTGTTGTGGTGGATGAGCTCTATTATGAGGGAAAGGGGTACTCAGGGTGTCGCTCAAGGATTGGCCAGTGCTAGTCAATGCTTTCACATGAAGAAGCCAGCAGAAGAAGGCCATTTGATCTATCTAGTCTGCTCATATTGCAGGGTTCACAGCTTGAGCTACTGACCAAGCCCCCCACCCCACTCCTCCCAACCTTTCTGTCATCCTTACCCATGACTCTTACCTTCCCCCTATGCCTATCTGAGCCTCTCTTGAAGCTGCCCACTGTCTTCAACAAGACTACCTCTTCTGGCAGTGCATTCCAAGTGTCCACCACCCTCTCCATGAAGAAGTACTTCCTGATCTCCCTCCTAAACCTCTCCCCCTCCAGCTCAAGACTGCACCCCCTCATGCTATGGTTGCCACTTAGCTTAAAGAGGCCCTTCTTATCCACTGTATTCATCCCTTTCAAATACTTGAAGGTCTCAATCATGTCCCCCCCTCTTGCCTTTCCTCCAGGGAGTACATGTTCAGTGCCCTCAACTGCTCCTCGTATGCCTTACCCTCCTGACCCACTATCATCTTTGTAGCCCTCCTCTGGATCTTCTCCAGCAGGTTTATGTTCTTTTTGAGGTGTGGGCACCAGTACTGAACTCCATACTCTAGGTGTGGCCTCACCAGTGACCTGCCCCCAGCTATGCATCCCAGCATCTTATTTGCCCTTGTTGCTGCTTTCTCACGCTGTGTGGAGTGCTTCATTAATAGGTTTATTATTAGGTTGATTTAATGATCTGGAAGTTGGGTTCTCCAGTGGGTTGTTTAAGTTCACTGATAACACCAAGATGTTAAGGGTGGTGGACTAGCTTAAGAATGGGGAAAGACATCAGGAGAGTCTGATTGAGCTGGGTGACTGGCAGGACTCCTGGAGTCTCAGATTCAATGTAGCCAAATGCAAGGTACTACTACACTTGGAAGGGAAAACAAGTAAGACCTACACAGTGTATGGAGCACCGCTTACTGCAGTGAAAGAGTAAGAAGACCTGGGGTCATAAAACATAAAAAGCTGAAGCATGACAAACAGTGCACAGCAATTGTTAAGAGGGCTGGAAGAATGCTCAGGGGCATCAAAAGGGGAGGGGGTAACCAGCAGAGTGTGAGTTTTAATTCCGCCACGTTATAAGATCATTGGAAGCTCCACCTGGAATACTGTGTGCAGTTCTGGGCTCCTCAATACAAAAAGGACATTGAGGAACTTGTGATAGTGCAGTGCAGGGCCACAAAAATTATCACAGGCATGAGGAACAATAGTTATGAGTATAGGCTAGAGACCCTTAACATGTTTATCCTGGAGTATAGTAGGCTGAGGGGGACATGATCTCAGTGTTCTGCATATCCATATTTTCCACAAAGAAGGCTGAGGAGAGACATGAGCTCAGTCTGCCACCTGTCTTCTACTAGTGGAGATTGCCCTGCTGCTTTTCTCTGTGATACACCACCCAAGACAAAAGCACAGGGGGGTGTCAGGGTAGCCTTGTTTTTCAGTTATGAGCAGGGCTGCATAGTGTGACCTGTGGAGAAGTCTGGATTCCTTGAATAGGTGGTCCTCTCAGGCATGGTTGGCCTGAGCTGCAGAAGTTCACTCCTCTATAAACATTTGCAAACCAAAAGAAGTGCTGTTCTGCCACACAAACATTGCCCAACCCCCATTTCAGTCAACAATATGTAGCAAGCCAATAATCCTAATAGACTCACTACATTTTATTTTATCTAACACACATACTACCAATCAGACAGAAGTTGGCTGGCTTTCAGTTACATTTTAGGATACATTGTGATAAACCTCTGTGTCACATCAAGGTTGCCAGCCTTACAGAAGACCATACACATGCTAGATAAATGTATATGTATTTATATAATTTGAGTTTTCCTGATTGTCGATACTATGTGTAACGTATTGTTTGTTTATTAAAACTCGAATAAAATTTATCTTAAAAAAATGTCCATTCACACCAGCACTCATGCATACATACTTAACCGGGTCACTCATACAATCATAGCCTCTATGTTTAGCACCCACAGATATGCCAAAGATCATTCTCAAACTCACACTAAAGCATCCAAGGAGCAGAAAAACAATTCTTCATGTGCATCAGGGTCTGTTTGTGTTTGTTGCCCTGGTCTGAGGCTCAAGTTTCCCCTGGATTTTCCAGATTTTACTGTACTCAGCAAAGTACACTGAGTATGCCTGCCGACACCCTTGTTTGCAAGCTGAGGCAGATATTCTGCAGGATGTTGATGAGAAGCTGTCCTTTCTAGTGCAAGAGTGGCCAAAACTTGTTGTTCTCAGCAACTTCAATGCAAGGGTGGGTGATAGCTTAAATAAGATTGCAAAGCCCTCCAACTCACAGAGGAGCTGGGACTCACTCTATTAATGAATCTTGTAAGGTGGTTGGGTTACTGCAAAATACATTTCTGTCTCGGGGCTCACACAAAACCACTACCAACTGCAGAGGAGACTCAATGCCATAAAAATTGAGACCTGTACCCAAAAAGACTATTAGATCTTTTAGACACATTAAGCCTGGTGGTTGCCTTCTACATGGGGAGTGCTACCATGGTGGAGACTTTAACAGGGCCTGATTTGGGGCAGTGGATACCTTGGCACCAGTGTGACACTGTCTAGTAGCTTCACACCAAGGTACTGTACTCACTGATTAAAAATGAGATTAGGTGCTTGAAAGTACTATACTAGGCAAGCGGTAAGTGTGCAGGTGGCGAAAGTCACAAGTGCATGCTGACCAGCTTACACTTATGGCCGACTATGAGGGCTATGAGGAAGCAATAAATTCAGAAAGGAAAAAATAACTGTGCTTGTTTTGTCTGTGAAAAACAGGCCTGCCTCATTATTCTGCACTGTAAAAAGTCTTCCCATCTAACCTATCTGAGAGGTAGGGAGCCTGCCTCTATGGGTATGCGCAAGGGGCTTAATCAGTTCTTTGAAGTCAAGGTTGTTGGCATCTAGGACTGTGTTTCCTACATTGTGAACTTGTGTAGCAGAAGCACAAATGAGATGATTTCAAAAATAACTTTCTCCTAGGTTGAGTTCTACCTAGTAGATGAGAAAGATGCAATTCAGTGTTTGTCATCTTGGGCTCAATTTTCAAAGAGCCCTTAGAGAAACGCAAGTTGCATCACTCTAGGACTGTGGTGAACTCCGGGGGCATCAGGGTCCCTGCACCAAAAACCCAAGCATCGCCACAGCCACAGGCTAGTGTGAAACATTTGGCGCATCTACAGGAATTGCTGCAGGTATTCTGGTCTCTGGAGCAACACTAGAATGGGCCATGAGGGTTTGGGGCAGGTATCCACATGCCAGGAGGGGTCCAGGGGCAGAAGGAAGGGGCATGGGGTGCCCTAGGACTGTGGCTGCCAAAGGTTTGAGAAGCTGGCTGGTGTTAAGCTTTGCTAAGCGTGTGTATATTCTGAACAGAAAAAAATGCTTTTTACAGTAACTCTGGAGGAATTACAAGTTTCTATCAGGTGGATGGAAAAATATAACATTTTAAAAGCTATTTTCTTCTGTCCCTATTGGTAGCCTAAAATCATCAACCCTGATGGCAACTATACCTAGGAGGTGTCGTGGAGACAGCGGGCATAATGGGGAGTGACACGACACCCGACGGGGGTGCCCCACTGTCTCCATGACACCTCCTAGGTATAGATGCCATCAGGTTTGATGATTTTAGCCTACCACAATGGATTAAAGAAAATATCAGCTTTTAAAATGTAATTGTAACTCCCCCTTGGTGGGGTTAGAGCCTAAGGCAGGGCACAGTCTGTGCCCGTAGCAAAATATTAGTCACAGTTCGTGCCTTGTTAAGTAATTAGTGGGGAATAGGCAGTTTAGCAAGGAAAGGGTTAATCCTGGGCTGCCCTCTGGGGACCTGCTGCTAACAGGAGGTCACTTGGGGCTGGATATAAGCATGGGCATGTAAGAAGGGAAGGAGAGAAAAAGACAGGAGAGGAAGAGACCGGAGTGGGGGTGATTGCCCACTCTGGACAGCCATAGAATTTCTGGGCCAAGGTGTGAAGAGAGAGAATCTGTTGGAGGATGTGGTGGCAACTGAAGTTTTGAGCCCTGAGTGGGATCCCAAGATATGCTACGCTGGTGGGAATGGAGCAAGATGCCCCTTTGGGACTTTCGCCTGAATGTGAGGCGCAAGGTTGAGCCAAGTAGAGAGGCACCGGAAAGGGTTTCACCATGAGTTTCCAGCTCTGAAACTCCGTGGAGATTGAAAGTAGATCAAGCAGGGAATGAAGCACTGCTTGCCACAGTTTGGGAACATGTTACCCATAAGTCATGGGGACAATCGTCCAAGGGAAGCTACACAAAGCTTGTATGGGAGCTTGAAGGGAGCTAGTGGCCTTGATTTGAGAGGCCAGCCTGTTTCATGTAGAGAAGTCACAGTAAGCCAGTCAAGATGGATTGAATGGAGGTGGCAGCCTTGAGGTGAAAGGCCACCCTGTTCTGTGGGAAGAGAAGCCAGTAAGTAAAGGGAAAAGAGGAGAATGGGGGCCATATCAGCCCAAAGTGTATCTGGGGATTAAAGCTGCTTAAATTTGGGGACATGAACTCTCTGCTCATGTGAACTGTTCACGATGTGAAATATGGGATCATAGCAGTCCAAGATAATTACTGCCTACCTCAATCCAACTATTTTCTGCTCCATGGAGTGTTGCTTAATTGTGTCATTAAATGGGATCCCTATGGTTTGTTCCACAAAGTTGTTTTCTCCAGTTATTTTATCATGTTATTGTGGCTAACTCTGATTGCCTTTCAACCCAACACCCAAAGAGGCTTTCACCCTGTTGTGATGGTAAGACCTGCTAACACAAGCTATTCCTGGAGTAGTACCTTCTGTGGTCCCCCCTCCCCATGGACAGTTACCATCAGCATACCCCAAGACATCAGGGAGCGGCTGGGGTACATAATAATTTTCCATCCACCTGATAGAAACATAATTCCTCCAGAGTTACAGTACAAATCACTGTTCTATATTCAGTATACACACACACACATAGCAAAACTAAACACCAGCCAGCTTCATAAACATTTGGAAGCCACAGTCCTAGGGCATCCCTATGCCCCTTCTGCCCCGGACCCCACTTTCACCCCCTTCAATTTTGCACAGTGTGTGGCACTGGTGCAAGTCCCTCAGACCACCTCCTGGTTGGTCTAAGGGAAGCCCTTTCTGTATCCACAGTTGAGCTTACAAAATTAAAGAGGATGTTGCAACCCCATTGTGGTGCAAGCCCCCTTGTGACCTGGAACACCCCACTTTATGGCGCAAGGCTAGTGCAGTGCCACTTTGGTGTAACGGCTCCCCTTTGCGATGCAAACCCCATTCAAAAATCGGGATTGTCGCATCTTTTGACACAAGGTGTCACTTGTATCATTTATGTTTGACGCAGGCACCATACGTCGTTCCCCAGGCTTTGAAAATTGAGTCCCTTGTGTTGCATGACTTTTAAGCTGGACTCTGCTCCAACACAGCTTCTCAAACTGAGTCAGTAACACTGGCCCTTAACTTTGCAGGGATTTTCAACACTTCTCTTTAAGTAATGGTCTTTTCCCCATCTTTCTGAAAGAGGCAGTGGTTAGGTTTCTACTCAAGAATCCCTCATTAGTTCCTGATAACCTTGCAAAGTATAGACACTCTCCAACCTTCCATTCCTAGTCAAGGTTGTAGTGAAAGCGATGTTGAAACAACTGGCAGATCACCTTGTGATCAGCAATGTCTTTCAGCCATTTAAGTTTGGGTTTAGACAGTGCTATAGCTCAGATGCATCTCTAGTCAAAGTCTACAATGATCTCTACCTGATGAGGGGTCATCTAGGGGCTGGCAGTATAGCCTAGAAGTTAGAGTGATGAGCTGTGAATGAACTTGGTACGTCCAGCAAATCTGAGTTTGATTCCCATAACCTCCACTTGTACACTGCGTGACTCTGAGCAAGTCACTTAACCTCCTCAGTGCTCCCTGTTGCCCCTGAAAACAGGCATGAGTAACAATGTTTGATACTGTCAACCTCTGGGTGATGGTAGATGGTCTGGAGATACACAGGAGACAATCAAGTACTGTTCTCAAATGGTTCCTGTTGTTCCTTTCAGGATGAAAACAGTCAGTTGCAATCAGTTCATTCTGGTTATGCCTGATCAGTTCAGATTCTGATGTGCCTCAGGGGTCTGTCCTGTCACCTATTATGTTCTCAGTGTACATGCTTCCACTGAGAGAAATCATAAGGCAATGCGGCATGGTATTTCACTATAACATGGATAATACGCAGCTGTTTCTGTCCTTGCACTGGGTTAGAGATTGTCCATACTATTGTTAAAAAAATGCCTGCTGGATGTCAAATACTAGATAACCTTAAAATGGCTGGCCCTTAACCCTGGAAAGTAGAGCTGTAACTCATGGTCTTGGACCAGTAGTTATTAACACTGAGGTGTCAACTTAGGCTACTAGTCCTTCATAGGGTGCAGCTTGAGGCATTAATGGTAGTAAGCAATCTGGTCAAAGTCCTTGGCAAGCAGCTGACACTTGGGACCCAATTTTCAAACACACTTAGAATGCCACAAGCCCCTGGTGCACCGAACATACGGTGCAGGAGACTTGCGGCATTCTCTCAGCACCGATCGCAATTCCCAGACAGGTGTGCCAAATGCTGCAAGTAGACCAGCTCCTCCTGGTCTAACTTGCGCCAATTGGTGGACCCTTTTTATGGGACTCATGCCAAATATTTGGCGCGAGCTGCCATAAATGGTGGAAACTGTTGCAGCTGCACCCAATGTACTAAAATTGGGCACAGCTGTGTCAAAGAAGTTCAAACAATGAGGGTGACACTGGGCTTGATGCAAGTCCTGTATCAGCCTTGGAAAATCGGGCCCTTGATGTGCAGGTGTTAGCTGAAGGTAACGGATACATTTATCATGTAAAAAGCATCACCAGCCTGTACCTCCTCCTTGACCCTGCCAGCCTGCGCATGCTTGTACGTGCTTTCATTTCATCCTAGTTGGACTTCCGCAATGTGCTGTACAGATACACACCTGGTGGTCAAATGTGACACCTGCAGCTCATACAGAATGTGGCAGTTCAGCATCTGACTTCCTCTACATTACATCATCACTACTCATTCTGCACTGCCTGCCTGTATGACAATGGGGTGACTACATGGTGCTTTTTTAACATTCTGAGCCCGCAGCACTTGGACCACCACTGTCTCCATGAACTCCTGACCAGCCTCGTATACACCAGTCACAGCAATTATATCCTTGGGACATGGGCTGTGGTGCCACCATCAGGTTTAAAATCTGCTGGAGACTGAGCATCTGGGGTGGCAGCCCTGTCTTCCATAATGCATTACTTAATGAGATCCATGTGGTCTCCTCTGTTGAGATCTCATTGTACCCAGCAGCTCAGTATGAAGTGTAAGCCATCCATTGCTAAACCTGATACAAATTGGCCAGCCAGGATATGATGGAAAATATGGAACTACCCAATGAGTCATGCTTTCCCTATTCTTTTACAGATATACAGTATGGACACACAGCACGTCCAGTTCTTACGTTTGCCCCACAGCAGACACTGGCACAGATGCTGCAGCTACCAATTAACAGCATAAGAAAAAAAGAACCTCTTGTTCTGTGAACTGTGCCATGATCTGCTGGGAGTCAGCACCTGGTAGAATAGGACATGCTGTGTGTCAGGGCTGTAGGTACAGTTTAAAGGATTATTGTTATTATTATATGTTATAAATATACTTTATCACACATTTCATTTTTGTTAGCCCATGTATGTTGTATTGCTTTTCTCCCCCATACTTTGTGAAATTTCTACTGTTCTGAGCACTACAGAGGCACTATATTTTCAATCTTTGGTAACCAGATAAGGCCCACTAGGCATGAGTGCCTGTTTTCTGGGCAACCTGTGAGCACTGGGCGGTTAAGTGACTTGCTCAGAGCCACACAGTATGCAAGTGGAGGTTGTGAGAATCAAACCCAGATCTGGTCTGCTGGATGTACCAAGCTCGTTTGCAGCTTGTTGCTCTAACCTCTAGGCTATACTGCCAGCCCAATATATAATAAATAATACACATATATATTATATATATAATATATATTATACAATATATAATACATACTACTATTACTGCATACTCAAGGGTATAGACAAGATGAAACAAATGGGTGTAGTGCTCCAGTAAAATGCAGGGACATATTTATTTATTTAAGAGTTTCACCAGGAAGGCACACCGAGCAGAGTACTGCTCAATTCCAGATGTGTCCTGGGGGGAGGGGTAAAGGGGTGTAGACAACATCGGATGATACACAGAAATTACAGTACAATACAGCAACAGCACAGGTGTTAAGAGTGATACAGGTAGCAACACAAGAACTATAGCTTAGAGTGCCAAGGCACCCAGTTAGTGCAAAAAGCAGTAAATTAGGTTAACTAGCTAGCCAGTACAGTGGTTCAACAACACATCTAGTCTGAAAAGTGCCTATATACTTGAGGTCACACCCTATTATACAGAGGGATACTATGGCAGTGGAGTGAGTGCAGGCATGCATATTACAAGGAGGACACTGGGGGCCTGGGACAGACACAGAGGCCTCAGGTGGCCAATGAGGTTATTTGGTATCATGAGAGGACTGCCCGTAGGGGCAGTTGGGGGGGGGAGAACAACTTAAGGAGCCGGTTATGCTGCTGGGAGTTATCTGAATGCCTAATGACAGCCAGTAAGGAGTTCCATAGTTTAGGCATACGGTAATTGAATGCGGCCTGTCCTTTGGCTGTGGATATGTGAGGGACATGTAAAGCCGAGTCAGTGTTCCTGAGAGAAATGCGCTTGAGGGGGTTGAGCAAGGGCGGACTCGAGGTGGGGGAGGACTGTGCCCAATATTTCGCAGTTAGCTTCGCACCGTGGAGCTGTCGCCGAACCTGGAGCGACGGCATGTCTAGAGACTTGTAGAGATCGCAGTGGTGTGTTGAGTGGAGGCAGCCTAGGGCAAATCAGCAGAAGGAATGGAAGAGTGGGTCAAGTCTTGCAAGAGTAGAATTGGGGGCAGCACTGTAGACTGTCTCTGTAATCAAGTATTGGGAGGATCATTTTCTGGAGGATGGCCATGCGGGTTTCCTAAGGGATGCAGCCCCTGTTACGATGCAAAGCACTCAGCTTAGGGTGCAGTTTCTTGTGGATTGAGTCAATGTGGCCTGAGAAATCAAGGTACTGGTCAAGCCAGACCCCAAGGTACCAGAAGGAGGCACAGTCATCCAGTGGTGTCCCATCTAAGGTGTGGAAAGTGGGGGTGGTGGGAAGACGGGAGAGTCTCTGCCTACTACCAAAGGTTAGGGAGATTTTTTGGGGGGACTTAGTGAAAGTTGGTTTGAGAGAAACCAGTGCTGGACAGCATTGAAGTCGTCCTGCAGTCTAGCTGCCACTTCAGCGGGGGAAGGACCTGATAGATACAGTGCCGTGTCGTCAGCATACATGTGTATGGATGTGTGTGCACATACCGAGGGCAGGTCATTCAAGAAAATGGAGAACAGGATTGGACCAAGGACCGAGCCTTATGGGACACCAGTAATTACAGGGAGGGGGGCAGAAGTATGATGACCAATTCGGACAGATTGAGACCTACCAGCTAAGTAGGATTGGAACCAATTGGGGATGGTTGCCGAGAGACCTGCATGTGCGAGTTTAGTTAGTAGAAGGGTGTGGGAGACCATGTCAAATGCTTTGGCAAGGTCGACAAAGATAGCTGAGGTGATGTGCCTATGGGTCATACCCGTGAGGACAGTGTTGGTAAGCCGTAGCAGGGAGGTGATGGTGGAGTGCGACTTCCTAAAACCAGATTGGTATGGTGTGAAAAAGGAGGAGGAGTCGAGAAAGGGTGAGAGTTGGGTGAGTACAAGGAGCCTCTGAATTTTGGCTAGGATGGGGAGTAGGGAAATAGGGTGATAGTTCCCAGGTGAGGAGGGATCGCCCCCTTTCAGGAGAGGAATGACTGTACCACGTTTCCACTCAGATGGGACTGAGTTTAACGAGAACGAGAGATTGTAGAGCTCGGGCCAGTGGGGTGGCAATGGCTGGGGCAGACAAGTAAAGCATTTTGGAGTTCAGACCCAAGGGGCATTTGCCTTTAGTGGGGTTTAGTGTCTGCAGTGCTTTTTTCACCTCAGTTGGGGTGACCAAATGGAAGGCGAACAACAGGGAGGTGGGTGTTTTAGGAGAGGGTGGGCACGGGTGGGAATGGGGAGTGAGGAAAGGGAAGAGGCCATGCAATTTGTGAAAAAGGTGTTAAAGGCTGAGGCTACAGCACCTGGTTCAGTAATGATGGAGCCATCAACATTGAGGGCAAGGGTAGGAGGCTGAGCAGTGGGGGGTGAGTAGTGATTTTATTGTTTTCCAGAAATTCGCAGGGCGATTTAGGTTAGCATGGAGAGAGGCCTTGAAATAGTTAGCTTTGGCCTGGCATAGAAATCTGGTGCAGGAGTTTCGGAGTGTGCGGTAGAGTTGGAGTGCCTCCAGGGTACAGTTTACCTTATAGGATTTCCATGTCTGGTCCCTGGCATGGAGTTGCTCAATAATATTGGCGGTGACCCAGGGCAGGTGGTCACCCCTTACACGGGTCCTTCTCAGTGGTGCATGGAAATTCCATACAGCCAGGAATATGGATTAGAAATGGTCAAGGGCAGAGTCGATGCAGGATGCCCATGGGATGAAGGACCAGTCCATGCCAGACAGGTCATACAGGAGCGCTGAGAGGTCGAGGGATTTGTAGGACCTGGTGAGCAGTATCCATGGGGGAGGAGCGTTGGGCCTGAATATTCTCCTTACCACGTAGATCATGTGGTGGTCACTTAGTGAGTCTGGAAGGAGTCCTGACTCAAGAATACGATGAGGGTGCGAGATAAGGGCCCAGTCTAGAAGGGAGTGGTTCTGGGATTTATGATTCAATCATGTGGATTCGGCAATTTGTTGGGTCAGATTTAAGGAGACTACATGGCGCCATAACTTAGACCTAGTGCTGGAAAGCCAGTTAGAGTTGAAGTCACCAAGGATAATCAACTCGCCCGCCGAACCAAGCATTTTAAGTGTGCTCAAATGGTCCATTATGAGTAGCATGGGGGTGTCGCGGGAGCAGTAGGACCCAGCTATAAATAATGGTACTGAGTGGGGGGGAGAGAGAGCTAGATTAGCAAGGAGTCAATGGCCAGAGTGGGCAAAGAAAGCTGGACAGGGGTGTAATGGAGTTGTGCAGCAACGTGCATGGCAATGCCACCACCTCTTTTGTTACCATGCCGGTCATGCCGAATGAGAGAGTAGCTAGGTATCATTAGTTCAGCACCCAAATTGTGGGGCTTCAGCCTTGTTTCGGTTATAATCAGTATGTCTGGTCGCAGGGACATTTGGTTGTAGGATGGTGAGTTTGCTCAGGATGCAGCATATGTTTAGGTGCATTATTTTAAGACCCAGTGGTAGTTTTATAGGAGTGGCAGGATTAGGGGGGGTTGGACCTGGGTTAAGCTCTACATCACCTGCAAGAAGAAGCAGTGTGAGTAGCTGTTTAGCTGTAGTCGTATACCCTCGTAACTTGCTATATGCTTGAGGTTGCTGGACAGGTGTTGGGGTTCTGGGTGGGTAAGACAATCGTAGTACAGTGAGCCCAGCATGAAAGGAGGTCAGCAGGATGGGTGCACCTGGTACCCAGTTAATTGAGAGATGTGGAAACAGAGGACCTGTGGTAGCAGTGGTGTGGAAGGGAGGGAGGGGGGCTGCCCTACTGTCTAATGAGCTGGTGTTTGGCTGAGGGACAGGATGGGAGGAAAGTGGGAGGGATGTGAGGGGTGGGACTAAGCACAGCATAGTGAAGTACAGTGGCATCATATTGAACGTGCTGTAATTGTAGGGCGGCCACTAGTGGTGATAGCAGATAATCTGCTAGGGGGAAAGTGGACTGTTACAAATTATCACGTGATAAATCTCAGCCTATATAAGGCTAAGCCAGCCTAGGGTGGTGGGGTCTTAGTAAGCCTGAAGCTGTGCAGCCGCATCACGTAGCCTTCGTACCTGTGTGCTTTTAACTTCGGGGATCCGGCTTGGGGGAGGGCAGGACAAGCGAGGCCCTCACGACCTCCATGTACACTGGTGAAGAGAGAGAGAGGAGAAGATGATTAAGAGGTAAGCTGGAGGTGGAGCTCTCTACATCAAGTTAAAACTGCTCAAAGTTTCAGTTACAGCTCTAATATACTGCTAGACCAAATTAATGTCTCCTGCTCCGGTTTCTGTCAGGTTTCAATTAGTATCAGTTAAAGCGTGGTCATTTCTCTAAACACAGTTTCAGCTACTTAGAATCAACATTAAATACACCAGAATAATTTACTTAAACCCTGCAGTAGCGATTAGGTTTGGAGAGGGAGACCAACAGCAAGCAAGGCATCCAAATAGTGTTTTTTTGGTTTAAGCCTACCAGGTATAAAAGCTTCCTGCAGAATAGCTAAAAACTGCTACAACTGAACATAATTAATTAAAGCTCCCTATGAAGAGTGTGCTGCACTCAGGATTATTTACATTCGGTAGGGTGCACAAAAACTATCAGCACATCTCAGCTGATGGCACCATTCTGGCTCAAAAAGCTGCAAAATTCAAAGTTCATAGTAAGCCTGAAGCTGTGCAGCTGTGTCGCGTAGCCTTTGTACCTGTGTGCTTTTAACTTCAGGGATCCGGCTTGGGGGAGGGCAGGACAAGCAAGGCCCTCACGACCTCAGTGTCCACTGTGTGCTTTTAACTCCGGGGATCCGGCTTGGGGGAAGGCAGGACAAGCAAGGCCCTCACGACCTCCATGTACACTGTGTGCTTTTAACTCCGGGGATCCGGCTTGGGGGAGGGCAGGACAAGCGAGGCCCTCACGACCTCGGTGTCCACTGTGTGCTTTTAACTTCAGGGATCCAGCTTGGGAGAGGGCAGGACAAGCGAGGCCCTCACGACCTCCGTGTACACTGTGTGCTTTTAACTTCAGGGAGCCGGCTTGGGGGAGGGCAGGACAAGCGAGGCCCTCATGACCTCTGTGTACACTTGCCCTGAAGCTCAGAGGTGCACCTGCTCTTAATATCCTATTTTGCCCTTGGACCTACACTGAACAATGCCAATTATGTATATTTAATTATTTTGACTCATGTGTACCTTGTTTGCACCTGCCTTAATCTCCAGAATCACCTTATGTGGAGCTGCATTGAATACTGTAAAATTATATATATTGTAACCTGTCATTCTGCTCAAGTATATTTTGTTATTATTCCATGCCTACTCCTTTTACCTGGACTAATACTATCATTGCATAAGTGCTACAGAACTGTTTTCTCCCTTGTATCCCTTTCCCCACAATGCTTCTAGACTAGAAATGGACTATTTTGGCTCTGTAGGTTTTTTCCTGATAACACTGTTTCAATAAATAAATAAAATTCAGGGATGACATTGAAGGGCACATTTTCTCCTAGAGGGTGGTGACCCTCTGCAGTGTACCAGCAGAAGCAGTACTGGTGGTTCTACACTAGGGCACACCAGGCATGTGTCCTGGTAAATAAATGCTGTGCCACAGTTCATTGCTATGTGGTACAGAACTACCCCAGAGGAGAAATATGTGCATTTTAGTGCCCTGAATGCTCTCCCTGTGCTGTGGTGTCAAACATAGGCTGGATGTGAAGATAGTACAAATCTTTAGAGTAAGCACGTTTCTGCTTACCAAGGCAGTCACTGGAAACTGGGTAGTCAAGTGGGTAGGAAATCCTTATAAATTAGTTCACGTTTCAACAAAATACTTATTAATCCCTGCTTAAGAAGTGGAAGGGGGAAGGGCCAATATGTACCTAGAGTCTCTTCTGAGCTTAAATTACCGTGTTACTGTGCCAAAACATTTCCATTATTGAAGATTAATGTGGGTTCTGAAGGGGTAATGGAGAGGGATAAGGCATCGTAGGCCAAAAGAAAAAAACATTTTGAGACCAGATCTAAAATGTGAAAAAGGGTCAGCGAATAACCAGATGTTACACCAAAAAAACCCCATTCCTTTTCCCAATTTGAGGAGCTATCTGTGGCTACTCAGAAAAAGGTTGAAATGTTGCAGTTTATGCAAGGATGGACTTGAAAAGGTTATGTAACAGATAGCATCAAGGATATTACTGCTAGTGACATGATGGATGATGTGTTGTTAGGAAACTGGCATTAGCTGACTTGTCAATGAAATGAAGCTAAAAGCAAATCTTAAGTATTCTGCTTTAATGGTGGTGATGGTGGGGGTTTGGAAACTGTGACAGCATGATTAGAAGTCTGGACTGATTTTGTTAATCACGTTAAAATAAATATGCCTCAAATTATTTCTTCATGTGACAGTACATGAACTGTAATGATATTTATTTCACATTATCTTTGGTAATAACATATTGCAGGCTTCTAACCCCGGGCAGTTTGAAAATGACAGTGATGTGTTGTGGCAGCGAGGACATGTTCCAGAAACATTAGTCTGCCATGCTCGAGTGGGAATTAACACGGACGCACCAGATGAAGCTTTGGTTGTCTGTGGCAATATGAAAGTGATGGGAACGATTGTGCATCCATCTGACAATCGAGCAAAACAGAATGTCCAGGAGGTAAGCACTGAAGAGCGTTTAAAGCATTGCTGATGTACTTGCATCTTATACCATATACTTGTAACTGCACACACCTTGGAGTCTCATATACATATTAGATAAGCACATTTTGTTATTTTATATTTTGCTGAAGAAAATGAGTAATAAATAGAATAACAGATAATAAATCATCGGTAACAAGGCTGTAATTGTGTCAAGGGATTCTGATGTCATCAAAACCACTTGGGCAAAACTGACATCACTGGAAATCCTCAGACTGAATGACAAAACTAATTACCAATGGTTTCCTAGTTATTATTTTTCATAATATGTTGAACTCTTTGAACATTTTGTCTCATAATACCACTGATCTGATGTCAGAATGATGGCACTATGACTTTCTAATGTCAGAACTTTGGCATTATGTGTTTTTCATGTCGCTGATTCCCTAATGGACTAAGTGACCACTCTCTTATTACAAAATAACAACTGTAAGTTTTAACATTAATAAGCACTACTTGTAATGGTACATTTGTGGTAACTGCATTATTTCTTTGAACATGGTTAAATAAAGATTTAATGGGGAAAGCTACATTTAGACATCATTAGTGTTGCCCCTTAATGCCACAAATGTAAGGCAATGTTACATGAAATAAAAAAACAAACACAAAAATTATCATGGGACTTACAAATCTGTGACATACTGTTTCTCCAGATTTGAACAATAGTGTGACACAGTGTTGGTATCATTCTAACTTCAGAACCATCTTTCAAGGCCCACAAAAAATCTCCCACCCCACTGTTTGGAGAGAGGGTACCAAAGTGAGATCAATGCCAGGGCTGCATCCCATGATTTTCAGATCCTGATAAACACCACACTATAGATTCACCAAGTCCCAGGGGAATCTCTTTACCCTAAAGTCGCATTTCTCTACTTTTTTGGCATTAAGGGGCAACCCCAATTGATGCCTAAATGTAGATATTTGCAATTAATTTCCTTACTTTAAAAAAAATAAATTTAATGATAAAGAGACACTTCTTTGTATTGACAATTTCAGATTGTGGTCAGCATTGTTGATACTTTTAATGGCAAGCAGTATCTAGTATCTGTGCCACTCCCCACCAAAATCCATCCCTGTTCCAAGTAGCCCCAGTAGAACACTGGCACACCAACTTTCACCTTTACCTCTAGCAGCACCTGGTATCATCTGGTACTCCCTCCGTAACCCCACCGGTACCAACTAGCCCTTGGTGTCGAGTAGCACTCCTTCCCACACCCTGTCCCATGCCCAAGTATCATTGATGTACAATGGTACCACCTCCTATACTTCGCCCCATGTCCAGGTATCTCTGGTTTCCAGTAGTATCACCTGCTACACCCTGTCCATATCCAAGTATACTTGGGCCCAGATATTCAAAGGGGTTTCGCTGGCACAACCCCAGTAATGCACCCCCGGGCAATATTCAAAAGGGGGACTTGCGCGCCGCAAGTCACGATGAGCTGGGTCACACTAGTAATGTATGCAGTGCATCTGTAGAGGGTGTGCCCATGCATATGCAGCACATCCTGATATTCAGCCTGGGATGTGTGGCGCATCTGCTGGCACAACCCCTAGATGCACCACATACCAGGGCACAAAGTTGAGCCAGAAAAAAAAGGCTCAAATGCTGGCCACCCACAGGTGGGCTGCTGTATTCCAGGGCACAACACAGCAACCGCCAGCCATGAGTGGCCACCCACCCACCCAGAACACCATCCACAAGCACCCATTTGGTTCCTGGTAGTCCAGTGGTACCCCCCCCATAGCCGCGATCACCAAAACTGACTAATGTCACTAGCCCAGGCGATCTAGTGGTACCTCCCACCCTCCTGATGCACTGATCACTGGTAATTCATAAGGAAATATATCCCTGGTGGTCCAGTGGTACCCCCTACCCCCCACCCTCATAGGACTCCCTGCCCACCCAGCTCCCCCCCATCACCGGTGGGCAACTGCTACCCGCCCGCATACCGCCCAGCTGCCCGCCGAATGACAGTTTACAGTATGAGCTGTAAGCCCATTGGTCCACAGTGTGGTCCACAGTGTGAACCAATGGGCTTACAGCACATACTGTCAGCTGTCATTCGGCGGGCAACCGGGTGGTATGTGGGTGGTAGCAGCTACTGCCGATGATGGGGGCTGGGTGGGCAGGGGGTCCCGTGAGATGGGGGTGGGAGGTCCATTGGCCAACAGGGATATATTTCCTTATGAATTACCGGTGATCTGTGCATTGAAAGGGATGGGGGTACCACTAGATCACCAGAGCTAGTGACATTAATCAGTTTCGGCAATTGCAGCTACGGGAGGGAGGAGGGTTACCACTAGACTACCAGGCAGTTCACTTTACATTTCTACCATGATTGCAGCTATGGGGAGGGGTTACCGCTAGACTACCAGGGATTTCTGTATTTCACATACCTGAGATTGTGGCTACGGGGCAGGGGGTTGACCCAGGACCCCCTCTGTCCGTACCACATGCTGTGCAGGGTGTCAGGTGCATTTCGCCTGGCTGCCCTGCTCAGCTCATGCAAATGGGGCCATAATGACATGCAAATGGTCACATTTGCGCCTTGCATACATTATGGCACCATTTGCATGTTCAAGTCTGACTATCTCAGAAATGTGCCCAGCGCAGCTACAGTTGCACTGGAGCACTCCCAGTCCTACCTGTCTGGGGAATGCACTGGTGCACTGTATATGCGCCATGCACATTCTGTGCTATATTCAAAGGTGATGTGCCATGGCACATCACCTTTGAATATCCCACTGTCTGGCTACAGTGCACCTCGGTTGCGCTGTGCCTCCACTTGCGCCATTGCCTGGCGCAGTCTGAATATATGGGCCTAGGTGTCCAGTGGTTCTACCCACACACCCTGCCCCATGTCCAAATATCCCTTGTCTCCAGTGGTACTGCCTTTCACATACCGCACCATGTCTGAATATCCCTGGCATCCAGTGGTAACCACCTTCCACACCTTGTCCCATGTCCAAATATCCCTAGCTTCCAGAGGTATCCATCTTCCTCACCCAGCACCATGTCTGAGTATCCCTGGTATGCAGTGGTACCCATGTTCCTCACCCTACCTGCATGTTCAAATATCCCTGGCATCCAGTTGTACTCACCTTCCTCACCCTGAACCACTTCCAAATATCCCTGGCATCCTGTGGTACCCACCTTCCACAACCTGCCCCATGTCCAAATATCCCTGTGGTCCAGCGGTACCCACCTTCATCACCCTGCCCCATTGTCCAAGTATCCCTGGCACCTAGTAGTACCCACCTTCCTCACCTTGTCCCATTGTCCAAATACCCCTGACATCTAGTGGTGCTCACACTCCTCACCCTGCCCCATGTCTAAATATCATGTCATCTAGTGGTATCCACCTTCCACACCCTGTCAAATGTCCAAATATCCCTGGCATCCAGTGGTACCCACCTTCCTCACACTGTCCCATGTCCAAATATTTCTGGTGTCCAGTGGTACCCCCTCCATTACTCTGACTATGTCCAAGTACCCCCAGTGTCCAGTGGCTCCCCCACCCTGCCCCATATCTAGATATCCCTGGTATCTATTGGTACCCACCTCCACACCCTCTCCTATATCCAAGTATCCCTGGTGGCCTGTGGTACCCCCTCACACACACCCTGTCCCATATGCAAGTATCCCTGGCATCTAACAGTACCCCCCACCCACAACAAGACCCCCCCCATTCTAAGACTGGATACCCAACCCCGGTGCTGGGTAAAAAAAACATTTAAATGTTTTTTCCCTTTCCCACCTACTAGCACCTATGCCTTCCTCTTCTCCCCTCCTCAACACCAAGTGAACCCCCAATCCAACTAACCTCCCCCATGCTACCCATGAGGGAAAAACAGAAGGCAACTAGTGCAACCCTCCACTTACCTCATCGGCTGTCTGCCATCTGAATGTATGAAACTGTAAGCATCTGTTTGATCATGGTTTCATTCATTCAGACTGCAGCTGGCTGAGAATGTGAGAAGAGGGCTGAGCCGGTAACCATCTTTTTTTTTTTTTTTAATTATGTGTGGCATGGAGGAGGAAGGTTGGAATGGGCTTTTAGTTGTTTGGGGAAGGGGATTATAAGAGTTGATGTTGGGAGGGGAAGAGGGATGTATAAGGGAAAGAACTTTTTTCAAATTTATTTTTCTGACACAGGGGTTGGGCACCCTGTATTGGAATAGGGTGAAGGCATTTTTAGCAGCACTGAGGTTGGACTCCTTGTGTTTGCAGACATTTTTTTATTGAATCCTCTCAACACTGGGGTTGAGCACTGATTGTTGGAATGGGGGTAAGTTTCTTCAGTGGCACTGTGGTTGGACTCCCGGTGACTGCTAAGTTTCTTTTAGTAACGGCGATTTAATAATGGCGACTTCAGAGTTTCAACCAAGGGCCAGATTCATAGGCCTCTGACTGAGTTCTGTATGGCAGAGGCAGTGGTGCATGAATTGCCCTTATTATTGAAAAAGTTGGCCTCTTTTACATTATTTTGCTAATTTCTAGCCAAACAGCCATTGAAGCAAATTTCATGAAACTTACCATGTCAGGATATTCTGGACTGCAGATCACATTTTTGGAGATTTCATGGAAATTCACTGAGAAACATCCAAGATATAAGAGGCTGAACATTGAAACTTAACATTATTAGCACCTACCTACCCCTTACTATTGTGACCAGTCTACCTGTGCACCCTACATGGGGGTCAGTCCATAGAGTTTATCTGATGGTATTGCTCACTGGGAGCACCCCCTTGCGAAACATTTCATCAGAAGCTGCCATCTCTTCCAGATGTATGACCTGCACAGCAGCTACTGTAGAAAAGTTTGTGCATCTCCCAGGCACAGCTGATCCATTTTCCACTTTCCTACTGAAGAACATTGCCTTTAAAGCAACAGGCTGCCCAGGCCGTAGCTCTCAGGAGTCATACCTTTTTGGTTCAAACATAGAAATTATTTACCCATGCACCACAACTACTGATCCCTCATGGGGCATGCAGGAAAATAGCAAATGCAGGTTACTTAGCTGCACAGAGTTCCATCATTAACTGAAATACTCACTGGTCCCTTTACTTATTTACAATTAAATAACACTGGGACTCAAGGCACTATACTTGAGACAGAAGCTGCATTGAAACACTAACAATTTATTTACACAGCACCATACACAGTATTAGTTAAAGAAAAGAATTATATAGATAGATCCCCCACTGTTACCTTTACCAGGGGCCCAAATAATCATTATTTTCATGCAAGATATATACAGGTTACATTGTCTCCATTGCAGTCAGGAGAGAATGGAGGTTACAGCAGAGTTTACCTGCACCTCAGAGCACATATTACACTGCCAGTTTCTCTAACAACAGGGTAAGGGATATATCCCAAATTGTAAATTGATGCTGTACTTTCCACTTATAATATCAAGGAAAGCAGGAGCCTTCCTATAGATATTGCGAATTCTGGTTGCCAGAATAGTGTGGCACACAGGAAAGGGATAAGTCTCTAATGGCTCAACAGATATAGCACATGATAATTAAAGTGTGAAAAAATGGACAGGGCCGGGAAGGGAGGGGAGGAGAAAAAGGGTCAGAAGAGACTGGGTATAACAGTGCACAGGTAAATTAGTACCAAAATTGATACTAGAGATATGCCTATACACACAAAAAAATAATAAACACAGTGCAAGTTGGTAAAATAACTTAATAGAACAAAGGCATATTGTATGTAAATATAAACTAGAAAAATAGCAAAGATATAAGTAGTGATTACTGGGGTCACAAGACTAACAACAATTATGTAGCTGAGTAGCAGTAGAGAAGCAAATCCAGGTCTCAGTTAGGGTTCAGTGACATCTCTGTACTTCCTCATGTGTATCATACTGACAGTCCCCAGTATGTAATATAACATAATAATAATCAAGTAGCTGAAATTAGAACTGATGAAACAGATGACAAAAATATAAATCAGAAATAAATCCAATACAAAATCACACAACGGGCATTATATCAATGCTGTCATTAAGATCATCAGGTGACAGGGCACGCAAAGTATAAATCCGTTTGGATTCCTTTTGTAAAAGGATTCTCACCCTGTCACCTTCCCTTGGATATACTGGTACATTCTTGATGCCCATAAATTTGAAGGTAATTACACTCCTGTTATATATAGTAGCAATATGAATATCGTTTGATGTTATTGGCTCATCAGCATTATGTACTCCTGTGTGCGCTTCCTGAGCAGTCGTGTAGTACGACCAACATATGTTTTTGAGCAAGAGCACTGAATCACATAAACAACATCTGTCAAACAGTTGAGGAATTCATTGATGATAACATTGTGTACATTGTTTGGATGCTCAAAAATTTTCCCTGTGATGCAAAATCTATAAATGTTACATCCCGCACAGCAAAAGCTGCCAACAAGAGGGTAGTGCTAATTAGATAACGTGTCTTTCCGTTTTTGGACCTTTGTACGTAGAATTTGTAACCATGTACCCAATGTCCTAGCCTCTTTGATAGGTGCTACCCACTGCTGCAGAAAGAGCTGGATCACCCTATAGCACATCCCAAAATGTTTGTACAGTGTTGGAGATTTGTGTTGCAAAACAGTTGTATTCTGTCACAAATGTGACACTATCAGAGGTTTCATTAGTGAAAACTTATGGCTGTAAAAGGGAATTAGGGTTAAGCCATCATGCTTTATCCTGGGCAGTACCCAGAATCTGTTGAATAGCCACATTTGAGATATGTGTTGTAAAGTTCATCTGCCTGATTCTCAAAGGAATTTAAATCAGAACAATTTCAACATGTCCGAACAAACTATCCATATGGGACAGCCAGGACAGTATGGTTGAGGTGTGCACTTTATACTTGTAGTAGCATGTTGCCACTAGATGTTTTTTTTTGTGTGTGTATTTTGGTGTGTATTTTCCCATCAATGTCTGAAGTAATAGAAAGATAAAAAAAAAAGGTTGTCTCTATCTTGTGTGTAGTAGCTGTAAAGCTTAAATTCAAATTACTTTCATTCAGAAAACTGGCAAAATTGTCTGCTGAAGTGTGGCTCCCCTTCCAAGTGACAATAATGTAGTCTATATGCCTACCCCAGAATATAATATGAGGGAAGTATGGGGTTACTACCATGGGGAATCACCATGGCATCCTCCCACCAGCCCAAAAACAAGTTGGCTAGGAGGGCACAACAGTGGTAACAATAGCAGTACCACAAGCCTGTAAATAAATTTGCTGTCAGAAACAAAACAGTTAAAAGCAAGAATCAAAGTGGTTGCTTGTAATATAAATTCATCTGGAAAAGGATGGGCAATGAGATTTTTGCCCAGGTGGTACTGTAAAGCCTAACACTTAAGTGGTGATGTATTGATGTATAATGAAGTCACGTTGATAGTTATCCATTAATAATCTGGTGACCAAACCATGTCATTTAATTTGGATAAGTTCATGGTGTCTCTCTTGTAAAATGGAATGGTTGGTACCAGTTGCTGTAGGAGAAAGTCTACAAAAATCGATTTTTTCTCAGTGGGGGAACCCGACCCAATATAATAGGGCCTCCAGGGGGCTTATTTTTTTATTTATTTTTTTTTATTTAGTTGTTTAACCAGGTATAGCACACTAAGCTGGAAGCTTTTTTACAGGGGCAACCGGGGAGCACAAGGAGGTTAAGTGACTTTTTCAAGGCCACACAGTATGCAAGTGGAAGCTGTGGGATTCAAACCCAGGTCAGGTCTGCTGGATGTCACCAGATTTGCAGCTCAGAGCCTTAGACCACTGCGCTATACTGCCTCCTCTATTTCAATCTTTGTGGACTTTATGAAATATGTACATAATAAGGATTTTTGGGTGGTGTGTCAAAATATAATCATTGTCTGATTTAGTAACCCAATTTAGGTTACAAGAGTCAAATAAAAAATCAGCTATTCTTTTCTTAATAACTATTGTTGGCTCTTCTGGAAGTGTCCTGTAACTAGTCTCATCTGATATTCAGCTCTGGACATACTATACCAGCTCTAAATTCTCCATACCGCATCACTATATATCTTTTTATATTAAGTGTTATTTGTGTTCGGTACACCTGATATGTATATTTCTTTACTTTTATGAAAAATTGTGTCCTACCCTAAACTAGCTGTATCTTCTGTTCCAAACATATACTACTGTCAATGCTACCTGCTGATACTTTATATATACTGTATTATTGTATCTCACTTTATTTGTATTATTACAATTTTCTTGTGTGTTGCATCCCATGTATATTGTCCCTTGTTCCATATTAACAAATCCAGGTCCACCTCGAAAATGAGCTTGCTCAACGGTGATCGCCTGGTTAAATAAAGACTTTGATTGATTGATAACTATCTTTGGATCACTGTTAAAGTATTTACTCTTGTCTATTACCACAATTGGGCTTCTTTGCCTACCAGCTTCATTTTAATTTCTGCATCATTTCACAATTTGATTTTCCTGCGCTGCATCTGTTGAGCCGCTAAAGGATTAATCCCTTTTCTTATGCGCTGCTGTATTCTGGCAGCCAGGATTTGCTATATCTTTAGCAAGGCTCCAGCTTTCCCTGATATTATAAGTGGATAGTGCTCTATCAGTTTGTGCTTTTGGATAGAAACCTTTTTGCAACTTATGTTCCCTGGCTTTTTCTAAGTTTTTTACTACCATCTCTCTTGGGGTTGACTATCAGTGTTTTCTAAATGAATTAATTTGTTAGCCCAACATATGGGGATGGTGCTCTGGAGTTAACAGATTCAGATACTTGATTGTATGTGTAGTTAAATATGAAGTATTAATGAGCAGTCTGTACATGTTTTCTACACTTCCTGATGAAGGGTCACATGTCAGACCCATTGCACGGGGTTTGGTGCCGCTCTTTTTTTGTTCACCTGCATGGGAAGCTGAATAAAACATGAGTTTTTTTCAGCAAGATCCTCTTGTAGCTTGTCTCTTTCTTTAACATGGTGTGCAGCTCTCTGTGTTTTTTGCTACAGTATTGTGTTTCAGCTGGCCCCCCCTGCTTATATGGTCTGTGCGCATGAGACCTGTGTTTGCTAAGGGATATACCCTCCTATCTAGCACAGAATTCCACACCATAGGCACCAAAAATTAAGGTAGAATGAGCTCATTGTATCTTATACTACCCTCAGGCCTTGATGTCGCAGCAGTGCCTCTCTGGTTTAGGCGAACAGGTCCAGCTCTCACTCCTTGCATGGGAGCATGGAAAATGACAGGGGCCTGAACTCTGGAACTCCCAGACCACCACCACACCACACTCCTCCTAAAGGAGCTGGGGCCCTGTTCTTATACTCTGGAGCAGGTACTCATAAAAGCCAGCTCAGTTCAGTTCAAAAGTTTATTGTTCTGTCTCAGTAGACCATTACAAAACATTCTAAAAATAATTTTTCATGATAGCGTACTTACACTTAAATACATACTTTAAAACATTCTTGCAATTGTGCAAACAGCATAAAGAGAGAGGTCTGGACTCTCGAAGCAGCCTTTGTATCAACACAAGCTGTGGAAAACAGCAGCTTGTGTTGATCGCCACTGTGCCAGGGACTCTGCACCTGATTCACGAACAGGAGGGGCCCTGGCACCAAACCCCTGCAGTTTGCGGCAAGCACTCCCATGTGTTAGAGGAAAGGCACATGGGAGGGGAATGCTGCAAGCTGCAGGGTGGCCCTGCGGCAATGCCACCAACAAAATCATTGTTGCTTACAGTGGAGGGATGATAGTCACATAGCGCTGTGACAGTTGCTGTAGTCTAGAGTGCTTGCGAGATGCTCCCACATTTGTGCCACTCAGGATAGTATAGTACATAAGTCAAGCCAAGTTAAGCCAAGCTGTTATCCTGTAACCATTTGGTGCCTCCTGTGTCATTTGTCCCCTTCTTGCTACGAGTGTAGCACCTCTCTCAGTGTAACCGTCATGGGGTCCCATAATAACATTATAAAAGCCTTTGTCACATATTGCATGAGTAAGAGACATGGCATTGTTGGCAGAGTTCGCCATGCTACAGGATAACTAGAGACTGCAAGACAAAGCAAACCTGTGGCACACATCACAGCTTTTACTGTACTCACATGCTGGATGGATGGTGCCAGTGCTGCCTGGGGACATCCCTTCCCACCCAGCACACTCTGTCGGAGTGTCACATGGGCTGTTATATCAACTCTGGGCTGGTCTAAGCCCTGCACCCACTGTGACACTTTGTGAATCCCACATATGGGGACAGTGCAGTACCACCACAGTGCAAGCCCCCTTCCACCACAGTGCAGCCTTGCATGCTCCACAAGGGTAGCACAAGCCTGCCTGGCACAGGCGGCACCCTCATATAGCGAAGGCCACGTTTGTAAATCAGGAATGGCACACGGTGTGGCACCTGGTGCCCCTTGCACCATTCCCTGTTGGCACAACACTGTGTGCCATTCCTTACTTTTTGTGAATCGGGCCAAGGTGCTGTATATGTAACACTGAACATTCTTACAAATACAGTCACAGTTTTTTCTAGCAATGAGAGATATTGATGTGTATAATGTATTAGTTGTAAAACACTGCCATATTTTTTCTAATTTTATTAATGTCATACAATTAATTTTGTCTCTGTTTAAGCAATAATTATCTTCAGTTGTCATAAAAACCTTTCATGTTTCCTCTTTGCTAAGGGAGAAAGCTCGCAGGAATTCCCCCAGCCAGTATTGTCTTACATCACTAAACCACAGACAGTCTTGACAGACATACCTTGACCATTAGTCATACAGCAAAAAAAATTAACAGAATGCACGAATATTTAAAACTTAATTTAGTATCTGTCTGACAACCTTTTGGTGAGTCTCCTATTTAGGTGTGTAACCCCCCTACAAATTGAGGTTTATTAAAGTGTCTTCCTGGGCTCCTAAATGCCCACTGTCAGGTTAGTGTCTTGTTTTGCAATAGTTCTATTTGTTTGCATGAGAGCGCCTCAGTAAGCCTCCACGCCTGTCTTTTTAAGAGAGTGCCTATGCTGTGTTTAGAGATCAGTCTGGGCTGGGTCATAGTAATTAAGGCTCATGACCAATCAGACAGGCAGTTATACTGCTCCATTCTGCAGTCGCTGTTAGCGCAGAGGGTGCCCTGTTAGGAAATGTAGTTATTTGCTGTTTATCTGTTAAAATAATAATGAACAAGCATTTGTCAATGACAAACATTCACTTGCAGGTATTTGCAGAAGTTTTTGGCACTTATGCACGCCCCCCCTTTAGTTGTATCCATGTCTCTTCAGCACCCATGTCCTCTCTGTACCTCTCTACAACTCCTCCTGCATCTCATTTACATTTCAGCCTCATACTTCTTAACTGTCTGTCTTCGAAATATGGGATACTGACGGTCAGAATGGGGACAATATGAAACACATCATCAAACAGTGAGGTGCAACCTGAGAACACTGGGGAAACACATGCCTTTATTAGTGCAAAGTTTAAATTTACATTGCTAGGAAATGATTGTCTGATGAAATTAGCTGTTAAATAAGTTATAAAAAAGAAACAATGGCATTTGTGTGTCTCAATGTTTAGAGTTCACATTTATTTTTATGTTCATTACGTTAACCCCCATTGGCTTGCCCCTTTGTGTTTTTGTATCGGGAGTCAGCACGTGGCAAGTTTTGAAATGCCCACGTCACAGACTCCTGATACAGGAGTCAGTTAAATGCAGCATCCACTTCAACTGTACTCATCAATTGCTGTATCACTGGCGCTTCTAACAAACATTTGGCAATGCTGAATGTCTACTTGCTGGTATTAGCACTGGAAGTGCATGAGTTAGACAGATGCAGAATAGGAATGGCAGAGAAGTACTGAAGTGATGCTGAGCCTGCCCCCACCCTGCAGAGATGGACAGGCATTGGGGTGTGCCTTTGGGTTGTCACCCATAATGCTCACGTCAATTCACCTCACCTTATCCTGCAGACACTGACGAGTGTTGAAGTGTTTGACTTTACAGTCACCCTATTCCATAAGGAAATACACTGAAATGGGTGCAGTATTGGAGAATGGGGTGAACTCTGGGGCCGAAGAGTCCAAGGCACACCTCTGTGCCTGTCACTGACTGCAGGGTGGGGGTGGGGGTGGAATGGCGTGAGCATTACAACCAGCAATCCAGAGGCACACCCCTGATGCCTGTCAGTCTGTACAGGGTGGGATGTTATGGTTAGAAACCCTAATGCCCTGGGGGTTTGCTGGTATTTGCACTACAAATTTTCAACATGGCCTTTTTGTGACACCCACCTCATAAAAGCATTTGGGACCACTGCTCATGTACAGTGCACTGTGATTTTGTTGATCTGTCCTGAACGTTGATTTCCCACAGCGACTGTGCCATTCTGCGCCACATGTGCAAAAACACAGTTTGGGCAGGACATGAAAAATGACAGCTGAAGCATTCATAAGAAGGTGTGAAGAGATGGCAATGTTCAAATTCTGGAGTGAAAATATTAAAAATTCTTGAACTTACGAGCATACGTGGAAACTGCGCAATGCACACTCATAACACAGTCATTTTGTGGACTTCTGTCACCAAATTTTCAACATAGGCATTTTGAGACCTCTGCTCATGAACAGTGTTACTGTGATTTTGTAATTTGTCCCAAACATTGATTTCCCACAGTGACCGTGCCATTGTGTGCCAGATGTGCGAAAACACATTTTGGCGGGATGTGAAAATGTCAGCTGTACTGTTCATAAGGAGGTGTGAAAAATGCCAATGATGAAAATCTGGGTGAAAATATTACAAATTCTCTCGAGTTACGGTGTGCATGGAAACTGCAATGCGCTCATAACACCAGGATATTTTGAATCTTTCACCAAATTTGCAACACAGGCTTTTGGGAGCCCATCTCATGAACTGTGACACTGTTGTTTCGTTAATCAGTCCTGAAAGGTGATTCCATGCAGTGACCGCAAAATCACCTTTCAGGACCGAATAACCACATGACAGTGACTGAATTCATAAGGTGGGTACTCAAGAACCCCATGTTGAAAATTTGGTGCCAAAAATGGCTGAGATATCCACCTAAGTTAAAAAAAACAAACATTTATGCCATTGTACAGCTTACCAGCATTTCTTCAGTTCGTGATCGGCTTTGAAGGGTGCAGACGTGTTCCCCCTGCACCGAAGATCATCGCGCCTAGCTCTGGAGGTAAGTATGGGGTGAGGGGGGTGTGTGGGGAGGTGAGGTGCACAGAAGGTGGGTGCGGGTTGGGGGAGGGGCAACAGACACAACGAGGGACGTTTTTCTGTTTTCACAGGTTAAAAAAAAACAAAAACCTGAGACATTTTTTTTACTTACAGGAACAATAGGTCAGCGTGCCACCTAGGTGTTTGTTGGGGGGGGCTGGAGCTGACAGGGATTGGGCACCCCGTCAGCAGATACAATGTGTCTGGGGGGGCGCATGAGTCAAGGCGGATTGGGAAACCCTCTTGGCACACAATGAATGGGTTGTTTGTTGGGGGCTGGAGCTGATGGGGATTGAACACCCCGTCGGCACATGCAGTGTGTTTTGGGGGGGCAATAATGAGGAAGCGGGGAGGACAGCAACAGAGGGAGGAAGCGGGGGGATTTCATCAGCAGCTGGAGGGAAAAGGGTGATGTCAATATGCTAAATACACATGTTACAACCGCTGATTGCAGCAGTGCCTTTCTTTCAACTGAAGACCACTGCCAGCAAACTGCTGTCATAGATAGCTCAAGCATCCATTGGTGCAGTACGGTTGTGCTTGCTACACTGAGCACTGCATTGGACAGGAGGGTCACACATCTCCAAAAAGTCATGCTGTTTCAAAACGTTCCTTGTGCATGTGCGCAAGCAAATGCAAAAAGGAGTTTGTCTAACTCATTTGCAGCTTGAGCTTTCCAATAGGAGCCACCATTTTGGTTCTGGACTGCCAGTATTGAACCAATCGAATCTCTGGGGACCTAAAATGGAGACTGTCCCCATGGGTTATATGGGAAGGAAATTCTGTAGTATTTGTAGTTTTAGGTGTTTGGCGCCTAAATGGACCTGGATGGGGAGCCCTTTCTGTGATAGTTCCTTCAGCCAACTGAACCTTGTGGATTGCGGAAAATTATGCAGAACTGCCTGAAGTAGTGTGTCAAGTCAAGACTGGAAGTTGGAGAGTGATCAGCTCGAGCGGTCGAGCAGTGGCTTCAAGGAGGAGCGTAGCAAATTAGCAGGAAGGCTCCGTTGGCCTGCCTGCCATGTTCTCTGGCCTACAGAGATTGTCAATTGCAGAAATCAGACTGTTTCAATTGCCAGCTTAGACCTGCAGTAGAGGAAAGGAAGTGTTTCAGTACTGCTTGCAAGTGGGACTGAAGACTTGCTCCAGAAGCGATTGGCCTGCCTAAATGAGAGGAGATAGCCTTGGGTTGAAAGGTTTGCGCAGTGAAGCTGTAATTAGCAAATGGACTGTATCCGAATTGTGGCTTAGAGAAACAACTGATTTAAGTGTGCTGAATGTGTTTTGTGGGTTGCGATTTGGTTCCCCACAGTGAATCCTGTTATGCCAGCTGGAGGCTTTCCAGCAAAAGATCACAAACTTTTTACAGGACTGTTCCACCTGCTTGGGCCTTGCCATCTCGGCCCAAGCCACTGCCCGCAATTCAGAGATCATCTCGGCGAAATACCAGCTTGGGGATTCAGCCCCCTGCTCAACACCATTGAACAGGTAGTGACCACCAGGAGGTGAGTTGTGTAGGCCCTGCTTCCCCCAGCACACCGCATCAACACCGTGAGGTCTTCATCTCGCCTGTCCTACATCCTGGTCTGGGTTATGTAAGTACAAATCAGGGTAGCTCCCTGCAACAACAGCTACAAATCATTGTATGTCAACTGATTGATCTGTTTTGGGTTATTGCTAATGGGCTGAGCCATCCGGCTCAGGATTACAAATATTTGGGTTGTGCACATGCTGTCTTTCTTTCTAAAGGGCCACAACAACAGCTGCAATGCTGGCCACCCCGGGCAATGCTTCAGGCTAGCCTGTGTAGGATCTGGGTACCCAGGGTTGCAAGACTACTTATCAGGGACTTACAGTGCATGCTGAACCAGCCTAAAGTAAATCAGAGTGCCAATCATTTGACTAAATTCATGCCCCTCCCTTGTCCACTTCTCCTGAATAAACCTGATCATTTGATTCATGTTTAACTTGGCTAGTGTGCATATTCTTAGTTGGGTCACATTGAAAGGTTTGCGTTGTGTGTCACTGATTTTGTTTTTCAGGGGGTCTCCAGGGCAATTTCAGCAGATCCAGCCCTGGTGGTAAGTGCAAGGGGTGTGAGCATATTCTTATTCTTATTCAGTGTATGCAAACTGTTCTATGGTTGGTGGGTGATTATACCATCCCGGAGGGCTCTACCAAAGCAGTCAAGTTACCCCAATACCATTCCTCCAGGTGGAGGCACCTGTTCACAGAACTCAGGCCCCTCAACATGTGCATATTCCCACAGGCAGGGGTAGTAACCCATAGGCTAGTGCCACCTAGGGGTTACATGTGTAAACACTTTTTAAATGCAAACTGTGTTACAACACATTTATGTTTGCGACTTGAAAATGTGTCTCCTGAAAATGTTAAATGCTTCTAGGATTTCATTGTAGATATAAGAAGTATAGTATCCCGAATAAGCCATACCATACATCTACAAGGTTTTTATCTTCATTTTCAATGAAAACTGCAGCGGTCTACTAAGAAAAAGGAAGTCCGTGTGCACCAGATAAAATTATCTAGTATTTACCGCTGCCAAGGTACAGTGCCTAATATTGGAGAAAGAACCTTTGCACAGCAATGAGCCCTCAAATGTACTGCAGTGCCTGGGCCTGTTCCGTTTACATTCTGCAGCTCCTAAGCTCCATATCCAACCTGGAATCTACTTTAGGAGCATACTGTAGCCAACGTTACTGAGCTCATCCACAAGATCTCACCATCCCAACTATCACTGCCTGGCCAGACCGAACTTACCTACTGGTAAAATATATTCAGTTAAAGCAACTACCAGCTCTTGAGTGCGTATTGCTTGGAAGGGCCCCAACAAGGACCACACTTTCTTTACATCATACTATGTTCCACTTCTATTTCTTTCATGTTGATATCCTGCTAAGAAGGCTTCAGATGAAAATCAGACTTTAGCCTGACTTGAGCAGTCCATAATCGAGACCGCTATAGCCAACCAAAATTTACTCGCACTAGCACCAAGCCCTGCCTTCTTCATACAAGTACCTGGACTTAGAAACTACTTGAGTCACCAAAAAAAAGATCATCCAAGTTCCACAACAAAACCACCTTTGCACTTACTGTAAATAGTCCATAGATATTATCCCCATAAATGTATGACATATGCCAATAAGAAATTAGATACCCTCTCAGTTAACTAGAAGGAATAGTGTAGTACAGTGCAAACCCTAATTCACCCTATTTTTTTCCTGATTTGTAATTATTTATTTATTTATTCAATTTTGTTGACCGGGTAAGCCCACTGGGACCCGATGATCCCTTTTTCAGGGGCGACCCGGAGTTAGTTACATATAATCATTAGACAGTGCATACAGAAGCAGAGATGATGCAAAGAATACATTCATAGGTAGACAACTTAGGTCAAACAGGACATGGGTGCATAAGGACTAGATACTATAAAGGGGTAAATTAGTATGGGGCATTTATTACAAAGCTTTGTAGGATACACATTTTTGAAGCACCTGAGTGGGGTTGAACCCTGCATAAGTATTCAGAGAAATTAGGAGTAACTATTGTCACTGCATCATTCTTGTTCCACCCAGCCCCAATCTCAGGTGCAGGTGCACCTGCTACTACTTAATAGGTGACCTCGGAGCCCAGTGCGGAAAGAGCCCAGTGTGTTGGCTGATTGCAGGACAGCAGGGAGCTTATTCCAGAGCAGGGGTGCAGAGTGTGCAAAGGATCTGCTACTGGCAGTTTTTCTTGTCCTGAGTACCACCAGTAGATATCTGCTGGAGGCCCGGAGCACCCTGCCAATCCCCTGGGGTTTAAGGAGGCAGGCAAGACTACTGGATGGTGGGTCATGCAGTACTTTGAAAGTATAGCACAGGAGTTGGCATTATTAGATCTAATTATTCCCGGAACACCCTTTTATAGAACACTTACAAAGAGAAAAATAGGCCCTTTTATATTCCCTTCTGAATCTATAACTTTTGTTAACTCTTTATGACCGAGAAAATTCCCCCACATTCCAAAACTGATACATTTTCATCGCCCCTAATAAATGCATATCAGAATAGGAACAAATGAAACAAAAGAAGCAGAACAGACATGTAGGACATCTGCAGAAACATCTACAGAAACATAATACAAATAAATGGTTCTGAACAAATAAAGAATAAAAATACCGATATTATTGAAAAAGGTCCTGTGTAGTTTTTTTATAAAGGAGTCACAGATTCATAAAAAACATTACATTTGACAGCAGATAAGGACCGCTTGACCCACCCAGTCTGCCCATTTTCCCCTACCTGCATTATATCTGCAGACCATACTTGATCTACAGCTCTTTCTCCCTCCATTCCCCTTCCTTTCCATTATGATTCCTCTGTGCCTATCCCATGCTTTCTTGAACCCCACCACTGTTTTCACTCCTACCCCCTCTACTGGAAGGCTGTTCCCGGAATCCATCACTCTTTCTGTGAAATACTTTCTCACATCTCTTCTGAATCTACCCCCTCCAGCTTCATTGCATGTCCCCTTGTTATTCAGCACTTTCTTTCTGAACAATAATTCACTCTTATGCCTTATTTATCCTTCATGAGATATTTAAAGGTCTCTATCATATCCCCTCCTTTCCCTGCTCTCTTCCATGGTGTACGTATTTAGGTCCTTTAGTCTCTCCTCATAGGGCTTTTTTGATGCAGTCCCTTCACCATTTTAGTTGCTCTCTTCTGGAACACCTCCACTCTGTCTATGTCCTTCTGGAGATGTGCTGTCCAGAACTGGACACAGTATTTTAAGTGGGGTCTTACCAGTGATCTATACAGAGGCAACACCACCTCCCACTTTCTGCTGGTGATATCCCTCCCTATGCACCTCAGCATCTCACTAGCCCTCCCAAATGCCTTGTTGCATTGCCTAGCCACCTTTAGGTCATCAGCCATTTTAGTTCTATCCTACCTCTGCCTTGCCAGGATATTGCTACCAAGTTGGTCTACAAGTCTAGTGCTTACTTGCTATTTTAGTACTTATTATTTGTACTCTCTTACCCCCATTCCAACCCTGTACCATTATATAATACCTTCCCGTAATCACATTCATAGTGGTTTGTTTTGTGTCACACTGTATATTGTAATACTCTGGATTGTTGCTGTAATCTAAATCACTGTACTTTGTATTGTACTGAATATTATTTTGCTCTGTATTGTTGCTGTTATCTATGCCATCTCCATGGCTGGAGTCATGCCTGAAAATGATCCCTGGACCAGTGCACCTATCCAGTCATCAAATGAATAAATAAACAAATAAATAAAAATCTGATATGATGACCCCTAGGTCTCTTTCCTTCTTGGTTGGCGTCAATTCAATACCACTCCACCCATTTTGTACTCTGCCCCTGGGTTTCTAAGCCCTAAGTGCATTATCTTGCACTTTTTCATATTGAAACCCAGCTGCTATACCCTTGACCATTCCTCTAGTTTTCTCAGGTCTCTGCTCATCCTTTCCACACACACACACCCCGGAGTGTCTACCCTACTGCAGATTTTATTGTCATCAGCAAAGAGGCAGACCTTCCCTTCCCATTCCTCTGCAATGTCATTCGTAAAGATATTAAAGAGGACTGGTCCCAGCACTGATCCCTGAGTCACCCTGCTGGTCACCCCTCCCTTCCTCGGAGTGAACTCCATTTACCACCACCTTTTATCGCCTATCCCCTAACTAATTTTTTATCCAGTTTACTACTTTTGGTCCCACTCCTAAACTACCCAGCTTGCTTACTAGTCTCTTACGTGGAATGGTGTCAAAAGTCTTATTGAAATTAGGCAGGCCATGTCCACCACTCAACCCTGATCTAATTCCTTTATCACCCAGTCAAAGAAATCTCTCAGATTCATTTGACATGACCTCCCCCCCATGAACACATGCTGCTGTGGGTCTTGTACCCCACTGGATTAAAGATATTCCACAATCCTTTCCTTCTGCAGTGACTCCATTAACTTTCCCACCACTGATATCAGGCTTACTGGTGTATAATTGCCATCTTCCTCCCTACTACCACTTTTGTGTAGTGGGAGTACATCTGCTCTCCTCTAGTTTTCAGGAACCACTCCTGTTTCCAGTGGGCTGTTAAATAGGACTCTCAGAGGTGCATCCAGTACTTCCCTAAGCTCCCTCAATACCCTTGGATGCACCCTGTCTGGCTCCATTGGCTTGTTCACCTTCAGGTTAGCGAGTCTCTTCAGGACTCATTCCTCTGAAAAAAGACTAGTGTCCACCTCTTTCTCTCCAATGCTCCTGTTACTGTTTTGTGGCCCCTCCCCTTCTTCTTCCTCTGTGAACACTGAACAAATGTATTTGTTCAGGATGTCTACCTTTTCCTGGTCCCCCTCTGCACAGTTCCCACTTCCTTTTTAACTTTTGCATTCGCACCTCTGATCTTCCACTTTTTATTACAGTACCTAAAAAATGTCCTGTCCCCTTCTGTTACTTCCTGAGTTATTCTCTCTTCAGTTTGCACCTTTGTGCTCCTTATTGCTTTCACTACTTCTCTGTGGTTTCCCTGATATACCTCCCTATGTTCCTCCCTCTGCATCTCCTTATACCTTCTGAATGCTACCCCTTTTAACCTTTACCTTTTCAGCCACCTCTTTTGAGAACCATAACAGTCTCGCTTTTGCTCACTTGTTTGATGCAGAGGTTTGTTGCCTTTACTATGCTCTGTTTTACCTTCACCCACTGTTCCTGTACCCCACCCAGTTCATCCCCCCCCCCACCAGGTCATCCCTGAGGCATGCACCCATTTTTTTAAAAATGTGCCTGCCTGAAGTTCAGGACCCTTGCCTTTGTTTGGTTTTGATTCTGCAGCCATCCTTATATTGAACCACACTGTAAGATGATCACTGGCCCCCAGGTGGCCCCCACCTTCATATGTGCAACACTGTCCCCATTGGTGAGTACCAGATCCAGTATTGCCCCATCACAAGTGGGTTCACTGACTAGTTGCCTGAGGAATGCTCCATGCAGGGAGTCCAAGATTTCCATGCTTCCAGATGAAGCCATAGCTTGGAGGCTCCAATCTACATCTAGCAGATTGAAGTCCCCTACCAACAGCACCTCCCCCTTTTCTGCCATCTTGCTAGTGGCTTACATCAGTACCTTATCTAATTTCTCCCCCTGTGCTGGAGGTCTGTAGATCACACCAGTGCAAATAGAGGCTCCATTCCCCATCTCTAGGGTGACCCACAGTACCTCTGCATCACCCTGTATTCCCTGCATCTCCATTGCTTTAATGCCCACTCTTGCACCTTTCATTCCTTCCCTGCCTGGTATGGCCATGTCCCAGTCATGGTTTTCAATGCACCATGACTTGATAATGGCCACAATATCCAGGTTGGCCTCTGCCATTGTGGCCTCTAGGTCTGGAATCTTATTTCCTAGACTTCTAGCATTTGCACACATGGCTTTCCAGGTTTTGTTACCACTCTGTTTGTTACCCCCTTTTTTCCTTTTTGCTTTCCCTCCTTCCCCCCTCTCTTTTTAATGCACCTGCTCCCATCCCCCATCATTTCTTCCACCCTGCTTCCTGTATTAATTTGCATCCCGGGGGATTCCACTCCTCTCAGGTTTTCCCTGCTCTCTACTTCAGCCTCTGGGAAGGAGCAGTTTCTTCCTCCCCAAGCTTTTCTGCCACCCTGCTCAGCTAGTTTAAATGTTCATCAAAGTAACACTTAAACCATCCACTGAGGAGTGTGGGTCCCCTCCCGGATGGATTCAGGCCATCACCCCTGTATAGGTCCTTATCCTCCCAGGTGGGTCCCCATTCCCCAATGTAGCTGAACCCCTCCTCTCTTCACCATTCCTTCAGCCATGAGTTGAAGCTCTTGGTGTGGAGATCCCTCTCCCCCACAACTGTCATAGACAGACAGCACCTTAGCGAAGCCACTAAGTGTGCTACCTGTCTAAGACCCCTTCCCAGCTCCCTAAATGCCTACTGCAGTATCCCAGCCCTTTCTCTAGCCAGGTCATTATTCCCCAGGTGTACAGTGACCTCCAGCTCTACCGTCTGTCCTGCTGCTGTAGCAATCCTTAGGATGCGTTTCACATTCCTGTGGCATCGGATAGGCACCTTATCTCCCTCTCCTCTTCCTTTCCTATTCCCAGTTTTATCCCCCTCACATACGAGTCCCCACCAGAAGTTGCTTCCTTTTCCACTGGGGTCCTTTTCCACCCTCCTTGTGGTCTCCACTACAGAGGACACCACATCCTCCCTGGCCTCTACCATGGGTGCCTCTTTGTGGAAGTCCTGCCTCACCAGAGCAGCAAAGGAACTGCATAGAGGTACTGGTTGAGGAATGTGCCTTTGACCCACCACCATCACCCTTCCCAAGCCCACCACACTAGACCTGTTCCTCCTCCTGACATCCTCTGAGGCAATGGTGGCAGACTTGGTGGGCCCTGGATGGGGGAAGAGGTTGACTAAATCCCAGCCAACTCACCCTGGAGGCTAGCAACCTCCTCTTTCAACCAGAGAGATGTGTGCAGAAGGGGCAGGATTGCAGTCTTCAGAAGGTCTCTCTGAAAACTGACGCTTCACAGCTGATATGCTGCACCACTCCCAGAATTCTCAATTTCTATTTTCCCTATGTTACCGGGAAATATTTTTGTACCCTTAGTAATAGGTAAGTAAGTAACAGTTATTTTAAACCACCCATTCCCAGAGGCTCTGGGTGTTGTACAATATTAAAATACTGTATATACACTAAACATAAAACTAAATAGCCTTCTTCTGCTGGCTTCTTTGTATGTTTGTATACAACATTGTAGCACTGTTTCATTAATGACCCTATTTAAAACCCAAGTTAAGATAATAAATAATAACTCAACTAATAAATAATAAATAAGATCCCTGTAAAAGTAGGGTTTTGAATATATAGCCATTTTATTATGGTAGGCTAAATGCCTCCTTGAAGAGGTAGTATTTCAGATCCCTCTTAACGGCTTCCACTGAGGGGGCCTCCCTCAAAGATTTTGGAAGTGAGTTCCACAGAGTTGGGCCAGCTACCTCAAAGGCCCTATCAGTAGATGACTTAAGCCGAGCCTTGGGAACTGCTAGGAGGCCCACTTCAGAGGAATAGAGAGGACAGGAGATCTGATGAGGAGGTAGGAGGTCACACAGATAGCTAGGACCCAGTCTGTGATGGGATTTGTAGGTCAATAAGCTAACCTTGACGGAGATTCAACACCTCACCGGCAGCCAATGCAGGTCATGCAGGACCAGGATCACATGACAGGACCTTGGGAGGCCTGTCAACAACTTGGCCACCATGTTCTGAACTAGCTGCAGGCAAAGTAGGACCTCTTCATTCAGCCTGAGGTACAGTGCATTACAATGATCAAGTCTGAATGTCACAAAAGTGTGCACCAGGGAGGGCACGTTATCAGGCAGGATCGGGGGATTTGATCCAAGCAATATTTCTGAGATGGTGAAAACCATTTGGAATGACAGATGGCATCCTCTAGTGTCAGTCTGCTGTCCAGGATAACACCTACATTCTTCACATTAGCAGAGGCAACAAGAGAAGAGGAGCCAAGCATCAGCCCGGTTCCCTCTCCCACCATCTCGGCTCCCTGCTGATGGCCAGGCTCGACCACCAGTACCTCTGTCTTATCCAGGTTAAGTCCCATCCAGCCGGAGGACATCCAGTCCTGGACTTCAGCCAGGCATGCATTCAACATGGAGACTGCACCCTGATAGGGTATTTCTAGTTTTCCCCTTTTGTTTGTTTGTTTCTATTTGTGTTCCCCTGTGGCTTGTTTAAATCTCTTTATATGCCTACCCTAGATAGGGTGTTGCTCCTAGTCCCCATTTTGGCCTACCTTTTACCTTCTGCCCTTCCCAGCAGTCACTGTTACACAGTAGTGAACAGGTGCCTTAACTTAGTCAGCAGAGTCCCCCCTTACCTGCATCCTTCTGCTGATGCCTGCCAAGATGCAGTCACCTGTTCCACTCCTTTGCTGTTCCACTCACTCACTGGGACATGAGACAGAGAGGACATATGCTTCCTTCAATCTCTACCTGCACGGTTTCTAACCTCAGATATACTCCTAATAAGATAAAGAGAACAGTGAATGGCATTTAGGCCTTTCGAGAAAGAGAAGAGCACATAAACTTGGAACTCAGAACATTGCTCCTTTCCAAAAAGTCCTTTTCCTGTCAGTCGCAAGACCAAACAGTCCTCATAAAGACAGCCATTACAACAACTATGTATTAAACAAACAATGAGGCAACAGGTCACCCAAACAATGTACAAAGTTGACGAGGATCTGGAACCCAAATGAAAGCCTCTTTGTAGTACACCTAGCAGGAAAGGAGAAACTACTAGCAAATTCTGATAGCACCAGACTGGGTAAAGCAGTCCTGGTACTCACTGATGCTGACAATATCAAAGAATACCAATAGACTTAACACTGACAGAAGACATGCTGACTCTGTCCCAGGACAGGTTGTCTCACGCAAACCTCAAATCCCTTAATCTGCAAGCATGGGTTTTGGCGAGTTAGAATACTTTAATCTGAACCTTTGATACCTGGTCCTGAAAGTTTTACAAGTTGCTAGAAAGCTGTCAACTAGGACAACTTGTACGTCAAAATGGAAATAAATCAGTATTTGGTATGACTAACATCATTTCAGTATACAAACTATGGATAGAGCTGTGGTTCAGGACTACTTTATACAGTTAAAGGCCCAAGGTCTAAAACTATCCTCGCTTAAGGTACATTTAACAGCATTGTTTTTTAAAACCTCCAGGTAAAGCAAATGGCTTGCTGCTCACCCAAGCGGTTAACAGGTTTTTCAAAGGCTTAAATCATCTGTATACCCTGTGAGTGAACCAGTCACTACATAGGATTTAAAACTGGTTCTTTTACAACTGCTGAATCCTCCCTCGAGCCTATGCTTCATCAGAGCTTAAATATTTAATCTGGAAAACAGTGTTCTAGTAGCCATTTCATCTACAAGAAGGGTCAGTGCAGAAACTTTGTGCAGACCCTAACTCCATAGGTTTTCATAAGGATATTGTGGTACTTACAACAAATGTAACTTTTTTGTCTAAAGTAACGTTCCTTGTTTCATATAAATCAGCGTGTAACATTGCCTGTGTTATTTCCAAGGTTTCACTCCAATGTAGAACAGGACAAACATCACAGCCTGAATGTCAGGAGAGCTTTATGGGGGCCGGATGCACAGGTTGCAGCCACCAAGGCTAGTACAGTTCCTGAAAGGTCCTGACTCCGAGATGATTAAACTGTAACATTTCCTGTTTAAACCTCACTTAAAATATTTTCGATAGTACACCTGCTTAGCTGTAAGACTGGACTTTTTGTTGCCAGAATTTGGAATGAGTAAACCTCTCATTTTAGTAGTGTTGTGAGACCAAAACATGCACCTTTGACTGATGGGGGAAAGAAAAACATCTCAGGAGGCCAAGCTAGTAATGGGTCCTAACAGACTGTGCCCGCTTCAGGCTCTGGAGAACAGACACTTCAACCGCACTTTGAGCAGACACTTCAGACCACACTTGTGTGCTATGAGTAGTTGACCAACTGCAGGAAAGGAAAGTTAAATCATTTTTTTATACAGCTGTTTGGTCTCCGTCGCCTCCACCTGCCAACTGGCGATGGGGACACATAGGGATTTTACATGTTTTTCTCCCCTAACTCCCCCCTCCCCAAGGCCCCGGCACATGGCTATGCGAGTGTGTGGAGGCATGCTATGTACCCCGTGGCACCAGCTCTGCCCCTTCCGCCTCCTGGAACTGTTTGCCACCCCCTCTGTGCCTACACTACCCACCAAACCTCCACTTCGGAGCAGAACTACGTGGGGGCACCAACCCACCCTCACCACCCTAAGGAGTGCAGAGCTGTCCATCAACATGCTCGATCCTGCTCCGCCCCCCCCCACGCTGGCACCCCGACAACCTGAGATAGTTTCCAAACCCGAGTCACCGACGTAGCGCAAGGTGTGGCATCCAGTGCCTCAACCCTCAGCACCACCGGGCCGGTAGAAAGTTAAATCATTTAACTTAAGCATGACCAATGCTGATTCCCACATGAACTTACAGGAGGTTTCTATAATGGAAGCTAGCGCGTTGGCTGGGAAATCCCTGGTGGTGGTTTTGGACATGGTCTGAGAGAACGACAATTTACAGCTATGGTTGGAGCACATCAAGAATATGTCTTGGGCAATGAATACCCCTTTGTTGGGGCTCCTGGAGGCCAGTGATGGAGAGGACTTGGTGAAGCATGCCACTACCCCTATTAACAGCATTTTGTGACTGAATGACCCTATACAGTTTTTGAGGGCTTACCAGATTACACCCCCACATGCCAGCATGACTCAGCTTTGGGTCCTAGAACATTGCTACTAGTGTTGAGTGGAATAGTAGAGAGAGAGATCAAATTTTAAAAGCAGCACATCAGATGGGGCAGTTGCAGACTGACATAGGGGATTGACTACTGTACATCTTTTTCCAGACCTTAACGTCATGATACAGGAGAGGTGAAAGGCATTTGATGGAGTTTGAGAGGGGCTGTAGGAACTGGGAGTAGTTCACTCCCTGCAGATGCTGGTCAAGCTGAGGATATCATATGTGCAGAAGGTATACCACTACAGTGACCCCAGTGGAGCCAGAAAGTTAGTGAAAAAAATCAGATCCCAGTTCAAAGTGAGTGAAGAAACAGACATCTGACATAGAAGAAGGGGAAATATAAGTTCCATTACCATTTCTGTTAATGTGCATGTATACAATTTCATAGGAACTTATGTTCCTTTTGGGTCTAGAACTAGGTGAATCCTTTCTAGTACCAGTTTTGGTGCTCTTAGCAGGGACTGGGGCATACACAGTTTTCAGGAACTGAAATACTCTTTGTTGTTCTAAATTAAAATGCCATCATGGTTTTAAAATGACCGATGGGAAAAGGAGCTACCTCCTGTCTCAGATGTCCTTGGGGGGGAGGGGGATGTTGTGCAGATTCCCTTTGGGTCCTTATTATAATTTTTATCACAGTGTTTATTTTAAAAGAGGCGGAAATACCGAAGTTAGTTCTCTTTAATTACTTTTAGTAAAAGTGTATCATTTTTAAGTATCGACAAGGGGGTATAGTGTTTATTAAATGTCAGGATCTGCTATCTCTTTTTTATCCTTGATTAAAGTATTTGAACTATCAGAACCCTAGATGGCCATTCACAAATGACTAGGACTCTTCTTCAGACAGTTTATTCTCAAGCTGTGTAGCACTTTAAGAATAATTTAGAAATGCACAATTTAACAATTAATGGAGAACCTTTTTCATGTAACACAAGGGCATAAGCATCAGAATCCTTCTGTAAAAATATCTAAACATGTATTAATTGTGATTAAGCGTTGATAACAGAGGGTCTTAAGATTCTATATGCAAAGGAATGAACAATCCACCACTGAAAACAGGCAGCTGTTTGTCCCTTATGGTGAGGTAGGAGAAGGTAAGCCAGCTGCAAAAAAGACAATTATCTCATTGGATTGTCTCTTGTATTAAATTCTGCTTGGTAAGCAGCCACCAGGGGGTTAAGGGCACATTACACCAGAGCTACTCTGCTGAAGTGGCATTAAGAGACATATCTTTACTAGAGGTTTGCAAGGTAGCTGCATGGTCTAAAGCACACACCTTTATTTCTCACTACTGCCTCGGTATTTAAGCTAGAAGGGATGCCAGCTTTTTTTTTTCAATTCTGTTTCTCATTCTGGAGCCCTGGGCATCCTTCGGGAGTACCCTCTTGGCTCTGCCTCTCACTATCTGCCTGAACCCTCGCTTCCCCTAGGCTCTCCCCATCTGAATGACTTGGCAGGTCCAGCCCCCTGGATCAGCCCCCAAGGAGAGGGCCTGCCCTCCCTTGGCAGCACTTTCTGGAATTAGAGGGACCTTACCTTGTCACTGGGTCAGCTGTTGGGAGTCCTGTGTGTGCTGGGCTGGTGTTGGGATGTGGGTGCGTCACTGGGGTCACCGTCATCTCACCAGAGCATCCAGAGGGCTTTTCTGTGCTGTTTCTGTCCCCAAGGAGCTTGGACGTGCAATGACTGCTAGGCACTACTTGCCACTGCCCACCAAGCTCCTCCCCCGCTATGCGTAGTGCCGCAATGTCTGTGCTGCACCTGATTGCTGCCAGGTGCCATTACAGAGCAGCACATCCCCGAAACCCTCCTCAGGGAGGGGAGAGCTGTCCTCTGGATGCTTGATCCCTTCTCTCCCCTGCCAACCCCTGGAGGCCCTGGCTTGTTCCTGAACCCAGGTCGCCGATGTGGCGTGAGGTGTGGCATCCAGTGGCTCAACCCTCAGTGCCACTGGGTCGGCTTGGATGCCAGCCTTTAATATGTCTCTACTTTAGAATACTTTTCCTAAACAGGTTATAGACTCTGCATCCCAGGTACTACTTGGAGTCTACAGTTTGTATGACATAACAAATACACTCATTGCTAGAAGAAAAATTATGCATGATAGTAATGATGTTTCTTCTAGATAGTGTATTTGTGAGTCATACAAGCCCTCCCTCCCCTTTAGAACTTGCAAAAAAGAGTTCTTAAAAGTCTAGTCAGATCAAATGTTTTAAACTTTTCTTGCTTCAGCATTTTACAGTTTAAAACTTTGCAGTTTTCACAATTTTTTTTCATATTGTAATTTGACATTTCTTATTGCATTGACATTTCTTTATACGTAGCATAGATGTGTTAGGTGATCACTGCTCTCTTCTGCTCTTCAGCTATAAATCAGCCATTGAAGGGTCTTGTGGTGTATGACCACACTGCAGAGCTTGAATGTTACCATTCTAAAGTTCAGTCTCCTAGGCATCACTTCAGGGTGGAGAAAATGCTATCTATATGACTCACAAATACACCCTTTAGAAGAAATATCATTAGCACGGTGAGCATTTGCTCTTTTGGCCCAGAATGCCTTGCAGAGTGATGTACTGATTGGAAGGGCCCATAACACCAGCCAAAATGCAGCCTTTAAACATCATGCATGTCCTGGTCGCTCAATACCAGGCACGGATCAAGCTAGGTCAGTCCCAAGGACAGCATAGGCTACACCCCATCATGGAGCTAAAGGAACACTTGGTTGTGCTACTTGCAATAATCTTTCAGGAGTCTGTCCAGACAAGTGTGTACCAGAAGAATGGAAAGTGGTCAGTGTGGTACCCATCTTCAAGATGGGGGACCTGAGCAACTACAAGCCGGTCAACCTGACATCAATGCTGGCCAAGATCCTGGGAGCCATTATCAAGTAAGCAATAAGACACAACAGGGCATGGGTTGCTATATGCTAAACACACACCAGGGTATGTTGTGAGGCATGAGGTGTCTACAAGAACCTTCATTAGTTTGAAGTGCAGTTATCACATAACTACCCACATCCTGATGTGTTTTATTGCTCTTGTAAAATGGAAAAACATAGGCATCTTGAAAAACAGGGGCAACTTTTTAAATTTGAAAACAGATATTTTCTTTTGTTAAAAGTAATCAGTAAAAAGTAATAATCCCTACCTGCCTATCATCTGTCTTTCCACACATTCAGTAGAAGGAATGTTTGTTTATCATGGAATGCAGGAATTCAAACTTCTGGAGAAGTCTATTGGTAGAATGCTCACCTCTTCCCAAGCAAACAAACACACAAGAGAAGGTTTCAAGTAAAACCAGGGATTTAATTTTATCTGGGCAGGATTAAGCAGCAAAGATTCCCCTGGTAGTCAGGTATGGCTTGGAAGGGTTTTTTTTTGATGGTAAGGAAAGAAGTTCAAAAATGTACAGCTATGAGTAGTACTTCTTTTTTATGAACATACGAAATTGGCAGCAGAAACAGGCCTCATGGTCTATTGAGTCTGCTCGAGTGTGCAGCTAGCCTCATATCACGCAGCTGCCCCTCCCGCCCCCCTTGCCAGTATCCCTTCCCCTTCCCTTTCCCAACCCCTCCTGAAACTGCCCACTATCTTACAGGACACTATCTCATCTGGTAAGGTGTTCCATTTGTCCACCACTCTTTCTGTGAAAAAATGTCTCCTTATCTCCCTCTTGAATCTTCCCCCCTCCAATCTCAGTCCATGCACTCTCGTGTCCCTCCCACTTCTCATCTGAAAAATCCCTTCTGTGTTTGTCTTGTTTATCCCCTTCAAATACTTAAAGGTTTCGATCATATCCCCCCTATCCCTCCTCTCCTCCAGTGAATACATATTCAGCTCTCCCAGTCTGTTCTCGTAGGGCTTGCTCTCCATCCCTGAATCATCTTTGTTGCTCTTCACTGCACCCCTCCAACAATCTGATGTCCTTCTTCAGGAATGGGCACCAGTACTGCATGCAGTACTCCAGGTGGGGCCTGACCAATGACCTATACAGGGGCAGGATAACCTCCCTCTTTCTGGAGGAGATCCCTCTTGCAATACACCCCCACATTTTGTTGGCTTTTGTTGCCACCTTCCTGCACTGAGCAGAGTTGCTCATGCTCCCTATAATGATTACTCCTAGGTCCTTCTCCTCTGTGGAGCTCCTCAACTGTACCCCATTCAAGTGATAATCCCTCCCCTGGTTCCTGGCTTTGAAGTGCATAACCTTGCACTTCTTGGCATTGAACCCCAACTGCCCTGTTTCTGCCCACTCCTGCAGCTTAGTCAGGTCCTCCTGTAACCCCTTCCTCCCCTCTGCATCATCAACCACAGCTCCCACCTTGATATCGTCTGCAAACAGGCTGATCTTGCTCCAAATCCTGTGTGAGATATCTGCAATAAAAAATCCCAAACAGCAACAATCCCAGTACTGATCCCTGTGGTACCCCTCTCATCACTGCTCTTGGTGATGAGAGGTCCTGCCACCACCACCCTTTGCTGCCTTCCCTTTAGCTAGTTTGTGATCCATTTCACCATTTTTTGGTCCTGCCCCCACGTATTCCAGTCCCCCCAACCTCACATGTGGCACTGAATCAAAGGCCTTGCTGAAGTCCAAATGCAGGACATCCACTACATGGCCCTTGTCCAGTTCCTCCATCACCCAGTTGTAGTACTCGACAAGGTTTGTCTGGCAGGATCTGCCTGCTATTAATTTATGTATGTGTGTAAAAAGGGGATCATAAATGGAATGAACTTTTAATTATAATTTTTTTTATGCTTTGAGGTCATTTCATTTTTAGAGCCTAGCTGCCTTTCTATTTGTAATGGCAATCAAGATTTATTTTACAAAAGACATGGATACATTAGTGTGCTGTGTCCTGATTGCAAACGCTTTTTTTAACCAGTGGTAGTAGTCTGACATAGCAAAGCTGCAGAGGATGCGTTGGTTTTCATACCCATTTTATAAGAGCAAAATAAAGGACCATCTGTTTATTCTCGAGATGCATCTGGAAATGGGCTGTTGCCAGCTCTACATGATTTTTCTGGTAAAACCTTTAAATTAAAAAAATAAAGAAACAAACTTGGCTTACACCAAGGTTATTTCCTTCCCTTAACATGTATTTATGAGTGGTAGAACATGCCTGACCAACTTGATCACCTTCTTCGTGGCTTTGACCTGGGAGGTGGATGGGACAGGACTATTGATATTGTAGTCTAGTTGGACTTCAACAAGACCTTTTATACTGTGGTGCAACACAAGCTTCTGGGCAAAGTAAGCCAATGCAATATATACAAGAGATAAACATGGTGAATAGATAACTGGCTTGGGAACAGGAATCAGAGGGTGGTGGTGGAGAAACACTACTCTGAGTGGAGAGGAATACTCAACAGCATTTCTCATGGATCAGGGATGGGACCATTGCTGTTCAACATCTTCATCAATGATTTGGATATGTTGGGCCTCCAGAGTTGATGGATGGCATTAAACAAGCTAGGTTAGTGGACTTCCCTGAGGATGGGGGCAAACTTAAGTAGAACCTTGTGAAGGAGTCTATACAACCTTCACCTGGGACCCCCTTTCCACTAACATACAGTACTAGCAGGAGAACAAGGTGGATTGAGACCCAGCCCTGCTGATTTCTGGCCTGGCCCCTTAAAGGCCATATGCTCTGGCTGTAAGGAGGCTTGGAAATCCCTGTTATAAATTAAACTTAAGTCTTAGCCTTAAACCCTCTGCTTTTGAAGCAGGCCATCGTAGATATGGGTCTGGCCTGGGAGCCACATACCCTTACCTACTTATAGTAGATATTAACATTTCCAGACATCTCTCTTACCTCCATTGCCTTAATTTGGATCCACTTTTGACTACCATTAAACTGGACCTTTTGCAGTAGTCAGTGCTTCCACTGACCCTTTAGGGACATATTAATGTTATTAAAATGAATCTTTTGAACCATCTCCTTTATCCCCTCAGCACGATAAATGTTTCTCACTAAAAGTTGTTTCTGCCATCTTCAGAGTCTGCTTAATGATTTGCTCTGGCAGGGGAGGTTTGTATGCAGATCTTACTTCAAACTAACTGTCCCTCAGCAGTTAGGTGGCCTGCACCTTCCTAATTTTTTTCTTTATTATAGCGTTCTCCATTGTAGTGAATAATTGGGATGGGGTGCTAATCTTGATAGTTGCCCAGAGGAGGTCTATGTCCTGATATGGCTCCATACTGAGTGGGCCTTATGTCAGACTGTAAGACTGCTGCCCAACAGCCTTCTTTTTATTACACCCTCACAATTGCCCCTCTCCTTATGCTCTACCCTGATGTATTGGTCCCTGCTTGTCCATTTCCAGCTGGGCTCTTATTTGGGTATTTGTTGGTATAAAGATGTTTCCCAAACAATTGTGGAAAGTCCCAGTTTTGTACTGGTGGCTGCCCCATTGCACCTTCTTTTTGACCTCAACTGTCATTGTCTTCTGTCACCTCCCTTCTAGATGGTGATCACCTTTTGCCTTTTGCTACCCTCCAGGTGCAATATAATTTATATAGTGCCTGCATTTTCAAATATTTTCAGCTGGCTTATGCCCTTACTGCCCATTTTGGCCCCCCTCCTTGGACTAGTGTTGTAGGGGATCATTTAGACATGCTTATCATTTCCGTCACTCACCCCACTCTGTGTGCAGCTTATACCATGTTTTATAGAATATGAATTCTCATACCCCTATGTGAATTTGTTTTTACTGGCAGCAAGCATTGGGATTGCAGTGGGCTTCTTTTCACTTTGCATACAATATGGAGACATTTGTATAAATACATCAAGTGGGGCAGGTATCATCTGGTGCAGCATAATATTATGCACAGTTTGTATTTCACACCCCAGAAGCTTCACAGGATGGGCACACTCACGTCCCCTTTGTGTTCCCACTGTAATCTAGCAGAAGATACCTTGAAGCATATCTTATGGGAGTTAAGTGCTAAGGCAGTTTCCTTTTGGAATGAGATCAAAAGTCATTTCGATCTTCTCTTCGGGCTGGAGGACTGTTTTATTCTTGAGATGTGCCTTATTGGTTACTATCCTTCACAGCTCCTCAGCCCCTAAAGGGGTCATATGACTTTGATTGCCCTTATGGCCAAAGTGTCTACTCTTCATCATTGGCTTGACGTAGAGGTTCTGACATGGCAGGAATGGCATACCAAAATCTTACAAGCTCTGTCTGTCAAAAGACACATTGTCCACCTCCTTTCGAAATCTAATGTCAACTTTTTGTTCTAGATGGGAACCCCTGCAAGTTTTATTGCAGATCATTTAGTTTTCATCTTGGGCCTGTCTTCTTTTTGTAGGGGATATATTGTCCTTCTTGGTTATTTTCCATTTTAAGCCCCTGGTGGGGTCATTATTTGTATTGTTCTGCTGAGTTTAGTTTGTTGTTATGTCTGTTATTATGCCATTTATTGCATATGTTTATTGTAAAAATTTTCAGCAAAGTACAAGTAATAAAAATAACCCATAAAAATTGCTTGTGTACATGGGGATACCTGCACATATTCTACAGCCTGTATGGTTAAATAATAAAGGTGGGAATTTCAAAAACCCTACCTTGGTCAATAGTCCTGGGCTGAGAGCGAGAAGGTTTTCATCCCTCCTACACAATAATTCTGAAAGTGTTTGCTCACAGGAGGAGGAAAATCTGGAGGGCAGAGCTGTGTAAAATATAAAATTCTGCCCCTGGAATGCCCACAGAATGACCATTCCAATTTCTTGGAATTTTGAGGAATTTTCATGAAAATTCCATGAAAGTCTGCCAAATTTCAAATTGCAGTTATTTCACTAACAGAACATAGTGGCATACAAATGTGTGCCACATTTCAGATTTGTAGGTTGAAAGGGGGCGGAGGTATGGGTGGCCAAACATTTAATAAAAATTACATTTTCAGTTATTTTGAGATAATTTTACATTTCTTATCCAAATTTCTCCACAACGTCTGGATTTAGAGAAGCACCCAACATGGGTATACACATCATGTTTTAAGTCTCACGCTTCAATGGGAGCTGAGTTATAGGCAGCCATTTTGCCAAAATTTAGATTTCTGTAAGTTTAATATAATTTTGATAGTAAAAACAAGGAGCTGTGTCAGCATGTGGTCTAAAAGCAAAACAAAATGGTTATATTAAATGCATGCTGAAAATAGAAAAAAGAGTTAAAAATCTATGTTTCGACCTTAGGTCTTCTTCAGGAAATATCTAAAAGAGAAAAAACAAAGTGAGTGTTAATTTTGATAGTATTCATTCAAATGTTATACAATTTGACAGGTATACAGGTGATCACTGCATTTGTATATGCACATAGTTTCAGATTTCTAGCTTAAATTGGGACCGAGTTATAGCCTGCCAAACATGTTGCCAAAATTTAAAATTTAGTTATTTCCCTCTAATTTTAAAACAACATATCCAAATTTAACCAGAGTCAAAGCATTTAAACTACTATACCACATGGTCATTTCTAAAAAAGTTCATATTTGCAGCTTTTTAAATGGGATTGACTTAAAAGTAGTCAAACTTTCACAACATTTAAAAATTAAATTTTGCTAGAAATAAACTACAAATTTAAACCCCTGAAACTAAAACTAGAGAATGCAATACCATGCAATTTGGCAGATTCGTAGACCTTACAAGGAGACTGTGCATGCCAGTTTTATTAATTGCTTGCTGTCAGAACTTGCAAAATAATAGGGCTGTGCATGGACCAAATAGTATTTCCCAAATACCACAATTAGTAGGCTTGACGAAGATTCAGATGGACTTTCTGAATAGTCAACTATTCTGCCACTATTTGGGACATACTGTTCAGTGGGTTAGATTTAAAAATGCCACAGAGCTTTTATGGCCAGTTGGAGACTGTTTTTGGAGCTCACAGCCAGGAACACCATGTGATCTCCTCACTCTGAGTGTATAGCATAGAGTTCAATATGTAGAGAGACTAGAGTGTGGACTCCGATGGCTCAGTTGAAGCCACTCATCCACCATATTAGAGGAGAATTGAGGTACCAGCAGAATAGCAGGAACCCTTCTTGAAACTTATTGAGTGGCACCAGCACACTGTTCTGACAGCAATCTGCTGATTCAGTTGGGTAAGAAGCACCATTAACAGCAGGGAAATGATGATGTGGACACACATTGTGGTGACAAAAACAAGGTATGCTTGTTTGTCCTTTGCTTGTATAAGCAGTCCGTTACTTGATTGCTGTCTGAACAGTGTGCTGGTGCCACTATCTATCTATCTACTGCATTTGCAGGGGTCAATGTGAAAATAGCGCGGTGCGATTAGTGCTTACAATAAAGGCGCGTTAAAAAAGCCGTAGCATTTTATTAGAGCTGTTACAGTTAAGTGCAGCGATAAGGTAGCGTGGAGACTAGTTACATCTTTTCCCCAATTCTGCTAATACCCGATTTTTGAAAGTAAAAAGCAGACTTTTGTTTTTGTTTAACTTATTACCCCTCTCTGCACACAAAACACGTTATTTTTCTTGTAAGAACCCACAATGGTAGCACAGACTTGTGTTTCTCGCTCAGCGTGATCCAGCTACACACACTTTGAATTCCTATTACTTGCCCCCTTCCTGACTCTGGTGAATAGTGCACACTACTGTCTGCAAACCGCTTGCCAAAAACAAAAGCAACAAGGAAACCATTACTGTTTTCCGGATCCGGACTTTATTTAATACAATAATAAATAGTGAGTAAAAATATAGCCATATAGCCATTTTCGCTTACTATTAAAACGATAAAAATCCTTGCTGTATTTAATAATTCTAAAAAAGATGGCATAAAAAAATGAGTTAAAATATATACTTTAGATGGCAACTATTAAAACTATTAAACTATTAAAATCCTGGCTGTATGTAAGACTGTATGTACAACTTTATTTTTTAAAAAACAAAAACTCTACACTTGTAATTGAAAGTTGTATGCAATCCCTTAAAGGTATCATACATCGACCTTTGTCCATACTCTGACACTACCCTCTCCAATGCGTTTGGCAGTGTCCTTGTATTTTTTTTTTGTGCCTGCAATCACCGAACCTGCGATTAATTGCTCAAGTCTGGCAGTATTGTACTTCTGCTTGCATTTAATAAAATCAATAAATCGCCAGATTGATGGGTGGTGGGCACCAACAAAGTGATTGAATTTACGGTGCCATGCTTCCATCACATTGATTGTTCTTGGCAATTCCAATTGCACAGAATCGTAGCAATTCCAAAGATCTGTTGTGAAAGTTGGTCTTCGCCGCCCTGCGAACTAATAGTACTCCTGCACCTGAATCTCATTACTGGCTAATTGCTAATGGCTAATTAAAACTAAGTGCTACCCCCTTCTCTCGGTCATGCAAACTAAAGGAAAACTAACTAAAAGTGCTATCCCCTTCTCCCTGTCATGAAAAACTAAATGCTGACATCCCCAGCACAGGGACACGGGTTCTGCCCCCCTCCCTCAACCTTCCAAACTAACTAACAAACAGATGGAGGGAGGCAGCATTATGAATGAATGGCGCTATCTTATATGCGTGACAATTTATGCCACACGCTTATATGTTCCGCGCCATTAAGGTAGCGTTATTTTTTACAGCACTATTTTATCCGTGCTAAAATCACCGGATACCCATTTGCAGCACCATCATTTCTTGTAGTACCCTTTGAGATCTTTGTGACCATATATAGATTGTCACTTAACTCCAAATATTGACGGAGTTACAGCCTATTGAAGTTCCAGTGTTATCCCATGGGAATTATTATGTTTTATTTTTTGCTTTTTTAATGGCCACAGTTATTTAAAGGAATGGCATATGTTATTTCTGTAGTACCCCTTGAGCCCTTTGTGACCATATAGAGATTGTCACCTTCGCATCCTCCTCCTGAAGCACCAGTAGCACAAGCTAGCCTCAAGCACCAGTGTACAAGCCAAAGTGCTGGGACCTCTGCATCCTCTTCCTGAAGCACCAGCAGCACAAGAAAGCCTCTGGCACCAGTGTATAAGCCAAAATGCCGTGACCTCTGTGTCCTCCGCCTCCTGTAGACCAGCAGCACAAGACAACCTCTGGCACCAGTGTACAAGCCAAAGTGCAGTGACCTCTCCTCCTACTCCTCTTCAAGCCATTTTAGGGACTTCTGCAGCAATTCTTTAATAAGGCAACTTTCCTGGCTGAATACCAAATACTGAATACCGAATATCTGGGACCAAAATACTGAATATTTGTGAAAAGGTATTCGCACAGCTCTACAAAATAACATCTGTACTTAAAGTCAAATACCATGAGTCTTTGTGAAAAATTCCATAAAACTGGAATTTGCTAATTTCACTCAGCCTTATCTGGAGGATTCTAATTAAAAGATAGGGGTATGAGAGGCAAGTAGTGTAGGAGGTCACCAGGTTCAGGAGTTAGATGCACAGTTTCACCAAGAAATGGACAGCTGAGCTGGGTAGCACAACCATGGTAAACCCCCAGGTTGGAGCAAGGAAGCACAAAGTGTCAACAATTCCAACCTGAATGCAGGATATTTAAGAATCACATCCAGTAAATTTATGATCCAGGGAGTCTGATATACATGCAATTCTGGGACTTAGAGGTGCTAAAAAAATGTAGTGGGGGAAGACAATGTCTGGAGCAGCAGGAAGGAAGAATTCTTGCTATTCCAACAGGGTAGGTCAATAGGAAAAGAAGCAGGCAACTCATATTTTAAGGGAGTTTGTCACTGTAAAGAACAAAGATGATATCATTGGGATCATTAGTTCTACTGAATCAATCTGGCTATGCTAAAAGAGAAGGGGGGCGGGGGGAATAGCCACCCGGAGAGGAACAGCAGAACTGCAAAAAGCTCAGCCCAGCTTATCAAATGAAGTAGTGATACGTGCATTGTTACTGTTAAATTCCACAAAAAGAATTTTGGATGGTTCATTTATATGCCACTATAAATATGTGAGAAATGTTACCAATCATTTTTTTTTCTACTGCAAATTTAAAACTGCTAAACCAATTTATACAGTTGTGTTAGACACCAGGATACACTGACTGTGGATATGCATGTCAAATGCATTGTCTCAAAATTATGTCTATGCAAGAGCTCTACACCTGCAAGAGCACAGAAGTTACAAACATCCACATTTTTGAGAGTTTTCACAAAATTTTGCAAATATTTACATAGTAAAGATTTGAACCCCTGTAACTTAAAAATCTCTAATCCACTTCTCTCCATATTTAGATCATTCTATAAGCATTACAAAAAGGTTATTCACACCAATTTACACACATCTAGTGCCAAAGCTGTCCAAGTTATATACAGATGAAAGTTTTCCACAACATTTCCCGCAAAAAATAAAATGACAGATTTTGAGCACATATAATTTTGAGACAATGCCATTATATTGTCATGAAATCTGGCACATTATTAGAACACCTATCATCAAGGAATCATGACAGATTTAAGGTCTCTGACCAAACAGACAGCTGAGGTATATGCAGACAAAACGTTTCATGAAATTTCGCACAAAAAATAAAATGACAGACTTTGAGCACCTATAAGTTTGAAACTGTTCACCCAGATGTCATGATATTTGGAACATTGTTGGCCCTCCACCCAAAGATCGTGCATGCCAAATGTCAGCTCTAGTTTAAACCACAGCCAAGTTATGATCAACTTACAAATTGAAAACATTCAACTGAATTTCATGAAATTTCATCGAAATTCCACGAATTCAGAATGTTCCCATTCTACACAGCTCTACTGGAGGGATTAGAGCAACTATTTCCCTACACTGATGCTGACCATTTTGGCTCATAAAGGAAGCCCAAGAAGTCCCAGGGACAGAAATGGATGGTGAAAAACAAGGGAGCCCCTCTGTCCAAGGTTGTAGTGGTAGGGAACTACAAGGACCTGTGTTCAAAGAAGGTCAGAAGTGACTCTGATGAGAAACTGGAATCCATATCAATGGGTGGTCACGAGGCGCTTCTGGAGATCAAGCCAGACATGTTTCAAAATCTGGTCAATACAATTTCTGAACAAAAAATAATGAGCTTCTTAAAAGTGCTTATCAGAACCTAGCTGTGGTAAATGGCAGTGTGATTGATTAACAAAAAGCACAATTATTTCCATGGTTTGAACTGAAAAATTAAATTTTGTACAGGGTGGAACAGCATAAACAAATGAGAACTGCACAGTATCAGCTTTTATTAAGACTTGCTCATACCATACTTATTTTGGGTCACAGGTATATGGAAGGAAGTTGCAGATTTGTGTGCTTTCTGATCAGAGTGCCAGCTGGTTGCCCCCAGAAGTATAAAGCAGGCCACATTGACCCCTATGCCCATACTAGATATTCCATTTGAATGAATTGGGGGTTGATATTTTGGGACTCTTGGTAAAAAGTTTAGCAGTTCAGCAGAGCATCAGTATATTATGGTGATAATGAATTATGCCACACAATACCCCAAGGCTATTCCCATATGCTTCACTGCAGCTCAGTCAGCAGCCAACGCGTTACTAAAGGTATTTTCCTCAGTTCGGCTGCCAAAGGAGATCTTAACTGATCGGGGCACCAACTTCATGTCAAAGCTTATGATGGAGGTGTGTGCTTAACTGAAGGTTAAGTCCATCCAGACATCAATGATCCATCCTCAGACCGATAGCTTAGTTGAAAGGTTTAACAAGTCCTTAAAGGATATACTGTCTAAATTTATTTCGGCTGAGGCAAAAAACTGGGATGAACTGTTTGGGAAGTGCCAGACTGTCCATGAGTTTCTTGCCCTTTGAATTACAGTACAGGTGAAAACCTCAAGGGATGCTGGATCTCATAAAAGACATAATGGAAGAACAGTCACATAGTCCCCCTAACATGCTCCAGTACGTAAAGCAAATGAGAGAATGACTGGACACAACTGGCAGATTTTCCAGAGTAAATTTATTTAAAGCACGGCAAACCTAGGGAGGACACTGTAACTCATGGGCCAGGCTTCTGGAGTCCAAACCTGGTGACAGAGTATCTCTTTTGTTCCTTAACTCTGAAATTAAACCCCTGGCTAAATGGCAAGGACTGTATGTGGTCCTGAGAAAAGTGGAGCCAGTTGACTATAAAGCATTACAACCCAACCGAAAAAGGAAAAACAAATGTATCATATTAATTTGTTGAAACCCTAGAAAGACAGGGAGGTTTTGCTAGTTGACCCAGAGGAACCTAAATGGCCCCCTAGACAGGTGGTGGATGAGGACACTGAAAATGGAATCCTCGACTTAGTCCCTAAAATTTTAAAAGAAGAAAGTCCATCCCATTAGACGAATGGCTCAACCTGACCCAGGAAAACAGAGCCCAGCAAATGGTAGGAAATTTTGGGGATGTGCTCTCCCCAAAACTGGGATGAACTCATGTGATCCAACACCATATAGACACATACCCAGGTGTTTGTATCCACCAACAGCCATATAGGCTCCCAGAAACAGTCTGAGAGACGGTATGGGAGGAGACCCTCTCTGTGTTGGAATTGGGAGTCATTAAGGAATCTCAGAGTGATTAGTCTAGCCCTATTGTATTAGCCTCACAGCCAGATGGGTCCACTCAGTTTTATATTGACTTCTGGAAAGTCAATGCAGTCTCCAAGTTTGATGCATGTCCTATGTTTAGGGTAGATAACCTTCTGGACTGACTGGGTAAGGCCCAGCACATTAGTACCCTAGACCTGACCGAAAGGTATTGGCAAATCCTGTGTACTCTGGAATCCTGGGAGAAAATGGCCTTTGTCACCCCATTTGGTCTGTATCAGTTTACCTTACTCCTCTTTGGGTTGCATAGTACTATGGCCATATTTCAGAGAATGATAGATTGAATCCTTTGTCCTTATAGGTTATATGCAGCAGTGTACCTGGATGATGCTGTCATATTTAGTTCTGATTGGGACACTCACCTGTGTGATGTGGCTGCAGTACATCAGTCATTTGGGGAGGCAGTTCTCATGCTCGATGCCATGAAATGTGCCCTAGGGCAGTAGGAAACTAAATACATGGGATAAAAAGTTGGGAATGGTCAAGAATGCCCAGTTGTTGATAAGATAAAAACCCTTGCTGACTCCCCTATACTGGCTACCAGAAAGCAAGTTATGTCCTCCTTGGCTTAGTGGGGTATTATCACGGGTTCATTTCAGAGTTTTTGACACTTGCTGCCCCACTGACTGACCTGACTAACAAAGTTGCCCCAAATAAAGTTCAGTGGTCCTCAAAGTGTCAGAAGGCCTTTAAGACGATCAAAAGTGTGTTGTGTAAGGAATCTATCATACAAAACCCTGATTTCAACTGTCCATTCATTTTGTACAGAGACAATTCAGAAGTAGAGCCGGGGACTGTCTTTTCACAAGAATTTAACAATGGGATTCACCCCATCCTCTGTTTGTCCAAAAAATTGTTTCCCAGTCAACAACAATATGCTATGCTAGAGAAAGAGTGTCTGACAGTGAAGTAGGAAGTAGTAGCCCTACTCTGCTATTTGTTGGAAGACATTTCACCTTGGTCACTGACTATGTACCTCTCTTGCAGTGTAGGGCACTAATCCCAGAGTAACCTGGTGGTACCTGGCTCTGCAGCCGTTTTCATTCCAGGTGTGTCAAAGAGCAGGTTTCCTCCATAGTAATGCTGACTTCTTTTCTGTGGATGGCAGCTCAATGGTAGCCAGTGTTGAGCACGGCATGGCCACAGTTCTGAGGGGGAGGGTGTGTGAAGGAGCCTATACAACCTTTACCTGAGATCCCTTTCCACTAAGATGCTACCAGAAGAACAGGGTGAATTGAGATCCAGCCCTGCTGATTCCTGGCCTGGCTCTTTAAAGGCTGTATGCTCTGGCTGTATGGAGGCTTGGAAATCCATATGGGAAGGAACACAGATGATCCTCCCCTGGAAGACCTAAACAGAAAACCAGAAAAAGCAGGGAGGAGAATGTGGGGGCTTGAGAGACAGAGAAAGAGCAGGACTGCTATGAACTAGACAGCTGAATCAAGCTAAAAGTTTTCATGTTCTGTATTTCCTCTGCCAAAGTAAGCTTCTTGAACCCTTACTTGGTGCTGAAGTAATGCAACTTTTTGTTTCATTGAACTTTGCCTGGTGTATTTTTCCTGAGGGCTCCTCCGACAGTCTTGGCTCACTGCACTGTTGCTACAGACCTGAACAAGCTGCATGACTGGTCTTACTCCTGGCAGCTCAGCTTCAGTTTAGCCAAATTCAAGGTACTACACATGGGGAAGAAAAATAAAGGTAGGATCTACATGCTGGGTGGGGCTCCTCTTGTTGCAGATGAGGACAAAAAGGACAAAGGGGTCATAATAGACAAAGGGCGTAGGCAGAACAAGTAGTTTATAGCCACTGTCAAGAAGGCCAAAAGAATGTTGGGGTGCATCAAAAGGGAATGTTGAGGTTCATCAAAAGGTGGTTGACCATCAGAGTAGGGGAAGTAATCCTGCCATTTTGCAAGGCCCTGGTCAGGCCCTTCTGGAATACAGTGTGCAGTTTTGGTCTCCTCGTTACAAAAAGGACATTGAGGCAGTCAAGAGAGTGCATAATGCATGGCCACCACATTGATCAGTGGTATGGGACACAGAAGTTATGAAAAGATGCTGGAGGCCTGTAATATATTCACTCTTGAGAAAAGGAGACTGAGAGGGGACATATTCTCAGTCTTCTGCATACTCAAGGATATCAACAATATCAAAACATTGGAGATGCTTGATCTGGTTCATGCAGCAGGATGCAGGGACGCACACTGAATCTCAGGGGCAGTAAAATCAGTGATAATGTTAGGAGGAGCTTTTTCTTCCAGTGGGTGGTGAACCTATGGAACAGGTTATCAGCATAGACAGTGCCATAAAGACAGAACAGTTCTTTAAGGTCAACCAGGACAAATATCTGCTCATCAAGGGAATCACCTGGTACCATGGGTGGGATAATGGGACAGGGCTTCCTATAAAGTGATTCGTGTTTGCACAGAACACTTAATTATTCCTTGCATGCAATGCAGGGGTGGCTAACATGATGGAGCTAGAGTCCCTTCTGATCTTAAATTGTTATGTTATTAACTACAGCAGGAGAAACTATTGCACCAGGTGAATATGAAAGAGCAGGAATTTTGTTATTCCATCAGGCAGGGGAGACAGAGTTGTCATCTAAACCTGCTTATACAAGTTGTGGCAATGGCCATCTTTGGCACATGATTTGGTGCTTTTCTGCCTGTTTTGTTCTTTTACAGTACTTCAGGTTTCCAAATTTGAAAATTATGTTCCTTAGTTTTTGAACCCTATACCATAGAAAACATTTTTCATGGATCAGTGTTATTAATCCAATTTATTATTTTGAAGACTTCAGTTAGGACAACATGAAGACTTCTTATCCCCAGGGAGAAGACGCTTAACCTTTTAAAACCATTATTCATAACCCTTGAGGCCTGTTATCGGGTATGGAAAGGTTTCAATGGGTGTTTGCATGCTTTCCACCATTCTACTTTCATATGTGTTATTGTAATAAACATTATATGAAAATGTTGCCTTTTTAATAAAATCTGCAGCCATTTGTATACTAGATAAGGTGGTTTGACTTTTCTTTGAGTGTATGTGTGTATAGGGGGGTTGATATCAGTCACCCCAAGATGTTAGTGACCATATTCAGTGTTAGGGTTCAGAAGCCAGCTATAGTACTTTTAGTACTTTTAGGCTACATTCCCTCATTTCCTGCATTTAGTTTGTTTGTTGTTAAGAACCTCAGACAACTGGCTCATGTTCTTCTGAATAAACATGTCTTGGTTCTTTCAGATACTTCCTTAGGAGCCTGAATGACACAAATGTTTATACAACTGTTTTTTTTCTTTTCTCTCTCTCCCCTAGCACAGATGCAATTCTCTCCTTGCATTCCTAACATAATCCCAAGTGCTTAATAAGGGCCATAAAAATTGTTTCTGAGCAATTATCTAGCTCTTGGAGAGCACATTCCATTTCAACATACATTTTACAAGTATACCTAGCGTGGAACTTTTTTGATAGTACACTTCATGTGCAAATCCTCCACCTGTATCTGTTATCTGCCGTTGCTGATTGCTTACATCCATCTATCCAGCTATCTATCTGTCTGTCTGTCTATCTGTCTATCTATCTATCTATCTATCTATCTATCTATCTATCTATCTATCTATCTATCTTTTTTAAATCATATTTGGTTCAGGATATGACCCTTTTGCTTCCTTGGCCCTGTCCCATTTCTGAAAACTGCAAAGAAACTTTAATGTTTTTTGTTCTTGTTTTTTTTTTTTTTTGGGGTGCTTCCTTAATTGGCATTCTGCTACAGAAACAATGTTTTCCTTGTCAGCTGACCACAAGCACTTATTTTAGTTGTTTAAACCCCACTCCCATGTCTAGGACATTTTATGGCTAAAAGGTCCTTTTAGGATTTGAAATGAAATCAGATTAGGATTTGAATTTGGATGTTCCTACAATCCTAAAATTGGATCGGAATCAGCCTGTTCCGAGCATACACATTATTGATGCAGTGCCCCCAAATTAGAACCCTGGGTTAGAACCTCAGGAGCTCTGAATGGGTCTTTGCAACCATTTTCTAAAATGGACCCCTTTTTTACTTGTTTTGTCAAAGGCACATGGTGTCCTGTAATTCATTATTCTTCCTGTGTGGGCTTCAACAGCTCATTATTGCAAAAGCAAGAAGCAGCAAAAGCTAAAAGCTGAAGGCAGGCATTAATCCCTTCCTCACTGCAGAAGTTACTTGTTACAACTGCAGTGGGTGTAGCTCTGCAGCTGTCTTGCGAGCACATAGAGAAAAGAGAGCTTTCCAGATACCAACTGGATTTGTTAAATAGTGAAGGTGAATGGCAATCACTGTGCATTCACTGCCCTATTTTGTCCATTGGTACCAGTAGAACATGACACTATCCGCCGTGTCCAAGATAGCAGCGGAGTTCTGTGTGCATGTGTAATGACTTGCGTATGCACACTGAAACCTGGTGGCACAGTGGCACAGTCTGCCATTTCCAAGATGGCCACTGGAGTTCTCTGTGCATGCGTGAGTCATCGCACATGTACACAAAACTCCGCTGCCATCTTGGACCTGGCAGACAGTGCCGTGTTCCTCTTTCAGCTTGGCTGCAGCCATACCAGCTCTGGTCAGAGTTTGTTTTTGTAGAGCAGTAGTGCAGATGTGAACTTGCTGCACAAGTACCATGCAAACAGTCAAATAACACTCTGACATTTTCACCATTAACAGGCACTGACTAGAGAAATACAGTGCTGATAACAGAAGCTCTTCTAGAAGAATGCGTGTGTGTGTGTGTGTGTGTGTGTGTATTCCAGTTGCTTTGGTAGTTCATAGAGATGATGCTGCCACTTCATTATTTGATTGCTTTGTTAAAGGAATGCTGTCAACCTTTTTATGCATCATATTGTTTCTAGTTAAAAACCCCACATTTTATGATTGCATAGCTTCTCTAAAATTCATTGATGTTGCTGGTTGTTTTATCTGCCTCCTTGCTTAGTGAACTGAAATGCATGCCAATGTATAATTATAACCAGCCTTGTTTTTGTTTCAAATCTTGGATCTCTTCATACTGCATATTCCTGAAGATTAGAAACATTCCCAAACAGTGCAGCCACTTATGATGCAATAGTCTCCTTTACTCCCAGTATGTAATGAGCAGCTGTACTGTGTTCGGGGTGTTCCTAAGTCTAGAAAGATGCAGCGGGACACATTTTTGTGTGGTAACACTAGTATGGTGGGCAGTCTGTGTTTGACTTTTTAAAAGGAAAAAAAAATCAGATTCAACCAACCAGCTACATCAGCAGTCTCTACAGAGTATAAACAATCATAATATGTGCTTTTTAAACTTGGGACACTTTGAGGCCTAAGGGGGTTGACAGTGTTCCTTTAATTATACAGCTATTTGATTAAAGGAGAACAGTCGTGTGCAGATAATTAACAGACAGGGGCCTAGGGGGCTAAGCTTTTTGCATAGTATATTTTTTTAACATTTTACTTTTGTAGAAATTATCTTTTTTTTACTCTGGGTAATCCTTCTGACTGAAACCAATCATTGCTGCCAGCCAAAAGAGCCAGGCTGCCTAGGGTAGGTTTCTTATTATGTGAGCAATGGTCTCAGATGTGGGGAGAGTCTATGTGCCTTAGTAATGTACTAATCTCTTTTAATTTATTTCCATCGTTTTACTAGGATAGACATACAGAGCTAGTAACAGCTTATTCCTAGATACATCCTTGGGGGGAGGTGGGAAAGGGGACTATAGTACAGCACAGAGCAATAAGATAGGATAAAATAAATAAGGTAAAGTTGCAGTGCAAAAAGGAAATATAAATTACAGCATAAACATACAGTTGCCGTGACCAAAGGAACAGATACAGCACTAGAGCTAAGTGCAAAAGCTGTGGCTAAGCTACAGACGTAGGTGGGACATAGCAGAGGGATGGACTCCAGGTGCACTTTAAAGGGTTGGAGGCAATTACAGGAGTGAATTATGAAGTCTTGAAGGAGGGATTCAAGGAAACAGAGGGATGAGGTGGAGTGAATAGCAGGGAAAGGAAAAGAGCAGAGTGGAGTGAAATGGAAAGACAAAGCAACTTCGCCTGCAGTGGATTTTATGGGACTAAGGAAAGGGAGAAGCAGGTCAGTGTTACGAAGGGAGTGCATGGGGCAGAAGGGCACAAGAGCAGGAAGGTGAGATAAGAGGGAGGGATACAAGCCAAGTCAGAATTTGGAGATATAGGAAGCACAGTAGGAGAGATACCTGATGTCATGGGAGGGGAGAGAGAAGAAGGAAGGAGTAGAGGGAACAATGATGGGTCCGAGGAGGACAGTCCAGGGCAAACTGGGAGAAAGAGTGAAGGTGGGGGTTGAAATGGACTTGGAAGCTGCACTGAACAAAATGTAATCATAACTGAAGATTAGGATGAAATCTTTGCAAGTAGAAAGTGGGATGCAAGCTTTATTCCGGTGTAGAGACCCAAGTTTTGAGCTTCTTGTAGATAGTGTCCACATACAAGGAGAAATCAAGGTGCTGGTCTAACCATACCCCCAAAGTATTTGAAGGATGAGACATCCTCAGTCATCAAACCATCAATGGTGTTGAATATGGGGAGGGGTGAAAGTCTGGCAAATCCCTGCCTGATGCCAAGGGTCAGAGAGACCATAGCATTGGACAGATGATTAGCTTGGAACTAATAATGGATGTTGAAGAAATTTAGGCAAGCAAGAATACTGGCACCAGGATTCAGTACACAGTCAAAATGTTTATTTATAAATACAAAAATCAGACAGTACCTTGGTGGTAAAAAATGTAGCTGGACATGCTTCCAGCTTGGTTTCACCTGGTGGCTTAATAATCAGTTGTTAAAATGCCTGGATTTGGTTTATCATATCCAGCAGTTTATTTTCGTCTTTCTAGAACTTAATTCCTCCTCAGTGCTGAAACTGGATGTACTCTGGGGAGCTCTAACGTGTGCTCTGTGGGCCGAGCTGATTGGTCTGGCATCCAGGCATAAGAGATTCGCCTCATAAGAGCTTAGCATGTTATTGGACCAGATCAGGACACTGGAGCAAAAAGTTTCCCTGATGTCTTCTTCCCGAGACTGGGAACACCTGGAAGCCTTAAGGTCTAAATATAACCAAATTTTGGATGAGTGGGCTGAACACCTTTTACTCCACTCCAAGGCTAAATACTTTGACCAAGGAGAGAAGGCCAGAAAGCTTCTGGCTTTGCGGCTGCACTCTCAAGCCATGGATTGGATTGTGTCCTCAATACGCATGGATTCTGGAAAGATTTTAACCTCTCCCAGATACAGTGTGGCTCAGTTTCATTCTTACTATCAGAGTTTATATGCTGCCCCTTCCACTTCTTTTTGTCTTAAAGATTTTAATGATTTCCTCCAGGATCTGGATCTGCCCCAATTGAATGAGGATCAGACAACCCTGCTACAGGCTCCTTTGTATGCAGAAGAAGTTTGCAAGGCCATTGACTCCCTGGCCCCAGATAAATCTCCTGGCCCGGATGGCTACACCTTAAATTACATTTCCGTAGAAAGGCTTTCTGATACCTTGCCTACTGAGGCCACTACCGTGGTGATACGGAAATCTGGCAGGGACCCTCAGCAAGTTTCAAATTATAGGCCTATATCCCTAATTAACACTGATTTAAAAATATTTCTGCTTAACAGATTGAATCAGGTCTGGGACTCTCTTATCAGAAGAGATCAGGTAGGGTTTGTAGCTGGCAGGCTTTTCACCTATCATATGCATAAGCTCTTCCATCTCATCTCTGCCTCCAGCGAGTCTGACACCCCTGCAGTTCTGGCCTCCCTGAATACAAAGAAGGCCTTTGACAGGGTCTTGTGGGATTACTTATTTAGTCTGTTGTCAAAATTTCATCTCCCATCACCATTTATTCACTTGATAAAAGTACTCTATACCCGTCCTACAGCTAGGATTCTTTGTAATGGGGTTTTATCGAACAGGTTTTCTCTCAGACAAGGTGCAAGGCAAGGTTGTCCCCCTTTCCCTTTTCCTTTTTAACCTTTTCTTGGAACCTCTAATTAGGAAAATTAACCGTACCCCCCTCATTTCTGGTATCCCCATAGGGTCTCATCATTTTAAGCTGTCGGTACATGCTGATGACATTCTCCTTCATGTTACTTTCCCCACAGTTTCATTACTTGCTACCTTAGAGGTCATCTCAAAATTTTGTTCACTATCCAATTATAAACTTAACATATCCAAATCCGAACTCATGCCCTTTGAATAGTTTTATGGTGTGACCTAGTGTGGAGCACCTGGGCTTTCTTTGGGTCCGAGATAAATTTAAATATCTGGGACTTTATCTCAGTACCTCACCACTTAAAATGAAGCAATATAATTTAGATTCTGTGGTTAACACTGTAAAAACAGATCTGGACAGATGGTCTTCCCTCTCATTTCCCTGTGGGGGCATTTAAATATTATCAAAATTAATATTCTCCCACATCTCCTATGCCCTCTTATGATGGTCAATCAAGCCCTACTGCAGTCCTGGTTCACACGATTACATAGAATCCTTTCTAACTTCATATGGCTGCACAAACCACCATGCAGGACACTCCACCAGTTGATGTGATCTAGGGAGACAGGCGGTTTTAAAGTACCAAACTTTTCCTTTACTATCAAGCTATTCACTGTGCTAGATTCTTCCTCTGGCTAAGTCTGAATGTGGACAATACTTCCCAGCCTTATATCCCCCAATGGCGGGACATAAAGTGAGACCTCTGTTCACACCTGGGTTTGGATTTAAGGGCTCTGTTGTTTATCACTTGCAAAACCCTCCCCAGTCAATTAAAAGGCACCCTGATAGAGACATCCTTAAAGATTATTGCTCAGTTATGTTCTGTCTTAAAGGTCCGACCACAGATGGACACATCACAACTGCTTTTGGGGAACCCCAATTTTAAAATCACTGGCCAGCCCCTCACTAAGTCCTTTTGGCCTTATAAAGACATAAATGTAGTGTAATGTTTATTACAAGATGGTAGACTTCTTATGTTTTGAGAAGCACAAGAGGTTTATCAATGACCTTCTTCTGTGTGCTTTAAATAACTTTAACTCACTCACATGCTTGTGCATCACTTTGGGACTGAGTCATGGCACAATCAACATGACATTTGAGTGCTTCCTTTTGTCTCGGCTCTACCAGTCTCTCATAGTATCGCATATTACTATCATCAGGTACAAGAGGTTTTGGCCGATAGTGAGGGGGTGCCTTTCTACTGTTGGGATCAGACGCTTTCCAAACCCAATTCCCCCGTGACTGGCCAGGCATCTGGAAACAAACTTATACATTTTTAAAGTGGGACAGATACCATCTTATGCAATTTCATATCCTTCACAATTTATATTATACTCCAGTCAGGTTGCATAGGATGGGTAAACTCCCCTCAGATATTTGCTCCAGATGCAGAAACCCCTCGGGCACATTATTTCATATTTTATGGACCTGTAAAAAAGTGACCCCTTTTGGAATAGCATTCAATCATATCTGGGTCCCTTGTTAGGCCTTACAGAGGCCTTCCATCCTGAGGTCTGTTTGTTAGGTGAACTGGATGATACCCTGGCTGACAATCAAAAACCTCATATGTTGCTGGCTCCATGGTGCTGAGGGTTGAGGTTCTGGATGCTGGGGTAGTATAAGGTAATTATGCTCATTATCTTTTACTCTAATGCTACTGATATAGTCTTTGAGGGGATGGGGATGCTTAAAAATATGTTCTGTCAGTTTTCACTGCAATGTTTATTGATATTGTGCTTCATCTTGTGTAGTATATAAGGCCACAATGCTTACTTGTTCCTTAGTCCTACATTTGCACCTTTTATGTTTAATGGTTGTTAGTGACTGGTTGGGTTTTATTTTTCCTTTCCTAATAAAGTTTAATAAATTTGAAAAAAAAATAAAGGGTCATAAGTGAGGCAACTGAAGTGGTGGTGACAATAAGAAGAGAGGCGGTGGGAGACAGTGGGTAATGGGGGAGAGGGAAAGTTGGAGAAGAGCAGTGAGTGAGTGCAGGAGGTGAAAAAGGTGTTGAAGAAGAAGGCAACAGCAACAGGGGTAGAGATGAGAGAGTTATCCAACATAAGGACTGTGGAAGGAGACTAGGATGGTGGTGAGAATAGGGAGTGGACAGTCTTCCAGAATTTAGAAAGATAGCTTAGATTGTTTTAGTGTGTCAATGGAAAGTATTTGGATTTTGCAAGTCTAGTACTATGGCTCTGGTACAGTCATTGTGAAGGGATCAGTATCTAGCCAAGTCAACAGGGTAGCCAGTAGACTGCTGAGTCTGCCAAGCTAGGTCTCTAGCATGAAGGCAATTAAGCAACTCAGCTGAGATCCACGGAAGGTGTGAACATCTGAACCTGGTTTTTCTAAGGAAAGCATAGTAACCCCAGACAGATACACATTTAGAATGGAAGAATTGGAGGGCAAAGTTGATGTTGTTTGCTGCTAAAGCTGGAGGCCAATCAGTTGAGAGTAGGTCAGCATGGAGAGAAGACAAATCCAGCGACTTGAATGAATGATAAGGATACATTTAATATAAGCTTTGGGCTGGAAGATTTTGCACACAGAGTAGACCATATGGTGGTGACTGAGGACATCAGCATGGGTACCTGCATCTATGGTATAGTAAGGGGAGAAGAGAGAACCCAGTCCAGGAGGGAGTGTTCTGGTGTTTTTAAATTATGTCACGTGGAATCAGGGTTCATCTGGGAGAGTTATAGGGATTTTATATTTAAATATCATTTATGGAAAGAATGGGAGATCCAGTTGATGTTGAAGTCTCCAAGAATGAGTAGCTTGCCTGAGGAGAAATGGGAGGAGATGGTAAGAAGGATCTTAGTCATAGAGGCAGGAAGTAAACCAGAACAGTGGTAGACACCTGTAATGAAGATAGGGACAGCGAAGGTGAGGGAGAGAAGTGGCTCATAAGTGGATGAAGAGGAGACTGGACATTGGATCAAATTGGATGCAAGTGAAGATTATAGATAGCCTCTTAACTCATTCAGGCCTAGAGATGTCTGTAGGTGGCGTCTGAAAGCATAGCCACTCAGGACAATAACGCCTGTAGATGTACTCAACTGACTTTCACTCAGGCCTAGAAACGTCTGAGGAAGTCAGCAGTTTTTACCTAATTATTAAACAAACCGAATTGCTTAGAATTGAATGCATAGCACCATTGGAAAGGCAATTTTGCTCTGAACAATTTTGCTGCAGATACTTTGTGTCTATCATGTATACTTTAGGAGTTATTCATATTTGTTTAAGGTATGGTGTGCATGGCTAACATTTGTCTCTCATGTCGAAGACTTTGCTGAAGTCTAGATGGGCTATATCCACTACCCTGCCCTGGTCTATTTTCCTGGTAACCCAGTCAAAGAAATCTATTCAATTTGTTTGGCAAGGCATGCTCCCTGTGAACCCATACTGCTTGTGGTCCTGCAGCCCATTGGTTTCTAGGTAGTCAACCAGTCTTTCCTTTAGTAGGGGTTCTATTAGTTTCCCCACTATTGAAGTTAGGCTGACTGACCTGTAGGTACTAGATTCCTCCCTACTGCCACACTTGTGCAGAAGAATCATGTCAGCACTTCTCTAGTCCTCCAGAACAACTACTGTTTCCAGTGAGCTGTTGAAGAAGGCTATCAGTGGAGCAACCAGCACTTCCCTGAGCTTCCTCATAACCCTGGGATGTATCCCATCCGGTCCTATAGTCTTATTTACTTTTGAGGCTGCAAGCTCTTTCAGTACTCTTTCATCTGAAAATGGCCTTGTGTTTACCCCCTTCCCACATCTGTATTTAATTCTCTCTGGTGGTCATGGCTTCTGTCTATTGTGTAAAACAAGCAAAAGTACCTTTTCAAAATGTCAGACTTTTTTTTTGGTCTCCTTCCACAAGTCTTCCCCCTTCCACCCTTTGTATCCTTACTACCCCCCAGCATTCCTCTTTTCACTGATGTATCAGGAAAAGTCTTATCCCCTTCTGACTTCCCTTGTAATTCTTTCTTCTGCCTGTGCCTTAGCTCACCTAGCCACCTTTCCTGCTTCCTTCGGCCTGGTCTGGTACACTTCCCTGTCTTTCCATTTGAGCTACCTTGTGTCTAATGAAAGCTGCCCTTTTTTCTTTCATTACCTTTGCCACCTCCTTGGAGAACCATATTGGTCTCCTTTTTCTCCTTTTTTTTCTATCTCTTTTACATGTTTGTTTTCCTAGTGATGCCCTCCTTTATCCCCTTCCATTGCATCTCCACCCCTCCCTAGCTATCCTTCCCTTCAATGCATTTTCTGAGGCAGTTACCCATTTCTTTGAAATCCACCCTCCTGAAATCCAGGATCCTTGTCTTCACTCCTTACCTCTCACTGAACCACATGGTATCGTGATCACTGGTACTCAGTAGGGAGGCTAGGATGGCCCTACTCTGCGCTGAAGCTGCAGCTGGTAGGTTCCACTCCACATCCAGCAGATTGAAATCTCCAACAATCAGCACCCCTCTGCCATTCTAATCATTACCTCCCTTAGGGATCTCTCCATCTCTTCCCTGTTATCCTGATGATTGCCTTCCCTAAGGATCTTTCCATCTCTTCCCTTGTGGAGGAGGGGGGAAGGAGAGGGTTTGGAGCAATGTAATGAGGGATAGGGGTAATGAAAGTGACACCAAGTTGGGAAATAATTAAACACAGGCTAGAAGAGTAGGAGGGAACAATACAAATAACAGTAGGCTGGAAAATTAGCACGAGAACTGGCAGATGCTGATGATGATAAGTATAGCCTGTGTTCAGGATGGGAAGCAGCAGGGAGCAGCAGCAGCTGGTAAGGGGTGACCCAGCCTCACCCAGAAGAAAAGTTACCACAGTAATGTTGTTTCTTCTAAGAGATGCCTCACTAAGTATCACAAACAGCATCACGCCCACTGAGCTGAGTGCTCCGGAGAATTAGAACTTTATGCCAATTAAGGAATGTTTATTGGAATTAAAATGAAGTTCAAACTCTACTAGGTGATTACAGACCCCCTAGCAACTGAATGTCAAATTTGTTTCCAGAATTAAAGAAGGTATGATCACTGAATCTAGCTAAATGGCTACTAAAATATAACAACATTTCTAAAAGAAAATTTTTGAAAACACCAAGCAAATATAACAGATAAGCTACAGTAAGTTTCCTAGATAAACAGTGTATAAACTACAACAAAACGTATTAATTGTGGAAGAACTGTAACAATTAATGCTCAAGTCTATTAAGACAACTGATTATTGTGAAAACCTTTTTGCCAGGTTCTGGAAGGGAGTCAGGGATTAGGAATTGTGATACTTCAAGAGGAATTCCTTAAAAAAAGCAATATTACTACAGTGAGTATTTTTTTCTTCTAATCCCGCTGCATAGCAGTACCTTGGGAGGCTGACTACAGAACCTACCTATGACAAAAAGGTTCTGCAAGACAGCAGTGCCAAACCTGGAATCCCTTCTAGATTTTATGTCTAGACAGTATTGTTTTGTGCAGTGCTTTCCAGACAGCTGCTTTACAAATCGTAAAGGGGGAAGCCCCTTGTAGCTGCCACAGAGGCTGATGTACCCCTTGTGGGTGTGACTGTAGGCCTCTGGGTAGTATCCTGTCAGCTTTCTCATGATATAATTAGATGTAGGAGACTATCCAATGAGATATAGTTTCACTAGTTATTGGTTTACCTTTTCCACGTCACCATAGGTAGTGGAACAAGGACTAGCCAGAGCCGATATGGCTGTGGGGAGCTTGAAGAAGCTCCAAGTAACAAGTACCATGAGCGCCACTGAATGCCATCCCACATACACCATGCAAGGAAACCTTCAGCATGGACAAATGCTTGTTTTTTGTTATCTTTGCACGGCTTCCAGCAGTCTCAGATGAAGACATAATCTCTGATTGTGCACTGCAGTCACTAAACATTTTCGTATAATTCATCTTGCTCTGTGCTGTATATTAGAATGTAATCCAGTCTACCCGTTGCTGACCAGGGACATTCTAAGTTGGAAGAGCATTTCTGACAGATAGCAATGCTCGCAGACAGGGGTCCAGACAACTGAAACAGATGGAGGTGCTGAAAATTGGAAGGGCATTTGTTAGGGTATAAAGGGCATTTTTTACAAACCATTTTTCGATATACACCATAATACAACAGTATAAGATACTGTCAACTATAGAGATAAAGTATTGCCAGTGGCAGCCATTCTAATCTCTTGAGCCATTAATTGCAAATACGGTATAGTTATAAAATCTACTTTTAAGTATGTGAAATAGTTAGAAATATACTGATTATGAATGCAATGCATCTTTTGCTAAAAAATAAAATTGATGTTGATTAACAAATACTGCTGCTTTAAGTGAATAAACCCTTAACATAATTTCATGGAATAAATATGCAGAAATGGGAAGTACCAGATTTTAAAAGTGCAAAATTATTACCATTCTTGTGTTATTCAGACTTTATAACATAAGAAGCATTACTCCACTGAAAACAGGGTGGTACATCTTAACTGGACAATCTATCTAGCTGTCTGTACACACACACACACACACACACACACACACACACACACACACACGTGTTTACCAAATATGAGCAATGCTTTGAACTTTTGCTCTGAGGTGTGAAATGGTCATGGTGTCCCTAGTCCAGTAATGCATAAAGACTTAATGAAAATTAATACAGTAGGCTATCCTGAATCTTACCAGCAATCGCTCAACATGACATTGCTGGAGGGGTATGTTTACATCATTGTACTACTTTTGTTACAACAAATGTGACTTCTTTTAGATTGGGACAGAAAGACTGTATTTTTCTTACTAGGAGGCAGTATAGTGTAGTGGTTAAGAGCACTGATCTACAAAGCTAGAGACCTAGGTTTGAATCCCATCAGCTCCCACTTGCATACTGAGTGACCCTGAGCAAGTCACATAACTTTCTTGTGCTCCCAGATCACATCTGGAAACAAGCTCTGGATTAGTGTGCCTTTCCTGGTTAAACATGCCCCCTCCCCCTTTACTGTACATTTAGCTTGCTAAATGAAGTTTGGCTAGAAATAAGAGCTCTTGCTTGGACATTCAGGAGTTAATGTAGTGTAATAGTGTATTGAAGGAAAAAAAAAAACTCTTTGCAAGAGAAATGCTGCATGTAGTGGATACATGTCTGAACCAAAACAGAAAATGTGTGTTGTCTATACAAGTGGGCAGTAGGGCCACTAGGGTGTACAGTCTGAAGTTGGAGGGGGGGAAGGTTCAGAAGGGAGAAGAGGAGGCAGTACTTTACAGGGAGATTGGTGGCGAGATTGAACCCACACTGCCAGAGGAGTTAATTGAACTGCAGACCGTGGATAGCTTTAAGCGGGGTAGGGATAGAGTCAAGGGCAGAATAAGTACAGACAAGAACACAAAGGGGGGAAAGACCAGGAAAGGGGAAGAAGGGAGGAGTTTGGGTGGGGCTGGAGCAGCTGTAGTAATATGAAACTAAGAGCTGCACACTCAGGCAGACTTGATAGACCTGTGGGCCTTTTTCTGCTGGCAATTTTGTATGTTTGTATGTTCGTAGTATAGTGCTGTGGTTAAGAGCACTGAGCTGCAAACCTGGAAAGTTGGGTTTGAATCCCATCAGCCTCCACTTGTATACTGTGTGACCCTGAGCAAGTCATTTAACTTCCCTGTGTTCCCAGGTCACACCTGGAAACAAACTCTGGCTTAGTGTGCCTTTCCTGGTTAAACAATTCCCCCCTTTCCTTTCCACATATCTGTTGGGGTTATATCAGGAAGCTGGCATGCATAAGAAAGATGGAAAATAAAGTGATATTGGAGGCAGCCACATTTAAATGAAAATAAGTGCATCAGATTGTGTAAAACATTAAGTGCTGCAAATATAGCTCTGTTTGTCATTCATGCTAAAACAATGTTAAAGTGATTACAAGGTCTTATAAAGATGATGATTTCCCTGTTTCACAAAGTTCATTTTTTACATCTATATCTGGAGCAGCTGTATTAATATGAAACTTTTGACCTGAGGAAGAGAGTTTCACCTCTCGAAAGCTAGTCTTAAAAATAATTTTGTTAGTCCAATAAAAGGTATCACCTGCAACATATTTGTTGTATTTTTTCTCTACATTATATCTAAATCAAAATTAAACCATCACTGGACCTCATTTTCAGTATCAACCATATGGCTTTTTAATACAGCAAAAGTGAACAAACCCCTGACATAATTTCATGGAAACAAATATGCAGAAATAGGAAGTGCCAGATTTTAAAATTGTGAAATTAGTACCATTCAAGTGTTATTCAGATTTTATAACATAAGAAGCATTACTCCACTGAAAACTGGGTGGTGCATCTCAACTGGACAATCTGTCTGTCTGTCTGTCTGTACACACACACACACACACACACACACACACACACACAGTTAGCAAATATGAGCTGTACTTTTAACTTTTACTCTGAGGTGTGAAATGGTCATGGTGACCCTAGTCAAGTAATGCATAAAGACTCAGTGAAAATGAATACAGTAAACCATCCTAAATCTTACCAGCAATCACACAACATGACAATGCTGGAGGGGCATGTTTACATCATTGTACTACTTTTGTTATAACAAATTTGACTTATTTTAGATTCAGAAAGAAAGACTGCATTTTTCTTACTAGGAGGCAGTATAGCATAGTGGTTAAGAGCACTGATCTAGAAAGCTAGAGACCTTGGTTTGAATCCCATCAGCTCCCACTTGCATACTGTGTGACCCTGAGCAAGTCACATAACTTTCTTGTGCTCCCAGGTCACACCTGGAAACAAGATCTGGATTAGTGTGCCTTTCCTGGTTAAACACCCCCCCCCCTTTACTGTACATTAGCTTACTAAATGAAGTTTGGCTATAAATAAAAGCTCTTGCTAGGACATTCAGGACTTAATGTAGTGTAATAGTGTACTGAAGTAAAAAAACCAAAAACTTCTTGCAAGAGAAATGCTGCATGTAGTGGATGTCTGAACCAAAACAGAAAATGTATATTGTCTATACAAGTAGACAATATAGTGTTGTGGTTAAGAGCACCGAGCTGCAAACCTGGAGAGTTGGGTTTGAATTCCATCAGCCTCCACTTGCATACTGTGTGACCCTGAGCAAGTCATTTAACTTCTCTGTGCTCCCAGGTCACACCTGGAAACAAGTTCTGGCTTAGTGTGCCTTTCCTGGTTAAACAATTTCCCCCTTTCCATATATCTGTCGCGGTTATATCAGGAAGCTGGTATGCATAAGAAAGATGGCAAATAAAGTGATATTGGAGGCAGCCACATTTGAATGAAAATAAGTGCATTGGATTGTGTATAACATTAAGTGCTGCAAACACAGTTCTGTTTGTCATTCATGCTAAAACAAATATTAATGTGATTACAAGGTCCTATAAAGGTAACAATTTCCCTGTGTAACAAAGGCATTTTTTACATCCATATCAAAATTAAACCATCACTGGATCTAATTTTCAGTACCAACTATATGGCTTTTTAATACAGCAAAAATCATGGTGGAGGCATCAGAAAAACACCCTTTCAGTAAGTGTATTTATTTATTTATTTATTAGTGCACCATTCATGGTTGCATTTGTTGGGTTCTGAGTCATTCAGCTTTAGAAAAACATATTGCTGCAGGGGAAATCTTTATTTAAAAAGAAATACAATGTGCTGGACTGCTTTGAAGGCTATTAAGAAGAACTAGCAACTGACTGATTAATTATGATCATAAAACTGTCAGCCAGCCAACTTCAAAGGTATAACTCAGGATCTGCTATTAAATTAAGCATGACAAGATATAAACCATATGCTGGTCTCAGCGTAGTAATTTCACAAAGCAGGCTGTCTGAAATGCAATAGAAGTTAAGCAGAATGAAGGGAGTATTTTTTTAAATGCCATAGGGAATTTCAGAATGGAAGGATACACTGAAAACTCCTAAAAGATGTGTTTCACGGAAACACCTTTATTCAAGGGAAAGCAGGATGTCTGTAGGTTTTGCCCACAGCCATAAAAACTGAGTGTTGTTGGACCTAACATCTCTTATGTGGTCCGAATTATTAATACCCTTTTTGTATCCAGTGAGTGTAGTTTTGATCACCTGCACTGGAATGCTCAGGAAAACATATTGGAGGGGCGACTGACCAGTTCAAGTGAAAACTCTGACACCTCTTTTAGGAAAAAAACTTTCAAGAACTATCTTATCCCTGTGAAAGATTATGCAATTTAAATCTGTAGGCAGGACTTGAAGTTTGCTCACCTTTCTGGCAGAAGTCATGGCAATTTTAAAAAAACTGCTTTCCAAGTAACATTTTTTAAGTTCAGCAGTAGCCATTGGCTCGAAATGAGCATCCATTATCTGGTCAAGGCATACATTTAGGTTCTAGGGAGGGACATAATTCCTCATAGAAGGGCATATTTGGCTGAGGCTTTTGAAGGACCTTGGAGAAAAGGTTGTGAGGCCAAAGATTTAGGCTTGCCAACTGCTGTAAAAGATAAGACTGCTACCAGGTTCACTTTCAGGGTAGGAGGCCTGAGGCCCAGTAACTGTAAGTTTACTAAATATTCCAGGATCCTATTGCAATCCTGTCTCCATGAGGATTATCTTTCTAGTGGCATATAACATAATAATCTCCTCCATTGTGAGACATATGTAAGCCTTGTTGATGGTTTTCTGGACACTTTCGACACCTTCATTATGTCTTCTGATAACTTGAAAGTAGAAATTTGTAGCTCTTCAAGAACTATGACCTCAGAGAAAGGATCCTGAGATCAGGAAATGTTATTCTGCCCTGGCTGAGACCCAGCATATTGTGTCTAAGTGGCAGATTGGTTGTATTCCTGTTACACAGGGACAGTAGCATGGAGTACCAAGCCTGCATGTTCCTGTCCGGAGCTATCAGTATCATTGTTACAGGCTCCCTACCCAGTTTAATGAGCACTCTCTATAAGAGTGGGAGTAGTGGAATGGCATATAGGAATCTCTTTGTCCAGTCCAGTGTTAGGGTGTTCTCTGTTACTGTGTCCAGTACTGGAGGCCTGCAGCAAAACTGGGGAAGCAGGTAGTTCTGCCATAGGGCAAACAGATATATTTCTGAAATACCCCATCTTCTGAACACTGATGTCAGAATTTACTGCTTCAGTGTCCTCACTTGAGTTCCCTAACTTATTCTGTTTAAGGAGTGTACCAGAACATTGTCTTTTCTTGGAAGATGTACAGCAGGTAGTTTCACATCATGTGAATAAGCTAGGTTCCAGATCCTCATAACTTCTATCTGTGCTTTTAAGGATCTGGTTTCCCCTTGTTTCGTTATGTAATACATTGTTGTGGTATTGTCTGTTCTGATCTGGACAGGCCTGACCTTGTATTCTGGGGATTAAAGCTTGCATGGCCAGAAACACCTCACTGAGTTCTTTCAGGTTGATATGTTTCTTGGTCTCCTGTGGACTCCAGATGCCACTTACTGTGAAATCTTCTAGGTGGGCACTCCATACTAGAAGTGAAGCATCTGTTGTTGATTACATTTGTTAGTGAATGCTGGAGGAAGGAAATATCTTTTCTGAGGTTGCTTTCCTCCTTGTACTACTGAAGTGCCAGTAAAACAACATGAGTTACTGTCATCAGCTTTGAAAATTAATCCACCTTCATGATCACTGATATCTGAAATTATACTGAATATCTGTAATCTGGTCCATAGTACCACTGATGTAGTGGATGCCATGTGATCTAGAAGCTACAGAAAAATCACTTGCGGGCCTTGGCTGGCCCAGGTTAAAAAATTATGTGGTAGCAATTGGGCTTGATACCCTTACATGTGGAAGGAGAGCTAATCCCTGCAGGGTGTCCAGCTCTGCACCTATGAAGTCCAATGTCTGTGCAGACTCTGTTTGTGGCTTCTGCAGGTTTATTAGCAAATCTAAACTTTCCAAGTGCTCTTTACATTCTGTATGGAGCAGATTATTTAATATTTTGTTCTCCCTGATCAATCATCCAGGTAGGGTTAAAAAACACCACACCTTACCTTTTCAAATGGGCTGCCTCAACAGCTAAGCACTTTGCAAACACCTCTAGTGTTGAGATGAGGTTAAAGAGCATGGCTATGAACTGGTATTAGCAGTTCCCAAGTCTGAACCTGATGCAATTTCTGTTAGCAGTTCTGATTGGAATATAAGAACAGGAGTCTTTTAGATTCAGTGACCTCAGTTTGGAAATCTTAAATCTACTGGTACTCCCCATTTTCCTTGTGTGTTAAGAAAAATACTTGGAAAGCAGACCTTTGCTTCATTGTGAGAAAGACATTTTCCCATAGCTTTTGCTGGCAGCATTTTCCAGGCCTTTGCTCCAGCCCCAACAGTATTGTCTCTATTGGAGTGAAAACACAGCAGGAAAAGTCCCTTACTCACTACTAAGTAGTGAACAGCCTTACCCCACTGGCAATGATTGGGCGACCAGGTCAGACAGAACTGTATGGTGTTTCTGTTTAGGTTGTGTCTGGGGCTCTGGTGTTACAGCAGCACACCTAGAGCCCCTTTTTGCCTCTGCCCATGAAGTATCCTCTTGAGGTTAAGACTCCTAAGGGGATTAAGGTCTTGGATAGTAACCGCTGCCCTGCCTCTCGTTGCATAAGGTCTACTGGAAGTGGAAGCCTTTTCTTTTTCAATTTTTTTAAGGTTCAATAGTCTGTTTTGTCACCAAACAGTGAGTTTCCTTCAAAGGGAAAATCCATAGCCTTAGAAAGGAAGGCAGAACTGATCCAGGTGATCTTCATGAAAGACACTGCATGTGCCAGGACCCTTGATGTTCAGTCATTGGTGCCCATGGCATCCAGTGCTGATCTGGCTATAGTTAACAAGTCCTGTGCCACCTCCTCACTCACTTTTTTGTTTGCTTATTGACAGCACTGCTTTCCACATTGCTTTTAGTATCAAGCAGTGTTTGCCAAGTAACTGCCTGTTTGAGGAGCAGGGTAACTGTATTATACAATTTTTTGTCATTGTTTCCAGCATAGAATCCTTCTTGGGGGTTGGATAGAGAAGGGTATCTTAGCCTTTTCACAGGCAGCAGCCTGTACCACTTCTTCCTGATTCGAGTGGGCATACAAGTACCTATCTGACTGCCTGATACTGTCTTTCAACTTTCTATAACTTCTTTTTGGAGGTATTTGTGGGTGGGGAGTGTCACAAATTCTCTCCACAGGTCAGGCCATCTGTTCCTATAGTACCAACCCTGAAGGGCAATAATGTGAACAGGAGACAAACAGGGTAACCCTCCTGTCTGTTTTGGGCCTGAATCACCTACTAGCCTCGAGTCCTGGGGGTTAAATGTGAACCTTATGCTAGCATACCCAGTTAACAGGCTCAGATATATATTCTCTTCAGGGAAATGCAATATAATCCTTTGCCCACTGGCACCCAGCCAGGTTCCCAAAATGTTCCCTTATGACTCAATATGAGACCTAGGTATACTCTTACCATTAGCAAGATTAGTAACACAGTCAAGCGCTTAACAGCTGTTAGAATTAAACACTGGTTCAGCATTCACATGCAAAGGAAAACTGAGAAGACACAGGCAGTATTTCAAGGAAAATATTGTTTACTAAAAATTGTAAAATAGGTAAAATATCAAACACAGAACAAATACATTAATAACTTACAGTCACATAAAATAATTGGGAAATTACAGAATACAAAGATGCCTACCAAAATACTTAAAATTTCTTGCCTAGCTAGATGTTACCATGAAGTGCCTTGTCTTGAGTCCAGAGTTAAAAAGCAATGTTTTCCTCAGCTGCCTGACCATTTCAAAATCCATCTCCCCACCCCTTGGTGAGGTCACAGTTAGATCTTCCTATAACTTTTACTTCTTAGCATAAATATCCACAAAGATGTATGTTATTACTGTGCAAATCAGCAACTAGCAATTTCCCAAAATATGAGTCTCTTTGATCAAATATTTCTCTTTGATCTGTCTGCTGGTTTCCTACTTTGCAGGAATGATCTTATATTTATGACTGATAACAAGGTTCTGTGACCAACTGGTCTCTTCCTGCAGGAATCATAACATTTTATGAGATACTGTCTCCTGGCAGATGGCTAGAGCCCTCAGTTAAAAAGAACAGGAAACCTTTGATTCAGTTTTCCCTTAGCCAGCTTTTCTAACAGCCAGCTGCTTCAACACTGTCATCTCTGAGGTCAAAGGTCAATTATCTTTCAAACACTGGCTGACTTGTGTCCTAGGCAGACAATCACATACACATACCATTTATTTATAATACAAATATCATACAATATAACAATAAGCAGGTGACAGAGTGTCACAGTCCTCCCCACCTAAACTGAATTTGGGGGCTCTATCCCCTGCATGGGATGAGCTCCCCAAGTCAGTTCATTGCTCAAACTGACATAACAGTCCATCTGCATTTTCATTGGCTGCCCCTGCCCTGTGTGAGATCGTTATGTCATGCCCTTGCAAGGCAAGGCTCCACCTTAGCAGTCTACCATTCGTTTTACCCATTTGCATCAGCCAAACCAGGGGGTTGTGGTCTGTTTGAAACTCAGAATGCTACCCGTATAGGTATGGCTCTAACTGCTTTAGTGCCCACACCATGGCAAGACACTCTTTTTCCACAGTAGAGTAAGCCTGCTCCCCTGGGAAGTAACATTTTACTGAGGTACACTATTGGGTGATCTTTCCCTTGGTTGCATGTCTGACTCAGCACTGCCTCAATACCAACTTCTGAGGTGTCAGTCTGGACTACAAAGGGTCTGCTATAGTCTGGACTTGTCAATACAGGAACACTGCACAGTGCCTCCTTCAGTCTGGTAAAGGCTTGTTCATGGGCTGGTTCCCAGGTAATTCTCTTAGGCATCCTTTTCTTTAACAGGCCAGATGGGGGAGTGCCAGGGCACTGTAATTGGGTACAAATTTCCTATAGTAACCATCTGTCCCCAGAAAACTCCCGACCTGCTTCTGTGTTTCCAGTCTGGGCCATGCCTTGACTGCCTCTATTTTCACTTGGGTAGGATGGAGCTGACCCTGGCATACAACGTGCCCAAGGTATACCACCTCAGCCATGGACACCTGGCACTTCTCAGCTTTTACAGTGAGTCTGGCCATCTGTATGCTGCCCAGCACTTCCCTAAGGTGGGATAGGTGTTCCTCCCAGCTGGCACTAAGGATGGCACTGTCATCCAGGTACACCATGGCATACTCCTCAACACCATTTAACACCTGGTTCACCAACCTTTGGAAAGTGGCAGGGGCGTTCTTCATTTTTCATTCCAAAAGGCGTTACTTTAAATTAAAATAACCCTATTGGAGTGGTGTTAAACAGAATAGGAAACTTTTGATTCAGTTTTCCCTTAGCCAGCTTTTCTAACAGCCAGCTGCTTCAGCACTGTCGCCTCTGAGGTCAAAGGTCAATTATCTCTCACACACTGGCTGACTTGTGTCCTAGGCAGACAATCATATACACATACACATACCATTTATTTATAATACAAATATCATACAATATGACAATAAGCAGGTGGCAGCACATCCCAGGGTGTAGCACTCTCCTGGTAGGTGCCAGACCTATCTTATTCCTAAATTCTGCTTCCTCTTCATCTTCTTCTGATAAATGTCCAATGGGTGTGTTTACTATTTGCCTTATAAAAGAGGAGCATGAGGTATAATCCTCTGAAGGCTTGTGGGAGGAGTTAAACTCTTGATCAGGAGAACCCTCTGATTCCAAGGGTGTACCTGTCTCCTCCTCATCATAGTAATAGACACCCTCTTCCACAGGCAGTGGGTAGGGAACTAGAACCTGAGAGGGGGAGGCACATTCATAAAGTTTCCCATTGCCTGGAAGGCCTGTAAATTTTGCCATACTTTTCTCATGTCCTCTACTGAGGGCATTTTTATTTTCTGAGCAGTCTGCTCCTTTTTCATTCTTCAGGAGGAGGGGCAGAGACATGTTCTCCTTTGTGCTTTTTTTCTCAGCAGGCACTATTTCCAGTGTCTGCTCTGAGGCTCTTTTTGTTTGCCAGAATTGGAATCAGGGTTCCCCCATTCGGATGCCCTGATTATTGATCCATCTGTGATATGTCTGTCTGATGGCTGAGTAGTTTTTACTTTCTTTTACCTGTCTCATATGATAGGGACTACTGCTTTTTTAAGAGGAATTGAACCTTTCTGATTTATTTATTTATTTATTTCAAACGTTTCACCAGGAAAGACATGCTGAGCTAAAATTAGCTTATTTCCAGATGCATCCTGGGGAAGGGGAATAGGGATAAGTACAAAAATAGAACAATAGATAATTCAATACAACAAAACACCATACAGAGATTTAGAATAAACAGTGTGACCATTGTTCATTAGGAGTGTATAGAAGGTAGATAATAATATAAAAAGACTTCCCTACATTGTTAGGAACACCCTCTGGGCCTTTATTGTGCCTTGGTGACATGGAGACAGACTCAGAAGCCATACAAATTACCCTTGTTTTTTAGACTTCTTTTAGGGCAAACTTTCACAATATATAAAAAAATATTCTGGACCCAGACAGTTTAACAAAGCTTTTGGCAGTCTGCCCTTGCCAGGAGCTTAAATTAGTTCTACTATTTAAATCCTGTAGGTTCTGTACTTTTTTAAGTGGTGTATTAGTTATACCAAAAGCTGATAAATCTTAAAAGTTTGCTGGTTCCCAAATTATTTTTTAAAGTGTTTTTCTACAAACTATTAACTGCAATTTTTTTTTACTCCAAACCAGCATTAAATAATCTGTATAACTGTTGTTGTATAACAACAAATAAATGAATAAATAACTAAATAAATAAATAACTGGTGTTGCAGTAAAATAGAAACTAAATTTTAAAAAAAGCAGTTCAGGTCCCTGCAATTTGGAATTACAGAAAAATGGGACATTAAAAAAAAAATTCACAAAACTAAATGTAGTGCAATAACTACAGTTTTATACAAAATATAGTGTTCACCTAAAAAGGTAATCATGGAAAACTTGCATTTTTTTCTCTGGTTCCTGGGAACCAATAGTGAACCAGAGAACTGTGAAAACAATGTATGAATTGTGGTAAATATACCTAAATAATGCAGAGTAATACCATTAAACTTGAAACTACTCATGCTTAATTAATCTAAAATAATAAACCATTCTGGAGGCCAGAAGAGAGGAGCTATATGTCAGGGTGCCTGCTCTCTACAGCAGAGAATCAAATCTGACATTGGGTTGCTAGGGGAGCTCTAACCACCCAGTAGAATTTGAACTTCATTGTAATTCTAATAAACATTCCTTAATTAACGTAACGTTCTAATTCTCTGGGATACTCAGCTTAGTGGATCTGATGCTATTTGTAATACCTTAGTGAGGGATTCCTGGGGTTAAAAGGCAGGCAGCCTATACCAATAGAAACATAGAATCTGTCAGTAGATAAGGACTATGCAGCCCACCTAGTCTGCCCAATAATGAAGAAGTAGGCCTCACCCAGAGAGGGAGGCAGCTGGTATCAGTATCAATCTTTTAGATGAGACATTAAACTGAGGTCCAGTCTGCCTGTTCTGGTGGTTGTTCAGGTGGACGTTAAAGATCCAATGGCACTTCTTGAAAAGAGTAGGGAAAGTTTTATTGTAAAGAGCACTGCATAACTAAATCAATACAGGAAAAAACAAAAACAACATAAGGATACAGTTGTACAAGTACAGTCAGATAAGCTTTCTGTTACATCACTTATTAAGAGGTTACAAAAGATATATATAACAGTCGAACTTCACCTTAAGGGTGTAGGGCCTATCCCAGAACCCAATGTGCACAGTGTACACACAAATAATTAACTTTTTCCATAGGGTAAATCTTAACATCCTTTTGCATAACAACCCGTAAGGCTGTGTGTACATTCTTTAACAGTGCCACATGACACACTATTCTCTGCTGTGTAACCTACACACATCTGGCTTGCCAGATATAATATTGAAGTACTGCAAAGATTATGTACAACACATCTATATTATAAATACCCCATCCTCAAGAAGAGGGGCCAGACAGCAGCTCTGTATATGACAATTGCATATATAGTGGTTCCCCCACTCTTTAGCCACAAAACCACAAAATGCTTTGCCATAGGCACATCCTAAAAAAAGGTGTTCTTGTGTCTCAAGTATTTGTATGCAAGTGTCTCTGGGACAATATCTGTCAGAGTGCTCCTTATGCTTATTATTATTTTTCACACTCAATCTGCCTAATTGCCTAGCCAAACTACATCCCAAACAAACACAGGTAATCTGAGATTAGTTAACTGTCTTAACACATATTTTGTTTTGGCAGTTGGGCATTGAGGAAAGACAACCTCTTCTCTCCTTTCAACCTGTATAATAGCACTATAAGTAGCTTTCCTATCAAGTGTCTGGAGTTTTATGTTGGTACGGTCCCATCTGATAATATTCTTCAAAGCCTCCAACCCATATTTGGGTAGATGAGGGAATTCTGTTCAATAACCTAGGCAGCACTTGTGGCCAAGGTGCCAAGCAGGGAGATAACCAGGAAAACACAAATGATTTCCATAGTTTGTTGCCAGGTCTCAGAACTATCCCAAAATTGTAACTGGCAAAAATTCTATTATAGAAGGCCACCAGATTTTATTTATTTATTTATAAATCGGATTTACAAACTTTGAGTCAGAGACTCATTTACAAAGGCACCTCGTCACAGGGAGGGTAGACAACACGTGACAGTGAAAAAAAAAATGGAGGATGATACAGGTGTGGTACAGCAGGGGAAATATACACAGTAGTTCCAGATAATACATAGGAGAAAATAGGTTTGCAATTAATTACAGATTCAACCAAACATTCTCAAGACAGTATAATAGGCCTGCTCTAGTGTATCTATGGAGCAAGTACCTGTGGAGGGTGAGGACTATGGCCTTGGGGGGGGGGCAGTCCGAGACGATGTTGTCAGATACAGAGAGCTGGAAGAGTGCAGTCCCTAGGGCAGTCAGGGGCACCTACAAATCCGAGTGTCCGTGAGGTGTTTCCGGAGGGCAATTTTAAAAGGGCCTATTTTGGGGATGCTGGTGATATGAGGGCGGGGGGAGAGTTAAACCAGGAGGGTGCTCTGTAATAGAAGGACCTTTGGGCGAGCGAGATCCTAGCTCTTGGAATCTGGAAGGTGGCCTTGACTGCGCTTCGGGTGGCAACCATCTGGGAGGCTGGTTTTAGGGACAAGGTAACCCCAGGAGGGGAGAGCCCAAGAAGTTTTTTTTGGCCAGTATACAGGTGTGGTAGCACAGGCACTCATCGAAGATAAGTAGATTAGAGGAGGAGGAGTAGAGTTGGCATGTGTGAGTTCTGCTATGGGCACCTGTCAGGAGCCTACAGGCCTTGTTTATTGAGATCTGGACTTTGGCAAGGGCGGTGGTGTCAGCCACAGCATAGATAGGGAGCCCGTAGTCAACCAAGGACAGAATAGAGGAGGTGATAGCCAGCTGGAGGGCAGTCTGAGGGAGACAGTCTCTGTGGCAGTATAGGAGACCAATCTGGGTGTTTACTGCAGTGGACAGGGTTTTGAGGTGGGCGTGGAAGGTGAGTGCTGTGTCGAAGGTGATGCCCAGGTATTTGTATGCTGTAACTTGTTTGATGGGATGTTTGGTGCTGGGAAGGGTGTGGAGTGAGGCATTACTGGTGGATTTAGTTTTTTTGAGGTTCAAGACCAGGCGGTGATTGTAGAACCATTTTTCAGCTTGGCTGAAAATGATCTGAAAGTAGTCCTGGACGGTGGTAGGGTCCGGGTAGGAGGTGATGAGGACCACATCGTCGGCGTATAGGAGCATTTTGCCCGAGCAGGTGCTGGGAAGAGTGTTGAGAAAGAGACTGAACAGAATAGGGCCCAGGATGGACCCCTGGGGGACACTGGAGCGAACAGGTAGCACGGTTGATAGGGTACCGTTTATCTTGACCCGTTGGGATCTGTCATGGACGTAACTAGAGAACCAGGCAAGGGGGCCTGATGAGAAACCCAAATTATGGAGGGAGTCGAGCAGGAGGGGATGACACACAGTGTCAAAGGCCTTAGATAGGTCTATGAACACTGCCCTGGTAACGTCACCTAAGTCAAGTGCAGAGTGTATGTGTTGTGAGAACTCCAGTAGGGCCAATGTAGTGCTGTGTCCAGGGCGGAAGTCATGCTGCTCTGGACACAGTATGTTGTATTTGGTGAGGTATTCCATGAGTTGGGTGGTAACTATTTTTTCCAGGGCTTTAGAGAGAGGAGGGAGGATGGAGATTGGCCTGTAGTTATTTGGTATTGTGCAATCTCCCTTCTTATGAATTGGGGTGATTTCAGCTGATTTCCAGGTGCTTGGGAACTGACCAAGACAAAGGGATCAGTTTAGCAGGTCAGTGAGTGGGGTTAGCATGACATCTAGAGTTAGCTGGAGAACCCTGGAGTAGATTGGGTCACATTTGGGATTGTGGCTGGAGAGAGCTTTTAGTAGGAGAGGTTTGGCTTCATGGGGGGATATAGTACGGAAGAGAAATGGGGGGTGATCCAGGGCAGGAGGGGTTGAAGGAGTAATCGGGTCAAAGAAGTGGGTAGGAAGTACTGAGCTGAGATCTGAGAAGGTTGTGTTGAGGCAATCAACAATATGTAGGGGGTCAGCGGTGATACTGCCATTGACCGCTATCTGGGATGGGGGGGAGCAGGTTTTTCCATTGAGCTCCTTAATATTGTCCCAGAAAGCACCTGTAGAGCCCCAGGAGGAGGTCTGGGTGGTTTGGTAGTGTTTGGCTTTTGCTTGCTGTATGGCCCAGGTGCATTTGTTACCAGCAGTGTTATAGGCCTGTCTGTCTGTCTGCAGGCCTGCCCGACTACACCGCGATGTGCCTTAGGTTGTCTCTCTCTGTCTCAGTTGTTTAATGAGAGTGGGGGAGATCCAAGGGGCATTTTATCATCTGGGGAGGGTGCTGGTAAAAGGGGCAAAGAGGTCACAGGCCTTGCAGAAAGCTCTGGTGAGGTAGGCTAGTGCGGTGTCTATATAGGTTGCAAGAGAGACTGGGGTCCAGTCTGTTTGGGATAGGTGCTGCTTCAATTTACTAAGGCCCCCTGGGTGAAAACGGCTGTGGGAGGTGACTTGGGGCATGGGTTTTTGTGTGGATGAAGACCAGTGACAGAGGATGGGGGAGTGGTCGCTGAGTGAGTTAGCTAAGATATTAACATCCTTTATTTTGTGGGGTGGTTGGAGAGAATTATATCAAGGAGGGAGTTGGTGCCACTTGACTGACTGAGTCTGGTCAGAAGTGTGACTAATTGAGAGAGGTCAAGTGCGATGAAGGTGTCCTTTATATGTACGGTGGCGGAGCTAAGCCAGTTGACATTAAGGTCACAGAGGGTGAGCGGCTCAGCTTTGTGAAGCAGGGTGGATAGGTAGTCGGTGAGGGAGTGGACTGCTGGTCCCTGGTTCCACGGGGGTATGTGTGCAGTAGTGAGATAGAGAGGGCCCCTGCCTGGGTCAGGGGAGTTTTTTATGGTGATAGCTTGGGCCCCATGATCGAGCTTGGGGGTTAGGGAGAGCATGGCTAAGGAGAGAGTCATGGAGGTAGACTGCACATCCGACCCCACGCTTGCCAACTCTATCTTCCCTGAAGATGGTGAAATCAGGGAGGGAGACAGCTGAGTCAGGGATTGATGCGGAGAGCCAGGTCTCCACTATGGGAATGATATTGGGCCTGTGTTGCACAACCCAGCACTGGAGTGCAGCAGTTTTCTTTGGAAGACTGCAGTTGTTCATTGAGGCAATGCATAGGCCACATCAAGTGGGGGGGGGGGGTTGATGACCCAGGGCTGGGGTTGGGGTGAACACTCCCAGACAGCAGAAGAAGTAGGGTGATTAGTCTGAGTAATGGGCTGCGATGGCCGGCACGGCTGCGTTGGAGCTGGTGTGGGGACCTGGTGGAGAGAGTACAGGGGACGGGCAGGGAGCTGAGAGCACGTGTGGCCAGGATGGGCTGAGTCCAGTTTAACCAGTGGTTGGGGGGTGGGAGAAGGGATTGGTGGGGGATGCAGTGGGGTCATCTGGTGGTCCAGTGTGCGTGGGGAGATGGGATGGGGAGGAGGGGGAGTGGGGTACAGGGTGGGAGTATGTATGGCTGAGTTGGGTGGAGAGTGAGAGAGGAAGATGAATGTGAGGAGACTGAGCGCAAGGGTCTGTTTGCCCATGGTTGAGAGATGTCTGGGGTATACGGTGGGTGGAGGTACCTTGATAAGTGTGGCTACTGCTATGGTACAGGGGTAGTGTCACGGGGCTGTAGCTCAAAGTGGACCTGGGATGTCAAAGGTTGTCAGTTTTAGAGAGGTTAAAGACATAGGCCAGGTAAGACAAGGAGGAAGGTGAGGAGACCGGCAGTAGATTAAACCTGAGCAAGATTGATTATGTTAAGAGGATTAGATACAAAACTGGAGGAAGAAATAGTACAGCTGAAAGTGGAGTAAGGACTATGAGAGGCAAGGAGATTTACTATGGGGAGTGGTTATATTGGGCAGCAGAAGAGAGCCAATGGAAAGAGAGGTATGTTTGAGGAGGAGGGGCTAAAGTGTATTTAATGGGGGCCTGGGGGGTGGGGAGAAAATACAGTCCCAAAGGTAAAGGTTTGGACCTGCCGAAAATTAACAGCTGCCTTGCTGAAAGGCACCTAAAACAGGAGTTTGGAAGCTAAAAATGTGCTCCAATCAGCAGACAGATTCACTGCAGGGCAGGCCAATCAGCTACAGGTAGTAGAGTCACCGCAGCAATTGGGAGTTAGCAGATAGAGGACCAGGATAGTGATATGTACCTCAGCGATGATCCAGGAGAGGGGACCAGGAGGAAGGCCGTTTGGAGCTGGTGCAGTCAGGTGGGTGGTGGCAGTGGCCGTGAAGCCCCGCCTCGTGGAAGAGGGGCACCGCTTAGGCGGTGAAGTCCTCAGCGATGGTCCCGGAGAGTGGACCAGGAGGACGGCTGTTTGGAGCTGGTGCAGTTGGGTGGGCGGTGGCAGTGGCCGTGAAGCTCTGCCTCGTGGAAGCGGGGCGCCGCTTGGGCGGTGAAGTCCTCAGCGATGGTCCGGGAGAGAGGACCAGGAGGACGGATGTTTGGAGCTGGTGCAGTCAGGTGGGCAGTGGCAGTGGCTGTGAAGCTCCGCCTCGTTTATCATATTAACACCACCTTCCTGTATTTTTCTGAACGTAAACTCTCTCTTTATAAGATTCAACCTACTACCCCACAAGGCTTAAAAGAATACGCTATACATTGCTGTCACAGCCATCTGAGAGTGAGGGAAAACATTGCTCATATATAAACAAACACATAAAACTGGGGAGCCCTTTGCCATGTTTTCAAAGACACCACCACACTTGTAAGTGTAATCCAAAATATTTTATTCTGCCCCCTATGTTTCGCTCCTACATTTCGCTTGTTCACGGGGTGTTCTGGGTTTTTCAAAATGATTTTTTCTGTAAATACAAAATTACACAATGCTCATTGTCATGTCTTAAATACATATTCTATAATTTCTTGAAAGAAAACTTTTTTGTATATGTCCCTCTTTACAAAATAGAATTTCCTACCGTTAACAGTGCTGTCTTGAGCATGTTAAAATTCTTATACTCTTTTTATCTCATTTTAGTCACTTTGACTTCTAAAAATCTCCTGTTAAGAACAACCGACATTGTTTTGTGACATCATTATTGCTTCTCAATTCATCAGACAGCACTGCATTAAATTTACTGCTTCCCAAATATGGGTTTGACCCCCCTGTTCAATGGGACTTGCCAAGCCTACCTTTCAGATAAAAAATTCTCCACAATGGTTTCTTGTAATTATTGCTTTCCCCAGCTTAGATTTACTTTTTGAAGGCCTGCAACATATAAGCGTACATAAAGTGCATGTTTAGCTGTTTTGTTATTTGTTTCACAGGCACTTATACTATGTCTTGGTAAAAGGACTTCCCCATCTATAAATGTGTTGCCGTCTATGAGTTTAACTCCTTCTTTCAAAGTTTCCTCTTTCAGCGTTCTGCTGTAATGGCGGGCCGTCCACTGAGGTAGCTTGCAGTCTTTCCCTCTCGAGTTCACTTTGCAAGGCCTCACCAGCATGCGCGATGACTTCACGCTCGAGTTCCCATGCTTGTGCACACATGCAGTGCTGTTGCACATGCGTGAGGGATCTACTGCACCAAATGGTGCTGTCAGGGCTCCCGCAAAGTGAACTCTTTGCAGTGCAAATGATGAATTCCTGAGAAACATCACATATTCATACACATGGACATTTTCATGTTCCTTGTAACAGGCTGCAATTCATTTATACAACATAGTGTCTCCACAAGATTTATACAACATAATGTCTCAAGGAATATTTTCATTAAAGACTGATGTTAAAAGTTGGGGCTGGGTGAGGGGTGGGAGAGAGAGAAAGGGGACATTGTAGAGGGTGAGTTCCAAAATAGGTGGACTACAGAGATCGGGGATGGGGGGTTAGAAAAGTCAATACCAGAGATGTTATATTCAATGTACAATTAAAAAATTAATAAATAATAAAGATCCACATTGCTATTTATTCCTCTGTTCTGCATGTTACTCTACCACATACTGTTTATAATTATAATGCTTTTAACAAGATTGCCAATTTGTTTCTATATTCATTCCAATTGATCTGTCCAGAGAGTGCATTTTGAATATCCACCTCATTTCTACTTGTAACAGCTTGTCCCTGAAGCTACCTCCTCTCTTTGGAGGTGCCACTTTTTCCAGGCCTCAAAATCTCAGGGATGCGCATTGTAGCCACTACTATTGAAATGTACTGCAACTGGGGAATTTATATCTCAATTTCTTATATCCCCTTCATGTTCTAGTATTCTGGTCTTAAGCATCCAACTAGTTTGTCCCACGTATAATAGATCACAGGGGCATTGAATAGCATAAATCACCCCTTCCGAGGTACAAGTAATGTTCTGTAAAATTTTAAACTGTTCCCCTGTATGCGGGTGAATAAATACTTGTTTTTTATGGCTGCAGTGGTCGGAGCCTGCAGACGTTTTGCATGTACAAAAGGTCTGATGTCATGTTTTCTGTCCAGGGAACTGACTGAAGGTGTAAATAGTCTCCTCCTCCTTACCCTCCTCCAAGAAATGTTTTCCGCCCTCAAATAAATACGCTTTCATGTTAGTCAATGGTTGCAGGGCACTAGTTTTATTACATTTATTTATTTATTAAATTTTGGTGACCGGGTAGGCCCACTGAGCCCGAAGGTCCCTTTTTCAGGGGCGACCCGGGATAACAATGCAAGTTATAAAAATGAACAAGGACATAAGGAACATTTGAGGCATTGTGAGTTACATCATGAGGTGGGTACAATAAAGAAAAATGGTGGATACAGGCATGGTAAAAGAAAAGCAGTGGATACAGGCACGGCAAAAGAAAAGCAATGGATGCAGGCATGGGTACAGGCATGGTTATCATCATGACATGTAAGCAATTGGTAGTACTTTGCATATAGTTTATTCAGGGGTTACACGTGGCCTCTGGCGAGCAGTCTGTATAAGGCAGGTAGTAGGAAGGTTAAGCTAGGAGACGGGAGTTGGAGAGGAGGGGAGTACCTTAGGAGTTTTAAGTGCCATGACAGTGACATGCGCTTGAGGTCAACAGATGGGACTTAAACCTGGTGAGGAAGTTCATGAGAGAGGAGGAGGAGGCCTGGTCCTGGGGAGGGAGCTTGTTCTATTGGCAGGCTGCTTGGGAGGAAAAGGATCTTCCGCCAGCATTTGTCCTTACCCTAGGGACTTCTAATAGCATTCTATCTTAGGTCTTTAGGTTCCTTGGGTTGTGTTTGAGGGTTATGGTCCCGGCAATGCTTGGTGGAGCGTGGGGTTTGAGAAGCTTGTAGGCCTGGACAAGCAAGGGGTATTGGAGGAGGGTGACCAATGTGGGCCAACGAAGATTGGCCAAAGTGTCACAGTGGTGATGTCTCGGGTGGTCTAAGGTTGCAAAATGAGCTATTTTATTATATAGGGTTTGCATCCTGGTAATCTCTTGTTTAGCCATGCCCTGTATAATAGGGGCAGCAAAGGTCAGGTTGGGTAGAAGGACGCAGGTAGCTATGGAGAGCCTGGCTTCAGGGATGAGTTGGTCCCTGAGTCGGTACAGGGTGCCAAGTTTCCGATGTAGGGTCCTGGTGACCTGGTCCACGTGTTCCTTGTATGTGATATTCTGATCCAGTGTGAGGCCTAAGTATTTAAGGGAGAGGACTACATTAATGGCTTTACCAGAGAATGAGGTTAAGGAGAGGGATGAGGACCTGTCAAATCCCAGGGATCTTGGCCCGAATAGCATTGCCTTGGTCTTGTCAGCATTTAGTACCATTCTGTTCTTACATAGCTTACATTTTCTTTCATAAATGGGAGGTACAAGAACTAGAACCTGAGTAGTGGGAGACAGCATTAATTTTTTTTTTGAGTAAGATCCAACCCCACCTCCATCCGAGAAGCTCCTAAAGATCCACCCACTACCTTTTTCTTTTGGTTTATGTGGGAGGGGCATGTGGTGGATCTATCATGTTGGAACAACTGACTATCAGAGCTGCCCTGGGAAGTAATTAGGGAGTGCCTGAAACTGCATCTAGGCATACCCCCCCCTTACATACACACATAGACATCGTGATTTTTTTTTTTTACTCTAAGCATGTCAATATTTGGCTCTAACAGAATGGACAAGTTGGGCATAAAAATAAAATAGAAAAAAAAGGATCAAGCAGGTGCATTTTCCTTTGTCGAATACATGCAGACAGAAGGTCACAAATCCTGTATGACAAGTTCATTACGTGGATGTTTTCCATGTAAAACAGAAATGTTGTTATTGTCATGTCTGTAGCATTGTTTGTAGCCAGTAAACTATTATTTATGTAGGTACTGTAAACAAAAGGTTTTAATTCAGAAATCCAGTCTTGATAAATTTGCTTTTTTAAGCAGTTCTATAAAATTTATGTCTCTCTGATGTAAGAGTGCATAGCACAGAAACGAAAGGGTTTGCCTAATTGACTGTTTGCATGAGAAGTGGGCATGACAGGGGCATGCAAGAGTGAAGTTTAACAACTGTTTTTTGGCCATTCTGGGACCTGAAGTTTAACAGTGATGTGTGAAGAGAATAAAGTATCGTGTTTCGTGCATTTAAATAGGTTTAGTGCTTTGAAGTTAAAAGATATAAATACATAGTGTCATGGGCACCTGAAAAGGAAGTAGATACTACTGAAATAAATGCTATTCTGATGATTTATTTATTTATGTGCAGGATTTTAAGTGTAGTTCTGCCTAGGTCACAGACACACAAGCTATAAAAAGTACAGTTAAGGATGGATGTATTTGTCAAAGCTTGTAGTAGCAAAATAAAGTAAGAAAAATAATATATTGTATTTTTTTTCTTTCAATTGTTCAACTAGGAGTGGCACACTAAGCTGAAAGCTTGTTTATAGGGGCAACCTGGGAGCCCATGGAAGTTAAGTGACTTGCTCAGGGCCACCCAGTATGCAAGTGGGGGCTGTGGGATTCAAACCCAGATCTCCAGATTTGCAGCTCAGAGCCTTAAACCACTGTCCTATACTGCCTCCCTAGTTATGGCAGTCATCTGTTTTATGGTTCATGATGTTGGTGCAGTAAGCAGCAGTACATTGCACAGCAGGTGTAAAATGTCAATAAGTAGGTCATGCAATAGATGTGCTGAGCAGTTACTGAAGCAAGAAATGTATTTAGGATAGTAAAATATTCCTGTTAGAAAACTGATAAATGTGTGACATTTGCATCTCAATTTCAAGGCGGCCCTTATGGGGTGTCAATATACAATATAAAGTAGTTATAGTTTTCAAGTTGTCTGAGTAATTGCTTTGTGCTACCACTGTTACTAAATTTAAATTATTCTATGAAGGAAATTTAAGTTTATGTAACTGTAAATGTATTAAAAACATTTACTTGTCCTTATAATGTAATGCATTAAATGCTGTTGCTAGGTTAAGAAGTCACATAACAGCAATAGAGATGAAAACAATGGAATGCATAGGAATTTGAAAGAAAAGTATACATTAGCAGGAGCAGTGTCATGACTTCACCAATTTTATTTTTATAGTTGCACTCCAGATTTTCAACATTACCATTTTTTACACTTCCTCATAAACAGTACAGCTGTCATTTTTACATCCTGTTCAAAATGTGGTTTTGTATCTGTGGTGCCAAATGGCACAGTTGCTGTGCAAAATCACCTTTCGGCTAATGAACTGATAGTGTCACTGTTCATACGGTTGGGTCACAAAAAGCCCATGCTGAAAACTTGGAGTGAAAATACCAAGACATGCCCAGGGCATTAGTGTTTCTGACCATAACACCCTGCTCTCTAGGGACTGACAGGCATCAGGGATGTGATTTGGGATTGTCAACAGTAATGCTCATGCCATTCCACCCCCATCCCTACCCTGTAGCCAGTGACAGGTATTGAGGTGTGCCTTTGACTCTTCAGCCCCAAAGTTAACTCCATTCTCTTATACTGTACCCATTTCAGCATATTTCCTTATGGAATGGGGTGAGTGCAAAGTTTGAACACCCCAAGGCACACCTCAACACTTGTCTGTGTCTGCAGGGTGAGGTGAAATGGCATGAGCATTATGGGCAGTGACCTAAAGGCACACCCCAATGCCTGTCCATCTCTACGGGGTGGGGTGGGGTTGGCGTCACTTCAGTACTTCACTGCCATTTCTATTCTGCCTGTTTGTCTGTCTGTCTCTCTCTCTCTCTATCTGTCTATATGTCTATGTAATTATCTATCTTTCTATCAATTGCGTGTATTGCCATTTTTACCTATTTCTAAAACAAACCTGCATATCACATTTGCCTGCACTCTGAGCACATATTTATGAAACTGTGCATATTTGTACGCCAGTTCTGCATAGACTTCATACTTTCCCAATATTCCCATTATCACAAGCATAACTGCCTTGCCCTCATCAAAAGCGACCCCCTCTGAAAGTTACTATCACATTTTCTCTGCTAACAGTCCATCATTACACCTGACTTCCTGACATCAACACACTGCTTAAATATAACTTACTTCACCTCATGGACAAAAATGCTGTTTCTCTAAAAAAAAAAAAAAAAAAACTGTAAATAATCCCAAGGCTGAACATATGCTAGCCATTACTTTTTCATGTACTGCCACCTTCTGTACCATCATGGGGATTCGCATATGTTTCCCGTGATGCTTTGCATTATTGAGGTATGTGCAATTGTGTTTTCTTAAAAATGTGGCTGTCTGGCCAATATCATCTGGGATAACACATACCTCAGTGGCATTTGCTCTTGGGTTCTTTTGTAAAACTATATTGCATCCTATTCCTTCCATTAGAATGTACACCTCCATATATTTTCCTAATAATGTTTTATGCCTTCCTTAGAACAGAAACTAAAACAAATCTTACTACTTACGAATCATTATGTTGTTTCCCCATACCTCCTTAACAATTCCACACAACTTCACTAACTTCATTATGCACCCGTGGTGGATCTGACCAGATTTTGTTTGAAATGTCATTACACATTGCACATCTGCCACATTGGTGCATCCCTGGGCTTAAGGGCCCCATTAACAACTGTTCTCCTGATTTATTTGGTATTTTAAACTGAGGCTGTACGACTTTATCTTTAATGTTATGAACTTTTTTTGCAGCTATGATTGGTTTTGTCTGCAAAGCTTTTATTTGTTCATTATCTCTCTGGACACGATGCCTGTGCTTATTAATCACCCTTCTTATGTCAGCCATCTTATTAATAAAAAAAACAAGTCACACCCACGACGCCTGTCAGTCTCTACAGGGTGGGACATTACAGTTGGAAACCCTAATGCCCCAGGCATTTGTTGGTATTTTTGCTCTACATTTTCAACATGGGCTTTTCAGGACCTCACCTCATGAACAGTGGCACTATCATTTTGTTACTCAATCCTGAAAGGTGATTTCGCACAGCAACTGCGCCATTCGGCATCACAGGTGTGAAAACACATTTTGGGCAGGATGTGAAAAATGACAGTTGTACTGTTCATGAGAAGGTGTGAAAAAATGACAATGTTGAAAATCTGGAGTGAAAATATGAACGACTGGTGAAGTTACGAGCGTGCATAGAAACTGTGCAACGCACTACTGTAACACAATCATTTTTTGGAATTTTTTCACCAGATTTTCAACATGGGCATTTTGGGACCTCCCCTCATGAACAGTGCCACTGTAATTTTGTTAATCTGTCCCAAAAGGGGATTTCCCACAGCGACCACACCATTCTGTGCCACAGGTGTGAAAACACATTTCAGGCAGGATGTGAAAAATGACAGCTATACTGTTCATAAGGAGGTGTGAAAAAATGTTTCATTTCATTTCATTTTTTATTTTTTACCAGGAAATGACTGGGCGAAGTCCTTTTTCAGTCACTCCTGACAGAGAAGAAACAGTAAATCAACAAAGACAATAAACTTACGCAACCATCAACATTAAATAGCACAAGTACATACATTATTCTTATGATAAGAATCTGTCAATAAAATTTTAAAATGCTTTACATTTTTAGCAGCCTTAGTTATAGATGATAGGCTATTCAGAAGTGTTGCAGCATACCATGGGAAAGATTTTTGGGTTGTAGCTAACTTTGGCAGGGCTGGATAAAAAAGTAAATCCGGTTTTTGTCTGGTTGAATATGTGCCATTATGTCTAGTAAACATCAAAAAGACAGGGAGGCAAAGAACTATAATAAATTGTGTAAGCAAACACTGCTGCAGTATACTCAGTTCATTGTACAGGGGGCAAAATATTCATTTTCTTGTACAATGGACAATGGTGTGTCATTATTGAGGCCCTTAGTCTTAATCTGCAAATGCTATTCAATATGAGCTGATATTTATTAATAAATGAAGCACCCTGATTCACAAACAGAACTGCTCCGTGATCCAGTACGGGCAGCAGTATCTATTTAGCTACTGGAAGATGTGCTTCATCAGTTAAAGCATCCATATTTCTATACAAAAAACCCAGTTTCTGATGTATTTTTTTACCAGTTTTCTCCAGGTGACCCACAAGGTTCAGTGTTGGATCAAGGTGAACACCAAGGGGACTTCTGGTGATGTCAGATGGTAGCCTAAATCTGAGACACCAGGCCACCTCTGATTCAATTCTACATACATTGACTGAAGAAGAAATGCAATCCCCTGCAAAAGCTACTCGCTCTAAAACTAACATGTCCAAGCAACCGGAGACGCCAGCATTTAAGTTCCAGGAACTTCTCCAAAAAGGAAAAACTGGAGGAACTCCGATCAGGGGAGCTGGAAGGGAAACTGAGGCCTCAGAACCCACAACAGAGACACAGAAGACAGATTTAATCTCTACAATCTTCCAGACAGCCAGAATGGTGAATAAAATTGACAAATTCTTATCCAATCCCCAAACAGAGCTCAGCGATATAGAGCACCGAATGGATCAGGTAGAACTGGGCCTGTCAGCAGTGGTGGAGCAGGCCGATCAGCAGGATTGCCTAATACTGTATCTGCTTGTGAGGGAAAGAGAGCTCAATGCCAAACTAGATGATTTAGAAGGCTGCAACAAAAGCCAGAATATTCATATATATGGGATCCTGGAAGGTGCGGAGGAAAGCACCCCGAACGCCATAGCCTTCCATCAGATTCTACTCAGAGAGATACTGGATGTCCCAGAAGACCTCAACCTAAGTATGGATAGGGCCCATAGATCTCGAGATCTGAAGCCCACAAATGCCGGATCACAACCCCGATCTTTTATTACCAAACTCACCTACTACACAACAAAAGAGGAGTTACTTAACAGAGCCTGGAGACGACCTGACCTTAAATATAAAGATAATAAAATAACCATAGACAACGACTTTACCACACTAGTCCAGGAGCAGAGGAAACAGCTTTGGTCGGTAATCAAACAGCTCAGAAGTAAGAACATCTGGGCACAGATACTCTTCCCAGCATGACTCTGGGTCATTACGGACCGAGGCCCAAGAACCTTCACAGACCTGCTGGTGGTGAAACAATTCCTAGAAGAACTGAGCATCACTACACCCCTGATGTTGAAAGAGCAACTCAAGAAAGAAGTTATGAGGACAGTGTGGAAAGTGGCCCAGAAGAGGTTGAAGAGAAAGGGAATGCAACAATTGGTACCACACACTAACCTAGGTTCTGATGTGGAAGCCCTGCTCAGAGTGTACACGCCAGGAGGGAAAATCCCGACACAGTCTGTAGAAAAGGGAGAGGTGAGACAGGAGACCGGAACATTCCCCCCCGAAGACATCACAGTGTGCAAAACCAAAATAACTCAAGTACTCTTTATTTAATAACTGAACTAGGCATGCTAACAGTATTTAGACTTTTCCTAGGCAGCAGTGACAGGCCTTGAAGATACCGCCGTGCAGCTCCGAGCCCTAAACTGAGTGACTCGCCTCACGTGCACGAACCCTGATAGGGTTGGACCCTCTCCTATAGTTTAAGAGTTTTAATGTTTATTTTACTGTTAACATAGGAGTTAAGTCCTCTCAGCAGGGTAACAACGTGGGTGTGAATCTGTGGGGCTGGAGGTTTGAAAAGGGAAGGGGGCCAATGTTTATAATGGAGCCAAGGGCCAACAGGAGAATATGCCCCTACCAACGGAGTCCATTAAGCTGTGATTTAAAACAGGGGTCCCCGGAGGCACATTGCTTAACCAAAAGAGGACCCAGAGAGGAAATGGAACCTACTGATCTCAGAGGGGCACCACTGAGCGCAATTGCAGGGTCAGAAGATAATATAGAAAGCTAAGATCGACTTAACCTTAGACCCAGCTAATGCATCTTCAAGAAGTTGGCCTGGCCCAGAAGGGATAAAAAGTACAAGATCATTATCTAGCTGAATACCTGACATAGGGTCACCTCTGAGGTTTTAATACCTATCTCGGGGGAATATAGAAACCCCAGCTAAACGAACGGGCATAGTGTGCCAGGGTTAGGTACAACCCAGGCCATGTGTTTTAGGCCTGACCTTGGAAGTACAATTCATGTTGTTCTTTATGTCTTAATGACAAATTTGACTAACCATTTGTAAACGTTTGTTAAAGTTCTAAGTACAACTAGATTTAAAAGGTTTTAACTGGTTGTGTTTACTAATTGCAAATTAGAATTTGGAAGATAGTTTGAATTGAAATCAGAATTATATCAGATTGAAACAGAGTACAGACCAGCAAAAAGGTAAGGTCACAGATATAATATAGTGTAGATTCCTTGGGAGACAGGAGAGCCCGCCATAGAGGGGAAATAGGATATAACCAATGGCTAAATCAGACACGAAAGTGATTTCGTAGAATGTAAATGGACTGAACAGTCCTATAAAGAGAAAAAGGGTCATAAAATTCCTAAAAGAGCAAAACACTCCTATCATATACCTGCAGTAGACACATCTCTCTCCCCAGAAAACTGAAAAGCTTAAAAGTAAGAATTTCCACAAGGCTTACCATGCCTCCTTAGAAGGGGAAAAGAGAGGTGTAATTATTCTCCTGGCGGCCAGCTTGCCATTTGAAGAGGAGGAGGTCTGGACAGATCGGGGGGGCGAGATACGTGATAGTTAGGGGAAGAATTCAAGATACACAAGTAACACTAATGAACATAAATGCCGCTCCCCTGGGGCTATCCTTTTTCTTTTTACTCAGAGGTTATTAAACTAGTGCAAGAAAAGACTAAAGGAACTTTGCTACTAGGAGGTGACTGGAATCTAGTGCTGAATAGGTGATTGGATACCACCTCACAGATCCCAGCCCCAGGGTCCAGGATGGCAAAGTTAGTCAATAGGCTATTGACGGTCATGGGGCTAATAGATATATGGAGGGAAAAGTATCCACAGGACAAAGGTTATACATGCTACTTGCCTAGATATAAAACATACTCTAGAACAGATTGGTTTCTGACAAAGGCTGAGGACCTAACTAAGATAAACCATACATGGGTTGGTTCAGCAGTTCACTCAGACCAACAAACCCCTGTTCCTAGAAATAGACCTGGGAGTTTCCCAGAAGAAAACCCAGTGGAGATTAAATACCTCCCTATTAAGGGATAAGGAGGTCCTGACTAAACTAGGTGAGGTGATAGAACAGATCATTGAATGCAATACTGGACCCAGGGTGACACCCAGAATCATGTGGGACACTTTCAAAACGAAGCTAAGGGGAAGCTCATTTCAGTGAGCTCCTACAAACAGGGAGAGAGGAGGGTACTCCTGTCCCAACTCACCACACAGCTGGAGAATCTCCAGATGCAACAAAAACAAAAGTGGACTAGGCTAAGGGACAGGGAAATTAAACAAACTACAGACCAAATATATAAAATGCACCAGGTGGAGATAGAAAAGGCACTAACATACATGAAATAGACTTACTATGAAGGGGGACACAGGGCCACACATCTGTTGGCCTTCCGGCTCAAGCAACGGCAAGCCAAGGCTACCGTTACTAAAATTAAAAACCCCACAACAGGTTCACTAGAATACAAGGCGGATCAGATTAGGAAGGCCTTTGTCACCTACAACAGACGGCTCTATCGACCACAAAGGGAGACCCATCCACAAGAAAAAGATGACTATCTAGAAACAATAAACCTCCCCACAGTGACCTTACAGCAACAAGAGGAACTAATAACCCCTATCCACCTTGCTCAAGTGGTAGAGGCCATCCAGAATCTCAAAACAGGGAAATGCCCAGGCCCAGACAGCTTTAGTGGAGAACTTTATAAAGCCCTTAAGGAGAAACTAGCCCCACATCTTTTAGAAGCCATCAATGAGATCTGGACGGGGGGATGTACCACCTTCTCGGAACTATGCCACAATCACAGTCATACCCAAAGAAGGAAAAGACCCATCTGAGTGTAGTTCATATAGACCCATCTCCCTGCTGAATGTGGACTATAAAATATTCACTTCAATATTGGCCGGGAGGCTTCCCTCTCTTCTTCCCCAGCTCATTAAAAAGGACCAAACAAGGTTCACCCCCGGGAGACAGGCACCAGACAATGTCAGACAAACCATAAACATTATCAACAAGATTAGTCAGAGGATGATTCCCTTCTGCCTCATGAGCCTTGATGCTGAAAAAGTGTTCGATAAAGTCTCATGGCATTTCCTGTTCAAGGTTTTTGACAAATTTGGGCTTCCTTGTCAGATGACAGACACCATCAAAGCATTATATAGAGCACCACAGGCCTACATCAGAATTAATGGGAGTATAATGGATAGGTTCCCTCTGGGTAGGGGCACAAGACAGGGTTGTCCCCTTTCTCCCCTCCTATTTGCTGTATATATACAGCCCCTGGCCTGTGCTATCAGGGAAAGCCCAGACAATGCGGGAGTCTTTATCGGAAGGGTAGAGCAAAAAATATCACTCTACACGGATGATGTCCTTCTGTACATAACAAATCCCAATCAATCTATACCAGAAATATGGAAGACACTACAGAAGTTCGGACAACACTCGGGCTACTCCCTAAACAAAGACAAAACAAACATTTTTACTTTCCACTATAAACTGGCCCAGCAGATCATGGAACTCCTACCTCTAAACTGGAATAAACAAAAAATAAAATATTAAGGAATTCAGATCACAAAAACACTGACAGGACATTTTATGGCAAACTTTGGGCCCCTACAGCTACAACTCAGACAAGATATAGAAAAATGGCGAATTTTAAAACTCCCTATGTACTCTAAGATCAAGACAGAGTCCATGAATATCTTACCAAGATATCTGTACCTTTTCCAATCTCTACCAATACATATCCCACAAAAACAATTCCAGATATGGCAGAAAACAATAACCAATTTCATATGGACACTAGGGAAACCTAGAATAAAGATGAGAACATTATAAGCCGAAAGAACAAGGGGAGGGAAGGCAGTCCCCAACCTAGAAACAATACTTTATGGTGGCACAATTGCGATGTGCCCTACTGTGGTGCTCAGACTCTTATGATGCACGCTGGAAAAACATGGAAATTGAGATGATAGAAGGACCTCCACTGGGAGCAAGAGTCGTCGACCCCACCTTAGGGGAGGAAGGGGCTGAGCTCCCAAAGGCGGCAACAAACACACTGGGCTGGATATTCAAACTGCGCCATTCTGAGGCGCAAGCCCTTGCGCTGCGCAAAATAGTTGTGCAGGGGTGTGGCCGGTGCGATATTCAAAGGAGTTGCGCTATTGAGCAACTCCTTTGAATATCACTCCCCAGCCATAGCCACTGTGCATGGCGCAGTGGAACTTGCACCACCGCAAGTTGTCAGAGTAGAGCATTCAACTTGCGGTGGCGCAAGTACCATTGCGCCATGCGCAAAATCATGATATTCAAAAGGCGACATGCAAATGGGGCCATAATTAATGCAAGGCATGGGGGGGCCATTTGCATGTGATTATGGCCCCATTTGCATGCCATTAGCATGTAGGTGCAGCGATCCCCGAGGACTTGTGCCTGGCGCCCTGCCAGGCAGCAGCCGTCGGGGACCGACGCCCCCTGCAGCCCGATCGCGGGCATAGTGTACTCCCTCCCCTCCACCAGCCCGATCACAGGCAGCAATGTAGCCCCCAACATCTCCCTGGTGGTCCAGTGGACCGAAATGCCCGATCGTGGGCAGAAAGTAAACTGAACCCCAGACATCTCCTGGTGGTCAGTGGACTGAAATGCCCGATCACAGGCAGAAAGTAAACTGAACCCCGAACATCTCCCTGGTGCCCGATCGTGAGCAGAAAGTAAACTGAACCCCTCTGAACATCTCCCTGGTGCCCGATCGTGGGCAGAAATAAACTGAACCCCCAGAACATCTCCCTGGTGCCCGATCGGGCAAAAAGTAAACTGACCCCCAGACATCTCCCTGGTGGCTAGTGTCCCCCCACCCCACCCACCACAAAGCCCACCACCCCACCCCCGGCAGCCCGCGAGCGGCAGCATCCACCTGCCTGCCGCCCGACTGACTGCCGGTAGGGCTAAGCCATTGGTGCAGAGCAAGAGCCAATGGGTGTGCAGCCCATACCGTACAAGGCTGTCCAGATTTGTGAATGAATTCATTCACAGATCTGACTGCCCTGTATGGTAAGGGCTGCAGGCCCATTGGCTCTTGCTCTGCACCAATGAGTCGCGGCAGTCTCACTGGCAGTCAGTCAGCAGGTGGCGGGTGGCAGGTGGTGGATGCTGCCGCCCGCCGCCGCGGGGAGCGGGTGGTGGGGCTTCATGGGTGGGTGGGGTGGGGGACACTAGCCACCAGGGAGATGTTGGGGGTTCAGTACTTTCTGCCCGCGACAGCATTTTGGCCACTGGACCACAGGGAGATGTCTGGGGGTCTAGTTACTTTCTGCCTGTGATTGGCATTTCGGTCCACTGAACCACCGGGAGATGTTCGGGGGTTCAGTTTATTTTCTGCCCACGATTGGGCACCAGGGAGATGTTCGGGGCTTTCAGTTTACTTTCTGCCCGCGATCAGGCACCAGGGAGATGTTGGGGGTTTCAGTTTACTTTCTGCCCACGATCGGGCACCAGGGAGATGTTGGGGTTTCAGTTTACTTTCTGCCCGCGATCGGGCATTTCGGTCCACTGGACCACCAGGGATGTGAACGGGAGGGGATTTATTAAACATACTTTCGGTCCACTGGACCACCAGGGATGTAAATGGGAGGGGCCACATTGATGCCCGCGATCAGGCTGGTGGGGGAGTACACTATGCCCGTGATTGGGCTGTGGGGGGCCACAGGGACCGAGTTGAGGTCAGCCACAGGTGGCAGCTGCTATGTTGCGCTCTGCAATACAGCAGCTCACCTGTGGGTGGCCCTCAACTTAAGCCTTTTTTGGGCTCAAAGTCCTGCAGGCGCAGGTTGGGGGTTGCGCCTGCACAACTCTGCACAGCCCGTCTGAATATTGGGCTGTGCAGTTTATGCATGGTTCCTCCCCCTCCAGTTCAGCATGCATTCATTTGCATTGCGCTGTTGCTCAGCATGTTTTCTGTGGCGCAACTGCCTCCTGCTGAATATCGCAGAATGGAGCAAGTTTGGACTTGAGCAGGCGCAACCCTATTGCGCATGGCGCAACCCTTTTGAATATCTGGCCCACTTAGTCTAGTATACAGACTCTAGACCAAATTAGACATTAAAAAAGCACTCTGGCCTCTTCAGTGGTTCGCATGGACCGCAGACTTCACCCCAGTGAGACTAGACCACACATTCAGGCTCTGGGCCAGACTAGGGCTACAGACGCTGGGACAGATGTTTGTTTTTTTTGAAATTCAACATCTTTATTGATTTTATATCATACACGAAGAACAAACAACATACTCACTCCTATAATATTTAAGTATTACATGAACCCGATCTATCTTCGGATCAATTATAACATTGATAATAAACCCTTTAAACCACTCCCCCCACCCCACCTCCTACCATCCCCACCCTCATCCCAACCCCTCCCTTGGAGTGTGCCAACTAAACCCAACATTACAGGAAGGTAATAGGAAACAATAAACCAATTAAATATAGAATGCCAATAAAATAAAACCAACAGAAAACAAACAGAGACATACAGGAGATGGATGTTAATGCAAGTATAAAGCATGTAGTTTATTCCCCATTTTTATTGAATGAGTCCATGTTGTAACGGGAACTAGCTACCAGTCTTTCGGTACTGAAACAAGCTGATAAATCTTTCAACCATTCAGCGTAAGTTATAGCCAGTTGATCCATCCAGTGCTTAAGTACCAATTTCTTAAGTACTATTGAGATTAATGCCATATGGAATCTGCACTTCTGGATCCCAATACTGGAAAACATTCCTAAGATACATATCTCGATGGTAAACAGTTCCTCCAGTCCTAATAATGGATCTAGTTTGGATTGAATTGTGTGCCATAATGGGGCCACCTTTTCACAGTGCCAAAATATATGTATCAGGTTGCCTTCAAATTTACCACACCTAGTACACGTGGAAACAGGAAGCTTGCCCAATTTAGCTAATTTAACTGGCGTATAATACAGGTTATTTAAGATGTGATACTGGGTGAGTCTGCGCCTATCTTGAGTATGGTATCTATGCATATCTTTCCAAATTTGGCTCCATACAGGGGTAGTGTCCGGCAGAAGAGAAGCCCATATTTTGGATCCTGGAAGGGCGTTAGGAAATTTAAGGCTCAAAAGGTAGGAATACATCATTGAAATTCCATGGGGTTTGTTTGCATAATCCTGCATCTGATCTAGAAAAGGCCTGACCTAAGACTCCCTTAAAGTAGCACCAAAGATAGAGACAATGAGATGTCTCAACTGGAAGACTTTGAAAATATACTTCTGAGGTATCTTAAATCTAGCTATTATTTCAGGGGAAGAAAGAAGAACATCTTGAGAAAACAGGTTTTCTACTAGAACGCCTTGTAACTGAGGAAGCCATTCTGAGGAAATCAGTGATCCCCCTATTTTAATATTATAATTTAAAATAAGGGATTGCGCGGTATCTCTCTTAGGGGAAATTTTGAAGAAATTCCATCATTGGGCTAGGACTATAAGCGAGGTACCAATAACCGAGTTTTGCATTGGGATTGGTAGTGCCGAGTTGGTAAGGAAGAAGATCATAGGCGAGTTGAGCTTATGTGAGTCCAGTAACCATCTTTCAAACTGGAGCCAAATAGGAGGGTGGTCATTGTCTCTGACTGAAAACCATTTCCCCAATTTGGACAGGTGACTAGCCCAGTAATACAAAATAAAATTGGGGAGATGGAGTCCTCCCAACTCTTTGGGAAGACTGAGCTTAATAAAGGAGCATCTAGGATGTCTGCCTTGCCAAATAAATTTGGAAAAGATGGAGTGGAATTGCCGGAAGTAGGATATTGGGAGCCAAAGATTCAATAAGTTTAAAGAATAGAAGAGGCGGGGTAGGACATTCATTTTGATAATACTAATCCGACCCCATAAAGAAAGGGGAAGTTTTGTCCATCTTTGACGATCCTGTTGAATATTCACCACTAAGTCATCAAGATTAAGTTTCTTGAAGGACTCAGCATCATTAGTAAGATGTATTCCTAGATATTTAATTGAATGTGAGGACCATTTCATCCCGAATTGAGTGAAATTAGCTTGGTGGGTGAGAACATTTAAGGGAAATATTACTGTTTTTGATAGCTTCAACTTGTAATTGGACAGAAGTCCGTACTGTGTAATAATGTGTAAGGTGTGTGCTAGAGAAGCATCTGGATGTGCCAAATGAAGAAGAATGTCGTCAGCGTACACTGAGAGAGACAGGGACTGCTGAAGCACTGAGCAACCTTGAAATGAGAAGAGCATTTCATACTGAGAAGGAGAGGTTCCAGGTATAAGTTAAATAGAAAGGGAGATAAGGGGCAACCTTGCCTGGTGCCTGTAAACAGAGAGAAACGAGAAGAGAAAACCCCATTGCAATAAATTTTTGCGGAAGGAGCCTCATACACCGTCTGGATCCATCGAATAAAGGATGCGGGGAAATCCATTTTCATAAGTGTTGCCCAAAGGAAATCCCAGTTGACTCTGTCAAAGGCCTTTTCGGCGTCTAACAAGATTAGGGCCATGGGAATCTGAGAGACTTGAGCTGTGCGGAAAATATGTGAGAGAGTTCTGAGATGGTCAGCTGAAGAGCGGCCTTGCACAAACCCGACTTGTTCAGGGCTCAGCAAGTGGGAACATGTCCTTTTAATCCTAAGAGATAGGATTTTTGTTAATATTTTAATATCGTAGTTTAAAAGGAAAATAGGTTGGTAACTGGCAGGTTCCCTATGTGGTTTATCCGGTTTAAGGATTAGCACTATCGTGGCTTCTAGCAATGTGGGATCCAAATTATCAGCTGTGAACATATATTCATACAGATTAAGAAGAAGGGGGGCTAATTCTTTACAAAAGATTTTATAAAAATTGGAGGGAAAGCCATCAGGACCAGGTGACTTATCCAGTGCTAACCCCTTAATTGCCTCTTCAACTTCCTTTAATATGATTGGGGAAGACAAAGCAGAGCAGTGATGGGCTTGTAGGCAGGGAAGATTAAGGCCTTCCAAGTAATTTTCAATACTTGAGAGAGGTGCCGGAGAGGAACATTTGCTACAAAGTGTACTATAAAAGGTTTCAAAAACCTGGGTAATATCCCGTGGTGAGGTTTTAATGGTGCAATCTAAAGCTTGCAAGGAAGGGATTAGCCTCGAGCTTTCCATTTTCCGTAAGTGAAGGGCCAGCATTCTACCCGCTTTCTCCCCTTGGTCAATGTACTTAGCTTTAGTTTTTAGGATGACATACTCTGCTTTTTCCTTTAATAAGTCTGCATATTCATTCCTTAGTGTTAACAGGGTTTCCAGGGAATTTGGAGGAGAGGATGAAGATAGAGAACTTTCAGCTTCTCTTATATATTTGGGTTAACAGGGAAATTGCTCTTGCTTCTCGATGTTTTTTCCTCTTGGAAGCTAATTTAATAAATTCCCCCCGAAGATAACATTTGAGGGAGCACCACATTAAGTCCTTCCTTGGTGTAGAACCTTTATTAATATCCATGAAGGTGGAAATTAGCATTTTAATGTGGGAAACTGTTTGTTCTTCTTTCAGGAGTTGTGTGTTTAGTCTCCAAGTAGTGTCCCTTTGGAGGTCCGGATCAGGGGAGATCATCAGCCTTGCGATCGAATGGTCTGATAAGACAATTGCTTCGATTCCAGTCTGGCAAAGACCAGATAAAAGGGAGGTACTGATTAAAATATAATGTAATCTAGACCAGGACCGGTGGACATGAGAATAGAAAGAAAATACCCGATGAGAAGGATTGAGAAGGCACCAGGGATCACACAAACCCAGAAGCTCCATGAAGTCCACTAAGGCCTTTTGTGGGGGGGGCGGTAAAGGTTTTAATGGCAGGTATGTTCTGTCCAGATCTTGAGATGGCGGAATGTTCCAATCACCTCCCAGAACTAACGAAGAGGGCAGAAATCCACCTAACCTATCAGCTAAGCCCATGAGGAAATCTGCATCACCCCCTACTGGTCCGTAAAAGGAACCCAGCACTATTGTGGTATTATTAAGAGAACCTTTAACTAATGTAAACCTACCTTCTGGGTCTAATAGACTCTCTTCTGCCAGGAATGATATGTGACTTTTAATCAAAATTGCCACCCCCTGCTCGATGCTGACCCACTTGCAGAAAACACTTGGGAAAAGCCTTGTCGGCGAAACCCATTTGTTTCAGTGACCAGGAGGTGGGTTTCTTGCATCTATACGTAATAAAGCACAATTTTTAAAAACCTGATATCTCTTCGTTATGTCTCTGACACCTCTGACATTCCATGTGGCAATTTTAAGTGGTGCGGTAGCCATTGTTAACATTTAAAAAGAAAAGGCATTCATAGATAGCTAACTGAAAGATACATTCTGAAAGGCACACTCCAATCCCATCCCCCTCCCACCTCATCCTCTGAAAGAGTAATCTAGTAATACAACACGGTCTTCCCCAGATAACACCATCAGACTTATACATTACTGAAAACGTGACTGACATTGGCAGTCTATCTTTAACTTCAGTAGACTTTGTCAGCAGGAAAGACTTCTGAACAGTAAAATCCCCCTTCCCCAAACCCCCAACTATGTACAAAAGGGTCCCCAGTAACTATGAAAACTAACCATAATCCCCTTATAAGGGATTCTGAGGACCGATCCCTATTGGCAGCATTTCTATGAAGACCTGAACCTGAGCCATGGTTCCTGTCCTGAGAGGGAAGCCTGTACTCCGACTTTGGATGGTGTCCAAAATGACACCGAAAACCTCTATACCCCTTAAGGTTCCCTAGAAATGCTCCATTCTCCCCCCTTCACAGGTACATTATACAACTCTCCCTGAGCCTGCTCCAGCCAGGAGCCCCCCCCCACACAGCCGACCCCCTTAAGTCAGCAAGGATGTGCCCTACACTAGTATTAACTATTCCAGGTTGGCAAAAAAAAAAGAGGCACTAAGAAATTGGAAGGGCCATAATTCTCAGAGCTCTTAAAATATTTATCCATACCGTAGTACCAACTACTCAGTTCAACCGCAATTAATTGCATGACTTATGCCATCTTACTTCTATGCAGCTTCACTTGTCCAGATTATGGCTTATAGGACCTTCCGGTACCAATACACAGGGTTAATCCAGAAGGTGGGAGCCCACGAGTCCCCACATACACTGGCAGAATACAAAATAACCCCCAAATAAGACAGACCCCGAGAAGGCAAGGAAGTAACAGGGGAATGTAATTCCTGGTGGGATCAAATCATCCGTCCCTAATAGCGGTGTATGGAAACACCCGCCAGCCCAAAGGTTCCTACTCTCTCAGATCAGGAGCAGTCAGACACCTTCACGAGGAGAAAACTTTGGCCTGTTAGGCCTCACTACGGCCTACCACTCCTTCCCGACCCACCCTGATAAGAAGAGGAGGAAAAGGAAAAAGATCAACCGGCAAATAGGTAAATACTCTAACTCAGTACAATCATTATACACAAATTACACCCAGATGAGTCCTTTAAGGATTCAGCCTGTCTTAAAAAGGTTGGGCAGCTTGATAGTGAGATCCGTAGCTACTTGCTCGGGAGAATTGTAGGAATGCCAAGTACCCGCAATTGCCACTTGCAGCTTAGCGAGGTATAACATCTTGAAATGTATGCTAGCAGCTATCAGCTTGCTGACCATTGGGTGGAATACAGAACATTTCTGGTATGTTTCAAAGGGGAGATCTTGCGTTATTCTTAATTTAGAACTACCCCATAGAATGGATTGCAGCTGTCTTGATTTTGCTAAGACATGTTGTTTTTCCACGAAGCTGAGAAATTTGACTATGATTGGCCTAGGAGATGCTCCGGGTAAAGGCTTCGGCCTGGGAGAGCGATGGCCCATTCTATATGGTACTGTGGGTTGAGAGGAGACGGGCTGATGATCTTGTTGAAGAATTTTTGCAGAAAGGTGATGGTATCAGCTCCCACTTCAGCTTCGGGTAGACCAATAATCAGCACATTATTTCTGCTGCTTCTCCCTTCCAAATCTTCTGTTTTCAGCTGGAGTTTATGTACTTGTTGGCGGAGGTGAGTGATCTCTGGGTCAACCTTTTCCTTCCACTTTTCCAATGAAGAAGTTCTGGCCTCCGAGTCTCCCATCCGTGTCATCAGGCTGTTAAGATCACCCGAATAGACTTTAATTCGGTTGAGATATCCTCTGAAGTTTCCCTGAATGGCAGCAGCTCTTGAAGGAAGCGATCTTCAGTCAGAGGAGGTGCAGGAGAATTAGGGGTGTTTGATCTAGTAGAACTCCCTGTGCTTTGATGTTTTGATTTTTTAGAGGTTTTCTCTGGAGTGGGCGGTGGAGTGTGTCTGATCCCGGTTCAACATCCATCACTGCTGTAAAGCCGATTGTGATGCAAAATCCAAACAAAAAAACGATCGCTGAAGGCAGAAGTATTTTAGAAGTGTGGGGCTAGAATTTAGCATGTAATCCTTCCAGATATTAAGGAAAAAAGGGGTTTAGCAGAGGGCGAAAGGCAGGAGCTCCAGTCAGGGGCTGCTTCTAGGTGCTCTGCATCACATGACCCCCCCGGGACAGATGGTTAAGGACAACACAGTTCTGGACTTCCAAACTCTCAAACTTTCAACCTTAGGAACAGGGACCACTATAGATACTTACAACTTAGGGCCCATCTCCTGAACTCCCAGAAGGCCTCAAAACCAGAACCCTATGCAGAGAGACTGGTGCAGACAATCCTACTGATAATCTCAGGGAAACTGGAGAGAGGACATATCTCAGCACTTTAAAAATTAATCAGGCAACTCCCCACAACAACAACCGCAGCAGTGAGAACCAGGTGGGAGGCAGAGAGTAACCTAACCATAACAGACCGGGAATGGGAAAGGATCTTCATTACGGCCAATAGAACAACACAAGCGCCTGGGTGGCGAGAGTAATAAATTAAATAGGAATACTGATGAATTAGAGGGACAGCAGAGTGATAGGTAGTGACCTTACCTTGTATTATTGCAAACATGAAATGTATTAAAGTACAAAACTGGTAAGAAAAGTGAGATAAGTAAAATGTAAATTATCTGTTTGCTTTTAAAGAATTGGATATGTCTGTACAATGTTATTCGAACCTTAACAAACTTGAATTTAAAAAAAAAGGTGAACACCAAGATACTTGAATGATTGAACCCTTGAGATTTCAACCCCTCCACTTCCCATGATTACTAGGTCCCCCCAGCCTGTGCCAGTCTCTGAGATGTCCCAAACAACATTACGTTAGTTTTCCTCTCGTTCAGTTTCAGCTTATTCTGTAGTAACCACTCAGTTAGTCTGTCATAGTCACACTGTAAAGCCCCCTGAATTTCTGTGGTAGACCATCCGGAGCTGAGGAGGACCGCGTCATCAACATACAAAATGCACTCTGTCTTCGCAAGAACACCAGGCAGGTGGTTCACGAAGACAGAAAACAATATGGGTCCCAACACTGAGCCTTGAGGGACACCTGAACTTATTTGCAACAGTTCAGACAAAGAGTCACCTCTCCTTACCCTTTGTACCCTAACACTAAGGTTGCTCCTAAACCATTCCAAACTATCCCCTGCTATACCACAAGTGGACAGCTTCGATAGTAACAGTTGGTATCCCGTGTATTTGGAGACCACAATTGAGTACTTTCAAAAAGGGCGACTCAATCATGGTGTTTTTACACAGGGCTACTAAGCAGGGAGGGTGACAGGATGGGGTTCCGCTACTATAGTGACAGGATGTCACTATGTATACACGTGGGGTGGGTGGGGAGAGGACCACACCATGCGACAGGTGGAAAGGGAGGGAGGGTTTGTGGGGTGTAGTGCGGTGGTGGGCTGCCGAGTTGTCCTTGTGGCATGTTGGGTTGGTGGCAGGCTGGGGTTGGAAGGGTGCCGAGTTCTGTTCTGGGCACGCTGTTTTTTTGCGCTGGGCTGCAGGTTTTTTTTGTTAGTTTTGCACCCCCCCCGACATGCACCCCCCTGGAGTTGAGAATCCTTTAGTGGGGGGGTGCAGGGGCAAAGCCCCACCTGCATAAAACAATAAAATCTATGTGTCCGGCGTCATCTTGCTGTGCACTGCGAGTCTACCTCGGCGAAATTCATTTTCCGTGATGTAGACTCACCCAAACAGCAATTTATTTATTTCATTTAGCTTTTGTTTACCGGGTAGGTACACTAGACAAGTAGTATGCCTATTTTCAGGAACAACCCCGAGAGTACAGAACATACAAGATACATACAAGGCAACTTAGGAGATACAGCTTATTACAGGAGGTACTAACAATTGTAGTAAAACATATACACAGGCAGTATTTACATCATATAACAGTAATTGCGTAGATTGACATTGGTGACAACTGAGATTCATCAAGAAAAAAAAAGCATTACCCTATGGAGGCTTGAAACAGTTACACACTGATGATAATTTTAAGTGCAACCACAGGGTGGAGCAAAATGTCCCATGGGAGGGGGCCATGCGGACATGATCAGGTAGGGAGTTCCAGAGTCTAGGCACGTAGGCAGCAAAGTCTCGACCCCCCATGACAGTCCGAGTGGGAGGAATTTTGAGCAGTCCAGCAGACTGTGACCTAAGCTTGTAGGGCAGAGCATCCATATTTAGGAGGAGATCCGCCAGTCCCTGAGGGGAGCCAATAGCGAGCACCTTCTTGGAGAAGCATCCAACCCCAAAGTCCAGGTATTCAGCTGGGGGCAACCAGTGAAGTCTATCATAGAGCTCGCATCGATGGGTGAGTTTGGGGACGGCAAGTGCAAACCGACATATATTGTTATATGCCGTGTTCCACCGGGCAAGGTGGATTTGAGGGGACCGGGCAAATAGGTGGAGTCCGTAGCTGAGGGAGGGAAGAAGCACACCTCTGGCAAGCGCGAGTCTCGCCCCTGGGGTCAGGTTGTATTTGGCCCTATAGGCCATACCCAACTTACAGTGTGTACTTCTACAGATATTGAGGATATGACTCCCCATGTCAAGTTGGGGGTCGAGAGTAACTCCAAGATATTTGATGGAGTTCACCAATGGCAGCGGGGATCCCCCATCACAGGTTATGTGGAGCGAGGATGATGAGGCTTTTATCTTGGCTGTGGAGCCAAAAAGCATGGCCTGCGTTTTATTGGTGTTCAACACCAGCCTGGTGAGTAACCCAGGCCAGGACTCTTCTGAAATCATCAGTCAGGCTCTGGTTTAGTGCAGCGACATTAGGGGAATGGGCTACTAGTACCAGATCATCTGCGTATAAAGTGGCTTGGCAGTGAGAGGTCACCAGTGGCAGCTGATTGATAAAGAGCGAGAAATGGAGGGGGCCCAGCACTGATCCCTGGGGGACTCCCAGAGTCATCGCCCTGGGCTCCGAGAGGACCTTGTTGAAGCAGGTACGCTGCTGTCTATCCTTCAGATAATCCATGAACCAGTTCTGGGCATGGGAGGAAAGACCAACGGCCCTTAGTTGTTCTCCAAGAAGGTCATGATTAACAAGGTCAAACGCTTCGATAGGTCTATAAATATTGCACCAGACAGTTTACCTTGGTCCATGGCAGATCTTATGCTGGAGGTTACAGTGATCAGTGCAGAAGTGGTGTTATGACCCTTTGAAAGCCATGCTGTGCTCTGAAAGCAGTTCATGGGAATACAGATACTCGAGAGTTGCTCGCCACCACCTTTTCAAGAAGTTTGCTAAGGGATGGAAGGATTGCAATAGGGCGGTAGTTGTCAGGAAGCTTAGGATTGCCCTGCTTCAGAACTGGAACTATCCTTGCTTCCTTCCATATGGCGGGAATAGTCCCTGAGCTAAGGGATAGATTAAAGATGTGGGCAACGGAGAGGCAATGATGGCGCCTAGTTTGAGAAGTCACGGTTCCAGGAAATCGAGACCAGGGCTGGAATACTGGGCCAGGGCAGCAAGAAGTTTCTGGACTTGGAGAACTGACACAGCCCTGAGATTAAACACACCCGGTGTTGATCCGCCTGACCGATGAGGACGGGATGATGGACGAGCTCCCCCGTTCGTGAGAGTCGGGAGGTGAGGGCCAGAGGTCCGAGAAGTGACGGTTAAGGAGTCAGCTATGGTCTGGGGATTATTGCAAGAGACACCATTTAGACTCATATCCGTGACACCCATGCTGGAGGATCCACTAACTAAGGATTTAATGTTACTCCAGAACCTCCTGGGGTCACTGGCAGAGCTGAGTAGTGCAGACTTACAGAAGTCACTTTTTGCTACCCTAATAGCCTTCTTACACTGGTTCCTGAGGTGACGATATCTCTGGAATTTAGAGAGATCACTGGATCCCCTGGCCTGAGCCCAGCATTGGTCTCTTTCGCGCAACTTGGCTAGCAGATTTCCATTCAGCCAGTAGGTGGCCACTCCCCTCACCCTCTGGGTGATCATGGGTGCGTGCCTGTCCTGGAGGTCACCAAAGGTATCAATGAAGCAGGAGGTCGCTACTGTGGTGTCAGTGGCCTCCAATACCCTGGTCCAGTCAGTAGATCTTAATTCGTCCATGAACCTCTCTGGGTCAAACCTGGAATAGTTTCTAACTCGAATAATTTTGTGAGGGATTTTAGAGGAGGGAATTTTCCAAACACAAAACACTGGGGAGTGATCAGAGATGGAGTCCTATAGGGTACCTAAGGTAGATATTCTCTCCGGGCGGTTGGTAAGAATCCAATCCAACAGGGTACTCGAGGAACCACTAGCGGACTGCCTGGTCGGGTCCTTAATAAGTTGGGTGAGGGATAGGGTGGCAAGAAGAGATTCACATTTCTTAATATTGCCACTCTCCCAATTAAGGTTGGTGTCACCCATAATAATAAGTTCATTGTCTCCTATACTGGACCTGACCGTGTCTAGGAGATAGGTAAGCCCTTCTAGGCCTCCTCTGGGAGGGATATAGGCACATACCAAATGCAGCTTCTTTGTATCCCCAGCAACAGAAGCCCAAGCAGGATCTCACAGGGAGGGTGAACGGCGGTACCATGCGTCACCAGGGAGATTTTCAGGTGGACTCTATAGTAGATCAGGATGCCCCCTCCTACCCCCTGGCCTGTCAAGGCGGATAAACTCGTACCCTGTTAAGGAACAGGCAGAGTCAGGGATAGAGGATTTAAGCCAGGTCTCAGTAATCCCTAGAACATCGAGTTTGTATAGGTCAACCCACCCTCTCAGTTCGTCACGACTGGGTAGCAAGCTCCTGATATTCAGGTGAGCTATTCTAAGCCCCTTACTCACACTCCAGGTGGCGGGAGGGTTATTGGCCGTTATAGTAGGTCCAGGGTTAAGTTCTATGTCCCCTGCCCTGAGCAAGGCAAGGAGGGAGAGCCAGGGGAGGTATCACCTGTGGGGTGGATGCCCTCCCAGGCCCTTTACAGGTCTGATTCTCTTGACCCTAGCCACATACATAATGCATTTGATGTCAAGACTGAGTGTGGTATTGTAGTGCATGACAAAGGAGGAGAGCAGGTTAGAAAAGAAGAAGTCAGTGTCGTCCAAGGGGGAGGACAGCTTCCAAGTCACCTCCAGGGATAGGGGAGGAGAGGTAGCCCAGAGTAGGAGGACCAACCCTAGTGCCACCACTACAAGTGAAGTGGCCATACAGACAATGGACAGCAAGTCTCTGGGCACTAGAAGTAGACCGGTTGACCACTACAGCACCCAGCCGAGGTCAAGAGGGCCAGGCAAGGCACATCAGGCCAGGTAGTCCACTCCACCAGTGGGACGGGGAACGGTCACTTGGTCACTGGCAGGCAGCCCCAGGCACTGTAGACAGCACGGCCAGGGCACCCAAGGTTAAAACCAGCACTCCTCTCTAGTGGCATGGGCAAAGGATACCATCAGAAAATAGGCTACCACAGTATGTCTAGAATTGAAACTGTAAGGAGGCTAAGAAGATCAACGATTCAGCAGTACTGTAAATGCAAAATCATCCCCTGGAAAGTACTATGCAGCATACACAATGGTTTTTGATTAATAGCATGATGATGTAGCAACAGCAGTCTAAGGGGCACAAAAAAGAGATGGGACGGCTCAGTACACCAGAGTTAAAGTAGCACTCAGAATGGGGACAGTTCACCTAAGGGGAAGTTAGAAGCATAGACTTATGAGATCGGGAATAGGTTACCATGGGGGATCAACACATGAAGGACCCTTACACAAATAAGCAAAAACAATTGGTTAGCTGGAATATTAGGGAAAAAATAACAGAAACCATCCAGAGCACAAGTAGTCCACAAGGGATAATCTAGTCCTGGTCCGATTAGTCAGGCACAACAGCAGCAGATGCTCCAGGGGTAGTCGTATCCTTATCATGCACACAGTCCTATTTAAGAGGAGAGGAACACCCCTGAGGCACATGCCATGCCCCGTCCAGAATCGAGTGAGGGAGATTAGGACAGGAGTAACACCCTTCTTAACACGGGGAAGTACCTCCCCTTACAGTTGATAGGATAGCATGAAGTAGTAGGCGAGGCCAGAGGCACACATAAAAGTTTCCCCTCATCACAGGGAGGGTGAGTGGGCCATAAAAAACAGATTGACTGTGCCCCTTCTCTCCTGCACTTGGGCAGGGACCACGCGCTTCTTCCCCCGCTGACTTCTCACCGAGGAGGCCCGCCGGAGCTCTCAGTAGCCCACGGCACCTCCACTCAGTGAGGTGACACCTTCCAGGTAGCGCTGGGGGGCCTGCAGGTAGGACACCCTCTTCCAGCCTTTCCCTCGTGATGCAGTCTCGGTGGTCGCAGAGCTCCCTATTGGGAGCCAGGGAGGCGTCAGCAGGCAGTGGACCAATAAGGAGCCGCGAGTTTTGACGGCAAGGACAAAACAAAGCACAGGTAGGAGAAACGGAGGGAGTCCCGGAATTAGCAGCACAAATAAATGGAGGTGGCAGTCCAGGAAAATGCAGCTCTTTGGAATGCTGCGGTGCGGCCGGAAAAACAGATTGACTGTGCCCCTTCTCTCCTGCACTAGAAAAAGTGCAGGAGCCTATCAAATTGGTCCTTATTTCCTAAAGATGGGCTATCCCGCCCTGGCAGTGCCCATTACTCACCTGTTTAACCTCTTCTTCTCTCAAAGTGACCTCCCTTCCATCTGGAAAACTGCCCATGTTATCCCACTGTTTAAATCTGGAGATCCCAGCGACCTGAACAATTATAGGCCAATCTCCCTTCTACCGACCCTGTCTAAGATGTTGGAAAAAGTTGTGAACACCCAGCTTAGGAACTATCTGGAATCGGCGAAACTGCTAAATCTACTACAGTCAGGTTTCAGATCACAGCACAGCACAATATTGGCTCTAGCCAAAGTGACCAATGACTGGCAGACTGAGTTGGACAGCAAGAACTTTGTCGGAGCTATATTCTTGGACCTAAGCAAGGCATTTGATACTGTCAATTATGGCCTTCTCCTCACGTCCCTTCGACAAATTGGCCTAGACACAATATCTACCAGATGGTTCGAGAATTACCTCATAGGCCGATCACAGCAGGTAAAAGCAGAAGGTGAAGTCTCTCCCTTAAAACCTCTCCTGAGAGGAGTACCTCAAGGTTCCATCCTGGGACCCCTGTTATTCGCAATCTACATCAACAGGATAGATGACATCATAAAAAAGGTCCAAATACACCTCTTTGTGGATGATACGGTGCTTTATGTCAGCGGACCCTCCCCTGACATTACGTACTCAGTCCTCCAGGATGAATTTAATCTTTTACAACGTCAGCTCATAAATCAGAAGTTACTTTTGAATGCAAAGAAAACAAAAGCAATGTTCTTCTCGCCTTTTCCCAACCTTCCTAACCCAGCCTTGGTTGGGACTCTCCCCCTGGTCACTACCATACTTGGTGAACAGCTAGAGTATGTGATCAAATTCAAATATCTAGGGGTATGGCTCGACAACAGACTCGCCTTCCAGGTTCATATTGAGGAACTGATAAAGAAACTTCGTCAGAGGCTCTGCCTTTTTTTCAGGATAAAAGACCTCCTCCCCAGGGAAGCCAAGAAGAGGCTAGTTCAGACTACATTTCTTTCTCTGCTAGACTATGCCGACTTCCTGTACAATCAAGACCCTGCCAGAGCGCTGTCTAAACTCGACACTCTTTATCACAGAGCCCTAAGGTTCATAACGGGCCTTCCTTACTCCACCCACCACTGCTTGCTGTACACGGCCGTAGGGTGGTCCTCTCTCAACTTCAGGAGAAAATGAAATGCCATCATCTGGACATATAAAGTCATCCCAAATAAACTCCCAAACTACATTTCAGATTGCTTACCATTTTACACTATCAGTAAGTGTGTGCTGAGAAGTGCCTCCTATATCTCCTTGAAGGTGCGTAAGGTCAGTACTCGCTTTGGCTGCGCAGCCATTAGCCATGTGCTGCCATCAATGTGGAATAAACTGCAAAAATCTCTAAAACTAAACTATGTCATCAGCTTAGGATCGTTCAGAACACTTTACTCCAATCATATCACTGAACCCTGTGTCTGCCACCCCTGATCATGTACTTCTTTTTTTCTGGAACCATTTCCACCTCGGTGCAACCTTCCCTAATAATTGGTCTAGTCACAGCCTGGCCCTCTCTTGCTCTCTCTTTCTCTCTCTTTCTCTCTCTCTTACACTGCCTTTTTCCCCTTCTTGGCTTCTCTCCTCCTTTTCCTCCCCCGACCTGCTCCAGCACTGCACTGGCTTGGCTCGTGCCCTGCCCTCCATCCTTCTTAGTTGCGGAAGCCATCTGCAATACTGATTGCCTGGACAGTTTGTTTGGCTATTCACTTATTTCTATCGACTCCTGCTCTCACCCCTGCTTTCTTGCTAGTACATTGTAATGTTGTGTATCTCCTTGTTTCCCTTGTGTCTCAACATTAATGCACTCTGCTTGACCCGACACATGTTCATTTAACCTGTACCACATATTATTATCTCTGTTTATCTCCACACGGTTTATGTTATTGTATTGTAATTATTGTGTATGATACCTTATTCTGTATTTGTTACATCCAGGTCCACCTCGAGAATGAGTCTTGCTCAACAGGGACTGCCTGGTTAAATAAAGATTTTGATTGATTGATTGATTGATTGACTATTACGCAGTCGCCGTTATCACATGGAAACCAACAAGTTATGATCAACTAAATTTAAGGCCCTGGTCAGGTCGATGAACACCACACCAGTCATTAACCCTTTATCACTTGCATCTTGTACGGTGCCCGGCAACCCAACCAGAGCTGTCACAGTACCACAACCCTGTCTAAAGCTGTGTTGTTGGTCAACCAGTAACCCTTTTTGATCTAAATACGGTATCAACTGCTTTAAAATACATTTTTCTAATAATTTCACCATTATAAGCAACAGCAAAATTGGCCTATAGTTTGCAGCATTTGTCCTGTCCCCTGATTTAAAAATTGGAACTATAAATGAATACTTCCAAACTGAGGGTACAATGCGCCTGGGTAATGACAAATTAAACAAATATGTCAGTGGATCGGCGATTTCAACTGCCGCAGTTTTTCAAATTCTTGGAGGAAGCAAGTCTGGTCCACAGCCTTTTTTCCCCCCAATGCTTGCAACAGGCTCAGCACATCTTCTTGCTTAATGGAGGTAAAAACAAACTCTCTGTCCCCTTGCCTCACATCCTGTGTTTCCTGAATGTTTCCCTTATTTTGTAGCATGTTTGTTGAAAATCTGGAGTGAAAATATTAAAAATTGGCGAAGTTACGAGTGTGCGTAGAAACTGTACAATGCATCACTGTAACACAGTCATTTTTTGGAATTTTTTCACCATATTTGCAACATGGGATATTTTGGGACCCCACCTCATGAAGAGTGGCACTGTCATTTTGTTAATCTGTCCCGAAAGGTGATTCTGTGCAGTAACTGCAAAAATCACCTTTTAGGATGGTAACCAAATGACAGTAATATTCATGAGTGGGATCCCAAGAACCCCATGTTAAAAAGTTGGGGCCAAAATTCCTTAAAATGGCTGAGATATCAACCTAAGTTGAACCCCCCCCCATTGGCTCCCATTATACAGCTTACTGTCGTTTCTTCAATTTGCCAGTCACCTTTGAAGAGTGTAGACGTGTCCCGGTCCATAGAAGATCACTGCTTCTGACCTCCGGAGGTAAGTATAGGGTAAGGGGGTTGTGGGGGAGGTGGGTCCAGATGGAGGGTGGGGGTGGGGAGGGAAATGGGGAGATGACGAGGAGTTTTCTTTTACAGGGAAAAACAGACTTTAGGGATGGTTTTCTTTGTTTTATAGGTTGCAAAATATTTAGGCACACTGGGGTGGTCTCCCAGTGTGCTACAATAGTAATGTGTGTGTGTGTGTGTGTGTGTGTGTGTTGTGTGTGTGTGTATGTATGTGTCTGTGGAGCATGCCAACAAGGGCTTGGGCACCCGATGTTGCGCAAATATTCAGGCAGGTGGAGGTCATCCTGACACTGGGGTGGGCATCCTGTTGTGGAAACATAAATAAAAATTATTTTGGCATACTGGGGTGGGTTCCCAGTGTGTCACATTAATGGGGGGGCAGGGGGGATTCATGCTGACACAGGGATTGGTCACCCTAATATCGGCTTTCCAGGGAGTGTGTGGTGGGCAGCAGGAGCTGCCAATGTGGAAAGCTGCACTGCAGTTCATTTATTTATTTATTGAAATGGTTCACCAAGAAAGACACACTAAACAAACTAGGTGCTTGTTGACAGAAGCCAACAAGAACCATAACTCCAGCCATGTGCATTACTGTGCACTGTAGTGCGCATGGCTGGAGTCTTGTGTCTTGTCAGCTGCTGCCAACAGAGAGAAGAAATTCACTGATTCATTGGTGCCTGAGGGATAAGCCCCATAAAGCGTCAACTCATAACCATCCCTAATTGGAGCGGACCTTTTCTTTCAAGTGAAGACCACTTCTCTCAAACTGCTGTCATAGACAGCTCGCTGATTCATTGGTGCCAGAGAAACAAGCTCCATAAAGCATCAACTGCATTGGGCAGAAACTCACACGCCTCTAAACGTTGTACTGTCCCAAGATGTTTCTTGTGCATGCATGGTGCACATGCATGCAAACAAACATAAAAATGGGCACCAGTAAGGTTTTAATCAATAACACTCTCTTTTGCTTAGCTATCTGTTGACCCTTCCAGTTAGACACCAGTCTATTGGCTCTTGCTAAGCCAATCTCCCAATTAGTTGTGGCCATGTCATCTGAACCACATTCTATATCTAATATGTTAATAGGGGCCTGTGAAATTGGGAAGCACCAAGTATTCCCATCAGTGAGAATGCCGACCTCCCCCACAGCATTGGCACAATACCGATGCAGGTATTGTGCCGCCTCTTGACTGGATGTTTTCTGTGGGAGCTGCTCCCCCCACACCCCCCAGACTCTTGGATTCCAACTCCAGGTTGGAGTTAGTCTGGGGAAGGGGCGGATAACTGGGGGAAGGTGAGACATGGAAAAAGGACCATTACCGCCAAAGGTCACCATAATGGTCTTTTTCTGTGTTTCACCATCAAGGTGTCAACAAAAGGGGGTGATACGGTGACATTGTGAACCCTGAAGAAAAATTGCCATCTGGCAGAGGGGTATTACCCAGGGTCACTTCCTGACTTTTCCTATAATTTATCTGAGAACCAGATATGTCTGAAAATGTGCTTAATATAAAGATGTCTCACAAGTGTCTGGTGTAAGAGTCAGTATAATATCATCCATGTATGCCACAATCTTCACAGGCATTAGCCCAGATGCTGGGGGAAGACCTTTAATGCTATTACTAGCAATGATATTTCGAATTAAAATATAAATCCCAAATGCATATGAAAGGGGGCTGAGTGGACATCCTTGCCTGACCCATCCCCCAACTGTTATTTTCCTCCCATACCACCCATTCACACTGGGGATGAGAACAGCCTTGCTAAACATTTATCTAAGCCAATCTATAAACATTCCCGGTAAGCCAAAAGCATTCAGTACAGCAAATAGATAGCTATGGGCCAGTCTATTAAAATTTTTCTCTTGGTCAAGACCTAGCACATATCCCTGCACATTCTCTGTTTTCCCTTTCTGAAATACTTCTCTCAAAGCAATGAGATTATGTTGTTGGCACCTGTTTGGGATGGTGCAAGTTTGCACAGGATTGATCAGTTTGTCTGCAATTTCAAAGTCTACCCAAAAGGATCCTGCTTAATATTTTAAAATGCATTTTGAGTAGACTCAAACGTCTCCAATTATTCAATTCATCTCATGCTCCCTTTTTATACAATAAAATAAGAACTGCCTCATTCATGGAGTTTGCCAAATTGGCTGTCTGCAACATGTGATTGTACAGAATCACCAATGCTGGTGCAAGGTCCTCAGCAAATTTTTTGCACAGGCCAATGCCTATACCATCAGACCCTGGAGCTTTATTCTTCCTTAAACTAGTGATAACAGCCTGTACTTCCAACAGGGTTATCTCTCCGGATAAACTCTGGGAGTCCAGTTCAGTAACTTGAGGTAGATTTAAAGACTCAAAATGTCTGGGTGTCCAAATAGTCTGTGGTGTGGTCCCAAACAAGGATTCCACATACTGCTCTACCAATCTGTAAATGCCAGATGCAGAGAATATTACCTGATCTGCCTCTGTTTTTAATTCTGTGATTATTCTGTGCCCTACACATCCCTTACATTCTTTGAAGGGTTCCATGGACCCTTTCTTAATACTGTATATATACCAAACCTAAGCTCCTGCTCTACTGATTTGGTGCGGTCATATTGAATGTCCACCATCTGTTTTTTAATTATTTTTATTTGTGAACTGTTGTCAGTTTTATTAGTCTCTGTCTGTGAGGCTAGCCTCTGCTGTTGATCTCTTAACTGTAGGTATTTCAAATAGTCCCTGTTAGCCAGATTCCTAGATGAAGACTGAAAAAGTGTTTGCCATGAGCATTTTGTGTTCTTCCACCGGTTTATCAGCTCCTCATAACACCCTACTACCAAAAGTCTTGCTTCCCATTCTCTTTTCCATGCTCTCTGTATCTTAGGTTTGTCTAACAGGCCTCATTCAGTCTCTAGCTATTCTTCTTACATCTGGGGGAGTTCTCCCACCCTACCTGAACCGTGATGGATTTATGTTTAGAAAACTCCCAAGCCTGAGTGTGGAGGTTCTGCCCTCTGAGGGTAGGGAAATGAATATGAAGTCAATATGTGTAGAGAGGGGAACCCCAAAATAAGTGTGCCCCCCAGTTCGAAAAATTGTTCTGCACGCATCCAGTAAACCAGCAGTAATAGCAATGTTATATAAGGTTAGAGAGTCACAAAATAACTTACTAGTTTTCAAACCCCTATCTATTTGCTTCAGCCCGCAATTAAAATCCCCTGCCCAGACAATCAGGTGAGAGGTATGCAAAAAAGGATTCATTTCTTTAAACAGGGCAACTCTCTGAACCTTTGTTTGAGGAGTATATACATGGAGACCATACGGAACCTTTCCTGATGGTAATTTATATCTAGCATTGAAGCCCTGCCAGGGTAAATATCTATGAGCCTAGAGACTTTTAACTCTGGGTTAGCAAATAGGATACCTATGACATCACACATATCTTCACCTGTAGACCAGAAGGCAGAACCTCTAGTCCATAGTTGTGAGGCCTGGCAGAGTTCTAACATCGTTTTGAGTCTGGTGTCCCGAAGGCAAAAAATGTCACAATTAATTTTTTGCAGAAAGTGGAATGCCCATGTTCTTTTTTTAACACCTTTAATACTATTAATATTGAGGGTCATGATAATAAGAGAATGCATAATGGGTTAAAGAAGGGGTTGTTAACTCTAGGCACACCTCACAAATGGGTTTTGGACAGCTTTCTATGTCTAATTCATTTTGCAATGGAATCTATCTCCGCCTCTTCTTCAGTATCAGAGGTGATACTGTATCTGTGGTAGTGGAGGCCACAGAACAGGTATCTGATCCCTCATCACCTAAATTCCCCCCTTGCTTGTCAACTGACAGTGTAGCATACTTATTCTGTGACTTCCAGGAAGGTGGTTTTATCTTTTTCCTTTTTCTGTCCCGCGACTCCTGGTGTTACTGTCTTCTCTAATCTAGACCTTTTCTTTTGAACCACCTTTTTGAAAACAGAGTCCTGGCTGGGGGGCATAACTTCAGTTGCTGTCTCTTCAGGTACTTGTGTTGATTCTTGAGAACCAACAGCGACTTCATTACTAGAGGGGCCAAGATCTGGGGTGTCAAGCACCATTTGCTCATTAGTGATGACTATGGTCTCTGTCCGCTGTGGGGTGCTAGTTGGGTCTTGTGTGGAACTACTTTCCTCTGACCTTTCCCTGGGGGTGGTATTGTCCTGTTCAGCACCCCTTTTGGTGACAGGATAGCGCAGTGGTCTAAGGCTCCGAGCTGCAAATCTGGTGACATCCAGCAGACCAGACCTGGGTTTGAATCCCACAGCTTCCACTTGCATACTGTGTGACCCTAAGCAAGTCACTTAACTTCCTTGTGCTCTCAGGTCACACCTGGAAACAAGCTCCGGCTTAGTGTGCCTTTCCTGGTTAAACAATTTCCCCTTTCCCCCTTTTGGCTTGCATTTGCTGAGCCCTGTTAAACAGGCCTTCATGTGAGGGGCAATGTTCCCTGTTGTGCGAAGCTCACGGACACCTGCCATATGTGTGACCTGTTTTTTCACATAAATTATATTTAAATAAATTTAAACAGTTGGCAGAGACATGTCCATATTCTAAGCAATGATTACATCTTGCAGCATCACAAGCTGACCTCAAGTGGGTTCTAGTACCCCATTTAAAGTAAGCTTGTGGTTGCCCAGCATAAAATAATGACCCCCTGTCTTTTCCTAAAAATAAACTGTTAGGCAGATGAACTGGGCCATTATTTGAGGAAAACAATTTAACCCTGATTTTCCACCCCCCCCCCCCATTCCATATCTGCTCACTATCCTGAATGGGGGAGGGTCTGTCTAATACTTTGCACCACTGTCTCAACCAGAAAAGAATGTCTTCCACATTTACCCCCTCATTCTTGAACATTACAGTGGTGTTTTTCACCAAGGGCTTGGTGAGTGGAATGGCCAAAAATGGAATCCATAAGGGAGTGTTCTGAAGAGTTTGGTATTGTGACCAAAATCTATCCAACCCTGTCACATTTTTAAAACTGACATCATAGTTTGCATTTCCTATGTGAATTAAAGCAAAACTTTCAGATGATTCGGATGTACTATGTTCCTCAGATATGCCACTTGTAATTAAATGCATATTCCATGGGTATGATATATTTAACTGTATGTTATGTCACAAATGTGATTGTATGATTATTTATATTTTTTAACTGTACGTCTTGTTACAAATGTAATTGAATGTTTAATTTCTCAGATATGTTAAATGGTAAACTGTATGTCTAATTCTTCATCCAATTATACCCTCCTCCCAGGTCACACTGGGAGATGAACAACATGTTGTTCGGTGTGCCTTCCTGGTGAAACATTTCAATAAATATGTAAAAGGAAAGAATTTCATTGAACCTTTCAACAGTTTTGCCAAATATAGTTTTTCAGGGGCGTTCTCTAGACCTTCCTTATATATCAGCTGCACTGCGTTTCTCCTGGGGGCTGGCTTTCCCTTATTCTGAAAAAGATCAGACAGCCTAAACACTGGTTCAAGCCAGGCTCTCTGACCAGGGTCTCTTAATGAAGTTTCTGTCAGATCCAATCTTGTGGGGTAATTTTCCTGGTGCTCAGGGTCCAGTACTTCTGGAGGTTGATTTGTTGGGGGAAAAAGACACAGCTCCTACTGGATCTAAGTGCATGTTACTGACCATTGAGCTAGTACTAGCAGCTACAGGTTGCAAGTCAGTGACATTCTGGGATATAGCGTTCACCTTTGAATTCACAAAGTCTTTATCTGCAGGTATGTGGCCACCATTTTATCCTGAGCTTCAGTTTTGATTACAGCATTATATACCTGAACCTTGCTATCTCCTGGGTCTGGAATTAATTGCCTCTCTTGAGATACAGTCCAGCCTGCATCCTCCAGTGCATGAATGGACGACCAATTCCCCGAACCAATCGCCGTGTTCCTGATTGATGAAATCCTCAAAATATTGGTGTCCAAAATTGGATCTTTGGAGCTCCATGTTTTAGAAACCTGAAGCGCAGCAGAAGTCATTTCTTTTCCTGCTTGTTTTTGAAGAGCATCCTGCCTTTGCGGTTTTGGCAAAGGCACTTTGTGTCTGGCTGTTTCTTGATTATGACAACAACTCCAGAGGTCTGCTGTGGGCTGAGCCTTCAACTGCTCATCTGAGCCAGTCCAAGTGGAGCTCTATGATCTGTTACCTGTGGCACTGGATACACTCGTAGAATCAATACTACATACGCTTTCATTTTTTGTTTTAGTGTCTGAGACCGTGGGTGGGGCCACAGTCTCCTTTGAAGCAGCTGCATCATCCTGCAGCTGATCTCTACTGACGGGAGGAGGACAACTGACAGGTACATGTTTCTTTAGTATCTTCTTTATTTCTGACTACAGCTCTAATTTTCTTTGCAAAAAATTGTTGTTCCACTGCCTCAAGCTGTGACTGCAAGAGATCTTCCTGGCTAGCGTTATGCACTTGGGAGTCAATGTGACGGTTACCCGGCATGTTTTAGTTAGTCGTCTCATTTTGCCCAGTGACCAAGTCCTCTCTTAAATCTTCTGTGGACACACACATTTTGGGTCCCACCTCCTCTTCCTGGAATTCGACCACAGTAACTACATGTTCAGTGGCCTCTGAAGTAGTCAGGACATGGGAGGAGGCCTGCTCCCCTGTCTCTGTTACATCCATTTTCTCCTCCATCTCCCTCACAGTGGCCATCTTGGAATGACAGTCAGAGTTTCTCATACAGGAGAGTAGGGGATTTTTTATTATAACTGAAAATCAAACATACACTCAATCATAAGTACAATGGGCCAGATATTCAAACTGCGCCCAAAAAGTGCGCAACAGCAGGAGCAAGCACATGTCAATTGCGCACATGCGCAATACACGCGATATTCAAACATGGAGCAAGACAAATTGCGCAACCAGCCAACGTCTGAATATCGCACAACCTGTGTCATAGCGCAACCAGGAAGGGGAAGCTGAGCAGAGATGATGCGCCATAGCGCAACAAAGGCAGCCCAGCTGAGCAGTCCAGAGGAGCCATAGCGCAAGCAAAGAGACCCCCAGCAGCAGAGCAATGGAACTGCACAACCAGGGAGGTAGGCAGGGGCCCACCACCCATGCCACAGATGGGCACAGGGACACACTGCAGAATCAACAATGTACCCCCACACCCCAAGCACAGCATAACTGGGGGAGGGATGGAACAGCCACTGGACCATGGGAACAAGCAAAGTAAGCACATCCCGGCTGTGTTACTGCAGCACACCCACTGGCAAGCTGAGAGTGCCACACAATGGGGGCGGACCACCCCAGTGTCCAGCAGCCCCCCCCGTGTGCACAGCACACCCAGCACTGTGACCCCAAGACACCACCCATGTGCAGTGACCAGCACTGCAGGAATCCCCAGGCCACCCCGGCTCACTGCAACCTCGTGAACCACAGAACTAGACAAGCCAAACCACCATGAGCATCCAGCAGTGGGTGGCAGCACACAGCAATACTGACTGGAAGCCACACCCACAACAGAGACACCACCCCACACACATGCACACACATACCCATGACCATACCACCCCAGATGCCATGCACACCACACCAACTGAGCACCTATAGCCAGCTGCAAATCAGAGACCACCACAGTATTCATATCAAAATATAAATGTAATGAACAAGAATAACAAGAACAACAAAACAACTATGTACACATATATACAAAGCAGGGGTTGGGGTATGGGTATAAGGTAGGGGTGGGTAAGGGACAGGGGTGAACAACCGGGAGAGGGAAGGTGGGGTGTGGTGATGGTCAGCTACTGGCCGGCAGCCTGCCCTCCTTCCACCTGGTGCTGTGCCCGGGACCTCCTCCGGCGCCGTATCCCACGCCGCTGCATGTCAGGAAGGAGGGCATGTGAATCCATGGCCACCTGCATCAGCCTCCGCAGGGATCGCTCGATCCGACGCAGGATCTGGATACCTAGGACAAGGGATCAGAGTAAATGGCTGTGACTGTCCACATCCCCGAAGCCCACCCATCATGCATGGCATACAGCCAAGTGCCCCGCCCCTGTGATGGACTGCACCCACCCACAATGACCGTGCACAAGACATACCCAACCAGGCAGCAACAGCCATGTGTACCACTGCACACACACACCGCCCATGTCCAGCACAGCACAACCAAGGCTACCCAGTGACATGGCTAGTGGTGGGATGCTAGTGCCACAGCCATGTGCCCAGTGCATGCATGGACCACCAGTGACGCACACACACATGCAGTGCCATTGGACAGTGATGACTGTCACATGTTGCGTGCATGGTAGTGTTGTCCATGGACAGTGGCCGTGCCCCCCCCAGCATGCAATAGCATCCATGATGTAATGACACTCACCCTCATCAAGCTGCTGCTGCTGGTGCTGCTGCGGCTGCTGTGGTTGTGGCTGCTGCGGCTGTGGCACACCACCTCTGCCAGCCACCCCGGCACTGCCATCCCATGCCTCAGCCTGGGCCCGCCTCCACTCCTCCATGCCTGTGGGAGACAAATGAAGAGAAACACATCAGTGAGATCCCAAAGCAGACAGCCCCTTGCCCCATTGAGTGTGCCTGCCCACACAACCAGACCCAAACAGCACACACCTGCAAACACCTGCACAGCAAACCATAGCCCAATCCACCCCCATGCGCAGGTCACATTACACAGTGTCACCCATGTGGACAATACCGGTGCATACACAGCATACCCACCTGGCCTAGGCACAATGCCCCTCCTAGCACGAGCCCTGAGGTGCTCCAGCAGAGCATACTCCCTCCTTTGCAGGTCACTATAGCGGTGCCTGCACTGCTCAGGAGTCCTCCTCCGCCCAGTGACCTGCTCTAGGGCAGTTGCCACCTGCTGCCACACATGGGTGCATGCCATCTGCAGGGGCACTCCCCCAAACAATGTCCCATGGTGAGGCTCCACCACAGCCACCAGGTTTGCCAGCTCCAAGGCCCCCCACTGTGGAGCTCTCCTGAGTGCCATTCTAGAGTTGTACAGTAGCAATATGGCGCTCCGCAGCACGGCAACCCCACGTGGAAATGTTGCGCAATACAACTCCATGAGTCCCTATCGCGCTGTTTGTACAGACGTCCGTCCACATCCGCGGCGTCACTGAACAGCGCGATAGAGCTTTTCGCACATGCCAGACGGCAGCCGCCAGGGAGGCAAAAGGTCAGTACAAGGTCATGGGTCAGTGGCATAAGGCCACACATACGCCATCGGACATCTACATGTCCGGCGCGATCGGTCACCTGCGTGCCAGTGCCATACTGGACTATTGCGCTGTTGTGCCACGGCGCCATATGGTGACCAGCACTGTAGCACCACTGGCACAATGGTGGCCGTGTCCTGAGTTGCTGATCATGCACAGCACGTCATCAGTGCGGCAGACGCCTGCATAAGCTACCTGGGCATGTGCAATGCGGTGTACTAAGTAGTCACAGAAATGCGCCATTGGATCAGCCGGCTCAACCGTATTGCGCAAAGCGCAACGGCGCGATATTCAGCCGACACATGCAAATCAGCTGATCAGCCATTCAAAGGCACAGTGGTGCAATTTGCATCTCATTGCAGTTGCACCACTCCTAATTTGCATGCATTGCGCTATCAATATGCGACAGTGGACAGCGCTGGCCAGATTCGGTTACTGCAGGTGAGAGGTGAGTTGCATGCTGTGTGATGTTCTGGACAAAGGTCATGGGTTAACGCTGTAGACTGCACAGTGACAGGTGTCTACTTCCACCCATGCAGACCGACATGACCGAGCAAAGACCAGGTGAGGATGAGGATGGTGGGTGAAAGAGGAGGCCCAACTTCACCAAGTCAGAGACAGAGGCACTTATCCAGGCCTACCTGGAAGAGGAGCCACTACTGAGTGGACGGCGGGGCACCCCTCAGGCCCGTGCTGCTGCATGGGAGGGGGTAGCCTGTGCTGTAAACCTGCATGGAAGCCACCAGTGCTCCATACAGGAATGCAAAAAAAAGATGGGGACAGACCGGAGACGGGTCAAAGAGAAGGTGGCAGCCCTCAGGGCAGAACGCGCTGCCACAGGTGGGGGCCAGCCAGAGGTGGCGGAGCTGAACCCGGTGGAGGACCGTCTGGCTGCATCAATGCAGCATAGTGCTATAGAGGGCGTACCAGGAGGTGGATTCCAGACAGGTGGAAGCCCATCACTGCACGGTATGACATGGTGGTGGTGTTGGGGGGGGAGGATGATCACATGCACTAACATGTTCTCACTTTCTGTTACAGATCCTGTTCATCTGCAGGGGACAGTGGTGGTGGGACCATGCAGTGTGGAAGGCCTGCCAGAGTTGGTGGAGGGTCCATCCACCTCTGCTGCCAGCTGGCATGCGCTGAACCAGCATGCACGCCTGGCTGCCACCTCTGTTGTCGGTGAGTCATGTGTGGGGGGTGCACAGCCTGTGTTCCAGCAGTCTGGCATGCAAGCATGCCAGCACGCTGTGACTGTGGCTGTTGCACGGACCTGCACCATTGATGATGCAAGGACTGCAATGGACAGTGACACATGTGTGTCACATTACAGACACACAGCAGGCCAGCACGTGCCCCTGGACCTAGCTGGTTCCAACGTGTGTGCCAGCATGTCAGCACAGTCCCAGGCTGTGCCTGTCAGCACCGGTGGGGTAGTACCGGTGGCTGTGCAGGTCCCTGGCACTGTTGCGGCCACAGCAGTGGAATGAGTGGTCCCTGGGGCACAGCAGTTGGAGGGGCAGCAGCAGCAGTCACCCACCAGGTCTGGGGGTACAGGGTCCAGCGGTGGCACATGCACACCACCTGTTGACATGCCCACACCTGGTCCTGGTGAACAGCGCCCACCCTCAGGGGGTGTTGAGCATCAGGACCTTCCATATCCTGTGGGACAGAATGCTGATGTGGCACAGGACCCATTTGATGAGCACACCCGTCTGCTGCAGGCATCAGTACAGCAGCAGATGTGGGTTGCGACATCCGTGGAGGCACTGTGCGTGGTTGTGGAGTGGAACAGAAGGGACAATGCATTGATCCTTGCAGAGATGGTCAGAATGCGGACGGATGTGACCGTCGCCATTGACAGGCTGACCCAGGCAGTGGTCTCTGTCGTGGTCGCATTGGGCACACAGTCAGGTGCCCCTGTACCGCACACCCCACACAGCTCGCGCTCCACTCCCTGTTCCTGGCATCATGCGACACCTAGCCTGTCTATGCTGGGTTCTGCTGTGGGCATCCTGAGCACACCTGGTGCAGGTATGTTCGGCATGCTGCACACCCCTGTGCGGACAAGGTCGCGATCACGCAGTGGGACCCCGGTGGTCCATCGGTGCCACCCCATGTGGCCCATGATCAGCCTGCCAGTGCTGCTGGGTCACAGCGGGGCCGCCCACGCATCCGAGGTGGCCGTGGCACAGTGCCATCTGAGTGACCTGTCTCCCAGTGCAGGCCCTGCCTGATGCTGCCCTGTGTGCAATGTGTGCCATGGTGGGCAGTGCATTGGTGGATGCCCTGCCCAACACGCTGACACACGGACCACCTGCACACCCACCCGACTGCTGTCCACAGGTGCGTGTGCATGATGATACCTACATTGTACTGTACACCAAGGTGCAAGGGTGCCCAGCGTCTGACACACGTACCTGGACAGTACAGGTGGTGGTGGTGGTCCGTTGATCGGTGTGTTTGCCATATCTGTTCCAGCTCTGCTGTGCACCTGCCCATGTACGCTTTGTGCCTGGGGGTGTGTGTGTGTGTGTGTCCATATGACTATTCACCCCTCCCTGATGGTGTGTTTGTGCGCCTGGACCCTTCCACTGCCCTTGCCGTCATGCACCCCTGGTGTGTTTCCCTGTGTGCCTGTGGGTTGTGCCTAGACAGTGTTGGTTGCACATGGCCCCTTGACTTACCTGTATCATGCAAAATGCTCCTCCGTGATGGTGTCCCGGTGCAGCTGGGCCTGCCGGATCAGTCGGGGGTCCCGCCGTCCAAGGGGGGGCTGCTCATCCCCATCATCACCGGCATCACCGGTGTCCCCATCGCTGTCCCCCTCCTCGACCTGTATGGCTATTCCACAGTCCTTGGCCATGTTGTGCAGGATACAACAGGCCAGGAATATCCCACACGCCTTTGAGGGGCTGTACTGTAGGGCACCGCCAGAGGTGTCTAGGCATCAGAAGCGTGCCTTAAGCATCCCAAACACCCGCTCGATGATGTTGCATGTGGCGGCATGTGCCTCATTATAGCATTGCTGCGATGGGGTCATGGGGCGCCGGTAGGGTGTGAGCAGCCAGGGACGGAGTGGGTATCCGCTGTCACCTGTGTAGAGATAGTGGAGATGAGTATCATGGTCAGGTCCATATTGCCCATATCCCTGTGTGCCACTACCATGGCACCTGTGGCTTTCCTACCCTTGCCCCAACTTTGCCATTCCTACATGCATACTCACCCACTAGACGTCCTGTGGGGATGTCCCCACTCTCAAATCGATGGCACAGTGCAGATTGGTACCATATGAAGGCATCATGTGCTCCACCAGGGTGTGTGGCACAGACATTGATGATGCGCCCACTGGCATCACACACCACCTGGCAGTTGACACTGGAGAATCCCTTCCAGTTTTGGTATGTGGCCCCATCGGGGCCAGGTGGTGCGCGAATAGCCACATGGGTGCAGTCTATCGCCCCTAGCATGCCAGGCATACATGCTTCCCTGTGGAACTCCTGCATGTTTGCTGTATGCTCTGCCGTGGTGCTGGGGAAATGGATGTACTCCGCAGCATGTGGCAGCAGTGCGCTGAGGAATTGGGTGAGGATGCGTGACATGGCCGACTGTGTTATGCCTGTGGTGTCCCCTGTCGGCCTCTGGAAGGTTCCCGTGGTGAGCAGGCACATGAAGGCTGTTACTTTTGTCTCCACTGACAGAGCGTGACTCCGTCGTGAGGGTGCCTGCATCACATCACTGCACAGCTCACAGAGCCGCCTCAGTATTGCCCTGTTCAGGCAGTACCGGCCCACAATCTCTACATCCGTGTACAGCTCAAAGCTGATGTGGGCACGGTACTGCCTGTTGGGGGCGTACCGACGATGGGCCCTTCCACGGCCACGTCCCCCTGCAGCATGCCTTCTCACCCCCTCATTACAACTTCCATGAGGAAGCTGGCACTGTCCATGTCCCTGGCTTGTGTTCCCCCCCTGGCTGTTGTTGCTCTGTTACCCCCGCTGTCCTGACTGCTACCTCCACTGCACTGGGTACACCTACTGGCCTCTGCAGTCTGTGGCCCCACACACCCTCTCTTGTCCCTCTTCTCTCCTGTGCACTCCCTGACCTGCACTGTTTGCCACTGTCGCCTTGTCTGTCTCCCTGCCTCATGTGGCTTCCCTGCAGCGTTCTTGCACCACTTCCTTGATCCTTTTTATTTTGGCTCATTTCCGCCATGGCGCACCTTCCGGCTGATCCACTGTTGCGCATTGCACAAGCCTTTAAATTTCGCATTGCGCTCTTTATGCATGGATCCACCCCCTTCGGTTGCACATGCCTTCATTTGTATTGCGCTGTTGCTCAGCATGTTTTCGTGGCGCTAACTGCTCTCGCCATTGAATATGGCAGAATGGCATTTTTCTGACTTGCAATGAGCAACCCTATTGCGCATGGTGCAACCCTTTTGAATATCCGGCCCAATATCTCTTGTAATGTATAACGAAATTAAACAAAAGGAAGCAATCCAGCATACAAAGGGAGCAACAGAGATAATAAAAAAGGAAAAATAAAGAAGAAAAAAATAAATCTTCAATGCCGACTCCCCTCATAAAAACAGGAAAGCACAACAATAAAGGAATCACAAGAACCAATTGATATTGTACTAAATTACAAACAAAAAAACAAATAATTAATTAATTAACAAAAGCAAGTATGAACATTGTATCATCAGCAGAAAAGTTCTAAGATTTAACCACCAAATAGAACCAGAGTGTACTAAATGCCCTCTCTTAAAGAGAAGAAGCTGATGGAAATCACAACTAACATCTGATATCGAAGGTAATAATCATCACTCAAGATTACCCCAAAGGGAGGTCCTATCTTCTCTATAAGGAATACCCTGGACCCAATAGGAGAGCCTGGACCTGTCACAATAAAACTTACCCTGTATCAAACCAGTCCATTTTCCTCCACCACAGTTTAAATAGTGCAGGATGCAGTTTCTCCTTTTCCTGTAATCTCCAACTAACTATTAAGTTCTGAATAGTACAGATAATCTGAGATTCAGAGAGTAATTTCTGCCTAAGTGTGATATTGCACCAGGCTTGCCACAACTGAAAGCCAACATGACCCATTAACAGGCGCATTGTGACTACATTGTAAATAATCCAGGATCCCGGCAGGACCCTCTCCACCCAAAGCTGTGAGGAAGTACCCTGAAAAGGATTTAAGGGCCATGCATCATGAAATTCAGACCAAAATGAAACAACAAAGGGACAATCTATAAAAAAATGTTCCATTGCTTCAACCACCCCTATGCAAGTTTCCTCCCTGGGAAAAAACTTCTCTGAGAGTTCTTTATGCTTCATATTGCCTTTTACCCCATGTCTGTTATGGAGACAAAGCCATAAGAAATCCCACAGGATCTAGGAACCCTCTTACTTACTAATAGTTGTAACTTAGAATGCTGCTGAGAAACAGACATAACATGAAACCAAGGATCTACAAAAAAGCAATCTTGTAATATAGTATAGCAGAATTGTTGACGTGATTGTAGAGTAATGGATTTCTTAGCAACATGCCAGGATTTCAATTTTTGAAACATAGTACGAAAATGACTAGCTAAGGTACAGAGCCTAACCTGACGAGCCAAAAAGGAATCTTGATCTCAATGCTGTAAAAGGGGATCTATACCATCAGCCACCCATGGGGACCAGATCTTTACCACCCCCTTAAGTAATGGAACCAAATTATAAAAAAATAAATATGCTATGTAAGAATACTACTGGATTTATCATACCCAAACCCCCTTCCCCAATAGGTAAATAGGTAATACCTCTCCGTACCAGATTCAATCTACTACCACATAAACAAAGAACAAATACATTATAAAGAGAAGATTCCAAAGAAGGGGGAAGGGGGAAAAACTGCAGCTCTAAACAAAAAATATGGCAACAAAAAAGTTTTAATCAGATAAATACGTTTAGCCTTAGACATTTGTCCTTTATTCCAGAGCAGCACTCTGTGACGGGCTTCCAATAATTGCCTCTCCCAATTATACCATTGGGCATCCATGCCTCCAAAATATACACCAAGAATTTTCTTATATCCAGATTCCAGGGGGATGTCCCAAATTAATGCCACATCAGCAGCCCCATACCCCAAAGGCATGATCCCACTTTTAAATCTGTTAATGGAGGAACCAGACATGGCCAAAAAGTTTTGTAATAACAACCTTGCAGCAACAGCAGAATTTATATCTGATAAAACTAGAACTAAATCATCGGCATATGCTATTGACACTATCTGCGGATCCATACTACCAACTGATAGTCCAATGATGTCATCCGTACTATTTAAGGCATGTAAAAGGGGGTCTAGGGATAGCACATAAAGCAGCGGACTAAGTGGACACCCCTGCCTAACACACCTATGCACCTCAGTATCCCTTCCCAACCATCCATTCACAGTTGGTATCAGAGTGATGCCCCTATAACAAGTTTGTAGCCAGCCAATGAACTGTAAGGGAAACCCATACCTCCTCAAACTCTCCCAAAGGTAAGTATATTCCACTTGGTCAAAAGCCTTGGACTGGTCAAGACAAACCAGATGCCCAAACATTTCCCCAGATGCTCCCTTAGAAACAAACTCTTTGAGTAGGATCAATGCATCCTGAACCCTCCTATGTGGCACCCCACTAAACTGTGATGGATGCAATAGGGAACCTAAAACCCCTTTTAATCAGATGCATAAAATTTTCATCAAAATCTTGTAATCTGTATTCAAAAGAGACAAAGGCCTCCAATTAACCAAATCTCCCCGATCCACTTTATTTTTATACAGTAAAAGCAACACACCCTGCAACATGCTCTTTGGTAAAGCCCTATCTGCAATCCAGCATTCAATACTTGACATAATTCTGTTCCCAGAACTTCCCACAAGAATTTGTAAATTTTATGAGATAACCCATCAGAGCCAGGAGTAACACCTGATTTTAAAGACCAAATTACAATCTTCAGTTCTTCTACTGTAATGAGTTGCACCAAATTAATCTGCTCCACAGGAGACAAAACAGGGACTGGACTGCTAAGAAACCAATCACGAATAGTAACGTCAGAGAGTAATTGACTCTGAAAGGAGGTAGAAACATAATCTTGTATTGTGTCTAAAATACCATTGTTTGTAGTGACACGCCCACCTTTTAAAGTATTTAAATACATCCTAACTCGTGAGTGTTTTAGAAGTCTCAGGTTTTCAAAGGGTAAAGTGTCCTTCTTTTTACCACAAATCCCATGTTCATGTTTTTTCTCCATATCCTGTAAAACCTGAGACTGTAGTCCAGCCATCTCCACCTTTACCTGTTTAATTTGATCCAAACAATCAGAACCCAAAAGCTGACGAAAAGTGAATACAAAAATGCAGTCGTTCTCTAAGATAACGAAGCCCATCATGCTGTAATCTCCCATTTAAACGACCTATGCGTTTAAAGTAAAATCGAACTTCACTTTTTGTGTCTTCCCACCAAATATTTAAATCATCATGTAGAAATAGGACAGACTGCCTTGCCAAAAAAGGGAGTGTAGCCCACCAGCCACACAAGGGATATCTAATAAAGCAGTGCTTAATTTCCAAAAACCCGGCCCTCTTCGGGCTTCAGGCACATCACATAAAACCAATTTAAGTAGTTTGTGATCTGATGTAGCTACCTCCTGCAATGCTTGTGATTGTACTACAACCCCAGGTGAAAGGAAAAAGTAGACTATTCTGGAAGCTCTAGATCCACAAAAATAAGTATTCCCAAACCCTGTAGTGGAAGGCCCGAAAGCATCAACCAAGCCAGAATCTTTAAGTAGTGTCGACAAGCTTGCCACATCACAATACACCCTTCTTCTTATTCCCAGAAAAAACATGGGAAGGCAAGGAAAAATTAAAGTCCCCCCCAAGAATAATGAAAGAAGAGGTACATAAAAAGGGATATAGTGATTTTAAAAGGGACACCCGGTCGAATTTAGATTGAGGTGCATAAACATTTATCAACCTCAAGGGCAGAAAACCCCACCTAATATCCAAAACCAAGGCTCTGCCAGCTATGATCTTTCTGGTGAATCACTTTAATATAAGAATGAAAAAAACAAATCCCAACCCAGCTGCACAAATCGCTCCCTAAAGATCAAAAACAGTGCCCCCACAACCAGCCAGTAGTGACAGCTTCTACCTCCTCGGGGGAATGCAAACGAACATCATGAAAAAAAAACACAATCCAGATTTTCATATAAAAAATGAGAATAAGTGCTTTTACGCTTAGCAGGAGTTTGAATGCTGTTTGCATTTAAAGTTGCCACTTGAAAGTAAAAGGGAACCATGAATTAAGTTAGGGATAATTCACTTTGCTTTGCTAGATGCCCTCGTAATCCTACCACTTTTATTATCTGGAGGCTTAGGGCCTACCTGCCCTTCAGCAGGTTCCTGAGGTTCAGGCCGTGGTGGGGGTGGAGAAAGCTGAGGCACATCTGAGATCACCTCTGGATCCTCCACCAAAACTGCAAAAGTATTAGGATCAGCTATAAAAATGTTTGGAGTAGGTATAGTTGATTTTTCACCCATCTTTCCTTTCCCTTTAACAGACTTGCCCTTCTTCAAACCAACCATTATAAAACTATATTTCAAGGGGTCCAAACCAGCCACTGAGGAATCAAGGCTAAGATCCCCCCCGTTCCCATCTCCGCTACCTCATTAGCCCCAACTACTGGTAACTCTACAATATCAGGAATCAGAATAGAGTTTTTAAGCAAACTCGACTCAGCCAAGGGGGGAACAGCCACAAGGGTACTGGGATCCAACCTACCCCCAGCAGGAAGGCCAAGTTGAACCGCCTCCCGAATATAACAATCCTGCACCCCAAAATCAGCATTCAGCTATGTTTTTAGCAGCCAAAGGGCAAAGTTCAAACGTATGACTCACCATATCACAAAGATGACATTTAGAGGTTTGGAAACAGTGAGCACTGGGATGACCAGACTCCCCACAATAAAAACATCTAAGTACATCACATGAATTATTTATCTGAGTCTGAGACCCACACTTGAAGCAAACTCTGGGCTGACCTGGGTAAAAAAGGAACCCTTTATCCCTCCCTAAAAAAAATCAATTAGGAAGATGCACTAAATCAGAATCAGTAGAATGAAGTTTAACTAGAAATTTCCACCCCCCATTCCAAAATCCCTCAGCATCCAGGATAGGAACAGGATTCCCCTGGACATCACATCTCTTAGATAACCAATTTATAATATCTACAACATTAACCCCTTCATTTCAAAATGTGATTGTAATGACCCTAAAAGCCTGTTTTGAAAGAGGCAGTACAATAAAGTCAGTCCATAAAGGATTCGTTTTCAAAGTCAAATATCGGCTCCAGAACAGTTCCAATAGAGCAGGAGTACAGAAACTGACATCAAAAATAAACTCCCCAGGAACATATATCAAGGCATAGACTTCAGAAGGGGAAAAACCCATACTCTGTTTTAATAATGTCTTCCCAACATAAAATCTGTTTGGGGGGTTATCCCTGGGACCAACATATCTCAAACGAATAGCATTTCACCTCTTGGCCAACTCTAGAGGTTGCCTAAAATGACTGGCATAAGAAGGTTTATCCACAGGTTCTGAAGCTGGCCCCTGTATGACAGAGGATGTAGCCACAGTGTTGGCTACCTTCTCTGATAGATTCCCCAAGGGAATGCTAGAGTCAGTAGTAGTCTGAGGATGTGGGGAAGCTGAAAGTTCAGGACCCAAAACAACAGTAGGGAGATCTAGCATAACCAGTGCACTTATCTGGACGGTCTCCACGGGAGCCAAAGAACCTCCGTCCGGTTTCCATGCCATACCCAAAATCAGTATCCAGCCTGCCCCACGCAGCACCCGCTCAGGAGACGACGACTCCTCCATGAGATCTCCCTAATTCTGAGAGGCTGATTTTTTACTTGCAAAAGACCTTTCAACAACCGTGTACAGCTTACTGGGCCCCGCAGCCTCTGCAGCACTCGGCGAACCTTTCGATCTCTTCCATTTCCTGTCATCCTCTGCTGCAAGATTCTGATGTTCCTGCACCAACAGCTCACTGACTCGAAGTAGTTCCTCTTCCAAGCATCGTTGTTTCTCTGCTAAACTGAAACTCGGTACAACAGTAGAATCTGAAGGACCGCTTAAACTGGTGTTGCACTGGCCACTTCGTAGGTGCATCCCAGCCGCTACTACAGTGGATCCAGTCTGGGTGGCTTCAGTAGGTATGTCAAGGCTCTGGGCTATCGCAGCCCCATTCACAGCTCCTTCCTCCTCCATAGCAGGGAATTGAGTGACTGCCTCCTATTGCAACAGGGTCCACCTACTGGCAAACAATAAGGGAATTTCCCCGGTGTCCTGGCCAAATTTCCCCCCCATTCACTAAAATACAACCAACAGCTTAATCTGGTTCTGTATGTCAGTTTACATCTGTATCTTCCCCTCTCCTCTGGGACAAGGCCGAAAATAGGCAGAATTGCCTATTCCTCTTTTCCTGGTCAACAAAAGCGAAATAAATTAACTAACTAACTAACTAACTAACTAAACAGTAAGAGCGGAAAATGCTACATCCAGATAGGGAAGCAGCCAGTATCAGAATTTGTAAGGGGGGAAAATAGACTTCACAGAGATAGGGAGGTAACCTGTGCCAACAGGTAAAAACAAATAAGCCAGAACAAGGCTGCATCACAATGCAAAATTACAGATTGAATTAGCTAGATATTCACACACAAACAACAATTACACAGGGCTAACAGCAGGGTTTACATTAAGCATATTGAGTGGAAATTGATGATACACTGGTAGTGATGTAAAATAAATACACTTTCATGCTGAGACACCTGAAACTGATCTCTGGGGCCAGAGATTGGTTTTTGATGTCTCAGTGTGAAAAATATGTCAGATTTTGCCAAAAATTTATTTCTCTTTACAGTGACATCACCAATCACCCACCAACATTATTTGTACTATCCTGTATCAGTGATTGCTCTCTTCTTGCTGTTTCTAATGTAAATCAGGTCCTGGCTTTACTGCTCTGACCTTCTTAGTTCCTTCGGACAACTCTTAAATAAAAAGTATCATGTCTTCGGGTAGCCCACCAGGTTCGCTCTGACATACCTTATGTTAATCAGATCACACCTCCAGGTGGTCCTCCAGGGCCTTTCTGAAATACTTGATGTTTATCATGTTATGTCTTCAGGTGAACCTCCTGGCCCTCTCTGACATGCCTGCTGTTAATCAGATCATGCCTTCGGGTGGCTGTCCCATCCCTCTCTGACATACTGTACCTAATATTAAGGATGTTCCTGGGTGTTTCAGCAACCTCATGTGAAATTCATGATTTTTTTACCCAGTACATAATGGTCATTTAAACACTTAAAAATCCACAACAAAAAAAACATGGTTTGCCATGCTTTTTTTAAGTTACATAGTAAGAATTAATCCCGTTTTATGGGAAAAAAAATCTGTAAGGTGTCAGATTATTTTACATACAGTAGTTACTTATTTATTTTATTTGTTTTTGTTTATTGGGTAGGGTGTGCTAGCCATAACAATGACTATTTTCAAGCATGACCCGGGAGTTAACAGATACAATACAGTTGAAGTAACATTTGATCAACATAGCGAAACAAATACAGAACATTGAAATACAAATAAGATAAGATCATGGGCAGTAGTAGTACAAAGTTGTCCAAAAGCAAACATGGTACAAATTACATGAGCAATAAGATGGAGTAAATAATAGAGCAAGTGCAATAAAAACAATTAAATCAGTTAACAAGGTTGAGAAAAAATAGTATAATACACAAAACAAAATTACCCCCCAAAATATAGTTATACATAGAGTATAGAGTAAAATTCTGATATGAGTATCGAGTAAGAGTGGAAGGATGGAGAAGTATAAACAGAAAGTCGAGGAATAGGGGGAAAGGAATAGGTAAAAACTAAGGGAGCAAGTAAAAGTAAAGAGGTGGGTAAAGTGCATGCCTTAGGTGAGAAGGTGTATGGATCATGGGAGAGATTATGTGCTAGGGTGGTTTGAAACGTGAGCAGGAACAGGAGTCAGCAAGATGGACAAGCAGCAATTTCTTGAAGGAGGCATGGGAAGGTGCTATCCTTATAGCAAGTGGGAGGGAATTCCAGTGATAAGGGGCATAGCAGGAGAAGGCACTAGCACCTTTCGTGGAGTGGTGCCGAGGAATATGCACAGGGGCATTAGCGGTCCAGTGAAGACCGCATTTAGATGGTTGGCCAAGGAATAAATCCACCAGGGGTTTAGGCGTATGGTTATGAGTGATTTTGTCTATGATCAAACCCAGTGCAAAGTCCCTAGATGCAGCCGCAGAAAGCCATCCAAGCTCTGAGTATAGCAGGCAGTGGTGTTTCAACCGATGTGATGAGGACGCATACCTACAGATATTATTGTAGGTGACATCTCACTTCCTGAGAATAGATTTACAAGCAGAGGCATGCACAACAACTCTATAGGTGAGTGATGGAAGGAGTATGCAATGGGCTATGGCAAGCTTCACTGAAGGTGTGAGCATAAAGCTAGAATGATAGGCCAAGCCTAGTTTTATGTTGGTTAACTTGCAGGTTTGTTGACTGTGGAGATCAAAAGAAAGAGTAGGGTCAAGTGTGAGACCAAGGTATTTGAGGGTACCATTTCAACAGAGGAGCCATTTAGGGTATTTACACAGAAGGTGGGTTGATAGAGATTGAGCTTGGCAGTAGTACCAAATAGCATGGCTTGAGTCTTAGATACATTCAGCAGCAGTCTGTGGCTATATAGCCATTGCTGAATTCTTTGAAAGTCAAGTGAAAGTTTTTCATTTATTTCTGTAATGTTTTTGGCACTGGCATAAGGGACAATATCATCTACGTATAGTATTGAGGCAGTCAGGGGAAGGTTAGAGATAATATCGTTAATGAAATTAGGGGAAAGCAGAGTCCCAAGGATAGAGCCTTGAGGCACACCTATGTTTACAGTCACTGAATCAGACAAGGTGTAGTTGAATTTAAGTTGCTGGATGTGATCTGACATGCAGCTGCCAAACCAGACATTCAGTGGGAAACCTAGGGATCTAAGTGTGCCCAGGAGGATAGGGTGGTCGACTAGGGCGAATGCTTTTGTCATATCTATAAAAATGGCCCCTGTTAGGAGACCAGAGTCCATGGCAGATAGGGTATCGGAAGTAAACTTAAGTAATGCAGTGGTAGTGCTGTGAACCTTGCGGAAACCATGTTGAGCATTCGAAAAGAGGTCATGTGTCTGGAGAAAGACAATCATTTGGGTGGCAACAAGCTTTTCAAGGAATTTGCTGAGGACAGACAATATGGCAGTTGGTCTGTAGTTGAAGGGGTTTTTGTGGTTTCCTTTTTTGAAGACAGGGGTAATCTTGGCCATCTTCCAGAGAGCGGGAACATAGCTATGGCACAGGGAGAGGGTAAAGATCCTAGCTAAAGATGAGGCTATATGAGGGGCAGCAAGTTTTAACAGCTTGAGTTCGATACTGTCAGAGCCTGCAGCAGAATGGTCTGAAATGTTACCGAGCAATCTCAGCACATCCAGATGGGTAACAGACTTGAAATGAAATTTGGACCCCGAGTCATTCAGTTGAGTATGGAGGTTAGTTGAAGCTGGGAAGGATGATGTATAGTTTGTAAGATCTGAGAACTGTGTGTTGAAAAAGTTAGTGATAGTAGAAGGATTTCTACAGAGGACACCATTAATAGTCATATTGTTTGGGGTGAGGGTCAGATTTGAACCTAGGAGGCACTTCATGTGGCACCAGAATTTTTTGGGGTCACCATACGATTTAGTTAAGAGATTTTTACAGTAGGTGCTCTTGGCATGTTTAATATCCTTCTTGCAGGAATTTCTGAGTATCCTATAGGAATTGAAGTCAGCAGGCAGTCCTGTCTCTTTATAATGACACCAGGTTTTATCACGCAGGCGTAGTTTAAAGAGCAGGTTGGACTTAAGCCAAGGCGTATGTTTATTTTTTACTCTATGGGTAATGAGGGGGCGGTGTTTGTTCTGAGCTTCTAAAAAGTGATCTAGGAATGGGTTCAATGCAGTTTGAGGGTCATCCGAGATAAACAGAGAAGACCAGTTGATGGAAGCAATATCCTGTAGGAGGGATTGGCGGTCAATGTGAGCATAACTGCGGAATGTGATGAACCGAGACTTTGGGGGGAGCTTGGTCTTACCCCAAATGCAGAAAGTGGGGGAATGATCTGTAATGGAATCTGCTAGTATGCCAGATGAGATAATATTTTCAGAGTGGTTAGTCATAACTCAGTCGAGCAGAGTTAAGGAATTTGAGTGATGGGCAGTTCTTGTGGGATTAGTGATAACTTGGTGTAAGTTAAAACTGTGACTCTTAGAAAGTAGTGAGGGTTGGGAGTTACCCAGTCAGTTTATATTCAGATCCCCAAGCAAGAGAACCTCATTTCTCCCTGAGAGTAGAGTGGTTTGTTCCAGCAGTTCATTAAGACCTTTTAAACTGCTGGAGGGAGTGTTGTAAGCACAGACTATATGAAGTTTTTTGGAACCCAGGAAGAGAAGAGCATGTAGTACTTCATTATGGGCTAGGGGAGAAGAGCAGATCTCAGTGAGGTTGAGGTGGTCTTTGAAATGGATAGCGGTACCACCACCTCTTTTTGGGGCAGGCCTGTCTGCTCTCAAGAGGTTGTAGGAAGTTAGTGGGCACCGGGAGTCATGAATGGAGGGCTTAAGCCACGTTTCCGTGAGACATATGATATCTGGTTTATATAGGGTAATCCAGGATTCAAATTCTGTAAAATTGTGCTCCAGACCTCTAATGTTATGATGCACTACCATAAGACCCTTTGTATGTGAGAGATGACTGCTATCAACATAGGTTGGTCCAGGGTTCCAATGTACGTCACCAGAGAGCAGTAGGGCTATCAGAATGAGATACCAGAGTTCATGGCGTAAAAAGGGGCGAATGGCACACAAGTTGAAGGGGGGGAATTTTAGCATGTAGGTAACAATATGGGCCCATGTTCTGTACAACAAAAGGGGAGTAGGGTCCCAGTAGAGAGGGCATAAGAGGAGCAGGTTGGAGAATTGGTAGTCAAGGGGCAAGTGATGATGGTGTGCCGAGTGGGCAATGGGAGCATTTGGGAAGGATAGGTGGAGCAGAGCGATGGAGGACACAAGAAAGAACAGTGAGATTGAGAGATGCATGGCTGAAAGACATGGCAGAAAGCAAGTACAGTGGGTGTGAGTCAGTGGTATGAAAAAGAGAGAGGAGAGAGAGAGAGAGAGAGAGAGAGCTAGGGGAAGATAGAGAGAGAGAGAATCAGGAATACCAGAAAAATATATAAGACAGCTAGGAGAGGAGTGAGGTATAATATGACTGGGGAATGAGAAGAGGAGTGTAGAGTACAGGTGGCCAATGGGAGCGGGAGATGTACAGAAGGGGAGGGACAATTGAGTATTTAATGAAGGCCTGGGAGGGAGAAAATTTAGCCTACTTTGGCGGCCCTCAGGGAATCAACTTAGGTTCTAAAACAGCTGAAAAATCTACGTAGTGTCTATGCAAAAATATGCACCAATCGGGACAGGCTACGGCGCACAGCAGACCAATCAGGATACGCTCGCCAAGCACCGCACCACTCAGAGGCCTGGTAGTCATAATAGGCAGTGAGCAGCAGTTCCTGCTGATGGGATCCGGGGCAGAGGACTGCGAGGGTAGTCAGAGGAAGAGCAGTGAGTTGGGCAGTGGCAACCAGAGGCAGCAAGCGTATCCGCCCAGCTTCTGTGAGGCGCCGCTTCTGGCGCTATCCCCTGGGGAGGAGAGTGGAGAAAACAGAGTAGTTATAGTGGAGCAGTGGGGGGGGGGGGTGGCAGCACCACTCCGACAGTGGGGGTGGGGAGTAGGCTCTTTGCAGGACAAAAGGATAGAAAGGGGTAGGGGAGGAGGTGAGAAGTTAAAGAAAATGAGGTAGGTGGAGCCAAGGAGGTGAGGGAGTTTGCAGAGGTAGGGATAGAGTTACAGTCAAAGTTATTGAGAGGAAGGGAAAATTAGAGACAGGACAAAGGAATGGTATGAGAAGTCAGGGAAACAGGAGAAACTTACAGGATTTAGAAAATATACAGCTCCAGCAAACCAAGGTCCAGGACTTCTGGTGACGTCATGCCCATGGAAGCAACTTGAGCTTTAAGCTCCGACTCCTCCAAGACTATCAAAACCTAAAACTATACAATTTGAAACAAAAATTGGGGCATACCTTCAAAACATCAGTGCAAAGATGCCTAGAAAGAAACCAGACCAGCCAAAATCCCCGTTGGAGCCAGCGGATCACAATGGATGGGGCACTGATATTGACATCTCCCAGATTTTGGGTTATGGTGGGCCCCCACAGCCAGACCTCTTAATGGCACCAAATTTTGCCAGACAAATGGATACAGTCCTGCAGGAGCTCCGGTACTTTCGAAAGGAGATCCGCTCTACTTTCGTGGCTCTCAGTACTGATATCGGGAAAATGGAGTGGTGGCTCGATTCCTTGGAGGAACAGGCAACGCAGACAGATGCTCGCGTGGACTGCACTGAGCGGGCCGTAGTACAGCTGCACCACACTATCCAGGTCATGCAAGATAGGATGGAGGATGTGGAGGCCCAGAACCACAGAAACAACCTCAGGGTTTCGGGCTTCCCAGAGGGTATATAAGGCAGTAACCCTGTTCAATTCCTGCAACAATTATTTTGCTCCAAGTTAGACCTACCTGACAGCTGCACATTGGAGATAGATCGTGCACACCGTGCCCTTGGCCCGCAGCCCGGCCCATGCAACTGCCCTCTCTCCATGGTACTCAGATTTTTGAGGTTCCAAGAGAGGGATCTAATTTTGCATAAGTCGTGGCAATGGGGGGACCTTATATTTCAGAACCACCGAATATAAGTCAACAACGACTACCCCCCCTTGATAGGTGCACGCCGTAGGGCTTATGCCCCCATCCTCAAGAAACTCTAAGAAGCCAAACTCAAGTTCAGGACTCTGTATCCATCTAAGCTAATGGTGCAATTTCCAGAGGGCCCGACAACATTCAAAAATGCTGAGGACGCCACCCAAGGTCTCTGCTCCCAAGGTCTCAAGGTCACGCTGGCCCAAAAGCAGCAGCCCAACACATCCCTCACAACAAAACTGGTGCAGAGGGCCTGGAAGAAGATGCCACTGAGAGAGGAATGTCAGAGAAAGGCCGTGTCGGTGATTCAGCAAATTGTGGCTGGCCTGAGGAAACAGACAGCAGATCCCTCACTGAGCGCATCGACACCTCAAGCCACCAAATGAAGAGACACTTTAGTGCACTTACTTCTCTTTCTCAGGTGAGCTGGTTGTTTCTCTCACCCCTTAACAATGCCCAGTAATTGCGGTTGTCTTGCTCCCCTTTCTTTCTCGAGCTCCTTCCTCCTGTACCTGCGCATGCCTGGATAGTATGCTTAGTGGCTAGGGAATACACACACTCCTGCCCTCCTTCACAGCCTTAGGCCTAGCTGACCCCTGCTGTTCAGGCCCCTCCAAGAGGGTGATGGGGCTGGTTTGCTTCTCTGCCTGCAGGATGCGCCACCTGGGTGTTGGGGGGTTGAGTTGAGTGGGTGCGGACTCCCACGGGGTGAGGGACTGGCTCCTAACCTAATCTCAGATGCTGTGACTATGAGGTCATGGACAGGTTGGTGGCACCAACCCTCATGCTGTACCTTCAGTGTCAAGCAAAAGGATTCTGGAGAAGCCACAACAAAGACTTTGACCTGTGGTCCTGGGGCAGTTGCCATGAGGATCCCCATGATCAAGGCATGACCTGAGTGAGCCCAGGTTGGGTGCCCAGCTCCCCAGCTTTAATTTTAACAAGTCCGGACACTCTGATCCTAATCGGGCCTAACTCTTTATGGTGCTGGGGGACGGGCCCCCTCAGTTACCTTCTGGCGCTTCATGCATTATGGCAACTCTAAAGTTCCCCCCAGGGTCTAGACGGCTCCTGTACCTGCTGGCACTGTCTCCTGGAGCTGGCAGGATGGGTCCTCCTTTGGGCACATGTGGATGGGTCAGGGATTCATTGCGGGCTTGCCATAATTGTCCGTATTTGAGTGGCCACTGTGCATTAGGCCGCCTATACAAATACAGCAAAAGAGTTTATTTTTTAAATCTGTTTACAACCTCAGCTTTAGAGGAGCCAAGGCATGACTACACTTCCCCCGTTACTTTATAGATGTTTATGTCTAGTGCCTTCCAGTATGGACAGGCCAAATTAGGTAAAGTCCAGAGACTAGGTGCCTCCCAGCACCAAGCCCCAGTGGAAGCCATCCCTAGTTCAGCAGGCAATGCCCAGCTAGCAAATGCCTACTCAAAAGTTGTCTACCATTTGTTTCTAATCTCCTTGTAGTTTACCTCCCCCCTAGGTTACTGGTTGGAGGGCCTGTGCCCTCACCCTTTAAAAAGCAGTCACACTTTTCCTCCTGTGGATCCACTTTGGGGTCCTGCGACAAGCATAGGTCCAAGGGATTTGATTTTTCAGCTCAGTAAGCCCTCCTTACATTTGTCATGGCATACAGATGGCTAGCAAACTCCTCAAACTCTACTCTGTGAATGTAAATGGTTTAAGCAGCCCTATAAAGCATTCCAGGATGATGTTGCTGCTGAAAAAGAGCCAGGCTGAGATTGTCTGTATTCAGGAGATACATCTGTCAGCTGATGAACACAAGAAGTTGATAGGCAGGGGATTCAGTCAGGTTTTTTCTTCTGCATTTGGGAGGGGGAGAAGGAGGGGGTTTGCCATCCTGATAGCCAGCCGCACCCCTTTCCAGGTCAGTAAGGAGTGGGTTGACCCAGAAGGCCACCTAGTTATCATACAGGGGCTGCTACAGGGACATGAGGTGACCCTAGCAAATACATACCTCCCCCCTGGTGCTAACACCCCAAAAAATGTGTCACCTCCTGAACAGGATAGTTGAGTTGACCCATGGGACACTGACCCTGGCAGGAGACTTTAATATTGCTCCTAGCTCCAGCTTAGACTCCACAAACACCTCCAGGGGAAAACAACCGGCACCCCACACATTTTTTAAACGCTTTGTTCAGGAGGTGGGCTGGCTGGACGTGTTGCGATCCCTCCATCCCGGGATAGAAAATATACATTTTACTCTGTAGCACATGGTACCTATACCTGTATTGATGATTGTTATACTCAGATGGAGTGCCTAGGGACAGTGGTAGATGCTTCAGTGGGAGACATTTCTCACTCTGACCACGCTCCCCTGGTAACCTCCTGGGACTTGGGGTTGGAGAGGTGTAACACCCTCTTGAGGTTTAACCCAATCCACCTCAAGAGTGAATCCTTTCGAGAATTCCTGAAGGACAAGATTGAGGAGATCCTGGAGGATAATGCTGACCCTGAGATCACCCCCCCCATCAGATGGAACACCCTGAAGGTGGTCCTTAGAGGCCACCTCATCAAGCACACAGCAACCCTTGCAAAGATTCAAAATGACAGATGCACACAGTTAGAACAGACCTGCCATTTTTTCCAGACTGCACAGCAACAGGGGGATCATACTGTTAGCACCCAGCTTAATCAAGTTAAGAGACACCTGGATGTTCTATGCACCCAGTAGACAGAGATAGTGCTGTCTTTCTTAAGACAGAGGTATGGAGAGATAGGCCCTCGGGCCTCCCGTCTGTTGGCCTACTGTCTCTGCAGACAATGCAAGCAATCAACCATAGCTGTCATCAAAGGCTGTACCACAGGGGTAATCCATACTAGGCTCAGCCACATTTCTCAGGCTTTTTGTGATTATTATAAAACCCTTTACACCCCTGAGAAGTCTGAGGACCCAATGGCAGTCAATGCCTTTTTGTCATCTCTACACCTCCCACATCTCAGTCAGGACCAACAAGAGGGTCTGATAACCCCCATTACACCAGAGGAGCTGGTAGCAGCAATTTCTAGATCTAAAACCATGAAGGCCACAGGCCCTGATGGCTGTGGGGTAGAGTTTTATAAACATGTTGTGCAAACAGTTAACCCGCTCCTTCTACAGGTCTGCAACGAAGTCATACAGGGGAGCTCTGACCCCCTCCCAGCTTATCATATGCAGTGGTCTCCCTCATTCCTAAACAGGGTAAGAACCCTCTATCATGTGGCTCTTACAGACTGATCTCGGTTCTAAATATGGACTATAAATTCTTTATGTCCATTCTAGCCCTTCGACTCAACACTGTCCTCCCCTCTGTGATTAGCCTAGATCAGACAACAGGGTTTGATCTTAACATTGTTTTACTAGCCCTAAACCTAGAGCAAATTGATCAGGGCCAGTGCAGCTAACCCTCTACTTGTCCGTCTTGACCAGTGCAGGTTTTTCATGGTTGTTAATGAAGTTGAAAAAGTCCCTACTTTAGCAGGCTGTACTCCTTTTGCCTATCTCCCTCAGTGTTCCAGGTGGCCTGCTATGATTAACAGCTCATTAAGAGCTGCAATTATCTGGCAGTTCAAGGGAGTCATTATCACTCAATTGTTAGGACATTCAGCTAATGTGCATGCTGTGATCAAGGGTAGAGTGGTGAAGTCACCAGCTTCCAGTTTGCTGAACTTGCCTTTGATTTGTCCCACAATATTAAAACCAGTGTACCTCATTTCCCAACCTTTTGAGTGTCTGTATCCAACACTACAGTAACGCAATGCTATGATGTATACATGGTCTGCCCAGCCAGGTGGTCTCTCAGCTATATACTTTCCCTTGACACCACTGCAGACTAGACTCTGAAGTGGCCATCCATAGACCCACAGCTGCCATTACTGACTGGTGTAGGGGTCCACAGCTCCTCTTAATGGCTCACACCAGTCAATGTCATCCATGCAGCCCCATCCTTATACCCACCCTTATACCACCCAGCATGTTATTTCATCCTAAAAACGATGCTTTGGAGTGTAACCCCCACCCAGGTATGCCGTTTCCATCTTGACAGCACTACTCAGTGGGCTGGGTTGGGGGAAATATGTCACTCAGCACATTGACTAGGTTTGGTTACTCTGCAACAGGGGCACCCAAGTAACTCCGGATAAAGGAAGCAATAACTGTAATGTCCAATACCAGAAGTGGGATTCTAAAGTGTGGCTTTTATTCAAATCCAGCAAAATAAACAAAGCATAGATAGACCCCCACGGGGCTACACTCCTGGTAATACAGATTTATGGAGATCAGAACACGTCCTCATTCACTTTAGCCCTCAGGCTCTGAAACACACTGGGCACACAGCCTGAACTTGTACGCTGCTCTGGGTTTTCTCTGGCTCGGCTCCATTACCAGCCCTTTGGACACTTTTCATATAGCATGGAAACATTTACTGGTGGCTCCCTAAACCACCTATGAGCACTTCTGCTCATCAATCCCACATCTGGGTACTTTCCTCAGGCACTGGCCAAGTACCTGAGAGAAAGCAACAGGTGTCCCAAAGCAAACCCGTAGAGGTGAGTTTGGTTACTACTGATGGGGGGGGTCTCCCACCTCTCGCTCCCATAATTCATACCCGGCCATTTCTCTGGACTGTAACACCTCATCCTTTAAAACACTTTGCTGTGTAGATTCTCTTTAAATGTATTCACATTCAATCTACTGTCTTTACATCCCATTTGTGCTGAACTTGAACAAACTTAATAAGTGGCTGTGTCCATTACTCGAGACCCCCCACAGAGTTAAGCAGTCCAACCCCCACATCTTTCAAACTGCACTTGGCTGTCTTTTCCTGACCCCACAGTAACAGTCACTTTAGTTTCTTCTTGTTTCAGGTGAAAACACATTGGCCCTTTAGCAGAGCGAACTCACCCTTTGGTTGCAGGTGCCTCACAGATGTTTTCTCTTCCAAGAAATCTCGTACAGAAGTACTGGTGCCTCAGCATAAACTTAACTCAGGCAGCTTCTTTTCTCCCTAGCCGAACCAGGGGTGTTGCCCCTGGAAACAGGCTGATTCTTTCTTCCCATCCCCACAGGAATGGGGCCCTGAACCAATGAAAGCGGTCTCCACCACTTCAATGTGCTCTTCTTGTGTTCCTCTTCAGGTGAGAACACACACCTATACCAAAAATAGCTCTTTGACAGAGCTTAGAGCTCTGACGGCCTGCCTACAGGAGAGCACCTCTACTACAGACTGCAACACCCTCTACTGAACCTACTTCAAATTCCCCAACGTTCTACTCTAACCTCCAACTGCAACATTGCAGTGTGGCTTATGCAGCTGCAACAGTTCTAAAATGATGTCATCCCTCAGTCTCAACTGAGACTGAGACCAGAGTGAGACAGTGTGAAATCCATTTAACTGGAGTTTCACAAGCTGCCTTCCCTGCCTACCACTAGGTCTTACTGGGATTCTGTAACCCTGGGTAACAGGGGGGTTACAGGAGCATGTATGGTACAAAGCAAAACTTTAGTAAAGCATATAATTTGAAAGGTTAAAATAGGTATTCCTGGTGTGCACAGATCATTCTATAAAGAAAGAGCGGTAGTACAGCATCATCCCTGTATACTGCTTCCCCTTTGAATGATGAAAGGACTCTGTTATGAAAAATATGTTGTTGTTAGAGCAGAGCATGTTAAAATCAATACTTTTGTGCCTGGTATATATAAACAGATAAGTCAAAGTTTCTTACATCCGAAGCCCCCTGTGTTTGTTTAACTCGTCCCAAAGAAATCCTAGAACTGCCTCTGGCTCACTTTGCAGTGTAAAAAACTCCCAGAAGTGCAGGTCTGGTTAATCACAGGTTGGGGGATGGGAGTGTCTTTCTCTGCCTGACTCTGTACATTGCCCTGCAGGTCAGGATGGGACTGTGGTGAGGGGCATGATGATGTCAGCTATTGTGTGTGCAGAGCTAGAGCTGCTTGACTGAACATTTGCTATTATGGTCTCCTCTGGTTTGGTGGGGAGGGGGGTGAAGAAAGAGGAAGCAAGGGGCACATGGGAAAAAACAGAGGGGGTACACACTGCATGTGATTGGACTGCAGTCTTTTTTTTTGCTGGGTCAGGAAGCAATGTGGCAGTAGGATAAATATGCAATAATCAGAATATTTCTTGACTCATATTTTTCTGTATAACCGATCAAAATTTATCATTATTATTGTAGGCTAGTGCAACCATCTGTGGGCTAGTGCAACTTTTAATCAACTTGTCTGGCTGGCTAGTGCACAAAAAAAGTGAAGGTTGACACCTGCCAGATAGGCTTTGTTAGTTCCAGATCCATAACTGACAATACCCGCAGAGCATGCCACCTGGTTCATGCAATGCAGACCCAAAACAACCCCTCTGTACTTCTCAGCCTAGATGCTGAGAAGGCTTTCAACAAGGTCTCATGGCCCTTTCTTTTCTCCACCATGCACAAGATGGGATTTCCCTCCCCATTCATCACTGCCATAAAAGCCCTATATGTCTCCCCTCAGGCCTGTGTCAAGGTTTCAGGCCACCACTCCAGCTACTTACCCCTCTTTAGGGGGACCCGACAGGGCTGCCCCCTGTCGCCTGGACTCTTAGCCATCTTTATCGAACCTTTGGCCCAGGAAATTAGAATGTCCTCCCAGGTTTCAGGAGTGCAGATGGAGGGTGTGGAACATCGTATAGCTTTATATGCTGACAACGTCCTCCTATTTCTCTCAACGCCATCACAATCAGTACCTGCAGTCTTTAAAATTCTTGCTACCTTTGGGTCATATTCGGGATATAAACTTAATACCGCCAAAACTGATGCCCTTGTTTTTCATTATACTCCTCCCCCATCCCTTAAGTAGACCTATCCGTTTCAGTGGGATCTTACCAAATTGAAATATCTGGGCATCTATTTGTCACATAATGTGCATAGAGCTATGCAAAATAATTATGATCCCTTTTACGCCCAACTCCAACAAGACCTGAGCAAATGGAAAGCCCTCCCATTCAATCTATACCAGAGGGTGGAGGTGATCTGGATGGTGGTTCTACCCCGGGCCCTCTATCTCTTTCAAAATGTACCCCTACACCTACCAACCAACTTATTCCGTATGTGGAAAAAGCCAATTCTGGAATTCATCTGGTCAGGAAAGCGCCCAAGAGTGAGGTTCTGTTCTCTCACTCCCCAAGAAACTAAGCGGTCTTACCCTCCCCAACCTAAAACTCTATAGCTGGGCCTCCCACCTCTCTTTCATAGCTACTCAATACATGAGGGCATCCCCTGCACTCTGGAGAGAGAGAGAGATAGATAGCAGAGGAGCTCTTTCCTTATGATGATCTGATCAAAGCCACCTTATACCAGACCATTCTTCACTCGGTCAGGGTCCCCTCTAACCCCTGGATCCAACACTAAATTAGAACCTGGAACATGATCTGCAAGCACCTCTCTTAATGCTACTCTGCCCAATTGCCCTGCTGGAAAACTTTCATCCTGCCCGATTCGATCATACCTTTCGAGATTGGGGTCACCTGAAACTCTCCTTTCTCCTGCAATTTTTGAGTGGCTCCAATTTTAAACCATTTCAGGAGATGCTCGGGTACCACCAGCTACATCAGATGGATTTCTTCAGGTATCTCCAATTGAGACTTTATTTCTACTCCCTCCCTGCTGCTGTCCTTTGTCCAGAGGGGTGCCTCCCTCTTATTAGCCTCCTCCAGGGGCTTCTCCTCTCCACTGGGCTGCCACATGCAATTTCTACCTTTTATAAGGCCCTCATAGACACATCAGGTGATAGCCCCAGGTTAATTCTTGATAAATGGAATGAGGAACTGGGGTTGAATATTACACCTCAACTATGGAACGCAAGCTGCCTTGCTATCTCTAAATTTAAATTCTCCCATAACTGGCATCTTTTCACCTGGCAACTCCACATCAGGTATTTCCACACACCAACCATTACCTCCCAGCTGGCTTTGCACAGTGCTGGTGCCAATGCAGATACCTTACAGCACACCATTCACATATTTTCTGGTTATTCCCTAAACTACAACCTTTTCTGACATCCCTGAACCTGTAGTTGGAGACCTTTTTTGGCCAGTTGGTCCCCCTCACTGGGGAATTCTTTATGCTGCATGTATTTCCTCCGGAATTCAGAGACTCCCACGTGTGTTACTCCCTAGGAGTGGTCCTCCTGGTGGCCAAGAAGGCCATAACAAGGCACTGGCTCACAGCCCAGGTTCCCACAGTCCCGGAATGGAGGGACATAGTCAACCTCATATATAAGGCTGAGAGGATCTCTTTTCTTTTGAATGATAGATTAGAGCTACGTCCTTTGCGATGGAACAGATGAATTATATACATCATGGCTAAAGATCCAAACTTCGTCCCCTAGAGCATTTGGTATCCCTCTGGGTATGGGTGGGAGGGCCTCACCAGTGAGGGAGGGTCTGGGTTCTCTGTATCATGTACCCCCAAGTGCGAAAGATTGAATTCCTCTGTATATAGGGTCCTCCCCTTCGTCCCCTTTACCTCTCCATAGCCTATTTTTAATCATTAAAATGGTTGCTGGCTCGAGCATGTATATAGTTATTTCTACTCTCCATGTCTGAGTCACATATAAACTATATCCATGTCTACATGATTAACTGTATTCAATGAATTGTTGACTGCTTGTACCCTGTTGGCCCCCCCCCAAAAAAAGTTAATAAAGATTATATTTACAAAAGAAAAAAATAACCAAGGCTCAGAGTTTTCTGCAGCAATTTTGGTCTTAATTGTGCAGCAAGTCCCCCTGTTGCGGCATTACTTTCCTATTTCTGCAGAAATTCAGCAGCAGTAGTTGGGGGCTTTGGTAGCAGTCAGGACCCTCCCCCCCCTCCAAGCACCCAGGTTGTAGGGAAAAATGTTAGTTTTTGGGCTGGGACCTACAAACCAGAGCAGGTTGTCAATTAACTCCTGAGTTCTCAGTGTTAGAAAGTAAGAAGTCCACCCCATCTGTCTCAGCCCCATCAGCCTCCCTACCTCAGTCTGAGAGTGCCCAGGGCCACCAAATTTGAATATGTAATATTTTTAGTGGTTACCAGACTGCACAGCAATCTTCATCCTTCTAGTTTTACCACTAGGTCAAAATGACCAGTTTTTCATTCCAGTAGTGCTTTGTGCGGCTATACTCAAAGTGCTTCTGGGACTAGAAACTGGAATGTGTGCCCGGCAGTAAAATTAGAAGAATGAGGATTGCTGCACAGTATGGGACCTGATAAAAATATTTCTACTTCAAATAAAGGGACTCAAGGAGGTTCTCAGGGTGGAGTAGGGAGGGTGGTGGGGCTGAGCTGTATGGGGAGGTGTTACCTGTTTTGATTTTTAAGGTAACACCCTAGCAGACAAACTAATGGGCAGGCACTGTTCTAAAACGTATTTCAGAGTTTTGTTTTTAAATTCTACAGAATTCCAAAAAGCATTCTGCAGAATTTAATGTAAACCACAGCAAAGTTTTTCAGGGTTTATAGTATTCATGGAATAACCACAGTTTATATGAGTCATGGAATAATTTTCCTTGGTCAGAGTCAATGTAAACTGCAGATTTGTTTTACTTACAGTTTATATTGACTCATTTTACTTTATCTTTTAATTTATTGCGCTTTATGTCCTCATCTGCCAGCCACATTGGTCTGATCTACACATGCTCAGCCCCGCCACACACCCGAGGTCTTACCTCAATCCAGAACATCCCCCAGTTTACCCTCCAGAGGCGGGGCTGCTGGGCGGACCCCTTCCACTGATGAAGACTGAATGGTAGAATGAGAAAAAGAACCCAGTCAATGGTGCGGGGTCTGCAATGTGGGGGCAGATGTCATGGTGCTGTGGCAAAACCTCCATTTTCCCATTTTCTCCCTGGGAGGTGTGTCATGCAGTGATGTTGGGGCAGCATGCTGAATATCTGACATGCCTCCTAAATGTTGTAAATCCCCGATGTCATACTCAGGCTGCCATGAGGGGTTACCCAAACACCGGTGACTTCCCCACCCTCCCCCCAGAGGAGGAGAGCAGTCCATAGGATGCTCGATCCTCCTCCTCCAGGATGGCCCTTCAATTTCCTAGGGTCATTCTCAAACCCAGGTCATTAGCGTCACAAGCAGTAGCGGTACTGCAGTGCCGGCGGGCAGGCTAAATACTAACTCTTCAGTATAGACTGCTGAATAATATTCTGCATATCATGTAAACTGTGGAATAACATTCCGCATTTCATGTAAACTATGGAATAATATTCTGCAGTTCATGTAAACCATGGAATAATTTTCAGCAGTTCATTTAAACTGTGTAATAATATTCCGTAGTTCATGTAAACCGCCTAATAATATTCTGCATTTTTTCCGCGGTTTACATTAAATTACGCGGCACTCTCTGTGGCCATGGAATTGTGGAAAAATCAGGGCCTTGCTTATAACATCATTGGTTTATGTTTCAAGATTGAGTGTGAAAGAAAAAGTGAAACAAGTACACAGTATTTGTCATAATGTTTGCTTCATTTTTTTACTCAAATTCAAAAATAAAGAATAAATTACCAATACTTTGACACCCTCTTGAACTAACTTTCCCAACAGTGTGGAACATAGCTTGTATGTTTTATGCATAAAACCATTTAAATCCCATGCCATTGTCATAAAACGCTTTTGACTGATGTAGAATATGGTTGCAAAGGTAGCAAGAGAAAGAAATACTGTGGTTTCCATGCTGTTTTTGGTTAAATTGCATCTGCTTTCAAAGTTGCAGTTTCAGAGCTGGCTGACTCAGGACAAAAGTAATTAAAAAGTAAAATCACAATAAAAAGTAAACTTGCCAGAAAGCTATTCAAACAATTCAAATTACATAACAAGAATCTTATAGAAAAGAAACATTGTAACCAAAGGCACACAGGACATATATGTAAAGTGTCTTGAATGAGTCCAGTGGCTGCAGCTGTAGGAACTAATTTCCTCACTGCTATCCTGTTTACTGTATATTCTTAGCTGAACATGGTATAATAGAATAAATCATTTTTTTAATAATGCTTCCATATACATCCATAGATTTAAGAATATACTTGTACCAGTACACAGCCTTGAAAACTTTTTCAGGTGCAACAGAACAATGGGAATTTGAAACATCAGGGAGTGGGGTCCCTACTTCAGATGGCCCTCCCGTCCCTCTTCTGACAAGACCGATGTTATTCAGGTCATGCCTTCAGGGGGCTCTTCTAGCTCTTTCTGGCCCTCTCTGACATGTCTAATGTTCATCAGGTCAAACCTTCAGGCAGCCCTCCCAGCCTTGTCTGAGAAACCTGATGTTACTCATTTCATGCCTCCAGGTGACCTTCCTGGCCCTCTCTTGCATGCCAAATGCTAACCAGGTCACACCATCAGGTGTACATCTCAGCTCACTCTTACATGTCTAATGTTAATCAGGTTACACCTTCAGGTGACCCTCCTGAGCTTCTCTGATATACCTAATGTGCATCAGGCCACACTTTCAGGTGATCCTCCCATGCTTCTCTGACAAGCCTGATGTTAATTATTTCATGCCTTAAGGTAGCCCTCCTAGCCCTCTCTGACATGTCTCATGTTAATCAGGTCACACCAGTAGATGGCTGTCCTGGCTCACTATGATATGTCTAATGTTAGTCAGATTACAACTCAGGTGGCCCTCCTGGACTTCTCTGACATGCCTAATGGGCATTAGGTCATGCCTTCAGGTGGCCCTCCAAAGGCTTCTGTGACAAACCTGATGTTAATCATTTCATGTCTTCAGGTTGCCTTCGGACTCTCTCTGATGTACCTAATGTTAGTGAGGTCACACCATCAGGTGGCCCTCCTAGCCCACTCTGACATATATAATGTTAATCAGGTTATGCCTTCAGGTGGCCCTCCCGGCTTTCTCTGACATACCCATTATAAATCAGGTTATGCCCTAACTTCTTGTGGGCTGTCTTGCACAGTTCAAGTCACCAATTCATTTTTAGAAACCTTGATAACCATAGGGCTGACTAATACAAACAGGCCACTAGGCTGCATCTCTCTATTGATACAGATGGCAGTCAGTCCCTCACTATCACTCCTTCTAGTTCTTTATTCAAACCCTAAATAAACTTCCCTATTGTTTTCACCAATTTCAGATTAAAGACTAAACCCACTTTGGACAAACGTATCTTGTCTGGGCAAAGCAGGCCAGGGTGGTCCACAATTATTTTTAGATAAGAAATCATGATTATTTTATTGCATTTTTGTTGACCAGGAAGGCAGGCTAGGACATAGTTCCTGTTTCTGTCCTTGTTTAGGGTAGGGCAGTCTCATCATGGCCTGCGTGCTGTGGTTGCTCCAGTCCCAGGGATGGTCATCTACAGTGGGGGGGTGCGGGGGGTACAGCCTCCCACATGTGCTATCACTCCCTGCTGTCTGTTTTTTCCCTGACTTCTCTTGCCTTTTCGTGGATCACACTCTTGCCACTTCACCCATCTGCTGTTTGCCGTAGTGCTTGTCACCCTTATTGCTTTCACAGTTCTGCGTTCATCGTTTTGACACAGTACCACTTAATATGACCACACGAGCCCTGGCACTATCCCGTTTTAGGCACGCTGTCTCATTTGGACCACAGATCACGGCATGTTACAATGTTGTAAATCACGTGTTATACTTTTCAGAGTATGTTCATGACCTTATGCAAGCAGTTGAGGAAATAAATACTGTAATTTCAAATAAGGAGTTGCTTAGCATTCTGGAACCACCACCACTAAAGTTAACATCCACCTTTGAACATCCCAAGAAACCTATGGCTGTTAATAGTTATATGTCCGGATTTATGAAATAATTTGGATGATACAAATGAACTACTGCCTACCTATCAATTTGAAAACCAATGTCCATGATGACATCTCCTTGGTAAAGGACTCCATTTCATGCTCTTGTGTACTCTGCAAATGAGTAATCATAATTCCTTCATATGAATCTGGTTGTAGGGTACATGTTTACATGACTTATAAATATGAAATAAAGAAATTTTTGTATACTTCTCACAACATTATGCTTGTTGGCATACCACATGACAGTGATGCCTTGTCATATTTTCAGTAATGGCTAATTTCAAGAATGAATATTAGCATGTTATTGCTACAGCTGACACACAGTAGCATGACATGTTATCAACATGCAATACATGGTTTTATTTGAACTCCTTGTGAACATTTGTCTCCAACAGTATAGCTTATTAATCACATCACTGAGGTTTTCTATTGATTTTATTGCCAAAATCATGTTGTGACAACACCATTGTTAAAGAACTGTGCAGAACCTGTAAGTCAGTTGTCCCAGTAGATGCTTTTTTCATATATTTGATCCATTTCTGTTATTGCTCCCTCTTTACTGACCTCTTAGTAAACACAATGCATGTTTCTGATGTACACTCTGCTGGTAAGTGCCATTTTAGAACTGCATGATGCAGTTTGTCCCCTTTGGGCCACAGAGTTCCAGAGTAGAACATGAATGCATCGTGAAAACAGTGTAAGTTATTTAACAAGGACATAAAGTACATTATATAGTTTTAAAATGGTACTGCCCACCAGGGTGTAAAGCAGATACACCCAGTGAATTTATTAAAAGGCAAGGGTATGTGGAACAAAAAACAGAGTGTGAACGAATATTAGAAATGCAGTTTCTACAGAAAACATAGGCTTGCAATTCAAGGCAGTTCTCCTTTAAAACTGATGGCTATCGCAAACAGGTAAAATACATAACACCAATAGTATTTGTGTTTTATTACAAACAGTTAATTAAAAACATTTCATTGTATAAAAGTGTAATACAACATAAATACAAATGTTCTTATTTACTTCTTGGAACCACAAATCAACATGGTGGAGATACAGTATGTGTTTATGTACACTTACACCATTATATACAGACTAACATGCACTGAAAAGCAATGAAGACAGTATTAGTATTACACATATTTTGGAATAACATATTGAAAATGTTACACAACAAAATATTTAAAGAGCTAATTACATGTGCAGATCCACCATCTCTCGCATGGATAATGCCTAAAGAAAAACTACACACTAAGAACGTTTGGTTTGACAGTTATCTCAAACCCATCTGGAGGTGGAGCCAGTACATTTTCATCAACCTGAAATATGAGCTAGCTCCGGACACAGATGAAGCCCCCTACGTGAAACAAAACTTCATGGCTATGTTAGCACACATACTGTACTATGTAAGCAATAACCCACAACCATATGTGTGGTTATTGGGGATTAATCAACACCCTGGGTGCATTGTGAGGCATGAGGCCGCAAACCGAGTGTCCTCACAGCACTTGGGGTGTTGATTAACCCCAATAACCGCACACCCTGGAGTGGGTCATTGCTCTTATCACATGGGGTGTCACCAGACCTTCAAAAAATGTGAAAAAAGCATGATTAATTGATGAAAATAGAGGAACTTTTTTATGTGTTCTGTCACAAAAAGAAGTACTGCTGTGCAGGCACTGACAAACTGAGCAGAATATGCACTGCTCACACTTGTGAACTTAGCTCAATATGCACTTGTGATCCTGTAAGGTACCATGCTGTTTTGCACACTACATGCATAACAATATTACATGTGAAATTATTGATTGACTTGCAGACTCGTACTCCCTGATGGCACAGTGAGTGCTTATAAGCTGTAGCCTAATGCTTTCTGAAAGTCATGAAAAGTTGCATCAAATATTACCATACGGAGCTGGATACGATCAATCAAATTAAGACATTTTGCATATTCAGATCTCAGTCTTGACATTTGCACTCGATCACTTACTTTACCTCCACTTTTTTATTAATGATGCTGGCTGTCTCTCCATGCTGCGTGTGTGTCTCTCTCTCTGTCTCTCTCTGTCTTTCCTTGTCGCACACAGTGTTGGCTCCTGCTGCGTTGCTCCATGTCTGTCCCACTGCAGCTGGGGGGGGGGCATTGTGGGTGCTAGGGGACAAATGACAGTGCATCGTTGAGGATTGGGGGAGGTGCCCATGCCAGACTGTGGGTTCAGGAGAGCAAACGGGACAGGGGTCTCTTCAGCGTGGCTTGGAGTGGTCTTTGTGCCATTTGTAAAACTAATCATTTCTTTAAAAAACAATCTGTCACTAACTTTGTGTGTTCAAATCACAGGGAACCAGCAAGGAACTTCCAACACAGTTGCAGGGCAGCAGTACATGCTAGCTTACTCAGCAGGTTGGAAGTTCAGAACACTGCGAGGATGGCTGCAGCAAGGACACTCCACAGACACCCAACATTGCCATTCATTGCTTTTATCCCTGTTACTTCTGCAGTACTTGTCTTTCGCTCTCTCTCTCTCTCTCTCTCTCTCGATCTGGATCGATGAACCACACTGTAGTGACAAGGAGAGATCTGCCACTGTCATCTAACAGGGACACAGGCACCAACCCTTCTGTTTTCAATTAAGGGAGGTGTCACCATCAGGAGTGGGGATGACCGACTACTGTAGGAACTGGGGGAAGGGGGTTCACTCATACTGCAGGACAGCCTGATGAAAGACAGGGCACCCAACAGCATTGCAAGACACTGCTCTCTCTCTCTCTGCTCTGCACACTTGAGGAGATAATACAGAGAGGAGCTGAGGGCAGGGGACACATGGACTTGCAATTTCTGCAGAGACCATCATTTTCTGTGCAGCCCGTGAACAGACACAGCGACATACTCACTCCACCTTGCCACACAGTCCTGGTGTCTCTCTCTATCTCTCTACACTGTGTGTGGATCTTGGATCGTGCTGTGCTGTCTGTCACGCTCTCTCACCTGGGGGACTCGGACTCCTCTGCGGGTGGTGAGACACAAACTGGGGCTTACTGTGGTCATTGGCAATAACCATTAAGGAAGGGCAACATGACACTTTCCACTCAGTTAGACACAGAGAGAGATACACCGCAGAACACAGCACCATGCCTATCACAATCTGAGTCAGACAACATACTGCCACAACTATAATGTGCTGCCTGCCACTGCACAGTACTAAATGGCAAGGTGACACTTGCCACTAAGAGGTCTGTGGGCTGGGTGGGCAGGCAACAAGTAGCACTCATCACCAGAGAGAGAGAGAGATATGCAGGACCATTAAACACTGTGCTGCAATACTTAGGGCTTCGGGTCTCACTCGCTTAGCGAGAATACTGATGTCTGCCACTCAGACTGGGCTGTCTGGCACAATAATGAAATCTAGTCTGCTCACTGATCCCTCAGGGCCTCCGCTTCACCACTTGCAATGCGTATATCGTGGATTAATCAACGGTCACCTGATGTCTCTGTACCAATCAGGTATCTGTCTTTCTCTCTACCCCATGTTTTAGTGTAAGTTATACCTCACAAATAAACAACAGTAGAACAGAGCTTGTTGAGAGCGCAGTTTCCTCGTAGGCATTGCTGTGTGTTCTTGCTGTGACTGCAGCACTGTTGAGTGACATGGTGTGCTGCTGCATTGTGCTCTACTAAGTCATAGTATGGAGGTGCCTGCCTGAGGACGTACATGTGTTATATTTTGAAGTGTTTTTCATATATCTGTTACTTATTCATTTAAAATACAGTTCTGGTGATTCACTTTTAGCGGTAATGACAGCTGATCAGTAACTGCAGCAGCAAAGTAACCAACAAACCAAAACTGGATGGTGCTAGGTATTAAAATGGCTACGGAGCTCACAGCCAAAATTGATAGAAATCATGAGCAGCGATGACATGCAAATGAAATTAGGTTCCTTTGTAGGAAATTGCACATAATAGGTCATGGTAGGGGGTTGGCTTACGATTATAAAACCCATCTACACGTGTAAGTGCCTACAAAGTAAACTAGTTTAATTTACAGATCATCACTACTACATATTTCTATCAGTAGCCATTGTTAGCCCTGCAGTCACTTCCATATTTGTTATCATCCCAATGCTGTTTGCAAAGATGAACCCACTGTAGATGCTGAGTGGATTCCACTGCTGCAGAAGTGAAAACTCTGGTAACTTACATTTCTAATTAGTTGCCGTATATAAAACAATATGCAACAATTATTCTGGCAGCCAACTTACTTCAAACAAGTTTCCTATCCAGAGGGCATAATGGTGTCAGATTCTCTAAAAACAGCTACTGAATTGGTGTTTTAACATACGTTACAATTTTGCAACACACAGTCAAAATACATTTACTACAGTTCTGGATATTGAAAGCCACAGTATTCAGGTGAGGGGAGTTCTTGAAGAATTCAATTCACTGTAGGCAGTATAGCAGTGGTTTAAGGCTCTGAGCTGCAAACCTGGAGAACTGGGTTTGAATCCCAGAGCCCCCACTTGCATACTGTGTGACCCTGTGCAAGTCACTTAACTTCCTGGGACAGACATAAGGCAATTTTTGTGGGGGTAGGAAGAAATAGGCTATTGGTTAAATAGGATCTGCAGCTTATCCTCTAGGTAGGGAAATGGGCAGACTAGGTGGGCCAAGAAGTCCTTATCTGCCGTCAAAGTCTATGTTTCTATGTTTTCTTGTGCTCCTTGGTTGCACCTGGAAACAAGCTTCAGCTTAGTGTGCCTCTCCTGGTTAAACAATTCCCCATCCCTTCCCTTCCCTTACCTTCCACTGCACAGGAAGGAACTGGCACACAAACATGTCTATCACCAGCGCCAACAGACAAACTGGCAATAGCCAGTGAATTGATACTGTCTGAAGAAAGAAAGAGAAAAATACACATTAGGATTCAACATACAAACAAAGGCAACATGATAAAAGATGTATCAGATATGTCAATATTCAAGTGAATGATGTGGAGTACATTATTATGGATCGATGGAGCATTCACAGACAATCATAGCTCTTCTTTCATCTGCATGTGAGGCACTCTTACTCTGTGAAGAATGTCTCAGGTGTAACTGCCCTAGAAATGGGCATATTCAGGCATGTTTTTATAAAAACTCCACCCAGAACACTCTTATAGTTTTCAGAGTGGTCTCACTTAATGCTTAGGGTATCAGAACCAATCACCTTCATTTTGCTGTTATCATACACTAAGTATACACATGAGGCCAGTCTTAAAAATATAAGAATGGTCTCAGCATATGAAAGAGCAACTGATGTCTCTAGAAAAGCTTAGAAAAAACATAATATTTGGACTCAGTTCAGCATTTATTTCCAATTAGTTCTGTATTTCTCATAACAATTAAGTCATGTACATGACAACAGGATCTTTGTTCTTTACAAGTTTATCAGCTACTATTGCTGAATTGACATCACAGTTATTTCCATGATAACCGACTGTGAAATCACAACATAGGATTATGGCTTCAAGTGAGGAATCAGCTGTACTGTATGTGCCAATTAACTCAGAAGGATAAAGATTCTGGGGCCTATTTTTAAAGCCTTCCCCCCTTAGATTGGTGCACTGTGCAACAAACCACTGCCTGCATCAAACTCGGGTGCGCCAGGGACCATGTGGCAGATTTTGGAAGGAGCGTGGTCCTGGTGCCAAAGTCCCCAAGTTTGCTGCAAGCCGACATGGGATGGGAATGTCGCAAGCTGCAGGATGGGGTGCGGCAGCAGTGGCCAGCGATAGCAACCTGCCAGCAGGTCACTCAGGTGGCTGGTGGGTTGCAGTGGATGGGACACAGCCGCACAGAGGTTAGGGCAGCTTGGGATGGGGGAGGGGGTGGCAACAATCCCTGCTGGAGCCAATATGTGACTGCCACCGCACAGTGCAGGTCCATGGGGGGGCAGATGCATGAGTACTACCACAGAGGAGGCCCCTGAGGTCCTATACCTGTAATAGATTGCCACTTGCCCCAGCAGTAATCTGGCAGGTGTTGGGGGCTGTGAGAGTGCCTTCACCAGGGAGGCACAGGGTTACCCCCCCCCCACACCCAGAGATGGCTCCAGCGGTGGCGCACAGGATGTTAGACCAGCTCCAGGCTGGTCTAACAGCAGAGGACTGTGTGCCCTTTGGGGAGGCTTCCAAAATCCCTGTACTTTGTTTTGCTTTTGTCCCAGCATTTCACCTCCTGATTGACATGTGTTCATGACATTATCTATGAGGTATATAAAAGTGACCTGCTCATTGTGAGACTTCAGCCTTTTGAAAAAGGGTTGTACTCTATAGCTGAATTGTGTCAAGGCATTTTTTAAAACTGTCACCTTAATAAAAATATTGGGCACTGTTATTCTGGAGAGCAAGCATCTTTTTTTTACTATGGGTGGTGAGTGCTAGATTAATGTTTGTATATTCTATGCATATCTTTGAGCACCCCAGTCTTAGTGCACTTTTTTATCTAGTCTACATAGTCATTATGTACATATATACAAAATGTCCACTAATATAATTAAACACTGCAGGAAAAATCCAAATTATTTCACACAACATCCAGAAGATGCCTTCAAACTACTAGCCACGCTTCATTTAAAAACAGAGTACTTTGCTGATATCACAATACCCTATTGATCCAATTTATTTAAAACCTTAGGACCGTAACAAGAAAAAGATCTTTCTGCTATTTCGATTTATGTACATTTTTCTCTAAGCCATAATAGTGAACCATTCCACAAAGATGTACTCTTGGTATTTGGAATCGGATTTTTTTGTAAACATTCTGGTACATTTGTTACAAATACTTTTTTGACAAAGCTCGCAACCTTTTGAAATATTCCATCTCGTGGGGTTTGCACTTGTGCTTGAACATATAAGTCACAGTGATGAGTATACTTAGAAATATTGGCAACAAATCTGCAGATATTTTTAAAGGTAACTATGTATTTTTTTTTCATCTTATGTTTTGTGCGGCTCGCTCCTCTTTCTGACCCCATTCTGGCCTCCCCCTTCCTGGCCCCTGGTGACTTGGGACTTACCTTCCACTGTCTCATTCTTGTGGTGGGTGCCCAGTCAGTGGTAGGAGCCTTTGAGGGGACAGCCATCATTCTGTCAGGGGAGATATTTTCTCTGTTTTCTTCCCCTTATGCCTGGGGCTCCAGACGCAGACATGCATGCATGTGGAGGCGTACATGTCCCCCGCTACCCCAGTAACAGCCCCTTCCTCCCTCTCAGCCTAGTGCCTGTCTCCTTCTCAGCCTGCACTGCTCCCTAACCTCTGTTATGAGGCAGCCAAGAGCCGAGGGAAACCCACATCCCTCCTTGGAGAGGAGAGCTGCCTCTCGGCAGCTTGATACAGCTCTGCACCCTCCCCCCGCACTCGCTCCTGAATGCGGGTCACTGGCATAGCATGAGGTAAGGCATCCAGCGCCTCAGCCCTCTGCGCCCCTAGCCAGCTGGTAACTCTGTATTTTGACATTGTACTTTCAGAAGCTTGTTATAACAAAACTGAATTATACTCCAATGCAGGGAGCAATATTTGTTTTTGCTTATTTTGCTATTGTAGTTTTAGCCTCAGTTGTCAGGTTATTCTGATTTCTGTAAAGAAAACCCAGCTTACTATTCACTTTTTTAGTTACATTAAGAACATGTTTTCTGAGGAGTCCTGGAACCATTTATTGGTGCAGTCACTAACTCCACAGTATTTTAACTTTTTTTTATCGATATTGCATGATCCACCAAATCAAAGGCCTTGGTCAGGTTGATGAAGATGGTCCCAATCATCATACCCATATCCACATTACTGTGGGAATCTTCCATTAACCTGACCAAGGCCATCATGGTACTATAACCATTGTTTAAAACCATACTGTTCTGCAGCTAGCAATTTATTTGTTTCCAAAAATTCTGACAACTGGTAACGTACAATCTTCTCCAAGATCTTGGATAATGTTGGCAAGACTGATAAGGGCACATAGTTTGTAATTTCAGGTTTATCTCCAGACTTGAACATTGTGGTCACTATTTTTTTTCTTTTAGTCTTTGGTAACTGGGTAAGGCCCACTAGGCACAAATGCCTGTTTTCAGGGGCGACCTGGGAACACTGGATGGTTAAGTGACTTGCTCAGAGTCACACAGTAAGCAAGTGGAGGTTGTGAGAATCAAACTCAAGTCTGGTCTGCTGGATGTATCAAGCTTATTCACACCTCATTCCTCTAACCTCTAGACTATACTGCCAGCCCTATTGCAGTCTTCCAATGTGTTGGAACCCTAATTTGGCATAAGGACATATTTATTATGAGGGTTACAGGTCTGGCCAAGTAATTTGCCCCTATTTTAACAATTTTGGATATATCCCATCAATTCCAGCTCCTTTCTTAGCATTAACATTTTTCCAAAGATTAATTACTTCTTTTTCAGTTTGGATTTTGAAACCAAATTTATAAGTCAGCCCAATGTCCTCTATACTGGATATTTGACATTCTTGTGAAACTTTATCTTATGTCTATCAACTAACATATTAGTGAAAAATTAATTTAGGTCTCTTGCATTGTCCTCTTCTTTTGAGAATTTTTTGTCCCCCACTTTTATGCTAGTAATGCTGTCTTGTCTTTGATTTTAGGAAGTCCTGAAAAGATTTCCAAAATAACCTTGGCTTTTTAATGCTCTCAGATTGCTATTTCTTGTAGTACTCCTGCTTTGCCTTTCTATAGTTTTTTTTTAACAATATTTCGTTGATGTCTATAATACATTCGTGATTCAACCTGGTTTCCTGATATTTTTGCCAACATTATCTTGCATTTTCATTTGTTTTAACAGTGTTGTGCCTGTCCACAGACTCATATACTTTCTCAATCTTCATTTTTCAGTAGTAGCATGCTTATTTATTATATTTCCTAATGTACTATTAAAATGTTGACAACATTGTCAACATCCAGTGTTTTATCTAATCCTGACCAATCAATATATTTTAGATCATTTAAGAAGTCACCCTCATCAAAATTCCGGAAAGATCTTCTTACCTGAATTGTTATTTTGCCACTTTCAACTTCTTTTTTTCTGTTTCCTAATAACATACACGAGGCGATGGTCAGATATACTGTCTGTGATTACACCAGCAGTTGTTATGTGATTGAACTTATTTGTAAGTATCCAATCAATCACTGATCCTTTTTTGTTTTATTTGGTCTAGTGACATCATTAACTAATTGAACTAAACTGCTACAGATGTTGTTTTTGTTCTCAAAAACTAACCAATCTAAATTAAAATCACCAAATGTTATGTGTTCTTTTTGTCCCTTATGAACCTCAATTAATTTATCCAGGATTGTCAAATTTTCTAAAGCATTGTTCAGTGCTAGATATACATATGAAACAAAAAGCTGGTTCCCTAACAATCTCCTAACATCATTTTTTTTGTAGGCTTTGTTTCTTCTCCTACCTCGGCAGACTCTCTCTGGTGGGGTTTCTCAGCTGGTGCTCTGCTGCCCACCTGAAGCCCTCAACACTTGCACTCTCCAGTTCAGGCCCTCACCCCCCCCAGTATCATCCCACCACATGATCCACCAGCTCTGAGACCCCCTGGGGTGGGGCCACCAGCTCCTCCAGTGCTCTATCTGTAGTCCAGTGTAGGGACTGGAGAGGAGGAGGGTGACTGGGAGCATGGTTTGGTAAGGCCCGGCACTGGGCATGGGACCCGGCACTGATCCCCACCATTGCCTACCTCCGAGGTAGGGTTTTCTTGTAATTTTATCCCCTCAAGATGTGGCATGCAATGGCATCCTGTATGGCTAATGCTGATGGAGCCTGCCAATGTCCCACCCCCTTTCTGCATCCCAACATCTGTGCCTGCCCCTGGTCTCCACCAGAGGCCACAACTGAACTGGGAGCCCCCATCAACCCACCCCAGGAGAGGAGAACAGTCCTCCGGATGCTCGATCTTCTCCCTCCCCTGCCAACCCCCAATGGCCCAGGTCCATTCCCAAACCTGGGTTGCTGGCATGGCATGAGGTATGGGGTCCAGCACCTCAACCCTCAGCGCCACCAGGCCTAACGTCATTTTAACTGTTATGAAATTAACAATACTGTTGTAGTTTCTAGTTTCTATTAGTTCACAATTGAAGTGATCCTTTACATATATTAAAACACTACCTCCTTTACCTTTCTTCCTAATTGCTCTAAAATATTGTACCCTTCCAAATATACACAATCATTTAAAACACGTTTTTTCAATGAGGATTCACTAAATCCTGCAATATCATAATTTTGTGCTTTATTTATTTGCCTTTATTAAGCGGGTGAGCACACTAGACAACAGGTGCCTATTTTTAGGTGCGACCTGGGAGATTACAAGGTACAATTACATTCATAAACAACAGACAATCATGAGTGGTGTTACATTTAAGTGCATCCGGCAACAAGGTCAAACAAGAGACAGTAGGTGATTATAAAGCTGACAACAGGTAGTATTACAGTATGGTATTATCGTTTTTAGTCTTTGATCAGCACACTAGGCATCAGGGCTGTTTAGCTTGAGGGTGGAACAGAGATTTGGGTATAGGGGGTCCAGAGCAAGACAACAATAAAAAGAACAGAAAAATTTGCACAACCACTGATTGGACAGTTTGTGGACTGCTCCTACTAGGAGCCTGTGAGCTCAAAGGAGTGGATAAGGTGCAGAGGCCCTAGTTAATCCATGTTTGCACCTCATCAAAGTGTGCTAAGATGCTTCTAACATTTAAGTGTCAAATTTTAGTCCTGTGCTTTTCTGTACTCCAGTTGCATTTCCAGGTCCAGGATTACTTTCAATATCACCACATACAAGCAAAAGAACAATCCAAAAATAACCTCCAATTTATTTTTAAAATTTTTAAGTACCTGTATCTTCCCCCTCCTCCCATGTTTTATTTAACATTAAGTACTGACTTATTAATATAGTTGTATCCCATTTGTCACTTAAAATGGTAGTCTCAATATCAAAAAACACTTTGGAGTCCAAGTGCATGTTTTCTTTCAAAATGTCTGTCTCCTTTTCAGGTACTACATCTCTTTCTGCTATCCTGCAGGGATTCCAGTCCTTTCAGCATTCCAGGGTGACAGTTATCCTGGTAAAGACCAAAAAAACTGCCAGACCATACAAGGTCTATAGTATATTTCTATGGGGATGCTATACTGGCAGGGTGTGCTGTCCTTCTGATGAGATGTTAAGCCAAGGTCCCACTGCCTTATCTGATGGTTGTTCAGGTGGACATTAAACAGCCCATGGTATTTCTTGAGAACAGCCTGGAGTCCTGGCCAAACTTCCCCATCACTAAAATGCCACCAACAGTTTAATCTGGTTTATTATATGTGGGTTTGCATCTGTATCCCTCCAAGGATGAGGCTGGAAATACACAGTATTTTCTAGTTCCCTTTTCCAGGTTAAGCAAAACTAACTAGTTTATGCTAAAAAAGATAAAGTACTTTCAGAGTGCTGCAAAAATGCAGAATCTGATAGACCCAAAAATATCACCATTACAAGTGGAACACAGAGAGTCAACTCCAATACCGTATGATCCTAGATTCCCTGAGGAGAGCAGGTGCTCAACGGATTAAAGGATTAAAAGTGGGGAAATCCACTGGGCTGGAAGACTATGCCCTTATTTGCAAATAGACTTGTCACAGGCTCTGGCAGCACTCCTGGCAGACCTTTTCAATTGCTCTCTATATATATGGGTGAGGTACCCAATGACTGGAGGATAGCTTATGTTATCCTCTGTGCAAGAGTAGGGATACAGGAGATCTAGGGAACTACAGGCCAGTAAGCCTAACTTCCATATGAGGGAAGCTCCTGAAGTTCATAATAAAAAAAACAGCTGGTTTACTTATGGAAGGCTGAGGGGCTTCAGGACCGTAAATAACATAGCTTTGTGAGGGGGCAGGCCCTGCCAGATAAACCTCATTGAATTATTTGATGGTATGTTGCAGGAACTGGACAAGGGCAAAGCACTGGATATCCTGTCCCTGGATTTCAATAAGGTCTTTGACTTTGTGCTACATTACAGGCTGGTTAAGAAACTGGGGGATCTGGGGGACCTGGGAGTAGGGGACAGGCTAACGCAATGGGTGGGCAATTGGCTTTGTGATAGGCCTAGAGGGTGGTACTAAGTGGAGCCAACTCAGAGTTTAAGATGGGGATGAACAGTGTACCTTAGGGATCAATCCTGTGTAGAGTACACTTCAATGTGTTCATATGTGACACTAGTAAGGGCATATAGGGCAGGATGTGTCTATTCATGGCTAACACCAAGATCTCTGATGGTGGGGACAGCGAGCAAGGTGCAAGGGAATTGAAAGAGGACCGTACAAAATTAGAGTAATGGTCTGGGATATGGCAGCTGAAATTCAATGCATAAAAAGTGCAAAGTTATGCACTTTGGGAGAAGGAACCCAAAAACTTACTACTGGATGGGTGAAGTATGCCTGGAGCAGACTACTGAATGGAGGAATCTGGGAGTCATAATCAGTGACAATCTTAAAACTTCTGTACACTGCCACAGAGAATACAGTAAGGTTAACTAGATGCTGGCATACAATAGGAGGGCCTTCTGGAGTATAAGGAAAGAAGGAATTCTGCTTCTGTACAGGTTGCTGGTTAGACTTCACCAGGAGTAATATATCCAGATGCAGCTTTGGAGCCTGCATCTAAAAAAGATTGGGAACCCCTGGAGTTAATTTAGAGGGGGGTGACCTGATTGGTCAAGGGCCAGCAAGGACATTCCTATTTAGAGAGGCTGGAGAATCAAAACTTATACTCACTGGAGACCAGATGGGAGAGGGTGGACATATCTGCAACCTTCAAGTATCTGAAGAGTATCAACAAGTGGACAGTCATGAGTTGTTTAAGCTTAAAAAAATGCAACATTAGAATGGGCCCCACAGTGCAACAGTAGAGCTATGACTTGCAGCATTGATGACCCAAGTTCGGTAGCAAACTCGGAACATCAGAGGGTTGGCGGGGGGGGGGGATGAGCATCCAAGGGACTGTTCTTCTCTGGGGAAGGAATGACCTGAAGCCCAGTAACATTCCAACCCTAGCAAAGACTAGGGGTAGGCACAGCAGGCTCCAGCACTGATGCTGGGATTGATGGATTGGCAGACATCTGCACATTGGTGGTGGAAGTGTGCCCTATGTGCATTAACATCATTGTATGTCTAATCCACTAGTGCTCTACAGCAATGAAAAGCCCTTTGTGAGCATGAAGCATGACGTCTGAGGAGTCCTGGAGTTCTGCCTGAGTGACAGCTGCCTGAGCTCATTGGGGGATTCATAAGTAGGTCTTGGTCTCTCCCCCTTGCCCATGGAGGAGCCCCACTGTGGGAGGCAAGCCACAGAACTCCCCATGTGGGCTGGGCAGTCAGATGCAGGGTGGGGGGAGAAGAGGGTCTTCTGACATGGCTGGATACATGCATACATCCCCACAGATCACAAAGCGATAAAAAGAGACATATCATGAGGGCACATTCTGAAGCTAATGGGAGGCAAATTTAGGAGTGATGTGAAGAAATATTTCTTCCTGGAGAAGGTAGTGGACAAATGGAATCATCTAAACTAGGAGCTCATTAATGTTCAAGCAACTGATGCTTTTAAACATGGATGGGACAGCATCATGGGGCTTGGGTTGGCATTAGCAGGGGATGTGGGGGGCAATGAAAAAGACGGTTGCTTAGGCAGATTATAGTCTGAACATAGACTGACATTTGAACGAAGCAGGGACTAGACAGGCTCGATGGACCTTGGGTCTTTTTCTGTCTGTAAAATTCTAGGTTTCTGTATTTTCCTCTTCTTTCTATCTGTTCTACAGCATTTCCAGGGGGTCCTTGTCAGATGTTCACAGCACTGTCCCCAAGTGCAGACCTGTTCCCCAAACTCTTTCAGGGTTCCTCACAGAGATACAGGAGTCTCGGCACCCATCTCCACATTCATAATCCTGTTCACCAGCAGCTTGCTGCATATAGCTGCAGGCCCCAGTCTTCCTCTTAAGAACCACAGACAGTCCAGGCCTTTCAAAATGTGATACCGATCAGTTCAAGCTGGACCCTCAGATCTATTGAGCTTTACATCCCCATGAGCTCACTGGCACAGGGCCCTGTGGAGAAACACTGTCACAGCTGAGGAGGAACTGGCTTGCTCACTCCACTCCTCTTCAGCACTCCATGCTTCTAAACTCTCTATAACCCAAGCTGCCCCTGTTGACTCAAAATATGCACTGTATCTTTCAGTGTAAGGGGTCAGGATCATAACTCATGAGTGCTGGAGCCATGAGAATGCCAAGAAAGTCCTCCTCCCTCACATGTGATGATAAACTTTGTATTTTGAATCAGGCCTTTTCATGTTTTACTGATATAGCATCAGTTTTATATTTATAACATTTGTTTTCATATTGTTTTTAATTTAGTGCACTTTTCTCCCTGTCTCCAAGCTGACCCACATCAATCCGTCACTCCACCCAGCTCCGTCACTGTCATCTCCTGGAATTACCTTGCACTTCTTGGTGGTCCTCCATGGATAACCCCCAATGGGTAGGGCCATGGAGGTTACCCCTTATCCTTGGATAGAAGTTAAGGTTCAATTGTGGGAACATGTTGGCAGCATGGGACCCAAGGTGGATGGCATTTCGCATAGTCAGAGTTTTTGTCTATTTTTCCCCTCCACCCATAAACATTGTGGAGGTGGTGCATCTTATGCAGAGTGCATCAGTGTGACAACATATCCATCCCTTACCAATGACTCCAGCCTGCGCCACCACTTGTGATCACCCAGGTGGTGGTACTGAGGTAGACACCAGGAACCTTCCCTCCCCCGAAGAAGTGAGCATCCACTGGAACACTCAATCATCCTCCCTTGGCTGGCCATCCAATCACCCAGGTTAATTTCTGAACCTGGGTCTCTGGTGTCTAGAGGTAGCACTACGGCTACACCAATGGGCTGGCCCTTATTTATTACTTTTAAATCAGAAGATTGTATGAAGATTTGACTGTTTCTGTTTCATGTCAACTGCTGGCTTCAGTGCTGCACATGGCTGTTGTGATGTCATCAATATTGCAAAAGCTGCCCTCTGTCTTGCCACTTTATTAAAGGGGGGGCATCACCTCAAGGACACGAAGTTACATTTATTTGTTAAAAAAAATCAAAAAGAGTAGTTGCACAGCAAGTCGGGAGTCACTTGCCATGCTGGCATTCCAGTTTCACACCCCAAGTCTGGGTCACCACTGCAGACTAGTGGAGGTGGATTGAGCATCCTTAGGCTTTCACCATCAGGTTATGAAACTCCGTACTGTTCTCAGATCACCCTGTCAAGGCACAGGAATTGTAGGTTAAGAGATATGGCCATTAATAGCATATAGTGCATAACATCAGGGGAGGCTTCATAGCATGCTCTTTGCACATCAGGGATGGCAGGGAAGGGGGCAAAAGATTTAAAGCAGATATGACAGACAGGATGTTGCAACCACACACCAGCATGCCATGTAGGGACATGGTGTTTTTTGACTGCACCCCTCCCTGCTCATGGCAAACTCATCCTAGTGGTTCAGTGCACATTTGGGAGTAGCACACCCAATCCCACTTGGCGATAAGGAGGGGAGGTACTGTAAGTCCCAACTGGCACCACTATGGAGCTCAACATGTCCACTCCAGATGGTCCAAGATGGGGAGTAAGTTATCATGGCTGGATCACTGTGGGAGTGGAAAATACAGTACAGAATATTTGGCTGGAACATAGGGTTGGAAGCAAAGGACACCTTGAAAGAGTGATTTGGGTGGTCATCACGTAAGGTAATCCACTAAACATTATCTTATCACTCAGTTGTAACAATGTGAACAGAACAAAAAAAGACAAACAGGGTACAGGAGACATTCCTCTTTTTACAGTTCAAATCCATACCTAAGTATCAGATGCAAGGGTTCTTGTCACTGTACTGTTCTGTTTCGTTCTGTACTAGAAACCTTATCTTTTTGTGTTGGCATGAACCCTTCATTGTTACCCTTATGCTCCTTCTACCTTACTACATCCTCCAGTTCTATATTCCATAATTCTCATATCACTTTCTCTCCCCATCCTCCACTGTAACATTGTATCTCCCCTTACTATTTCACTTTTGTATTATGTTCTGCATTATCAAAGTCTGTATTGGGTTCCATATCTTATAATATACCTGAATTTCATTTAATGCAATTTCTCTAGATTCAATCCAGAAAAAGGTTCTCTCATAGGAAATAGTCAGTTCAGTTCCTAGAAATGCATCTTCTTACATTTATCAAAGCCATTTTGACATTTTTTCAGTGGCCCGTGACAATTTCTTGTATGGAGTTAGTTCCCAGTAAGCACACTTCTGGCTCGGACATGATATTTATTCTGGATATGTTATTTAATGTGCTAAATACTTTATTCTATAGCGAGGTTATGTTCTTACATGTAGATATTGCATGTATAAATGTGCCTCTTTAATTCCCACATCTATTGCACACAGAGGAAATTATAACAGAGGGTGGTGGTGGGTGGGGAGCTCTCACACCCAAGGGCAGTGACGAGCGGTGTCCCACAGGGCTCGGTGTTGGGACCAATGTTGTTTGGGATATTCATTGCAGACATATCATGGGACATCAAGAGCAAGATCAGTCTGTTTGCTGATGATACCAAGGTTGGCGCGGTGGTGGATGACCTAGGGGATGGCAGGGGTTGCAGGATGATCTGGCAAAGCTTGAAACCTGGTCAGACACCTGGCAACTGGCTTTAATGCCAAAAGTGCAAGGTGATGCATTTGGGATGAAGAACCCAAGGAGGACTTACCAGCTAGGGAGTGCAGCTAGCCCAGACAGAGGAGGAGAAGCATCTGGGTGTGCTCATCACAGGGTCAATGAACAACTCGGCACAGTGTAGGAAGGCAGCTGCAAAGGCCAACAAAATGCTGGGTTGTATTGCAAGGGGATATCCTCGAGGAGGAAGGAGGTGATTCTGCCACTGTATAGGTCATTAGTTAGACCACACCTGGAGTACTGCGTGCAGTACTGGCATCCGTATCTGAAGAGGGACATTAAGTTACTGGAGGGAGTGCAGCGCAGGGCGACAAAGATGATCAAGGGTCTGGGGGACTTATCATACGAGAGGAGGTTGAAGGAGTTGAACATGTACTCACTGGAGGAGAGAGAGATGGGGGACATGATTGAAACCTTTAAATACATGAAAGGAATAAACAAGACAGGTACAGAGGGCTGTTCAAAGTAAGGGAGGGAGGGCCACCAGGGGCCATGATATGAGACTGGAGCGAGGAAGGTTCAGGAGGGGAGATGAGGAGACACTTTTTTACAGAGAGGGTGGTGGCTGGGTGGAATGCATTACCTGCAGAAGTGGTATGCAGTAGAACAGTGGACTGCTTCAAACGAGGATGGGACAGGACAAGGGGGAGGGTTAATGAAGGGGAAGGGTGGAAGGGAAGGGCAGCTGCAGAATAAGGGGTGCTAGCTGCACATTCGAGCAGACTTGATAGACCTCTAGGCCTTTATCTGCTGGCAAATTTCGTATGTTCGTATGTTTCATTGTGTTTAGTAAATAAGGTGTATAATAAATTCAGAGAAAAATATTGTATTGTAGTTTATTACATTTGTTGCTGGCTGATAACCCGCTGTAATTAAGTTAATCATGTTTGACCAGTTTTTGGTTGAAATTGTCCAACCTAGTTCCTCTTCCCAACTTTCTTTCAATTTTGTTAGGTTGGGTGGATCAAATTCTATTAATTTGCTAAATATTTTAGACAAGATTTTAGCCATGTTTTCTTTTTTGAACATCCATTCCTGAGCTGATGTTAATTTAGGTTTATTTAGGGTCATTCGTAATAGCTTAAAAGAAAGGAACTCAGTTGTAAGCATCTAAAGATATCGTTAGCTGGTATATTTTCTTTTAACTACTTGACATAAATAGATCATCCTCATATAAATCCCTTAATTAGATAATTCATCTGTCTGACCAGAATTTTATATTTTCTTTCTGATTCTAAGACGTATGGTGCAACTTATAATATTTTCTTTGTGATGGGTCCCCTTTCAGATTAAATTTAATTTTATCTTAATTCTCAGATTTTCCTTGGTTTTTTTTAAATGGTAAAACTGCCATGCTTTTATGGTTGCTTGAGTAAACAGATTTATAATTGTTGCTAATTCATATTTTTGCGTCATTGGTAAAGAGTAGTTGGCAAATTTTATTTTGTTTTGTTTGTATGGCTACAAGATGAAACCACCAAAGAGGATCTTCCTCGTAACAGTCTGTGGCCTAAGTTACTAGAGTTGCTTGGCAGTAGCACCAGAAATATGATAGTTTTAGACCAACAAGTGTATTTTTTACATTTAACCTGGCTATTTTTTTCCAGAGGTATTTTCTTATTACTGTAGATAAGTTATTGAATAATTTCTTTGTAACAGAAATTGTGATTTTTGTAGTATATATAAAAGTCTTGGTTGAACATTCATTTAAAGTCATGAGGCCTGATTCTAAGACGTATGGTGCAACTTGCTGGTGAATGCGAGTTGTGATATATGCCGCTATGCTGGGGACCCTGCGCCAGATTCCAGAACAGGCAGGATCCCCAGTGACTACAACCTGTAACTTGCTGCACCTCCAGCAATGCACCACAAGAAGGGCGCACCTACACCCAGTGCCGCAAGCCACATTACCACCCTCCGACAGGGTGCAGGATGCATGGCATGGCCCCCCTGCCCTGCTCCCCGACACCATGACAATTCCACACAAGGCTGGTGGGGGTGTGGGGCCACTGGAACTCCATGGTGTGTGTGGCATGCATGCCAATGGCAGCATGGTGGTGCACCGGGTCATGAACTGCCCTGTGGGGCAGTGCCCAGGGATGGGGGTGTGGGGGCACCAGCAGTCCATAGAGGGCTGCCCCGCCACTGGGGGATGAGTGGGGACCTCAGTGGGACAGTGTGGGGCTGGCTGCTGGGGCACCAGGCACAGAGGTGCACTCACCTTGTGGATGTAGCATACAGTTAGACCAGCTATTAGCTGGTCTAGCTGTACTTAGACCACTGTCTACTGTGGCCATCTTGGAATCACAATTTGCTGTTCTGTTGGTCACCCTCCTGGAATCAGGCTGTAACTGCTGCCTAAAACCCCCTTGTACCATGTCACAGGGGGTTTCTGGCTTAGCCAGTGGCATAGCTCACCTTTGGTGCAACCAGCCTGCGTCATGACACAGGCCACCTTCTTTAATAGCAGACAGCATAACGCATGTTGCAAGGTGCGACTTGTGCCATTGCATTTTGTGCAAGTCACCTTGTGCCATGCATAACCCATTCTGGAATCGAGCCCATGTACTCTTCCAGTCAAGGTTATTGGCAGATCAATCCATTTATTGAAATTTTTTTTACAAATTTTCTTTATTAGTGGTGTTAAGTTAATGTCTGTAAGAGAAGATTTGGTCTGAGTGAGATTAATTTGTAGATACTTCAGTTTGTCTGGTGATTTCATTGGCAGGATACTGGTAAATACCGGGGCTAAGCTTGATTTGAGGTGGAAAGTTCTGAATTGGGCCTGTTGATTTTAAATCATGGTATTTTTCCAGAATTGTTTATTATATTTATTATGATGTTTAGTGAACCTTTTGGGTTACCTAGTAGTAAGTCATTGGCATGTACTGTACATATGTGTTTAATTATAGAGTGAGGGAACACTATTAACCAATCAGAGTGCTCCTTTCCTCTGCGTGTGAAATACTTTTATTCTATGAAGAGTGCCTCATGTGTAGCTGCCCTGGAATGGGCACATTTGGGTTAAGGTTTTTTAAAAACATTTACTGTATATATTATGAATCAAGCTTAATCAATAATATATTAATACTGACACCAGGACCACTCTTACAGTTGTAAGAGTGGTCTCACTCACATTCTTAGGGTATTAGAACCACTCTCTTTTGGCTCACAGTTCTCATACCCTAAGAATATGTGTGAGACTACTCTTACAACCGCGAGTACAGTCTCCATAGCGGTATTAATATATGCTATTTATCTTGTGCAGCTACATCTTCAGTTCCCACTTGATCTCAAATTTTTTTGGCTAGGAGTTTAACTACCATGGTGAGGAGCAACAGGGATAGAGAGCAGCCTTGCTGTGTTCCTCTTGTCAATTGCAATTACTTTGAAGTTTCCTGATTGGTTAGTACTGTTGCAGCTGGATTTTATGCTACAGCTTGCTTCACTGAAGGACATTCTTTCCTAAGTTTCCCTATGCATGATCTTGCCCCCACCCACCCCCGCACTATGTGTATCTCAGGTCTTTATTATTCTGTGTTCCTGTCATGATACCTTTCAAATTAACACTTCAAGACATCTATTCAGTGTCTCTTACAAATATCTTAGCACTTCCTGCTAATCATACCCTCACAGCTATAGACTTGTTTCTATTTATTGCCCACCGACACTTCCTGTTAAGTTCCTCTCACCTATCCTAATTATTTACATACAATTTACAGTAATCCCTTGCTATAATGAATGCTTTGGGAGCCATATCTGCTGTTTGTTATAGCTCCTCATTCACTACAGTGAGGGATGCTTTTACGGGACAGGCCGGTGGGTGAGGGGGGTGGGGGTTGCTCAATGTTAGGTGGGCACGGTTATAGGCAATGCATGCAAGGTTTGCTATGTTGCTTCAGTAAAGGGACAGTTAAACAAAACTGCAGTAAAATAGCTATATATATTTTAGTGTTTTTTGGTGCTCACCCACCTTCTCCCTTCAGTTCTCTCTGAAGCTGTAAAACTGTACCTGTCATTTTGCAGCCCGGGTCTGCAGTGCACTTCTACACATCAGGTCTCTCTCTCCTGGTCTCTCTCTCCTGGTCTTTCACAGTGACAGCAGGTGAATAAAATCGATTTCTCCAAAGAAGCCACTGCTCTGACTGCAGCCTGGTAGCCAGCAACTGATCTTTCCCTTCACATTGGGACCCATTCCCTGCCATGCCCTCAGCCCTGGCCAGAATCATCCGAATTGCCACAGTATGTCATCCATGTTCACTGTGCTGGTTTTTATTTAATGTGGTGCTTCATTTGGCAGTAAGTTTTTTTTTGTTTAAAGTGTGAGAGAGGAGAGGAGAGTGTGAGAATGTCTTGAATGGCAGCCAGGGGGCGGGAGACCAACAGGTCACTGAGATGGGAGCCACATGGACTGCTCGAGAATTCAGTATACCGAGGATCATTATGGTGAGGGTTACTGTATTACAGTCAGCGTTTATAAACTTTGCAGTCTGTGTATCTCAGATCTTTATTATTCTGTGTTCCTGTCAGGATACTTTCAAATTAACACTTCAAGACATCCATTCAGCTTCTTTTATGAATATCTTAGCACTTCCTGCTAATCATCCCCCCACAGCTATAGACCTGTTCCTATTCATTGCTCATCCCTCCTTCCTGTTAAGTTCTTCTTATCGTTCCTATCATAATTATTTTGAAACAATGCATCAGTGTATATAAATGCTATTTATTTTGCTCAGTTTACTATTCATCTGAAGACGGGACCTGTGGGGCCCGGAAAGCTTGTGTACTATATTTATCTTTGTACAAGGCATACGATGGTCCAATAGAAGGTATCAAACTATCCAGTGACTCCTGTTTTCCAAGGATCAATATGGCTAAAATCTCTCTGTGCATTCAGTGTTTAAATATGTAATTAGAATGCCGAGTGTCTTGTATGCTTTCATTTGAAGCTTTTGTAGGTCCTGCTTTCTGTTGCGATTGTCTATTCTCTATCCTTCCCCTCCATTTGGATTGCTGAGACTGAAAGGCTGCTGAGTGGGAGGCTTGAAGTCAGTTACAGTGTCTGCCCCATCACCCCCCCATGATTTTGGATTTACCAGATTCTCCCCATTTGTGTTCTTTGCTATCTGTTTTTTGCTTTGTATAGTTGCATTTACGACATCCTTGTTTTGGAAGAGCTGGGCATGCTTACCCAGCATGCTCTGGTTTGCTTCCTCCTTTTGTTTTGTTGAGGTTTCATTGCCTGTAATTACTGTATCCCAGTTCTGGAAGTGCTGGGTACATTTACTGAACAGATTCTTGTATGCTACTGTACTTCCTTTTGTTCGGTCAGTGCGATTTTTGGCATCTATACACCATGTTTGCGAAGTGTATCACTCAGTTCAGCTGTAACAGCTGATACTCCATCACCAGATCTCCCAAAGTTGACAGACTCAGCTGGCAGCTCATTGGGCTGTGCATTGTCAAGTTTGTTCTCCCCGGTTGAGTCTTCATGCTTCAGGTTGCCACTTTATTTAGTCTCCATTTTCCCAGCTGTTGCTTGTGGGGTTAGGTTCTGTATACAATCAATTTGTTGTGGGGGGTATGCCTGACGGGAAAAAATTGATACCACTGTACCTGGAGTAGGATGTGATGTTTTCAGGTTGCTTTATGTCTTCCAGTAAGGCTTCAGGGAGGGGAGGCAGATTGGTCCTGTCTCTTGGGGTTTTCTTACTGCTCTTTTTTGTAAAATATGCTCTTATTTCTTGCAAATTCCTGGGTTTTTCCACCATTCTATCTACATGTTGTCTCCATTTGTCACGCTTTTTAATGACAGCACATGTGTAACTTGGAAAAATCAGTAAAAGTTCAGGTTATGAACAGAGGAAGCCCTAGTTACATGATATAATCTTGGTTCCACCTCCAGAAAAGGTGGAAGAATCCAGGGGTCTTTCCTGTTGAGCACATTCAGTACCCTTTCCCATATTATAGGGTTTGAGCACAGCTGGAATAGAATGTTATTTCAATTGGAAGCCTGATGAATAGGCATGTTCTGTCTAGGCCATCTCTGTAGTTGCCATCTCTGTCTTTGCCGAGGGGTGCTGAAATTGATACATTTGGCATGAAACTAGAAGCAAGAGGGCAGATAGGTAACATTTGGAACCATTTTGTACTAGAAGTCATGTGGAACAGTGACTATAACAACTAGCCCTAAGTGTGAGATCAGAAAAAATCAAATACATAAATCCCAACAATGTACAAGACTCTTGTGCTGAGGCAGACTTAAACAGGGTCTAGCCAGAGCCGATAGGGCTGTGAAAAGCTACCAAATGACCAAAGTTACAAATGTATGTAGAAATTATGCAACACCCAGGTGTAACTTGGCCATTTTTTGGAGGCATTGCAACAAATTTTCAACATGACTTTTTTGGGACCCCTCCTCATGAAGAGTGCCAGTGTCATTTTGTTCACTTGTTCTGAAAGGTGATTTCACAGAGCGAATGTGCTATTTTTTAATATTCAGAAATTGATAGCGAACTAAATATGAGATTGGAGAACTTTGCAAAGCTTCAGGAAGTGTTACATTCCCAGATTTTTACCAACATCACTGGCAAACTAAAAATTTACAATATCTCTATCTCCAATACAAACATATTCCTTTTTTGAGTTTTTATTTTTAAACAGATTATTTTTGCTGTTGTATATGACATGGTCTTAACAACAGGCATAAAAAGTATTTACAAGTTAAATATTTAAAATGCACATTACATATTGAAGTAATATTATATAACTATTAAGAAGGAATGGTCAAATATGAAAAACATCTTTTGTTAAAACATTTTTCCATACTTTCACTTAAATATTATTTTGGACAAACATTTCAGATAGCAATTTATTGTTTTCTTATTGGCACCATATAGTGCTGTTCTGTCACAATCATCAAAAACTGGCATGATGCTAATTCAGTCCTCCTGAATTTATTTAGTTAGAGTACATGGTGTATGTGTGTGTGTGTGATGGGGGGGGGGCTGCACAGTACCTGTCCCTGTGGATAAACAAAGAGCTTTAGTTTACTGTCTAGTGCTATCTCAATTTATTATTTTCTTGTTGGCGCCATATGATGCTATTCAGTCACAGTCATCAAAAACTGGCATGCTGCTAATTCGGTCCTCCTGAATTTATTTAGTCAGAGTACATGGTGTGTGTGTGTGTGTGTGTGTGTGTGAGCATGCAACCTGTCACTGTAGACAAACAGAATGCTATAGTCCTCATTTCTGACAGTCTCTCACCATTCACCAGGACTAAATGCAGACAGTGTGGAAACCAAGCATTTATCCTGCCCCACACTGCAGCTGTCTCTGTGGATATCCAAGGGTTTAAAGCCAAAGTGGTGTCAGTCCCTTACGTCTTACCAGCACTAAATCCATCACAATGTATGTAAGTTTGCACTGAGCCTGCCCCACATGGTACAGTACCTGTGGATAAACTGAGGGCTTTATCTACTTTTTACCAGCAGTAAATTAATCACAGTATGGGGGGGACTGCACAATACCTGTCCCTGTGGATAAACAAAGAACTTTAGTTTACTGTCTAGTGCTATCTCAATTTATTGTTTTCTTGTTGGTGCCGTATGGTGCTGTTCAGTCACAATCATCAAAAACTGGCATGCTGCTAATTCAGTCCTCCTGAATTTATTTAGTCAGAGTACATGCCGGTGTGTGTGAGCATGCAACCTGTCACTGTAGATAAACAAAATGCTATAGTCCCCAGTTCTGGAAGTCTCTCACCATTCACCAGGACAAAATGCAGGCAGTGTGGAAATAAAGCACTTACCCTGCCCCCACACTGTAGCTGTCTCTGTGGATTATCCAAGGGTTTAAAGCCCAAGTGGTGTCAGTCCCTTACCTCTTACCAGCACTAAATCCATCATAGTGTGGGTAGGTTTGCACTGAGCCTGCCTCGCATGGTACTGTACCTGTGAATAAACTGAGGGCTTTATCTACTTTTTACCAGCACTAAATTTATCACAGTGTGTGAGTGTGTATGTGTGTGTGTGGGGGGGGAGGGGGCTGCACAGTACCTGTCCCTGTGGATAAACAGAGAGCTTTAGTTTACTGTCTAGTGCTATCTCAATTTATTATTTTATTGTTGGCACCGTATAGTGCTGTTCAGTCACAATCATCAAAAACTGGCATGCTGCTAATTCAGTCCTTTTGAATTTATTTAGTCAGAGTACATGCTGGTGTGTATGTGTGTGTGTGTGTGTGCATGCAACCTGTCACTGCAGACAAACAAAATGCTATAGTCTTCAGTTCTGGCAGTGTCTCACCATTCACCAGGACTAAATGCAGACAATGTGGAAACCAAGCACTTACCATGTCCACACACTGTAGCTGTCTCTGTGGATTGTCCAAGGGTTTAAAGCCCAAGTGGTATCAGTCCCTTATCTCTTACCAGTACTAAATATATCAATCACAGTGTGTGTAAGTCTGCACTGAGCCTGCCCCACATGGTACTGTACCTGTGGATAAACTGAGGGCTGTATCTATTTTTTACCAGCACTGAATTCATCACAGTGGGTGAGTGTGTATGTGTGTGCTGGGGGGGTTGCACTGTACCTGTCCCTGTGGATAAACAAAGAGCTTTAGTTTATTTTCTAGTACTATCTCAACTGTACCTTGCTTGACTATGAGCATTGAGAAGAAAAGTCAGCAGTAAACCTGATTCTGTGGATAAACAGAGGTGTTGTAAGTCCCCACCTTTCACTAGCACTGGATAGCAGATATACAAAGGTTGAATAGAAAAATATAAAAAAAAACCCAGAAGAAAATGATCTCAGATCCCAATAAATGTCCATAGGAATGAGAGAGCTAACAAAGCTGCAGCTGGCCTGTCTGTAATCTGACACTGCAGTGTGCCTGTTTCAGAGCTTCAATAAATTCCAGTACAACAGATAATGAGTTAACCCCTAAATTAATCTGAAGCCCTGCAAAGGTTCAATTGAGGGGCTAGAAACAGCAGTTTAAAAAGTTGTTTTTGGTTAATATTCTGAGAAGTTCAGAGGTACAATACAGTAGCATCCCCCCTCCCTTCAGATGCCTTTAACATAGAGCAGCAAATAGCAAAAATCAGAGGAGGAGTGTACTATTTTGCAGCTGTGGAGGAATATTTCCAAAAGTCCAAAAAGGGAGTTCCACGATCAGCCATTTTTAGAGGTACAGTCCAATCCCAATAGGGCTGTAGACTCCACCACCAGCCCTAAAAATTGATAACATTAAACAATAATCCAGTTACCTTAAATGTATGTGTTCTATTTTTAATTCCTGGTATTGCTTATAATGCATGTTTAAGCTTTAGGGCAAAGCCAGGTGGTGGTCTGCAATCAAATAATTTAATCATAAGAGGGTCAACTCGGAGGGCATCTGGTGAAGTGAAGTGCCTTAGATTAAGGAAGGTAACCCAACCTTTCAAGTGCAGTGAAGCTATTGTCAAACTACAATACTTGTATATATTTTAAAATCAATAAGAAACACAGAATTACACATACCACCTCCAAATGCATTTGGTAGGGTTTGTGTAATTTTGTATTTCTATGAGACTTTGACATTATTGCCAAATCACTTCCAGGGTAACCCTTGCATCAGTGATTTTGTTCTAGGGTTATTGTTTTTTTTTAAACTCACATTTTTATAGTTAACATTCTAACAGTTTAACATAAAGGCAGGAGCAGTGGCAAATCACATGAGTATGAGGGTCCTGGATGGATTTTAAAGAAATGGGAGACTGCCTCGAAAACCACCTCTTAGAGGGGGATTGCTATGGAGGGGTAAAGGCACAGTGGGAAACAATAAGGGAGGGAATAATTAAGATAACCAGCCTCTGTGCAAAGAAAGCGAGTAAATGCAGAAGGAAAAGGAGAAGTGGAAGTGAAAGGAAAAAAAGGTTGCATTTAGGAGGTATAAGGACATGCAGAGGGAAGAGAATATGGGGCTACACCAAGTAAAATAGAGGAAAGCAGGAAAGGCAGTGAGGGGAGCAAAAGTGCAGAGGAAAGGATATCCAAAGGGGTAGCTAAAGGGGATAAGAATTTCTTCAGCTACATAAATGAGAAGAGGAATGCAAGGGGAGGGACCATGAGGATTATGTTGGTGGTGGGGGTGATTTGCAGAAGAGGACCAAGAAAAAGCTGCCTTCTAAATATGTACCTCTTTTCTGTCTTCACAGTGGGGGATGGACCACCATGGAGTTTGCAGGAATGGGGGGACATAAGTCCATTTCTAGAGGAAACAGCTCTGAGGAACTTGCAGCTCTGAAGGTGGACAAGGCTATGAGACCAGACGGGATACACCCAGTGATACAAAAAAACTCAGGGAAGCACTATCTGCCCCACTGGCAGTCTTATTTAACAGTTCACTGGAAACAAATGTGGTTCTGGAGGACTGGAGAAGAGCACACATAAGAGCAACAGCAGGGAGGAGGCTAGCAACTATAGGCTTGTCAGTCTCACTTCAGGGGTGGGAAATTAATGGAAACCCTGCTTATTGAAAAGCTGGTAGAGTATCTTGAATCCAATGGGCTGCAAGACCACAGGCAGCATTGATTCATGTTGGGGGGGGGGGGTCATGCCACATGAATCTAAAGGATTTCTTTGACTGGGTGACCTGGGAAATAGGTCTGGGGACGGCAGTAAACATGGCCTTTTTAGACTTCAGCAGGATCTTTGACACTGTGTTGCACAGGAGACTAATAAAGGAATTAAGCAGCCTACAGGTGGCATCTAAGTGGTGATCTGGGTTAGAAACTGGTTAACGGGGAGGTGACAGAGGGTGGTAGTTAATGTCACTTACTTTAATGCTGGGAAACTGACCAGTGGGGTGCTGCAGGGCTCAGTACTGGGACCAGTCATCTCCAGTGTCTTCATAAGTGACTTTGCAGAAGAACTGGAAGGGAAGGTATGTCTTTTTGCAGATCATACCAAAATCTGTCATACTGTGGACACTCAATAGGGTAGAGAGATTGCACAGGGATCTTGAGAAACTCGAGGAGTGGTCAAAAGTATGGCAGATGGGGTTCATTGCCAAAAAATGCAACATCATATACCTAGTGCGTTGGAGCCCAGGAGCAAAGCATAGGATGGGACTAGGCATTGACAGTGATTAAGCAGGAAAGGGACCTTGTGGTTATAAACCTGATGACCTCAAAGTGGCAGGGCAGTGTGGATAGGGCTAATGGGATGCTGCGGTGCATAGGGTGGATGCCTCCAGCAGGAGGAGGTGGAAGAGATAGGTGGTGTTGCCACTGTATCACTTGCTGGTGAGACCCCACCTGCCATACTGTGTCCAGTTTTGGAGGCTGCACCTCAGAAAGGACACATACAGGGTGGAGGCAGTCCAGAGGGTATCTAAAATGGTTCAGGGATTGCACGAGAAGCCCTATGAGAAGAGACTGAGGGATCTCAACATGTGTACTGTGGAAGAGAGGAGAGCAAGAAGGAACATAATTAAAACTTAAAAGTACCTCAAAGTGGTGAGCATAGTGCAGAAGGGGTGATTTTTTCAAATGAGAAAGAGCACCAGGACCAGATGGCCTGCTATGAGCTAGAGGCGGGTGTTTAAGAGGAATGTGAGGATATACTACTTCACTGAAATGGTGGTAGACACCTGGAAAAGACTGTCAGCAGCAGCAGTGGAGGTGTAAACCATGTGGGGGCTTCAAACTTGCATGGGATACACATGGGAAATATTAGTAAACAGGCAGGGAGGGTGAGGGCTGCCGGAGACCATTTGGGGTCTGCAGAGACAGATTAGACAGGGAACATCTGGGCATAGGCAAACTGAGTGAGTCAAGCAGTCCTTCTCTGCAACAAAAAAGTCTTTGTAATTGCTTTATTGTACATGAGCAGTTCCAGCCTTTGCCACAACCTTTTAGAATATATGTCATCCAGTTAGAATTTTCTGTTTCCAGCCATTGTTTTATAAATGTAATACTTATTGGGGCACTGTTGAGCATGAGCGTGGAAAAGATGTGATTCGTATGAACTCTGCAATCCTGCAACTACCTAATTAAAATATTTTAAAAGTTGGCAGAATTTTGGACAACCAGTTACAGCACTGGATACCTTTCACAATAAGGAACGTTTTGATATCTTGCTTCAGATATGGGTCGTTCGAACAAAAGAGGTGGAGGGGGATCTAAAAATCAGCCACAAGTGGAGCAGCAGGCCCCAACACCACCAGTAGGACCCTCAGACTCTGCTGAGCCACCTTGGCAGTCTTTGACTGTATCCATGTGGGCCATTGATGGAAAGGTGGAGGAACCTTTGAAGAACATGGGGGACCAGAAAATTAAAACTGAAGCTGTTACAAAAACAACGTCTTCAGCAGAGGCACAGGCAATAAAAACTCTTGTCGGTGGCCAGCAAGTTGATTCAAGAGAATGGCCAGCTCTGCTATCATTTGGAAGCAATTGAAAATGACCAAAGGGTGGCAAACCTCTGACTGGTGAGACTTCAGGGGGCTGTGATGGGCCTGATCGGCTTGCCTTTTTGCAGGACTGGTTACTGGAAGCATTGAACACCTCCAAGAGTGCTGATCTTCCTTCTCAGTTCCTAATATTTATTTAGTTTTTGTTTACTGGGTAAGTGCACTAGCCAGTAGATGACTATTTTCAGGCACGACCCGAGAGAGTACAAGGCAATACATACAGAAGGTGTTTACAGGGAAAAATGACATTTTACAGCTACAGCTTGGAAAACAATAAATAATAGACAGTAAAGCAAAGTGCTTGGCATGAAACATAAGTGGCTAAATTAGCTATGTAGGCTTGGATAACAGTAAATGAGCATTGGTCAGCACTGTATGCAACAATAGCAGAAAGAATATAACAATCAGCAACATAACTACAAATTCAGGTGCAGGTTATAACATGATGGAGTATGGTTCTTACAGATAGACATAAAATACAACATGCAGGAGAGAAACAGGCATCTAAATGAGTAAGCGTGTTTAGGAAGATGAGAGAAAAAGGGGAGAGGAGAGAGGGGTGTGGCATATGGGGTAGGGGGTTTCAATCAAGTGGGAGATTATGGATCGTTCAGTGGAGATAGGTGTGGGGCAGGGTTCACTGGCACGGTCAGGTAGGGTCGAAACAAGTACACTGTTCAGCAGTAGCTAGGTAGTGTCATAGCCCACTTTTAAAGTGATAGTGGGATGTAGATTGCCTTAGATCCAGTGGCAGCATATTCCACATCTGAGGGGCTGCATGCCCGAAGGCCCCGGTGCCTTTGGTGGTGTGACACCTGGGTACTCTTAGTAGTGATTTGTCTATTGACCTCAATCCACGGTTTGAGGTGATGGGACATAATAGGTCTGCCAGTGATGCCGGGGTTTCCAGCCTGATTATGGAGTCAGACAAACAAGCAAGACGGTATTGTCTGGATGCAGAGGGGGAGTGCCAGCCAAGGTCCCTATAAAGCCGACATCGATGCTTGAGCCGAGGGGACGATGACACTTAACGACAGACATTATTATAGGTGACATCTCATTTTTGTAGTGCTGATTTGTGGGCAGCTGCCAGGTTAGGAGCACAGTAAATCAGGGTTGGGAATAGGATCTCCCTGGCAATGGCTAGCTTAGCAGAAGGCATTAGCATATAGCTTGTTCTGTAGGCGGCACCCAGTTTACAGTTTACTGTTTTACAGGTTGATTGAATGTGGAGGTTTAGGTCTACAGATTGGTCGAGCAAAACCCCAAGATACCAAAATGAGGTGACAGCCTCTAGTGTGTTCCCATCTAGGTTGAGCACCATCAAGGGGGAAGGGCAGGATCTTAGTTTGCGGGCGGAGCCCAGGAGCATGGCTTTAGTTTTGTGTGTATTTAGAACCAGTTGATGGTTGCTCAGCTAGTTTTGAATACTGTTGTAGGCCGTGGTCAGAGACGAATTTAGATAGTCAATGTTAGTAGAGCTGGTGTAGATGACCAGGTCATAAGCATAGAGAAGAGAGGAGCAAGTTGAGACGTTGTCCGGAATGTTGTTTATAAAGAGGGAAAAAAGAAGAGGTCCCAGAATGGATCCTTGGGGAACTCCAACGTTGATTGTGGTGCTGTCCAATGTTGCGGAACTGAATTTGACTGCTTGGGTCCTGTCGGTTAAATAGCTCCTGTACCAGTTTACAACAGGAGTGGAGAAGCCTATGGTTTGAAGAATGGACAGGAGTAGGGAATGATCCACAAGATCAAAGGCCTTGGTAAGATCAATGAAGACAGTGCCTGTTAGCCGTCCAGCGTCCATGTTGGAGAGAGTATCTGATGTGAATTTGGCCAGGGCCATTGAAGTGCTATGGTTTTTCCTGAAGCCATGCTGCGCGTCACAGAGCAGATTTGAAGTTTCCATGTAGTTCAGGGTTTGGGTGGCAACAAGCTTTTCCAGTATTTTGCTCAGGACCGAGAGAGTAGCTATCAGCCTGTAATTTGAGATCTCATTTCTATCCCCTTTTTTGAATATCAGAGTTATCCTGGCAGTCTTCCAGAGGTCAGGCACGACACCACTGGAAAGGGATAGTGTGAAGATTTTGGCCACAGTGAGGCAATGAGATGGGTGGCCATCTTCAAAAGCGGGGCTCAAGAAAGTCAGATTCTGGGCTGGTGTTGTCGAAGATAGCTCTTAGTAGTTTTAGGACCTGTGAGCTGGTTATGGCTTTAAAGTAGAAAGACTGGGCTTGCAGAGACCCAGCTGGTGAAGACGAGAGGCCTGTCGACTTGCTTGAGTTGGTAGGATGAGATATGGTGGGTGCCTGTGGAAAGGTGGCGGTGTAGGGTGAGAGATCGGAGAACATTCTGTTGAAGGCATTCTTTGTGGTGTAAGAGTCATTGCAGTGTGCACCATTGAGGATCATCTCTGAGGGGGTTATAGATTGAAATGTGCCAATTAAGGTCTTTATATGGGCCCAGAATTTCTGAGGGTTGTGGGCTGAGCTGGATAGCAAGTTTTGGCAGTACCTACTTTTGGCTTACCTTATCTGCTTTTTGCAGGAATTTCTGTGTTGTTTATACGTCATGTAATGTGTAGGTAGGCCAGTGTTTTTGTAGTGCTTCCATAGTTTGTCCCTGTGCCGTAGCTGTAAGAGCAGGTCTTTGTGGAGCCATCTGGTATGGTTTCCTCTGACTCTCCTTTTCACCTTTGTTGCAAGTCTATTCTGGACTTCACAGAAATTGTTGAGGAAAGCTCGTAGGGCATCCTCAACCTTTTTGAGCACGGTGGACTTCAGACCAGTCTGTGGTGGAAACATCGTGTAGGAAGGCATCTGCATCCATGCCTGCAAAGTTAGTAAAGGTGACAAGGCGGGGTGGAGGAGATGGTGGGGCACCTGAGGTCCATTGACAGAAAACTGGAGAGTGGTCAGTTATAGCATCTGCCAAGATACCAGCCTTGACCACGTGCTCAGGTCGATTAGTGAGAATTCAATCAATAAGAGTACCTGGTTTAGATGGAGTTACCGTCCTAGTGTTCTCGGTTATGAGCTGGTGCAGGTTAAAACTCTGAACTAAGGACACGAGGGCACTGTGAGAGGGACCCAACCAGTTTAGGTTTACATCCCCGAGTATTAGGGCCTCATTTAGGTTAACAGATTGTGATGTTAGGTTTAGTAGGTCCTGAAATCCAGCCACTCCTCCGGATGGCGGATTGTAGATGCAGATTATGTGCAATTTCTTTGCACTGAGGGTAACAGACGCATGAATGGACTCACAAGTCATTGGTGTGTCTCAAACCGGGGCTGTTGTGATACTGAGGTGGTTCTTGTGGTGGAGTGCAATGCCACCGCCCCATTTGGTACCAGGTCTGTCATGTCAGATAAGAGAGTAGCCCGGTATATCACACAGTGTGTCAGGTATTCATGGTTTTAGCCAATTTTCTGTGAGGCATAGTATGTCAGGTTTATAGACTTTGACCCATGCTTCCAGTTCAGCCATATGGCTCATAAGACTCCTAATGTTCATGTGGACAATGAGAAGTCCTTTATTTGCTAGTCCGGTTTGGATGGTGGCAGTGCTGCAGCTGGGAGGGCCTGGATTTGATTCAATATCACCTGATATTAGAAGCTCCAGTTATGCTAGGAATGTAAGCCTTACCCTGCAGTAAGTTTTGGGTGGATGGTGCTTCCTGCCCAGCTTACTAAGGGAACAAAGCATGTAGTACATCGTGCGTCCTTTTTTGTGGAGAAGATATTGCTATGTGGTGGCTAGGCAGCACTTGGAAGTCAGCATATTGGAGAACCTGAAATCCCCGGCTGTAGGACGATTTTGATTCAGTCAGCATGGTAGTGATAGTGAAATCCTATTCACACAAAGTAATATTAGTAGGCTAAACAAGAGATATAGTGCCCTTGTTATGTCACTTGGGAGCAATGTGCCTGCAGAGATGGATGGCATGATAGTTGGCAACACCACCTAGACTTAGTGAGGGCTGTGAGCCAAGACTGTGATTGATCAGAAAAGAATTAGAGAACTGTAGTTAGGCAGAAAATGCGAGTAGTTATGATCTTCAGTTCAACCTACAGAGTAGGTAAGAAGTGTCCTCGTTTAGGTCTGGGTAACCAGGATCAAGTTGGTTAAGACCCAGCACAAGAGAGGGGTGAGAGAGAGAGAGAGAGAGAGGTAGGGGTAGGTAGTTTGGTGGGTTTCAGAGCAACCTGACCGGGAGGCTGATTCAGTGAGGTGTATTGCAGTGCAGCTAAAGTGGCTGAAATGGCTTGGTTCTCCTACAGATGCACAGCTAGAAGTAGAAAGTTTACCCCCAGTGGTGACAGAATATAAGGAGCCAATGAGAAAGTGGACATTTAGTCATATGACCTACAGTATCCTATATAGCTAGAGGTCCGCCCAGGGTGGGTTGCGCCGGCTGGATGAATTTAGCACAGGAGGATCTGTACCACTTGATGAAATTGCCCGAGGAAGGTGCTCTGCAAGCGGGGAGAGAGGCAGGCTCACAGCAGTGCTGGGCTGTCCGAGTCTTGAGCTGTCAGTAAAGGGCAGCCAAAGTTGCAAGTCCCAGGTGAAAACAGCCACTTTCAGTGAGTGGGTTCAGTCCAGGCAGCGTCTAGCACTTTAGAGACAAATCCGGCAGCTGAAACTGCTAAGACACGTACCTTGTGGCGGTTTATGGCTTTAGCGGTAGCAGGTGTTGAGACGCAGCTGGGCTGCTGGTCCTCAGTCCGGGCTTGAATGTAGCGGGCGGCTCCTTCCACAGACTTTCCTGGAGGACGAGGCGTAGTCTTGGGCGCTTTACGCTGGGCTTTCCGCTTGGTCAGCGGGTCCACGGCAGCGCTTGGGTCCATAGGAGGCAGCGATCCAAAGCCCCGGTGGGCATGGACAGACCTGAGGAGGAGAGCAAGGAAGAGGGGTTAAATAAGCGTAGGTGTGGAGGGGTCAGGATTAGAAACAAAGGAAAAAGTCGGGCAGTGAGAAGAGGGGAGGAGGACAGTTGCAGGAGCAGGAGAGAGTTTAACAGGTTTAAGGCAGATTGATTTAGGCTGTAAACAGTGTGTTAAGTATCCAACAAACTACTGTGCTGCTAAAAACTGTGTTTCCATTCAGTTGCTAAAACTTCTATATAGGCAGAAATCACTGGAAAGTTATACAGAAGCACAAGGAACACTAGGTCGAACAGTCTTTCATGGCAAACTTGGCACACCCCCTGAATTTAGCACAGGAGGAGCTGTACCACTTGGTGAAATTGCCTGAGGAAGATGCTCTGCAAGCGGGGAGAGAGACTGGCTCACAGTTGTGCTGGGTGGTCTGAGTCTCGAGCTTCCGGTAAAGGGCAGCCAAAATTGCAAGTCCTAGGTGAAACAGCCACTTTCAGTGAGCGGGTTCAGTCCAGGCAGCGTCTAGTGTTTTAGAGGCAAATCCAGCAGCTGAAACTGCTAAGACACGTACCTTGTGGCGGTTTACGGCTTTAGCGGGAGCAGGTGCTGAGAAGCGGCCGGGCTGCTGGTCCTCAGTCCGGGCTTGAGTGTAGCGGGCGGCTCCTTCCACAGGCTTTTCCTGGAGGAGGAGGCGTAGTCTTGGGCGCTTGCCACTGGGCTTTCCGCTTGGTCAGTGGGTCCACGGCAGCGCTTGGGTCCATAGGAGGCAGCGATCCAAAGCAATCTAATAGCCTATTGCATTACTCCCAGGGCAGCCACTGTTCAATCAGATCTGTCCCGGACAGTTATACTGATTACTTTGGGGGTGATGGTTCACAATCAGTACTTAAAGGCTGCCTACAACTTAGAATTTTTCCTATAATGGCCGAACACTCCATCTGTTCCCAGATCTTTTCTTTGCGATGCCATTCCGCTGTAAGAGGATTGACAGTGTCTGGGCACATCTCCATAGTCTTGGAGTAGTTCATTCTCTACTGATGCCAGTGTGACTTACATTCACTATGGGCGCCACACATTTCAGTATATGGACCCTCAAGAAGCAGGCAAAAAGATAGAGACTACTGAATGGGAGTTTTCTACTGCTCCATTGCCAACTGATGATACCTCGGAGGAGGACTGTACCTGAAGGGACAGCTTGCTGTTTGTTATCCCTCACTTTCCCGATACTTCAGTAGACTGTATTCACCATTTTCTAAAGGACCGGGGTTTGACTCTTAATTCCCTTTAAGGTTAAATTAAAGGAGCACTTGTTTGCTCAGTGTTATTTCTCTTCTCATTCCTAATCTGAGTATTTAGGTATTACTTGTTCCTTGTATAGTTACAGTGCCTGTTTCAATTGTTTTACCATATTATGTAATGCAATCTAAGTAGTTTGTTTGAAGGTTTTGTGGGGTGGGTATGGAGTACTAACAATGTGAAGTTCCTGTACCCATGTTCAGAATGGGGTCCTATCAACCTTACAGCTGAGTTTAACCTCTTGGGTCACCTTTTACTTGGATGATCGCCTCATTCCTGGGAGGTGCAGCTATCTGGAACTTTGAGTCTGGCCTATTTAGTACTATCCCCACCTCCTTATATCAGTCTATCTAGGCTAACCAGAATTCCTGAATTCCATTTGATGGTTCCTTATACTTAGCATTGTATGCCTGCTAGGCAGTATAAACTATGTTGTTGTTTTATTTTTTTTAAATATAATATACTTTATTAAAGTTTTTCACAGGAAAGAAAAAGCACAGACTTACATTCAACAGCTCCCCCCCATCACACTGAAGACATTAAGTCAGGCACCTGTAAGGAAAGCTGTAACAATGGTTTTGTAAGGTCAGACAGTTTACATGATGTATAATGAACATTGGCATGGCCCGTGTGAAATATACATAACTTTATCCTATCTAACTACTCCTTTCCCTCCCTCCTCCTCCCCAACCACTACCCCTCCAGAGCACCTTTAGCATTACAGATGGGTTCAAAAAACTAATCCGGAAGAACATCTCCAGATGTAAGACAAGCATATGGGGGTTAGTATTACAGCTCTGTTAAGGAATCCCGCAGACCACGTTCCCTATGAATTGTTGCTTTCTCACTTTTCCCCATATCTATGAGAAATCTTATGTGCTGTGTATAAGAGGTAACCTCCTGTTGAATGCCTCCTGTCTGTCCATTCATTTTGCAATATGTCGTTCCATCTCGAGGACTTGAAGAATTTCAAAGTGCCATTCTTTTAGAGAGGGGCAAGTTTGACCTAACCAGTGTCTTACGATAATGAGTTTGGTGACCCCTGAGATTAGCGACATATAAGCTTTACGGCAATCCAACATATCACTTGGGAAGTGGGCCACCAGGCAGATTTGTTGGGTAAAATAAGAGTCCAGGGCCCAGCACAGGGTCAAAAGCTCCCTTAATTGCTTGCCAAAAGGGGTTTACTAGGGCACAGTCCCAAAGGATGTGTTTTAGAGAGTAATCAAACAATTCACATTTAATACAGGTTGGAGACCCTGATCTGCCCATCCTATGAAGTCACGTAGGGGAGAAGCAGAGATGATGTAAAATGTGGAATTGCAGAAATCAGAGATGGTCCTCTTTTATGTATTTATATGAATGTCACCAGACTTGTTCAATCAATCAATCAAGCAATCATATTCATTTATAGAGCACTATTCACCTTGATCATAGCACTTAACAGAAAAAAACCTCAATAAATATCATATTAAAATACATATTAAAATACCATACAATGCAGAAAATCCAGCCATCCTACAGCAAGGTCAATAGTCTGGAAAAGCCAGCTCAAGGTGCTCCAACGTAGGGTCACTAAGGCTATAGTTGGGATGAGTAATAAGCCCTATAATGATAGACTTAAATCACTAAACATGTGCACACTCCACTACAGGAGACTTAGAGGGGACATGTGCCTCCTTTTCAAAGTTATAAGTGATCCAACCCTCCAGGATGATTTGGAGATTATACCTAACGAAAATAGAACAAGTACTAGAAAACATAGTAAACAACTAGTCCTAGCTAAGTGGAATACACTGTGAAGAAAAAATTGGTTTAGTACCAGAGTAGTTTCTACATGGAATAATATCCTAGCAACTGTAGTAAGTTGCCCTGATATGAATTCTTTCAAATCAAGCTTAGACCAAGCCCTTGGAGACAAATTGAAATTTTGTTTTGGGTAACACACTTGGCAAGCATGACAGACATATTGTCCTTATTTGCTTGAACCTACCTATGAAACCTATGAAACAGGTGGGTTTTTATAGCACTTTTAAAATTCTCCATGGTCAGTCATTCACGTACTGTATAAGGTAGAGAGTTCCGTAGGGTAGGGGCCACAAATGAGAAAGCTCGGGCCCCAGATATCTTCAACTGAACCCTGGGAAACTCTAACAATCCTTTGTTGGTGGACTGGAGTGGCTGGTAGGGGCAGTAGGGACACAGGAGTTCTTGCAGGTAATTTGGTTTCTGTCTGCGTAGGACCTTAAAGGTCAGCAAACTTACCTTAAAGGTGATCCACCACTGAACTGGCAGCCAGTGCAGACTACAGAGCACAGGCGTGACATGATCTGAACGAGGCAGCCCCATCAACAACCTGGCTGCCGCATTCTGTACCAGCTGCAGGTGGCAGATATCAACCCCAGGTAACCCTAGGTACAGGGAGTTACAGTAGTCAAGGCAGGATGTCACAAAAGCATAGATCAAAGTTGGAAGGTCACCAGGCAGAACAAGGTGCTTAATCTGGGCGATATTCCTCAGATAGCAAAAAGGGGACTTGTCGACGGCCGATTGTTACCACTCTTTATTGCTCAAATTCAGATCCAATTCATGCTTCCAATAGAAGCAAGTTCCATGCAGTCTGGCAGGATCATGGAATTCTAACAAATTGTAAAATTTGAATATTGGGTAAGACAAAATGGCTGTATCCATGATTGAGTGAGTGTAACGATGGGTTGGGAGAATCCAACCATGGGTGTGAGCCCAGGAATGAGGAGATCACTTTGTTCAGTTGCAATGTGTAAAAGGGTGGCAAACTGGGATAGAGAATTTCTCCTGAACTACTTTAGCTGAACTAACTCTGCCATGGAAAACCAAAGACAAAATCGATGCCCTAACAAGGGCTGGAGAGAAACTCTGGGGAATCGTATGGTTTGCTATCCCAAAATGTTGTTGTTTTATTTTAAGACAATAAAATATGTTTAAAAAAAATGTGATATCTATATAAAAATTGGTAACTGGGAGAGGCACACTGAGCAAAAGCTCATTTCCAGGTGTGACCTGTGTAAGGGAGGGGGCAGTGTTGTTCTGTATGTTCATCTCTGCCTTAACTATGATATTGCACACTGCCCTGCTATCCCCACCTCACAGGAACTCCTACTCTGTAAGCTATCCTTCCCCTTCTCTCTCCCAGCATTCATTGCTGGCATGTACTCCTAGTCATGTGTTGATATCCTATCTTCACTCTCCTCGTCTAGTGAGCTCCTTATCCTTGGGGACCTTAATGATAATTCATTATCCTGTTCCACAGATTAACTTCCCCAACAAATTCAATTCCACAACCTCACTCAAGTTATCACAGAGTCTACCTACTTAAATCCCCATTCCACTAACCTCTATCCTATATACTGGGTCCTCACCTCACATCTTCATCACAAAGTGAAATATGGCATCTTCATAGACATCCTCAGTGATTACTGAGTCAGCATGGTTCAGTTGGTAGCACATCCACCTCTGGGCCAGAAGGTTGTGGGTTCTAGTCTCACACTGGAACTGGGCTCATACCATCAATGTTGGCACCTGAGTGCTATACTAAGTGTTGTCTGGTGGGTGTTCAGGAGGAAAAGAACCCTAGGCACTTTTTGCAAGAGTTGAGAATCTTCCTTGATGTCCTGGCAAACATTCCCCATCCCATAAAATCAGTTAATGCAATTGTTCAAGGCTGTGTGTTGGTGCTGATGTGTAAAATGGCTGCCACTACACACTTACAAACACTTTGATACCAGTCTCTCGTTGCTTGTAATGCACTTTGGGATATAATGCATATGAAATGCAGTATATAAGTGCTACTTCTTTTACTTCTTTTTTATTGTGTCTGTAAACTCTGCAGCCCCAAAGCCACCCCTCACCCGAGTAGATGATTGTTCACGTCACTTAACCTGTATTTTCTGCTGAATGACCTAAGGGTTACTTACTGATCTCCCATCTTGATATCCAGTGTTATGGTTGCAGCTCTCTTATTCTTTAACAGTAAATTCACTTCCATCTGTGAAATAAATGCTGCAATCCATAGTTTTCTGTGTTCATTACTGCCACCTTCCCTGGATCTCCACAGGCCCAATTGCTTGAAGGCTTGTGACTCTGCTTGGTACAAACATAAGGCTTCTGACTGCCCAGAGGACTTATGTAAGAGATAACACATGAGGGATGGAGAGGTAAGCAATTGTAACATTCCTGACTGGGACTTCTGCTGTATATAAATACCATGGGGGATGTTATTATCAAGCATAGAAACATAGACTTTGAGGGCAGATAAGGACTGCTTGGCCCACCCAGTCTGCCCATTTCCCTACCTATTGGATACGCTGCAGATTCTAGTTAACCAACAGCCTACTTCCTCCTACCCCCCACTATAATTGCCTTATGTATGTCCCATGCATTCTTGAATTCACCCGCTGTTTTTGACCCCACTACCTCCTCAGGAAGGCTATTCCATTCATCCACCACCCTCTCTGTGAACAAATACTTCCTCACGTTGCCCCTAAACTATGCCCCCTCTATCTTCACATTGTGCCCCCTTGTTCTTGCACATCTCTTTTTCAGAAAGATGCTACCCTCTTGGACTTTGTTGAGTTCCTTGAGGTAATTAAAGGTTTCTATCATGGTTCCCTTCTCCCTCCTTTCCTCAAGGGTATACACATTAAGCTCCTTTAACCTCTCTTCATATGGCTTCTGGTGCAGACCCTGCACCATTTTAGTTGCCCTCCTCTGGACTGCCTCCATTCTATGTCCTTGTGGATATGGGGTCTTCAGAACTGCACGCAATACTCCAGATGGGGTCTCACCAACTGCCTGTACAGAGGGATAACAACTTCCTGTTTTCTACTGGTGATGCCTTGCCCTATGCATCCCAGTATCCTCCAACCCTCCTTACTGCCTTCTCACATTGCTTACCTACCTTTAGGTCATCTGATAGGACCACTCCCAGGTCACTTTCCATTTTTGCTGTTGTTAGTACTCCCCTCTCCCCCATTGTGTACTCTTCCCCTGGGTTATTGTTTCCCAGGTGCATTACTTTGCACTTCTTGCATTGAATCTAAGTTGCCATGCATTTGACTCATTCCTCCAAACTTGCCAAGTCCCTTCTAATCCTTTCCACCCTCCCCCGTGTATCAACCCTGTTGCAGATCTTTGTGTCATCTGCAAACAGGCATATTTTTCCTTCCAGCCCCTCTGCAATGTCACCTATAGAGACATTAAAGAGGACTGGTCTTAGTACTGAACCCTGTAGTACCCTGCTAGTAACCTCCCTTTCTTCAGAGTGGACATCGTTTAATATTACCCTCTGCGTCCTGTTGTCTAGCCAATTTTTTACTCAGGTTACCACCTTCCCTGACTTAAATGTACTATCCCACTAATAAAAATGGTTTTAAATATACTGTGTTTATAAGAATGTTTTAAGGTCAGTTTGAATTACAACATATGTATTACATGGCAATATGATTTTAAGAGCTAGAGGCTAGAGTTTCTTCCAAGTGGATTGAATGCATCACTTCCAGTTTGAGCCAGGAACAGAGGACTGGAGATTGCTGAAAATAAAGGTGGTGAGTTTGCTGCTGGTTAAATAGCTAGGGTTCTGTAGCAGTCAAAGTATTAGAATGGTTTCTATGTAGTTTGTATCTGATTGCTTATGCAGTGTTTTAGAGAAGTGTGTGAAGCTGCAAGAAATTTAAGAAGAAAGCACTTTGCTATTCCTGTCGTGTGCCTTGGTGTGTGGTTTTACAAACTTTTTGTTTTTGTCTTCCCGGGGTGGGGATATTTTAGGTTTGTTTTCTATTTAGGCTTTTCTGTCTGTTTCTAAAAGTTACAGTATTTTTTTATCAATTATATTTTTCTCCATCTGTACTGCAGGTTGGCTGATAATAACATTGGGTTGTGATGATATGGTTTTTTCATTTGTATAGTGGTCTTTTTTAAACTAGAAGGGCTATGGAGACAAGAATTTTCCTCCACTATGCCCTGTTCACGGTACAGTATATGTCTGCTCTGATTTCCTAGTACTTAATCATTGCCTTCTCTTGTTACTATGTACCTAGTGTCATGTTGTTCTTACACCCATATCTTGTTTTGTTCACCCCCCCACCCACCATGCACCTGGAAATGACCGTCGGTTTAGAGTGTCTTTTCCAGTTACCAGTGTTAAAATCAGTCAATTAAATGAATAAATATGGGGACCTGAATGGTTACACTGTGACATGTTTAATCCTGGAAAGGTTACAGTGGCTCAAGCAGGGAGTTATCTAAAATATAAAGCAGTCCCATGTGTCTTTCACAATGAGGCAACATAACTGGTCTGACCCTATTTTCACTGTTAACTCAGTTACAGACACCTAAGCCCCACCTGAGGAAATTGTAAACCATGGAACTACATACATTCCGCAGCTGTATGCTGTTCTATTGCAGGATCTCATTGAAAATGCGTCTTCCTCAACAGAGGTATCCTTGTAAAACAAATAACTACAGCTACAACCTGGGATCAACTAACTATTATTTCCTTTCTATTGTCATTGATTCCACTGTTATGGGCCAAATTGCCTTTTCTCATTTTACCTTGAAAGTATGGAATTGTCTCCCTAATTCTTTATGCGAAACTTTCAGTCACTCATTGTTTAAAATAATTTTAGGAAATATGGATAACATGTTTATGTCTTTGAACTCTTAGTGAATCACTGTAAACATGGTATTATTTAATTGTATTTGTAATTTACTTACTGTTTTCATTATCCATAATTTGTCTATGACTTAGGCATGGGTCTGTCCTGAAAATTTTCTTGTTAGACTGGTGTTCTTATTCAGCTAGCAGATCAGTCAATCTGTCAATTAATCAATCAATACAGTTTTATGATGCAGTACAAACAGCACAACAATGCCAATACCAAGGCTATCAGGGAAACCAAATCAAAAAAGTTCACCACAAACCTCCAAAAGTAAGTCCCCCTATAAATTCTGGGGGGTTATTCACCCTGTTTTTGGTTGTACCTCCCAGTTTATCACCCCTGTCCTCAGACTGGCAGGCACACTTATCTTAAACCTCCTTGATGTCACCATACCCTTTAACTAATTGGGGATGAATCTCAATTTCCTGCTTGTGAGGAGGATGGGCTCATTTAACAAAATGTTGCACACACTACCAATACATGTGGTATTACTCCTTAAGAATTACAACTGAGACATAAAGGAAAAGGCATACTCATTCACTGATCAAAGGCCAGAATATATTCAGTAAATTCAATGCACCAAGTGGAAACAGTCTTACAAATTGACAAAATAGAACCCTACTGCTTCAAGGCTATTGTCTCTTCATCAGAGGGATCTTTTGGCTGCTTGTGTTGGGGATGAAGCTAATTTGTTTGTTTTTGAGGGGGACAGAGAGCTCATTCCCATTACCTAAGTGAATGGGGTTAAATGTAACCTGGGTGGCCAGTTGTGCATATTGTGTTCACACTGCAGACAGATCTTTGATGTGAAGAACTTGTACACACAGCAAAATGTCTTCAATATGTGTCTGTCCAAGTATTTGCAGTTCATTGAAATTTCCAATACTGTACTCATGTTTGACAAAACATTCAAGATATGAAATCAATTTTTGTAGGTGGACACAACAGAACAACTGAAAAGAATAGCACAGATGAGATTAGTTAAGTATGAATACAGGCCAGAATTTGCATCAAGAATGGGAATAGATTGTACCTCTGAAACAGGTATGGAACAAAACATTTTAATTAATCTTCTAACTGAATGAAACATCCTGATTAGTCATACAGTAAGAGCAGTTTCTGAATAGTCACTCAGTCAAAACAGAAACTAGACAGAATAATCAAGTACAGAGGTCTGCTTATATGAAACCAGCTTCTGTTTCATATTTGGACTTACAACCTGTGTAGAAAAATTAGTGATTTGACTGCGTGAACATAGCTTAGAACCATGTAATTATTGACCTGTAATTGCACACCTGAACTACTTTCATCCATGCAAACCTCACCACAAATACACTAAACAGTATCAGTAAACTACTATTAGAAGCCTACAACTATTCCATTGTAACTTCATGCCAGCTGCTTCTATAGTATTACAAAAAAAAAACCTTGAAATCAGGATGCAAATGCCAACTGCTGGCTTTGTATTGCTCATGGACGGCATCAGATTGTTATCCCTTTCTATATCAACTGTTCCCCAATTGATACTGATTGCTTCTACTACACAAAAAAAAACAAAAAAACCTGAAACCAAGAAGTGAACACCAACCACTGGCTGCATGTTGGTTGTGGTTGGTGTCTGATTGTTCTTCCCCTTCCATACCCACCATCCTAATTGATGCATATGCTTCTATCAACCCCCCCTCCAAGAAAATGAAGCCAAGATGCAAAAACCGACCACTAGTTTCATGCTGTTTGTTTTCAGCATTTGACTGATGCTGCAGGCTGCTTCAATAAACAAAAAAAGTGCAGGCTGCTTCAATTAAATAAATAAAACAAAACAAGCAGGCTGCTTCAATTAAAAATATTGAAAACAAGCCAGCACCAATCACTAGCTTCATGCTGCTTACAATTGGCATTTGCTGCATCTCCAACCTGCAGAGCAAATGCTGACTGCAATGTCAACTTCCTGAAACCAAAGCCCATGCAGTCCTGATTGTTAAAGGAACTACTTCATGTCCCTCCAGTTTAATCAATAAATGCTCCTTTCCTACACAGAGTTAGCAGTGTTTTTGTAAAATTTTTCTACACATGTTGTAAGTGCAGTAAAGCATTTCAGGGATTGTCATTATGATCAATAATTACGCTTCTCTCTCATTTGATAAAAGGCACTTGATGCAAGCACCTCCTGCTTAACAACTCACTCAAGAGGCGTGTGCATATTGATCCATAATCACACACCATCATGTCTTATTGCATACATAATCAATCACATTTTTTGTTAAATGCTTTACTTTTATAGTTCCCCTGACATTTGAACTTTGTTGTTATTGATTTTGGTTTACCGTTTGTCTTAAATTGTTTGTATTGCATTGTCCTGTTTATTGTATATATTATAAACAATTATGTGTTTTTGTATCTGCCATCCAAGGACACCTATGGAAATGAAACACTTTGTATTCAGATGGATTTCTTGACAAATAATGTTAAAGCAGTATTACTTGTTAGTTGGCAGAAATGTCATCATCCAGGGTTTTTAGCAATAATGTATTTTTGACATAATGAGATTTGTCACATGCATGTTTTTATTTCTCTCCACTGTTTTTAAAACAGATTTTCTTACTAATTGTTATAATTAACAGTTCAAGTCCTTAAAAGATGGCCACCACTAGTAATTAACAACTCCTTTCCTTGAAGTTCTGCTTTACTTAAAGCAGCAGTGCAATGAAACATGTTGTTTCAAAAAATGTAGTTTCAACTATAATTAACATATTAGCATACTTGTCAAATGTACTTGTCTTGGTGACTCCTATGCTGTGCAGCATAAGTCTTTTTTTAATTTTTCATACCTAACCCTTTCCAGATTTACAGTGCTATTTCTATGGAAAATGTGGTGACCATCTTTTTTTCTTGAAAAAAATAAATAAATAAATGGAAACATTTATAAAATGCACAATTTTTGGTTGAATTAGAAAATTGTACCACCAAATAAAACTATAAGATGTCGGAAATCTTTTATAGTGAAGAAAAGGTAGGGTCACATTTATGCCCAATTTCATTGCTGCTTTAACATACTAGATTCATATGGGATGTATTAGGAGGGTGTTAGCACACATTTCTTTTTTTATTTTTTATTATTTTTTTTTTCACATATTTTATGTATATCCTCAGCTGGGAGGGTTGTACCTTTGGTTCTCCCATCCAGCCAGCCCTCACTGCCCCTGCCCAGGCTGTGGCCAGAGCTCACCTCCCCACCACAGCCCTTACCAGGTCACTTCACAGTGAGTACTTACCTCACCACTGCAGAGACCTGGAGGGTAGGCTCAGGAGGGAGCTAGCTTGGGTGCATCTGTGACAGTGTAGTTGGGGCAGCCATCATGCTGTTGAGGTTTTTTTTTCCCATAATAGTAGCCCCCTCCTGGCATTTGCATGCAATGGCATCAATGTCACTGCAATGCATGCTTTTGTGTGCTGCATGTCAGATGCTGCCAACACCATCCCCTACTGTTGGGCCAGAGACTGCACAGCTCCCAGTCACTACCAGGAGCTGCCACATTGGTGGTCCTCCCCACCCACCTTCTCCAGAGGAGGACAGCTGTCCCTGGGATGCTCAATCCTCCTCTTCATGACCGACCCCACCAATCCGTGTCTGCTTCCGAACACAGGTTGCTGGCATGGTGCGAGGTGTGGCTTCCAGCAACTCAACCCTCGGTGCCACTGGGCTGGCTGTTAGCACACATTTCTGATGGCAAACTGCAAAGAACAACACCAAAATATTTAATTTATTCATAGTGGGTGTGGTCAGAAAACAGTTACTTATTAAAATCTGTAACACCTCATGTCTCAGTTCAGTAGTGAAAGAAAAAGAATGGATAAATAGTTTTTTGTCAGAAACACAATTTTACTACAGACTATGTGATAAGATTGTTTGCTCCAACAAATACTGTTGCTTTAAAAAACAAATTATGTTTTTTATCCATGCTCATCAAATAGCATGAACAGCTCAAGAATCAGATTAGCTAATGAAAGCCCAGACCCACATAGTTATCATTCTACAGCCACAGTAATTGGAACTTGTTAACCTTTTACTCCTATAAAACCTCTAGGCATGTGTTAAAAAAAAAACATAATGCTTTAGAATGCAGAATACAAGTCTGTGGGCCAGACATTTTGCTGTCAAGAGTAGGGTTGTAAATTTTAAGAGCGGTGTGGAGAGCAAAGTTTGGGAGGAGTGCATGTTGCAGAATTTGATTGGAAGGGTGTGAGGGTTTAAATTTGGGGTAGGACTGGTATAAATGATAGGAAATGCATACATTTTAGGTGAAGTATAAAAAGTATATTTTGACAATGCTTTCTTTTGGCTATTGATGTTCTGAAAAAGCATGCCACTGTCTACCTTTTAAAGCTTTGTTTTCTTGCACCTAATTGGAAAAAAAAATTCTATCACATTTCCAACATTTTTTCCATCCCCTACCCTCCACCATTATCCTGCTTTCAAAAATTATACTCGCTAGCCAGCTTCCAAATTGTCTCTATTTTCTGTTTCTCACTTATCTAAAACTCTCTGTTTAATCTCAGAGATTCCTGCTGCTGGTTGTTTTCCTCTTCATAATGACAATGTGCATGACATTTATCAATGGCTACAGGTATTTTGTTACATGCAGCGCCTTAAATGACAGGTGATAAACATCATAGAATGCTTGACTTTTTCAGTTAGCATTTCCTATGTTCCTCCGTAAAATTAATTTTAATGAGTGTCCTTATATTTCACTTCAAATTAGGTCTACTAGCCCAGGAGGTAAGAGAAGTTCTGCCCACAGCAGTGAAAGATGTCGGCGATGTGATCTGTGATAATGGAGAAACGATAGAAAACTTCCTCATGCTTGACAAGGTAAATGTTTTATTATATACTTTACTTTTACTGTTGTATTGTCCATGAACGTTGAATTCAAAATGTGACTACATCCATGCATTTTGTTTTTATTGACGCAATTGATAGCATTTCCCTTACATGTTCTTTAAATCTGAGTTGTCCAGGTTTATTAAAATTAGAAAAAAAGATTGTGGTTCTCCTTGATAGAACACTACTAGTCTCTTCTGATTGTCATAGTAAAAATATTTCTTTATATGTAATTGATTTTCCCATCTTACTTACTATTATTGTTATAATATGACTGTTTAAATTAATTTATTATTGTTCATTTATGACACTTATTATTATACTTAGGGTTGAGTTGAATGTTAAACCCCTAACTTTGCACCTTAATAGCTTCACCCCCTTCAAGGAAATTGCACACAATTTTGCATATGCACAGCAAAAACAGCTCCTCCATGTACACAGGTGCTCGAGTTAGAACGTAGACATCTATCAGAAGCAAAACTCAGCACTCTGTAATTGGCGTTAGTACAGGCATGTATTTAATAAAACATTTAAATGCCAAACCAAGCCTCACAAAGAACAGGTAGCACAGCAAAACAATTCCCAACCGGTTTCGAGCACACAGCACGTCATCAGGGGGTGGTTTCCAGTAATACAAAACACACACATATATATATATATATATATATATATATATATATGGAAACACTTAAAGAAACAGCTCCTCAAAGAAAGATTTTAAATCAATATACATGCAATATTTACATATAAATTTATATACATGGGGAATGATACACACTATAATATACTGTAATACAGGCTCCACAACTGTATCAATATTAGTGTACACTACTATTTATATATAAAAAAACACGTATAAACATCATATTGTAGACTCCCTATATCTTAATCAAACTGTGTTTTTAAAAAAGAAAGAAAAAGGAAAATGTGCAGCAAAACTAAAGAAAAGAAGCAATTCTATATGGATCTCATCTGCCAATAACTGCATTTTTTTGATACTATAAAATATTTAAAGTAAATATGTTATACAATACTAGACAGGAAATCAGCTCCCATTCCATCGGGACACACCGAATGTTCCATGTCCAGGTATTTTGTAACCAGCAATATTTACATAGCATAGAATTCTACTATCTCAAAAAGACAGAAAACTCATTATAAAAATCTATGTTATGCACCAGTTAGGGTTTAGGCTAAAGTGATAAAAGTAGGGAAATGTGGTGTTAGGGTTTCCAACCCTAACTCCCCACCACCATCCCCCAGAGCAGCAAAAGAAAAAAAAATGAAGGTTTTGGATCTCTGGAGCCTTAGTGAATCAGTGGTTAGGTCTTCCATGGGGCTGTCAACCTAGTGCTCGCACTCTTACCCGAGGAAACAAGGTCAGATATTACTTTCTTTCTTCATGCTGGGCCCAAGAAAGCTACAACAGATTGTGATAGCGACATGTGGTGACAGTTCTGTACCTTTGAACACTGTATCACTGTGACACATTGGGTTCCAGCTGTATCTTCTGCTTTGCATAGGAGGCTATGGGCTGGAGGGGAGAGGTCTTTCTTTGGGTTGTCAATTTAATGTTCATCCTGTTACCTGAGCAAACAAGGTCAGACATTATCTCCTTTCTTCACACAGGGCCCATAGGACTCTGCCTGAAGAAATCTACAACAGATTGTGTTGGCAACATGTGGTGACAGTTCCCTACTGTTGAAGACTGTATCAGTATAAGGCACTGGCTTCAGGCTGTATCTTTTGCTTTGCACAGGAGGCTATGGGCTGGGGGAGGGGTCAGCATTAGGTTTGACAGCCCAAAGGAAGCTCCCATCATTGATTTGCCAGGATTCCACAGACTCAAAACCCTAATGTTTTTTCCATTTGCTGCTTGGGGGATGGTGGTGGAAAGTTAGGGCTAGAAACTCTAACATCACATTTTCCTACTTTTATCACTTTAACATGAACCCTAACTAGTGCATTAATGAAGTTTTTTGCAATGAATTCTTTAAATGTTTTCCTGTTGATATTTTGTTTATATAGTACTTGTACAATATATCTATGTAGCATAAATACATTTACACTATAACAAACTATTTTTCAGTTAATTTAGTTTTTTATGCATATTTATTCAAGAATAAAACCATTTATAAAATGGGTAGAGACAGTAAAAGAACCTGATTGGCTGAAATGGGATTCCAGTCATATTTTTTTCCATATAGCACACCATATAAAAAGTGCTAGTACCTGTGGACTTACACCCAATGATATCAATGTGCCACTTTTCAAAAAGCAGTTGTCCACCATCTTTTTTTTATAACAAAGCACTCACTTCAAGTCACAAACATTCAAAGTAACAGTTAAAACAAGGTATTTAGTTTTAAACTACTTCCAGTTCTCCTGCCCTACCTACTTGCTGATACTCCTAATGCTCAAGGATGACATGCTCCCTTATGACCTCATTGACCTGATCGTGCTAGTGCGCTCTCCTGGTAACCTCTACACACCCCACCAGTAGGTGAGTAGGGCCCGGATCCAAACTACAGTAGGTTGGATGCAAAGTCTGGATGATCCTCACTATATCCATGACTGCCGGCTGATTAAAGGTGAACCAAGTTAATTGGGTATTAGTGCCACTTGGTTGATCAGTGCAAGACCCAGTGGGGAGGAGCTGGCTGATCTCATCCCTGATGGTGAACACCTTATCAGCGAAGAACATCACAAACTCCTCACACTGTAGCTGTGACAAAGCTTGACCAGCTTGAAGACAGGCTGGATTGCACAGTCCGTCTACAGTCTTGAAGAGCTGGGCCAGTCTATTCCTCACTGTAGCAATTTCTCTGGACAGGAACTCTGCCTTCTTATGGGAAATTGCTAACTGATAGATCTTATAATGATCCAGCAGTCTAAGCCTGTCCATCTCCAGGTGAGTTTTCCACCAGCGTCTCTCCAAGCTTTGACCCTGTCTCTTCAACCCACGAATCTCCCTGGTAAACCATGGAGCCCCTGGGTGAAGAGTACAGGGATGAACATGGGATGGAGCAAAGACATCCAGGGCTCCCACAACTGCCCCATTATAGGCTAGCACTAGGGGCCCTGGGTCAGTGCTATCCATTGACAATCCCGAGAAGTCCAGCTCCATCATTAGGCCTTCTGAGGTAACTCCTCCCAAAGGACAGAACTGTACTATCTCCTTAGGGGCAGGCCTCTTTTGGGGGGCCATGAAACTGAACCTTAGGGCATGATGGTCAGACCAACTGATAGGCTCCACCTCCACATCGGAGACTTCCATCCCCAGATGGAATATCAAGTCCAATGAGTGTCCCCCCTCGTGAGTTGCAGAGGTAACCACCCATGCCAGGCCCAAAGAATCCATCAACTGGAGGAGGTTTTGTCCAAAAAGCACAAGTTCATCGTCGACCCAGGCATTGAAGTCCCCCAGAATTAACCATCGGGGGGACTCCAACACCCTCTCGGTGATGAAGTCCGCAACCTCCTTCAGGAATTCCCTCCCATCACCTGGTGGATGATAAATGAGAAGGATACTGAAACCTGCACCTCACCCACAATACACTCAAAGGAATTGGTACATCCAACTGGCACCTCCCTAAGGTCAAGTTCCTGTCTAAAACAGACTGCAACTCCCTAGACCCTATGATCCACTTTCAGGCGGTGAATCACCGAGAACCCGGCCGGAACCGCAGACTCCAAAATAGGGCCCTCATTTTCATCTAGCCAGGTCTTGGTGATGCAAGCCAGGTCCACAGATGCAACAAGGTCCGCCACTACTGCGGTCTTGTTTCTGGTAGATCTAGCATTGCTTAACACCGCCCGAAAGGGACGAGATTTCAAGGATGACTCCACCTCCTGCCTGACCAAGTCAGTGCCCTTGGGTATGGGTACAAGGCAAGGTAAACCTTGCTCTTGTATCCATTTTGCCCTAGGACGTCTCCTGGTTCTGACTGTCCCTATCCGCCCACTCCTTTCCCATCCCCCACAAGAGTTCCAGGATCTCCTATTCCTCACACTCCTTCATCTCACAATGCCAAGAACTCTGCAGTTTTTATAAACTTCCAAAGGCAGTGCAGGATATTCAAATGGACGGAGAGCCTTCAGTCTTGAGGGGAGTACCGCCTGTCTGTGTTCTTGCCACCACAGCACATATTTCAGACTCTAAGTAATACTATGTCAATTAAAACCCCACAAAATCAATGCTTTCTTCACCCCAGTACACCCACCCTCTTAATAATAACCGCCCACTCCCCAAAATAATAATTAGATTAAAAAACCTAATACTAAATAAAACATCTATTAACAAACCTCCTCACCGATGTATTATTAACAGTCTTTAAGAGCTTGTTTAGAAAAAACAAAAAAGAAAAAAGAAGAAAAAATAAACAAATCAGCATAAACTATAATAAACTATATATAATTCAAACTATATGTGGCCTAAATACAGCACCTCTCACCTGCATGTATTTATTCCAACAAAATTACAAAATATAAACCAAATGAATAAAGTCCAATACCATCTCTCACATAGTAAGGGAGAACTAAAAATTAACTAAAACTAATAACTAAAAATAAAGAAAAATGAAATAAAACTCTGTTTTCATGACTTCAATGCAGCACCTCTCACATGCATGCAAGTCCAATACTGTCCACAATATATTGAATTGACTTGAAGTAATGTAGTAATGCTGTAATAAACCCCCAATACCACCTCTCACATGGTGGGGGACCCTTTATAAATTAAGTCACAGCTTAATCCATAGCACAATAACTGTCTGGAGCAATAAAAAATGATGTGCACAACACTCTCACCACTTGTATACCCAGGACAAAACCAGGAGGGAGAACAAGTCAATTTCTCCAATGATGTTGATTCTGTATAACAGAGGATTAGATGACATCCAACACAGTCCTCACAGCAGCAAATCTCTACAGTTCAACTTGATCACTATCCTCTTCCAACACTTCAGGGAAACAGGCAGATCATTCAGAGAGTGCAATAATGGATGAGCAGGTAGACCCCCTTCCCCCTGCACCACCAGGAGCCAAAACAACCCTCCATCCACCCGTGGCCTACGGCTACGGACGCCCCAGTTACCCAGCCCCATGGCTGACCCCCCAAGGCAGCTTGCGAATTTGCCTGATTTGCAAAGACTCAGGAGAGTTGAAACCATAATGTTTTTTCCTGTTGTTGCCTACAGGGTGGGGTGTTATGGTTAGGAATCCTAACACCACATTTTCTCTACTTTTTTCACTTTAACCGAAACTAGTGCATTAACAAAGTTTTTTGCAATGAATTTCCTTACTTTTTGGAATTAGTATGCAGGTCCCTTCATGACCTGCGTTAACATATACATTTGCCTGTCCATCTCTCATGGAACAATGGAAAAGGATGCCCTTATACGAAAAAAGATTTTGGACTTAGATTTTTTTCTGATTCTTTTTTTTGTATGACAGAATCCTTTATTCATATGTTTTTTTATTCATTCGAAAAAGGATGCCTTCATAAGATTATTTTTCGTATTGCCGAATTCCTTTTTTGTATGGTCATCAAAAAAAAGAAAACTGAGTCACGAAAAAGGATTTGAAAATAAAAAAAAAACATTTTAGGGTCATTTTTCCAAGAACTAAGTGCAGAATCCACCTAACAGGGTCTCAATTAGCAAGATACATGTGTTGGTATGTGTCTAGGATGTCATTTATGTGGGTTTTGAATGTTTTCTTTAAAGGGAAACAAGATGGCGGTCATATGAAAAAGGATTTTTTTCTGATGAAAAAGGATCCTTTTTCGTATGGACCACATTCTTTTTTCATTCCAAGCAGCTATCCAAAAGACCATTCTGAGCATGCTCAGAACAGAAATTTTAAAATATAATAACTTTGGAATGGATTAATATTTTTTCACTAAACCAGCAAAAGGCACAACTGTAGCCCAAGCCCTTCTACCCTGAAAATTTCTGACCACAATTCCAAACCGTCTTGAAGCTAGGCCATGACAAAAAAACAGCAAACAACCCCCTGATCTTTTTCACTTTTCTTGCTGTCTGCATCTCAAAATCTTTACCTTTGACCAGAATGAAACTTGGCACGTCAAGAGATCTACCACCTGAGACAGTGCATGCAAAATTTTGTGCAAATCCATTGAACAGTTGCAAAACTATTAAAGTGCAAAGTTTGAGGTTTAACATAAAAATCCCTGCTTGATGCTAACTACTGTATAGTGGCGTTATTGCACCACTGAAATAGTGGTTGTCTAAATACAGCAGTAATATTCAGGTATGTACACTGTTTACACATAGTCAAATAACAGTACACCTACAGGAGCACAAAATGCACTCTTGTGCAGGTAAGTGCTTCTATCTTCATTGCAAGTTACAAAGTTTCCTCTAAGCTTTCTATCAATGAAAAGTTTGGTTACCTTCAAATCATGGATCTGGCTTCCTTTTTAGATGTTCACATAGCATCCCTCCCCCTGCAATAAAAATCAAGAAAAGCTGTGTTGAAGAATTTATACCCCATTTTCTCTCTCTCTCTCTCTCTCTCTCTCTCACACACTCTCACTCTCTCTCTCTCTCTCTCTCTCTCTCTCTCTCTCTCTCTCTACCCCTCAGCACCTTGGTCGAACTAGGCTGTGACCACGCACCTAAATTCATCCGACTGGCAGAAGCTGACTTGCAACTGAAGTCTGAGGGATGCCTACTTTGCAGTATCATCTGACCAGCTTGTGCCAGAGGAGGCAACTTCCTCTCAAAGATCATTAGCATAGCAAAAGGCCTTAAGAGAGCCAGGTCCAGACAGGAAGTTTTCAACCTATTCATGATCCACAACACCTTTTCCTTCAGGAGGTTATCTCAAAATGAAGGTTTAAGCACTTGATAAGATTTACTGGGCTGCTAAATTCTAATAAAATATAGTAGGACAGGATCTTGTCACAGTTGATTAATACAGCCTCATGATATCAAACCTCATGCCCCCACACTTAGAGAGTAAACAAAAAACAATTTGGGCAATACAACAACAAAATAGTTTGGTCACCACACTTCATATAGAATAATAGATAAGAGAACTGTGAACAATAAGGCTGAGTTTCCATCGAGGGTGCTGATGACATCACATACATTGAGAGTGAATCTTGAGCAGTTCCTATGATGTCATCAACCCCGAAGATGGGAACAGCCTTGTCTGTAAACAGTTCCCTATCTGTGATTTATATAGTATATGGTTTTGGATAGAAAAAAAAAAACACAGAAGATATGTGCATTTTTGGGCAGTTTTTTTTTTAAATATTTGGTAACTCTCTGTGCCACTCTGTTCTCCAGTCTGCCTGCTGTGCCTGCCCCCATGTGCGTAGGTACCCACCTGTACTTTAGAGAATCACGGTAAAGTCGACAAATCTTTATTTTAGCAGGTACTGTAGGTTAGCCATTGTTGAACTGAAACAACTTACTGTGTTGATCTCATCCTGTATTGAGTGCTGACAGGTTGGCTGCACTGCAAGGGAGACAGCGCTTAGAATGTAAAAGTTGTTGTACTGTAGTAGTGATGTAGCTACTATAGTGAAACAACTTTTTTCTGATCTTTGAACTGTTCTACAGCAACTTTTAGCACTAGATCAAAACCCATCTACAATAAGGGGCAACATTATACTATAATGTAATTTTGCATAATAAGTTGTTACTTGAACTGGAATCAATTGAAATTATGGGTAAGGTTGTGAATCGGCTAGCAGACTGATTGAGGGACAGAAAGCAGAGAGCAATGATAAATGTTTTTTTATCGGGGAAAGGTGAAGAAAGTAGTAAAGTGCCCCAATGTTCATCCTGTACTGAGTCCTTTATTATTTAATATCTATATTAAAGAACTTACTGCTGTGACCAAAATTTGGATTATCCAATTTGCAGGAAACACAAAACTAGGAGGGACTGTGGATAATGAAAAAAAGAATGAATGGTCTACAAAGGAGCCTACAGTAGATAAGAATAGTAAGTTGAGCAAAAAATGGGATATGATGTTTCATACTATGCTCATACATATTACAGTCTGAGGAGCAGAAAGAGGCAAAGTAGGCCATGTAAAATCAACACCCCCCACACACACACATGCACACTATTTCAGTGGTAGTAAGCCATATGTGGAACCATGATGTGGAGGCCAAGTGGGAATCTATATCCTTTTAATATTGTCCTGTTCTTTCTTACAATGGCTCCCTTGGGCAATTCATTCCACATGCCCACCACCCTTATGTACTGTATACATAAGCTTTGTTTTTTTACTTTTAAATGCTTTCTTTTGCAATTGTAATGGATGCCTTCTGGTTCACATGTGCTCCTGCTTGAAACTGATATCCAGAGACATCATCAGTTTCTGGTATTGGATCACAGTGTACATAAACAATAAGTCACCTCTAGTTCTTCGCATTTGTAAGGGCATAAGTGAGTTTGTTGTAATCTTTCCTCATAAGTTAGTCCCTTAATAATAGTCATAGATTTTACTACTTGCCTCTGAACCCTTCTGAGTGATCTAATGATGTCTTGATGGCAAGGTGACCACAACTGCCTACCATAATTAAGCAGTGGTTACAGTGAGCTCAATACAGTGAGACAGTAACTTCTGCCCTCCTGCTCTTGATTGCCCTCGATCTTCCACCAAGTTCTGTTTACTTTAGATATAAATTTGTTACACTGCTCCTCTGGCATAAGTTAATTATTATACCTAGGTCTTTCTCTGTTTCAACTCTCTGACATTTTTTCCCTGGAGTACATATTGGTGTTCTCTGTTCTTTTTCCCCGAGGTGCATGACTGCACATTTTTCATGACTTGAAATTCATTCCCCATTTCAAAGCCTATTCACCAATTTTATCCAAATTTGATTGGATGATATCTGCTTGGTTTTAATTTTCACGTGCTCCACCCATTTTGGTATCATCCATATATTTTTCATGCCAACTTATTATATTTGCATCTAGGTCTGAGATGAAAACACCAAATAATATTGGGCCCAACACCAATCCCTGAAGCATACCACTAGACACTATGTCCTCCCCTGATAGGTATCAATTTAATTTAACCCATTGGGTTCTGTCATATAACCAGTCAGTAAACCAGTCTATTATAATAAATGTGAAACCTGTGGGCCATAATTTAGTAATTATTGTTTGGTGTGGCACAGGGTCAAATGCTTTTCTAAAGTTAAAAAAAAGCACATCAACAGGTGTACCGGTGTCCATCTCACTACTTACATTTTCACAAAGGCTGCATAGTTTTGGTAAACACGACCTGCCCTGCCTGAATCCATGCTGTGCAGTTTTACTAAACATGACCTGCCCTTCCTGAATCCATGCTGGTTTCTGTCTCTGTTGGGTGATGTGTCTATATGAAGTTGGATTTCCTCTCTAATAATACTTTCCAGTATTTTGGCTCTTATAGGGGTCAGACTGATTGGTCTATAATTTGAGTACAGCTGTCTCCCACTAGGGGGATCGGGTGGTGCTGACTGGAGGGTCAGCTTTTTTCTCAGATCATCCAGAGGTCACCGGGGGCTGCCTGGCTAGGTCAGGTGTGCTCCGGTGGCTTAATTGGGGGTATTTGCTTGTGCTTGGTGCCTGCTTTGGGGTGGGTCTAGCCTAGGCTTGTGAAAAGGAGACTGTACTTCTGGTTTGGATCTGATTTTTCTCAGAAATGTGACCTGGCTTTGAAGTTCCACTCAATAGAGCCACCTGTGAAGACCACCTGGATTACCGAGTTGAGGATTGGATGTGGGACCTCTCCCCTGATATTACAAGTATAATATGAACTTTGCTGGTACTGTATAATTATATGACTATTTAAGGAGGCAGTGAGACGACCTCTTTTGGTTTATTATTATAATTTTAAATCAGTTGAAATGTGGCAGTGAGAGTGCCACATTGTGTGGACAGATTTTACTGGTGAGGGGGGCGGTGGGAGTGCATCCTTTTCACTGCAAACATTTTTGGGAGTTTTGGTGAGCTCCTTTGGACAGCTAAGAAGGATAACATACTGTGATCATATTGGGACAATGCTATTATACTGGGCAATACATTATTGATAAATTCTATCTGATTTGACTGGGTTTAGTGCGCTATTGCTGTTTTTGCTCTTTGTTTCATGTTATTATAGACCTAGTTAGGGATACTAGGGTATGTTTATTATTGTTTATAGTTATATTATTGGTTTTATTAGAGTGGATTGGGGTTGTGTTTATGGTAGTGAGAGTGTTTATTTGGATGGTTAGATTTATTTGTTCTGTTTCTGGTGTATTATGATAATGTGCTGGGAGGGAGTAAAGATGGTCATGCATTACTCCCCCACCAGGCTCAGGGAATTGTGCCCCTTTGAATGTCCCCCATTATCATCAGAAACCTATTTGAGGTGTCAAGCTTTGGGGATAGCTAGACAAAGGAGAAAGGGGAGAACTTGGCCTGGTGGGGGAATTAAAAGGGGGGGGACAGATTGAGGTGGTGGGGACCAGGAGATGCCCTGGGGTGAAATGGAGACAGAACAGAGGTATATATTGTCTTGTCCCCATACCCAAAGGCTCCATTGTTAATGGGCAGGAGCTGAGGTCTTCCTTGACAGCCCAGCCTACTCATGTGGTGTTATGTAATGCCAGATCTATTAAAAACAAGATGGCTATTATAGCTGATCTTGTTGAAACAGCAGATCTGCATGCATCACTGAGACCTGGCTGGATGAAAATGCAGGCCCTGTATTGGCCTTTGATGATCCAGACAGGTACTCGCTGATACACTGCCCGAGGTTGGATTGTGGGGGGGGGTGTTGCCATTATATTTAGGATGGAACTGGGCCTCGTGGATGTGCCAGTGGGGACCACCAGGTCCTTTGAGTGTATCCTGGGTAAGGGTATAGGTTGCGGGATACTCCTCATCTACTGTCCACCTGGTGATGGTGGAGAATTCCTGAAGGAGATAGCGGATTTCATCACAGATGTGGCATTGGAGTCTTCCAGATGGTTAATTCTGGGGGACTTCAATGCCTGGGTCAACGATGAACTCTCGCAATTCAGTCAGAATCTCCTCCAGCTAATGACTATGCTGGGCCTTACACAGGTAGTTACCTCCTCAATCCATAAAGGTGATCACTCGTTGGATCTGGTGTTCCTCCTGGGAATGGAGATAACAGACTTGATGGTGGAACCAGTCAGTTGGTCTGACCATCACACCATAGGGTTCAGTTTCAGGGCCCCCCCCAAATGGACCTGCCTCTATGGAGATAGTCCAGTATCGCTCTTTAAGGGGCGTTACCCCAGAAGGTCTATCGGTGGTACTGGACCTATTGGGTTTGTCGGGTGAATGCATGAGTCCAGGGGATCTTGTACTGGCTTATAATAGAGTGGTGGGAGATGCCCTGGACAAAATTGCTCTTGTTCACATTTGACCACTCACTCTTCACCCAAGGACCCCTTGGTTCGATGGTTCCTTGAAGGAGCTGAGGAGAGTGGGTCAAAGATTGGAGAGAGCTTGACTGAAGTCATGTGAAGATACAGGCAGGCTTAGATTTATGGAACATTATAAGAGCTATCAATCAGAAATCTCCCATAAGAAGGCAGAATTCCTGTCCAGGGAGATTTCTGCTGCACAGAATCGACCGGCTCAGCAGTTCCAGACTGTAAACAGATTGTGCAGTCCAATCTGTCTCCAACCTGGAAGAACATTTTCTCAGTCCAAATGCAAGGAGTTCACTCGGTTCTCTGTGGATAAGGTTGCCAGCATCCAGTCTGACATTGGTCCGGCTCTCCCTGTGAGGGACTGCGAAGGTCGGCGAGAGGTGATGAACACATGGTCTGTCTGGATGGACTTTAGCTGGCTGGAATTCATGGACATTGTGAAGATCGTCCAAACACTTTGCCCAACCAGTTGTAGTTTGGATCTGGGCCCTACACCCCTATTATTGGATTGTGTAGATGCTATCTGCCCAATCCTAGCTAAAATTGTCTGGAGTTCCTTGGAAAGGGGTGTCTTTCCTGATCCCCTTAAGGAGGCGATCGTATGACCACTCCTAAAAAACCTTCCTTGGATCCAGACTGCCCAGCTAACTACAGGCCTCACTCTAACCTTCCTTTTGTTGGGAAGGTTATTGATAAGGTGGTTGCGCTGCAACTGGATGATCACCTTGTGACCCACAATGTCTATGGTGCTCTCCAGTCTGGATTTAGGAAGAGACATAGCACCAAGACTGCACTTGTCCAGGTATTGAATGATCTTCTAATAGCAAGAGATCGAAAGGCTTGTACCATCTTGGTCCTTCTTGATCTCTCTACAGCATTTGACACTGTGGACCATGGTGTGCTAATGGAGTGCCTGCAGCTTCTCTGTGGACTGTCAGGGACAGTTCTTGAGTGGTTTCAATCTTTCCTCATGGGCAGGTCTCAGAGGGTGGTCACTGGAATTTATTCCCCTGATGCCCTTTCCCTGTCCTGTGGGGTGCTGTAGGGCTCCATTTTAGCACCCATGTTGTTCGCAGTGTATATGCTGCAATGAGGAGATATCATTAGGTGATATGGTTTGAGTTTTCACTGCTATGCAGATGATACTCAACTGTATCTGTCCTTTCTACCTGGACAGGGGGATGCAGTCTCTGTGTTTAACAACTGTCTCACCGAGCTCAAGGACTGGATGAGCACCAGCTGGCTGAGACTGAATTCAGACAAGACCAAAGTGTTGGTTGTGGACCCGGGTCATCCAGGGGTGGGTCTGGGGGCTGGGCAGGCATCGGACTTATGGCTTGACAGCATCCAGTTCACTACCTCAGACCAGGTACATAACTTGGGTGTTATTTTTGACGATGACCTGACCCTGAAATCTCAAGTGCCGGCTGTTGTCAAATCCTCCTTTTACCATCTGAGGAATATTATCCGGATGAAACACCTGGTTCCTCCAGATGACCCACCAACATTGGTCCATGCCTTTGTCACCACTTGCCTTGACTATTGCAGTGCCCCCTACCTAGGGCTTCCTGGGGTTGATATCTGCCACTTGCAGCTAGTGCAGAATGCGGCAGCCAGTCTATTGATGGGAACATCTAGAACCAGCCATATTATGCCTGTGCTGCGCAGACTGCACTGGCTGCCTGTTCAGTGGTGGATCACCTTTAAGGTCTGTTTACTGACCTTTAAAGCCCTACTTGAAGAGGGACCCAGCTACTTGTAAGATCTCTGGACTCCTTACTGCCCCCTCTGCCCTCTCCGAACCACCGACGAGGGATTGCTAGAGATACCCAGGGTACGTTTAAAGACATCTGGCACCCGTGCTTTTTCTTTTGAGGCCCCTACCCTGTGGAATTCTCTACCTTATCAGTTGAGAGAATGGCTGACCATCAAGAGGTTTAAATCAGATTTTAAGATGTATTTATTTAATATGGCCTTCCCAGATGATTTTGATTAATTTACACATCTATATATTTATTGCTATTTATGTGTTTTATTGTATTTTACCTGTGAAGCGCCTTGGTTTTAGAAAGGTACAATATAAATAAAGCTTTGCTTGCTTGCTTGCTTGCTTGCTTGACATCTCCATCCTGGATCCACTTTCAATGATTGGGGTGGTATGGGCACTTCTCCAGTCTCGTAACAGGATATCTGTGATAATGGTGATCACACAAAGGCGATCACCATTATAGCGAATGTACATCGGCGAAAATCAATGTTGCCGATGTACACCTCTGCGCATGGTAAAAGGGCATCAGGGACTTGCAGGGTGCTGCACCCCCTGCACCCCTCCATGGGGGGCTTCACCCACTGCACCACCCTACTAAAGGATTCTCAACTCCAGTGGGGGGGGTGCATGTCTGCGGGGTGCAAATTCGAAAAAAAAATTTTGGTCCGGGTGCAACAAAATGTATGCGTGCCCAGACCCAAACCCAGCACCCATGCAGCTGTAGCCTGTGACCCACCCACCACACCATAGGGCAGCTCAGCAGCCCATCACCGCAACATGCCACACAAACCCACCTCCCCTTCAGCCATGCTCGCTCCCCCCCGCACGCATCGTATATATATTTATATATATATATATATATATATATATATATATAGCAACAGGATGTCGTTATACCTGCAGTCACCCCCCATCCAGTAGCTGTCTAATAAGGCACCGTTATTGAGTCACCTTTTTTGAGTGCGCTTAATAGCAAGTGCCCTTATCACAGGATACCCTTGTGACAGCTTTTCTTCCCTTCCTGATTTTTTAAATACTGTTTCAAGTGGTTTAATTACTGTCTCTTCTAATAATTTAAGCATCCTACTTCTAAAATTGTCCAGGCCTGGGGCAAAATCATTTTTTAGGGTTTGAGCTTTTTCTTTGATCCTTTCTTTTCTAAATGTTTAACATCTTAAAGTGTTCAATATTGGATTTAGCAGGAGAAATATGGGAGCAAGTTGCTATCTAAATGATAATTATCTGAGTAAGGTTGAAGAGGAAAAAGTCTGAAGTGCATTAATATTATATAATCTTAAACACAGGTTGCTGCTAAAAAGGCAAGCCAAATACTGGGCTGTATTAGAAGACATTTTGTTAGTAAATCAAGAAAGGTTTTGGCAGCTCTTTACAGGACTTTTGTGAAACCACAGCCAACATACTGTTGGCAGTTTTTGGTGCCATACCATAGAAAACATATTAAGAAGTTAGAAAAAGTCCAGAAAAAGGCAATAAGATTGATGAGTGGGTTGGAAAATAAATTGTGAGGATAGGCTTGAAGGTTTAGGTATGTTTAGTCTGGAAAAATTGAGATTAAAGGGTGACCTAATAGCAGAAACAAGATCAGAACTTGGACTTGAACCACCATACACGTGAAACAGCACTTTCAAACGCAGTATGGTCCAGTAAAAGGAACAGAGCTTCCACACTCTTCTGATATATATATATATATATATATATATATATATATATATATACTGTATATACATTCATGGCAAAAATGCTGTTTAATGCATCAGTTAGGGTTGTTCCACAGCACAAAAGCGAGGAAATTCGATGTTAGGATTCCCACCTTTGTTCACTCACTTCATCAACAGGGATCGGTATGCATTGGTCATCGGTCCCAAATCTCATCCCATCCCATGTGTAAACAAGCTGAGCTGGTGCAGTATAGGAGAACTGGGTGAGAGTTAGGACCGACAACCCCAATGCACATCCCAATGCCTGTTGGTGGGGGTGGGGTGGGAACCCTAACATCAAATTTCACTTTGTCACCGTGAAACAACCCTAACTGATGCATTAAACTGAGTTTTTTTGTCATGAATTTCCCTTCTTTTTGAGAATGTGCAGTATAAATAGTGAATGGAATGTGGTGGTACGAGCGCAGGCCCCTTCGGTAACGGTAACGCAATTGGAAACAGAAACGGTTACGGCAACAGCAAGGAGGATGCCAAAGGGAACAGTAACAGAAATGGAAGCGGAAACGCAAGCACGTAAGCAAATGCAAATCATTATGCGCACGGTCACGGTAACGCAATTGGAAATGCAAACGCTTACGGTAACAGCAACGATGACACCAAAGGAAACAGAAATGCAAACAGAAGCGCATACGCAAATGCAAACGGCAATGCACACGGTGGCACAAAAGTAAACACAAATGCAAAAAAACCCAGTAATGGAAACACAAATAGTAACAGTAACACAAACGCAAGCGCAAACGCAAATGCAGTGGGTAATGCACACGGTGACATAAATGGAGATGCTAATGCAAATGGTCACAGAAACGCAAGCGGAAACACTAACTGTAACAGTAAGGCAAATGCACCCACTTTTTGTCCACAAAAAGTGCATTCAGAAGCACAGTGAATACAAAGAATGGATGCATAATAATGGCCCTCGGAGCAGAAAATGAACACTTGGAATACTAAATTGCTTATATCTCAGGACCCGTAAGATGTAGAAAAAAAAAAATCTCATGTTATTTATTACTTTCCTGGCTAGGTTTACTAAGTATTTTTCTGATGAAAAGTCCATGTCTCGAAGCTTTTTTGAGCTACAGGTCCCGAAAGGCACGGCAGACGCTGTAATGTTAGCCTATGGGAAGAATAGTCAACTTCGGAGTGCCGTAATTTTACAGCCCTCTAATATTTTGTCACCAAACCACCAAAAGGCACATCTGTGGGATGTTGGCTTTCTTCCCTCCACATTTCAGCCCAAAGACCAAACTGTTGTTTTGCAGCAGGGTGGCAAAGAATTCCTGTTATTTTGGGCATGGTTTCGCAAAGTAGTGTATTGATTTGCGACACTTTTGCAAAAAAATTATGAAAGTGTCACAAGTGCGACACTACAGTTTACAAAAAGTTTAAAAACATATTTCTGGGGTGTTTAACCACCACAAAAAAGACATGGCTAGCATCCTCAGAGCTTGACTAGGTGAACACAAAAAGAATTGTATTCCTAGAGGGTCCCAAATTTAAATGCAAGCATTGCTGTGACCAGTAACTGAAAACAAAATGGCAGATTTGCGACACTACAGGGGTCATTTGCGACACTAAAACTGCATTTGCGACACTGTCAAACTTTTTGTTAACTTTTCCCATTGACTATAATGGGAAACTTGTTTTCTGAATAACTTTTGAACCGTTTAATATTTTTTCATGCGATCTTCAAAAGGCACATTGGAGACCCTGGCTACATGTTCCCTGAAGTTTTTGGACTGGCTGTGCAAACCATGCAACCTGTAGGTGCGAGCAAAGAATGTGCAAAAAAGCGTAAATATGGCTTTCTATGGTGCAATATAGCTCTGCAACTGTATATCTGACAGTTACAAAACTTGGCAGATCCAGAGATCTATGGTACCGCTCCATGCATGCCAAATTTCAGGCAAATCCATCATATGGTGGCAAAGATATTAAGCTACCAGTTTTCACACTTTAACCTTAAATGGGGTACTCAACCCTAACTATAGTATTTATTTTTATTTTATTCATTTATTTAGTTCTAGGATTACAAATACCTTTGAGCCAAGGCTCTTTTACAAAGGTTCCACGTCAATTGAAGAATAGCACAGAGGATACCTTGAAATAACAACATTGCAATAGAAATAACAACATTTCGGGTGAATACAGTACAAATTGGAACAGTTAGGTACATTAGAAATAACAACATTGTGGGTGATACAGAACAATTGGAACAGTTATTATTAAAAACACATTTAGAGAGCGATGACCAAAGTTTGGCCCAGGGCAGCAACAACTAGGAGAGGGGTACAGAGACAAAGGGGAGAGGCAGGGGCAGGGTGGATGTAGTAGCAGCCGGAGGCATTTGTCAGACATAATAGGGGAGAAGCGCAGGTAAGGAGGGGTAAGAGAGAGATGGGAAGAGTGGGGAGGCAGTTGGAAATGGGGGGAGTCGAGGAGATATGGCAGATAGGAGATAGAGCAGAAAGGAGATGGGTGAGATGGGGATAAATGCTATGAGGGGGCACACAAAGGCTGCTGGAGGTGGCAGGTGTGTCAGAATTTAGGTGAGGCAATCACAGGAGCTGGAGGCAGTGAGATGGAGCCAGAGCCTGGTTTTAAACATACAAAGTGTTGGAGCTGAGGAGATGGAGGAGCTGAGACCATTCAGCCATAAGGGAGCCCTATAGGCAAAAGAACATTGACCCTGTGTAGTGCAACAGCAGGGGACTTGCAGGAGCTGCAGTTTGGATCTCCTGGTGCTCCGCAGATTGATATTGTGGTGAAGCAGGGCTTGGACACTGGGGGGAAGGGTGAGGCCAAAGTTAATTTTTTCGCCATGGTACAGATGAGATACTTAATATGGTTGGAGAGTTGGAGCCATCCAGATTTAGCATAAAGCTCATAGGTATGAGTGAGACGGTGGGCTCCAGTGATAAGCTGACATACTTTGTTGAGGGCTGTTGATATACGTCTGAGAGTTGTCGCCCTGGTTGAGCCATAAATGGTGAGACCGTAGTCAATAATGGGGACCATGGAGCACTGGATGGCAATCTTCAAGGCTTCCAGGGTGATATGTTGCCTGTGCTTGAACAGTAATCCAAGATGCATGTTAGCAGCTTTGGCTATGCTGTCAACATTAGCCCCATAGGATAGATTGGGGTCAAGCAGTATCCCTAGGTATTTGAAGGATAGGACCTATTCGAGGGTATTCCCCTGTATGGTGGAGATAGTCAGGGGGTGTAGCTTGCGCTGGTTGTGAGAGCTGCAAAAAAGCATAGACTTAGTGTTCTTGTGATTAAGGACAAGCTTATGATTAGTAAACCAGTTTTCAGCAGTGCTGAAACCATGCTGAAGATTGAGTTGTAATGGCGTGGGGTCTTTGTGGGAGGAGAAAACAACTGTGTCATCAGCATACAGAATGATTTTTTTCTGAACAGGATTGTGGTAGGGAATTTGTAAAAAGGCTAAACAGGAGTGGACCCAGTATGGACCACTGGGGGACACCAGAGCGAACTGGTAAACAATCAGAAAGAGCATTGGCAATTTTTACTCTTTGTGAGTGGTTTTCAAGGTAGCTTTTAAACCAAAGTGCAGAGTCAGGTGAAAGACCGGCGTTCAGTAGTTGGTCAATCAGCAGCCAATGGTGGACAGTATCAAATGCCTTGGACAGGTCGATAAAGACTGCCCCAGTAAGGAGGCCATTGTCTAGCGAGCTGTACACTGCTCCAATGAGCTCCAGGAGGGCAGAGGTGGTGCTGTGTCCTTTTCTAAAGCCGTGTTGTTGTGTGCACAGAATATTATATTTGTCTAGGTAGTCAGTGAGCTGGTCCACAACGATGCACTTGAGGGCCTTGGAGAGCGGGGGCAGTATGGAGATCAGTCAATAGTTAGTATAATTGGTCTTGTCACCACTTTTGCAGACCGGGGTCACAGTGGTAGATTTCCATCTGTCCAGGAACTGACTGCGGCTGAGGGAGAGGTTAAGAATTTCGGTTAATGGATGTAGTACCTCATCAAGGGTAAGCGACAGTAGCTTAAGGTCCAAGGAGTCACCACCGGTTCTGGATTTGGAGATAGCTGTGGCAATGTAGCAGTGGGCATCATTCAGCTTGACCTCTTTGAAGTAGAAAGAGGAGCAATTTGACTGGGCACGGGGGGGGTTTGAATGAGGTGTCATTTTCTATAAAAAAGGCAGGGGGAAGAATGGTGCTGAGGTCAGTAAAAGCAGTATTAAAGGTGTTTGCAATGACCGTGGGGTCAAGGGTAGTGGACCCATTAACATTTAGCATAGCTGGGGAGATTTTTGGTTGCTTCCCTGTAACTTCTTTAATATTGTCCCAAAACACTGACCCATTGCCCCAGGTGTTGGTGAGAGCATCCCTGTAATAGGAACTTTTCGTTAGCCGGATGGATTTTGTGCAGGTGTTTCGGGCATGTTTGTATTTTTGGATGTCAGGTTGCTTGCCTGTAGCTTTTGCCACCACCCAAAGATGGTCCCTTGATTTAAGCTGAGAACGGAGCTCCACAGTGAGCCATGGGTTACAGAAAGCTTTAGCTTTTCATATTTTAACAGGAGCAAAGAAGTCACAAGCCACGTTGAAGGTGGTGATGAAGTAGTCAAGAGCCATGTTAACATCCATCACCTTGTATATAGGTAGCCAGTCTTGCTGACTTAGGTAGTGTTGGAGATGGATGAGTTATGCACGGGGCAGGACTCTGCTGGAGATGATTTTGGGGGGGGGGGTTGAGAAATTTGTTGGACCATTCACAGATGACCGGGGAGTGGTCACTGAGAGAATCCAGGAGGACGGTGGTGTGAGAGATCTGGGCAGGGTGGCTGGTAAGGACCCAGTCCAGGAGAGTAGTGGTACCAGTTTTGTAGTTTGTCCTAGTGGGGGTGGCAACCATATGTGTAAGGTTAGCAGCTGCTATGGCATCCTTATGAGCACCTGCATCTGATGCAAGACAGTTTTTGTTGAAATCCCTTAGCAGGATAAGATCCGAGCCAGGAGGTTGGGTTTTAATAAAATTGAGAATGTCACTGAGGCCATGACCTTGGTCCCTGGGTGGGATATAAACAGAGACAATTGTGAGGGCTTTATGATTGGCCCCTAAGATAATTTTGATAGGTAGGATCTGGGCAGAGGAGTCAGGAGGGAGAGTTGCAATGGGGTGCCCCATGAGAGTGTCTTTAATATAGATGGCACAGCCCCCGCCTCTTTTAGAGACTCGATCCAGTCTGAAAACATTGTAGCCTTGTAAGGTAATTGCCTGATCGGGAACTTTGGGCATCAGCCAGGTTTCAACAACTGCTAGGATGTCAGGGTTATGTTGGCTTGTGAAGGATTGAAGGGCATCAAACTTAGGCAGTAAACTGCTGATGTTGAGGGTTGCGAGAATAAGAGCCCCAGTAGTTTTCGTATACCTTGAGCAGATGGGACCCAGGTTTGGATGGATGTTACCCAAAATCAGTAGAAGGAGGAGCAAGAGCTTCATAGTGCATAAGCGTAGTTCCTTAAGAGATAATTTGCATCGCTGTTTTTTGTATGAGTAGTTAGCAGGTTCTAGGTGACAGCCCCAGTGTGATACAGTGTGAGAGAGTGGGGATAAGCTGGCCCATAGACCAAGCTCGTAATGTTTAGGAGCATCCAGGTAGTAGCGAAAGGAGGTCCATGGTGGGGGAAAGCGCGAGTAGTGGAGGGTTCTCTGGCAATGGTAGGTTGTGACTAGGTGGATGGTGCGGGGGGGTAGGGATGGCAAGGACTAGGGAGGAAGAGGGAGGCAGAGAGATGAGGGGGAGGAGAAGTAGAAGCAGGCAGAAAAGTGTATGCATGGTTAAGTGTAGGTGCACAAGTGCTAGGGAGAAAAATGTGGACAGAGGCTGAAAGTGAACAGTAATGCCAGAAGGCGAGAATAAAGGAGAAGAAAGGCATAGAGATATTAGGGGAATGAGAGCTACGTATGGCGGGAGCAAGGGGCAGGACACAGAGGAAGGGAAGTAGGCAGGGTGCGGAGGAGGGAGAGTAGAAGGGTAAGAGGAGGTCCTTAGGGGTGAACCAATGGGGTCAGGAAGGGAGGATTGTGTATGCAGAGGGGTGAATCTAAGGTGTATTTAATTAAGGTAGGGAGTGCGGGGGGTTGGTGAAAAATTATGGCAAAATGCAATGTATTTCAATGTGCGCAGAGCCCAGTGACCACAACAAAGGCAGAGAGATATAGGTAGCCAATCAGAAGCAGTGCAATAAGCAGGAGTCCAATCAGGGAGCAAGGCAGCAAGCGCTTGTCCAATGGCAGCTGCACACAACTTCCCTGACCCCAGGCTGAAATCTTACCCAGCGGTGCTGGATCTCTGAGGTGGGCAGGAGAGGCGACTTGTGAGGCAGGTTTCAGGAGCCATGGCCGCACCTAGCAAGGACCCAGCAGCCCGGTCAAGGGCTGGATCTAAGGGGGAAAATGAGGAGAGAGAGTTAGCTTATAGAGGGGAGCAGGACAAAGGCAGATGACGCCATGAATAAATCGAGGGGCATGGGGGAAGCCAGAGAATGGCCAAGAAGCAAGAAATTAATTACGGGGGGGGGGAAGATACCCAAGGACAAAAAACAAATGGTTTTAACTAGACCTGGTGCCACGGGGAGAGAGGTAATAGACACAGGAGGCTAGTGGGCACAGAGAGAAATTTAACAGCTACCAGAGACAAGTGGGCAAGAGAAAGGTGAAAGGAGAGGGGAAAAATAGGAGCAGAAAGCAGGCCACAAATTACAATCCCAGAAATGCAACAATAAATTTGGTTACAAACACATTATGCATTCAGTACAACTCTAACAGGGTAGCTAAGCAAAAAAATTATGGCAAAATGCAATGTATTTCAATGGGCAGAGCCCGATCTAACAAAGCAAGAGACATAGGTAGCCAATCAGAAGCAGTGCAAGAAGCAGTGGTTCAATCAAGAGGCGAGCGGTGAGTGCTTGTCAATGGCAGCTGCATGGCTTCCCGACCCAGGCTGAAATATTACGGCAGTGCTGGATCTCCAGTGGGCAGGAGGTGGTTTGTCAGAGGTTAACTGCAAGTGCTGCACCTAGCAGCGACCCGTGGCCTGGTCAAGGGCTGGATCTAGGGATCTACCATGCCACTATATATATATATATATATATATACACAATACATATTAGCCTTTATTGTGCATTCTTTATTTCCATTACATTTATGCCAACCTGCATATAGAGGTGCATTAAAAACATGGCCTTGTGTACTATAGCATTACTGCATAAATTATGCCAGTAAGCATAGAGATGTTCATCAAGGGCATAACGGATCTGACAGTGATTATGTATCATTTAACACAGTGGACCCCCATAATGTGCATTCAGAGGCAGTGTATGGTTTTCAGTAATTTTTGAAAGCAATGAGAGTCTGATATTAGCAGTTATTCAGGTACAGGATCATGAACCGCATAATAAGGCTTACATTGTCAGAGGGTTTGTGACTATAATACACAGCAATGCTGCTTGGTCACATTGAACTATCCTGCAACAGGATAGCTTTTGAAAAAAAAAAAAATATAGCAATACTGCATATTGCGGTGTACAAATACTGGCTGGGATTTGGGGTTTCTTGCCCCCAACCTTTTAGTCCTGGGGCTGGATTTGCAATGAGCAGGAGGGGATGATGACACCCTCTGTCAAATCCCTCAAGTGTGCCACCTGTTTGATGCACCACTCCACTTGTGGCAATTCTGGGGACTTTGGCATTGGGACCACTGTTGTACCAAAATCAAGTGCAGGGCCCCTGGTGCACCCGGATTTTGCATCGGGTGGAGGTTTGGCACAATTTGACCAGTCTAGGAACCTTTTGAAAATCAGGCCCAAGATATTTGTAATAAGCCTCTTAAAAGATATGTTAGAGGAATTTATAATTATGGATTAGAGTTGTGTTCTAAAAATGCAACATGACAGAATTCTGACTGTCACAGACTGGTTCTCTCCCAGAACTCAGTCTACACTGCTACCACTTTTCACAACTCTTCAGGTGCCTGAATGGTTTCCTTGGTATGTTTCCACCACCCAGCTATACTCTCACTCGAAGTATCTCTAGGTCCAAATCCGACTAGAGCCATTGCTTACACCGTACAGTGCTCTTTCTCAAAGAGCAAATGGCACAGCCCTTTTGTCAGAGCTGAGAACACTTTGCTTTAGATATGATAGTGCTGTAGCCTGTCTCTCTTCAGAAATGGATCTCAGACTTACCAATTTACCCCTGGTTATCTATACCTGAAATGATTCAGGCACAGAAGACATGAACTATATAAAAATAACATTTAATACTCCATAATATTTACATCTGTTACATGATAATACACATTAAAAACTATGGGTAATACAGTATTTCTACAGAAATAAAAATAAACATTTTTGAAAAGATAGAGATCACAGAGGAAAACCTAACTCACAGCTAACTAAATTCTAACTAGAGTAGAAGAAGTTTCCTCCAACTGGAAACTGGTGAGTTATGGCAGACTCAGATCTGTGATGTTGCTATTTCAAAATCCCAACACACCTGAATTCTTATTGCAAACATACAACAGAAATACCTTCGGCTGGCTGGCCACTATTCCCACATCACTGGATATGCCTCTCTGACAATACACCCTGTCTCTGCCTTTAATCTCTGGGCACCAGCTTTTTCCCAGTCTGGTCCAAACTGGTTTTGTTGATTAGAACTTGGTCCATTCGAACCCTGGCTAACTACACAGCAGAATGCCATCTCACTGGGCCAGTGATGTGTTTATGGACAAAACATAGCTTTTTTAGACAACAAGGGGCCCCACTCTTTGAAGTTTACTCAAAACAACTTGCATTTACAGATAGCAGGTCTTGTCATCCCCCTCCCACCCCCTTTTGAACTGTGAGTACAAAAGACTACTTACACAAAAGGTCAGTCACAACAGTGTGTCCTACAGCTTGGACTACAGAAGAATGTCATTTTCAGTTTCCACCAGACCTCCATCCTCAGCTGAAAAAAATTTAAAGAGGCATAGCTTAGAATAAAAATGACAAAAGCAAAACACACAAAAACTAAATATATTGCATAGTTGTTACATCTCCATCCTTTAGAAATATGAAAAACAAAGGCTTTTTTTTAAGGCTCCTAAATGATGTTTTTTTTTTTTTTTCATATAAGGAGGTTTGCTCTACCCACTACACCCCCAGTTCTCTCTCTGGTTTAACAATTAATCAATTCTTTAAGGCATCTCTTGTTCTTTACTGAGCCACTGGTTATTACCTAGACAAACCATCTACATTATCATGCTGTGATCCACTGCAGTGCCTAATGCTCATGTTGCAAAAGCCAATGGCACATTCATAAGGTAGAAAAAGAAATGGGCAGACTGGATGGTCCTTGCGGTCCTTATCTGCCATCAACTTCTATGTTTCTATGCTTCTATGTTTATAGGACTGCAGCACCAGGCTCCATCTTAGCAATTTGGAGTTTTGGGGCCAGTGACCAGTGTGAATGCCTTCCCAAGCCTATATGGTTGCAGCTTTTGCAGAAGCCAGATGATGCCCAGACACTCGTTCTCAGTTATGGCATAGGTCTTCTTGCTGGGCATCAACTTCTTGCTCGGGTACAAGACTAGGTGCTTAGCCCCCTTCCTGTGTGACCTGACTCAGATCTGCCCCTAGTCTATGATCAGATGCATCCACATGCTCAATGAACTTTAGAGAATAGGTAGGGCTCATGAGCACAGTTGCCTTACACAACGCCTCCTTCAACTGACTGAACGCTGTCTCACAGTGACCAGTCCATGGAACATTTTCTAGCACTTTCTTCCATGTAAGATCGGACAGGGGTTTGGCCATACTACTGCTACTGAAGCTTGGCACAAACATTTGAAAGTACCCTGCCATCCCCAGGAGGCCCGTACATTTCTCTCTGTGGTGGGTTTGGGTCATCCCTGTATTTACTTGCTCATGTACCCTCTCCCTACCCTGTATCCAAGGCATGACATCACTTCCATCCCTATTTAGCAGTTCTCAGTGTTGACTGTCAGCCCTGCAGCCTTTAGTCAGTGGAGAACTTCAGTCATGTGCCTGACGTGCTCCTCCCATGTCTGGCTGAAGATGGCAATGTCATCGATGTATGCCAGAGCAAAGTCTTCTTCCCCAGACAGAGTATGGTTCATGAGCCATTGAAAGGTGACTGGCAAACTCTTCATTCCGAATGGCATTACTCAAAACTCAGATAGGCCAGAGTTACAAAGGCTGAACTCTCTCTGGCTTCAGGGGGCAGGAGTACCTGGCAATAGCCATTTGTCATGTCTATGGTGGTCAGGTTCATGGCTCCCCCTAACCTCTCTAGGACCTTACCCATCCTGGGCATGTGGTATGCATCTGACTCTGTATAGCTGTTGAACTTGTGGTAGTCAACACAGAACCTTGTGGTCCCTTCCTTCTTTTGGATCAGTACAACTGGGGAAGCCCAGAGACTACTGGGCTCCTGGATTACCCTAAGAGCAAGCATTTTGTTGACCTCCCCTAATGGCATGTTTACTCCCTTGGACTCTGTAGGGTGGCTGCATCAGTGGGGCCTAAATCCTGTATCCATGTGATGCTGTGGTATAGCCTATTTTCACTGTAAACTTTTCCGAAAATGTATGCAGCACACCACACATTTTAGGGTTAGTGTCAGCCACTCTGAGGGGACTGAAAAAGGAAAGACCATGCAGCATGCCACCTACCTCACTCCACAGGTCCTGCGCTGTTGCTCCATAGCACTGCCTAAACACCAAACTCAAAATCCGATGGGGAACCCCCCCCTGAATGCCCCACCTGGGAACTAAGCTAGGGAGAGACACCAGGGAAGTACTCCGTAAGAACTACTATCTGCTGGAGTACCCATTCTTTAGGTCCTCCCTTTGGAACCCATTCTCCCAGTATACCTCTTTTTTCCCTGAACCCTGAGAGGTCACCTTCTACTCTAGTGGCCAACTCTCTTAAGTTCTGTAGGAATGGGTCAGCTTGCCAAGCTCTCCTCAGATCTACATGCCTGACCTTCCATAAAACACATTCTTCTGTGGGAGATCTGCCCATGGCTGGGCTCTCCCCAGTCTGTACCTGTGGCTCAGAAATGCTGTTCTCAGCACATTCTTCAACTACAGCTTTCTCTGCTACTGAGGAATGGGTTGTTTCTAGCTGCAATGCCCCCTCTGCATCCTCAGGAGCTGGTTTCTTAGCCTTACTGTGGGTAGTGAAACACACAGTGTTGGCCCTACTGTCAATGTCATTACCCATAATTACATCAGTGGGCAGGTCTGGTACAACACTTGCCTCCTACATACCCTTGCAACCTTCCCAGGTTAGAAAGATCTAGCTATTGGCATGGAGACCGCAGGACCCATCCACCTCTCTAATTCTGGAAAACCTAACTAAAAGCTAACTAAATTCTAAGTAGAGTAGAAGACGTTTACTCCTAACTGGGAACTGGTGAATTATGGCAGTCACAAACCTGTGATGTTACTAGTTCAGACACTGAATTCTCATTGCAAACATATGGCAGAAATACCTTCAGCTCACTGACCCAGTATCCCCACATCACTGGACAGGTCTCTCTGACATCACACCCTGTCTCTGCCTTTGATCTCTGGGGACCAACCACCATTTTTCCAGATTGGTACAAACTGGTTTTGTTGATTAGAACTTGGTCTTTTTGTTGTCCTGGCTAACTATATGGTAGGGTGCCATTTTGTTGGTCTAGTCATGTGTTTATAGACAAAATGTAGCCTTTTTAGATGATGGGCCCAGCCCTTTGATGTTTACCCAAAACAATGGGCATTTACATGGCAGGAACTGTTGCTGTTCTCTCATCCCCTAGTTTGTACTGTGAGTACCAAGGACTTCTTACACAAAAGGACACTCACAGTTGAGAGCCCTGAAGCTTGTACCACAGAAGAATGTAATTTTTAATTTCCACAAAATTATATTGCATAGTTGTTACACTGAAAAATGTAATTATGTACTGTATTTACACTGGACCCCATACAATAAGGAAGCAGATGGAGCTGAAAAACACTGCTCTAAAATACTGTCTAGAAAGATTTTTCAGGATAAAATGCATTTTAATTTACATATTTCAGTAAATGAGCAGCTTTTATTTCCTTATATAGTATATCTAGATTTGGACATTCCCATAAAGCAAACTCCTGCCCATATATTTGTTGCTTTATTTTTCTCATGAAGGTGAACTACACCCTCTTGGGATCCACACACAACACTTTATTATTAATGATATGACCAGGCTTCATGTTGCTAACTTAAAGAGTTTATTATCCCCCCAAAAGCTCCTTTTATCCAATAAATGATAATAGAAGAACAAAAGATTTTGTTTGTCTTTTAAGGTCTTTACCAAATAAATAGAACATATATAGGAAACATTCTCACATAATACAATTTTTAAAATAGCCAGGGATAAAAAGAGTGTGTTACATTATTCGACTGGGAAAGAAAATGGGGTCCATGCACGAATGCCTACATGCCATGTAAGGGCAGCGTGTAGGCAAGCCCACATCTGAATGCTGCACAGTGGGTACCTGTGCACCACTGACAGCATTCACCATGGGCATGCTAGTGCTCTGTGTGGTGGATTCCCCTAGTTGGACATGCACTGCCATGTGGGAGATGGGCTAGGGGCATGCGAGGGAGCATACCCTGCACTGGACCCATGCACAATGGCACTGCACATGTTCCAGGGGCTGAAGAAAGCACATAAGGGGGGACCCTACTGTAAACATTTACATGCCCCCCACAGGTTACTGGCAGGACACAGCAGCAATGGGTCCCCCCAACACAGCTGCCACAACCCACTGTTTATTCTATGGACAGTGAACGCCATCCCTGGATCACCTGCCTGTGCATGGATGAGGATCCACTATGGGGCCAAGGCTGGGCATCCTATTGAATGCCCATCAGCATCCTGTTATCCATCCCTGCTCTGCCATGATCCTCCGGTGAGGGGGCAGGGGCATGGACAGGTGGTGGTCAAGCATACCGGCCTGCACTCACCTGTGCGGGGGGTGCAGAGCAGAGTGGGTGGGTTACATGCATTCTGCGCATAGTTCCTACCCATTAGTGAATAGGGCCAATGTAAGTAGGTAATCCAAAATTAAGACTGGCATCAAATGGTTCAGTTCTTGTTACCTATTGGTGTATTGTTGCCTGAAATTTCTAATCCGAGAAGGAAAAATAGTCCCAATTGACATTAAAAAATCTGTTGTTTGCATTCCCTTGTTTTTACAATATCTTACTAAAAGAGACCAGACAAACTTGTTATTATATACTGATAGTGTACTAATTAATAATATCATCAAAAGAATAATATTGACTTTTATATGGTTAGGGTCATGATGTTCATCATATATCTGTATAGTATGGTTGTGCATGGAAATCAAGCTGCTCAGAAGCCTTGCTGTGCACATTCTAAAAACCTTATTGTGCACATTCTATCATTAAATGCAGCTGCTATTCCCTCCCACTTCCTGCTTCCAGTTTCTCCTGCTCACTCTACCTCAGTATTATGATAAGGGTGGTAAATTAAGTAAAACATTTCAGCCATGGTGTATTCAAAAGAGATATAGGAAAATGAAAAGTTCATCCTAGAGCAAAGAAACAAGCAAACAGCACAACATGAGGTCACAAACATCTCCTGAGACTGAAGCAAGTAGGACCTTTCCTTTTAATGTTCCCAATAGACTGCCAAAAAGTAATAAAAATGTTGGACTCAAAACCTGAATAATAAAAAACTTCAATATGTAACAGTTGAACATTTTCTATTTAGGTATCTGGTTCCACTTAAAAAAACTATGACAATCAATGTTGTTGTTCTTGCTATTATTCCTATTATAGTAATTTACAAACTGTATTATTGTGTTGTCTTTATTTTCAAAACCATATACTATAACAAATAAAATATGGGTGACCATACACAACTCACCTTGTATTTCCATCTCGGGGCTGAGATATCAGCATGGACCTCTCGAGCTTCACTCCTGAGGTCCATATGTTGATATCTCAACCCCTTGATGGAAACATCGGCTTGTTGTGTATGGTAGCCCACAACATTATTCCTTATATGATAGATTTCAACCTATCATGTACAGTACATCAAATATTACTCTGTTATACAATTAAATAATCTTCAAAATTCTATATAGCAGCATATTCATTTATTTGTCACATAAGTCTTATACAATAAAAAGCAAATAAGTGAGGGAAGTTATAAGACTGAATGTTACTAATCATTAGCACAGACAATAAGAGTTATTACAATATTCAAATTAGCAAAAATTAAACCATCCTCAGGTTTTCATGTGAAAATACATTCCTATACCTTTCATATCAAGGCTTATAACTATGTTAATCAAATAGATTTAGTTGGCTTCATAGTATGAACCTAGTTTGCTAAATATTCAGAGCCAGTAAAAAGGCGGCCACTTTCTTAATACCTCTGGATTTGTAGAAAAGAACATGTTTACTAAATAATTTTGTAATGAATCGTAGTTTTCATTTAAGATATCTAGTAACCATTTTTCTCTTGCATTCTTTTGATGAGGTAAAAAAAATCACGTCTTCTATATTGTCGATTTCTCTATTCCCACATCTACAGTAAGGCAAGGGAATTCTTGTCCTATGTTGTTTGAAATGTAAATAATTACTTTGATAAGTTACTAATCCGAACTTTGTGGAGCAGCATCTGCTATAGTTCTCTACCAAGTCTAATTTTATTCCTTTTATAAAGACTGTGAATTTTGCATTCTTGGATTTTTACCATGTCCTGTATAACTGAAGTACACCTATATTTGTTTTTAATTTGTTCAAGTAATTCTATGCTGGAGATTTGAGAAACATCAGTTTTTCTCCAATAAATGGTAATATATATTACGTATATAATATATATATATATACATATATATGTAATAATATTGCATGGTTAGTGGTATGCAACATCATTTTTTTAGACAACCAATGTGTATGATGCTGTGCCACTTAAACTGTGATGGTGAAGCTCAAGTGTGTTAACCAGGCATCGCACACTGAGGGAGTGTAAAAAAACAAGTTACCAGCCACCCCAATATTTTAGTTTTTATAATTGCTGGTTTAAAAACACAAGTCCAACATGGTGTTTCTAGGGTCTGAAAATATTAGAGGCTTCAGCTCTCACCCCTCCTGCCCAGTGAAAAAACAAACAACTAGAACAGAGGTCAGTTGTAGGAATTGTGACTCTTTTATTCGAGGTTAATTAATAGATTCAGAGATCCAGCCCCATTGTTCACCCCTAGTGATGCCCTGTCCAAGTCGCTTTATCACCATCTCCACTCCACTTGCAATTTATAAATGACCATTTCTGCAAAACTGAAACGCACGCACCCACCCAACATTCAAACACCCCACTGTAACTATTTATTCATTCATTTAAATAGTTTGTTTGTTCATTCAAAAATTTTACCAGAAAAGACATATTGAGCTAGTACTAGCTCATTTACAGATGTGTTCTGATAGTCTGAATGACACAGTGGAAGAGTTGAAAAATTAGGAATGTATATGGTGTATCCTATTATTTCTGTACATTTGTAATTTTTAGTACCAGGGATTAATAGCACTTGTAACATGGCAAAGAAACATACAGTAATAGCAAGACATGCAATAGGTTAAAAAGCATCATGTGATGAACTTTGGAGACGGCATTAATTCTCCAGTAATGCCTGCTGCAAAGTGAAGTACCAAAGTTAGCTACAGATCAAAAATAAGCAGTAAACAAACATTAGTCTACAAAGGATAAAAAATGGTATTTGTCCTTCAGACCCACCCTCCCTAATGCTCGTGATTATCTCACACTCAATAGAACTCTATTATTGTAAAAAAATTAACATGTCCCAAAGTTGTCACAATCGTTGTATCAAACCAAGTGGTGAGAATCACAAATACCTCTAACAGAAATATGAGCCAATGTTTGTTACACCATGTGGCGCAGTGACTGAACCTGTGGAAAAGCAATGCAGAAATCACGGTACAGATATATGGACATGTTTTGGACCTCCTAGTTTGTTTAGAAAAATAAGTGCTATATAGAAGGTGTTGAAATGTAGAGAAAAATATTAAAATGACAGTTCATTATTACAAACACGTGCTGTTGTGCTGTCAACATCAGCATTTATAACATGGCATGAAAAAATCTAGAAATCTCATTGGCTAAGACAGATCAGCTGACCATACATTAATTCTCCGTATATGCACAGTCATCCTGGTCCTAAACCACATTACACAATGAGCAGATCAGTCCTCCTACAACCAGAACTATCTTCCATCAGTCTCCCTACAACCAGAACTGCTCTTCCACCACAAACATGGCCACCACCTTTACACTGTAGTAACCTTCAACTGGGCCCTAAAATTAAAATGATCTGAAATATAAAATAAAACAAATTAATGAAATGTCGTTTACTAGAGTGTCACACTCTCCTTACACACATAAACAAGTTAGAAACATTAAGTATGGTTTGTAGTGTTCATTACAACTGTTTGTTTGCTAACAGTGAAAAATTCTCCTTCTATCTTTACCTGCTCATCGGGGAAATCTCTTCTGCTTTCCCTGACAAGTGAGATAATTGAGTCACTGGCTCTAAAATAGGCCTTTGTTGTCTGTGTGTAGAGGAATATTCTGCTAGTAGAACTGAGCACAATTTTGAATCCCTGTATTCCATGGTAAACATTCCATGATAAACATTCCATTTCTTGAATGTGGGGAAACACAGAGGAAAAAAAACAGAATGAAGAAAGTAAGCAATAATACTATATAAACAAAGAGAAAAGGTGGTAAATGACTCAGCCTGCTGTTTATCTTTTAGGACAGAGTGAGCAGTTCATGATGCTGTCAGTGAGTATGGCAGTTTTGAACCATGCTCATGCTTGCAGCACCCAGGAACTGAGAAACCTCTGTTATGGCTTCCTTTTAGTTTTGTCTACAGACTGAGGAGAATGACATAAAATAAGGGGGCTATGTGTCATACTTAGAATGAGAAAAACAGCATTTGTGAATTGTTGTGGCTGGCAGGGAATATAAAGCTTAAGTAGGCAGGGAGGCACACACTGTATAACACTACTTTAATCTAGCACCAATAGGCGGAAGGACTATTTTATGTTAAAAGCACAGATTCACTTACATTTTTACTTATTTAAAAATGTGTTTAAAAATAAAAGAAAACTGCTTCTAAAAATAAAGGGACATTTTATAAGCACAATAAGACACTCCGGGGTTGTGCATTATGGTGTGATAACTGCACTCCAAGGGACGACCGGCACTCGGCTTTCAGCCTCGTTCCTAACTACGCCCCTGGGGTGGGGTTATCACACTGTAATGCACACCACGTCATGTCTTATTGCTTACATAAATAAATATAAGTATTGTTTTCACAGTGCCATGGCAGATCACCTTTAAAGTCAGTCTTCTGACTTTTAAAGCCTTGCACAGACTTGGCCCGGGCTACCTGAAAGAGTTCCTGGTTCCTCACTGCCCTGGGTGATTGCTCCACTCAGCCAATGAGGGATTGCTAGAGATTCCAAAGGTGTGTTTGAAATCTTCTGGGGCTAGAGCATTTATGTGTGCTGCCCCTACCTTTTGGAATTCTCTACCCTGCCGGTTACGTGAGTGCACAACCGTGGAAGGATTTAAGCAGGCATTAAAAACTGTTTTATGGCACCAAGCATTTGGTGACTATTTGATGATAACAGTCGGTATATCTCTTGTTGCTGAGATGTTTGTTTTGTTTGTTTTGTAATTTTAATATTGTTGAGGTGCCTTGGTATTTGAAAGGCGCCATATGAATAAAGTTTATTATTATTATTGTTCAAAAAAGTGCACTAAACGTTTTAAGTAATTAAATAACTTTATGTGGCATTTTTGTACCATACTACATAAAAGAGAAATATCACCTAAAAGCAAAAATGACCATGTTACAACAGCACTAAGTCACTCTGAAGGAGGCATCTAATGGGGAATTAATGCATGGTTGGTTGGTTGAAGGCACTCGGCCTTCAGCCTTGTGCCACAACCCCCCAACCATGCATTAATTCTCCATTAGATGCCTCCTTTGTCGTGGCTTAATGCTTACTTGACTTTGAGTAAGCATCGACGCATTGCACCTGAATTTAGACTAACAAACATTGAACAATGTCATGATCTAAACTAATTAGAAATGTATTTCTCAAATCTTTGGGCTTGTGGAAGGGAGATATTTGAATGCTGGATAGTGTGTTTTAGTTTGAAGAAAATGGACATTTGTGAAATCAGGGGAAGTGGGAGAAAATGCTGACTAATTGTAAAAGTAGAACATTGCAAATCCCTTGATACTGTACATGGATGTGATGTCTCACTCATGTATCAAAAAGGGAACTGAAGGTGCCAGTTTCAGCATGTAACATAGAAGGGATCTAGATGTAGCTCATTGTCATGGTTCTGTATGTTTTCCAGGATCACATCTTCATGGAGAATGTAGGAGCAGTAAAGGAGCTGTGTAAGCTGACAGACAACCTAGAGACAAGGATAAAACAATTAGAAGGCTGGAACAAAAGACTCACCAATCTAAAACGTACAGGCAGCTACATGTCTACACTAAGTGAAAACAGTACCAATAGGTACATCCATCAAGAATGATTTCATTGCTCATGTGTGGTAATATAATTCAGCATTTTGTGTTTTGTCTTTGTACAAGATGGTGATTATTTGTATTTTTTTTTAATTCTTTGGTAACCAGGTAATGAATGCCCAGTAGGCACAAGGCCCATTAACTGGGGTGACCCAGGTAAACAGGGAGGTTAAAGGGGAACAGTCAACACTAAGAACCCACAACACCCAAGTGTGGTGCTGATCACAATATGCAGTAAGTGTGAAACAACATTTGTTTCACTTACTGTTTATTTTTACTTGCTGTTTACTACAGTACAGTAGTAGTAGTAGTAGATTGTATCAGATTTTTTCTGCTGACTCCCAAGCTAACATTTGGTGTAACTGGAAATCCCAGAACCCCTGCAGCCTGTATCAGAACTGCGCTGTACCAGTGATAGATTTAATAGCTTGCAGTGCATATTAGAGTTTTTATAAGGTCTGACCTTTTGTTTGCTAGTGCTGCTGTCCTCTGGGGGTCAAGAACAGTCACAGAGGACTGTGCTGAACAGCACGACCGGTAAACCTCTAATCTAAGCTTATAAATCTGTAACATATACTGCAGGCTATTGAACCTCCACTGCTGCAGCCCAGCTCTGACATCAGCTGCAGGGGATTCTGGGACTTCCAGTTACAGCAAATGTTAGCTTGGAAGTCAGCAGAATCAAACTGATGCACTCTACTATATTGCAGTAAACAGTATGTCATTTTCTTTTTATACATAATGTGCAAATTGGGACCAGAGCCATAGCTGGTTGTGGGGCCCATAGTGCTAACTGTTCACCTTTAAAGGAAAACTGCATTGAATCTGTAAGTCATTTTCCCTAGTAGACGCTATGTTTATGTTGATTGCGCGCAGCGCAAGAAACATATTGGGACAGATTTCTCAGAAGCATGTTGTGGAGGCGCGGTACTGTTGTGGCCAGTGTCCCCACAGCTGCAAAGGCTTGTCCCGCTTCCCCAATGCCGTTGCACGATGCTGGTGACAGTAGTTTGGAACCTTGCCACCAACTTGTGACAATTTCACCACTGCAATCAGGGGCTGCCTCGTCATTGCAGCATCAGCATCCGCTGCAATGAGGGAGCGACCCGTCATTGCAGGGCGGAACTTCCAAACCCTGATATTGTTTGTGAACATGGCAGTGGCTTACCGCCGTGTTCACAAACAATATAACCCCCCCCATGTGTTTATTTGCTGATGGCAGCCCCAATCCCCATTGACTTCAGTGCCCCAATGTTGTATTTTGCCAATGAGAGAGCCCACTCCCTATCGGCATTCTGTAACCCCCCCCCCTTTCATTGTCTGCCGACGGGGTGCCCAATCCCCCATTGGCTACTGCTGCCCCCCCAAAGAAAGAGTCTGGTGGCACACTGGGAGCCTACCCCAGCATGCCACATGCCCCTGTGAAAGAAGAAACTGTCCCGCAATGTGTTTTTTGTTTTGTTAACCTGAAAAAAAGGAAACTGTCCCTCGGAGGTCTCCCTGCCTCCTCTCCCACAACCTGAGCTCACCCACCGCGCACCCTGCCTCCCCACACCCTCCTCACCCCATACTTACCTCCGGAGCTTGGCACGATGATCTTCGGTGGACTGGTAACATGTCTGCACTCTTCAAAGCCGACCGCGAACTGAGGAAATGCCGGTAAGCTGTATAATGGAATAAATAGGGTTTTGTCAATTTTAATGCATATCTCAGATATTTTTTGGAATTTTGGCACCAAATTTTCAACATGGGGGTTTTGGGATGCCTCCTCATGAATTCTTGAACTGTCATGGCGTTACTTGGCCCCAAAAGGTGATTTCGCGGTCACTGCACAAAATCACCTTTCCGGGCTGATTAATGAAACGACAGTGCCAGTGTTCATGAGGTTGGCTCTCAAAAAGCCTATGTTGCAAATTTGGTGGGAAAAATCCAAAAAAATGACTGTTTTACGAGCGTGCGCTGTGCAGTTGCTACGCACGCTCGTAACTTCATGAATTAGCAATATTTTCATGCCAGATTTTCAACATTGTCATTTTTTCACACTTCCTTGTGAGCAGTACAGCTGTCATTGTTCACATCCTGGCAGAAATGTGTTTTCGCACTTCCGGCACAGAATAGCACAGTTGCTGTGGGAAATCAGTGTTTGGGACAGATTAAGAAAATGACAGTGACACTGTTCATGAGTAGAGGTCTTAAAATGGCTATGTTGAAAATTTGGTAACGATACTCCATAAATGACTCTGTTATAAGCGTGCGTTGCGCAGTTTGCACGCATACTCATAACTTTGCAAATTTATATTTTCACACCAGATATTCAACATTGCCATTTTCCCACACCTACTTATGAACAGTGCAGCTGTCATATTTCCCATCCTGGCTGAAATGTGTTTGCACACTTCTGGTGCAGAATAGAGCGGTCGCTGTGGGAAATCACTGTCCAAGATAGATTAAGAAAATGACAGTGATACTGTTCATGAGCAGAGGTCCTAAAATGCCTATGTTGAAAATTTGGTGATGATGGCCCATCAAATGACTGTGTTACAAGTGTGCGTTGCACACTTGCCACACACCCTTGTAATTTTGCAGATTTGTAATATTGTCATGCCAGATTTTCAACAGTGGCATTTTTTCACACCTCCTTATGAGCAGTACAGCTGTCATTTTTCACATCCTGACTGAAATGTGGTTTCACAGTTGCGGGACAGAATAATGCGGTCACTGTGGGAAATCAGTGTTCGGGACAGATTAAGAAAATGACAGTGGCACTGTTCATGAGCAGAGGTCCTAAAATCCTTATGTTGAAAATTTGGTGATGAAACTCCATAACATGACTGTGTTACAAGCGTGCATTGAACTGTTTCCACGCACCCTTGTAACTTCACAAATTTGTAATATTTTCACACCACATTTTCAACAGTGGCATTTTTTCACACCTCCTTATGAACAGTACAGCTGTCATTTTCACATCCTGGCTAAAATATTTTTGCACTCCTGCCGGAGAATAGCACAGTCACGTGGGAAATCAGTGTTTGGGACAGATTAAGATCGAACGAGTGAGAGGGGAGTGACCGAGCTCAACTGAGCTCTGTCAGAACTGCTGCGGATTTGTTTGTAGGGCAGAAAAGGCCCCAATGCAAGAGCCCAGTACAAAAGGGCAGCCTGCAGCACTGGGGGAAACAGAACGAGAGAGTGAGTGAGGGAGGGGGAATGAGCGAACTCACCAGAGCACTGTCAGGACTGCTGCAGATTTCTTTGTGGGCAGAAAAAGGCGTCAATGCAGGCAGGGGCCCAGTAGAAAAGGCCAGCCTGCAGCGGTGGGAGAAACAGTATGAGTGAGTGAGACGGGGGACTGAGTGAGCTCAATGGAGCTCTAGTAGGACTGCTGCGGATTTCTTTGTGGGCAGAAAAGGCACAACTGCAGGAGCCTCAGATAAAGGGCCATACTTGCAGCCAGGACAAACAGAATGAGCACGGCAAGAGGGAGACTGAGCAACCTCAATGGAGCTCTGTCAGGACAGCTGCAGATTTCTTTGTGGACAGACAAAGGTGTCAGTGCAGCCAGGAGCCCCGTACAGAAGCGCAGCCTGCAGCGCCAAGAGAAACAGAATGAGTGAGTGACAGAACAGTAGTGAGTGAGCTCAACGGAGCTCTATTGTGACTGATGCCGATTTCTTTGTGGGCAGAAAATGTGTCAACGCAGGCAGTAGCCCAGTACAAAAGGCCAGCCTGCAGTGCCGGAAGAAACAGAATGAGTGAGTGAGAGAGGGAGAGTGAGCGAGCTCAATGGAGCTGTGTCGGGACTGCTTCAGATTTCTTTCTGGCCAGAACAAGCCGCCAGTACAAGCAGGAGTCCAGTACAAAAGGGCAGCCTGCAGCGGCAGGTGACACAGAACAAGCGAGTGAGGGAGGGGAAGAGAGTGAGCTCAAGCCCTGTTGGGACTGCTGCAGATTTGACTGTGGGCAGAAAAAGGCAGCAATGCATGCAGAGGCCCAGTACAAAAGCGCAGCCTGCAGTGGCGGGAAAACCAGAATGAGCAAGTGAGAGAGGGGGAGTGAGCGAGCTTAACAGAGCTCTATTGTAACTGCTGCCAATTTCTTTGTGGGCAGAAGAAGGTGGCAGTGCAGGCAGGAGCCCAATAGAAAAGGGCAGCCTGCAGTGCCGGCAGAAATGGAATGAGCGAGTGAGAGAAGGGGAGTGAGCGAGCTCAACAGAGCTTTGTCGGGATTGCTGCTGATTTCTTTGTGGACAGAAAAAGGCGCAAACAGAAGCAGGAGCCCAGTATGAAAGGGAAGCCTGCAGTGCCAGGAGAAACAGAATGAGTGAGTAACACAGGGGGAGGAAGCGACCTCAACGGAGCTCTGTCGGGACAGCTGTGGATTTCTTTGTGGGCAGAAAAAGGTGCCAATGCAGGTAGGAGCCCAGTACAAAAAGGCAGCCTGCAGCACCGGGAGAAACACAATGAGCAAGTAAGAGAGGGGGAGTGAGCGAGCTCAATGGAGCTCTATCATGACTGCTGCATTTTTTTTTGTTGGCAGAAAAAGGCTGCAATGCAGGCAGGAGCCCAGTACAAAAGGGCAGCCTGCAGCGCCAGGAGAAACAGAATGAGTGAGTAACACAGGAAGAGTGAGCGACCTCAATGGAGCTCTATCATGACTGCTGCAGATTTCTTTGTTGGTAGAAAAAGGTGGCAATGCAGGCAGGAGCCCAGTACAAAAGGGCAGCCTGCAGTGCCAGGAGAAACAGAATGAGTGAGTAACACAGGGGGAGTGAGCGACCTCAATGGAGCTCTGTCGTGACAGCTGTGGATTTCTTTGTGGGCAGAAAAAGGTGCCAATGCAGGCAGGAGCTCAGTACAAAAGGGCAGCCTACAGCGCCGGGAGAAATACAACAAGCAAGTGAGAGAGGAGGAGTGAGTGAGCTCAATGGAGCGCTATCGTGACTGCTGCAGATTTCTTTGTTGGCAGAAAAAGGCGGCAATGCAGGCAGGAGCCCAGTACAAAAGGCCAGCCTGCAGCGCCGGCAGAAACAGAATGAGTGAGTGAGAGAGGGGGAGTCAGCAGGCTCAACAGACCTGTTAGGACTGCTGCAGATTTCTTTGTGGGCAGAAAAATCCACCAACAGATGCAGGACCCCAGTACAAAAGGGCAGCCTGCAGTGCCAGGAGAAACAGAATGAGCAAGTGAGAGCGGGGGAGTGAGCCACCTCAACGGAGCTCTGTCAGGACAGCTGCAGATTTCTTAGTGGGCAGAACAAGGTGCCAATGCAGGCAGGAATCCAGTACAAAAGAGCAGCCTGCAGCACCAGGAGAAACAGACTGACCGAGTGACAGAGGGGCAGTGAGCGAGCTCAACACACCAACGCAATCAACATTTGGCATTGACAAATGCTTGTTAAATACTAGTTCCAATGCTGTTATTGCGCTGGCTTTCCAGGCTTTTTAGCTATCTTAGTGGGTGTTTCTGATTTACATTCTGCTGGTAACAACCATTTTAGAACAATATGATGTAGGTTATGTTCCTGTTGTACTCTTCTTTTGGCACAATGCATTCATGTTCTGTTACAGAATTATGTGGTTGAGAGGGACATAAACTACATCATATAGTTCTAAAGTGGCACATAACATCAGAGTGTAAAGCAGAAACACCCACTGAGGTTACTAAAAGGCCTGATATATGGAACAATAACAGAAATTTAACCAGTACTTAAAAAAACAGCTTCTATTGGGGAAAATAACTTACAGATTCAGCGCAGTTCTCCTTTAAGTGACTTGTTCATGGTCTCACAGTGTGCAAGTGTAGGCTGTAGGAATCAAACCCAGGTCTGCTGGCTGTAACAAGCTCTTTCACAGCTTGTTTATACCTTCAAAATAATGCAATACCGTCAAGATAATACCATTTCATATCCAGTTGTTCAGGAAGCTATTCTGTACCTAAATATTGCCGTATGTTGTGTACTATGTGCACTTTAAATGAATTAATTTAAATTTAGTTTCAGCCATACATGGAATTTTTAGTATCCCTTAAAAGCAGAAAGATGGTTGATGAGATAGAATCAAAATGTGTTATTGACAACATACTGTATATAAAACAGGGCCCCCAGATCTACCCCTGAAAACCCATTTTCTCTGACTGCAAAGGAAGTAGGCACACAAATCAAAGTCTTAGGTAAGGACAAGGCTCCCTGTTTAGATGGGTTCCTCATGGGTCCTGGCACATGTGCACAAGTGGGTTTCTGTGTGCTTGTAAAAGTCTTTTACGAAAGGGGCCTTCCCACTGTTAGCATACTTGTGCATGCCATGTTGAACATGGGAGATGGTTTGTTTGATAAAAAGGCAGCTTAAAGCAGAACAAGACTAAATTTTCATGAGGATTTGCATATACATCTCATGGTGTTTTGCATTATAGGGGTGTGTATGATTTTGTATTTCTTTGAAAACTGACTTTATTGCCAATGCCTTTTTCAGGTTACCCTTGCCTCAGTTATTTTGTTGAGGTTCTTTGTCTTTTTAGCTTGCTTTCTTATTTTGAACCCACCACAACTCAAACCCATAAGATTACATAAAGGGTGGTCTGTTTTCCCCAGACTTAGATGACGCAAACAGTTGAGTCATGACAAGAAAGACATAACACGTATCTATATCGTTTCTGTTTTCAATCTTTGAAGTGTGCGTGAGAAGTTATTTGGCACCATGCACCCCGGCTTAAATCAGAACCAATCAAAATTCTTTCATGATGATTTGCATTTACATTCCATGATGCATTGCATTTAGGGGGGTATGTGTGATTTTATATTTCTTTCTTACTTGGCTTTGTTGCAAATTCCCTGTCCAGGTAACTCTTGCTTCAGTGCTTTTGTGATGGGGTTCTTTGCCGTTTTAGATTACTTTCCTGTTTTGGGTTCACCGTGTCCTAGACCTTAGGACCACCATAAGGGTTTTTTCACTTTTTTCTTGGGTTGGGTGGCAGATGAGGCAAACTGAGTGTTCTGAGAAAGGTAAAACATTTGTCTGTCTCTTCTGTTTTCAACCTTTGAAGTCTCTGTGAGAGGCCATTTGGCACAATGCACTCCTGCTTATAGCAGAACCAGTCTAAATTATTTAATGGTGATTTGCATATCATCCCATTTTGCTTTGTGTTATTGGAGTAAGTGTGATAAAACAAAAGTTTGCTGTCTTAGTATTCATCAGTAAAAAAAAAAAAAGGAAAATGAAAACAAACATGTCAAAAGGATTCAGGGTAGATTCAGTTTTAGTTTTGGATTCCTATTGGGAAATGCCTATGTAAAGCACTGGTTCTTATTCACTGATGGTGTAGCAGTGCTTGAGTAAGAAGAGGCAGGAGACAAACTCACAGAATAGAAAATGTTAACTAGGTGCAAAGCACCAAAGAGTATAGGCAAAAGCACAGCTGTATACAATAGCACTCTGTTTTCTATACTTCTATAATTCAATCACTATATAATGGTTATCACTCTATATATCTGTACTCTATAAATATACTACAACTCTCTTTTAACTTTATAGTCCTGTACTTTATAATAATTCTACCACTCTCTTATCACTCTGTAATCCTGTACTCTATGATAGCATGACCTGCATAGATCAAAAGTCAGGGCGTAGTGTTCACCAAGGATAGAGAGCGATGGTCACCAGTGCACTTCATTGGCTGGCTTAGCTGAACTGGGAGAACTGAAGGGGGAAAAGAACTAGAATGCACTAGAGCCCCCGAAGTGGGACTCCAGGGAAAATGAGATGCAGAAGGAGCTGAAGAACCTCTGGGCCGATGCAAGATCCCAGGAAATGAAATGCAGGAGAAATTGAAGAACCTCTGGCCAGTGCAGGACACATAAGAACTCAGGCAATTCCTTTTAGGCAGAACACACAGTTCAGGAAGCAGATGCTGGTTGCAGAGCACAGTACACACAGTTTGGAGCAGCCACAATTTTCAGGGAACGGTAACAGGATTATTGCCACCCTAATTTACCCTGTTGCTAACCCCAGTTAACCCTCTTTCCCTTACTAGCCCTTTTCTGGGGATTACTTGCTTACACTAGCGCCTGCCCACCTCTATATGTGGACCAGCAGTAGGGAAACCTATAGACCCCCCTCCCACAGGCATTTGAGTTCAATGGGGGCATATCAGGGGAATTACCCTATTGGCTAAAGATAATCTGGTCAGCTAACTTGCTATAAGACCCATGTTCACTCTCCCCCCCGACTTAGGGGGCTACTGGGCAGTTGCTAGGTCACTAGCCCTTGGCTAGAGCTGAGCTACTATGTTGCTGGGGTGGCCAACTGGCTAGCCCACTCCCTTCACCTTTCTCCTGGTGGTACTAGGTCAATATGTCACTACAGTAACAGCATGGTACTAACCGCGCTCTGAGAACAGCGAATACATTGACAGTGATCAGGGTAGAATAGCATTAGGAAATTACTGCTACTCCGGTCGCTGTCATCTGGAAAGAGGAAGGGATCAAGTTGCCATTGGTGTGATGCCTGATCAAACTGCTCCCATGGTGAAATGGCTAAAGCACCAGCTCACAGCAGCACTGGAGAGCTGAGACCACGGTTTTGGTTCCCCCCTTCTCTCCTGGTCTTGCAACATTTTATTTTTCTTAAAGAAAAATACAGTTTTCCCCTTCCCGAGTTTCTCCCCATCCCCGAATTCCACAGCCCCTTGGAATTGGTTATTTTAACTCTGGGGGGATGTGGGGGCAGAGCCCCCCCCCCCCACAAAAAAAAGAATCTCCAACATCACCCCATTACTTTCTATTGTGTGGGAGACATTTTATGTCGGTCTGTGTTTTGCCCAACCTTATTTTGCCTTTCAGCATTTTGCTTGCAGCATTGTGTGCCGTGCTATTTTTGTCTGTGGCATTTTGACCCCGTGCCACTCCTGGCTGAAGCTGACACCTTAGTGTGCTTTGAAATGAAAGAATTTTCCACCTTTCCAACATTAGCCCTAATTTGGCTACTGGTGGCCACTTGGCTGCTAGCCACCCTTGATGCTCTGGGACACTCTCCCTTATGATTTGGGCTTGTTTTCCCCTAACTGGCCCATTGGGTATTTATTTCAGGATGAATAACAACAGAACAGCTTTGGGCTAACTAGCCTTCCTGCCACTAGCCTAATTGGCTAGCTTGGCCATCACTTTAATTGTGGCTTGCTTTATTTACAAAATTAAGCTTTTGGGCAAACTATCCCCTTTCCCACTAGGCCACCTTGCTAATTTGGGTGAACACTGGGGCTTTGTCTGCCTGTTCCCCTGGCTGGGACCCTTTTGCTGTCCCTTTAAATCTAGGGTCTGCCTTGCCCTTGGCTCCTTTGATTGAGCTCATTTTAATAAATGAATAAATTAGAATAGATCTACCCTTGGGCGGTCTTTTGCCCTAGAGCCTTGCCCTGCCACACTAATGGCTGCACCTCCATGCACCCTCAGGTGTGGAAATAAACTTTTATTTATTTATTTGTTTATTTCAAACAGTTCTGGTGGTCAGCACCCTGCCCCATGATGCTGTTGGTGACTTACTACCCTGGCCTGGGGAGAAGTACCTGGAGGTAGGAGGGGGAAGGAGATGTACTGGCTGGTGCTGGCTGCAGACAATGGGCAGTCTTCACCGGGGCCTTGATGTGACCTGACACTCCGCCCCAATGCCAGCTGTTCACTGAGGAGCCCTGCTTGTGGGTGCAGCCAATGAGGGACTGGACTTTTACTTTTTTGTTTTAAATAAAATAAAAAACGGGGCTGTACAGAGCCCACAACATGATCAGCCAACTGTCGCCACTTCAGGGAGACCTGCCGATACTCCAGGCCACCACAATACTGCTGAGAGCTACCGCAACTCTACAGGGAACAGCTGCAACACCACAGGGATAAGAGGAGGACTGCAGGTACTAATTACTATTTAAGTGTTACTTCAGTGCATTCTGTCTCTCCCTTTTGGCCACAACACTTCTTTTCTTCTTGATTTTCTTCACTGGATTGCCTGGAAGCACTCCCCTGACCATTTGGCTAGCCTGCCAAGCTTGAACTGCTCCAATGGCTGTTACTAGCCACCTCAGACTCTCCCTTTTCTTTACTGGACTGGCCAGAATACAGCAAGGGACCCAAAAGCAGCAGGTGAGTCCCCTCTGACCTTCCTGGCCATCCAGTCACTTTTTACACAGAACAGCCTCTTCTCTGGTAGCTTCCAGCACTCAGCTTCACTCCAACGGACTTATTTTTAAAAAGAAAACAGCATCAGAAGAGGCTGTAGGATCCAAACAGAACTCTCCCCTGGAGGCACTCCACAATACTGAGAGGGAAAACACTCCCAGGCTGGGAGTTCCATTTCTTCTTTGCTGGCCTACCTGGCCAGGCTGGGCACCTGCTTTGGGATATTACACCTTTATGAAGCCCTTGCTCTCTTATCTAGTTCTATAAAGCCAAAGACCAACAAGCTTAATGATTGCTATTTGTGCTGTTCCAAGTGGCCAGCAAGGCATTCAAAACATGAGCTCTGATTTCTATGCCTTCTTTAGCTTGCAAGCACAGGAAGGCAAACAAGGAAAATGGAAAGAGGAAAACAAAAGCAGGGCTCTTTTGGCTCAAAACCAAGATTAAGATTATTCAGTGGTCACTTATTAGTTATGTGTCACAATGGACAGGTACTGGAAGTTAAAACCTTTAATTATCTCGGTGTTACTATTGATCCTGCTTTAAATTTTCATCTCGTATTACTGATGTTTGTCAAGCAGTTAACTGTGAGTTGAAGGGGCCTCTTTGAGGTACTGTGGCATAGAATTCCACAGCAGAAGGGCTGCTACAGCAAATGTCAGACCCCACATTCTTTGAGCTTGACTCTTGTGACCTGGAGAAGATCCTCCTTGGTAGACCAGAGAGGGTGATTTGGCATGTAATGGGTCAGGAACTCTGACAGGTAATCTGGATCAATGCCATGTTGGACAGTCTAGCTAAGCAAGCTCATCTCAATGGTGAAGTACCACTAAATGGTATGCCAGTTTGTCTTTCAGTCTGATTGACTATTGCATCATTATACTATCTATCATGATCTGTCTTAACTCTCATTACCTTCAGTGAGGCTTTTTGACTGCGGATGTTTTATTTAAAATGTTGTGAACAACAAAGCCACTAAACTTCTGCCTACTTCTCTTCAGCTCATACCTGTTGTTTGATCTCTTTAGTCTAATGACAGGGATTTTCTGTCAGTATCCTTTCGATAACAAAAATGGGACAAATGTTTTTCTTTTATCTTGGCCTTCACTTTTGGAATTTGTTGCCCCCTGAATTAAACAGTCAGTTTCGAAGCATTGCTTCAAGAATAGCTTGAAAAGTCCTCTGTTTGCTAAGTCCATAGGTACGTGCATTTGAGTGCATATTATATAGCTTTTCAATTATTAATTTATAAAATTGCACACATATTATTTAATGTGTTATGTGTCTCATTATATAATGTTTTATGTTTTTTTATTTAAATTTTTTACTTCATTGTTTTTGCTATATGTTTATGGTACCCATATCATTCTTGAAAATAGACCTATGGCCTTGTATATTTACATGCTTAACTAAAAAAAAATCAATTAATTAATTAAATAAATAAGGCTTTAATTACCTTCCCTCTTTCGGTCTTTATCTCATAAGAACCTACTAAGGAGGGTCTGCAGCTTCAGTTCGGGGGAATAATGAAAAAGCTTTTTTCAAATAGGGTATAAAAATAGCACACATTACCAGCAAAACCAGTCAATTAGAGAGCTTAGATGGGATGCATCAACTTGTCCTCAGTTCCCTCCAAGACTTCCCAGAGTGAAGCACTTACTATACTCAGCTCCAGTAGAGAGCATGATGTTTAAAATTGTGTTATGGGTAATTGCACTTAAGGGGTTAAGCTAGCCCAGTGTCTTAGAAATGTTCTTGAAATGTTAACAAGGTATTTCCTGTTTTACAATATATTTCTGTTTGGTGGCAAAAAAATGATCTCTGTGCCATGGACAGCTATTACCCATTGGCCGAGAGGCTTCTCAGGTGTTTTCTCCCGCCACTAGAGGGCATATAAAAGGAGCTCCAGTCTGCCAAAAGACAGTTCTTGAGCTCTGCCCAGTTTGTGTTCTGAGTTCCCGGCAGAGCCCTCCAGGTTCTGTGCACCTCCAAGTGTTCTTCTCTGGCTGAGATCGTCCAGAGGGAGCCTGCAAGCCCAGGAATTATGACAGGGTCCTGGATCTGGGTGGCATTGGCACCCTCTAGTGTGGGGCTTCAGAGCCTCAGGTCCCAATTGGGATTTGAGATTGGGTACAACAGGGCTTGTTGGAGGTCCCCCCTTAGGCCAGTGCTAGAATATGGAAGCAAAGTGTGGGGACCTATTAACAAAGGCAACATACAAAAGATAGAAAGGGTCCAAAGGCCGATGACAAAAATGATATACAGTATTAGACATGTGCCCTACAATGACCATTCAATTAAACTTGATTTAATGTCCTTGTAGACCAGGAGGTTGAGGGGGACCTCTTGATGTGTTATAACATTGTCCAGGAGGATTATCTGTTCAGTGAGTTGGGCTTTGAATTTAAAGATGACAGGCAAGGAACCAGAGGCCATCCTCTATGGATTTATTTATTGATTGATTATTTATTTAGTTTTTGTTAACCGGGTAGGTGCACTAGGCATAGGGATGCCCATTTTCAGACACGTCCCAGGAGGTTACATCATAGTAAAGAGCAAGACAAAACAGGTAACAGCACTAGTAATAGAACAGATACAGCAGTGGAACAGGGCAAAATCAATCCAAATATTGAATAGAGAAATACAGAGTATAATGAGATAAGTAATCATAAAACCATTAACAAACCAAATAATGAGAGAAACTACAGCGTATGACGAGATACATGAGCAGGGTGGAACTACAATTCTTGATGAAATTGCAATAGGTAAGGAGGACCAGAGTACAAAAATGCAGCAAATAGAGCAAAGGTTGACCATAAATAGATCAAAAGTACAGTAGACTAATGGATCCAAGTTAACAGTAAACTCTTATAAAGTAAGTGCTAGTCAAAAGAGAGACACAGTGATAGTAACAGTTAAAGTGCCAAATCTCTGCAAATAGCAGTGAATGCATAGGTTTAATAGAAAAGGTGGAAAGTGGAAATAGGGGAGGGGTAGAGGTAGAATAGTGAGAAAGTAACAGGAGGAGTAGTAAAGGAATCAGAAGGTGGATGGAACAGGAAAAGAAGAAAGGCAAAGAACAGGGTGTGAAAAGGGAAGGAGGGAGGTGCAGGGGTGAAAGCTGAGTGAATCAATAGCTGGTGTATCATCAGAAGTAGATAAGAGACTGGGAGGTAGATGGGGGAGGACTAAGGTGGATTGAAATATGTGCAGGTAGTGGGTTTAGTTAGGAGAGTTTCCATATTCCTTTTTGAAGAGGGTGTGGCTAGGTGTACATTGTATCCTAAGGGGAAGGGAGTTTCAGTACTTAGGGGCAGCGAGGGAAAAAGCACACGTACCTTTAGAGGTATTACAATGAGGGATATGGAGGGGGTTTGATTTGCAGACCTAAGGCCATAGGAAGTAGATTGGGGGGTCAGTAGAGAGGCCAGGGACACAGGTGTGCCAGACCTGATGATACAATCAGTCAGGGAGCCAAGGGCAAGCAGATGGTGCGTGGACGGAGAGGGACAGTTCAGATCAGCATAGAGTTGACAGTGATGTTTGTATCTTGAGGATGCAGAGGTGTACTGGCAGATGTTGTTATAAGTTGTGTCCCATTTGTGAAGGGCAGTTTTGGAAGCACTGACATACGTACAGGTAGCTGCAGCATAAGTGAGTGATGGAAGAAAGATATCATGGGCAATGGCCGTGTTAGCCGAGGGGGTTAAAACATAACTAGTTTTATACATGATCCCTATTTTAGTGTTAACTGATTTGCAGGTGGCTAGCATATGCTGGTCAAAGTCAAGGGATCCATCCAGTAGTACCCCAAGATATTTCAAAGTCTTCATGGTTTCAAGATGAGATCCGTCCGAGCAGGAGATAAGAAGCAGATTATGGTTAGACCTGTGCTTAGGTACAGAGCCAAATAACATTGCCTGAGTTTTGCTTACATTTAGCACAAGCTTATGTTTGGTAAGCCAAGACTGGATCTGAGAGAAAGCAGATGAGATAGAAAGGTTTTTATCAGATATGGATTTAGAGCTTGTATAGAGGACAAGATCATCCGTATAGAGGAGGGAAGAGCAGGAGGGAATAGCAAGGGCAATATTACTGATGAACACAGAGAAAAGAAGGGGGACCAGATGTTAGTAGTTGTTTGGTCAGATAAGGCAGAATTTAATTTCACAACCTGCTTCCTGTTAGATAGATAGCTATGAAACCATGCCACAGCTGGAACAGAGAAACTCAGGGAGTGTAGAGGGGTGAGAAGGAGGGAGTGATCAACAAGATCGAAAGCTTTTGTTAAATCGATGAAAATAGCACCCGTCAGGAGATCATTGTCCATGGCAGTGTACTTAACATTGGTAAACTTGAGAATGGCAGTGGAGGTGCTATGACCCTTACGGAACCCATGCTGTTATCTGAGAGGAGGTTGTTGTTGACGAGGAAATCAGTAGTTTGTGAAGCCACTAATTTTTCTAGGCTCTTGTTCAAGACTGAGAGTATAGCAGTAGGCCAGCAGTTTGATATGTCCTTAATGATCACCTTTCTTAAATACTGTGGTAATTCTAGCAACTTTCCAGATGTCAGGAACTTGGCCATGGCAGAGAGATAGAGTGAATATTCTAGCCGGGGAGCTGCAATAAAAGGAGCAGCAATTTTCAAAAGTCAATCCTCAAGACCATCAGAGCCAACATTGAAGTTGTCCAAGGTGTTTTTTTAAAGTTTTAGGACACTTTTAGTTATGGCCTTGAAGTGGAAGAGTGGGTATACAGGAATGAAGTCTGAGGAGGTATGAGGAGAAGAGGAGTTTGCAGGGTGGAAGGAAGAAGTGCATTTTGAAAGATCAGAGAAGTGAAGGTAGAAGGAGTTAGCAATAGTGGTAGGATCATTGCAGTGTACTCCATGTAGAACCATGTCATAAGAATGTTTAGCCCCTAGGAAGGTTTTTACTTGTGACCAGAATTTTCTGGGGTCACCTGTAGTGTTTAATAGAAGCCATTTACAAAAGGAGCTTGTTGTTTTCCGAGTAAGTTTTTTGCAAACATTCCACTGAGACCTGTATTGATTAAAGTCAGATGGTAGGCCCAAATCTGTATAGACCAACCAGCTTTTGCCTCTAGCCCTGAGTTTTGGAAGCAGGTCTTTATGGAGCCACCTGGTAGGCTTACCCTGAATGCGGCATGTAGTTAGAAGGGTATGCCTGTCTTGTAAGGCGCCAAATTGATTAATGAAAAAGGAGAGAGCAGTGTGAACATCATGGGCTTGGTATAGAACAGATCAGACTACAGATGTGACATCATATAGGAACTTGGACTGATCAAGATTAGCAAAATTACGAAAGATGATGCATTTAGGTGGAGGGGCAGGACCGGGTAACAGACTCCAGACACAAAAAAATTGGGGAGTGGTTGCTGACAGCATCAACAAGAGTACCAGCTGCTGAAATTCTATCTATCCAGTTATTCAATATCCAACCTATGAGGGACTGTGAGTTAGAGCATGGTGCAATCCTGGTGGGATCATTTACAACTTGCTGACGATTGTGACCCTGAACTAAGGAGAGAAGGATATTGTATGCTTTACCCAACCAGTTAAGGTTCAAAGGTTTGGGTTACCTAGTATAAGGACCTCGTTGAGACCTACAGTCAGGTCAGTTTGGTCAAGGAGTTCGATAAGACCAGCATTACCTAGACCTAAGAAATTCAACGCTAACAGCAGAAAGGCTTTTTATACCTAGAGGGTTGTGCACCCTTGGAATAGACTACCCTTGGATGTAGTTATCAATAAGGACAAACATGAATTTAAACATAAACTAGATTAATATTTATTACAGGGTTATACCCTCTTGTATTATGGGTAAATTGACGGGAACAATTATGGGCTTACCGCCTTTCTTTGCTCCTACTTTCTTTAGTATGCACCCTTAGTAGTATGCACCTAATAGCTTTCACATCATCTGTCCCAGGTTTCAAGGAACAGCAAAGGCATTAGATGAGTGAAACCTGTTCTAGCAAAGGCTTGTGGCAGGTAGGTAGGTAATTTATTAAGGCTGTGTCATAGGCATTCACTATATCAGATAAAAACATACATAAGTGGGGGCATGGCTTGACTTCAGAAAGGAACAGACGTTCCTCACTCCAACTCCTGAAAGAGATACAGGAATTCATCAAAGAAAATTATTTTTTGCAAGATTTTCTTGGAACTATTCAGCCAATTCAATAAACTGAACATCATTGTACAAGATGGGAAAATCTCATGGCACTGCCCTGCCTGGGTTTTTTTTTTGCACCCAGATATCAAAAGGAGGAGGGAATGCTTGATCACCACAAGGCAGCATCGGGCTCAGTTGAGGTTTCCAGCAGTGAGATGACTCTCCTTACCATTAATGCCACCTTGAGTCAATTGATTAAAAGGGTGCAGGATATGGACTGCAAGTTAGATACTTTAACCTCCAGGGTGGCTATGTTAAAGACTCTCCTGGATACCATCAAAAAGATGGTTCAATGAGCAGAGCCAACATCCCTGAAGTCTCAGGATGTAACAGCAACTTTATTTAAAGAAAATATCCAGCTGAAACAATGTTTAGAGACACTGGAGAACCAAGCTCAAGAACATAACGTCAGAGTTGTTGGCCCTCCAGAAACAGCTGGAGGAGAGGATAACCTGGGGTTTGCTCAGATGCTGCTGCCTAACATCTTTAGTTTCTCAGCAGATGACAAAGGCTTCTCAGTTGAAAAGGCATACCGACTAACTCCCAGACGAGATCCAGCAGACACTTTGGTCCTGAAGACATTCATTATTATCTGTACGGGAATCAAAGAGTAAGACAGAGCTCTAGTACTGGCCAGTAAGAAGCGGACTCTGTATGTACAGGCTGAGATTTCCATCTTCCCTGACCTGACCTATCCTACAGCACCCGCTTGAGGAGGAAAGCATTTGATCAGATCCACAGTTCCTTGCGCACCCTTAAGATCCAGAATCATTTGTTCCTGTCTGCTCTCCTCTGGGTGCAGTGGAACAGCCATGTCTATTTATTCAATGACCCTAAGGAGGCAAGTAAACTGGTGCAGAAAATAGAAGCTCAACCCAGTTCTGCAGCTGACATGGATTCTAATACTTCCACAGAGACCTGAAAATGATGTTTATTTGAATGCTCAGGTGACTTTTATTTCTTTGGGCAGCCATGTGTTATGCGAGACCTATGACTGAACTCTGACAGTCAAAGTCTGAACAGTTTGAATTATGTGTTCTTAATACTTTAAGGTATTACCACTGTTTACAGTGTTTCGGCTGGGTGGGGCAGGATGGAGAGGGTTAGCAGGTTGAAGGGACCATGTTCTGTGGTCATATTGGACTTGTTAAACTGCTCACTGTATATGTGCCAAGGGATATTCGGTCCAAGTCATATATCACCATGTGGCTCTAAAATGGTAATTTCTTTACAGCTCCAAGGTTCCCCTTTGGACTACAGACTGTTTGTTACTGTGCATGTATCAGGAAGTCTTCCCAACGAGTTGCTGCTCAGTCACACTCTCTGAGGAAACTTCTCATTCTATCTGTAGACTGAATGTTTATGCTTTTAAACAAACTGGTATTGATGGAAAATATTAACCCAGCACTGTATGTGCTAAAAAAGTTTATTTGCTACTGCCTATGTGTTTATCAGTTTTATTCACTGTTGAATTTGTACACAAGTATTGATGAAGGTCTTAGAGTTAAAATTTTATATCTCAATACATCAAATCAGTCTCTCTTGGTACGGTCTGTAAGATCAGGACTGTTAACAGACTTGTATAAGGAACTGGGGGGATTTACCTCAAATGGTAAAAGGAATTTGAATAGCCATCCTTCAATTTTGCCTTATATAGTTCTTTAGAAGTATGCTACAATTTTTGTCATATGGTATACTTTTAAAGCTTGTTCAAGTTTATTTCACCAGGAAGTCTCCTTTGAGCAAGCTCATTTACAAGGATGCTGTACTTCCCCTAATGTGTTTCTGATGGGATGATGTCATGTATATCCTTTTTAAGTAACAATATCCAACTTGTATGTATTGTGGTATGCTTCTATTTATACATCAACTTCCGGGTCCAGCTGCATAAAGATGCTTCCCCGTGTGCATGGGCAACCATGAGTGGGCATGCACATGTTCGATGCTTGCTAAGACACACACAGCACATCTGCGCATGTTTACAGTGTCCACAGGGACACAGAGGACACAGGGGATTCTGGACACAAAACTCTATAAGTAAGAGTCTCTCGTATATGCTTCACTGGGCAGTAATTCTTCCACTATAAGTTTCTCTAGGCTGATTATTTTGTAGTAGTGTTGGTAGAAACCCAGTTGCTCTCCTCCCTATTGCCTGTCTAAATAGTACATCATACTCTTTTATCCCATAGGACCAATTATGAATGCTTTGTCCAGAATGCTAACTGGAGAAAAAGCTCACCAATATACTTCATGTAGGATGTTTATACTTTTGGAGGGGGAACTGGATGAAATGGGGCCCAAATGTAACAACTGTCTACACATTGATTCATTGGAACAGGAAGTGAGGAATTTCAGGATAAAATTCGAGGCAATAATGGCTAATCAAAGTGAGATCCAGAGGCTAATTAAGAATATTCATGACCCTTTGTGCTCATCTTGCTCTGATGCTCCCGATACCCATATTACTCATCAGCAGAATGGAGCTGGAGGTAAAGTTGTAGAGTATGCCTCCTTATCTGAATTAGGTAATGTTACAACACCCTCTACCTCACTTGGCTGCCGTTCCTTTGTGATGGATTCCCAAGATGCACAGAATGTACTTAAATCTGCAGCCAGAAAAGACACTCATAAGAGGAGGGAGAGGGAAATCGATTCATGTAACACTGAAACACGTGATTGGACTTTAGTTACTAGAAACACCACAAAGAAAGGTAAAAGAGCTATAGTATTTAATTTATCACTTACTAATTGCTTTCCCCCTGATGCCCTACCCGCAACAATGAAGCTGATACTCCATCAAAAGAAATTAGTAGTCAATTTAAAATTAGTTGGTGCTTAATTGCAAAAAAAATAAAGGTCATGCTCTTCCATGGTACCCACAGCAAGCATAAAGCCAAACAATTGGTCATTAAAAACAGAGCGGGTGTAGTCCTTGATCAGACTCAATCTTTTAAATACCTAGGAATTACTTTGGATAGTATGCTCTCTTACTCCCACCATGTTGAGAATGTTGCCAAGGTAGTTAACATTCACCTAGGCCTTCTACACAGACACAAGCACTGCTTTACTACCGAAGCCCTCAGACTGGCTATCCAAAGTTCAGTTGTGTCTATTATTGACTATGATTTGATCATTTATGGTACCGCCATGGACACAACCATACGGCGGCTCTCCACAGCTCTGAATAAGGCATGCCATCTACTAACTGGTGCAGTGTATCGTACTCACACTTGTGACCTTTACGGACAAGCAAACTGGCTTCAACTGCAGGCTTGCATTGAATATCAAGCCTGCCTTCTGGCTAAGAAGGCAGCTCTTGGTCTCCTACCACCAGGTTCCCTTCAGCTTTTCAGTCCCTTCCAAGGCATTCATAATACATGAAGTTCTGTGAGCCAAACTTTTACTGTCCCTCACTGTCTAGTCTCGCCCTGACAGTGATCCATTGCAGTTAGAGTGGCTAATTTATTTAATTCCCTTCCTCCTGAGATTGCAACGACTGCAATCTGGAACCATTTAATCGGAAGCTGTGTCAATTCCTAGTTTCCAGAACACCTTGTGACTGGTATACCTAATTTTTGCAGACAGCTAAATGCACTGGGACCTCCTTCTTTTACCATTTGCTCCTGTATAGCCCTACTCTGTTGCTGTGCTATTCCACATACAGTGCTTCCTTCTTTCATCCCTTTCCCATCCCCATCCCTGCCCTCTTTTCATCCTACCTCATGCCACCTTCCTCTACCCTTCCACTCCCACTCCCCCCCATTTCCTCACCTTGTTCTCTCCCTCTACCCCTTGTGGGTCTTTTCCTACATAAGCTACATTGTGGCAGCTCCCTCCTCGCTTTTATTTTGCTCCTTCCACTCCCTCAATTCCCAAATTTGCCCCTATCCTTCTCTCCTTGTAATCCCTTCCACCCCTCTTCAGACAAGGCCACTGGCTGCACTTGACACAATATTTATCTTGCCATATTATTCTTTTGTTTATGCAATTACTTTCCTCATGTTCTGCTACTTACTGAAACCATTGTAATTTGTTATTCTTGTGACTTGACATGGAACCTCTATAAAAGAGTCCTTGGTTCAAAGATCTTTCTGATGCATTAAATAAATAAATTACTCAGTTACAACAAGATAGTAATGAAGGTAATAATCAGGTGGAATTAAAAGGAATGAATAACGATATGGACATAGAACAATCAGACAGAAGTATGTCCAATGGTCAAAATAATGCCCCAGATGATCATTCAAATCTAAATTCCAGGGATATTAAACCAATTCATGATGATGATGCACATATGAGTGATCAAAATGAGAATATTGACCGCAACACAGTGATTGAACACACTACTGTACATACAATTTGCCAAACATATGTTCTGGGTGACTCTATTATTAAACATATCGATAGTACCATATGAAACCCAGATAAGACAAATCAGACTTGTAGCAGCTTTAGGGGTGCTGTTATATCTGACATAATAATGATGCTTAACACCATTCTTAGCAACTGTGGTGAAAACCCGCTTGTAATTATACATGCAGGAATGAACAATGTAAATAGGTCAAGAATTGAAGATATTAAGAAGGATTTTGTCATTTTAAGCCAAATTTTTATATCAAAACATTGTGAGATTTGCTCCTCAGAAATCTTACCTACACCTAGAGCAACTGAATCTATGTCTCTTAAAATAAAATATATTAACAACTGGTTATGACTTCGGTGCTTAAAAAATGGCTTTGGATGTATTATTCACTGTGAGTACTTCTTGGAAAGACCTCACTTATTCTCTTGGAATGGTCTCCATCTTCATAAATGTGGTAGCAACCTTCTAGGAAGGAGAATTGAAAACTATACCACTAAGCATTTAAACTTGAACTGGGGGGAGGGGAGAGGAAATAACAATAGTATTATTTTTACCTCAAATGATTCAGCTTTCAGTAGTAACAAAACATTACAAGATAATGACTAAGAATGCCAGCAGCCTTAATAAACATAAGATACATGAGTTACAGGTGCTTATGATTCAAAATAGTACACATATAGTGGCTGTTACAGAGACATGATGGGATACCATGTCAGACTGGATCAGAGTTATCCCTGATTACACACTCTATCACTGAGAAAGGATAGATAAATCAGGTGGTGGAGTGTGTCTTTATATACATAATTCTATTACAGCACACCTGGTACAGCCTCATACTAGTGTGGATATCTCTCTTGAATCCATGTGGGTTAAACTAACCTTTCCAGGGTATCCATCAGTATTGCTTGGGAACTGTTATCACCCACCATCAGCATCTAAACAATATAACTTAGTCCTTCTTGAAGAACTAACATCCTTTTCAGACAGTGAAGAGGTTATAATCCTGGGTGATTTTAATCTACCAGGACTTAACTGGAGTGACTACACTGGTAGAAACAAGATTTAATTACTCTTTGCTGAAACCTGTGTTATAAATGGCCTAAATCAGCTTGTAACAGAACCTACTAGGGAAAATAGAACATTGGACTTAATTCTAACCAACCTGGAAAATGAAATCTGTAAGGTCTGTACTCTAAGCCCACTGGGTAATAGTGATCACCTTATGATATCATGCCACCTAACAGCTGGTCAGCATAAAAATGCATGTAATACTGTGATAAAAAATTACCACAAGGCTGATTTCACTAGTATAGGACTGTGTCTCCAAGAATTGGATTGGGACAACATCCTTGAAAATAAATTAGTGGATATGGCCTGGAAAACTTTTAAAGTCATACTATTACAAATTGAAAATGACTTCGTTCCTACAAAGAAAAAATATAATAATAAAGGTAAAGTTCTGATTTGGCTTACATCCAAAGTCAAAAAACGAATTAATCTTAAACACAGGGCTTATGCTAAGGACAAGAAAAACAAAACAGACATTAATAAACATAAATATTTGCAAGCACAAAGGAAGGTGAAAAAACAAATTAGACTGAATTTGGCATTGAACTAAATATAGCACATTCTAAATACAGCAAATTACTTTTTTCCTTTGTAAATTCAAACTGTAGAAATTCTCATGCAGCAGTGGGCCCAATATCAGAAAATAATGCTATAATTGGCAATGACAAATTGGTTGAGGAGAAATTTAACAATTACTTTTGTTCAGTTTTTCCCCCAAACTCCAAGTACCTGACCTTCAAGACACAGAACCTGTTTTTGAAGCACCTTTTACACCACAGGAGGCATATAAAGCATTAACTTTGTTAAGAGGTACATCTAGTCCTGGTCCTGACAATATAAGTGCAATATTTTTAAAACATACATCTTCACTATTGGCCTAGCCACTGTCAATCATCTATAATCAATCACTAAGAGAAGGTACAATACCTGACAACTGGAGATGCGCAGTGGTTGTCCCTATCCATAAGAAAGGTCATAGAGAGTATGTTGCAAACTACAGACCCATTAGTCTTACCTCACATTGTGGTAAAATTATGGAACATTTAATTAAACAAAGGTTAGAACTATTTCTAGAAAATTCGGTCCTAGTCGTTAAAAATCAGCATGGTTTCATTAGGGGAAGATCTTGTTCTACCAATCTTATAACCTTCTATAACCAAATAAGTAAACATTTGGACACTGGTACACCCACATATGTCATTTACTGGATTTTTCTAAAGCCTTTGATAAGGTGCCTCATTATAACTTGTTCATTAAACTGTTAAATTTAGGAATTAATAAACAAATAGTAAGATGGATAAAAACTGATTTGAAAACAGATCACAATGTGTCCGTATCAATAATGTCACATCCAGTGATGGATGTGTGACAAGTGGTGTCCCACAGGGCTCAGTATTGGGACCCATTCTTTTTAACATTTATGTAAGTGATATGGAGCTGGACATAAGCAACATCCTTATAAAATTTGCAGAAGACACAAAATTTGGGGGAGAGGTTGACACATTCAATAAACATCTATCCTTGATTAGTGACCTGGGCAAAATTGAAAAGTGGGCTTCCATGAATGGGGTGACCCTAAATGCCAATAAATGCACTGTATTACATATTGGGGAAAAAAAATACAGTTATATTCTTAATCAAACTATATTAAAGAGTTCACATAAAGAAATGGATCTGGAAGGAATAATGACTGATACCCTGTCACCTTCTGAACATTGTATAACTGTTGCTAAATCTGCTAAAAGTACGGTTACTTGTATAAAATGTACATTTATATGTAACTCCGAATAATTCATTATATCAATATACAAAAGCTATATTCGCCCAATATTAGATTATGCATCTCAGGTGTGGTCACCATCATTAGTCAAGGATATTAAAATTGTTGAGAACGTACAAAGGTCAGCTACAAAAATCATACCCAGATTACGTAATAAAAACTGTCATGATAGATTAATGCAAACTGGTCTCCACTCTTTGAAAGCAAGAAGACAAAGGGGTGATCTCTTATTACTATTCAAATTACTATATTCTGAAAACCTAATGATAGAATGTGAATTAAAATATAGTACCAGTAGAGGCAACTTAAGATCTCACAATAAAAAATTACAGGTACCTAGAGCTATCACAGCCAAGAGGGGCAGTTTTTACATTGTTAGATCAAATCAAGCATGGAACAGACTTCCACAACAGGCGGTAGACATCGAGTGTTTCAACTCCTTTAAAAATACATTAGATAGGCTGTATTACTCTAAACATCAATTGGTCTAATTACTCGTAAATATGGGAGGACATTCTCAATGGGCTAATAGCCTCCTTAAGTCCTTTTTAACCTAGTAATGCTAGTAAATGATAAATAAAAAAAACATACATATGCCACAATATCAAAATACAGTAGGATACACAGGAACAAATTGTGCATCACAGGATAGCAGTATAACATAAAATATATACAGTACATACAGTTAAAAGAGTATTATAGAAGAGACATTTCAATAAAGAATCATCCTAGTCTTAGTATGACGATAGTGTACGATTAGCATGCAATATATGATGCTACACCAAAAATGTGACTGTTCAGTCGATGACAAAAATCTTAATACTGTATTCATTCCCTCACCAATATTGCAATGTTTAATCACAGGGATCATCTATTTTTTTTCTTGCACTTTCAGTAATATAACAGTGTAACAAGTAATGCAGTACAGAAGAGTTTAGCATCACACCATGTTAACATATATAAGTACCAACATTGTATAAATACACTATTTAAAGATCATAGCAGTGACTTGGAATCCAGTTTTAGTCAGTGCTTTCCTGTGTGTATTTTAATTGCAAAAATTTGAATAAGCTTCCCTACCCCATTTTGTCTTGTATCATTTATATTTATTAAAGATATGCAAACTATTAATTCTCTCCATATCACTTTGTATAAAAGTGTCTCTTATTCTTAATCTTTATAGTGCTAAACATTGAATTGACATCACCCCTGTTTCTGTCCTGGCACATAATTTGGCGAGCCAGGGAGGTTTCTCAGAAACATATTCTCTAATGGTTCTAATGTGGTATCATGACTATATACACCTCGAACTTCTGCTCCATATAGAACTCTTGAATTAATTTTTATCAAACATCTTAAGTGTGCTATCAAATGATTATTTGGCATATTTATTACAAATGGAGAGAAGACCACTAATCTCTTTAACCCTGGCTTTTTTACATAGCTGTCAGTGATTATCCCAGTTATTTTTACTATTTATCATCACTCACAAATATTTGTAGCTAGAGATTACTTTAATGTTCTGATTATTTATGGTCCAAGAAAATGAAGTGGAAGATTGTCTACGAAATATAATTTTGGTCTTTTATAAACTGACAGTGAGTTTTAAGTTTGACAGTTTGTTATTACCTATATTAATGGAATTTTAAAGACCCATTGGAGTAAGAGACATTAAAATTGCATGATTAGCATATTACATTATTGGTACATTCATGTTACAATTACAAGGAGATGTACAATTTTCTTAAATGTGTATATCCACCAGTTCATTCATGTATATGCTGAAGAGAAATTGAGCCAATAAATAGCCCTGTTAGACGCTTTCTGTAGCAATTGGGAGGAGAGACAACTTCCTATCCTTTATGGTTCTGATTACAGCCTTTGTTTGTCTATGTAACAATTTTATTATACCTAAGAGTCTTTTATCTAAAGTGATAGCACCCAGAATTGATCATAGTATTTCTCTGTCTGTACTAGCAAATGCACTAGACAGATCAATAAACACAGCAAATAATTTCCTGATTTTGAATTTTGTACACTTATCAATAATGTTATTTAACATGAAAATATGACTAACTGTAAAACATTTAATCCTGCTCCCATAGTTCTATAATATTCAAAATGTATCTAGTGTAAATGTTAAGTGGAATGCATTGCAAAGAAATGGGTCTATAACAGCCTGGATCTAACTGATCACTCTTCTTAAACAAAGGCACTATAACACCAGTATCCCAGACTTCTGGTAACATAAGATAAAGATTCATGATTGTGAAAAGTGCAGAACAAATTCTGTTCTATTTCTTTGATAATGACTGGAAAACTTCCATGGGCAATAAGTCTAGGCCAGGGGCCTTGCTTCTTTTTTGTGCCATAATACAAAATTCTTCTTCTCCAGGGAAAATCCAGCACCAGTGTAGTACATCGTGATTTTTAAGCAAATTACTCAGTTTTTTGGAGCCTTTAACATCTGATTTATTAATCTTATGCATTTTTTTGAAAATGTGTTAGCCATTGATTTTCCATAATAGCTACAACAATGGCTGATTTATCTGTATCAGTACCATATGCTTCAATATTTCAGAATTTTTGAAGATCCTTTTTTAGGGCTGTGGGTGGAGCATACAGTCCTATTGTGATTGCTCAGTAGCTCTAAAAATGGACAATCGTGGAACCTGCCATTGGACTTTTGGTATTATCCTTCCAAAAGTCCAACGGAGCTTAAAACCCTCCACCATGATCGGCCACTATGGAATAACAGCCGCACTATTTTGGCTATTACTTCTGCATTCCATGGCATGAACTGTGCATGCGTGACTCACATGCAAATGCAGTTCTGCTAGTGCCATATGCATGAGTGCTGCATATGCGCAGTTGCCTCACCAGCTCCACGGCATTCTGTGGCCCCCAACTCATGTGGCACACTGAGAGCCCACCCAGCATGCCCAAGGATTGTTCCTTTTACCCACCAACATGGGGGTACCCAATCCCTGTGTCAGCATTATTTTACCCCCCCCCACTCATGCAGCACACTGGGAGCCCACCCCAGTGTGCCTAACAGTTTTTTTACTTCCCCGCTGACATTGGGGTGCCCAATCCCCATGTTGGCATCATGTCAACCCTCCCTCCCTCCAGTCATGTGGCACACTGGGAGCCCACCCCAGTGTGCCCAAATGTATTCTTTATTTTGTTTCCTGTAAAAAGAAAATGGCCCCTCATCAACGCTCCAGTCTTTTTTCTTCCCTGTAAAAAAGAAAATGGTCCTATGTTGTCTCTCCAGTCCCCCTTCCCTGTCTCCACCTTCCCACTGAGCACCCACCTTCCTACAACCCCCTTACCCCATACTTACCTCCGGAGGTTGGCGCTGTCATCTTCTCTGGACTGGGACACATCTACACTCTTCAAAGCTGAACCGTGAACTGAAGACTCAAATGTAAGCATGCTATAATGCCATTCAATGGGGTTTTCAACATATGCTGATAAATCAGCCATTTTTTGGAATTATTGCCCCAAATTTTCAACATGGGGTTCTTGGGGCCCCATCTCATGAAAACTGTCACTGTCATTTTGTTACTCAGTCCCAAAAGGTGATTTCATGGTTGTTGCATGGAATCACCTTTTGGGACTAATTCACGAAATGACAGTGCTACTGTTCATGAGACGGGGTCCCAAAAAGCCCATGTTGCAAATTTGGTGAAAAAGTTCCAAAAAATGACTGTTATGGGCATGCATTGTGCAGTTTCTATGCACGCTCCTAACTTTGCCAATTTTTAATATTTTCACTCCATATCTTCAACATTACCATTTGTGCACACCTCCTTCAAAACAGTGCTGCTGTTATTTTCCACAATCTGCTCAAAATGTGTTTTCGCACCTTTGGTACAGAATAGCTCATTTGCTCTGCAAAATCTCCTTTTGGGACAAGTGAACAAAATGACACTGGCACTCTTCATGAGGAGGGGTCCCAAACAGGCCATGTTGAAAATTTGGTGAAAAAGTTCCAAAAAAATTACTGCGTTACGAGCGTGTGTTTAGCAGTTTCTATGCACGCTCCTAACTTTGCCAATTTTTTATATTTTCACTCCACATTTTTTATATTTTCACTCCAACATTGCCATTTTTGCACACCTTCTTCAAAACAGTACAGCTGCCATTTTCCACAACTTGCCAAATGTGTTTTTGCACCTGTGGTGCAGAATAGCATGTTTGCTCTACGAAATCATCTTTCAGGGCAAGTGAACAAAATGAGATTGGCACTCTTCATGAGGAGGGGTCCCAAAAAGGCCATGTTGAAAATTTTGTGCAACACCTCCAGAAAATGGCCAAGTTACACCCAGGCATTGAATACTTCCTACACACATGTGTAACTTTGGTCATTTGGTAGCTTTTCACAGCCCTATCAGCTCTGGCTAGAACTTGTTTCAACAGCATTCAATAATTTGGAGCAAATATTATTTTTAAAGTTCAACCATTTTCTAAGAAGAAGAGTTTTTTATTCAGATCTGACTAGATTAAGAGTTCTTACATTTTTTGAGTTTGTGATATTGTAACCAACATTGGTTATTTTCAACAAAGCTTTTCTTCTTGTTTTTACATTCCATATAATACCATTTTTGATTCACTACTCTAACCTGATTAGAGTTTCTTGAAGTTCCTACTATTTCACTGACTGTCCCATTGTCAAAAAGTTATATAGTTGGGGCAGTATTGAGCATGCATGCTGTGAAGACGCACTCAGCCACAGCTCTGCAGTCCCACTGAGTGAAATCAATCTAAAATTTAATTTCAAGTGATACAATTTGCTATTGAGTGGCAGAGTTTGATTCAGCTTCCTGTACCACATAGTTTGATATATGAGTTGAGATGGGGTGCCTAAAGGAATGGAAGGAGGACCAAAGAACCAGCAGCAGCAGTCTACACAGCAGGCCGAGACCTCCACTGCCCTATTCACCAGTTCTGGAGCAGCACCACCATGGAAGTCCTTGGTGACTTCAATGCAGGCCATCAATGGAAAAGTTGAAACCATATTAAAGTGACTGGGGGAGCAGGATACTAAGATTGAGGTTGCCATAAAAACAACAACTTTGGCAAATTCCTAGGCTGTAAAAGCACTGGCAGTGACCAGCAAAATGGCACAATAAAATACCTAGCTGTGATACTGGTTGGAGGCCCTCAAGAACTCTAACAGGCAGCCAGTGTGAGACTCATTGGGCTCCTGGAGGAAAATGAGGGTGAGCATGTTCTACAATTTCTCATAACTTGGCTGCCTGGGGCACTAGGACTAAACTCAGACACTAGAGTGCCCAGCATCATCAAAGCCTATTGGATTTCTACCAGCTCTGCAGACTTCTTTTATTAAGTGGAAATCGGGTGTTTGGGATGCACGCTGTTCTACAAACTGACTATATTCTGCATGTGAACACCATGTTGGTGTCGGCAGGTATTTTATTTTGATTTTGTCCACTTTAAGTAAAAAGTCACACTGCACTTTAGCTACGATGAATTCATTTACCAAAACACCCAATTGCATTTAATAAAAGAAGTCTGCACAAAGGTAAGCTTATTTTTGTCCTAAGCTTTACTGAAGGTTGATTCAGGGGAAAGCAATTATGGTATGCCACATTTATCTGAGACCTTGTCTCAAAACTGCTGTTTACATTGCTCCTCCATTTGTGTGCATCCACCAGTGAGTGCAGTTATTGAGGCTAGCCAAGCTCTCTCAAACTTCTATTGTGCTCTGTTTTGTACTTTTGGTGGTTACTCAGAGGACCGTTATTCTGAGAGGTGCTCCTGGTGGGTTAGTTTCCATAACTGAAAGTGTGCAAACCATTTAAAAGACAGTTGCATGATGGTGGAGGGGGGAAATGATACTGCCCAAGAAAATCAGGGTTCGCTTTCATTTTCTGAGGAAGAAGCAGCTGGTATAATTTTAGATATGGAAGCCTTCATGGAGTTCATATTCCAAGCTGGGAATCTGACCAATATACAAGTGCAACCAGATAGTAGGTCATTAGAAAGCATGAAAAAATGAGCAGTACCATTTCAGATGCATGCTTTATCATTATTGCAGTACTGGAGAGATGAAAGGATACCTAGAGGCCTAAGAATACAGAAACCTCCAGTTTATGGCCTAGATGATCCTATTTTATTGTCCGAATGGGAACAGATTTTAAACAAAGCATCTAGTAACTTAATGCTGTCACTTGTTAAAAAAGCTAAAATAGATTTGGTGCAAGTTAATAAGGACATTGCATACGTAGAGGGGGAAATTAAAAAGAATGCAAGAAGTACAGACTTTGAACAACTTATGAGCAGAGTAAATAATACCATAAAGAAATATGAGAATGATTTAAAGCAATACAAACTGGGAAAACACAACCGAGGTGCCCAGCATTATGCCCAAGGATGGGTATATAATTAACATTTAACACAGAGAAGAGAACAATTTTGAAATAATGATGGCCACAGATTTAGAATGGCAAATTTTGACTCATCACAAGAGAGTGAAGGTGAAGTAAATCAAAATCAAGGAGGGGCCTTTTTAGGAAGAGGGGGAGAGATTTGCAGTTCAACCAAGCAGACCATAATTATCACCCAACTCCACAATATCAAGAATATCAGGTAGAAGGAGGACAAGGAGGGGAAGGGTAAGATGAAGAGGAACAGAGGAGGAAATTACTGGCAGTAACCAGGTGAGGTGTTCCACATGCCAGAACCGCTGGCAATCATCAATGTAACTGAAATAACAATACGTGGAGCTCAGGAAAAAGTTTTACAAAAAGGCCTTTCATTTGTTCCTGGCACACCTGTTAATCCCTTCCATTTACAGACAAAACTATTAAAGTTCTATAGAACATTGCACCTCCGCTCCTTTTATGCTAATAAAAATTGTGTCTCAGAAACAAGAACATTGCCCATTGTCCCTAACATTGTGAATGAGATAGCAAGTAATGTGGAGGATGAAAATGGATATGGGGCAAGAATTGGATCTGAAGACCCCGCTAGGAATTTGAAGAAAAAATCTACATTTTAACCTCTGAAAATATGTAATTTTGCAGTAAACACCTTCACTGTGAAAGTAAATTCAGATGTAGATGAATTTTTGTTTAAATCTAAAAGGGCTTGTAACTACAATAAGATACATAATTTAACTGGAGAAGAACAAATAGCGCTTAAAGAATTAGAGGAAAATAGTGGTCTGGTTATCAAACCAGCTGATAAAGGTGAGGCCATTGTAATATGGGGGCAGATACAAGTATGATACTGAGATGGACACCCAGTTGAATAATGTACTGTACTACAATAAATTAGTGGGTGATCCAACTGAGTTCCATGTCATGATAGCGATCACAATACAGCGATCGCTATCATAGTGAATATATGTCACCAAAAAGCATTTCAGCGATATACAGACCCAAGCGACCTGACTTCCAACCCTATTAGGTGTTTTACCCCCTGCACCCCATTAAATTAGGGCTGTTAACTCCAGGGGGATGCACGTCGAGGAGGGGTAAAACACGGGCAGAAAAAAAATTAACAGAGAGCCGCAAGCAGCGGCAAAACAGTCGCCCCCAGCAGGTCCTGAACCCAGTGCCTGCTGCACCATAGCCAGCCACCCTCACCACTACACCACCACTACACCACAGGGATAGCTCAGCTACAGCAGGATACACTACCACATAAACCCTCCCTACTATCCCTCCCCTACACCTCCCAATCCCTCCCCTTCCGGTCGCTTTCCTCAGTACACCATCACTACCCTTGATAGTGCTATAAATGAGTCACCATTTTAACAGTCGCTCATTTATAATCGCTATCATCATAGTATACCATCCAACTGAAATGATAAAAAAGAGAGGCATCACATTTATTAATTCAAACCAAACAAAAGGATTTTTTGAATGAGAGAGAAGTACAATTCTTAAAAGTAGAATATCCGGTTAAACCCTGCATCTATTTGTTACCAAACATTCATAAAAATCCAGAAACACCTCCCGGATGTCCCACTGTGGCCAGTATAGGTTCTAGCATGGAACCATTCTCACAATAGGTGGACTGTTTCTTTTGGCCACTTGTAAAAGTGATCCCCTCTTATATTGCAGCTAGCAGTGATATAATTAGAAGTTTGAGTGATGTCTCAATTTCATCAATGACTATACTAGTGACCCTGGATATAGAAAGCCTTTACTCTAATATTTTTCATATTGGACTCATTGTAGCTGCTAAATATTACTTGAAGACAAGGGCAGAAACATCAAATACTGAATTTCTATGTGAAATGGATGATCTAGTACTGAATTCTAATTACTTTATGCACAAGAATAAATTCTACCAGCAATGTTGAAGAACAGAAATGGGGACAACATTTGCCCAGAGTTTTGTGAATTTATATGTTGCAAAATCGTAACAAGAATATGTATATACAGATATGCTTTTTATCCAGCATGGGCTTTATCGGAGGCATTTTATTGATGATTGCTTCTTTGGGAAGGCACAGAGAAATATTTGAAACTGTTTCTGGAATACATTAACACTACTAATGCTAATCTGAAATTTGTGGCAACAATAGATTATGACTGCATATATTTTTGGGATTTAACTTTATTCAAGAAAGGAGAACATCTTGAATCAACCATCTATAGGAAACCTTTACATGTTACATCATGACAGTGCACACACTAGGTCACTAGTTAATAATATCCCTGTGGGACAAATGTTATGGACCAGGAGACTATATAGTAGAGAAGATGAATATAACAAACAGAAGGGGATAATGACAAAGTGTTTTGTGGACAGAGGCTATCTAGCTTGGAGTATAAATAAAGCTATACAGTGGGCAGATCAAAATGAACAAGATAGGCTGTAACAGCCAAAAACTAAAGAAAATGAGGAACAACGTATTACATGTGTCCTGACATTTTACAATGAAGCAAATGCAGTTTCAAAAATAATAAGAAAACACTGGTTCATTGTGAGTAAAGACAAAGCACTTAAATGGACACCGCAGAAAAACCTAAAGATAAATTAGTGCATAGCCTCTATAGTCCTGAGGAGGAAAAAAGAACTTGGTCCCCCCCCCCAAAGGGAGCTATAGGTGTGGACACTGTGCACAGTTTAATAATACACATGACAGTACAGAATTTAAGCATTCATGAACTGGCAAAAGGATTCAGATTGACTCATTCATGAACTGCTCTAGCATGAATGTTATTTACTTGTTGACCTGCCCATGTGGTTTGAGTTATGTTGGGCAGATGAAAAGAACATTAAAAGAGAGAATATGTTATCATAAATCAATAATCCGAAATAAAGTACAAAGCAGCTCAGTAGCTTGACATTTCGAACAACAACATTATGCCTTCCCAATTGGACTAAGGTTTGTTGCAATTGAAAAGGTAAATTTAGGACCATGTGGGGGAGACTTCAGAAAAAAAATTGTCCCAAAGAGAGACATTTTGGATTTTTACTTTGAATATCCTTAACCCTTGTGGTCTGAATGAAGAAATTCCTATGAAATGCTATCTGTAATAAAAAGGATATAACTTAAACCCTTTTAGTCTATAGGAAAATACTTTGATGAACCTTATTGATAATATGAATATAGTTGCATGTGTGTAATGACAGTGTGCTTAGATATGTACATATGTTTTTATGTTTTTTGTGATATCTATGAATTTATGTATTGTTATAGTATGCTTCACAGTTGTGGTTTGCACTTTCATAAATTTGCGGACTCTGTACAGCTGACATCACGTGGGCTCAAAAATGCAAATGTCTTGCAATTTAAATGAAGCCCTGTATGTGACCCAATCAGCTCTGAGGAAGACAGAATGCTGAAACATCAGCATGTTGTGCGTGCCCCTTTGGGATGCGCACTGTTCAGTAGGCTGCATATGTTCCACACATGAACACCATGTTGGTGTTGGCTGGTATTTTATTTTGATTTTATCTGCTTTAAGTAAAAAGTCACACTGTACTTTAGTTACAGTGAATTTATTTACTTGAACACCTGATTTGCACTTAATAAAAGAAGTCTGCATGAAGGTAATCTTTTTTGGTGTCCTAAACTTATTGAAGCTTGACTCGGGGGGGGGGGCAACTATGGTGGGCCACCTTTATCTGAGACCTTGTCTCAAACTGCTGTTTAGAATATTAACATACTCATTATTTTTTGACAGTCAATTTACAAAAAACATCTTGGTCTAAAATTGCAAACCTATTTTGTGAAAGTAGATAACCAGAAAGTATGCCTTTGCCCTCATCACATGATGAATTTTGGACATTTGAATTTTCCTCCTCAGGAATTTTACTATTATTAATTCTGATACCCAGTCTTCTCCTGCCATGAATCCATACTTAAGAAACTGAATCATCACCCTGTAAAATTTTTATTTTGGTTCTGTGTTAAGGAACTCAGTTATTCTTTGTTGGCAACTCGTATGAGTTTTATTTTCTATGGTATGTACTCCTTGTTGCCCATAACATTGGTTATTATTTTGTCCTTGTTCACTTATGCCAGATTTTCTTACTGCAGTTTTATCACTCACATATATGTTATGTATCTCCCATTCCTTTATTCTTTCAAAGATTCTCTTACACTCCCATTACTGATAACTAGATATGCTCAGCCATTGTTCTGAGTGATCTTAAACTGTAAGATGAATGCTCACCCCATTCTCATATACTCACATATCAGCTTCTTTACTGATGGAATGGGGTGAGCCTTAGGGTTGACATCCCCAGTGAACACCATAGGCACGTTTGAGAAGACGCAGCAGAGGTGAAATGATAATGTTTTTTCCTTTGGCTGCCTGCAAGGTAGGGGTGGAGTGTTACAGCTGGAAACCCTAACACCATATTTCCCTACTTTTGTCGCATTGTTCTGAACCCTAACTGGTGCATTAACAGTGTTTTACAAATGCAATCTATAGACATATATAGCTATACATATATATATATATATATATATATATATATATATATATATATATATATATATAGATATGATAGAGAGAGAGAGAGAGATCAAAAAACTTCATTAATGCATCACTTAGGGTTCTTACTGCAGTGGCATAAGCAGGGAAATGTGGTGTTAGGGTTTCCAACCCTAACACCCCACCCCTCACCCTGCAGACACTGACAAGTGTCGGGGGTGCCTTGGAGGTCATTGGCCCTAATGCTCACCCCATTCCATAAGTAAATAAGCTGAGATTGGCACAGTATAGGAGAATGGGATGAGGGTAAGGGCTGATGACCTCAAGGCACACCCCTATGCCTGTCAGTGTCAGCAGGGTGGGGGGTGGAGTGATAGGGTTGGAAACCCTAACACCACATTTCCCTGCTTTTGCCTCCTTAGTAAGAACCCTAACCTATGCATTAACAAAGTTTTTTTCAATAAATTTCCTTACTTTTTCAGATAATATAATCATATCCTTATTTGTCAGTGGGTCCCTGTGCTCCCATCTCTCCATAGATGCGCATATGTATTTAGGTGTGGAAGCACAGGGTCCTACAGGCCCAACGCTTCCATTTATAGGACAACAGTGACCAAATTGTCAGCATAGCCATCTTATTACCCCACCTCATATACCACGGTACACAAAAATTGTTAAATCCATGTCAAAACTTCATTCTGCATAACTGCAATGCCATTCCATACCACAGGTGTGAAAACATATTTTGGGCAGGATTGAAAAATGACAATTGTGCAATACATGAGGTGGGGGTAATAAGAAAGCTATGTTGAAAATCTGGGGTAAAAATATTTAACATTTCTGAAGTTATGAGTGGGGATAGCAAAACTGTAACAAAATGTCATAACTTTGGCATTGTTTCATATTGTGACCCCAAATTTTCAACGTAGTCTTCATATGACCCCACTTCATAAACTCCATAGGTGAAAATTTTACACTCCATGCCAAAACATGCCACAGGTGTGAAAACACATTTCAGGCAGGATGTGAATAATGGCAACTGTACTGTTCATGAGGTGGTGTGAAAAAATGGCAATGCTGAAAATTTGGCTTCAAAATATTGAAAATTAACAAAGTTATGTGAGTGCATAGAAAATTTTCAATGAATGCTTGTAACTCAGACATTTTTAGGATTTTTTTAAGGCCATGTTCCACATGGCCTTTTTGGGACCCCACCTCATGAACACTGGTGGTGAAATTTTGTTATTCAGGCCTGAGAGGTGACATCACACAGTGACCACAAAATCACCTTCTGGGTGAGGTGGGGTCCCAAAAAGGCCATCTTGAAAATTTGGTGCAAAAAGTCCAAAAAATAGCTAAGTTATCAGCATAAGTTGAAAACACCATTGAAATACATTATACAGCACTTTCCTTGATTCCTCAGTTCATGTTTCGACTTTGAAGAGTGCACATGTTTCTTGGTCCACAGAAGATGACAGCTGACAACCTTCAGTGCTAAGTATAGGGCAAGGGGGTGTGGAGTGGTGGGTGCTCAGTGGGAGGGTTGGGATGGGGAGTGGGGTAGCAGGGATGACGAGGGACCGTTTTCTTTTTTGCAGGTAAAAAAAAGACATTGGGGGACCGTTTTCTTTGTTTACAGGTTTTAAAAATACATATTTTGGGACACTGGGAGTGGGCTTCCAATGCCCCAGATTGCTGTGGGGGGGGTACATATCTCAGGACACTGGGAGTAGGCTTGTCAGTGTCCTGCACTGGCGAGGGGGCTTCTAATGCTGACAAGGAAATTCAGCCTCCGATGTCAGCAACTGTATGGTACATCAGGGGACTATTTTCTTTTTTACAGATTTAAATTCAGTACCTATATTGGGATACTGGGAGTAGGCTCCCCAGTGTCCCACACTGCTCATGGGGGATACATATCTCAGGACACTGGGAGTGGACTCCCCAATGTCCCACAGTGGCGGGGGGCCTCTAATGCTGTCACAGGGATTGGGCACCCTGATGTCGGCAAATGTATATTGCTCAGCCCCCTTCTCCTTAGAGGCTGTAAAATAAGCAAAAAATACTTGAATTAGGTAAACACCGACAGGTGAATCAGGGGCTGAGTAATCAGATTCTTGGGCCAGTTTTCCCCAAAAATGCCCCTAAAGAGGCTTTTTTTTTCCACTGATGCATGTGCCACAAATTGAGGCAGCTGTTCCATGAAACATTCTTCCTTGTTTTCATGAAACAATGAGAGCTCTTCCTGGGCATAAGTCTCCACCACTCATTCACACTAAGGGGAATTGCGTCGGAGGCACTAGGACCCAGTGGGAGCCAACTTTTTTGCTGGAGGGTTGGCGCCAGAGATGGAGCCATGAGGAGCGGCACCAAGAGCCTCCACTTGTGTGGTAATGACTATCTCAGCATCGACCATCCAACCGCCTCAGGTCCTTTTTTCCCGCCATCGAGTGCGCTTCAGTGATGATGTCGCTCGCCCACTGGGAGTCAAACTTCAAACTAGCAGCATAGTTTTCAGTTTTGTTGTTTTATAGTAATATCTCAAATAACGCTTAGTTTATTCTTATTTACAAAGAAGTCTCAGCCTACTTTGACGGAGTCGACCATGAGTTGGTCAGGTGACAGTAGGGAGACTTCATATGAAAGCTGTTCAGTCAGCCAGGCTGGGTTTGGTCCGGCGCCTTCTCCGGAGGGGGGGTCTGACAACAGTCAGTCCAATGCCTGAGGGGGCAGGTGGTCACCTTGAAAGCATAAAAATAAACAGTCACATTCTCGGCACTATTCAGCTTCAAGCTATTCTTTGGTCCACAGGTCAAAAAAGAGAAGGTATCACTCGAGGTCACCCTCTGATATGTCTGCGCATAGATGGTCAGTTATTGGAGCTAGTTGCCGGTCTCCTCCTTCAGAGTCACCAGCTTCTGTTTCTGGCAGCCGATGTCTTCGATATCAGAGCCCTACCCCACCCTCTGGTAGGTCTTCAGATGAGCAGTTTCATCAGTGGGTTGCTCTTATGGAGCAATGGACTCAGAGGTTGGTCCAGCTGCCTGGCCCGGTCACTCAGGGGCCTTTGGGCTTCTTGGGAGACCGGGTAGGGTGGTTGAGCCTCCCTGATCATGTGGCACCATCTGCAGTGCCATCGACTCCACGCTCAGGTATTTCCCCCCCTCATATGGCTGCGGCGCAGGGGGCCACACCGATGCATCTATTGCCTGCTGTTCTTCCTCTCTTCTCCTCAAATACTGTTTTTCGGAGTCTTGGAGTGTTTTCAATGCCCTCGGCGTCGATGGCATGCTCAGCGCTGTCTTCGGCGCCATCCTCAGCACCGTTGAGTTACTTGGCACCGTGCGCATTGTCGGTGCCGTCCTCGGTGCCACGCACTTTGTCAGTGCCACGTGGCATCATGGTGCCATCCGGCCCCTCAGCGCCATCTTTGGCGCCATGTGGTTCCTCGGCGCCATGCACATTGTTGGTGCCATGTGGCTTCTTGACACCGTGTGGCTTCTCAGCGCCATCCTCGGTGCTGTGTGCTTCTGTGGCACCGGGGGTTCTTAGGGCATCATCCACCCTTCAGGACTCCTCCTTTAACCCTTTTTCTTGCTCATTTCCCTCTGATTTTCACTTCTTTCCTGTCCATGCAGTCCCTCCTGGACTGTCAGGAGATGACATTGAGCCTGACCCAGAGCTTAGGCTGGGTGATGAAGTGGAAGGAACAGGATCTATTCCTGCCACAGAGTCTGTGGTCGAGGATCTGTCTTGTAAGTCTCAGCTGAAAAACTTGATTTCCACTCATTCTCTCCAAACTACAGACATCGATCCTGGGAAATTGCTAAGACTCCAATACCTCCATGTTCCTGAGATCCCTATGGATTTGACTCCTCCGGTACAGCCCTCCTTTGAGATGCTGTCTCAAATGGTATGGAATAATCCTGCTCTCATTCCTTCGGTGGCTGAATCCATAGACAGGAAATACTCCGCCCCCAAGGATTGACCCATTTTGGCGTCCCAAGCCTTTGTGGATCCTATTGTAGTTTTGGCAGAGAATGATAAGGTCATCCTTCCCCAGACTACTACAGCCCGACCTATTAACAAAGAATCTCATAAGATAGGCACTTTAGGTAAGAGAGTCTTTGCTGCTTCCACCCTGGGTATGCGTATTGCCAGCTACCAAGGCTATTTCTCTCAATATGAGTATATCCTTTGGCACTCACTCAAACAAATGGTTGGAGCTCTACCAGAATCAGACACAAAGTCAGAGCTACTTCAAACCATCACCAGGGGAATCGAATCCAACAACCAGCAGGTTAAAGTGGCTATGGATGCTTTCGATACTGCTTCCTGAGCGGCAGCGGACAGTATTTGTACCCGCCGTCATTCCTGGCTGTGCACTTCAGGTTTCACGAATGACACACAGCAGCAGGTAATGGCGTTGCCTTTTGATGGTGTATATCTCTTCGGCCCTCAAGTAGAACAGGCTCTAGAAGCTACACAAAAGACTAGGTCAGCCATTAAGTTGGCTCGACCTCCTCCTGTTCCCTCTTCAGGGGGGTGTTAATAAACGCCAGTTCCATAACCGTCAGTCCTTTCGAGGCAAAGGCAGAGGAAGTTTTCATAAAAACCAAGCCTCCCAGTCTCAAAAGAAAATGCAACAGAAGGCGTAAGGACCCAAAGTGCCCAGCACCGCCTTCTGAGTTGTTGGCCCAAGTCTCACCTCAGCTGCCCAAGGTGGACTCTTCCTCAGTGGTGGGAGGTCATCTAACACACTTCTACAATCAATGGAAGTCCATAACCTCAGACAAATGGGTCCTCCGGATAATCCTGCCAGGGGTATTCACTCAATCTTGTGGAGATCCCTCTGGATCGTCCTTCCAAACAACAGCCCAAGCTGTCAACCCTTCAGTCAGACCTTCTCACTGCCAAGATACAGGGCCATCTGAACAACAGGGCAGTAGAGGTAGTTCCACTGCATCAATGGAACACAGGGTTCTACTCCCATTACTTTCTGCTTCCAAAGAAAACCGGGGGCATGCGCCCCATTTTGGACCTCAGAAAACTAAACAAATTTCTGCCCAAGGAGAAATTCAAAATGATATCACTAGGAACCCTGCTACCTTTGCTTCATCAACACGACTGGTTAGCCTCCCTAGACATGCAGAACACTTACCAGCACATTTCTATTCACCCAAAGCATCACAAATTCCTAACGTTTGTGGCTCTGGGACAGCATTATCAGTTCAGAGTCCTGCCCCTTGGGCTATCCTCGGCGCCACGAGTTTTTACAGTGTTGTGCAGCTCTCACAGCGCGTCTCAGAAAGATCAGAATACAGGTGTTCCCTTATCTGGATGATTGGCTTCTGGCAAGTCCTTCCAGGCAGGGAACTCTGGATGCCATAGCCATGGCTTCCCGCTTTCTCACATCCATGGGAGTCCTGCTAAACCTCAAAAAATCACAGCTGCAGCCCTCCCAGAGGCTCCTTTTTATAGGAACTCTTCTGGACACCTCCTGTGTGAAGGCATTTCTTCCAGAGGACAGGAGGAGGGATATCCTTCAGATGGCCCATCACATCTGGGAGAGCAACTCAGTTCCAGCTCTCTCGATGCAATGGATGCTAGGTCTCATGGCATCCTCAGTGTTCACTGTACCCCTAGCACACCTTCACATGAGAACTTCTCAGTGGATGCTCAGTACCCAGTGGTCCCCGACCACTCACCCACAGTCCTTTCTCATCAAGGTGATGGAACCTCTAAAGAGGTCGCTCACCTGGTGGTCACAGGAGAACAATCTCCTAGAGGGATAACCCTTTGCTCCTCTGGATCATCAGATATCCATTACCACAGAAACATCCCTGATGGGGTGGGGAGCTCACTGTCAAGCTCTCCACACTCAAGTTACGTGGACTCAGGTCAAGTCCCAGCTTCACATAAACATCTTAGAAATGAGAGCCGTCCTTTATGCAGTCCGAGCTCTGAAGGACATTCTCTGTCACAAGAACATTCTCCTTCAAACGGACAACAAAGCAGTGATGTATTACATCAACAAACAGGGCGGTGCTCACTCTTACCCCTTATGCAGAGAAGCAATGAGAGTGTGGGAATGGTGCTTGCAGCACAAGTCTCTAATTCAAGCAGTCTACCTGCCAGGAGTGCAGAACGAACTGGCGGGTCACCTCAGCAGAACAGAGACAGATCCTCACAAATGGTCTCTTGACTCAGCCGTAGTTCAGTCAATATTCACAGAGTGGGGAACTCCAGACCTGGACCTTTTTGCATCCCCACTCAACACAAAACTGCCTCTCTTCTGCTCCAAAAATCCAGGGCCTGGCATTTTCTGTCAGGATGCGTTCAGGCAGCAGTGGACAAAACGCTTTCTATACGCCTTTCCGCCTCTTCCTCTAATTCAGAGGGTACTTCTCAAGTTCAAATCCCAGGGGCACAAAATGATCCTCATTGCTCCCTTCTGGCCTCGACAGATGTGGTTTCCACTACTCAACAGTATGTCGGCAGCTTCGCCGAAACCACTTCCTTTTCAGATGAACCTCTTGACTCAGGGGCCTGTTGTTCATCCCAACCTGAGGTCACTTCACCTTCATGCTTGGCTCCTGAAGAGATAGAAGTGAACAGGTTCAATGACTCTCGCAGGGTTTCAGATATTCTTCTGGCTGCATGAAAGCCAGCCACTAGGAAAACTTACACAGCCAAATGGAAGCATTTTTTCGCTCTGGTGTGCAAAATCCTCTTTAAATCCCTTTTCCTGCCCACCAGATAAAATGTTGGAGTACCTCTTAGACCTCTCAAATTCAGGTCTGCAGTACTCTACAGTCAAAGTTCACCTTTGTGCCATTTCAGCTTATCATGAGCCGGTACTTTCCTCATCACTGGCTCAGTTACCTGTGGTTAAGAGGTTTCTTATAGGAATTCTGCATACCAGACCTCCTATAAGATGTCCAGTCGCAGCCTGGGACATTAATTTTGTGCTAGACATGCTTACTTGGAAACCTTTCGGAACCTCTGGCTACATGTGAGCTAAAATTTCTGACCTGGAAAACAGCCTTCCTGGTGGCTATTACCTCAGCCCGCAGGGTCTCTGAGATACATGCCTTGGTCACAGACCCTCCACATACTGTGTTCCATAAAGGCAAAGTATTCCTTAGAACCCATCCTAAATTTCTTCCTACAGTTGTTTTGGAATTCCATCTAAACCAACCTTTGGTCCTACCCTCTTACTTTGCGGACTTCCAAAATGAAGGAGAACATTCTCTTCATTCTTTGGACATCAAGAGAGCTTTGCATTTCTATCTAGATAGAATAAAAGACTTTCGTAAAGCTCAACAACTGTTTGTTTCCTTCAGTGAGACCCGGCTGGGTCAACCTGTCGCTATCAGATGTATCTCAGCATGGTTAGTGGTATGCCTTCACCACTGTTATTCCATGGCACAGGTTAAGCTGGAGGGCAGACTGTGTGCTCACTCTACTAGGGTGGTCATGGCATCTCTGGCGGAAATTCACAACGTACCCATTGCAGATATTTGCAATTCAGCTACCTGGAGCTCAGTGCATACTTTCCTTAAACACTATGCCCTAGATGTCCATGCCAGATGACATCTTTCCTTCGACAGAACCATCCTTAATGGACTTCTTTCCTAAAGCTGTGAACTCTTGGTCTCTCCTGCTGCCCTCTCAGGGGATTATTAGTTCGGTACTCTCCCATTAGTGTGAATGAGTGGTGGAGACTTATGTCCAGGAAGATATGTAAATTACGTACCTACCATAATCCTTGATCTTCTTGGACCAGTCTCCACCACTCATTCACATGCCCACCCTCCATCCCCCAAGCTCACCTCTGTTGTTGGTCTTCATTCCCTCAATCTTTAGGCCATGAAGACTTCTTTGTTGACCCTTCTTATACCGGTCTTCTGGACTATCTTATGTCTGTTTTTTGGTTAGGCTATCCTTCTAGGTTAGTTACGCTGCATCTCCTCAGAAAAAAAGGTACTGAGGCGGTTGGAGGGTCGACGCCGAGATAGTCATTACCGCACGAGTGGAGGAGAGTGGTGCCACTCCTTGCGTCTCCACCTCTGGCACCGACTCTCCAGTAAAAAAGTTTGCTCCCACTGAGTCCTAGTGCCTCTGGCGCTATTCCCATTAGTGTGAATGAGTGGTGGAGACTCATCCAAGAAGATCAAGGATTACGGTAGGTACGTAATTTCCATTTTTCTGCAATTTACAGCACAAACTCACCCTTGTTTTTCAAAACAACTGCTGCAATTTGCAGCACAAATATGGCCACGGACAAAATGAACATATTTCTGGCAATTTGGGGGGGGGGGGCAAGCTGAATCCAGAATCTGATTCATTGGGTCTCGATTAGGTAAACGCAACTGCTGGTGTTTACAAACTGCAAGTATTTTTTTAATTATTTAAATTTGTTTGTCTAGGTACCTGAAAACAAGATGGTAGAATTGCAACACTACATTCTGCATTTGCAACAATAAAACCACTTTCATGGCTGCAAAACAGTTGTTTCGCACAGCACATCTAATTTTTCCCATAGGAAAAAATGGGAAAATTGAAAGTTTAATAACTTTTGAATGGATTAATATTTTTTCACCAAATCTTCAAAAGACACATCTATGACACAATCCCAATATACCAGAAAACTTTCAGACCAAACCCCAAAGCTGTTTTCTGAGAAATTTTGTGACAAAATATTTACATCAAAATCATAATTTATACAATTATTGACATTTCATATCTCCGCACCTACACATCTGACCAGAACAAAACTTGACAGATGCAGAGATCTTTGGTCCCCAATGGTGCTTGCAATATTTCATGTTAATCAGTCAAACAGTGGCAGGGGTTTAACATGGAAGCGACCGTTGAACCCTAACTATAGTGGCATTACAGTGCCTATATATATATATATATATATATATATCTGTTTCTCAGAAACAGCTATTGGTTGTTGTCTGAAATGTTCAGGGTTGAAAGATTTTGCCTCACAGATGTGCTTTTTGAAGGTTTGATGAAAAAATATTAATCGGTTCAAAAGTTATTTAAGTTTTCATTTCCCATTATTTCCTATGGGGGGAAAAATGAGCCGTGCGAAAACGAGATTTTTTTCAAATGCAGATAGCTTGTTTTCATAGGCAGGGTTCATAGTATTGCAGGGAGCCTAATGGTACATTAAAACATAAATATATTTTAAACGGATTAATATTTTTTCCCCAAACCTTCAAAAGGCACATCTGTGGGGCAAAGGCTTTCAACCATGACAATTTCAGAAAACAACCAACAGCTGTTTCTAACAAATGACTGTCAAAAGAAGGACTCCCCACAGCTTAAAAAAAAAAAGAAAATGGTCCCTCGTAGATCTGTCCCGAATCCTGTTCCTCTCCCCAAGCAGTGTGGGGTACGGGATCCCATGCCCAGTGTCCCCAAATTAAGTTTTATTGTTGTCTGGCATCAGGGTGCCCAATCCCTGTATTGGAGATCCCACCATAGTGTCAGACACTGGGGAGCCCACCCACAGTGCCTCAAATTACATTTTTATTAGTCTCTGACATCGGGGTGCACAATCCCCATGTTGGAGATCCCCCAATTAGTGTCGAACATTGGGGAGCCCACCCCCAGTGTTTAATATTAAATGTTTATTGTTCTCCAACATTGGGGTGCCCAATACCCATGTCGGAGATCCCTCCATAGTGTCGGACACTGGGGAGCCCACCCCACTGTCTCCAGTCATGCTTCTCCCTCACCACCACTCTGGAACACTGGGGAGACCACCTCCAGTGTCCCCAAGCACTTTGCATCCTTGTGAAATAACAAAACAGTCCCCTAACATCTTTTTATTTTTTAAAGCAAAGAAGAAAATGATCCCTCACCATCTCCCCATCTCACTCCCCATCCCCACCCTCCCTCTTTGCGCCCATCTCCATGCAACCCCTCCTTACCCCATACTTCCCTCTGGAGGTCAACAGCTGCAATGCTGTCTGAACCAGGACACATCTGCACTCTTCAAAGCCGAACTGCAAACTGAGGGATCAAGGTAAGCCTGTAGAATGGCTGTCAATGGGGTTTTCAACTTATGTTGATATCTCAGCCATTTTTAGGAATTTTGACCCCAAATTTTCAACCTGGAGTTCTTGGGATCCCACCTCATGAACACTGTCACCATTAGCTCATTAATTAGACCCATAAGGTGATATTGCAGTTGCTGCACAGAATCACCTTTCAGGACCAATTAATGAAATGGCAGTGCCACTGTCCGTGAAGTGAGGTCCCAAAAAGCCAATGTTGAAAATCTGGTGAAACAATTCCAAAAAATATCCATGTTATGAGTGTGCATTGCACAATTTCTACACACCCTTATAACTTCACCAATTTTTAATATTTTCACTCCAAAATGTCAACATTGCCATTTTTTCACATCACCTCATGAACAGTACAGTTGTCATTCTCCACATCCTGCACAAAATGTGTTTTCACACTTATGGTGCAGAATGTCGCACTCACAGTGCAACATCACATTTTGAGGCCAATGAACAGAATGACACTAGATACAGTATGTTCATGAGATGGGGCTCCAGAAAGCCCATGTTGAAATTTTGGTTAAAAAATTCCAAAAAATGACCATAGTACGAGCGAAGGCTCTGCACTTTCTACACACACTCGTAACTTTGCCAGTTGTTTATATTTTCACTCCAGATTTTCAACATTGCCATTTTTTCACACCTGCAGTTTTCAATGAGTACAGCTGTCATTCTTCACATTCTGCCCAAAATGTGTTTTTCCACCTGTGGCACAGAATGGCTCAATCACTGTGTGACATCGCCTTTTGAGACCAATGAACAAAATGAAAATAGCACTGTTCATGAGGTGGGGTTCCAAAAAGAACATGGTGAAAATCTGGTGAAAAAACTCCAAAAAATGATCAAGTTTTATGTGTAACATTAGTCATTTTCAATATTTTAATTCAAAATTTTCTTTGTGTTCCAATTCTTATTTAATAAGAATCCAAACTTCCCCGAGTTCTCTATGCCCTAATAAGGATACAAATAAACTATCTGAAAAAGTAAGGCAATTAATTGCAAAAACTTCCTTAATGCACCAATAGGGTTGGCCTGTCAAAAGTAGGGAAATGCAACCCTAGGGTTCCCAAGCCTAGCACCCCAGTCCTACTATGCATGCAGGAACAGGCATGGGGGGGGATCTTAAAGTTCCCAATCCCTATGCCAAACACACCTACAGCCTTCAACCCAAATACCCCACCCCCACCATGCAGGAACAGCTGTAAAGGGTGTGCCTTGGCATTTTGAACCCTAATGCTCACCCATTACCTTACTTAATCTTGAAATGAGTTGAGTAACAAATAGTCATAACTGTGTCATCTTAAAAAAATTTCATCCCAGATATTCAACATAACCTTCTTAACACCTCACCGCTTGTACCCAGTACAGAAAACTTTCAAATCCCTGTCAAAATGTAATTCTGCGTAACTGTAATGACATTCTTCACCACAGATGCAGAAAAACATTTTTGGCAGCATTTGAAAAATTACAGCTGTACTATTCATGAGGTGGTGTAAAAAATTGCAATGTTGAAAATCTGGAGTGTAAATATGAAAAATTGACTAAGCTACAAGTGTGCGTAGAAACTGTGCAATGCACACTCATAGCGCGGTCATTTTTGGGAATCTTTTCACCAAATTTTCAACAAGGGCTTTTTGGGCCCTTCCCTCATAAACACTGGCACTGTGATTTTATTACTGTGTCCCGAAAGTTGATTTCGTACAGCGACCGTGCCATTTTGCACCACGGGTGCGAAAACATGTTTTGGGCAAGATGTGAAAAATGAAAGCTATACTGTTCATGAGAAGGTGTGAAGCAATGACACTGTTAAAAATCTGGAGTGAAAATATTAACAATTAGTGAAGATACAAGCCTGTGTAGAAACTGCACAATGCACGCTTATAATGCAGTTTTTTTTTTAATTTTTTTTTTAATTTATTCACCAAATTTTCAACATGAGCTTTCTGGGACTTCTGCTCATGAACTCTAGGTCCGACTAGGTGAACACAAAAAGAATTGTATCCCTAGAGGGTCCCCTTGCTGATGCTGGTTGGGGGTGGGCTGGAGGATCAAGGGGGCTTTCAACCTAACACCAAATTTCCTTGCTTTTGTCACTGTGGAACAACCATAACTAATGCATTAAATGGAGTTTTTTGCCTCTAATACATATATAGATATAGATTTATATCTATATATATATATATATATATGTAGGTATATACTTATAAACACATGTAGGGAATGATGGCATACTGGTTATTAAATATAGTCAAGCATGAAATCCATTTACTGTCTTGCCCCTCCACAGCTTGTCAGTATACAGCCATCACTATCACCAATCCATAAGTAAAACAGAGGGCCTATGGCCCAAAAGGAGCTAATGGTAATGGTATCGACCTCATATTTAGTTAACATCCAGGCTACACTGCATAATTGACCTGCTCCAGAGGCGTTGATCTGTACTGAACAGGGCTAGGAACACCCTTGATCCCCTTTGCCTGCTTGCAGCTGTGAGAGGAACTGTATTAGTATCCCAAATTAGGTTACCAGTGCCACTGGGCAAAGATGCTGTAAATGTGTTGATTATAACTGATACTGCTGGAAATCAAACCCACGACCTGTTAGTCAGGGACATTGTACAGAAAAGTGATTTATGACGAATGATGATGGCAGAGAATCTTTGATTTGATTCTGGGCCCTTAGCAGAGTTTTGGATCAGGGACATAGATGGCTTAACTCCATCACCAAATATGTGCGTGCACATGCTGCTGTAAAAAAAATGCTTAAAGTGCCATGCCCGATGGCCAGCATTTTACAAATGGGTGCAGTGATGAAAATACAATTGCAAGTTATTGCAACTGAAATTAAGTTTACGGGTTGAAGTTCTGATTTGTTAAATAAATGATGTGATCCTTAGTTGTCATGCTGGGATACAATTTGGACAGTAAAAACAATTCTACTTTTTGACTAACCAAGGGCAGCTTAACTTGTACTGGGAACCCAGGGAAGAACACGATGAGGGGCATATTAGTGGGTGTGTGACCAGCACACAAGGACCACAGAAAGAACAGGACACACTGTCAGTGTGCCAAAAAAATGTAACGGAGGAGGTAAGTGGTCTTTCTCAGCTGGGGCACAGATAGTATGGCCAGAGCAGTTGCTCTAGGGTTCACAGAGACTTTATAGCCAATGCCTTGGCAGGCTCATTCCTCCAGAGGCATAGGATAATACCAGACCAGGGAAAAGACAGACAGGGGATGGCTCCTGGCTTGATGTACCATCAAAATTACCCCTAGAAATAGGAGTTGCCCCCAAAGTTATTGCCCACTCCCCATTCTCTACTGGGCATGATGGTAGAGGTGGCATAAGGGGGGAGGTTGTCTTACACAAGTATTCCAGCTCAAATCATCATCCTGTCTTTTAGTTGCTTATCAGCTTTAGTAAATGTTTTTGGCTAGATTTCAACATGTACTGTATTCTTTGTGTTGTGTTTTACAGAAAATTTAGTCCGATTGGTAGCCTTCCACGATCAAATCGATTCATTCCTCAAAAAATAAAGGTCAGTTGTTTTCCATTTGTAGTAATTATTTCCATCTGATGAAACTATTTGTTCTTATTATTCAGTCCTATTACAATGCATTCTGTTCAGTTCTGTTTTGCTTGTCTTTTTCCAGAACTGCTTTTTAAAGAGAAAGAACTTCTGCTCCCACCTTTTCAAAACTACAGTCATTACATTGGTTGCTGTTATGGTATTTTGGTAAGAAAAAAAATTAAGTAAATTACTTTTTTAATTAGTTGTACCCTGTTTGTGCTTAATATCCTTTCAGAAGCTAAAGATTCAAACCGAAATATGGACTAATAATGTTTAAAATTTCTGCAAATTGATTTGCATGTTTTATATTTTGTAATACAAGTACAAACTGCACAGCTGATTTTGAGCTGGCCGCATCGGTGGCAGGGAGGGAAAGCACTGCACTGGCAGTGAGGAGGAAACTGTAGTGGAGGTGATGGGAAGACGGCAATTGGCTGCATCACCAGGGAACAGGGCTGACCGCATCAACAGCTGGGAGAACGAGAGCTGTGTTGGCAGCAAGGAAGGAGCATTACCGGAGATGGTGGGGAGACAAGCCAGCAACTGCAGAGGAGCTGAAAAGAGCTGCTCATGGACCACAGGGCTGATACAGGAGGCTGCCAGCCAATCAGTGACCAGGGTGCCAAACTTTCAATTTTCTGACCGGGCTTAAATATGGGAAGCTCAGTCACTCCGCTAAACTGCACAGCTGATTTTAACAGTAAAGCCCCCACCTCCCCTCCTCCTTCTCCTACCTTAATTAAATACTAAAAGGCAGTGGGCATGGACTGAATGGCTGGAGGAAAAAGCTCAGCTGCAACTGATTGGTCAAAAGGACAAAAGGGGTGGAGCAAAGGGGGTAGGATTGAACGTAGAACTAAAGGAATAACATCCATGGGATGTATTGGTGAAATGTTATCGAAAAGTTATTAACTTAGTTGTTGCTTATGAGTCTAAGGGGGAAATGTTATTGACTTAGCTGTTTCTGAATCGTAGGGTGTACAGTGGTGTAATGTTTCTGAATCTTGGGGGGAAATGTTATTGACTTAGCTGTTGTTTCTGAATTGTAGGGGGTACAGTGGTGTAATGTTTCTGTATTTTGGGGGAATGTTACTGACTTAGCTGTTTCTGAATTGTAGTGGGTACAGTGGTGTAATGTTTCTGAATCTTGGGGGGAAATGTTATTGACTTAGCTGTTGTTTCTGAATTGTAGGGGGTACAGTGGTGTAATGTTTCTGTATTTTGGGGGAAATGTTATTGACTTGGCTGTTGTTTCTGAATTGTAGGGGTACAATGGTGTAATGTTTCTGTATTTTGTGGGAAATGTTATTGACTTGGCTCTTGTTTCTGAATCGTAGGGGGTACAGCGGTATAATGTTTCTGAATCTTGAGGGGAAATGTTATTGACTTGGCAGTTGTTTCTGAATCGTAGGGGGTACAGTGGTGCAATGTTTCTGAATCTTGGGGGAAATGTTATTGACTTGGCTGTTGTTTCTGAATTGTAGGGGGTACAGTGGTGCAATGTTTCTGAATCTTGGGGGGAAATGTTATTGACTTGGCTGTTGTTTCTGGATTGTAGGGGGTACAGTGGTGTAATTTTTCTGTATCTTAGGGGGAAATGTTATTGACTTGGCTGTTGTTTCTGAATCATAGGGGGTACAGTGGTGTAATGTTTCTGAATCTTGGGGGAAATGTTATTGACTTGGCTGTTGTTTCTGAATTGTAGGGGGTACAGTGGTGTAATGATACTGATTAAGAGTTGTTTCTGAATCCTAGGGGGGCACATTGGTATAATATCTTTTTGGGGTTTTCTGGACTTAAATCAGGCAGGGCACAACCAGCAGCTTGACGTTCTAGGCTTTAGTTGAGCACTATTTTTCTGCTGCGTTTATAAGTAGGCAGGCTTTGATAAAAGAGAGAAATCTCACTGAGGTCATGGCACCGGGAGGACGAATGAGGGAGAGGAGGAATTGACCTTGTGAACGGGAGGGCAGGGCAGGGCAGGGAGGTGTAGGAATGATAACCTGGGGAGGGGATGGGGAAAGCATATTGAGATGAAGCAGGAGGGAGGGACACGACAAGTTAAGGGGCAGTGGGGTGGGGGGGTACGGCCAGTGGAAGGAGGGGAAGAGGACACACATGGGTGAGAGGGTCATGGGCTGTAACAACTGTGGCACAGCAGTGTTCATGAGTACTCTGTGGAGACTGGGGGCACACCCAGTTTGTCTAAGACTGAAGAAGTTGGAGGCTGAGCTAGTGTGACTAAAAGAAGAGCTATTCTGGACAAGACGCGACATAGTCACTAACTTTGTGGAGGGCAGCCAGGAAGGGGAAGGGTGGCAAACCACCTGAGTGGGTGGGAGGGCGATGGTCACACGGGGGACACGGCAGGAAAGACCAGGTAGGAGGACAGGAACATGACGGGCAGGAGTACCAGGTCAGTGGACAAGGACACAACAGGCAGGAGTACCAGCACTCTTGAGCATAGGTACACAATGGGCTACAACAGATGCTGGTCCTTAACAAGGACAAATGAGCAGGAGGACGTGTATGGGTGTGAGGCAGGGGGGAACAAACAAGGGAACCTGGAAAGGAAGGAGAAATCCAGAAAAGGGAATGAAAAGAAATGGCAGTGGAGGTTGGGAGAAGGGGAGGATCAGGTTTTAGAGGCCAGAAAGGGGAGGGGGAATAGTAAGGGGAAAGGGAGAGATACTGTGGGAGGACTGGGTGTAGCAGACAGTGGGAAGAAGGGGAGGAGATGGAAGTAAAGGGGGGTGTCACTAGAAGAGGCCGGAGAGAGACAGGCATCCATGGAGAGGATGGGCAGGAGAAGGACAGGAGTGGAATAGGCGAGGGTGGGAGGGAGCTCGGGGGGGGCGAGGCCGAGGGGCTGCAGTCTGGGCATGGAGACAGATGGACAGGGAAGGGTGAGGAGGAAGGCGTACAAGGGGAAGCCAGAAGGAATGGTAGGGATAGCCAGGTAGGTGAGATGATGGCACCCTTGGGGGCAACACATGAAAAAAAGAATCCATTGGTTAAGGAAGGGTGTAGCCTTTAAAGGGAGGTTGGTTTTCTGCGAGCTGGGGATGGAAGTGGACACGACTCTTCCAAGAATTAAGGATTGTATCAGGCTGATTGGGGGGAACCTAACCTGGCTGTACACCTTGGCACAAATTATCTGGCCAGAGAAGAGGTCCTAGAGGTACAGAGGAGATTTATGGAACTAGCTGGAGGGTGCAAGGGGATAGTAGACACCATAGCCTTCTCAGAACTCCTGCCCGTTCACTGCGCCAGTACAGCGACACAATTGAGAATCAAAGATTTTAACCACTGGCTGAAGCAGTGGTGCAGGAGGGAGGGCTACGAATGTATAGGGGATTGAAGAAACACATGGATAGGCCAACATCTGTATGCGAGAGATAGGTTGCACATAAATGATGAGGGGGCCAGGATTTTGAGGGCAAAGCTGCATGGTTTTATAGAGGAAAATACTAGGGAGGGATTTAAACTAGGAGAGGGGGAAGGTGTAGCTAGCTGTTACCCAGTAGGAGGAAGGAGAGGATCAGGCCACTAGCTCTCCCCACAGATGAGGGCAAGAGAAATTGACAAGGGGAGGGAGGCTGGTGGAGGGTTTGCTGACCAATGCCAGGAGTCCGGGTAATAAAATGGGAGAACTGCAGGTATTAGGGGCAGAGGGTGACCTGGACCTGGTTGCAATCACAGAGACCAAATGGACTGAGAACCACATTTATGTAAAAGAGGGTATAAAGGCATTGTTGTGCGGGGGGGGGGCAGTGGAGCTGCAGACACCCTATGTGTGTCCTTAAGTAGAGCAGGGGAGAAGGCAGTGAAGGTAGGGGTGGTCTACAGATCACCAAATCAAGAAGAGAAGATTGACAAACAGATGGTTAAAGAGATACAGGACATGGTCAGCAGAGGAGAAATCATGGTACTGGGAGACTTAACTCTACCTGATGTAGACTGGGTCACCCCGGCAACAGCCACAGTTAGGAGTAGAGGGGTGCTGAAAGCCTTGCAGGAAGTATTCATCAGCCAACTGTGATGGAACCTACTAGAGGGAGAGCTATACTGGACCTGATTTTGACAAACGGGGACAGTGAAGAGGGGGTGGAGGTCGGGGGAAAGTTGGGTGACAGTGACCATAGGGTGGTGTAATTTAGGATCAACAAGAGTTAGGCCAAGGACAACTCAAACACTAGGGTGCTTGACTTTAGCAAGGCAGATTTTGGGAGAAAGAGAGCAATGGTACAGGAGGAGCGGGAGGGGGCAGAATTCCTGGAAGACGTGGAGGAACTATGGGGGAAAATTAAAAGAGGACTACGGAAGGTGACAGAGCTTTGTGTCAGGACAGTGAGCAAGAGAAAGAGGGGTAGAAAACTGCTTTGGTTCACTACTGAAGTGAGGAAAGCAGTCAGAGAGAAGAGGAGTGTATTCATGATATATAAGGTGACACAAATGGAGGTAGATAAGGGGATGTATAAGGATAAACTGAGGGAAGCAAGGAAGGTGATGAAGAGGGCCAAGGCTGAAAGAGAAGAACATGTAGCAAGGGGGGTAAAAAGGGGGACAAGAGGTTTTTTAGATATGTAAGCAACAGGAAGAAGGGGAAGAGAAGGATAGTGAGGCTCAAAGGGGAAGGGGGGGCACTGGTGGAGGGAGACTTAGAAAAAGCCAATGTCTTAAACAGATAATTTGCATCGGTCTTTACAGTGGAGAAGGGAGGGGGGCCAAAATTGGAAAATAGGGGAGGATGGGTAGGGAGATGGACTCCAGTCCCTTCACAGAAGCTAGGATGCTGGAGGAATTGAGCAAGCTGTGGACCGATAAGGCGATAGGGCCAGACGGGATTCATTTGAGGGTACTTAAAGAATTGAAACAAGAATGGGCAGCACCAATCACGAGGCTATTCAACCTGTCACTGCAAGAGAGAAGGGTTCCTGAGGACTGGAAAAAGGCTGAAGTAGTACCACTACATAAGGGGGATTGGAGGGAGGAGCCAAGTAACTACCACCTGATAAGCCTGATCTCTGTGGTCAGCAAGCTGATGGAGGCACTGATTAAGGAAAGACTGGTTAAGCATCTAGAGGGGGGGAGGGCCTACTGAATGACAATCAGCAAGAATTCTTGGGTGGCAGATCATGCCAGACCAGCTGATTGAATTCTTCGACAGGGTGACAGAGATATGGGACCAGGGAGGGGCAGTGGACATGGCCTACCTGGACTTCAGGAAGGCGTTCGACACTATCCCCCATGGAAGACTCATAGGCAAGGTGGAAAGCTTAGGGGTGGAAAACAAGCTCACTAGTTGGGTGGAACATTGGTTGGTGGGGAGGACTCAGAGGGTCAAAGTTAATGGGGTGTACTCAAAGGAGGAAAGAGTTGCAAGTGGGGTTCCACAGGGGGTCTGTGTTGCTATCCTGAAGACATTGCAGTGGTTAGTAAGTCTTGGGGTGACAAAGACGAATAGGCCTCTGCAGTACATGTCAGGCAGTGGAGCTAGACACAGGGTTGCAGAAATCTACAAATAGGGGTTAGACTGACGGGGGAGTATAACATATAATAAAAAAAGGAAAAAACATTAATGTTGAAGAGAGGTTAGCTATCTGGTGGTAGCTGTAGGGGTTAGTGGGGAAGTGGGGACTGAGGAAGCCTTTTTTAAATGTGTAAAACTTTTCTGGTTCCATCACATTGCTTGGGACTAGTAATAATCCCTTTTAATGGGAAACAGTCAGAACAAAGGGCCCCATACACAAGTTTGGGACTAGTCCCAATTTGCACTTTGTGTGCAGAAACGTTTTGGTTTACTTACTGTTTATTGTAGCGTAGTGGATTGTATCAGATAAATTTTGTTTAGTTCTAGGCTGACATCTTCTGTTTGCACAAATCCCAGAATCCTTTGCAGCTGACATCAGAGCAGTAGGTAGCAGTGGGAGAGTCAATAGCCTGTAGTTTTTGTTAGAACTTTAATAATCTATGATCAGATGTTTTCCATTTCTGCTTTTCCCGGGGGCAAAGTACTGTCCTCTGTAACTGTACTTAGCCTGGGAGGACAGTGGGCCAGCAAACAAAAGATTGAGCTTAAATCAACTCTAACATGCTTTTGCACACAAAGGGCCTAGACTAGCCATGCATATGAATGTGGGTCCCTTGCACTGACTGTTCTCCTTTGAAGACGCCATGCTGATTTTTTAAAAAAAGATAGTCAAAATAATTACAAATACTAGTGTGTTTTGAGTTATGCCATGATATATTACAAAAACTGATAACAAACTGGTTCAAGATTTTTTTCAGTATTAAAAAAAAAAACAAAGTTGCAATTACACCTGTCAGCTAGTAAAGAACAAAATAAGGCAAATCCAGTCAGATTGCTTTTGTCAATAATTTCTATGTCTCGCTCTGTACGCCACTTTTTGAGTAGCATTCCACAGCGATGGAAGAGGTCTGGAGGGAGGAGATGGAAGGGGTAAAAACACAGTTAGCAAAGGGTGGAGGGGGTAAGGAACACATAACAAGGGTATGTGGAGGGGTGTTCACAGAAGGGATAAATGTGAATAGAAGAAAAGAGTGAAGAGAAGGAAGGTCAGACTCTAGGTGGAGGGTGGTGTCAAAGACTTGGAAACAAGATGGACGACCTGCAGGCACTATTAGCAGACAGGAGGGTGGACATAACTGCAGTAACTGAGACTTGGGCAACATCACACCGTGACTGGGACCTTGTGATCCTTGGATGTAAACTATACAGGAGGTACAGGGTAGTTGAGAAGGGGGAGGGGTGGCAATTTATATCAGGGAAGGAATAACTTGCACGAGGGAGGAGTTGAAGGAAGGGGAGGTGGAGGCATTACGGGTTCAATTAAAGAGGTACTGTCAGCTTTGCCCCTTCATTTTATGATTAAAATGAGCAGTGTGCCTCTTGGCAACCATCTATCATAAATGCACCCCAGAAGACCCCTACATGTGCAAACTTATAGCCTTTTGGCCAGTTTTTAAGATTTTTGAAAGAATATGTTTACACTGGGGTCGAGTAAAACTCACCGCGTCCCGGAAGCACAATGTGGTCGAGAATGCGCCTCTGGCACAAGCGGTGTCCAAAACAGTATTTTTTTTATAACGAACCCGAGCTAGAATAATAACCCTGCTCCGCGTGTAGAAAGAAGACGTTGCTGGTATCTCCGGTGAAAAACCAAGCGCTCTATAGTGCACAATTTGTAATTTCTAGGAGTTGCCGAAATCACGTGCATGCGATTCAGAGGAAGGAACAGAGATCCCGTGCATGCGCAAGAGCATGCTTCTGAAGAACAGGTGCGAGATTTCAGCAACTCCTGTAGATGACTGTGAGATTTGTGATATAATTTGTTCTGCATTTTATTCCACCTGTTTTACCATTTTTCTAGTAAACAACATTGTCTTTAAAATACTGCCTGTGCTCTTCTGTTATTTTACATGTGATTGCTGAACCTTTATTTAAGGCTGACAGCTGATAAGGGCTTAATTGTGTTACTGAGCTTGCTTAAAAGGTAAGAAATACCTAGGTCTCATATAGAGTTCTAAGGGTACATTTTGGAAATCTGGCTGGGTGCCCCTAGGCAAAGGATTGTACTGCATCCCCCGAAGAGGGTACATTTCCAAGCCTGTTAATTGGGTATGCTAGCATAATATTCATAGTTTGAATCCCTACAGAACCCATTGCTGACAGGTGATTTGGACCCAAAGAAGACAGAAGGGTTACCCTGTCTATTACCTGTTCACACTATTGCACTCTGAGGTTGGCACTATGGGAGCAAAGGGTCTGACCTGTGGAGTGCATTTGTGACATTGACGACCACTAAACTGCAAAGAGACCTGGGGCTAATCATATCTGATGACCTAAAAGTGGCCAGGCAATGTGACAAGGCAGTTGGGAGAGCTAGTGGGATGTTGTGGTGCATAGGGATAGGTAGCACAAGCAGAAAGAGGGAGGTGGTGTTACCTCTGTATAGATCACTAGAGTGACCTCACCTAGAGTACTGTGTCCAGTTCTGATGACCTTATCTCTGGAAGGACAGAGACAGAGTGGATGCAGTCGAGAGGAGGGCAACTAAAATGGTACAGGGTCTGCATAAAAAGCCATATGAAGAGAGACTGAAGGACCTCAACATGTACACCCTGTAGTAAAGGAGGGAGAGGGGTGATTCTATGAAGCTGGAGGGGGGGTGGACTCAGGGGAGATGTGAGGAAGTACTTCTTTATAAAAAGAGTGGTGAATGCCTGGAACAGCCTCCCAGCGGAAGTTGTGGGGGAAAAAACTGTAGCAGAGTTTAAGAATGCATGGGGTAGGTATAAGGGAATCTTAATGGTAATACAAAGGGGGGGTAGAGCTCCACTTGGGGTCATCAACTGGAAGGATACAATCTGCATCATTTGGATCATAAAGGTCATAGCAGAGGTGGGATGGCATTATATGTCACCAGTAAACTAACTTGCAGACCATTAATCAGCCAACAAGAGAAAGGTGGGATTAACCTAGAATGTCTATGGACTAAGATAGAAGGTAAACCCTGGCCAGTTATTATCGGGATCTGCTATAAGCCTCCCTGTAGTGAACCAGCTTATAACTTAATGTTGCTCAATACAATGTATAATCGATTAATAAAAAAAGGTGTTATAATTTTGGGTGATTTTAGCATCAGTACTATAGACTGGGAAACAGAGATATCAACAGACAAATTAGGTTCCATCTTATTTGATATTATAATTGAGTGCGACCTACAAAAAATTGGTATGTACACCTACAAGAGGAAGCAATTTACTAGATCTGGTCCTAATTAGCATCAAAAATAAAGAAATCACTTGTAAGGTGTTGCATCCCCTGGCAGGTAGTGATCACTGCATGATTAATGCAGTTCTCCATCATAAGACAAACAATATTTGTAGGTCTCAGCTGGTTTATAACTACGGCAGAGCTGACCTTATACAATGACTAGGGAACTATCTGATTGGGACTGGAAAGCATAATTTGATGGAAAATCTATGGTGGAAAACTGGATTTGTTTTAAGAACAAACTGTTAGACTCACAGGAAAATTGGGTCCCCAAAATACAAAAGTATTCTGGACACATGATTAGGCCCAAATGGCTCAATATGGGCATCAACAGATTAATAAATATACTAAAAATATCATTTTACAGGTTTAAAAGTAATCCTAACATTATAAATCATAGCATTTATAAAAATGATTTAAAAAAATGTATGAATGCTATAAGAAGGAGAAAATGTCAATTCAAATCCAATCTTGCCAGAAATAAAGCAAACCCCAAAGCCTTCTTTGGGTATATAAACTCCATAAAGGCAGATCACAACAGTTGGCCACTATTGACACGAGGGAATTTAGCTGATGACCCCAAACAAATGGCAGAACATTTAAGCAATTATTTTGGATTCAACTTTAATAAAAATGGTATTGAACCAGTTAGTAACACAATCAGTGGTGTCTCGAGTGATGATTTGAGAAGTTACATTTTCTCTCCTGCAAAAACACTATAGGAACTAAATAAGATAAACCCAAGTAAAGCACCCAGACCTGACCAAATCCGCCCACATATTATTAAGAAACATAGCCCACTTAATCTTTAAGTCAGATATATTCATCATCCTTCAATACTGGCCTGGTCCCAGACTGCTATTTTTACCCCGATATATATAAAAACAGAAATAACATTCTGTTGCAAATTATAAGCTAATGAGTCTAACCTCTGTTCTGGGTAAAACTATGGCGGGTCTTTTAAAAGAATTTATATTAGAAAATTTAAACACGGGTGGCTACAGTGATGAAACACAGCATGGTTTCGCCAGAGGGTGTTCTTGTGTGACCAACCTCATATTGTTTTATGAGCCTATTAGTGAATCATTAGATCAGAATAAGTTGTATGACGTCATATTTTTGGATTTCAGTAAAGCTTTCCATTGGGTACATCATGAGAAGCTACTTACTAAATTAGAACACCTCAATATAGATAGTAGAGCAGCCCTTTGGATACAAAACAGGTTGACGAATAAGAAACAATGTGTTAGAATAGATGGAGCTGCTTCTAGTTATGTGAACGTTACCAGCGGTGTACCTCAGGGTTTTGTCTTGGGCCCTATTCTATTTAATGTACCCATAAACAATCTGCTTTCGGGTCTCTGTGTATAAGAAAAATAAAACTGCAGATGATACTAAAAACAGGAAGCAGAGTACAACATTCTGATGATGTTGCTAAAATTCAGACAGACCTTGATCTATTATTTCAATGGCCTGTTAGGTGGGCGGTGAAATTTAATTTCGTTAAATGTGATGTGCTCCACCTAGAAAAAAATAACATCCTTGCATCCTGTAACCTGGGTGGCTCGCTGTTAAGGGCAGTAAAAGAAGAGATTTAGGGGTCATAATCCAGTAGAATTTATCATTTAGATTTAACAGTTTAATTGCCACTGCAAAGGTCAGAAAAATAATAGGTTGCATTAAAAGAAATATGATCAGTAGGAGCAGAGATGTCATGGTACCTCTGTATAGAAGTTTGGTGCACCCGCACCTGGACTACTGCTCACAGTTCTGGACCCACATCTCAAAGCTGATATAACAAATATAGAGAAGGTGCAGAGAAGGTTCACCAAATCTATTTATAGCATGGATAGACTTAATTATAATGACAGATTGAACTCATTAGGACTGTACAGTTTAGAAAGAAGATGGTTAAAGGCTGACCATATCCTTGTTTTCAAGGTAACAACCAACAGCAAGTCAATGGCTGACATGGGCCTTTAATTCAAAGAATTGACATACAACTCTAGGAATCACACAAATCCATTGCAAGGCATACTTTTTAAGACTGAAAACAGGGGTTCAAACTTCACTCAGAGAACAGTAAAACATTTCAACACCCTGCCTCAATATGGATCTGGGCCCAGTGCGTCTCCTTGTGGGATGTGTTGAGGTGATCGGCCTGGTCCTAGCCAAGATAGTCTGGAGTTTGTTGGAGACAGGGGTGTTTACTGACCCCCTGAAGGAGGTGGTTGTGAGATCTCTCCTTAAGAAACCTTCCCTTTACCATGATTGTCTGGCTAACTACAGACCTGTCTCTAACCTACAGTACCCTTTGTGGATAAGGTTATTGAGAAGGTGGTTGCATTGCAGCTAGAGGATCATCTAATCATCCATGATGTCTATGATCCTCTCCAGTCTGGATTTAGGAAGAGGCATAGTACCAAGATGGCATTGGTTCGGGTACTTAATGATCTCCTAATAGCGAGAGATCAGGGGACCTGGTCAATCTTGGTTCTCCTTGATCTCTCCACAGTATTTGACACTGTGGACCATGGTGAGTTGCTATAGTATTTGAAGTTGATCTGTGGATTGTTGGGTACACTCCTCAGGTGGTTTTGGTCCTTCTTGGTGGATAGGGCTCAGAGAGTGGTGTCAGGGATTTATTCTTCAGCCCCTCTCCCTCTATTCTGCAGAGTCCTGCAGGGCTCCATTTTATCACCTATGTTGTTTGTGGTGTATATGCTGCCATTGGGAGACATTATAAGGTGGTATGGACTGAGTTTTCACTGCTATGCAGATGATACTTAGCTATACATGTCCTTTGTGCCTGAACAAAATGATGCAGTCTCGGTTTTTAATAACTGCATCTCTGAGATTCAGGGCTGGATGAGTGCTGACTGGTTAAGGTTGAACCCAGATAAAACTGAAGTGTTGGTGGTGGTGGACCCAGGTCATGTGGATATGGGATTCCCAGTGGGACAACCTTCCGGGCTTTGGCTCGGTGGTATCCAGCTGGTGAACTCTGACCAGGTGCAGAATCTGGGTGTTATTTTTGATGACGGTCTCACTCTTAAATCTCAGTTGTCACAAATTGTCAAGACCTCTTTTTACCATCTGAGGAATATCATCCGGATAAAGCACTTGTTCCCGACCTGTGATCTTCCAACGCTGGTCCATGCCTTTGTGACCTCCCACCTTAACTACTGCAATGCCCTTTAACTAGGGCTTCCAAGGGTTGATATCTGTCACTTGCAGCTAGTGCAGAATGCAGCGGCCAGGTTGTTGACTGGATTATCAAGATGATGCTGTGTCACACCAGTGCTCCACAGCCTGCATTGGCTGCCAGTTCAGTGGTGGATCACCTTAAAGGCTGGGTTACTGACCAGTAATGCCCTACATAGTCAAGGACCCTGGTACTTACAAGATCTCCTTTGCCCCACCACCCCCTCCACCTACTCCACTGCACCAATGAGGGATTGCTAGAGGTTTCCAGGGTCTGACTTAAGACCTCTGGGGCCCACTCTTTTGCTTTTGTGGCCCCTGCCCTGTGGAACTCTCTACCTCATTGGGTGAGAGTGCCTGACTGTTGGGAGCTTTAAGTCTGCCCTTAAGACTTATTTGTCTGGCTTAGCCTTTCCTGAACCTTTTTAAATCTGCTGACACAAGTTTAAATGACTGTAATTAACAAAAATTAATTAATAAGTATTTATATTTATTGTTTGATGGTTTATATTTTGTACAAGTGCATTAATCACAAGGAATTGCTCTTTTTTATAAAAAAACATGATGGGGAATTTGGGGGGCACAGGCCCCTGATGAAAACATGCCAACATCCCTGACAGAACAATGCTGACACTTGGCATTGCATCTGTCGCAGTGAGAGATCTTGACATTCCTGCTGTCGCAGCGCTATAGGCAAACTGTACTGACTGCTTTAAGAAGTACCTTGATGCCTGTATGGATTCCTGGGATACAAACTGGATAACCTCTGTATAGTGGGGGAGTAGACCCAAAGTGCCTATGGTGTACTTTTGCTCCTAGTTTATCAAAGAGCCAGAGATCAAGAAGGGTCTGTGGTAGTACAGTAGGTAAGGAAAAATAGGCAGACTAGGTGGGCCAAGTGGTCCTTATCTGCCATCAAATTCTAAGTTTCTATGTTCTATGTTTTTATAAGAACCAATTTAAGCTGAAGTCCCCAAGGAGGTTAAGTTCACCAGTGGTGTCAAGGGAAATGAGGATTGAGAAGGAGTTGACCAGGGAGGAGGAAGAGAAATGCCAACAAAGATGGGAAAAGTGAAAGGAAGGGATAGTTTGGGTAGAAGGATCTTGTGAGAGGGGACTGACTCTCTGAAGGAGATGGGGTAGAATAGGTTCTGACAGACATACAAGGCAACACCACCTCCACACTTGTCACAGTGCTGCCGGAAAAGGTGGTAGTCAGGGAGAGCCAAGCTGAAATCAGGAACCCTAGAGGAGAGCCAAGATTCAGATACACAAGAGGCCAGGAGAGTGCTGAGGAATCCAGTCTTTGAGAGGGTCGAGCATGAGGAGATGGCTGTAATGATTAAGGTGGACAAGGCTGAAACCTTTAGGTAGAGTGGTAGGAAAGGAGGGAGAGAGATAGGGCTAGGGTTGAGTTCAATATCACCAGCAAGGAGGAGAATGAAGAGAAGAAGGAGAATGGAATGGGGCATCTGCCTCTTGAACAAGATGGGGAGGAGGGAGAAAGAAGAGTGGAAGGGAGGAGACAGCACAGTGAAATAATTCAAGGTTTAATAAGGGGGTGTGGAGAAGTCTAAGGTGGATAGCATGGATAGAGAAGGGGGAAAGGAAGGAGGGGCGGGGTGGAGGAGAATTGAGAGAGGAAAAGCAGGTGAAGAGGGGGACGTATTGGAGGAGAATGGAGGGGGAGGGAGGAGGCAGGGATAAGAAGGGGGAGAAGAGTGAAATAGGAAGAGAAAGGAATATAGATAGGTGTAACTTAGAGGCAAGAGACTTCAACTTGGTGGATCAACCATAAAACCAGTGATCATGAAACAAAAGCAACAGTTAAGCAACTTGAACCAAATCAGGCCAGGCTATAAATACACAGTATAAATAAAGTGGCAGTAACTCTTGAAGTAACAATGAGAGCAGGCTCAGTAAGCAGATTTAAGACTACTGAGGCAGTAATTAGCAGGAGCAAATAACCATGTAGAAATTTATATAAGCTACAGGTACCAGACACACAAACAACAAGATCCAGATATGGAGTGAGCAGATAATTAGGGCTTCAGCCCTAAACCATAAAGTCCCAAGTGTTCAGTAACGAAAGCAAAAGTTCAAGGTGGGGGGGGCGCTGTGGAGCTCAAGCTGACAGGCAAAAACTTTGAGCAGCTCTGTACAAAAGGCGCTAAGATTGATTAAAATCTGCTTTTCAGAGTGATCCTCTAGGAAAATAAACCTAACAGATCAAAACAGGAACCCAATAAACCTAAAATGGGTATTCCTAGAAAGGACAGAGGTGGTGGATGAGTGCTAAAGTGACTGGAACTTCTCAGTCAGTGCGCTCTGGGACAGAGGAGCAGGCCACATCTCACCAGGAGCCCGAGGAGACCATGGCATCTATCAGTCTTAAGTTACAAAGACTGATAACATTGGTCTCAGATTTAAACATTAAAATGGACATGTTTGCTGCCCAGGTTACTCTGGCGGAGAAATCAGTGGAAGGGATACAGTTAGAGGTTGGAGATGCGAAGTGTCAGGCAAATTCAGCTGCTGCAGCAACCACGTTTCTGGTGAAAGAAAATCACCACACGTGAGCCAGACTTGAAACTTTAGAAAATCAGGCTCGTTCCTCGAATGTTAGAATTCTGGGTCTACCTGAGGGGATAGAGGGAGACCACCCTCTCATGTTCCTGCGTGAATGACTAGATTCAAAATTAATGCCGGGGGGTCAGAATTTAAATATACCTCTCCAAAAGGTCTACTGGATCACGCCAAGAGGATATCGAGAAGACTCGGAGAATCCCAGGATGCTGCTCTTGGTTACAGGTGGTATTGGCTCCAGGAACAGAATACTTCGCCTCACCAGACAAGCAAGCCCAATTACACAGGACAACCGGAGCATCTACTTGTTTCCTGACCTAAGCTATGCCACACTTTTACGGAGGAAGAAATTTGACGGGGTTAGAAAATTACTGCGAGAGGCCTCTATTATCCACACGGTGGTGTTTCCTGCAAGATTACGAATCATGCACAAGGGCAAGGTTTAGGCCTTCTCGGATCCTACAGAAGCAGGGAAATGGGCCTCGCATTATGTCCATGCTCGAGACTGGCATCAGGAGCCGGGAGACACCGATTCCGATGCAGAAGCCTGAATACCAACGAACTGTATTGTTAAATTAGGCACAATTTGTTATTTCTCTCATTTTTAAAATAGTTTTAAAATTATAGGCATTACAGTTCTGTATTAACATCTGCTCTTTTCCCCGATTCTTGTTATAATATTGGGACTTGACCACATGAAAAGCTTTATAAATGCTAGGATTTGTTCCAAACAGAAAATAATGCATACTGTACACTGATTAGTGAATTTTGAGTGTTTTTTGTAGCAGAAGCTGTTTACATATCTGTAGTAAGGTATTGCTGCTCTGCTCATAAATCTAATGTTAGTTTTGAACTTCTAGCTCAAATAGTATGCCACACTTTTACGGAGGAAGAAATTTGACGGGGTTAGAAAATTACTGCGAGAGGTAAACATACAAAGATACACTATCTACAGGAGGGACAGGGAGGGTAAAAGAGGAGGAGGAGTAGCTCTTTACATAAGGGAAGGAATCAAAGCAACAGAACAAAAGGGTAAACAGGGAGGAGAAGAAGCACTGTGGGTCAATTTGGAGACAGGCAATTGCACCACAATCCGCACAGGGGTTGTATACAGACCCCCCTCTCAGGGGAAGGAAATGGACAAGGAAGTGATACAAAGTATACCTAGAATGGCAGAAAAAGGGGAGATATTGCTGACGGGTGATCTGAATATGCCAGCTGTTAACTGGAGTGCAGTTGCAGCAGCCACTTCCAAGAGTGGGGTTATTCTAGATGTCCTACAGGGGGCATGCCTTAGACAACTAGTATTGGAACCCACTCCAGAGGTGGCAATCTTAGACCTGGTTCTCTCAAATGGAGATGGAGAGAGGATCACAGATGTAGAAGTGGGTAGCCATCTGGGAACTAGCGACCATCAAACAGTATGGTTCACAATAAACACAGCAATAGAGTCAAGCCATACAAAGGCAAAAGTACTAGACTTTAGGAGGGCTGACTTTGCCAAAATGGGTGAGTGCCTAAGGAATGCACTAGCAAATGGGCAGGAAGGAGGGGTGGAAGAACAATGGAGAATAATAAAAACTGCCACCACAGAGGTAACAAGCCTTTGTGTGAAGCAAATAAACAAAACAAAACAATGTAAGATACCACTATGATTCTCAAAGGAAGTGGCAGTGAAGGTTCAAGAGAAAAAGAAAGCATTCAGGAAGTACAAGGAATCACAGAAGGAGCAGAACAGAGAACTGTATCAGTTAAAGTAAAAGGAAGCTGGGAAGGCAGTCAGAACAGCAAAGGCCCAAACTGAGGAAAAGATAGCCAACTCAGTTAAAAAGGGGAACAAAACCTTTTATAGGTACATCAGGGAGCAAAGGAAGACCAAGGGAGGGATAGTGAGGCTTAATAAAGGGGAGGGGTGGGCAGAGGGTGACTGTGAAAAGGCAGAGATACTAAACAAATATTTTTGCTCAGTATTTACAAATGAAGAGGGGGAGGTACCTAAAACAAACAATAGAAACATTCTGGATACAGAAGTTGATACCAGCCCACTTACAGAAGAAAGGGTTCTGAAAGAACTCTTAAAACTGAAGGTGGACAAAGCAATGGGGCCTGATGGGATTCATCCCAGAATTCTAAAAGAACTAAGGGTAGAACTAGTGACACCACTGACTACCCTCTTTAACAAATCATGGGAGGATGGGGTGGTACCTGAGGACTGGAGGAGGGCAGATGTGATTCCCCTTTACAAAAGTGGGAGCAAGGCAGAAGCAGGAAACTACAGACCTGTTAGTTTAACCTCAGTGATAGGGAAAATGATGGAATCACTTCTGAAGGAAAGAATTGTCTAGTATCTAGAGGTCAGAGGGCCACAGGACCCTAGGCAGCATGGATTCACAGCGGGAAGGTCATGCCAGACGAATCTGATAGATTTCTTTGACTGGGTGATCAAAGTAGTAGATCAGGGAGGGGCTGTGGACATGGCCTACCTAGACTTTAGCAAGGCATTTGACACAGTCCCACACAAAAGATTAATATACAAGTTAGCCAGTCTGGGAGTGGGTCCCAAGATGACAGCCTGGGTAAAGAATTGGCTGGAGAATAGGACACAGAGAGTAATAGTAAATGAGTCCACTCTGAAGAAAGGGGTTACTAGTGGGGTACCGCAGGGTTCAGTATTAGGATCGGTCCTCTTCAATGTCTTTATAAGCGACATTGCAGAGGGACTGGAAGGAAAAGTATGTCTCTTTGCAGATGACACAAAGATCTGCAACAGAGCTGATGCACAAGGTGGGGTGGAAAGGGTGAGAAGGGACTTGGCAAGGTTAGAGGAATGGTCAAATGTATGGCAGCTTAGATTCAATGCTAAGAAGTGCAAGGTAATGCACCTGGGAAACAAAAACCAAGGTGAAGAGTACACAATGGGGGGTGAGATACTAACAACAGCACAAATGGAAAGGGACCTAGTGGTAGTCATATCAGATGACCTAAAGGTGGGCAAGCAATGTGAGAGGGCAGCAAGGAGGGCTGGGGGGATACTGGGATGCATAGGGAGAGGCATCAGCAGCAGAAAACAGGAAGTTGTTATCCCTCTGTACAGACAGCTGGTGAGACCTCATCTGGAGTACTGCGTGCAGTTCTGGAGACCCCATCTCCGCAAAGATTTAGACAGGATGGAAGCTGTCCAGAGGAGGGCAATTAAAATGGTGCTGGGTCTGCACCAGAAGACATATGAAGAGAGACTAAAGGAGCTTAATATGTATAGCCTCGAGGAAAGGAGGGAGAGGGGGGACATGATAGAAACATTCAAGTACCTCAAGGGAATCAACAAAGTCCAAGAGGGTAGCATCTTTCAAAAAAGAGGTGTGCAAGAACAATGGGGCACAATTTGAAGATGGGGGCAGCTCAGAGGTAATTTAAGGAGTATTTTTCACAGAGAGGGTTGTGGATGCATGGAGCGGCCTTCCAGCGGAGGTTGTGGAGTCAAAAACAATGGTGGAATTCAAGCATGCATGGGACAGTCATAAGGCAATTCTAGGGGGTGGGGGTAGGAAGAAATAGGCTGCTGGTTAACTAGGATCTGCAGCTTATCCATATTAGGTAGGGAAATGGGCAGACTGGGTGGGCCAAGCGGTCCTTATCTGCCGTCAAATTCTATGTTTCTATGTTTCATTAGCCCTCTGGCAGGGCATGGATTTTCAGGACTTTATGGACTTAAGCTACATAGGCATTGTCATACTGAACCTGGGATTAATATCACTGCTTACAATGTTTTTGATACTTACTAGAGTAAAATATTTAGTTACCTCTCTGTGAGGTATCAGTATATCGGGGGTGCATTAAATCCTAAATATTAAGGTGAAATTTTGTTCTCCAAATTTTTTTTTTTTTTTAAGAAATGGTCTGTCCCAGATATGGAATCATTATGTGTATGTATGTATACATGTATAACAATAAAAATTAAATAAAAAAAAAAAAGTTTGAGATGACCCAGATAGGGTGTGAGCAATAGCTGCATGTCAGCAGAAAAGTATAATGACCCAAGATAACATTTAAAATGGAATATTTCACATGTACTCCTACAGACAATGCAAATACAGTAAAATTAAGAATTGCATTCACATAATTTTTGAATAGACAAGCATTAAAAAAGATTGTACTTGAATCAAGCTTGGCAATCTGTCATTTTTGACAAGTTGATAAACCATTTACAAACTTTGGAGCATATACATCAAGGGATCTTTCTTCAGCTTTTGTTTAACATCTTGGAAAACAGAACAGTAGAAAAAAGGCACATTGGCACAATCCCAAGGTAAGTCTGAGCAACATTCTTTATTTTCCTTTTTATAGGATATATTGCAATGCATTCTGCTTGTATTAAGTGCTTTGAGCATGTGATAGCAATATGCACTGTGTCCAACAAAAATGTTCAATCCAGTATCTATTTTACATATTGTATGTAATGCCTTTCCTAAAACAAGCATTTGTCAATGCCGAATGTTGATTGCGTTGGTGTGTTGAGTGCGCTCACTGCCCCTGTGTCACCACTCGGTCTGTTTCTCCTGGTGCTACAGGCTGCTCTTTTGTACTGGGCTCCTGCCTGCATTGTCACCTTGTTCTGCCCACTAAAAAATCTGCAGCTGTCCCGACAGAGCTTCTTTGAGGTGGCTCAGTTCCCCTCTCTCTCACTTGCTCATTCTGTTTCTCCTGGCGCTGCAGGCTGCCCTTTTGTACTAGGTTCCTGCCTCTGTTGGTGGCTGTTTCTGCCCACAAAGATATCTGCAGCAGTCTTGACAAGACTCCATTGAGTTCGTTCACTCTCCTTCTGTCACTCGCTCAGTCCGTTTCTCCCAGTGCTGCAGGCTGCCCTTTTCTATTGGGCTCCTGCCTGCATTGCCACCTTCTTCTGCTCACAAAGAAATTTGCCAGTTACAATAGAGCTCCATTGAGCTTGCTCACTCCCCGACTCTCACTCGCTCATTCTGCTTTCCCCACCACTGCAGGCTGCCCTTTTGTGCTGGGACTCTGCGTGCATTGCTGCCTTTTTCTGCCCACAAACAAATCTGCTGCAGTCCCAACATAGCTCCATTGAGCTCACTCACTCCCCCTCCCTCACTCACTCAGTCTGTGTCTCCTGCCGCTGCAGGCTGCCCTTTTGTACTGGGCTCCTGCCTGCATTGGCGGCTTATTCTGGCCAGAAAGAAATCTGAAGCAGTCCCGACACAGCTCCATTGAGCTGTCTCACTCATTCATTCCGTTTCGGCCTGCACTGCAAGCTGACCTGTTGTACTGGGCTCCTGCCTGTGTTGCTGCATTTTCTGCCCACAAAGAAATCCACAGCAGTCACAATAGAGCTCCATTGAGCTCGCTCACTACCGCTCTGTCGCTCACTCATTCTGTTTCTCTTGGCATTGCAGGCTGCGCTTGTGTATGGGGCTCCTGGCTGCATTGGCACCTTTGTCTGTCCACAAAGAAATCCACAGCTGTCCCGACAGAGCTCTGTTGAGGTCGCTCAGTCTTCCTCTCTCACGCACTCATTCTGTTTGTCCTGGCGCTGCAAGCGGCTCTTTTGTACGGGACTCCTGCCTGCATTGGCAACTTTTTCTGCCCACAAAGAAATCCACAGCAGTCCTGACAGAGCTCTGTTGAGCTCACTCAGTCCCCCTGTCTCACTCACTCGCATTGTTTCTCCCACCGCTGCAGGCTGGCCTTTCATACTGGGCCCCTGCCTGCATTAATGCCTTTTTCTGCCCACAAAGAAATCCGAAGCAGTTCTGATAGCGCTCCGGTGAGTTCGCCCACTCCCCCCAACCCTTCACTCGCTCTCTCGTTCTGTTTCTCCCAGTGCTACAGGCTGCCCTTTTGTACTGGGCTCTTGCGTTGGGCACGTTGTCTGCCCAGAAACAAATCCACAGCAGTCTCAACAGAGCTCAGTTGAGCTCAGTCATTCCCCCCTCTCACTTGTTCGATCTTAATGTGTCCCAAACAGTGATTTCCCACAGTGACTGCGCTATTCTATGCCAGGAGTGCAAAAAACATATTTTAGCCAGGATGTGAAAAATGGCAGCTGTACAGTTCATAAGGAGGTATGGAAAAATGCCACTGTTGAAAATGTGGCATGAAAAATTACAAAATTGCAAAGTTACAAGAGTGCATGGAAATAGTTCAACGTACGCTTGTAACACAGTCATGTTATGGAGTTTCATCACCAAATTTTCAAATAGGCATTTTAGGACCTCTGCTCGTGAACAGTGCCACTGTCATTTTCTTAATCTGTCGTGAACAATGATTTCCCACAGCGACCGCGTTATTAGCCAGAACTGTGAAAACACATTTCGGTCAGGATGTGAAAAAATGACACTGTACTGTTCATAAGTAGGTGCGGGAAAATGTCAATATTGGAGATCTGGAGTGAAAATCTTATAAATTCGCTAAGTTATGAGCATGCGTGCAAACTGCGAAACACACGCTCATAACACGGTCATTTTATGGAGTATCGTTACCAAATTTTCAAATGAAAAATGACAGCTGTACTGCTCATAAGGAGATGTGAAAAACTTCCACTGTTGAAAATCTGGTGTGACAATATTACAAATTTGCGAAGTTACAAGGGTGCATGGAAAGTGTGCAACACACTTGTAACACAGGCATTCAATGGGCTATCATCACCAAATTTTCAACATAGGCATTTTAGGACCTCTGCTCATGAACAGTATCACAGTCATTTTCTTAATCTGTCCCAGACAGTGATTTCCCACAGCAACCGCTCTATTCTGCACTGGAAGTGTGAAAACACATTTCGGCCAGGATGGGAAAAATGACAGCGGTACTGTTCATAAGTAGGGGTGGGAAAATGACAATATTGGAAATCTGGAGTGAAAATATTATAAATTCACGAAGTTACTAGCATGCATGCAAACTGCGCAACACACGCTCGTAACACAGTCATTTTATGGAGTATCGTTACCAAATTTTCAAAATAGCCATTTCAGGACCTCTACTCATGAACAGTGTCACTGTCATTTTCTTAATCTGTCCTGAACACTGATTTCCCACAGCGACCGCGCTATTCTGCACCGGAACTGTGAAAACACATTTCTACCAGGATATGAACAGTGACAGCTGAACTGTTCACAAGGAGGTGTGACAAAATGCCAATGTTGAAAATCTGGCTTGAAAATATTGCAAATTCACAAACTTACGCGTGTGCATAGCACTAAGTAGCGCACACTCGTAAAACAGTAATTTTTTGGATTTTTTCCACCAAAATTGCAACATAGGCTTTTTGAGAGCCCACCTCATGAACACTGACACTGTCGTTTCATTAATCAGCCCCAAAAGGTGATTCCGCACAGTGACCGCGAAACCACCTTTTGGGGCTGATTAACGCCATGTTCAAGAATTCATGAGGAGGGGTCCCAAAAATTCCATGTTGAAAATTTGGTGAAAAAATTCCCCCAAATGCCCAAAATATGCACTAAAGTTGAAAAAACCCTATTTATTACATTATACAGCTTAGCGGCATTTCCTCAGTTCGTGGTCGGCTTTGAAGAGCGCAAACGTGTTCCCGGTCCACCGAAGATCGTCGTGCTGAACTCTGGATGTAAGTATAGGGTGAGGGGGATGTCGGGAGGTAGGGTGCGCAGTGGGTGGGTGCTGGTTGTGAGGGGGGGGCAGAGAGACTACGAGGGACCGATTCCTTTTTTTCAGGTAAAAAACAAAAAGACTTAGCGGGACCGTTTTTCTCTTTACAGAGGCATGGCATGCTGAGGTGGGCTCAGCGTGCCACCAATGGCTTTCTTTGGGGGGCAGCAGTAGCCGATGGGGGATTGGGCACCGCTGTCGGCACACAAGGGGGGGAATTCATTTTGCTGACAGGGATTAGGCACCCCATTGGCAGGAATAAAAGTGGCGGCGGGGGGTGTTATAGAATGCTGATGGGGAGTGGGCTCCCCCATCAGCACCAGAAACACCGGGACACTGAGGCTGATGGGGATTGGGGCCCCCGTTAGCAAATAAACACGGGGGGTTATATTGTTTGTGAACACAGTGGCAACCCGCTGCCATGTTCACAAACAATATCAGGATGTTTACATCCTGCCCTGCAATGATGGGTCACTCCCTCATTGCAGTGGATGGTTGACACTGCACTGATGAGGTGGCCCCTGATTGCAGCAGCTGATTTGTATGAAGTTGGTGCAAATGTTCCAAACTGCTGTCACCAGCAGCTTGCAATGGCATTGGGGGAAGCAGGACAAGCCTTTGCAGGCTGTTTGGTCATTGGCCACAACAGTGCCGTGCTCCACAGCCTGCTTCTGAGCAAGCTGCCACAATATGTGCAGTGCGCAATCAACATAAAGAATCAAAGAACGGAAAAGCAGCTTACTGTACATTGCAAAAAAACTATCAAGAAAGGAAATAAAAGAAAAAAATGTTGCTCAGACTTACCTTGGGGTCATGCTAATGTGCTTTCCCCACTGTTTTCGTTTCCTGAGATTTCAGGTAAAACTGCTAGTAGTGTTAACCTATCAAGGAGCAGAAGGAAACTGAGGTGGCCATTTTAACTGCACCCCCTTCCCACAGTTCAGTGGTAGTAGGACGGTTCCCTAATCCCCAAATTAGGTTTGTCTAAATTAAATTTATTATTTACCCTGTCTTTATGTAACACCACGTGGGGGGGGATGATTCCAAAGACCCATCACTCTGTGTGTAAAGAAATGCTTAAGCTTTTGTGATCTGAAGTTTTTTCTCTTTAATAGAAGACAATGACCTTTGGCACCTACACTGCCAGATGTAAACTCCATGTTTAACTTGAGCACAAGTTCATCATCATTAATAATGACATACAGTACATAAATACGTCTCTTCTTATATGCCTATTATGTAGTGACAGGTACACAATAATCTGATAGTGTCAGGGTAGTCCATTCTACCTATTCCCTTCACGAAAAGTTGTTCACAAAAAAGTAATAAAATAAAAATGTATAGCTACAGAATTCTTTTGATATACCAAGGGGTTCAGTATACATGCTAGTAGCAGGCAGAAAACTGACAGTGGAATATAGTGGCCTGAGCACTCAGGACAGACAGCAGTGACATGACCACAATAAAGTAATACATTTCAACATTATCCACACCTCTGGTTATATACTTATATATATCATGAAGTCCAACAATGTGCAATGAAATATAGTTTTTGTAGGATGGTACCTTTGTAACCCAGCCTTCCAAAAATACAAGGTTTTGTTGAGATGCGTGCCCATTTAAATCATTTCCTGCATGGCCAGTTCCTCTGTTAACAATGGGGAGAGACAATGTGCAGGGGAATTAAGGAGGGGAGTTTAGAGAGGGATTGAATCAGTCTGGTGGAGTGAGCCTAGTTGCCAGCAGCAGGTGCAGTTCCAGTTTCTTTTGTTATGCCCAACAACACAACAGAACCCAAGTGACCAAAGCAGTCAGTCTAAGGACCCTCCTCCCTTGGGTGACTAGCCAGGTGACCTGCAGCTGCAATGAACCAAGAATAGGAAAAGCAACAGATGTGCTTCAGAAAGGTGTTTTTATGCCAGAGAGAAGGTCCTGATGAGTAAGGGCTCACTGCCTACAGTGTCTGTAGGGAACAGAGGAAGAACAAGAGGGCTGACCTCAGGAAGGTGAACAACAGTGCCCATTCATTGAAGGTGGGTGCCACAGCATGCCTACCCAAGTGGAGTTCCATCTGTGCCAGGGCTGATGCTCACCTTTAGTACTGATCCTGCAAGGTCACACAGACTATCAAGAAAGGTTTAGTATATCAGCCGGCATGCTGACTCCACGAGTGTCTGTAATTGAGGGTGAGTGCAAACTGAACCAAGCGAGAGCACAGTCATGGTGCAGTACCTGGTGCAGTTACAGGGGTAGCTAATCCCTAAACACAGTGCATAACCAAAAGTAAGAGCACACAGTAAGGAGGGTGTGGGAGTGAAAAATGCTCACACACCATGACAGATATTTGGAGTGCTTTACTCCACAGTGAAGATTACATGGATCAGTGCTGTGCTTTGAAGAGACACAGGAAATGCAAACTGCAAACAATACAAAAACTCCCAACAACATGAATCATTCTACCACTGAGGTGCCCTGGTGTTTCACTCGCTAAAGTTTTAGCAGGGCTAGGCTCCCAGTAGTTCCACATCATTTTAAAAGTGCCATCTTTCTCCATGAGGTACTGCTTTTCACAGTACACTGGTTGCCATAGCAACCATGTGACAGCCTGTATCCTCTCACAAAGTAGAGTAGGTGGCCAAATATTATAACAGGGCTTAGCCAAGGAGTCTTACGCTGAATATGCACCAATTTGGGTTAAAAATTCCAAAACAGAAAATGATTTCAAGCAATTTAGTATAAAAAGGTTGACAACATTATTAAAGAGAAACAATGGAAAAGACAAAGCTTTCTTCAGACACTACAGAAACTCTCAGTTAGTGCTTTCAGACAGTAGCAACTTTATTTACTGGTTTAGAACAGTTGCCCAAAACTTCCACTTCCTGTTGCTGGCAGCAGTCATTTCATGAGCAACAGTGAGCTTCCTGAGTTCACTGTATGCTAATATGCCTGTTTGACCTCAGCTATTGGTTGGCAGGACATATTAGCATAAAGTAGAGCTCAGGAAGCTCTCCATACTCAGTGGTGCAGCTATTCAACAACAGAAACAAGTTAGAAGCCACTGCTTAAATCACTAAATCACAATCAATTAGAGTAATTAAAAAAAAAATTACTGTCTGAAAGCACTAATCAGGATTTTTTGTAGTGCCTGGGTAAAGCTGTGCATTTTCCATTGTTTCCCTTTAAGAAAAGGTTCCTTGAGAGAGATGCAATAACTCTTAAATTCATAAAAGAGGTCTCATAAATTTAAGTCATACATTTCTCTTAAATTTGAACAGGAATTGGATTAGATAGATAAATAGTTATAAATATAAGATAAGCTAGTTTAATACAAAGGACTCAATAACCCTTCTACATGAGGATAAAGCTACTGTACAAATACTAGCAGTTAAATGGGGATCCATTAATCCAACGAAGTAGTCTCCAGCTCACAAATGGACGTCTAAGAGAGAAGATATAAAACACCACAGCGAAAGATAATTGTTGTAAATATAGTAGTTTTAAACATATTATTTTATAGACACTTGCTCTTTAAACATTAACAGTCAGACACACTATAATGTGAGGGAACAATAAAATGGGACCTAAAGCCATGTCCCATGGTCTGCACCCCTGGTTCTCTATGGCACTTCAGCCCTGATTTCTGAGGTAGGGCTCCTAGGCTTCTGCAGCACTGTTTGTTCATTCCTGCATGATGAATTAATTTCTGTGGCAGAATTCAGGCTTGCCATTGGCTCCTCTATGATGTGATGTCATCAATGACATCACATCATGATCACAGATGAGGGGCTTCAGGATAATCAAGGAGGGAAGGGATCCTAGCACCATGGAAAACTGTATATCTGAATGACAATTCACCCAAAACAATACATTATGCAGCACTGCATATATTATGTGGCATGGTGCAAGTTCTGTGGAACATTCTTTGGTCATGGAATTGCAGAATTACAGGGGCATTGCCTATGGTTTGATACCAGTAAACAAAGATTTTGCTATATCAATGTTTTAAAGTCCCAGTCACCATTTAAACCATTAGGTTTTAAGCCCCCTGATATGAAAATCTGGTGTTTGGGAGTTTTAGTAAAGTGTGCAGTTTGCATTTCCTTTGTCTCTTCACTGCACAGCAGTGCTACATAGAGGGCCCAATATTCAAAAGTTTGCATGGACATAAACAAGTGTTTGCCCACCCAAGCTGGGTGTTGCTCTGGAGCATGATGTTCAAAAGGAGTGGTGGCACAGGCAAACAGATTTAGCATCCCCAACAAAAAAAGTATGCATGCGGGTGGGCAAAGGGGAGGCAGGGACAGGAATACCCATGCAACCCCATATTTAGCTATTTTGTGCTACACAACAGGGGTTAGTATAGCCCTTTTGTGCAGCTCAGATACCGCCAAACCCTGTTTTACTCAGGTAACCCTAGTGGCTAACAGAGCTACTACAGCCAACTGCCAAGTTGGCCGATGGGGGAACACACCTGCCCCCTGGTGCCCAGAGGTCCCTCCTCACATTCTGATCACTGTCCCCATGCCAAGTAAGTTATCCCTGGTGCCTAGTGGTCCCCCCTCCCTCTGATTGCCATCCCCGTGCCAAGTACGTTATCTCTGGTGACTTGCACATGTGCCCCTTGGTGCCCTGTGGTCCTCCCTTCCTGCAATCGCTCTCTCCATGCCAAGTAACATATCCCTGGTGACTAGTAGTCCCCCCTTCCTCCAATTACCAGTCACTAAACAAATATAGTCCCACCGATGTCCAGTATCTCAACTGGTCTTGGCCCATTAAGCATAAGAAAAGTCCCTGGCATCCAGTGGTCCCTCTCTTTCCCCAATCCCTGGCTCTATTGGGCAAACATATTCCCTGGCATTGAGGCTACCATACAGTGTTCACAAGGAACTGGTACAAAGAAAAAACCAAGTCAAGGACTGAAATAAGTTTCTTGCACTCATCAACCTAAAAAGGGATGCCAGTCCAGATGCTGTAAGTTACAAAATAATCCTTTATTCAAAGTAAACATTCACAGACAAACTTCTGCCTGACATGTTTCGGACTAGGTCCTTTATCAAAGGCTGAAGATATAAAGTATTACAACATTTATAAAGGCTTATAAGAGACACGTGATCAGATGACACCTTGTGACACCATATCTAGTGACTGGTTTAAAATAATTTTTCAAACATGTCAATTACTTTATTCAGGTTTAAAGTGACATGTAGAACCCATATTCAAACCAAAACAATTAAAAACATCTGACTAAAAAAACTCATTCATACATGCCAATTTAAAAAGTATGATATATACTAGAAAAGGATTGGCAGGGAAACAAAAGGTAATAACAAAGGGTTACATACAGGGCAAACAATTACAACATCCCAGGATAACCAGGAAGGGGGGGGGGTAGGGAAGAACAGACCACAATAAATACCAAGACATGGGAACAGTGCCATTTAAGATCAGTAATAAATAGTATAACAGACTACTAACTGCATCAAACATCTGTAAAGGCATTAAAGCTAATAGTTCCCACAGTCTAAACATCAGAGGCCAAAGTTCAAAAAACAAGGGAGAAAACAAGGCATGAGGGGTTAGATTCCAAACATACAGTAGACAGCTGTGTTACATATACATTAGTTATACCTATACAAGCATCTGTTTATTAGCAGCTATATTGAGGCAAAATGTAACATAATAATGTTTATAACTAAGAAGCTCACCAAGTAGAAAAAACAAAGCCCTAGAATATTAAATCTTTTTTCTTCTTTTTCAGATAGGGGCGTATGTCTAACTGGGTATTTAAACCCATTTTTTTAGTGACTTCTAGGGTGAAGATCCAAACGTTTTCACATATTGTGGAGTACACTTACAGTATGTATGGGGCTAATGCCAGTTGCCATCCCTTTAAGTGCTCTCAGAACAATGTACTGTAGCTAATTTTACTGCATTAGCAGGAGCTAGAAACCCCTTTAGATTCTGTCTGACTTGTCAGTCTGGGGCTAGACCTCAGGAGAAGAACATCCTGCTGTACAGAATAAACCCTTATTCTCTATATTCTGCGTCCGTCAGTTTGTTCACACGGTCTAGCAAGGTGTCTACATCCGCAGCAACAGATGGGCCTGGCAGTACAGAAAGAAGGTAAGGGTGTTTAGTGGCTGACAACACCAAAATGCCACACATGGTGGAGAATGCGGGCAAACTGACAGACACAGAATATAGAGAATAAGGGTTTATTCTGTACAGCAGGATATTCTTCTCCAGAGGTCTAGCCCCAGACAACAAAACCTTTATTTAAATAACAGACAACACTGAATTGAGTGGGAATTGTTTATAAAGATGTCATTTGATGAACTTTGTTTACAAATAATTGCACTTTTGTCTACAAAAATATTTTCTTCTTGGTACTTCATCTACTCCACAATGTCCTGTCTCCTGCATGACAGCAACTCTTTCTCATCCTTACGACCTTCACTTGGTGAAACGAAGCTGGTCACCAACCACGATATCCTAAGACAATGCAGATATGGGCACTGGAGCATCTGGAGTTCTACATTCGCCTACCACAAGGGTGTGGGGCTACAAAATAGAAACCATCCTGCATGACATCCAGTCGTCCATCTCAGCTCTCGGAGCACCAGCTATGCAAGCCATTCACGATGACCTGGCCTACATTAAACATATTTCATCATAGGCCATGCTCCATACCAGCCTACAGCCAGTACCCTTCTCAGCCTTGCCTCATGAAGATGCTGTCTACTGGCTCAAACAATTCCAAGCCTGGATTTCCTTACATGGTTGGACTGATCCTTTGCGTATTTCCAATGCCTTGCACTTGTTTCAGAGAGGGACTGCCATTTCCTGGTTCAATGCACTTCCAGAACAAGTCAAAGGAGATACTGCCACTCTGTATGCCATCTTCAAAGGCCATTTTGTCCAAGCACATCTCCCCTGGTTATTGGAACAACAGCTGTTGGAACGTACCATGCAACCCTCTGAATCTCTAGAAGCCTTCATAGTGGACATTGAGTCTCACTGCAAACATCTGTAGAAACCTGAGAAGAGCAAATCACAACCTTTGTCTGGGGACTGCTTCCTCAACTCCATCTTTATGTAATCCAAAAGAAACTAACAACCTGGATGGACACAATGCAAGCTGTATGACTTGCACAAGAGTCTATATTACTGTCCCAGGCCACCAGTGTACAAGCACCTCAGTTGTCACAGTTAGCCGCACTCGCAACACGTGTTCAGCAGCAATCAATGATAGACATGCTCACCACAACTGTCAATAGTCTGCATGTCATCTCAACTGCTTCTTCTGCTACCTCTGCCAATGTTCTCCGACCATTTCGACAGCCACCTGATCCACCTCCACCTTCATGTGAGCATGTGACCTACCAGTGGTGTGGATTCAGAGGACACACTGCTGCTGTCAGCCAAAAGCTGAAGTACCACAGCAGAAATCAAGAGAACCAAAGACATCCACTGCTGCACAATCAGCAAAATAACTGCAACTACTCCCAGGATCAGAGGAACACAGCAACTGATCACCCCTCTAACTCTTGCAATCAAACAAACTGCACCCTCTAGCTGCTAACTCAGGCACACCCTGGTTTCCAAGGGCAAAGGTACCTGTCATCCACTCACCTCTCCTAGCAAACTATGTGCCTGTAACCATCAGAGATTGGTCCACGCATGCCTTGGTCGACACTAGAGCAGAAATTTCAGTTAACAACAGTATTCTGAACAACCAAACTATTCATCATGTACCTAATGTCTCTCCAGCCGACCTAAAGTACATTATCACAGCAAGTGTAGCTACAGTACCTATCACAAGTGTGGTCCATCTCAAGCTACACTTTGGCTCACAGCAAGCTACTGTCAAGTTCTACCTAGTACCTGATCTACAACCTGCAGTGATTCATGGCCTTGACTTCTTCAAAGCTCACAAAGCCATCATAGACTTTACATCAAACAAACTGTCACTAGACCCTTGGAGGCAATTTGCAGCTACAGACTCAGTCACTGTGCCTCTTAAAACAGAGATGGTTCTGATTGCCAAGATTCAAGGTGAACCACTTCTGCAAGGTGTTGATGGCATCGTCATGGGATCCCCTGCTCTGCATTCATCAGGTCTCCCAGGAAACACCTTGTCTGCAGTGCATAGCAGCACAGTCTTCCAAAATGCTACAACTTCATGGATGAGTCAGTAGTCATCTCAAAGGGTGCCAACATTGTAAAGTTTGTCTGCTTGTCTACAGGGGATCAGCGCCATCTCATGCAAGAGCCTCATCCTGGTTCCACCAACTGTAGTCCTGTCAGTACCATTACAACCACTCCAGCTTCAACAGAGTTACCTTTCAGTCAGCAACTATCCTCTTCAAAACTTCCAGCATTCCTAACAGAGAAACAGCAACTTTTGAAATTCCTGGAGAATTACCCGTATGTGTTTGTTGGTCTAGATAACAAGCTTGTATACTGTGATAGCTTGCAACACACCATTGAGGTGCAGCCCAACCAGAAACCAATTCATCAATACGCCTACAAAGTTGGACACCAACAGAAATGAGTCCTAGATGACATAATCAAAGACATGCATGAACAAGACATTGTTCAAGAGTCTACAAGCCCCTGGGGTGCCCTTTGCCTGCTGGTGGTAAATAAGGACAAGGGGTATTGCTTTGTGGTGGACTACAGAAAGCTCAATGCCTACACGATGCAGAATGCTCATCCCTTACCTACAACCAAAGATGCCTTAGAGAGTCTTGGCATGGCCAGCACAGCTTACTTCACCTCTCTAGACCTTCAGAGTGGGTTCTACCAAGTTTCTGTTGATTCAGTATCTCATCCATACACAGCATGGTGCTGCCACTTGGGGCTTTTTCATTTCAAACGTCTGGCTATGGGACTTCAGAATAGTCTAGCCACATTCCAATGTGTTATGGAAGCCATATTATGTGGGTTGTCTTGGAAATCTTGCTTAGTCTACCTGGATGATGTTACTGTCTTCAGCAGAACTTTGCCAGAACACCTCCAACATCTCAAAGAAGTGTTTGAACATCTCAGACAAGCCAATCTTAAGCTTCACTCAGAGAAGTGTTGTTTTGCACAGCATCAAATTCATTAGCTGGGACATGTTGTTAGTTCTCAAGGCATCTCTCTAGACCCAGACAAGCTCTCAGCAGTCAAAGACTATCCAGAACCTAACAATCTCAAAGACCTTTGAGCTTTTCTGGGCTTGTCTGGCTACTACAGAAAGTCCATTTGCAGCTATGCCAAGATTGCAGCTCCACTGTACACCCTCACCAAAAAGGGATGTGACTATACATCGACTTCCGAGGGCAAATAGACCTTTGAAACCTTGAAGGAAAACCTAATATCTTCTCCAGTATTGGCCTACCCAAGGTTCGACCAACCCTTCAAGCTCTACTCAGATGATAGTTCCTTTGCAGTGGGTGCTGTGCTATGTCAGATTCAAGATGGAACAGAACGTGTTGTTTCCTATGCCGGGAGCTGTCTTTCCTCACCTGAGCAGAAGTATGGCATCACAGAAAAAGAATGTCTAGCCATGGTATTTGTCCTAAAGAAATTTGACTGTTGCCTTCGCTACTCCTCCTTTACAGCTATCGTTGATCACTCTGCCCTCAGATGATTATTCAAAATGAGGAACCAGTAGGCAAGTTAGCTCAATGGATTGCCATGCTGCAATCCTACAACTCTGAAATTCAGTACAGACCAGGTCAAGTTCATTCAAATGTCAATGGTGTAAGCTGGAGACGATATCCCTCTGCAACATCCTCAACAGGCGAAGAATCCTGCTTACAAGCTCTTCCCTTCCACGCTACATATATGCTTCCTGTAGACATTCCTATAGCACCTCAAGTTGCTTTGCTGCTACCCTTCCTTCTCTCACCATCTTCCTTCCCTGCACTGTAGTACTTGTCACCCTGACCAAATGTCAACTTGCTATGGTGTTTACCCTCCCTCTGGAAGTACTCTGACTGGTCTCCAATGTAGTCCAGATTCCCCCCACCTCCACAGTACAGTAATGTTCATGAAAAGTTATTAAGGTTGGTAAAATGTTTTCATTCCCTGCTTAAAGTTTTATTAACTCCTTGTTGTATAATATTGCTTTGTTCGATTGGTGCTCACATTAACTGTGCCGGGGGTGATGTGGAGTACACTTATGTAAGAGGCTATTGCCAGCTGCCATCCCTTTAAGTGCTCTCAGAACAATGTAGCTAATTTTATGTTAATTGCTGCCCTAGCAGGGGCTAGAAACCCCTTTCATTTCTGTCAGTCTTGTCAGTCTGGGGCTGGAACTCAGGAGAAGAACATCCTGCTGTACAGAATAAACTCTTATTCTCTATATTCTGTGTCCGTCAGTTTGTTCACACAGTCCAGCAAGGTGTTAACATCTGCAACAACAGATGGGCATGGCAGTACAGAAAGAAGGTAAGAGTCTTTAGTGACTGACCAACACCAAAACGACACAGTAACAACATTAGATTCTCAAAATCTCCTCCTCTCAGATTCCTACACACTTTGTTTATTACTGTGAACTCAAACCTGTGAGTGGATTGGTCAGTGATACTCATGATGAGTAAGGCTGTGGCATAAGTTTCATCTTTGACTTGTAGCGCCCTCACATGTTCACCTACCCTGGCTTTAAAACATCTGCCTGATTTGCCTACATAAAAAAAACTTACAGATAGAGGTCACCAGGTAGATGACACCCTCTGTGTCACATGTAATGCATTGTCTAACATGAAATGTGCGTGTTGTATTGCAGCTAGAAAAACTTTTAGTTGGGGCTACATGGATGCACATAACGTATCTGTAGCATTTGAAACAGCCTTTCGGTTTTTGTAACTAGGTGTTAGGTTGCTTGTCCACAAAGCGGCTATGTACTAAAAGGTCCCTGAGAGTAGGTGCCTTCCTATAGCACATCCTAAATGGTTCATTGGCTAGTTGGGATATGCCAATGCCTCTTAAGTATGATTCCTAGTTCTCTGGACTGTGCAGAATAACTAGTTACAAAAGTAAACCTGTCATCTGCAGTAGTGGTATTCCCTCTCTCTCTCTCTCTCTCTCTCTCTCTCTTCGAGCAGAGCATCCCTATTTGTCTCTCTAGCCCTGTTTCTTGCTGCTATGATTTTGTTTTTGCTGTAGCCATGCTGCTGTAACCTCAGGGTTAGATCACCAGCCCCTTGTTCGAAAGCAGCTAGAGTTGAACAGTTACGTCTAGTTTTTAGGAACTGTCCAATGGAGATGTTGTTAGCCACATGAGGGGGATGGCAACTGTTTGTCAGCAGGAGGGTGTTACCATCTGTAGGTTTTCTATATATGTCACTCTCTAAAATCCTCCCTTGTTTGCTGACAGTTTTTAAATTCAAGTATACAACTTCGCTGGGACTGCTGGTGAAAGAAAATCTCAAATTAGGGCTAATGCTGTGCAACCAAACTAGAAAAGTTTCAAATTCTGCAAGTTCCCCTTTCCACACAATAAAAACATCAACAATATAATATTTCCAAATAATCAAATTAGATGTAAAATTATTCCTTGGCATCCAGTGGTCCCCCCGGTTCACCGATCCTCAGACCCCTAACCCAATCAACAGCCAGTCCAGTGTGTATGCGGTTAGTATACGGGATAGTTCAGGGTAAAAAAAAAAACTAATTCCCTGGTGTGTCCTGGTAACCTACCCTCCGATTGCTGGTACCACCATAGTCAATACAGTTATCCTTGGAGTCTAGTGGCCTCTCCACCATGGCACCAACCACCCACCCTTCCACCCTACCCTTATCAGAATCACCGGTGCCACCAGAGCGCATATGCTGACTGGCACAGCCCTTGTCACACCTCCTCAGCTGTCTGTCATAGGCAGTGCCACAGAGAGTGTGTGTCCTATGTACTGTACAGGGTGCATGTCCTCTGTACAGTACAAAGAATGCGGGCCCTGTACAGTACAGAAGATGTGTGCCCTGTGCAATACAGAGGATATGCACTCTCTGGGACATTGCATATGGTGGACAGCTGAGGAGGTATGAGGAGGGCTGCACCAGTCACCGTATGTGCTCCCGCGGTACAGACAATTCACGTTAGGTGGGGCTAGCAGGGTGGATGGTCAGTGCCACAGTGGAGGGGGGCCACTATACATCAGGGATTACTGCATTAACAACTGCATACCAGCAATAAGAGGGAAGTTACCAGGACACACCAAGGAATAGTTTTTTCTTTTCCCTGCACCATCAAGTATACTAAAAGCATACGCACAGGATGTTTGTGTTAGGAGCCCAGGGATTAGTGACCATGGCGGAACCACAGGATGCCAGGGAATATGTTTACCCAACAGAGCTGGGGATTGGGAAATGGAAGGGACTACTGGATGGCAGGGATACCTTTTACCCTTAACAGACCAGAACTGGAGGGGAGATTGGGACACTGGGTACCAGGGGGACTATATTTGTTTAGTGATCAGAAGGGGGGAACCACTAGACACCAGGGATACCTTACTTGGCATGGGGACAGTGATTGGTGGGAGGGGGACCACTAGACACCAGGGAACTCCATACCTCTATGGGACCAGGTGCTTGGGGGGGGTGTTGTGCTAACCTGCAATGCTTCCCATTGAAATGAGCTCATAATGTTCATGAAAATGGTTCCTTAATGCCTCGCATGCCCAATGGGCTCATTTGCATGGGTCCCTTTGAAAATCACACTTAGGGCCCTGATGCTATCAAGTATGGTGCTGCCATTCCCTGAAAAACAGGGATCCATGTTGGGGCAATGCTGCTTGACTTAGTGCTGCATTTAAATGCTCCTCTATTCAGTTGGACAGCGCTGGAGCTCTCTCTAGCTTAATATAGCATCCTGGGACTCCTGGGCATGAGTAAAGTGCAGCACAAAACTACTCTGTGAGTTGAATATCAGGCCGATAGTCTTCAATGTGGAGTAAATCTCACTGTTGTGGTGTGTGAGCATTTTGTTTACTCCCAAACCCTCTTTACTGAGTGCACTTTCTTTTGCTTATTAGTTGAAGGTGAGATCCCCTCGTTGCTCACCCAAGTGTAGTCCGCCCCCCCTTCCCATGCCAGGGCTATGCATGTTTGTGTGAAAGGAAGGGCACAAAGTTTTTTAAGTGTTTGAATGTCAAAATCTATTGGAAAATGAGGTACCTGTCAGGATCTCCCTGGTCCTGTTAAAAAAGCTGAAGTCAGTTATGCTGCATGCCAGTGTTATGTCCCTCATGGGAGTAGCTGAATCTATTGAGTTTGTAAGATGTCAGAAATAGATTAAGCAGACTACTTGACTTTATCCCATCTGTGTGGACAGTGTGTTAATATTTTGGTAACTGTGAATTAAAGTGTTTGGTGCCCCATATGCCATAAGGATGCCCTGTGTGCTCACCCCATAGAATAAACTCTGGCTGATCCCCTCATATATCTGAGGGCCCTTTATAGACCATAGGTGCAGAGCCAGTTACACTTCTATAAAACACCATTTAACCTAATATAGTTTCTTTTTTGTTGTTGTTGATTGGTTGTTCCTCAAAAATATTTAAAGATTATATTAACAAATAAAAAATGCTTGACCAGCAGTGACACACCATCAATGTAAAGAGTGCCATATTATAAAAATACTTAAATATCAGCTTATTCTCAGTAATGATAAGATCAAACGTATTAATGTAAGACTATTGTTTTTACAGTGCAATGACAATACTAACCCTTTATGTGCTAAGCCTACAAGAAGATTCCGAATCTCTCAGGTATTGTAGTAAATCATTGTTATTTCCCCCTTTTGCCAGAGTATCCGTTTCTATCTGAGAGTAGTTAATCTTTTTAATTTTTATTCTTATCTAGCCACAATACAAGCTCGTTTACAAGTGCAAGCTCCAATATTTATTCTACTTATCCAACTCTGCCAGGTAAGTTCTTTTATTCCCATAGAGATTTTTGACTTCCTGCTGGCCTGCCCCACACTGCTGCCCCCCCAACTCTCAACACCTACCTTCTCCAGGACTAACCCCATTTCAGATTTGTTGTGCTCCACCCCTGGTGGGGGCTGTTATCATCCTTTCTCCTCTAGGGTCCAGATTCTAGGGATAAGACAGGAGCCATGGTCATCAGTGTGGGATCTGTGAGGGGCCTCATTCTCTTCCCACTTCAACCAACCTCTTTTTCCTCCTCCTGTTTTTTCTTCTCCTCCAATCATCCTCCTTCCATATGATGGTGCTGCCTGCCTTCCTAGTGGCTTTGGTCACAGCAGCTAACCCTGGAGGGGGAGCAAACTCGCTGGCCTGCCACAGGGCTCACTGCAGTACCTGTTGTTGCACCATCCCCTCCCTGGATGTCAGGCACTGCCATCAGCAGCACTGTTTCCTTGCCAGGTGACTTGCCACACAACCTGATTCTGCTACTGAACTTAGGTTGTCAGAACTGAAGCACAACACACTTTTGCTTGGTCAACATATGGTCATGCTAGATATGTACGTATGTGTATTGGTGCAATATATTTAGAATATCAATGTTATCTTTGTTTATTTGGTACTTCATATTCATAAGCAAGTTGGATGTGTTCAAGATTATTTATAATTTTATAGGATTTTTTACTTCAGTTAAAATTTATTCATGTTCCTCCCACCTCTGAGTGTTATCTGTGAGTCAGTAGCCTGCTTGGTTGATTTAAATTCATGATTTTAGGTATGTGAGGCATTAGAGCCACATCTATGTATTTATGAATTAGGAATTAAAAATCAGTTCACTGACATGCATCATTATTCTAAAAGCTTAGCTAGTACAACCCTCATGGTAAAAAAAATATGTTTGATTTATTGATATGTCCTTAGTGGATGTCCTTAATTTAATGTTTAAAAATTAAAAAAATGCATTAAACCACTGTGAGTGATGTGCATAGTTTAGCTAGCTAATTTTAATAATAGTTTTAATTGAAACTTCACACGTTCACTATTTACATTGAAAGATGTAAATTTAAAGTTTAGAGTGTTGTTATTAATAATGGAGGGTTGCTTAGTTTTATTGCATGTAGCTCATGAATCCTAACATATTCTCTTTAAGTAAAGAGTATTGTTAATTAATACAATGTTTACAGTGGACACGAATCCTTAAAAATTAATTGATTTACATGGCGGTACCGTTGGTCTGAAATGCTGTTGTAATTATTTTACTATTTACACCTGTTGCTGTTTTATAAATAAAATGTGTGCAGTGTAGGTAGCCATGCCCCCTGAAGAAGAAGTGTTTTTAACCCCAAAGTGCTGGGGCTTGTCAGTCCAGTGGTTCAGTATGGTTTTGTTGTTTTGTTTTATGTAATTCACAGTTGTCACATTGAAGTTACTAATTTCTGATACAGTGGAGTGCTTGTCATTTGTAGTTTCTTGGTATTATTTTTACAAGCACCCAGTCCTTGCTGAGAGCACAGCCCTCTTTTTGGTCTATTTAGACCAATCTATTTGGCTTAGCAGCCCAGGTGGGCATCCATGTCCATCTGTAGTAGGATACTCATCGAAGAACTAATTTGAACCACTAAGTAATATGCCTGATAGATCGCCAAGATGGCAGACCACAGGAAGGGGCTGTGGCAATTACGTTGACTAGCACAAGGCTGGCTACAAGAAGAACCAAGATAGAATCTGATACAGAGACTGATGTGGATACTTCAGATAACACAGAGGAAGGTATTATTAAATCAATTTTCCACAACCTGGAGAAAGCAATTAATAAGGAGATCACACTGCATTATAATATATGGTCCTTAAAAATACCTAGACACAGGTTGGATATCAAGGGGACTGAGAGTTATTAAGCTTCAAGCATGTGGATTGGAGAATTTACACTTTAAAGCAAACTGGGAGGAAAATATGGAACAGAGCTCTGTTGGTTTTCTAAAAATTGTAACTGAGGAAGATGAATATCACAGAAATGTAATGTTACAAGAATTACAGCAGTTACCTAGATAACTTGCCAAATACAAAAATGCAACATTAATCAAAGACCTGGATGCCAAATTTAATGAAAAAACGATTAAACCTGACCAGGAAATTTTAGAAAGAAAAAGAAGCTTTTACAGGATCAACATGATTATCTTAATAATAAAGTGTATCAATGGGACAATTATGATTGCTTCTTAAGTATAGAGGAAGACGGAGGTCAAGAGGGGGGTCAGTTGGTTCACATTATAGAGACAGGAACAGTCTCATACCAGATCCATTTCACCTACTACCCCACGGGGTCTTCAGTTTTCAGTACAAGATTCTACACAAGAAACTGAGCCAGGAAATTTAAACCAGCAGAATTCACAGAACTCAAAAAGGGAAAAAAAGTCAAAGGGGGGGGAGGAGGGGTCAAGGAATGGCAAGAACAAATTCAACTACTATCCTGCAACAAAACAAATAATTGGTAACGGCCATTCATTTATTTAAGGTGACATTCACAGAAGCCCAAATAAAGATTCTTACTTATGGTCTTTCCTTCATCCCAGTACAACCAGTGGACGAGTTTTCTATTTATTGTGACTTGTTTAAATTGTTCAGAGAGATCAGTTTAACTAAACATTTCTCATCCTCTGATAATACTAAGTTGCAATGTAATGAATCAGCTTTAGCAGATTGTTATGGAGTGTCTGACTATCAAAATGAGCAATCTGATGAGTCTGATTTAAATTTATTAGGCATTAATATGGGGGTCAAGAATTGGAACAACTGATTGGAGCAGCTGATATTAGGGAGCCCAATGGGGACACTTGAAACACACAAGCAGCCTCTGAAGGTTTGATTCCAGCCCAAACAACTGGCCAGGATGTAGTAAGACCTAAATTATGAGTGAAATCAAAGTTCAGTTCAGAAGTGCAGTGGTAGTCAGGCTGTAATGCATTTCAACAAGCTGTTTTGAGAGATGTAGCTGTAATTATTAAACAATAAAAGACAGCAAGGTTTCAGGGAAATTTGTCAGAAGATTAAAGAGCAGCATTAATGGAACTGAAGTCAATGAATGAGATTGTGATAAAGCCTTTTGACAAAAGTGGTAACGTAGTGATTTTGGTTAAAGATTATTACCATGAAGAAACTTTGCGGCAATTATGTGATAGTTCTACTTATAAATTGCTGACCTATAATCCAACTGCATCTTTCAAAAGGAAACTCAATGAATTTTTAGAACTGGCTTTGAAGGAGGAGTGGCTAGATATGGAAAAATTGAATGCATTGAACTGTGATCATCCAGTAGTTCCAGTGTTTTGTCATATACCAAAAATTCACAAGGACCCAGTTTGCCCCCCCCCCCAGATGCTTTATCATTTCAGGTAATAGGGTTCTGATGGAACATCTAGCAACTTTTTAAGATGGATTCCTCCAGCAAGAGGCAAAAAAGGTACCATCATATATTAAGGACACTACCTCAATATTACAGGCTTTTGAGGACTTTATCTGGAAAGAAAGTTGTGTATGATTATGTATTGATGTTACTTCACTTTCTATGATAATTCAGCATGAACATGGTACATGGCATCCAAGTAATGAAAACTATGCTGGAAAAGTCATCTGAAAGATTTCCAGCTACCTTTGTTACTTTGGTATTAGATTTTCTTTTGAAAAGTATTTTTTTCTTTACAATAAAAAGTTTTAACTTCAGACCAAAGAGATGGCCATGGGTTTGTTGGTGGCCCCCTCCTACATGAAACTGTTTATTGGTTGGTTGGGGAGCATCTATGATCCCCAGGCCAGCACATTTTTTGGAAATATTATTAAATGGATTTATTTTATTGACAATATATTATCTCTATAGGAAGGTTCAGTTTCAGATTTGAATTTGTTTTTGCAGTATATTAATGACTATCAGTTGGATCTCAAATTTACTGCCACTAGTTATAAATTCAAAATTAATTTTTTAGATCTTACTCTGTATGGGATCCCTGAAGGGTGGGTTGTGACAAAAAGATTTCAGAAGAGTACAGCAGGGAATAGTTTACCCCTTGCCCGTAGTTCACTCCCTAACCTGTTATCCAAAATATCCCGCATGATTCATTGGTAAGACTAAGAAGAAATTGTACTGATTTGAAAGATTTTGATAAAGAAGCAATGGAACTTTTAACTGACTTAAAAAGAGGGGATATCAGGAAGCAGTACTGCAACTGTCTTTGAGCAAGGCACATTCCCTGGATAGGTCCTCTTTATTAGATTATAGAATGAAGGACAGTGACAATGACCAAGTGACTTTTGTCAGTACTTATGGACCAGGAGCCATGGATTTAAAATCTATCATATACAGACATTGGCATTTACCAGGGTCGGACTGGCCCACCTTGATACCTGGAAATTTCCAGGTGGGTCCTGCTCAGTTGGTTAAGTGGTTACCTTCTGAGCTCTGAAAACTTTTGCATTTATCATCTTTTTTCTAATGAAATGGGGTATCTGGGACACTATTGATAAATTTAAGATGCAAACACAAAGCTAGTGAATCAGATTGAAGTGAAATATTGATATGAGTGTGTCAACCTGGGCCCTCCACTATTGATTTTCCAGGTGGGTCCTTGAATCCTCTTTCCAGGTGGGCCCTCTGTACCCCAGTTCGACCCTGGCATTTACTGAGAATAGATTGCGATTTAAAATGTATCTGTGATTTGGGAGCTAGGGTCACATTTCAGTATTCTTGTCCCTCTGAAAAATTGGCTTTCCCTGAAATCCCTGGGGTTTTATCCTTATAAAAAGTGTGTTACATGTGGATTTGGGGTACAAGGGAAAAACTTTTGTGAACCGCTCCCCTCATGGCATCAGAGAAGTTCAAATTTGGCAAGTTATTACTTGCATCACTAGATTTGTGGTTTGTGTCCCGTCGTGCTGCTGTGGGAAGATTTATATTGGACAAACTACATGCACATTGAAGGAACATATATAGGAGCTTTTCAGGACAATTAGAAGGAAGGATTTAGATAATCCTATTGCTAGGTATTTGACTTCAGGGATAGGAAGACTGCACAATCAAATACATGGGCATAGGAGAGGTTTCTTCTTGCAACACCCGAGGAGAAGAAATATCCTGATTGCTTTCTCCAAGAGAATCAATGAGAATGTTCAAATTAAAAACCCTAAAATCACATGGTTTTAATGAATTCATGAACTGGGAACCATTTTTGTGATATGGGAATTCATTTGGGGCACTTTACAATGGATTGATACAGTATTCTGATTTAGATATTTTTATTGTATTTTCTAACATCACATTATGGATTTATTAACTTCTCCGTACATAGGTGTATTGGTGCAATATATTTGGAGTATCAAAGTTATATTTATTTATTTAGCACTTTATATTCATAAGCAAGTTGGATGTGTTCAAGATTATTTATAATTTCATAGTTTTTATTTCAATTAAAACATGTTCATATTCCTCCCACCTCTGAGTGTTATCTGCGAGTCAGTGGCCCGTTTGCTGATCTAAATAGAGGGGTTTAGGTATGTGAGGTATTAGAGCCCTTAATTGTTAATGTATAAAGATTAACAAATGCATTAAACCACTGTGAGTGATGTGCATAGCTTCGCTAGTTAATTTTAATAATGGTTTTAGTTGACACTTCACACATTCACTATTTACATTGGAAGGTGTAGGTTTAAAGTTTAGGGTGATATTATTAATAATGAATGGTCATTTGGTTTTATTGTATGCAGCTCGTGGATCCTAACAGCTTCACTTTAACTAAAGTGTATTGTTAATTAATAGTATGTTTACAATGGATACTGATCCTTAAGAATTAATTGATTTACATGGAGGTACCATTGGTATCTACAAGTTATCTGAAATGCTGTTGTAATGCCCCTGGCAATTTCTGCATAATTTCCATCCTTTCCCCTCTCTCCAAGACCCTGGAACACATTGTATCTGACCAATTTACTGAATAGCTCTCTAATTATAACCTTCTCTCCAATGAACAACATGGTTTCCGACAGGGCCACAGCTCTTCCACCACCCTTCTGGAATTCTCCAGCTACATTCACTCTGCCCTTGACAATAGCAGGCTGGCTGGTGCAATCTTCCTGGATTTATCTAAGGCTTTCAACACTGTCAATCACACCCTTCTCGTCTCTTCTCTCTCACCTTGGTCTCTCCCAGGACACAACAGCCTGGTTCTCCGACTATCTGTCCAACTACTCCCAGCAGGTCAAAATTTGCAACACCCTCTCTAAACCCCTCCCAGTCCTCTCTGGTGTGCTGCAGGGGTCCATCTTAGGACCCCTTCTGTTTAGCCTTTACCTCAACACCTTACCAAAAGCCTGCTCCAAAAATATCTTCCTATATGCTGATGACACTGTGTTCTATTCATCCCACACTAACTCTGCCTCTCTGAAATTCTTGATCCTGAACTCCTTTAATGAGGCTGAGTCCTGGTTCATCAAGCATAAACTTGTTCTGAACCAAAAAGCAAACAAGGTTATGCTCTTTTCCCACCATCAAAACAGACTCAAGAATTCCCTACTTCATATCAAAACCCCCCTCTTCCTCCCTCTTAAACAGGCAAACACCTTTAATTACCTGGGTGTCACCCTCGACCCTGCCCTTACCTATCATGACCACATTCACCTCCTCTTCACCTCTGTCAACTCCCCGGAGCCCTTCAACTCATGATCACGTCCTCAGTATAGTCTCTTATTGATTATGGCATCCTGGTATTTATTTTTTTAATTTTATTTTAGTCTTTGGTAACTGGGTATGGTCCACTAGGCACAAGTGCCTGTTTTCAGGGGCAACCTGGGAGCATTGGGCAGTTAAGTGACTTGCTCAGAGTCACACAGTATGCAAGTGGAGGTTGTGAAAATCAAACCAAGGTCTGGTCTGCTGGATGTACCAAGCTCATTCACAGCTCATTACTCTAACCTCTAGTCTATTCTGCCAGTCATATATGGAGCTGCTGACAATACCACCCTTCATCGAGTCAAAATTGCTTTGACCAAAGTCTGTCACCTTGCCACAGGTTGCCCTAGAACCACCCACACCTGCACTCCTTACAGCCAATCTAACCAGCTAAACTTTGATGACAGGCTAAAATACCAAACCTGCCTCCTAGCCAGGAAGACATCCATTGGCCTAACTGCCCCCAGCCTCTCCCTCCTCATACGACCTGTTCTCACCACTATGGCTACTCATAGCTCGCTCAAGCCTACCCTACTAATACCTCACCTTAAAACATCCCTAGGTCAAAGCTCATTCTCCTTTAAAGTGCCCTCCTGGCTCAATTCCCTTCCCCCTCTATCACCCTGAAACCCAAACATGGTTGGTGTAAATCCCTGCTCCAAGGCCACCTCCTCTCTTCTTACTCCTGCAACTGCAACTGCTCCAGCCCCCCGCCTAATCTCTACTTGACCTGTACCTTACTATTCTTTGAGCCTGGAACTCAGCCCTAGCTCCCCTTTATTTTGACAGTGCAATACCACCTTATGTATTTACAATTTTGCCACTTTATCATTGTATATATCCTTATATTGTCAACTATTGTATTTTTTTCTCAATATATTGTCTGTTAAAGTATTGTCCTTGTCTGACGTAGAGCGTTTGAAAAGGAGTTTCTTACTCAAAGGATTGTAATTCCGATGCTGTTCAATAAATAAATAACTTTATTATTTATACCTGTCGCTGTTTTATAAATACAGTGTTTGTGGTGCAGGTAGCCAGGTCCCCTGAAGAAGAGATGGTTTTTGCCTTGAAGCACTGGGGCTCATCAGTCCAATGGTTCAGCATGGTTTTATTGTTTTGTTTTATGTAGTTCATAGTTGTCACATTCAAGTTGTTAATTTCTGATACAGTGAAGTGCTTGTCATTTGTCATTCCTTGTTCATGCCAGGTATGTTGTTGACTTGCATGTGCATCAACTGGCAACTTTTTCCACGTCAGGTGTGGGACAGCTGTGGGAAAGAGGTCAAGTGAGGGAGGGAAGCCGGCGACTTTTTCCATGTCGGGTGTGGGAAGAAGTAAAAAGTTGGCTGTTGGAATAGGTCAGCTGAGGGAGGGGACTCTCTTTGTTTTTAAACCTAAAACATTTTACAGAAACTAGGTTTTAAATAGATTTCATTTTTTTGTCATTTCTTTTTTAAGGACACATTTTGTAAGTGCAATAAAGCACTACAGGGATGTGTGATTATGGCCAATAATCACACTTCTCTCTTAGGTGTTTAAAGGCACCTTTGAGAGGCATGTGATTATTGACCCATAATTAGGGGTGTAAGTTTGTCATGGATGAGGTTTTAATGATGCATTGTTTGTTCATGAAATCATTAGTAAACAGTAATAAATGCTGTGGCACTGTCATCATTGCTACATTATGATGACACTAGTGAAAGTCATGGAAGTCCTGAATAAAGATTAAACGTCATGGAATCAATGACGTGTATGACTGCCATGACAAACTTACATCCCTATCCATAATCACTCACCCTGCCATGCATTATAGCTTACTTGTTTACTGTCTGTCTGTATTTTAATGACAATAAAATTTATTTTTTTTAAAAAGAGATAGTTATTTACAGTGCAATGAAATTTATCATTTGTATCTCAAGGCTCTAGTATCCCTTATGTTTAGAGCATAACCCATAGCAAAATTTAATAACTTTTACTCATTTATTTAGCATTTGTTTATCAGAAATAGCCCATGGAAAAAGGTGCCATTTATATGGGTGACCCTGTATGAAGAAGCATATGAACATACATTCAAGCTCATATCCATATTCAATTTCCACTGATGGCACGTAACACAGAACTGTCCCAAATATTCACAGATTTGGGGATTTTGAAAGTCTAAGTAACATTTGTCTCTTTTGTGTCTCATGAGTGTGATGATCTTGCAGTGGTACTGTATTGCAACAGCTCTTATAAGAATATTTAGAAAATGGGTTAGGAAATTCCTGGGCTCTGATTGGCTGATACCACTGGCAAGGTGGGCATCTATCAGACTACAGAGATCAGGAAATATCAAGTCCCATTGCCAACTGCCATTACCACTGATATCTCTGTGCCATGTTCGATTTCAAACAAAATAGCCACCATTTTTTTTCTCCACTTAGTGAGAGACCTGAGGCCCCACCACCCTGCTTAGTGACATGGCACCCCCCCCCATAAGCTAACACTTTGTACTTTTCTCTTTCTCCCCTACACTCTGAAGTGTTTCTTTTAATTCCTACTTTCAAACCCTTGCAATACATGAAGTACATCCCCTGCCATCTCGCCAGTGGCCCGCTTTCCCTACTGACAGATGCTGGCAGTGGGTCTCTATCTGCCGAGAGCAGTGTAACAAAGTATCGCTGGTCTCTTGACTCAGTGGCCACACTCTGAATCATTTTTTTGCACCTACCACTCGCACTACATTAGTACTTCACAGAAAGGTCCCACTATTTTTTATCATTCATTAAGCTCTCAAAACCCAAACCTGGAGTCCCAGATGAACAGAGCCATCTCCATTAGCAGGTAGGCAATTGCCAGATGAATGAGCACTGGGGGGGAGGGAGCGGGGGGTAATGTCCTTTGCCCTTGCAGTTTTCATTCATCACAGAGATAAAGAAAATGGGGAGAAAGCAACTTGGCTGCAAAACTGCAAACTGACAAGAGACACACAGACGGCGCTAGCTCTGGTACCGCAATGGTGTGTGAAAGTAGCGGTACTTTCTTAGTTTTCTAAACCGCAGATGGATGTCCATCTGTGGTATGAAAAACAAAGAAAGTACCGCACCTCTCACACACAGTAGCAGTTACAGAGCTAGTGCATGCTTGCTTTCTCTCAATCAATGGAGTTTGGGATTTTGCTACCAAGCAAATGTCCCTACGAAGCAAGCGACTCCTCCACCTGATATTAATTATATGGTGCGCAAATTAAATAAAAAAAAAAAGAATAAATACTATCTCACTTGCATTGCTCTGCATGGCTCTACCTAGTTTTATTGCTGTCTGCAGACACTGGGGGATACTGGTGTACTCTGTTGTTGGGTCCAGGTCCAGGTTCAGATGTGCCAGCATTGTTAAACAGGAGAAAAAATACACAACTGGACTAATGGAAATCTAAAACAAATGTCTGCAACTGTTTGCCTCAATTATGCTCCCTAATGTGCAGTTTCAGTGAACACCATGTTCCAGCTGCAATCTAGTCATCAGTTTCCCATAACAAGTGATTCAATTGTCAACAACACATTAAAAAAAAAAAAAAAAAAACTAAAAAAAAATACTAAGTCAGGAAAATGGGGGTGGGTGGGTGTAACCATGACCATGACAAACAGATGAAGCTCCAGTAGGACAATCAAAAGTCCCTAGTTTAAAAAAAAAAAAGGCATTCTAATGCAGGCAGTTGGACTTTTTTATTACAAAATACATGAAACATTTTAGAGTTTTAACATGTAAACATGAAAGTTATTTTTTAAATCATATATAATACAGTTTACTCATTTTCTAAGTGCAATAATACCCTCCAGGGTGGGCAGTATTGGGCTATACCAGACCTTTCAGGGGCTATAAGGCCCTCCTCCTGTGGCAACGGGCCTCATTATGCCCCTGGGCGGTCCGGTATAGCCCAATATCACGCACCCTGTCGGGTATTATTGCTTACTTTGATTTATAAGAATAGTTTCCAAAGTCACATGCAGAGGCACAAGCTTATGTTAGGATAAGAATATATATCTAATAACCGTATGTCAACCTCTTCTGTGACCGGTTCTCGCTATCTCATAAAACTGTTACTCGACATCTCACACGACCGCATCTTACCACACAGAACTGTACCTCAACATCTCATATTTCGCATCAATTCATCCATTTAATCACTTTCTTGCATCTAGATTTAAATCAGCTACTAGATTCCCCTATGTACTAGCTATGCAGGGATCCAGTGCCTTGCATCAGGCTCTGTGGGGATAGAGGGAATGGGAGGAGTAGAGCAGTATAAAAGGGGGTCTGTGTATGCCAGCATGGCGGGAGGGAGCTCATTTGTGGATGAATGAATAAATAATAATAATAATATTTTATTTATTAAGCGCCTTATCAACAACCAAGGCGCCTCACAATTCATAAATAAACACACCTTAAAATACTAACAGACAAAAATAAGACAGTTAAAAAAGAGAACATCAATTAATAAAATAGTCTGTATCAATTAACCAAAGGCTTGAAGCCACAAATACATTTTTAGGGATTGTTTAAATCCCTCCACAGTTGTGCACTCCCAAAGCTGGTGAGGTAGAGAATTCCAAAGGGTAGGGGCAGCATATTCAAAAGCCCTTGCCCCAGATGATTTTAAGCATACCCTTGGAACCTCTAGCAAACCCTCGTCGGCCGAGCGGAGAGAGATCGTCCGGGGCGGTAGAAAACCAGGAGCTCTTTCAGGTAGTCAGGGCCCTGTCTGTGTAAGGCTTTAAAAGTCAGCAAGCTGACTTTAAAGGTGATCCGCCACTGAACAGACAGCCAGTACAATTCATGCAAAACCGTCAAAATATGACAGGATCGAGGAGACCCCATCAATAGCCAGGCTGCTGCATTCTGCACTAGCTGCAAGTGGCGGATTTCAACCCCAGGCAGCCCTAGGTAGCGGGAGTTGCAATAATCCAAACGCAAGGACACAAAGGCATGAATCAAGGTGGGAAGGTCTCCAGACGGAATCAGGTGCCTAATCCTGGTGATATTCCTAACATGGTAAAAGGAAGATTTGACAATGGCCAACACCTGCAAATGTAGGGTTAGCCCTTCATCAAAAATTACCCCCAGGTTACGCTCCTGTTTAGAAGCCAGGAGTGAAACACCATCGAGAAAAATTCCTGAAGGTGCACCAGCTCCCAACCCCCCTATCCGGTGACCCGGATCCACTACCAACACCTCCATCTTTCCTGAGATCAACTTCAGCCAGCTGGCATCCATCCACTCCTGGGTTTCCTTCAGACAGTTGTTAAAGACCGAGACAGCTCCAACCTGGTCAGGTGTGAAAGACAGGTAGAGCTGGGTATCATCAGCATAGCAGTGAAACTTCAGCCCATACCTTCTTACAATGTCTCCAATGGGAAGCATGTACACCGTGAACAACATGGGGGAAAGCACCGAGCCCTGAGGGACTCCACACAACAGAGAAATGGGGTCTGAAGCATAAACTTCCAACACCACTCTCTGTGCTCTACCTGTGAGGAATGATGTAAACCACCTGAGAACTGTACCTGACAGTCCACAGATGTACCTCAGGTGCCCCAACAATACCCCATGGTCCACAGTGTCAAACGCTGATGAAAGATCCAGAGGGACTAAGATAGAATGACTCTTCCGATCTCTGGCCATTAGGAGATCATTGAACACCTGAACCAGTGCTGTCTCGGTACTGTGTCTCTTACGGAAACTAGACTGGAGCAGTTCATAGACGTCATGGATGGTCAAATGGTCCTTCAGTTGTGCTGCCACTACTTTCTCAATCACCTTCCCTTAAAAGGGAAGGTTAGAGATTGGTCTGTAGTTTGCATGGCAGTCTGGGTCCAAGGTAGCTTTCTTCAAGAGAGGTGTTACCACTGCTTCCTTCAGAGAGCTAGGAAACTCTCCGGATTCCAAGGAGCACCAGACTATCCACACAAGGACTGCACCGATGACATCAATACAGCCCAAAATTAGGGATGTTGGTCCGGGATCCAAACTACAGTACGTAGGGTGCACAACCTGGATAATCTGCATGACTTCTGAGAACTCCGGTCGGCTGAAGGTACTCCAAGAAAACCGTGGTGTAGTGACCTCGGACTCATCAAAAGAAATGCCCTTAGAGTGTGTCGGCTGAAGTGCTGCTCTGATGTCAGCCACCTTATTAGCAAAGAACCGAGCGAGCTCATCGCACTCTAATTGCAAAAAAGCTTTCCGCACCTGCAGGCAGGCTGGGTTGCACAGTCTGTCTACAGTGCGGAAAAGCTGAGCCAGTCAATTCTGAGCTGCTGCAATCTCCCCAGACAGGAACTCTGCCTTCTTATGGGAGATTGCTGATTGATAGGCTTCATAATGGTCCATCAATCTAAGGTGGTCAGCATCTAGAGTAGACTTGTGCCAACAACAATCTAGCCTTCGTCCTAGTCTCCACATCTCCCTCAAAGTCCCATCAAACCAAGGGGATTGAGGGTGAAGGGAGAGAGGACAACCTTGGACAGGAGCAATGACATCCAGAGCCACCGAGATGGCCGAATTATAGGCCGTCATGAGGGTCTCTGGGTCACTGCTTGCTAACGAAAGGGATGAGAGGCCGCTAACCGCCAGTAGGCTAGAGAATTGGATATCTCAGAAAGGATGGTACTTGATCATCTCTACAGGGGCAGGCCTACAAAGGGGGGTGCTAAAACTAAACCCTACGGTTTAATAATCAGACCACCCAACTGGTTCCACCCCCAAGTCAGAAGTCTCAATCCCTAGGAGAAAGACCAAGTCAAGGGAGTGTCCATGTTTATGAGTAGCAGTGGTAAGTACCTGTGTAAGGCCCAGAGAAGTCATCAACTGGAGGAAGTGCTGACCAAACTGTGAAAGTTTGTCGTTGATCCAGGCGTTGAAGTCACCCAGAACCATCAGTCTGGGTGACTCAAACGCCATGTCGACGACAAAGTCCGCCACTTCCTGAAGGAATTGCTTCTCATCACCGGGTGGATGATAGATGAGAGCAATCCGACAACCTACACCTGCTACTATGACACACTCAAATGACTTAGCCTCCTCAACTAGTACACTCGAGAGGTTAAGTTCTGTCTTGAAACAGATGGCAAACCCCGCCCCCCGCAGTACAATCTCGGGTGGTGTATCACCGAATACCCAGCCGGTGTAAGAGCCTCCAACAGTGAGGGATAAAGGGCTAGGCAGACCAGAAGTTGGGAAGGGTGTCATAGCCCAGGGGCTTTGCTGAAGGGTGAGGAGAGAGAGCAGTACCAAAGGCCAGAGAGCTGACTAGAGTGATGCTTGAAAGTAAGCCAGCTTCATGGCTAGATACACATCACACTGTGTGCTCCCTGTAGGATGGGTAAGAAGGCTGTACATCCCTGTAGCAGGCCCCTTAAAACTAGGGGTCGGTGAACTGGTTTGGCGAAATTCCAAACCCCCCCAAACCAGCAGCAGAAATGAGAAGTGAACCACTTCCAAACAGTTTTTACTGTTCAAAACAGCTCAGACAACTCCTTATTTGCAGCCCGATTCAGTTGGTGCAATACAAGGAGTCAGAGGGCAGAGCAGGACTGACGTATGTGCATGGGTTGGAGAGAGCTGTAGGAGCGAGCAAACAGAGAGTCATTGCTCCTCACTGGAGCTCGAGAACAAGGAATGAGTGTGACTGACATGTGGTGTGTGGGTGGGAGACAGCTGTAGGAGGGAGCAGACAGAGAACTGTGGCTCCTCATTGGTGCTCAGGAACACGGAAGTTGAAGGAACTCCCCATGTTTCTTTCTGGTGGCACCTGATTTGATTGAGCTGGGAGGGTGAACTTTACATGCTGGCTGTTTGATAGCAGTCTGCTCAGTGCGTGGCAGACAGAGAGAGAAGCAGCAACTCTTCTATACTGCTCTACGTTGTTTGTCGTCTGCAGCAGCACAGCGGCTATTAAAAAAAGTTAGGGTCATCTGTGTCTTGTCATGACTCTCGTCCTCAAGAATACAGAAAAAAAACTTACCTAAGAAAATTCAAAAAATATTAAGTGAACTAGATAGAACTGAAGAGAAAATCTGTGAAGCAAAAACAGGAGGAGAGGAGAGGGGCAAGTAAGCCTTATCAGCAGACAGGCAGTCTGCAGTTTTTTTTTCTGTCCTGCAGGAAGAAAACACATAAATAAATAAATCCTTGCTTTGGAAGGACTGTGTCATAGAGGGTTAGGCCATGTTTATGTGACCTCTGAATCTTCAGTTTGAACTCTAGCATTGTCTGTGCCAGTGCCACTGTGGGTAGCACTGTCTAGCACCAGCCCTTATAGTTAAAGGTCCAGTGTGAAGTGAACCAGAATAAAGATCTCACAGCCAGCAGTGCCACTTGTATACTGTCTGTGTGACCTCAAACGAGTCAGTCAGCTCCACTCTATGCTTTGTGGAACACACCTAACAAGCTTCGGCTCTGTGGGCCTTCTGTGGACTAAAAATAATATAAAAAAAAAATCCTTGCTTAATTGAAATGATTGTGTCATAGAGAGTTAGGCCAGATTTGTGACCCCAGCATCTTCAATTTGAACACTAGCATTGTCTGTAGGTACTGGCTGTGGGTAGCATCAGCACCTGTAGTTTAGAGTTCCAGTGCGTGAACTGTGAAACACAATAATATAGCAGACCTGGGTCTGAAATTCAGTTAAATCGGACAGACATCAGTGCTATTTGCATACTTTCTGTGTGACCCTGAACAAGTCAGTCAGCTCTCCTCCCTGTGCTCCGTGGGGCACACCTACAAGCTTCAGGTCAGTGGGCCTCTATCACATGGACTATAAAAAATAAATAAATTATCCCTGCTTTGGAAGGAAAAGAGCTGTGTCGTAGAGGGTTAGGCCAAGTTTGTGACCCCTGAATCTTCAATTTGAACTCTACCATTGTCTGTGGGTACTGGGTACAGGTAGCATCAGCCCTTATGGTTTAGAGGTCCAGTGTGACAGCAGACCTGTGTCTGAAATTCCAGCCACCAGTGCCACTTGCATACTGTCTGAGTGACCCTGAACACGTCAACCAGCTCTCCTCCTCCCTGTACTCCGTGGGGCAAGCCTACAAGCTTCAGCTCAGTGAGCCCTCTGTCACATGGATGATAAATAAAAATATAAAAATAAATAATCCTCACTTTGGAAGGAAAAGGATTGTGTCATAAAGGATTAGACCAGGTTTGTGGCTCCTGAATCTTCAATTTGAATTTTAGCATTGTCTGTGGGTAGGAGCACCAGCCCTTATAGTTTAGAGGTTCAGTGTGAACTAATGTGAACCAGAATAATATAGTAGACCTATGTCTGAAATTCAGTTCAATCTGACAGCCAACAGCGCCATTTGCCTACTGTCTATGTGACCCTAAACAAGTCAGTCAGCTCTCATCTACTCTCTTCCCTGTGCTCCATGGGGCGCATCTACAAGCTTTGGCTCAGTAGGCCTTCCATCACGTTGTATATATATAAATAAAAAAATAAGTAATCTTTTCTTTGGAAGGATCGTGCCAAAGAGGGTTAGTCCAGGTTTCTTTTGCCCTCTGAGTCTTCAATTTGATTTTGAACTCTAGCATTGTCTGTGGGTAGCAGCACCGGCCCTTATAGTTCACAGGTTCAGTGTGAACTAGTGTGAACCAGAATAATATAGCAGACCTGTGTCTGAAATTCTGTTAAATCTGACAGCCAGCCACCAGTGCCATTTGCATATTGTCTGTGTGCCCCCGAGCAAGTCATCTCACCTCCTCCCTGTGCTCTGTGGGGCACACATACAAGCTTCAGCTCAGTGGGCCTTCCATGGACTATACAAAATAAATAAAAATAAATAATCCTTGCTTTGGAAGGACTGTGTCGTAGAGGGTTAGGCCAGGTGTTTGACCCCTGAATCTTCAATAGCTTTGTCTGTGGGTAGCACCAGCCCTCGTAGTTTAGAGGTCCAGTGTGATAGCAGAATAATATAGAAGACCTGTGTCTGAATTTAAATTCAGTTAAAGTCTGACAGCCACTGCCACTTGCATACTGTCTTTGTGACTGTGACCCTGAACAAGTCACTAAAGACTGGCATTATGAGTACTCAAAACAACTGTAAAGCGAAAGCCAGGGGCAAACGAGGAAGTTCAAGTAAACATAAAAGTTTATTTAATAGTCTAGAAAGGAGTGGCCCATCCAAAAATAAAGTACAAGCTGCACATTCTATCGAAGGGACTGAACTAAATAATGCTACTTCTATTGATGTGCCGACTAACTCTCAACATGCTGAAACCTCAGCAGCTGGGGTTGGACAGGACTGTCTATGTGAGAAGGGCTCACTAGTGCTACAGCAAACAATGTTTCGAAAGAATCCAAGGCATCTTCTAGCAGGTTGTCTGAGAAAATTGCAAAACGAAAAAGTATTCCTATTATACATAAAGTTAAAGTACTTACAGGTACAACTCACAGTGGAGTTGCTTGATTTGCAACACATGCATATCGGGTAACTCAGTCTCCAAGTAACAGTGCTGGCTCTACTGACTCTAATGATGATGATGATGATGATGGCCATAGTCATGGTGATACTGATGACATGGGTGAGCTTGTGAGTCTGACCTTACCTATTTCTCATTCTGACAGTAACAATGTGGATAAAGAGAGTACTAATACAGTGTCAAAAGTGAAAAAGAAAATGACAAAGGCATACGCCAAACAAAGTCTGACAGTAGTGATGGCAATGGTGCTGCTGCAGAGGATTATATGACTGCCTCACCCTATGAACCTGCATCCTCCACCGATATGTCTTCCCCAGTTAAACCCAGCCACTCTATCCCTACTGAGCTCATTACTAGATGTAAACAGTCCACCTCTACTGGTTGGAATCATTTTTATATAAACCCCTAGGATGTTTGCCAAGCTATATGTGTGCACTACAATGCTTTTGTTAGTGGGGGAAAAAAAGGTCATCTTGGAATTGCAACAATGATGCAACATCTTGTGTGAATTCACCCCATCGTCATATATGGTTCAAATAAACAGTCTAACATTGGTGCCTGGAAATCTAGCAGGGCTCTCCATGAACAGAAACATTCTGCTGACACAGTAGGAGATGGTAATCACCAGCCATGTTCCCAAAGTCCACTTTTGCCTCAGGATTATTCTGTATGGTCCTCCATTTTACCAGGTGGGGCATGTAGTACAACACCCCAGCCAAATCTAACTTTACCCCTGATAAGAGGTAGTTGAAGTCAAAAGAGGTTTTTTAAAAAAAGTCTAAATACTCATAAAACCATCTGAAAACAGCGGCAATAAATCATAAAATAACAGAAATGACTGTACTCAGTTTGCAGCCATACTTTGTTGTGGAAGACATGGGTTTCCAAAGGCTTATAGAATACTTAGACCTATGATATTTAATGCCAGGTAGAAAATATTTTGTTGTAACTGCCATGCTCAGGATGAATGGCAGCTTAGAACTTCAAGGAAGGCATGCTCTCTGAGAGGCTGAGGACATGGTAGTTCACTTTACTACTGACATGTGGACCAGCACCCAAACCATTGCCTATCTTTCTCTTACTGCACATTGGGTCAGTTTTGCGGTAACTCATCATCCTCACACATCACTCTGCCTGCTACCCCTACCACTTCAATCACTACTACTATCTTTCTTGGGATGCTAAAGAAGCCAGTTGAGAGAACCATTTGGAAGTTCCCTCCGACCATGGAGGCGCCCCCAAGAAAGTGCGGAGACAAAGCTTAAGCTGAAAATATCCAAAAGCTGGAAAAGCAGGGAGGTGAAAAGTGTCTGAATTGTATCAGAGATAAAAATTGATCTCCCTTTACAAATTCTGATAATAAGGACACAGTTAAACCTCTCCAAGTACGGGGCTGGATCACTTTTCTACCAGTTGTAAGATCTGAGTTATTGAAGAGTGGCTGTCCTGATTTCTTCTGTCCATTAAGTTTAAAAAGACAACAGAGCTGCTGATGAACTCTTACAGACCAGCCAATCGGAGATTGTTTTAATTGGACAGGAAGTTTGTTACAATAAATATAAAGAAGAGAGGGGAGAGCTAGTTGATAGGACTTGACCCTAAAAATGCTCAATCTTCCACCATGCCAAGGATGAAGACCCTATATCTGTTTTTTTTTAATCACTGAAAATATTTACAACCCTGGAATGCTAAATAATATAGGAATAGCTGAGGCACCTGTAAGCCTCCAATCACTCTGGGTCTACATAATTTATCTATGGCCCTCCTGTGGTGTTTTCCCAGCCACAAAAAGTCTGACCACATTGCATTAATTTTCTGAAACAATGACTTAGGAAACAGGAGATTTAACACCAAAAGAGGGTACATGAAGTGCGAGAAGATAGACATCTTCAAAACACTTACCCTGCCCCAGAAGGTTAGGGATAAATGCTTCCAATGGCTGAGATCTTGCTTAACTTGTTTCACTAATGGATCCAAGTTTAGCTGTTTTAAGGTTTGTAAATCTGTGATAAGCTAAATTTCTAAAAAGGATAAGGAACGGGTGGCCCATTTGAGACCAAATTCTTCAACATCTGCTTAAGGGCCTGCCCTGGTGTGACCTCCTTTTGGCATTCTTTTAAACAATTTCTCATTCCATTTTTTGGCCACATCACTTACTTTGCTACAGAAGACTGCATTATAGGTAACTATTCTTCCATTAGGCCATTACAACACAGAGCATACTGTATATGGCTCTTATCTCTATGGTGGCCAAACTTCTCCAGTTAAGACATTGGATAACTGACTCCTTTCCTACTAGAAGGGAATGGCCACAAGAAATTTTGTCACATTAAATGCTGAGAGAGCCATTGCAATTCAGTACCATAATTTATTAATGTTCCAAGACCAAACCGGCCTGGTGGTAGTAAGGGTTGAGGTGCTGGACTCCACACCTCATGCCATGCCAGTGACCCAGGTTCAGGAGTGAGCCTGGGTTACCAGGGATCAGTCTGGGAGGGAGAGGATTGAGCATCTGACTGAATGCTCTTCTCTCCCTGGGGAGGATTGAGGGCTTGCACTGCTCTGCAGCAGCCCCCAATGGGAGTTGGGGACACTACAGGTGCGGTGCATCAAGGGGGTGGAGTACGGCAGACATTGACACATACTGTCTAGTTGTCATTGCACATCCATACTCCAGAAGAGGAGAAAAAAGGAGGAAAATGGTGGTCAGTTGTGGCGGCTTGATGGCCATGCCTCTATGCCCACAGGCATGAAGGAACTGCACTCCGGTATTAGAGATCCAGACCTAGTGGGGAGATAGGGGGCCCCCCACAGGTACTGCGTGCTAGCCTGAGTAGTTGTGAGCCTGACAAGGGTTCACAGGAGCACAGGAGGACGGCGGCTGGATGATTGCAGACCTAGCTGCGGGGAGCAGAAAGAAAAAGAAAAAGGTTCCAAGATCAATGGAAGCCCCTATTAAGCTTTTTGCAGGGAGATGAAAACTCCAGATGAAGCTTTATCATACCACCGCCCCCCTTAAAGCATGGAAGTTCTTAATAAGTTTTTGTTTTTCATTCATCTTCTTGTTCAATAACTACCTGTTTTTTTACCTTTCCTGTTATATATGCATACTGATGGTCAGTATCTGGGGAGGGAGGGGGGATTGGGGTACAGGGATCCTGGTGATGGAGAAGGTTTGGGTATTGATAGTGAGAGGTGCAGGCAGGGTTCATCAGTGCAGAATCCTTTTGATCACCTATGTATCTGTACCTATATAAATTCTATATGTATCTTTTGGGGGGAGGGGGCGTGGGGTATGTTTTGTTTTTATACTTATGTTCTGATCATTTCATTGTGACTAATGATATATTATGGACGTTTGGATAGCTAATAAAGCTTATTTAACTGCAAAAAAAAACACTACTACTACCACTGTTATCTCTCACAGCTCAAAAAAAAAAACACTCATGTTTCAGAACATGGCAGTTCTCTAAGTATCTCACTTTCAAGAAACACATGCAGCACATCACCTTCAGCAAGAACTGGAAAGACTAATTAGTGCTTGGGTCACTTCACAGGGTTTGACAGTTGTTGTTTTTTGTCGCTGATAATGGTTCAAATAAAAGCACATCATGGTGGCAACTATGTACATATACACTGTTTTCCACATTGTCTTAGCCTAATCATTCGAAGCTTCCTGGATAATGACCAGCAAGTATCAACCACTGTGGGAACAGTGCACAAAGTGTGTGGCCGCTTCAACTATTCGTAAAAGCCCACGACATCCTTGCTGATATATTTAGAAGAACAAAGGTCTTCCTCACTGCCTGCTTGTTCAGGATGTACAAACAAGGTGGAATTCAACTTACTTTATGATTGAATGCATCCTTGAACAAAAGGTAGGTGTTACTGAGTACATCATGTACAATGATATTGGGGAGGGCATTGTTCTTTCTACTCAATGGTCTCTGCTGGAACAGTTGTGTCACATTCTGAAACCATTCATGAGTGCTACAAAAGAGGTCAGTGCAGAAAAGGCATCCCTCAGCCAAATTATTTCACTCATTCTATTTCTCAAAAAAAAGGCAGGAGAAAATGAGGAACAACTTAGATAGGAACCAATCTCTAGTCAATACCATGTTTACCAGACTTAGCAATGATGACAAATTATCAGTCATGACACAGAGCAAACAGTATATGTTACCAACATTGCTAGATCCACATTTCCAGAACGGACACCTTCCTGATGTTGTTTCTGATACTATGGAGGAGTTGAACCACAGGCAACTTTTGATTAGTGCAGTAGATGAGGCTTCATTAGGAAGCAGTACTACAATGACGCCACTTCAAATTCAAAAGACTGCTCCAAAACAAAAAACAGTACAGAAGCAGATAATGAGGAAGGTGACATTTGGGGCCAGCTGCAGGACATTGAAATTCCAAAAGGAGAAGATGCATGCTCAACAGTAAGCATGGTAGATGTATATCTGAGCCCCACATTAGTATAAAGGATGACCCTTTTGCTTGCTGGAAACAAAACAAAAATCATGCTGGCCAAAGCTGGCTACCCTGGCTTGTAAGTATATCAGATGCCCACCCTCCGGTGTCTGTTGTGAATGTTTATTTAACTCTGCTGGGGATGTTGTAATAGATAAAAGAACAAGATTAACACCAGACAATGTAGAGAAACTAATGTTCTTGAAGGCTAACTTGCCAAACTTTGGTTACGTATGTGATGTCAATCTTGAAGATGACACTGACAGGAGTACCTGTGCTGCATCTGTGGATTAAGTGACAATGACATCAACTTTCAATTTTCAGACTGGACTGCTTAAAACTAGAGAGCTGGGACTTTCCTGCTTTTTTTGGCCAAATCATCGTCATCCTGGGGGTAGGTGGGAGGTGCAGCCAGTACATAACAACTGGTAGCAACTGTTGCAGACAAGTACCTGTTCTCTCACAGTTGCATTCTCATTCTGAGGAGATCATTTAGCTAAATGCACCTTAACTGGATTGACTAAAAATGCTGCTAGCTCTGTTTTTTCCTCCTGATAGTAGTAGTAGTAGCAGTGGTGAAGTGGTGATTTTCAGGCTGCCTGGTGCTCTTCTCTTACATTGCTTTGTGTTGCATTCCATACCGAGAGCCATTGCTAAACAAAACTGGTGCCCATGACTAATAAATAAAACTATCCATACAAACAAACACACTATCCCCTTCAATAAAAATCAGACTCAGGAGACTGGTTAAAAAAAAGTAGAGATCTGGGACTTGCCTAACTTTGGAACCCAATCAACATCGTCCTGGGAGTGGGTGGGAGGTGCAGCGAGTACATGACATTGTACTGGTAGCAACTGTGGCAGACAAGTCTCTGTTCTCACACAGTCAATTTCTCATTCTAAGGAGATCATTTAGCTAAATGTGCCTTAACCGGATTGATAAATGCTGCTAGCTCTGTTTTTTCCTCCTGATAGTAGTGGTAGTAGCATTGATGATTTTTCAAGTGGTGACTTTCGAACTCCCTGGTGATCTTCTCTCACGTTGCTTCGCGTTGTGTTCTATACTGAGAGCCATTGCTAAACAAAGTGGTGCCTGTGACTGAGAAAAAAAAACTAGCTATAAAAACAATACATTATCCCCTACTACAAAAATCAGACCCAGGAGATCGGTTACATACTAGAGATCTGGGATTTGCTTGACATCACAGTCACTTTCTCATTCTTTTCTAAGCGGTCCTGTTTGGTAAATGTGCTTTAACCATATTGATCTCAGTGTCGGTACAGTAGTTCTGTTTTTCCCCTGACTGTAGAGTAGGCAGGGGTAGCAGCAGTTGTGAAGTGGTAGCTGTCTGACTGACTGTTTGTCTGTCTGACTGTCTGATGCTGTTTCTGATTCTCCATTATGGTGGTGTGCTTCTCCTCCTTCATTAATCTTAACTGAGAGACATTCACAGTGGTGCCTGCTGAGACATAGAAGTCATTACTGTTATTAACTATTATACACAGTATTACTTTCTTAAATGTCAGAAACAGAAGGATGGTTAGAGAGCACTCTGGGAGTTAACTGCCTTTTGGCAAAATCACAGAATGTGGTGGGTGGCTGTCGGAGCTGAATACACACACAGGTCTGCTAAGCTAACTGCTATTATTCTGGTTCACACTGGTGCTTTGACTACTAAGCTATAATGTCTAATCAGAGTTATGGGACTTGCCTGCCTATGGACAAACTCGTCATCATCATCTTGGAGGTGGGTGCCGGTTGTGAGGTTCAGCATGTACATATTACAGCACTGGCTTTTCCAGTAGGCACATCTACTGCTGCATCATTCACTCCTTCTCATCTCACTTCACTAATCACACTGTTTATTACTACTAAACAGTGGTTTAATTGCTTTTTTCTGCAGATATGTTTATTAAAAGCTGTTTAAAATTATTTTTTAACATACACTTAATATAAAGCATTTAGGTTCTAAAAAGTTCGGATAAGGTTTAGATAACTATCCAGACCTTTTCTGCTTATCAGAACCTTTTAGAACCTCAGAACCTTTAGAGATTCTTGCATGGAGTGCAGTTCCCAAGCAGGCTCCCACTGGGGGCAGTAGTGTCTATCCATCTTTAAGCTGCAGAAGGTATTAGGTCTGTATGCCCTGGAGTAAAGAGGGGGTTGACCTGGTTATACCTGGTACCTGGCAGTGCCAGGAAAGGACAGGCACTCAAGCATACCTCAGCTCAAGGAATAGAAGGGGAAGTGAAATGTGCAGCTCATGTGCGATATCATAGAGGGTTTCTGAGGGAGGGCAGGGAACCCAGGTGGTACACCCTCAAGGAATACTACCTGATGACCTTTAGGCCAGAGAAGGGCTCCATGAAGAGAGGGGGAAAGCATTTTAGCCTGGAAGTGACGTCGGTAAACATGCAGCCAGGTTATCCATGGATACAGAAGGACAGAAGAGAGCCGGGACTGGAGCTGCATGCTGAGTCACAAAAGGAGAGAGTCTGCAAGGTACAGGTAGGTGATCATCTGCAGAAATGTGTGGATGGTCCCTCAGAAAGGTAATGTTGGTACTTGTGGCCACACAAGCAGGTAGTTCCTGGGTGGCATGTGAAAGGTGCCTCAGTCTGAAGGGAGCTTCTGCTAATCTGGTCACTGTTGTGTGTAGTGGCATCAGATGATCCTGGGTGCTGGTCCACAGTTAGGCATACTGGTTAGTGGGCACAGAACATGTAGTTACTCTGAACATTTCTGGGCCCCCTGTTTGGTATGCAGGTACAGATTTTGCATGTTATTATTGCCTTGCCAAGGACTAACGGTTATCAGTTCGGAGAACCAAGATTTCCAGTTATAGATAGCTAAGACTGGACCAAGAGGCTGTCCAAAAGAATTGACAATGCCAGGATAGCAGGTTCAGAAATTAAGGTTATAGGTTAGGTCACGGTTGCAGTGCAGGGTTCGACGACTACTCATCAGAGTATTTGCAGGGATGTTGAATAAAACCTGATAAAGGTTTCAGGGGGCAGGGCTTGAAAGCTTCATAAGTCAGTGCCAACCAGAGATCATTGCCATCCATCTCCAGCCATTGAGAGAGGTCTGCCTAGCCAGGCAGACAGGGACTGTGACATCTAAGGCTGCTGTTTAGCAGCGACTATCTGGTCACACAACTACAACTGGTCTGGACTGTGAACTTTGTCAACTGGCTGGAGGCTTGATGGTGGGCTGGTGACTGACAAAGGTTTCGAGGGTGTGGCTTGTGAGCTTCATAAGCCCACACCAACATGCAGCACGAGCATGCAGGTGTGAGCACGAGTGGTGCAAGTGCCATTCAGATGTAAATTGTTCCTGGGTGGTAGCATTCTACTTGGTCAAGTCTTTGAATTTTAAGGTATTGTTATAATAATGGATCACAGAAATTTTGCTTTTTTGTGGGGGTAGTTCTGACTCTTGAAGATTCAATAATGGTCACATTATTGAATGCTGGGGGGTCAGTAACAATGGATGTTAGTTCATATTGAGAAAGGAAACTGATGTAAACAAAATGTTTTGTAAGAATTGTTTTTAAGAGCCTGACACTATAAACAGGTTAATAGATATACCTGATATGGGATCTTTTTCATCCTTGGCTCTATCATCTTGGACTTCCTTGGGGAAAGGGAAAGTAAAGGTAGGATCTGAAAAACAACTGACGTTAAAGCCAGTGGGTTGTGATGTCAACAGACTTTATCTTTATATGTTATTGGTTTTAGTAGGGGATACAAAAGCAAACCCAGGGCTACAATGCCCTAATCAATACCTTGATTTTAGATCTGGTGAAGGGGAGAGAGTCTGAGAATTAATGATCATGTACTTGAATATGAGAAACATTCTTGCGCATTTTGATGAGTTTAAAGCCTGGGTACAATTAGGAAAGTCTGACATTGTAGGGTTAAATAAAATGTGGCTGTAAAACCCTGTTCTGAATGCACATATATGGATGGAGGGATATACATTATTTAGACAAGATAGAACTGGCAGTGTGTGTGGGGGGGGGGTACTGTTTTATATAAATAATTTACCATTAGTCCAGGAAGCTGAAAAGGGAACCTACTGTACATGGATCAAATTGATTTTATAATTGAAAAAAGTACATTTTGGAGGCCTGAAGGGCAAACATTTATATGTAAAATGTTTTTATAGTCCGCCCAAATGCAGTAATGAGAATTTGCAGGTTCAGCATTGGACCACCTGTCACAATAACTAGAGGAAATATATAATGATAGGGGACATCAATATTGATTAGGTTAAGAAGACTGACACTAGTAAGCTAAAATACAAATTGGCTGCTGTAAATGTATCTCATCTGGTTGCATCTCCCACACATTTTAACAAAAACATTGGAAATCATTCCATAATTGATTGTCTGCTAACAAACTGTCCAGAAACTATACAAACTCATGGAGCTTTATCAGATTCCATTTCAGATCATTGTCCAATATTATGTCTCAGGAAGTTCAACAGGCAGTGAACCTGACCTAGGTTGATTATTAAAAAAGGTATATCAAGATTGAATATCAAAGGATTCCTCTCTGGTGTTAACCAAGCAGGAGTGCATCAAAGGGGAGGGGCGCCGGGCTGTTTAAAGCTCCCACACCACAGGAGAGCTTCAGTTGGTGTTCCCTGGAAGTTCTGCCGACAGGTGAGATCTGTCTTTGGCAACAGGAGAACTACTGAAAACTGTGCTGCTGTTTTAGAGAAGGTTCTGCCAGTTTTATTAACTGCTGACTGTCTTGTATAAATTGCTGCTAACCTGAGAACACGAAGCTGGTTTGAGACTGTTTGAACTGTGACTGGAAGCATTTTTATCCGGTGCTCCACTCAACTGCATCTCCCCTGTAATTTGGACTGAATTTGTAACCTTCTTTATGTTGTAGGGGGTCCAGAGGCAGACCAAGCATGAGCGCATCAAAGGGGAGGGGCGCAGGGCTGTTTAAAGCTCCCCACGCCACAGGCTGCAGTGTATGCAAGCAGTGTGAGTGACGCGAGCACCACTCATCCACAAAAAAGAAAGCAAACAAAAGAAGGACTTTAACCAAAGCAATAAGGGAGAACTTAGAGTATCTATTTGATAGAAAGATATAGTCTGGAACTTGGGGGTTATATTCGCTTTTATTGGCATTTGAAATGGGCTCAAAATGGATCTGCACCTTATGGTGCTGTGTTTGCATTCTATGGAATATAAACCTAGTAGAGGAAATAGAGCAGGATAAGATGACACAGGTAACAATGCAAGAACAGGGATATCATAGAAATTGTATTTCAGGGTTGATAAATTTGAAGAAATCAGTAATGTTTTTACTATAGCGGGTATTATTTCTAACAGTTGTTACAATGATTTTTTTAAAGGTTGTTTGCTTTGTAGAACATCTGAGTACCCATAAGGTTAGGCTTCAAGTAATTTCTGGTAATTACATTCTGTTTTATCAGAGGAAATACAGGGTAAAGTGGAATCACACTGGGATTTTGAAATGTATGACCATGGCTTTTCTTATGTTATGTGGAGATGTCCATCCAAATCCTGGCCCAACAACCTGTGGGGATTGGGCCCAAGGAAGGGTTGAAGTTGGGAGGTCGGGGCCCACCCAGTGAAGTTCACGTTAGTTCTAATTTTACTTTAGTTCATTTCAATGCTAGGAGTATGTTACCCAAATTTGATATAATTAGCACATGGATAGTAGAAAATAGCCCAGAGTTAGTTATTATTACAGAAACATGGTTTGATAAGAAAAAAGGAGATGCTCTGGTAGGAATCCCTGGGTATAACATTTGGAGAGCAGACAGAAATAAGTGAGTGGGTGGTATTATGATTTATGGGAAATCTGACTTACCACTGATATCTATTGAAATCACCAGAAACTTGAATGGATTAGAGGCCCTGGCTCTAGAAATGAGAGTTCCTTTTCAAAAAAAATTTTAATTTTGGGGATTTATAGACCTCCAAAACTGGATCCTGCAGTTTTTAACCAACTCCAGGACTTTTTATTGGGGTTTACCACTACCCATGAAATTTTCATGGTGGATGACTTTAACACTAACTGGGTCTGTATCAAAGATTTTCACCCTTTAGTTGATCTACAGGTACATTTAGGAAGGGTGCAGTTAATTTGTGATACTACTAGAATAAATATGGAAACCCCAGATTCCTCCACACTGTTGTATTTAGTGTTCACTAATTCTGGGGACAATATATCCTCCAGTGGGATTTTGCCTGACTCAGTACCTAACCATCAGTTTATTTTTTGCATTAGAAAACAGTTTATGAAACCTATGAGCAACAAACGTTCAGTTTGGCACAGCTTTAAAACATTTGATTACATAAATTTTATGCAGAATGTGTGCAATATTGATAGGGATAGATTAATACTGATATCCGCAGTGGAGGATGGTTGGGATTATTTTCATCAGGAATTTCTACAGGTATGTAACAGACATGCACCCATTAAATGTTGGCAACTGAAACAAAAACATGCTAAATGGTTTTCCAAAGATATAAGGAAACAAAAGAATGCTAGAAATCAAGCCTGGGTTAAAGCAAAGAAAACAGGGAAAAATTCAGATTGGAACAACTATAAAAGGTTACATAATCTTTATGTAAAGGAGGTAAGATTTACAAAAAAATAATTTATAGGAGGTATTTAGATTCTAAGTGCTTAGATCAGCCAAAAGATTTTTGGAGTACAGTTAATCTTCTTATGAAAGGACAAAGCACAAAGGCCCTAACGTGTTCATGATCAAAGGTCATTCAACCCAACTGTCTCAATATGTGGTGGACAAGTTTAATGAGTTCTTTAGTGAAATAGGTTCAAAGTGTACACAGGTGATAGACTTAGACCTACTACAGATGAAAAGAGACACTGGCCCAACGTTTATTTTTAAAGAAATATTGTCACATAAAGTTCTGGTAGAGTTATTGAAACTGAATACGTCCAAAGCCATAGGTTTGGATGGTATCCCTTCTAGCTTGTTAAAATTTGCCTATCCAGAGATTGCTTCCCCATTGGCATATTTATTCAATTTGTCAATCAAGTCAGGGGTATTTCCCAAAGCATTGAAATGTTCAAAAGTTGTCCCAATTTTTAAAGAGGGGACAAAACTGATTTTGGCAACTATCGTCCCATTTCCTTGTTACCCCAGCTTTCAAAGATCTTTGAAAAAATTGTCGCTGCCCAGATCTCTGAATACTTGGAAGTCGAAGGCCTCTTAAATGGTTTGCAGTCGGGGTTTAGGAGGTCCTTCAGTACCATGACCACCTTGGCCAGAGTCACAGGGGACCTACAGGCTGCTCTGGATGGGAGAACCCCAGTCGGAGCAATTTTCGTTGATTTATCCAAGGCTTTTGAATCACTGAATCATGAGATCCTCCTATCTAGAGCAGCCTCTATGGGGTTTGTAGGACCTAGTCTGCAATGGCTGTATTCTTACTTGTCTGAAAGAACCCAATTACTTACATTGGGTGACTGGACATCGAGTAGTGTGGTAATTGGATCGGGGGTTCCCCAGTGCTCAATTTTAGGTCCAATATTATTCAACATATATGTAAATGAGCTAAGCTTTTCAGACCCAACTATTTATTATCATCTGTATGCTGATGACATGATAATATATACATCGTATCATTTAGTAAAAGGAGTTCAAATAAAATTGCAGAATGCATTTGAAGAACTGCAGAGTTTTCTGAAGGAGAGTGAACTGATTCTGAACCACTCAAAAATACAGACAATCTTATTTTCGTGTTCTGCTTTAGCTCAGGAAGATCTGACCTTAAAAATTCAGACCCTGGAGGAAGCCCCGATCCTTCAAAACCGAACCTACAAATACCTGGGAATGTGGCTTGATGAGGCTTTAAACTGGGCCGCACACATTAATAGTGTGGTAACCAGCATAGGAAAAAAATTACATGCTCTCTATCGTGTCAGGTACTGTATGAGTACTGAAACTAGGGAAAAAGTTGTGCGTTTGATGGTCTTGCCCTCCCTACACTATGGGGACTTTATCTATGCCAGTGCTAAGAAAGTTGACTTGGACAAAATAGATGTTTGTTATGGTAGGCTAGCCAGATTCATTTTGGAAGCTGATAGGATTACCCATAAGTGTTTTCTTTTTAATCGACTTCAATGGATGAGACCGTCTGAGTACAGACATGAGCATCTGCTTGCTTTTATGTATGGATGCTGGATGGGACTTCTGCCTCCATACATTAATGCAATGATTACAAGACAAACTAAATTATGCTCGCTGAGAGCCTCACACACCCCTGAGTTTATTGTGTCCCAATATCAGTTACAGATCGGCAGACATTCTGTTTTTTATAGAGGCCTTATGGCCTGGAACAAGATATCATCTGATATTAAGAGTTGTAAGGGAAAACTATCCTGGCAGAATATTAGGGCATGGTTCGGACAGCAGGTTGTTAAGGCTAGGGAATGTTGTTCTTAGTGTGGCTCAGTTTATTCTATTTTATTTTATTTTATTTTCATTACTAATTTATTTGTTAAATGTGTGTCATCTTAAGCATATAATTTATGTACCTTAAATTTGTTATGTATATGTCTTTTTATGGTGTGGAATTTGTATTCATTCTAAAAATTGTTTGTTTAGGGCCTCATTGTAAATGAGCTTCAGCTCAATTGAGTATATCCTAGTTCACATGTTCATATGAATAACACTTTTAATCAATCAATCAATCAACTTGGCTGAGCTGGAACAGCTTGGGACAAATACAGTACTTTCCAGGAAAAAAAACAGAAAATCAATTAATCAAAATATCATTGAGGGATTTTGAGGCAAATACACCAACAATAATGCAACATGTAATGGATAACTATGGAATTTTGCTAAATAAGAATGTTAGACAGCAAACGAGAAGACAGATAAATTTAGACAACATTATGTTCTAACTAATGATGAAAATGCCCTAACACTATGTAAGCAACTGAGGAATAGGTTCCATGTCATAACAGTGATGGCGGAACAGCGATTGCTGTTTGGGCGAATGTACATCGCTGAAAATAAATTTCAGCGATGTACACTTACGGCAAACACCAAAAGGGTGCCCAACAGTTAGGTTTTTCTATTTTTTGAGGGGGGCTGTGCCCCCCATACCCCCTACTAAAGGATTCTCAACTACAGGGAGGTGCATGTCAGGGGGGGTACAAAACAAACAAACAAAAAAAACCCCGACCCAGTGCAAAAAACATGAGTGTGCCCAGAATTGAACCTGGCACCCTCCCAACCCCAGCCTGCCATCAACCCTCCACACCACACAGCCAGCTCAGCAGCCCACCACCGCACTACACCCCACAAACCCTCCCTCCTCCCCTTCCACCCATTGCACGGCATGGCCCCTCCTCACCCCCACCGCTGCATGTATGTATATATACAAAGCGACATCCTGTCACTATATTAGCCTGCCCCCCCATCCAGTCACCCCCCCCAACCAGGTAGCCCTGTGCACAGGCACCTTGATTGAATTGCCCTTTTTGAAAGCACTCAATTGCGGTCACCGTCATCATAGGCTACCGAGGAATAGGGTAAAAAAAAAAGAAATAAAACTGGCTAAATCTTCCTTTTATCGATAGCAGCAATTGAAACATATGAATAATCCCCAAACTTTTTGGACTTCATTTAAGAACCTATGCCGTCCCCAAGACAGATCAGGTATAGACTGTTTAGTAGATGTGAATAGGGTTATTCAGAATGAGAATGATATCGCTGATATGCTTAATAACTTCTTTATAGATCAAACTAGACAGGACAGCACTCATGATCAGGACTGTAGTAAACAAGTGTTAGTATTAACTATGAATAAGGAAAGGTCAAGGACAAGGTGAAACTTACATTTTATATTTGAGGAAATTGAAGTAAAGGAAGTGTTGGAACTCTTACAAAGTGTTTATGAGAGAAAGGGTGTGGTCCAGATCAGCTTTATCCAAAAGTATCAAAGGTGACAGCTAATGTCATTTGTGAGCCTATGACAGATTTGTTCAATCTCTGCTTGAGAACTGGTGTTGTCCTCTCCTTTTGGAAGGAATCAGCTATTGTCCCACTTTTAAGGCAGGGGATAGACTGAATGCAGAAAATTACAGGCATACAGCTTTGCTGCCAGTTTTGGGTAAATTGTTGGAAAAATGCATTTTTCATTAGTTAATGTGTTATCTTGAAGATAACAGAATTTTTAATGAACAGCAGAATGGCTTTTAGGAGGGGGCATGCCACAACGATGGCCCTGGTTGGGTTGGTGAGCACCATACTCAAGGCTTGTGAGAGGGTTATTAATGAGTGTGGTGTTCATTGCCCTGGCCAGGGTCTTTGATATGATGGATCATTGACAGCTATTAATAAAACTGAAGAGTATTGGAATACAGGATAAGGACTTGGCATGGTTTGCAAACAGTTTGGGAAATTGAGTACAGAAGGTTAGAGTTGGAGTGTCCATGTCTGAGCTGGGGGGCAGGGGGGAGGGCAGGAGTTCTTCGGGGCTCATTACTGGGTTCTTCATTATTTTCTTTATTTATGAATGAGTTGCCTGAAATTTTCTTAAGTGGAAAATGTTTACTGTATGTAGATGATACGGTTGTTCTCGACTCAGCCCCTCCTTGTCTGGGCTGCAAATTTCTTTGCAAACAAATTATGATAATTTGGTTACATGTCTGACACTGAATAAATTAAAACTGAATGAAAGCAAAACAAAAGTAATACTTTCCAGTTCCATGCAGAGGCTGGAACATGTTGAGGATGACCTACAAACAAAGGGCAGTAACAGTCAGCATCCTACAGTGGTTCCTACTTTCATTTTGTGAGTCCCTTTGGACCCCAACCTGAGTATGATATCACATATCAATGTCATTGGAAAAAAGATTAATCAAAAGCTAGGATATTTGTGTACAAACATAAATTCATGGACTGAAGAAGCATGCTTGTTAATAGCAAAGTAAATTTTGATTCCAACACTTGATTATGGAAATATATTTATTTAGCTTTTGTTGACCAGGTAAGCACACTAGACAAGCATATGCCTATTTTCAGGTGTGACCTGGGAGATTATATGGAATATGCTGGCAAAAGTCAAGATTTACACAGGATTGTGCAAGATTACAAGGGATATACAGAGCATGCAAGGTACAACAATGGAGCAAGCATTAGACAGCATATAGTAAAAGAGTAATTACAGATTGTCACAACGTAATAAAGTAGTAGTCAATTGAGAATTTATACACAAGCTTAAAACTTGAGCCAGATGCAGACAGCGACAATACAGGAGCAGTACGTGCTATGATAGACAAAGAAAAATGGAGGGACACTTTAATTAGGTGCAGTTACAGGCTGCAGTAAACCTTAGATGATTCCAAAGGGTGTTCTACTGTGAGAGGTGGCGCTGTGGACATACACAGGAAGGGAATTCCAGATCCGAGGTGCACATGCAGCTAAGGCCTGGTCACCCATGAGTGTTCTGGTTTTTGTGACAAGGAAGAGTGATGAGTCATTTGACCTGAGAGGATACGATTAGTTCAGCAGGCCAAAGTAACTCCTATAATACGGAAGGGATGGCAGTTCTGACAGTTGTGCCAGTGAAGCAGCCCAGCGCAAACTTTCAATGGTTCCCTGTGGAGAGCCATTCCAGTTTGTCATATAACTCACACTGATGAGTAAGTTGGGGAACAGAGAGGGAAAAATGACAAATGTTATTATAAGCAACGTCCCATTTTAACAGACTGTTTTTTGAGGCATGAGTAAAGGTTATGACACCATAACAAAGTGTAGGGAGAAGTATCCCTTTAGGCAGGGCATGACACGCTGCTAGCATGAGACAGCACTTAGCTCTCTAGGTCAGGCCCAGTTTACTATTTGATGCCCTACACACATTTCTAATGTGTAGGGAGAAATCAAGTTGAGGATCGAGGGTGACTCTGAGGTATTTTGTTGAGTTGACAACCTTCAAGAAGGACCCATCCTCACTACCAACTTTCAGTGGCACAAGGCATGCTTTGCTTTTAGCCCAGGATCCAAATAGCATGGCCTGAGTTTTCTTGAGATTTAGGGCTAACTGATTGGCCAGGAGCCAGTTTTGGATTTTTCCAAAGTTGGCCTGAAGGCAAGAGTTTATGACACTGATGTTCAGTGAATTAATTAGGAGCACTAGATCATCTGCATATAGGGTAGCTTCACTAAGAGCCAGAACCAGGGATAATCATTGACAAACAGGGAGAAAGGGATAGCTTCTAGGACGGACCCCTGAGGAACCCTAGTTTTGACAGCAGTGGATTCGGAGAACATCTTATTAAACTTGACAAGTTGCTGCCTCCCACTGAGGTACTTTGTATACAAAGCTACGGTGGGACCAGACAAGCCAAGTGTGTGAAGTTTGGAGCACAAGAGAGTATGGTCAACCAGATCAAGATGGCTCCCATCAGTTTACCCTGATCTGCAGCCTCCCTTCTCTGATGTGACTTTGACAAGGGCGGTGGAGGTACTATGACCCTTTCAAAAGCCATGATGCACCCGGGATAGAAGGTCATGATTCTGAATATAGTCAGAGAGTTGGGATGCAACCACCTTTTCTAATATTTTACTGATAGCCAATAGAATGGCAATTGGCCAAGTTTTGGATCATCTTGTTTAAATACAGGCACAGTCCAAGCAACCTTCCAAAGATCAGGAATAGATCCAGTGATATGAGTTACATTGACGATGTGGGTAATTGGCAGGGCAAAGAAAGGAGCACCCAACTTAAGGAGTTTGGGCTCCATATTGTCATGTCCTGCACTGGCAAAGAGGGAGAGGCTAGCGAGAAGTCTTCATGTCTGATTCATAGACACAGTTCTGAAGAATAGTGGGGGTTAATGGACAGGTTCTGGCTGGGAGTTCTCGGATGGACCATGAGACTCTGAGGAGGGGAAAATGGAGGTAAAGGCAGACAGGTCAGAGAACTGGGCATAAAGGTGTTCGCAGGGGTTGAGGCATTAGTGCAATTAACATCACCAATTAGCATATCAGTAGTGTGGTTCTTTTTGGCTCCACAAACTATATTTTTAATATTTCCCCAGAAACTCCTAGGGTCTCTAACAGAGGTCAGCAGAGTAGACTTACAAAATTTGCTCTTAGCAGCATGTATGGCTTTTTTACAAGCATTTCTTAGATGCCTATACTCATAGAAGACAGGCATCTCATGGGCAGCCTTGAACATAGCCCAGCATTTATCCCCACACTTCATAAGGGAAAACAGACCACCTTGCAGGCATTTAGTGGCAGTACCCCTGACTCACCTTTTTGTGAGTGGTGCATGTTTACCTTGCAAGGGGGGAGAAGATGCTAAGGAAGTTGTTAAGAGCAATAGTAGCATCATTAACACTTAGTACTGTGGACCAGTTAGTGAGAGCCAGGTCAGCATGAAAAGATTCAAGGCTGAATTTAGAGAAATCTTTCATGTGAATAACCTTAGAGGGTATTTTGGGGGAGAGGACTTTCAAAGCATAGTATGTGGGGGCTTGATAAGAGATTGAGTTAGGGAAGGTTCCAACTGAAATAATCCTCTCAGGCCAATTTTCCAGGACCCAGTCAAGGAGGGAATTTGTGCCCCTGGATGTATAGAGACAAGTGGGTTCCTTTAAAAGTTGAGAGAGATTTAGACCAGTCAGCAAAGGTTCATGCTGTTTAACGTTAATTCCCATCCAATTTAGGTGAAAGTCACCAAACATCAGAAGTTCATTAGAGTGCACCTTGGTATTGTTTGTGAATCAGAATAAGTTTTTTTTCGACTAAGTACCGACTCATTTTAAATAACATCTGTCGCTTTTCCCTAAGAGCCCAATATGGAACTCACCATTGTAATTTATACTTGGGAATGGGCATTTTGCCACCCTGATTAAGGACAGATCACAATGCGACAGTCTTTGTCTTTCATGTCTTTAAAAATTCTGGACCAAGCATTGGATTGTGCAGAGGGTTTCTGAGGGAGGGCAGGGAATCCTGGGTGGTACGCTCTCAAGAAGTGCTGCCTGATGGCCTGTAGGCCTAAATTGGATTCCCATGAAGTGCAGTACTGAATACTTGCCTGGGGGGAAACATTGGTAGAACAGAACCAGGTCATCCATGGATGACAAAGGATTGAAGACAGCTAGGACTAAAGCTGCACACTGGGCCACATAAGGAGGCAGTGTCCAATGTACAGGTAGGAAAATGTCTCCAAGAATTTAGGCAGGATCCCCAAACAAATCAATGCTGAGTACTTGTGCCCATTCAAGCAGGCTTTCATTTGGGGGGGGGGGGCATGTTACAAGATGCTGCAATGAGGGTGGAGCTTTGGCTGAAGTGGGTTCTGCCATGTGTGCAGGAGCATCAGAAGTTCCTGGGTGCTGGATCATAGTTGTGGATTCTTGTCCAGTGAGTCCATATCGTAGTTACTCTAAACATTTCTGGGCACTTTCTTCAGCATGCAGATACAGATTTCACTTATTATTGGGCTCACTGAGGATTGAAAGGCATCAATTTTGGGAACTCAGATTCCCAGTCACAAATAGCTAAGGTGGAATCAGGAGGGTTTCCAAAAGGATTGACAACGCCAGGAAAAGAGGGACTGGGAAAGTCTAGGAATTAAGTTTATAATTTAGGCCATGGCTGCAGTGCAGGGTTCATGGAATACCAATGAGAGTACCATAAATAATCATTGGGATGCTGAGCATGATTTAATTCTTTGTGAAAAGATGAAATAACTGTTGTGTCCAATGTACTAACTGCCTCTAGTAAAGTGAAGGACACCATTCTGTGTTTAAGTGTTAATTGCCACTAGTGATCCTGCCTGTCACAGCAGATCCTGTAGAAAGGAAAAAGGTGAACCAGTTAACCACTGTGATTGTTTATGAAGGACTCCTGGTGAGTTGAATTTCCATCAAGGTATCTCTACACAGGAATATCCAAAGCCATGCCCAGTTCTACTAGGCACAGTTACTTTGGTTGGTTAACTGGGTAAAGAGGTTGGTTGCATGTGTGAGTAAGAGAACCTGAAAAATGAACGGATATGAGATTACCTCATTATTGGCACAAAAGGTTAGTGAGCCAGAGCTAGAATGCAACATGAACCAAAGCTAAACTTCAAGTAATTAAAGCAAAAGATACATACAACACCAGTGAAAGAACTGTATTCAGCTGAAAGAAAAACTGAACTCAGCAGAGATGGAAACTGTTCACCACACTTCACACAAACAGCATGCAGACAAGAAACTCTGTGTGTCAAATCCTGCAATAAAGCAGCATCACAGACCTGTGCATGAGAATGCTAGATAGTCACAGCAAGAGACCTGCAACTACTTTGGTGCTCAGCATGTCAAAGCAAAATGTCCTGCCATGGATCTCCAGGTAGAAATTGTGTTGAAAGTCTGTAAACAGAAATGGAGAAACAAATCTTTACATCAAATGGATGTAACTCTGGTATCAAAATGGGTTACCTGAACCCACGGGCTCAGGGCAGGCTAACTGAGGTAACAATATACCTACCCCATTTTGTCCTAATGTGTTTGGAAGGGTACACCACTTTACCTGATTCCTGCCAAAGGCACAATATCACTCCCTTCCGTGCCATTCTACACCCCAATGTCCTTATCCCACTTGCAGTTGTGAGGGCACTGCAGCCATAAAGGGAAATCCCTATATGTCACCATTAAGTAATGGGGAAATGTGTCATTGATGTAGTAAATGAATTTTTGGGCAGGACTGTAACAGAGTTATAGTGTAAGTATGTTGAAAGGTAATCATGCTGCTGGGATTTGAACCCATGACTGACTGACCAAGGGACATGTACATCTGTGAATTTGTGATTACTCTGATTTATGCCAAATTATGCTGACCATGATTTGAACTGGACCTAAACAGGAGCTGCACTGCTTTTGTAAATAAATTGTTGGAGTTTGCAAGCAAGTAGAGCTTGAGAGGTGTGCCCTGTGCCCAAGTGATTTCTGCAAAGGTATAGTGTCCCTGAAATGCAATCGCAACTGCAAATGCAATTGAAATGAACTTGGTTTATAGTTTAATAAAGTTAAGGCCCACATCAACTTGCCATGTGAGGTCAGTAACTGGGTACATTATGATGTGAGCTTAATTTTTTTCCACCAAAAAAGGTGGCTCTGTTTACTACACCAGCAAAAGAGTCAATGGTTGATGAACACAGTGGACACCTTATACATGCAAGTGGATCAGATGAGAATGAAGTGGAGTCCTTAGTGGAGTCCCTATCAGTGCAGTATGGAGGAGAAAAAGTAAGCTGTCTCCCCCAAAGGGGCACAGGTAGCATGGCCGACACAGTTCTGGTAGGGTTGTGCAACAACTTTTATAACAGCACCTTGGCTAGCCATACCTCAAGGGGCTGGGGAAATGTTCAGACCTGGGAGCTGTACAATACACAGGGGGTGGCTCTGAGTTACAGTGTTCCATAAAAATACCCATAGAAACAGGAGCTGCCCCTGATGTTATTGCCCACCCCTATTCTCCACAGAGCAAGGTGGTGGAGATGGCATGTGGTCGGGGTTATGTTACAAGGAGGAAATGTGCAGTGGCTCAGATTTATATTTTCTACCTGTCAGACCATAACTCAGTATAACATGACTCAAAGCAATTGCTTCTAAACTTAGAGCCATCTCCTGTCCACAATACCCAGTGCAGCTAAGAGCACAGACATAATACTGAACACCAGTTAGACAGTGGGTCATCTTTAAATGCAATGAGCAACAAACATTTAATCACCCTCATGTAGGATAGAGCAGCAAAACTGCTTCCCAAGAAAGCAAAACTGAAGCTATGGAATTGCCTCATTCTAATTCCTCTGGGATAATGCAAGCTGCAAGTAGAACATCAGTGTCACAAATACGGTTTGGAATTCCAGGTCATTGAAACCACCCAGGAACCACTTCTGTCTGCTGAACCATGAACATATTGTATGTAACCAGTGAAAGCGGCTTTTGATGTCCACCAGGTTGATACACTGCAACAAAATCTGAATCCTTGTAGCTCAACCATACATGAAGGTAATTCAGTGGGCCAAATTTTGTGGGACTAGGGAAAGGGGGAAAAGAGAGAAAGGAAAATTGTTTAACCAGGAAAGGCACACTTTATACACTAACCCCGAATAAAAGATTCTCAATTTCTAAAACTGACCCCATCTTAGTTGCTTGTTTTTTCACTGGGGGGAGGTGCCCAAACCCCTAATATTTTCACACCCTAGAAAGGCCCCTGCATTACGGGTACTCAATTATGAAATTATCTTCTTGTTAGAGTCAAAGAAACTGCAGGTAGAGTTGGTACACATTAACCAAGACAGCAATATTGGCACTTTAACACAAGGACTAGAATGAGTCAAAGAACGTATACAACAAGATGTGATGCTGCAGATGTGGTAGACTGTTGTCCTGGCAGACTGGCTGGAAACAAAAAAAAAAAAAGCCCCTGTTGTCATTTAAAAATAATGAACCTAGCATGATGAGCGTATTGTTCAAAATGGCATCCATAAGGAATGTAGAGTGATAATACCCAAAGCAATTAGGTCAGAGATACTTTTGCATATTCATTCAAACCAGTCAGAGGTAGAAGTATGCCTCAGTAAGTCCAGAGATGTTCTATATTGGCCAAACATGACCCATAACATCAAGGACCGTATTAGTCAGTGCAACATCTACAATGAATTCCATTTTAAAGAACAAAAAGAAACAATGATGCCCTATCAGATTCCTGACAGACCCTGAATCAAGGCTGTCATTGCCCTCTTCACTATTCATAATCAAAACTGCTTTGTTATCATGGCCCACTGGTCAGACCTCTGGGAACTAGATTAACTGTCAGACACCACTGCAGCCATTACCACTGAGTGCACCAAGAAACACTTTAGCACACATGGAATACCTGGCATTGTTGTCTCAGACAATGGACCCCATTTTACAAGTTGTGAATTCAAACAGTTCTCTGGTGAGTGGAAATTCAAGCACATGACTTCATCATCTTATTATTGTCAGTCAAATGGCAAGGATATGTCATCTGTAAAGATAGCAGACAATCTCCTTAAGTAAGCAAAAGATGGCAAGAATCCATGGAAGCAGTCCTTAATTGGCAGAACACTCTTACAGCAAACATGAAAGGTAGTCCAGTGTGATGGCTAACATCCAGGCACACACACACATGTTGCTACCTACTGCTAACAAGTTGCTGGAACCCAATGTAGTAGAGGAAATCCCAGAGATAAGAGAGTTGCAGCACAAAAAGTCAAAACTATGTTATGACCAACATGCCAAGGACCTGCTTGAACTCAGAGTTGGAGAACCTGTCCTTGTCAAACTGTTTCTTATTGATGTAAAGGCCCCCTCCCCAATGTCTAGGAGTGTGATGTTAACTGCCCGGGGGGGGGGGCTCTTCCACTGTGCAGAACAAAATCCAGGGATTAAAATAAACCTAGCAGCATTACCTGGGTGCTGTCTTTGTGCCAGGTGGTAACTCCAGCATAGGGGGCACAGCTTCCTCGGGTCCGGAGAGCTAAAGAGGTGGCAATTATGGTTATAACTCACAGTGCAAGTTCATTAGTGAGGCCCAGTGTACACAGTGGGGAATCTTTTTCAGATCAATGAAATGTGAAGAAATAAAACATAACTCATAGCTACTCTGTGGAGCAGGGGCACAGTAAAGTAAAGAAAGCAGCAACAATAGTACAGTGGCACAGGGCCACGGCACAGACATGCAACCAAGTGGTCAAATCTTATGGGGTCCCACAGAGCCGAAACGAGCTCCAATGATGGCAGCAACACGTTTACTCTAGTCCACAGATACTTCCCACAACACCATGTTCCATTCTAACTTCCATCCTAATCCAGCTTTCCATACTTCTCCTGTACCAGACTGTCTCACCATCTGATTCTGCTTCACGGGCCCTAAACTGAGCTCTGTACATCCACAGGGCAACTACAGCCAAGGCGATCCCGGAGACGCATTAGTTCCCCCTCGCTGCAAAGCAGGCCTCCCACCCATAACTGGTGGAATGCCACACTGGAAAGGGGCTGCAGGCTACCACCACTGCATACCCCATGATGTGGGCTGCCACCACTGTGTCAGCCCTCCACCAGTCACCCGCTGCATGGACCGCACAGTTGGCCCACCCCAGGGCAGTACACAAGGCAGACCCTCCATACTCCCCAGGCTGCAGCTCCCAAACAAATAGCAATGAGATCCTGAAACTTGACACACAGGCAGCAACGGCTCATTTACCCCCAAAAAACTCCTTGCTCACCCAAGCAAACTGCCACTAAATGCCCACTGAGACCCGGACTGGGCCCAGGGCAAGACGGCCCACACAGGCCCTGAACGTCTGCCTTCCTTCCTGTTGGCCTCCCCAAACGTGCCCAAGCTCCCTCCATAAATCTGCTCTTAGGATCTGAGATTCCTCCTGACCCACAGGCAGACCATGGCCCCAGGCCATAAAAGGTAATGAGGAAGTAGAAGGCCATTTAGTAAGGCCCCAAAAATGGAGTGCTTATATTGAGAAATCAAGTAGGTGAGAACATGGGGGACCTGTACACAGCAGATCAGCCAACTGTGCTATGCTATGCAACTGTGGGGAACAGGCATTTTCATCATCAGAATCATAAATTTATATGACCAATAAGAGAACAGCCTAGAGTCTATAGCCAACAGGACTGTTACAGACTTTCCCTAAAATCTGCAAAACCAAGGTACTCAGTACAGTCTACATGAAACAAGTTATGCTCCCAGACCATAAATGGACGTGTGGTCAGGGGGATCCTTTGGCAGAAGAGGAGCCATCAGGAAGTTTGGGGTGAAATGTTGCCTTCCAGAGGGGCCCCTTATGCTGAGGGGTCATGGACCAAAGCCGACCACGCAGCGGGGGGAGGGGGCGGAACACAGTACAGGAGAAGACCACGCTACCTGGTAGGCCAGGGCCTAGGAGCACGCTCCGGGAGACGGTAGGCCAGAGCCTAGCAGTGTGCAGAGGCGAGTCAGTGTTCCGTTTGCATGCGGCACCCCCCCCCCCACGGTGCACAGTGCCTCACGAACACTTTGGAGGCCTCAGGGAAAGGAGGAGAGGGAGGAAGCCCTAGACGGTGATTTCTCTTATCAGAGTACCGCGCGATGCGGTGCTGGGAGCACAGTCGGCCGGGACGTGCGAGTGGCATGACGAAATTCAGATGTGCATGCAAAATGGGATAATAGGTTGCTATTACAAACAACATGTGGCACAATGGCAAAGGAAAGGCAGTAACATTTGCCCGCAGTGCCTAAACAACAGTAAGAAATGACTTTGAATCTTATGAACATATACAGTTAGCTTAGGATCTTCTCCATTGTAACAGTATAACAACAAACGATTGAGAATTACAGTAGTATGGCATTGCATGCTCTGTAGCCTATAACCTGTTTCTAGGCCTTCTGGTTTCTGAATAATCAACAGTCACTACAGCTCAAGTGAGCTCAAAGCCATATTAAACAAGCTTAAAGCCACACAGCTGGCTTGCTATATAAGAACAACATGTTGTTTTCTTGATTCAGTAACTTCAGATATTCTTTTTAGAGATTATAACCATGGGCTTACCTTATAGTGAAGCAGCAGGAATCCTGGTGTGCTTGTTGCCTGATCAGATGCACGATTTGAACTGGAGAGCAGGGGTTTCTGGGACTTGGATATAGTAGAAATCTGATCCTAGAGTCATGTGCATCACTAGCCTATCAGGTGGGCTAAAACCCATGAGGTAATGTCTGGAGTGCCATGGATGATCAACCAATCACAATATGTATAATAAGCTACTATCCACCAATATGCAAGGTCCAAAACAGGATCCTATTTATTTTAGTCTTTGGTAATCAGGTAAGGCCCACTAGGCACAAGTGCCTGTTTTCAGGGGTGACCTGAAAGGTTAAGTGATTTGCTCGGTCACCCAGTATGCAAGCAGATGTTGTGGGAATTAAACCCAGGTCTGCTGGCTGTACCCAGCTCATTCACACCTCATCATTCTAACCTCTAGGCTATATTGCCAGCCCCAGCATATCACTCTGGAAAACACATACACTAGATCCAACATCAAAGTTGACCACAAGCTATACAAAGGAATGCTACTTAAACCAGTAATTGAATTGGACAATATATACCTACCAGTATAACTGTAGTGGTTATGAAGAAGTATGTTGTTGCACTGTTTAACATTTCGCCCTTTATTTCGGGTAGTACATATTTATTTTAGCAGTGTTATGGGTGTATTATACTAATGTATGTACACTTGCTTAAACGTTTATAAAAAGGGGGCTGTTACAAGATGTGGCTTCCCAGTAACTAGAGAGAGTGTTGAACTGTCATCATACAGTACCTAGTTACTGCCAGATTAGATTCATCACATTGCTGATTTAGTAGCAGGAAACCTTAGCGGTGAGGATTACAGTTTCTGGACATGGTAACTGTTATTAATGCATGTCTGTTCAATAAATGCTTTTTATAGTGATCTGCCTTCATGATAGTCATCACACATAAAAACATCAACATTTCATGTAAACATATCCCAACATCTCATATTACCATTGCTCAATATCTCGTACAACAACATTTCATTTAAATGTGGGTCAACAGCTCATTTACTGTAACTGTATCTTGACATCTCAGATGGCAGTAGCTCAGCATCAGCAGGAGAGGCGGTATAGTATAGTGGTTAAGAGCACCAAGCTGCAAGCCTGAAGAACTGGGTTTGAATCCTACAGCCACCACATGCATACTGTGTGATATCATCAGCAAGTCATGTAACTTCTTCTGCTCACAGGATAAACCTGGAAATGAGCCTAAGCTTAGTGTGTCTTTCTTGGCCAAAAGTTACAAAATAAAATAAAAAAATCATATAACCATTTCTTTACAGAAACAAAGAAATTTACAAACAGAAAAAGACTCGCAGTCCATCAAGTTTTTTCATTTCCTACCTCTGTTCCCCACCAGTTTAGCACTTGTGTGTCCTTATGTGGAGCCCTCATCCCATAGTTATGCATGGTCAATCACTTTAACCCCATTAGTACTATCCCTTCCCCTAGTCATTTTCACCAATCCCCAGGAACCTATCGCAACATCTCTTAAAGCTAGCAACCATCTTAACACTAACTTGCTCCTCTGGTAGATGGTTTCATTTTTCCACCATCCTCTCAGTGAAGTTCCACCTTATGCTCCTCCTAAATTTTCAGTAATTATCACTTGAAAGTTGTGGCCCCTTGTAATGGCTCCCTCAGTAAGTATAAACAGCTGCTGGTTATCCACTATTTTTATACTTAAATTATTCATTCAGGTCTCTCTTCTCACTCCTGGTCTCCACAGAGTATGTTTTGGTTGCTTTCCTTTGGACCACCTCTAGATTAAATGTGTTGTATAACCATATCACACCTCCTATAACAGTATCATTAGCAGATAAAACAAAATGAAATTGTTGCTGTAGCAGGTACAAATGGATAAAAAATGATGTACTCATGAACTTTTTTTTCTTATGTATCAGCCACTTCAAGCTTATCTTTCACTACAATGTTGGCATATACTGGACCACCAGAAGTGAATTTATGTCACATCCTCCAGTCATGTGAAACTATATACTGCTGCCCTGCTAAGCCTTCAGAAAGCTACACAGAGAACAGTCAGAGACAGATTACTCAGGAAAAGCATTCAGGTAATTACTTTATTTTAGTTCAGTTATTTTCGTATACATTTAGTTATTCAATCTATTTATTTATGTATTTATTTATTTTTTGTTGATTTCACTGGAAAAAGATGTGACAGCATAATAAGATTATGGCGTTACTTAAGAGGAAATCATTTTTTTATGATGCAATTAAACCATTTTTGGAATTTAAAATTTTCTGAAAAGCCATTCCAGTCATATTCTGTTCAACGTGAACCAAAATTCAAGAAATTTTGAAAAAAGTTTTAAAAAGCATTTTTAAAAGTCATGGTTTTAAGTATATCGATATTCTGTATACATTAACATTGCTTTATCATGTTCTAGCTTTCATTTAAAAGGAAAACAAGTTTCTAGCCTTTATAGTTTCAAAGCATTTTCATAGAAATTATCTTTAGAAATAGCTAACTTTGGAACAGGATTAGCAACTTCATTTAATGAGCCTAACTAAGTATTTATTTATTTGCTACCCTATTTCACAGGATCAGAGCACCTTTCAAACTACAGAGCACACAACAGAATCACAGACTCCTAAACTGAATCTAACATTAACTTAAGGCCATTCATTATTCTAAAACCTCAGCTAAAAAACAGAGAGTATTGCATAATATTGCACAAATTCCAACACAGACCTAACTATTGGAAAGGGTGACAAATTAGTCATGGAAGACCAGTATAAACAGATGGTGTTTTAAATCCTTCATGTTCTGCTCTACATAGAAACATAGAAACATAGACTTTGACGGCAGATAAGGACTACTTGGCCCACCCAGCCTGCCCATTTCCCTACCTACTGGATAAGCTGCAGATTCTAGTTAACCAACAGCCTACTTCCTGCAACCCCCAACTATAATTGCCTTGTGTCTGTCCCATGCATGTTTGAATTCCCCCACTGTTTTAGATGCAACAACCTCCTCAGGAAGGCTGTTCCATGTATCCACCACTCCCTCTGTGAAAAAAAATTTCCTCACATTACCCCTGAGCCGTCCCCCTCTATCTTTAAATTGTGCCCCCTTGTTCTTACACATCTCTTTTTCTGAAAGATGCTACTCTCCTGGACTTTGTTGATTCCCTTGAGGTACTTAAATGTTTCTATCATGTCCCCCCTGTCCCTCCTTTCATCAAGAGTATACATATTAAGCTCTCTCAGTCTCTCTTCATATGGCTTCTGCTGCAGACCCTGCACCATTTTAGTTGCCCTCCTCTGGACTGCTTCCATCCTGTCTATGTCCTTGCATAGATGAGGTCTCCAAAACAGCACGCAGTGCTCCAGATGGGGTCTCACCAACTGTCTGTACAGAGGGATAACCACTTCCCTTTTTCTACTTGTGATGCCCCTTCCTATGCATCCCAGTATCCCCCTGGCTCTCCTTACTCACTTCTCACATTGCTTACCCACCTTTAGGTCATCTGATATGACTACCCTCAGGTCCCTTTCCCATACCTCTCAACTGTCACACATTACGAGGTATGTCACTCATTTTATCCCTCAGAAACCCTCTGCCCCACATTGAGAAGGTGACATTCCACACTGACCACTGAGACTTTTAAGCAGAAATATATACTAATATATAATGCTAGGTTATCAGTAAACATTATAAACATTAGTGCACTTATTTCCACAGTATTCTGAGCTTGCAGTGTCATGTTTGATGATGTGTCACACATTTTGTCCTGTTGTCACACATCTTGTCACACATTTGGGTGATAAAGTGTTGAGAGGTATGCCCTTTCCATTTTTTGTTGTTGTTAGTACCTCCCCTGCTATTGTGTACTCTTCTCCTGGGTTTTTGTTTCCCAGGTGCATTACTTTGCACTTCTTTGTATTGAATCTAAGTTGCTACACGTCTGACCATTCCTCCAACCTTGCCAAGTCCCTTCTCATCTTTTCTACCCCCCCTTGTGTATCAACTCTGTTACAGATCTTTGTGTCATCTGCAAAGAGGCATACCTTTCCCTCCAGACCCTCTGCAATGTCACCTATAAAGGTGTTAAAGAGGACTGCACCCAGTACTGAGCCCTGAGGTACTCCACTAGTAACCCCCCTTTCTTCGGAATGTGTTCCATTCACTATTACCTTCTGTGTCCTGTTGTGCAGCCAGTTTGCTACCCAGGCTACCACCCTGGGACCCACTCCCAGGCTGGCTAACTTGATTATTAATCTTTTGTGTGGGACTGTGTCAAATGCCTTGCTAAAGTCTAGGTAGGCCATATCCACAGCCCCTCCCTGGTCTATTACTTTGGTCACCCAGTCAAAGAAATCAATTAGATTCATCTGACATGACCTTCCTGCTGTAAATCCATGCTGCTTTGGGTCCTGTGCCCCGCAGACCTCTAGGTACTCAACAATTCTTTCTTTCAGAAGTGATTCCATCATTTTCCCTACCACTGAGGTCAAACTTACAGGTCTGTAGTTTCCCACTTCTGCCTTGCTCCCACTTTTGTGAAGGGGAATCACATTTGCCCTCCTCCAGTCCTCGGGTACCGCCCCATCCTGCCATGATCTGTTAAAAAGCGTGGTCAGTGGTGTCACTAGGTCCTCCCTTAATTCTTTTAGGATTCTGGGGTGAATCCCATCAGGCCCCATTGCTTTGTCCACCCTGAGTTTTAGGAGTTCTTTCAGGACTCTTTCTTCTGTGAATGGACTGGTGTCAACCCCCTACCCAGAGTGCTTCTATTGTCTGGTTTAGGTAACTCTCCTCATCTTCTTTTGTGAATACTGAGCAAAAGTATTCATTCAGTATCTCTGCCTTTTCACTGTCTCCCTCTGCCCACCTCCCCTCTCCTTTATTAATCTTCACTATTCCTCCCTTAACCTTTCTATGCTCCCTAATGTACCTATAGAAGGTTTTATCCCCCTTCTTAACTGAGTTGGCTATTTTTTCCTTGGTTTGGGCCTTTGCTATTCTGACTGCCTTCCCCACTTCTTTCTGCTTTAATTGATACAGTTCCCTGTTGTCCTCCTTCTGTGATTCCTTATACTTTTTGAATGCAGCCTTTTTCTCCTTAACCTTCCCTGCCACCTTGTTTGAAAACCATAGTGGTTTTTTACTCCGCTTTGTTTTCTTTAGTTGCTTCACACAAAGGCTTGTTGCCTCTATGATGGCAGTTTTGATTTTTCTCCATTGTTCTTCCACCCCTCCTTTTTGGTCATTTGCTAGTGCATTTTTCAGGTATTCACCCATTTTGCCAAAGTCAGCTCTTCTAAAGTCCAGTATCCTTGTTTTTGTATGGCTTATCTCCATGGTTGTGTTCATTGTGAAGCACACTGTGCAGTGGTCGCTTGTTCCCAGATGTCTACTGACTTCTAAATTTGTGATCCCTCTCCATTTGAGAGTACCAGGTCTAATATTGCTCCTCCCGAGTGGGTTCCAACACAAGCTGTCTAAGGCTTGCTTCGCAGGGCATCAAGAATGACCCTGGTTTTGATGTGGCTGCAGTACCTGTTATCCAGTTAACATCTGGCATATTCAGGTCCCCATCAACAGTATCTCCCTTTTTCAGCCATTTTGAGAATGTCCTCTATCATTTTGTTGTCCATTTCTCCTTGAGACGGGGTCTGTATACAACCCCTGTGCGGATTGTGATGCCATTCCCTGTCTCCAAGGTGACCCAGAGTGCCTCTTGTCCTCCCCTTTGCTTTTTAGTTCTGTAGCTTTGATCCCTTCCCTTATGTATAGAACTACCCACCTCCTCTTTACCTTCCCTGTCCCTTCTGTAGATTGTGTACCCTGGTATGTTGACATCCCAGTCATGGTTCTCGGTGTACCATGTTTCGTGACTGCCACAATATCCAACTGTTCATCTTCCATCAGGCTACTAGCTCAGGAAGCTTGTTTTCAGACTACGGGCATTGGTACTCATTGCCCTCCATTTAATGTTGGCTTTATCCTTTTTCCCCCATCCCTGCTCTTACTGTCCTTGTCTATTTTTCCATTTACCACTGTTCTGCCCTGTGTTGAGCTCTGTACCTCAGTGTTTACCTTCCTACCTGCCACGTTTTGTGGGGGGAGGCTTGAAATTTCCTGCCTTTTATTAGCGCCTCCCCCCTTGGCTAGTTTAAAAGCTTGCCAAGGAAGCATTTAAACTTATCACCTAGGAGCTTGGTTCCCGTCGTGGACAGATGCAGACCATCATGCCAGAATAGACCTTTATCTCTCCAGGTGGCCCCCCAGTCCCCAGTGAAGCCAAAGCCCTGTGCTCTGCACCAGTTTTTCAACCATTCATTAAACTGCATGGTGTGCAGTACCCTAGCCTCACTCCTGCCATGGACTGGTAGCACCTCTGAGAAGGTTACCGTGCTTGCTACCTGTCTGAGGCCCCTCCCCAACTCCACAAATTCATTCTGCACTGCACTGATCCCATGCCTACTCTACAGAGTGGGGCTCTCTCAGATGCCGTGGCAGGGAGTTTAAAAAGAAATGGTGCAGCCATCTCAAATGTCTGGTCCCCAGACTACTTCGGTCATGATCTGGAAACAACAGAAGACCTTCCTCAGAAGAGTGGAGAGGGCAACAAAAGGCATAATGATACAGAAGCTCTTTCAGGTAGCTGGGGCCTGTTGCGTTTTGTATGTTAACAAACCTCTCTTGAACATGACACACCACCGTAGTGGCAGTCACTGCATCGTCTGCAACACTGGGGAAATATGTACGGAGCGTGATGTTCCAGCAGTCAACCTGGCTGCAGTGTACAGCATCATCTGCAAGTGGTGTGTTAAACCTCCAGATAACCTGAGGCACAGAGCATTACAGTAATCCACATACCTATTTAAGCTTTTGTCACTGAAATGAGGGATACAAACACTCAAAATGAAGGACAATTTGTAAATGCAATCTCACAACACTGAGTATATGGTACTTGTATTTCTTCAAAGTTCAGTGTTGTTTTATTATTATAGAATATGAATTTATGCTTTAAAGTTTTGAGTTTACTGCAATTTCTCTATGGGGCAGCACCTTTTCCATGTGGGACTGATGTGTGACAGAGCACTTCTGAGGGTAAAATAAGAAATGTCCCTAATAATGAGGGACAGTTGCGAGGTATGGTAGTCCAGCCTAGATGTAACGAAGACATGCACCTGTGTTTTTAGATCCAAAGGTGCCAGATAGGGTTTGATTCTTTCAATCTTCCTAAGATGTAAAAGGTCACAATGGACTATTGCTGACACCTGATATTCATGTGTCAGCTTGCAATCCATGATGATACTACATTTTCTTTTTTTTTTTCACTTTTTTATAGATCATGACATGTAAAAGTACATACATACATAGCATACCATCAGAGATATCATCACCATGTAACAGCATCCAGACAGGTTATCATGTTAAAGAAAATATTAATATTGGGTGACCGTTGGCCGGATGGGAGAGGATTGAGCGTCTTTTGAACTGCTGTCCTCTCCCGGGGTGGGGAAGGATGCTATCTCTCTCTCTCTCCTTGGCTGCCACCTGCTGGAGGCCAGGTGACAATGCCAGAGTATAAGCGATGTAGTAGGGATGGGCCATGGTTCTGTAGCACGTGTGTGCCTCCATGCACACATGCTTATGTTCCACCACAGCGAGGGAAGAGGGAGAAAACAGTAAAGGATAGGTGCTGGCTTATTGCACTAATGACATGAACTATGCCACAGAGTACTTCACCAAAGTATTGTTTCCATGCAGAAGAATCACATACCTACTACAAGGCCTATCAGGCCTAATGGAGGCTTGCGAGGAGCCTGGGGAGCTTGTATTGACCTACGATAGGGTCACTACCAAGATCTTCGACCTTCACCTCACACCATGAGTCCTGCTGGTACGATGGGGTCCTTAGGGAGATGAGAAGGGGTCAAAAGTTGGAAAGATGCTGGTAGAGATCTGGTCTGGTGGAGGAAAAGCTTTTATTGATGGTCCATTATAGGGACTATCAATCTGCAATCTCCTGTAAGAAGGAAGAGTTCCTGTCCAGGGAGATTGCAGTAGCAACTACCAGACCAGATCATCTCCCATACTGTCAACAGGCTGTGTAATCCAGCCTGCCTGCAGTCTGAGGGAGCTTTATCACAGTCAAGATATAATGAGTTTGCTCTGTTTTTCACTGAGAAGATTGCCTCTATCAGATCAGAAACCCATTTAGTGTCCTCTAACGGGCATTGCAGTGATGATCATGGGGTCACAGGCACTCAGCCTCTTTGGTCTGACTTTGACCAGGTAGCAGTAGTAGATGTCATAAGGGTCATCCAGGAGATTCATCCCACTTACTGTAGTTTGGACCCGGGATGAAATCAACGCACCTCCGTGTGGGGTGTGTTGAGGTCATTGGCCCAGTCCTAGCCAAGATAATCTGATATTCTTTGACGTCGGGGGGGTTTTCTTTAGTCCCTGAAGGAAGTGGTCATAAGGTCCCTCCTAAAGAAACCATCATCAGATGTAGACAGTCTGGCAAACTACAGACCATTCTCTAACCTTCCCTTTGTGGGGAAGGTTATCGAGAAGGTGGTGGCCACTCAACTGGAGACCCATTTAACAGCCCACGACATTCATGAGCTTCTCCAGTTTGGTTTCAGAAAAAGGCATAGCACTGAGACAGCCCTGGTTCAGGTGCTTAATGATCTCCTGGTGGCAAGGGATCGAAGGAGACATTCCATCCTTGTTCTCCTCGATCTCTCAGTGGCATTTGACACCGAGGACCATGGGGTGCTGTTGGAACACCTTTGGGTATACTGTGGGCTAGTGGGAACAGTCCATAGCTGGTTTAAATCCTACCTCACTGGTAGATTGCAACATGTGACACTAAGGTTCATACTAAGGTAAGTGCAAGAGCGAGAAGGCATGAGCCCATGTTGCTCTGATACTAATCCATTATGTAGTAAGAGAGATTATATCCATTGCCTATTAAAGACATTTAAAGGATATTTGAAAATACTTTTAGTTTCACTGATGACAATGTGAAGTGGTAGTCTGTTCCATGGGCCGATTACTCTAAGAGTAAAAAAGTATTTTCAATTAGAACACGAAAATGTTTTTCATACTAATTGCAAGGGATGTCCCCTAATATTGTGACTGTAGTTTTCAAATGCTAATCCCAATTCACATATAAGATAAGGATCTTGAACAATGTCATATAATAACATTAGATCTCCTCGAAGATGACGTGTGGATAAGGGTATAAGTTTTAGAGTGTCTAACCTGTCCTCATATGAGTCACTGTGTGGCCCAGAGATTTCTTTTGTAAATTTTCTCTGAACTGACTCTAATAAAAGGCTTTCAGATTTTTTATATGGTCACCAGAGCTGGGATGCGTATTCTAAATGTGGTCTAGCGTAAGCTCGATACAGTGGTAATAGCACCTCATGATTCCTAGATTTGATGTTATGTAATATAGACCATACAACTCTGTTGGTTTTGTTGATGATACCATGTCCATGTTTATTATAAGATAAATTGTCTGAAATGATAATGCCCAAATCTCTTTTGTCCGATGTTGTTTCAAGTGGGGAACCATCCAATAAGTATGGAAGATGCGGATTTTTAGTGCCCAAATGCATTACTTTACATTTGGAGATATTGAGCATCATGCCCCAATTTTTTACCCATGAGGTAATAAAGTCAAGATCGGTTTGAATAATACCAGCCTGGGAGACAGATGTACAAGGGCCACCTATTTTAACATTGTCTGCATATTTTGTTGTAATAGAGGAACATCCTAGAGTTAAATTTGTGATGAAGGCCTGAAAAAGACAGGGGCCCAAAACAGAACCCTGAGGCACCCCACTAGTCACAATACCCTTAGCTAATTTTTTCCCATTAATAACTACCTGTTGAGAGTGATTTTGCAGCTAATTAGTTATCCAATTCACAATAAAACTATTTATGTTTAACTTTTGAAGTTTGATAGTTAAAGCCCAATGTGGCATGATGTCAAAAGCCTTGCTGAAGTCGATGAAAATGACATCACAAGGCAAACTATTATTAAGAGAAGAACTGATATGTTCATAAAAACATATGAGGTTGGTTAAACAACTTCTACCTTTTTTGAAGCCATGCTACTCTAAATCAGAATAGTCAAGAATGGGAGATATCAAGTCTTTAATTAGACTTTCTAATAGTTTACAAATAGAGGAGGTCAAGCTAATGGGATGGTAATTTTTCCAGTTATTTTTTGGGCCTTTTTTATGAATTGGGATTACATCTGCTTCTCTCCAATCTTGTGGGACATAATTTTTGGCCAGAAAATACTCAAACATTATTTGTAAGGGAATGGTGATAGAATCAGCTAACAAAAATAACAAGTGACCAGCTATAATGTCTGGACCAGGACTATATTTGCCTTTGAGTGTAAGTAATTTCTTATTAATTGTATCTATAGAGAAATGGACAGGTGGGGCAGCAACAGTTTCAATTTCAGTTTGAAGTAGAACATTGTCATTCATTTGTTCAGATGTACCAGTAAAAATTTTACAAAAGTTATTATTAAACAATTCAGCCATTGTTGTGGGATCATAGATCAAAGTTTCATTTTCTAGTAAAGGGCCTACTTGACATGTGGGTTTCTTTAATGAATTAATATAAGAATAAAAATGCTTACTGTTAGATTTATTGTCATTCAAAGCCTATGTATCTATAGAGACATACAAGTGTCTTAAAGGGAGGAACAAGGTGCAGGAATACACTATTTTTAAGCGAAAAAGATGTTCCAGGACTAGAGGGCATGGGATGAAGTTGGAGGGAGGACGATTCAGAGGAAACGTGAGGAAGAATTTCTTCACAGAATGGGTGGTGGACAAGTGGAACACCCTGCCAGAGGAAGTGGTGGGGGCTGAAACAATCACAGGATTTAAGAATGCATGGGATAGACATAAAGGAATTCTGGAGGTCAGGGGTAAGGGGCAACAGACTTCTAGGAAAACATAAACTGAACTTACAAGCTCAAATGGGCAGATCGGGTGGGCCACAGGCCCTTATCTGCTGACACTGTCTATGTATCTATGTATATAAACCAGGTTATTTTCCCACCTGGATTTTGCCCTTTTAATCATAATCTTACTTTTTTTTTGTATATGAACATATGAATCCCAGTTAGAGGATGATTTATTTTTTTGATATCTAATATACTTTTTGCGTTTCAGTCTAATAATTTTTTTAATTGATTTATTCATCCATTTAGGAACTTTATTTTGATTGATATTTTTGATTTTTAAAGGAATGTATAAATCTCTTAACTGGCAGATAGTATTCTTAAAGAATTCCCAAAAGTGTGCAGGAGAAGAACCAGCTATGGTAGACTCCCAATTAATTTTTCTGATGATGTGCTTCATTGTAGCCAAATAAGCTCTCTCATACAAATATATTTTAGTGGGGTTATAGTTACAAACATAATGTTGTCTTGTATTAAAAGTGACAGTATTATGGTCACTATTCCCTATAGGATCTCTAACCTGAATATTATTTAATATTAGATCATCGTCACAAAGTACAAGGTCCAGGATGTTATTACCTCTTGTGGGGAGGAGTATATTCTGTTTCAGGCCTAACTGAAACATGTGTTCAATAGCCTGTTCCCTTGGCTGGTATTAGCACTTAAGATCTGCCAATCTGTATCACCCATGTGATGTTTGGGGTGTATTCCTCAGCTCCCGTGCCTCTGCCTTGTGGGGTCCCAAAGGGCTCCATTTTGTTCTCCATGTTGTTCACGGTGTACATGCTGCCACTAGGGGACATTATAAGGCAGTACGGGCTGAGTTTTCACAGCTATGCAGATGATACTCAGCTCTACATGTCCTTTGCACCTGAGCAGCAGGGAGTGGTTTCAGTGCTAAACAGCTGCCTGGATGAAATTCAGGATTGGATGAGGGTGAATTGGTTGAGGTTGAACCCGGATAAGACAGAGGTTCTAATGCTGGAACCTGGTCACCAGGGGATGGGAGGGCAATCTGGTTGAGTCTCAGGGTTAAGGCTCAGGGTCTCCAAGTTTCTTACCTTTGATCAGGTGAGGAACCCTTGCATGATTCTTGACTGTGGGCTAACATTGAAATCCCAGGTGTCAGCCATGGTCAAGACTTCTTTTTACTATCTTAGAAACACTGCCAGGGTGAATTACCTGATCCCCACGGCAGATCTGCTAACATTGGTTCATGCCTTTGTGACCTTACACTTGGACTACTGTGGAGTGGATCTGTGTCACTTGCAGCTGGTGCAGAATGCAGTGGCCAGGTTGTTGACTGGTCTACCAAGATCATGTCACATTACGCCTGTGCTGCTCTTTCTGCACTGGCTGCCAGTTAGGTGGCAGATTGCATTTTTTTGCAAAGAATTTCCTTAATTTTTGAGACAGTACAATCATAGCCTTATTTGACTGTGGGAGCACAGGGCCCTCTGAGTCCTGTGCTCCCAACCATCCAGCCATAGTTTTTGAGATAGAGTAATTGTATCCTTATTTGCCTGTGGGAGCACAGGGCCTGGATGCAGGCCCTGTGCTTGCATTTGTAGGACAACATCAAACAAATTGTCAGCATAGCCTTCTTATTATCCCACCTCATGAACCTGGTAGTGAAAATTTTCAAATCCCCAACGAAACATCATTCTACACCACCGCAATGTCATTCTGTACCACAAGCATGAAAAGACATTTTGCCCAGGATTTGAGAAATAATAGCTCTCACGTTCATGAGGCAATGTCAAGAAATGGCTATATTGAAAATCTAGGGTGAAAATATTTAAAATTACAAATGTTACAAGTGAGCATAGCTAAATTCCAACAGGTGTGCATTACTTTGCCATTTTAACATATTTTGACCCAAAATTTTCAACATACACTTCTTATCACCCTATCTCAGGAACAAGGGTGGTAAACATTTTCAAATCCTGCCCAAAAGGTGATTTTGCCAAGCGACTGTAAAAAAGCCTTTCAGGACAGATTTGCATAATTCTAACACCATTGTTCATGAGGTGGGGTCTCAAAAAGGCCATGTTGAAAATCTGGTGTCACAATATGCAACAAGCATTTGTCAATGCCAAATGTTTGCTTGCTGGCATTGGCATTGGTAGTGCAGAAGTTACAGAGCTGCATAATAGGAATGGCAGCGAAGTATTGAACTGAAGCCAACCCCACCACCACCCTGCAGAGAGTGACAGGCATTGGGGTGTGCCTTTGGGTCATCAGGCATAACGACCACGCCATTTCACCACAACTTACCCTGCAGACACTGACAAGTGTCATGATGTGCCTTGGGGTCTTTGGCCCTTATGCGCACCCCATTCCATCAGGAAATATGGTGAGATGGGTGCAGTATAGGAGAATGGGGTGAACTTTGTGCCCGAAGAGTCCAAGGCATGCCTTGATGCCTGTCACTGGCTGCAGGGTGTGAAATGGTATGAGCATTACGGGCAAGAATCCCAAGGCACATCCCTGATGCCTGTCATTCTCTACAGGGTTGAGCGTTATGGTTGGAAACCCTAATACCTCAGGCATTCGTTGGTATTTTCACTCCAAATTTTCAACATGATCTTTTTGTGAGCCCACCTCATGAACAGTGGCAATATCAGTTTGTTAACCGAAAGCTGCTTATGCACAGCGACTATGGCATTTAGTACAACAGGTGCAAAAACATTCCGAACAGGATGTAAAAAATGACAGTTGTACTGTTCATGGGGAGGTGTAAAAAATGGCAATGTTGCAAATGTGCAGTTAAAATATTTAAAAAAATGGTGAAGTCACGAACGTGCATAGAAAGTATGCAATGCAGACCCATAATGTAATTAGTTTGGGGATTTTTTTTTACAGCAGATTGTCAACACAGGCATTTTGGGACCTCCGATCATGTACAGTGTCACTGTGATTTTCTTTATCTGTCCCGAACAATGATTTCCCACAGCGACCACGCATCTCTGCGCTGAAAGTGTGAAAACACATTTTGGCCATGTTGTGAAAATGACAGCTGTACTGTTCATAAGGAAGTGTGGAAAAATGTCACTGGTGAAAATCTAGATTGAAAATATTACAGTCATGAACTTACAAGGGTGCGTGGAAACTGCGCAATGCTCACTCGTATCACAGTCAGTTTATGGACTTTAGTCACCAAATTTTCAACATAGCCATTTTATGACCTCTGCTCATGAACAGTGTAACTATGATTTTCTTAATCTGTCCCAAACATTGCTTTCACACACCGACTGCACCATTGTGCGCTACATGTGCGAAAACACATTTTTGGCGACATGTGAAAAATGGCAGCTGTACTGTTCATAAAGAAGTGTAATAAAATGGCAATGTTGAAAATCTGGAGTAAAAATATTGAAAATTCGTAAACTTACGAGCGTGCGTAGGAACTGCGCAACGCACGCTTGTAAAACAGTCATTTTTAGGAATTTTTTCACCAAATTTTCAACATACCCATTTTAAGACCTCTGCTCATGAACAGTGTCACTGTGATTTTCTTAATTTGTCCCATACATTGATTTTGCACAGTGACTGCGCCATTGTGCGCTACATGGGCGGAAACACATTTTGGGCAAGATGTGAAAAATGACAGCTGTACAGCTCATAAGGAGGTGTGGCAAAATGGCAATGTTGAAAATCTGGAGTGAAAATATTGAAAATTTGCAACTCCACGAAAGGCATGTGAGGAACTGCTAACGACGCCATAAAACAGTCATTTTAGGAATTTTTTCACCAATTTTCAACATAGCTATTTTATGACCTCTGCTCATGAACAGTGTCACTGGGATTTTCTTAATGTGTCCCATACATTGATTTCACACAGCAACTGTGCCATTGTGTGCTACATGGGCGGAAACACATTTTGGGCAAGATGTGAAAAATGACAGCTGTACAGCTCATAAGGAGGTGTGGCAAAATGGCAATGTTGAAAACCTGGAGTGAAAATATAGAAAATTCACGAACTTATGAGCCTGCGTAGGAACTGCGCTATGCACGCTCGTAAAACAGTCATTTTTTGGAATTTTTCCACCAAATTTTCAAAATAGGCTTCTTGAGAGCCCACCTTATGAATACTGGCAGTGTCGTTTTGTTAATCATTCCGGAAAGGTGATTTCATGCAGTGGCTGCAAAATCACCCTTCAGACCCGGTAACGCCATGACAGTGCAAGAATTCAAGGAGGAGGGGTCCCAAAACCGCATGTAGAAAATCGGCAAAACTTCCAAAATGCCTGATATATGCAACAAAGTTGAAAAACCCTATCTATCCCATTATACAGCTTACCGGCATTTCCTCAGTTCGCGGTCAGCTTTGAAAAGTGCAGACGTGTTCCGGTCCACCAAGATCGTCGTGCCGCATTCGGAGATAAATATGGGGTATGGGGGTGTCGGGAGGCAGGTGCAGTGGGTGGGGTGCGGGTTGTGGGAGGGGGAGGAGACTGAGCGAAGGTTTTCTTCTTTACAGGGTTTTGGACGATGCGGGACATTTGCTACACTAGGGTGGGCTCCCAGCATGACAGAAGGATGGCTGGGGGCGTGGAGTCGGCGGGATTGGGCACCCCGTCAGCCATGGCATCTGTTGCCATGCTGGAGTGGGCTCCAGCGTGGCACCCTGTGCAGGGGAGATAGTGAAGCCGATGGGGATTGGGCACCCCGCGGGCGACAGCATGGGGGGTGGGGAAGACAGTGGAGCCAGCGGGGATTGGGCACCCTGTCGGCCATTACATCATTTTGCCATGCTGGGGTGGGCCTCAGCTGGCACCTGGATCTTTTGGGGCACGCGAGCACAGCCTGTTGGGGATTGGGCACCCCGTCACACATACAACAATGCGCGGCCATGCTGGGGTGTGCACCCAGCGTGGCCTATGTAACTTTGCTTGGGGAGGGCAGCACGCAGTATGCATGTGTGTGTGTGTGTGTGTGTATAGAGGGAGCTATGCATGAGCAGGCGATATCTGATCACTGCTCACTGAAGCGTAGCTCCCCCTTTCAACTGTATGCCACTGCATTTTGGAGCTGTCATAGACAGCTCCAGCATGCATTGGCGGACTGGGGCCGCACCTGCCAACACACTGACTGAATTGGAAGAGGGGGTGACACACCTCTGAAAACTTGGATGATGGCACTATGTTTCTTGCACATGCGTGCAAGCAAACATGAAAATGGCAAGGCTGTGCACCAAAGTTGAAAGCCCAATTAAAATACTGTACTTACCTTACTTTCTCATATGTATAGCAGCTTCTAGTTCCAGCAGCAAGATGTATTTTCAATCAGATAATGGATCTTCACCCAGGGACCTGTTCAGGTGAGTGAGGGTGTGTGGGGGATTTTGGGGATGTGGATTGGGAGTGCTCAGTGGGAGGTGGGGGTAGGGGGTGGATCAGCATTAGAACATTTTCTTTTTTATGGTTTAAGAAACAAAGACATTGAGGGACTGTTCTCTTTATTTCAGGCCTGATAGTGATCAGATGGTGGTGGTGGGGGTGCCACTAGACACCAGGGAAAAACTTTATAATTACAAAGATGACAATTGGAGGGTGTGGGGCACCACTAGACACCAGAGAAACACTTTATAATTATGAGGATGGTGATCGGATGCTGAGGTGTACCACTAAGCACCAGGGGAAAAATAAAAATAATTATGAGAACAGCGATCGGAGGGTGGGGGTGCCACTAGACACCAGGGAAAAATAATATAATTACGGGGATGGCAATCAGAGGGCGGGGGTGCCTCAAGACACCAGGGAAAAATAATATAATTATTGGGATGGCAGTCAGAGGGTGGGGGTACCTCTAGACACCAGGGAAAAATAATATAATTACAGGGACAGCAGGCAGAGGGTGGGGGTGCCTCTAGACACCAGGGAAAAATAATATAATTACAGGGACAGCAATCAGAGGGTGGCGGTGCCTCTAGACACCAGGGAAAAATAATATAATTACAAGGATGGCAACCAGAGGGCGGGGTTGCCTCTAGACACCAGAGAAAAATAATATAATTACAGGGATGGCAGTCAGAGGGCCGGGGTGCCTCTAGACACCAGGGGAAAATAATACAATTACAGGGATGGCAGTCAGATGGCGGGGGTGTCTCTAGACACCAGGGAAAAATAATATAATTACTGGGATGGCATTCAGAGGGTGGGGGTGCCTCTAGACACCAGGGAAAAATAATATAATTACAGGGATGGCAGGCAGAGGGTAGGGGTGCCTCTAGACACCAGGGAAAATAAAATAAAATTACAGAGACGGCAGTCAGAGGGCGGGGGTGCCTCTAGACACCAGGGAAAAATAATATAATTACAGGGATGGCAATCAGAGGGTGGCAGTGCCTCTAGACACCAGGGAAAAATAATATAATTACAGGGATGGCAAACAGAGGGCGGGGTTGCTTCTAGACACCAGGGGAAAATAATATAATTACAGGGATGGCAACCAGAGGGTGGGGGTGCCTCTAGACTCTAGGGAAAAATAATATAATTACAGGGATGGCAATCAGAGGCTGAGGGTGCCTCTAGACACCAAGGAAAAATAAGATAATTACAGAGACGGCAGTCAGAGGGTGGGGGTGCCTCTAGACACCAGGGAAAAATAATATAATTACAGGGATGGCAATAAGAGGGTGGGGGTGCCTCTAGACACCAGGGAAAAATAATATAATTACAGGGATGGCAATCAGAGGGTGAGGGTGCCTCTAGACACCAAGAAAAAATAATATAATTACAGAGATGGCAGTCAGAGGGTGGGGATGCCTCTGAACACCAGGGAAAATTAATATAATTACAGGGATGGCAATCAGAGGGTGGGGGTGCCTCTAGACAACAGGAAATACTTTATAACAATGGGGATGGTGATCGGAGGGTAAGGGGTGCCATTAGAGACCAGGGAAATGCTTTATAATTACAAGGGCAGTGATCGGGGCTGTCATTAGACAACGGGGAAAGATTTAAAAAATATAAGGAAGGCAATTGGAGGGTGGGAGGCACCACTAGACACCAGGGAAAAATAAAAAATTAGCAAGATAGTGTGCACAATAATTTTTTGGTCTGCCAGAATCCTTTTCCATTTCAAATGAAAAAAGGAAATGAAAAAGAATCCCTTTAAGGGAAAAAATGAATTCCAAAAAAACCTAAGTCCAAAATGTTTTTCCATATGTTGGGATCCTTTTTAATTGGAATGGAAACAGTCACACAGAAAAAGCACACACACACAACAAAAAGTCCAAAATCTTTTTCTGTATGAAGGGATCCTTTTTTGTTTGAACAGAAAAGGACATATACTGTAGCAAAACTGTGGAAAAAATCTAAGTTCAAAATCGTTTTCCATAAAAACTAAGTCCAAAATCTTTTTCTGTATGAGGGGATCTTTTTTTATATGAAAGGAAAAGGCCTTATGGAAAAAGCAGAAAAAAATTTAAAATGAACAAAAAAAAAACACATTTAGGGGCAATTGTTCCAACAGTTAAGTGCAGAATCCACCTAACAGAGTCCCGATGAGCAAGACACATGTCTTGGTCTCTATGGAGGATGACACTTTTGGGGGTTATGAAATTTTAACAAGATGGCAGCAAACAAAAAAGGATTTTTTCCAAATGAATAAGGATTGGCCCCATATGAAACAGAATCATAGAAACATAGAATTTGACAGCAGATAAGGACCGCTTGGCCCACCTAGTCTGCCCAGTTTCCTACCTAACAGATAAGCTGCAGATCCTAGTTAACCAACACCTTACTTCCTCCTACCCCCCACTAGGACTGCCTTATGTCTGTCTCATGCATTCTTGAATTCCCTCACTGTACTTGACTCCACAACCTCCTCAGGGAGGCTGTTCCATGCATCCACAACCCTCTCTGTGAAAAAATACTTCCTCACATTACCTCTGAGCCGTCCCCCCTCTATCTTCAAATTGTGCCCCCTTGTTCTTGCACATCTCTTTTTCTGAAAGATGCTACCCTCTTGGACTTTGTTGATTCCCTTGAGGTACTTGAAAGTTTCTATCATGTCCCCTCTCTCCCTTCTTTCCTCAAGGGTATACATATTAAGCTCCTTTAGTCTTTCTTCATATGTCTTCTGGTGCAGACCCTGCACCATTTTGGTTGCCCTTCTCTGGACAGCCTCCACTCTGTCTATGTCTTTGTGGACATGGGGTCTCCAGAACTGCACACAGTACTCCAGATGAGGTCTCACCAACTGTCTGTACAGAAGGATAACAACTTCCTGTTTTCTACTATTGATGCCTCTCCCTGTGCAACCCAATATCCCCCCAGCCTTCCTTCCTGCCTTCTCACATTGCTTGCCCACCTCCAGGTCATCTGACATAATTATCCCCAGGTTCCTTTCCAATTTTACTGTTGTCAGTATCTCACCTCCCATTGTGTACTCTTCCCCTGGGTTTTTGTTTCCCAGGTGCATTACCTTGCACTTCTTTGCATTGAATCTGAGCTGCCATACATTTGACCATTCCTCCAACCTTGCCAAGTCCCTTCTCATCCTTTCCACTCCATCTTGTGTATCAACCCTGTTGCAGATCTTTGTGTCGTCTGCAAAGAGACATACTTTTCCTTCCAGTTCCTCTGCAATGTCACTTTTAAAGATGTTAAAAAGGACCAGTCCCAGTACTGAACCCTGCGGTACCCCTCTAGTAACCCTCCTTTCTTCACTGTGAACTCCGTTTACTACTACCTTTTGTGTCCTGTTGTCTAGCCAATTTTTTATCCAGGCTACCACCTTGGGACCCACTCCAAGGCTGGCTATCTTGTGTATTAATCTTTTGTGTGGGACTGTATCAAATGCCTTGCTAAAATCTAGGTAGGCCATGTCCACAGCCCCTTCCTGGTCTACTACCTTGGTCACACAGTCAAAGAAATCTATCAGATTTATCTGACATGCCCTTCCCATCGTGAATCCATGCTGCCTTGGGTTCTGTACCCCACCGGCCTCTAGGCACTCAACAGTTCTTTCCTTCAGAAGTGATTCCATCATTTTCCCTTCCACTGAGGTCAAACTAACTGGTCTGTAGTTTCCGGCCTCTGTCTTGCTCCCACTTTTGTGAAGAGGAATCACATCCACCCTCCTCCAGTCCTCAGGTACCACCCCATCCTCCCATGATTTGTTCAAGACAGTAGTCAGTGGTGTTACTAGTTCTACCCTTAGTTCTTTTAGAATTCTTGGGGGAATTCTATCAGGCCCCATTGCTTTGTCCACCTTCAATTTTATTAGTTCTTTCAGAACCTTTTCTTCTGTGAATGGACTGGTATCGACCCCCATCTTCAGAGTGTTTCTCTTGTTTGGTTTAGGTACCTTTCCCTCCTTTTCCTTTGTGAATACTTAGCAGAAATATTCATTCAGTATCCCTGCTTTTTCACTGTCACCCTCTGCCCACATTCCTCCCCTTTATTAAGTCTCAGTATCTCTCCTTTGGTCTTTCTTTACTCCCTAATGTACCTATAAAAGGACTTATCCCCCTTCTTAACAGACTTTTTATTCTGACTGCCTTCCCTGCCTCTTTCTGCTTTAACTGATGAAGTTCTCTGTCCTGTTTCTTCTGTGTTTCCTTATATTTCCTGAATGCTATCCTTTTCTCCTTAACCTTCCCTGCCACCTCTTTTGAGAATCATAGTAGTTTTTTCCTTGGTTGTGTTTTGTTGATTTGCTTTACACAAAGGCTTGTTGCCTCTGTGATGGCTGTTTTGATTACTCCCCAATTTTCCTCCACCCCTCCTTCTTGCCTGTTTGCTAGTGCTTTTCTGAGGCATTCTCTCATTTTCCCAAAGTCAGCCCTCCTAAAGTCCAGTACTCTTGCTTTTGTATGGCTTGATTGTATGACTGTGTTTATCGTGAACCACACTGTTTGGTGGTCGCTTGTTCCCAGATGGCTACCCACTTCTAAATCTGAGATTCTTTCTCCGTCCCCATTTGATAATACCAGGTCTAAGATTGCTCCCTCCCAAGTGGGTTCCAATACTATCTGTCTGAGGCATGCCCCTTGTAGGGTATCAAGAATGACCCCGCTCTTGGATGTGCCTGCAGGAAAGGTGCTCCGGTTAACATCTAGCATATTCAGGTCCCCCCATCAACAATATCTCCCCTTTTTCTGCCATTCTAAGGATGCCTTCTATCATTTCCTTGTCCATTCTCTCCCCCTGAGATGGGGGTCTGTATACAACCCCCATGCGGATTGTGATGCCATTTCCTGTCTCCAGGGTGACCCAGAGTCCCTCTTCTGCTCCCTGTTTACTCTTTAGTTATGTTGCTTTGATCCCTTCTTTTACATACAGAGCTACTCCTCCTCCTCTTTTACCCTCCCTGTCCCTCCTGTAGATTGTGTATCCTGGTATGTTGACATCCCAGTCATGGTTCTCTGTGTACCATGTTTCTGTGACAGCCACAATATCCAGGCAACCCCTCTTCCATCAAGGCCACTAGTTCAGGGAGCTTGTTACACAGACTACGGGCACTGGTACTCATCACCCTCCACTTTTTGATGGCCTTACCCCTTTTAGCTCCATCCCTGTCCTTACTGCCTTTGCCTTTTTTCACATTTACCTCTGTCCTACTCCCTAATGACTTCTCTACCTTGGTATTTACTTCACTAATTACCATGTTTTGTGGGGGGAGGCTGGGATTTCCCTGCTCCTTTTCAGTGCCTCCCCCCTTGGCTAATTTAAATGCTTGCCAATGAAGCATTTAAATCTCTCACCTAGGATCCTGGTTCCCCCCGGACAGATGCAAACCACAGCACCAGTATAGGTCTGCATCCATCCAGGTGACTCCCCAGTCCCCAATGAAGCCAAAACCCTGAGCTCCACATCAGTTTTTCAATCATTCATTGAATTCCCTGGTGAGGAGTACCCTAGCGTCACACTTGCCATGGACAGGCAGCACCTCCGAGAAGGTTACCGTATGTGCTACTTGTCTAAGGCTCCTCCCCAACTCTACAAACTCCTCTTGCACTGCTCTGATACCATTCCTAGCCAGGTTATTTGTCCCTAGGTGGACAATGACATCCAGCTCTCTCCCTCGTGTAGCTGCTCCCAAGATCCTGAGGATTCGCTTCCTGTCCCTCCAAGCCGTGGTGCCAGGCAGGCACCTTACCTCCCTCTCCTCTTCCTCCCCCACTTCTACCCCCCTAATAATTGAGTCCCCCACCAGGAGTTGTTTCCTTCCCCTGTGGGGTCCCATGCCACCCTCCTGTGGGTCTCCTTTGTGAAGGTTTCCAGCATCCTCCTTGGTCTCCACTGCAGATGCCTCCATAGAGGAACCACCATCCACCAGAAGAGTGTATGAATTGTGTAGAGGTACAGCTGGAGGGATGCAACTCTGTTCCACCACCCTCTCCCTCCCTGAGCCCACCCTGGTCCAGCCTCTCCTCTTTCTTGGCAACCTCTGAGGTAGTGGCATTGGCCCTGGTGGTCCCCGGGTGGGGGAGGAGGTTTCATAAATCCTAGCCAGGTCAGCCTGGAGATGGGCAACCTCTTCCCTCAGACCAGAGAGGTGCCTGCAAATAGGGCAGCATCGTTGCCTCCAGAATGTCTCCCGGAACACTGCCGTCCCACAGCCATTGCACGGCACCACTCCTATCATGTCTTATTTTGTGTCACCTCTCCTATTTCTCTGTATGCTTACTCTCTCCTCTCCTTACAACTCTTACCCTTCCTGTTCTGGGACAGCAACTTCCTATATTCTTCAGTAGCCTCCTTCTTCCTTGCTCAGTGTCAGACCACCAGCAGCTGGGGGGGGGGGAGAGCGAGCTACTTCTTTCCTTTAGGGTTGACAAAACTAATGTTTCTCTATGATCTCTATAATCCTTTTTCATATAGACCAAATTCTTTTTTTCGTTCCAACAATCTATCCTGAAGTGTTTTCTGAGCATGCTCAGAAACAGAAATTTTAAAATTTAATAACTTTGCAACAGATTAATACTTTTTCACCAAACCAGTGAAAGGTACATCTGTGGGTCAAGCCCTTTCTACCCTGAAAATTTCAGACCAAAATTCCAAACTATTTGGGTGCAAAGCGATGACAAAAAAGCAAAACAGTGAAGAAAAAGATTTTTTAAAGTTTTTGCGCTAACCGCATCTCGGAATCCAAACATCTGACCAGAACAAAACTTGGCATATCAGGAGATCTACCCCATGAGATTGCACATGCAAAATGTTGTGCACATCCATTGAATGGTTGTGAAGATATTACAATGCAAAATTTGAGGTTTAGCATAGAAACTCCTGCTTAACCCTAAATATAAGGGCACTACCGCACTCGATAGATAGGTAGATAGACAGACAGACAGACAGGCAGGCAGGCAGGCAGACAGACAGACAGACAGACAGACAGATAGATCTACAGTGGATCCCACCCTGATGAAACTCTGTGTCACAGTTTCCTGCATGACAAAAAGAGATTAACTCCCATTGACATTGACTTGTTCCTGCAGCAAATCTGCAGTCCAATTCTGCAGAATTGGTGTTCTTCATTAGGACCTTTGTGTGTGTAGATAGAGATAGATGATAGATAGATAGATAGATAGATAGATAGATAGACAGACAGACAGACAGACAGACAGACAAACAGATAAAAAAATAAATGGATGGGAATGTTTGTCTATAGAAAAGGCCATCATTTATTTCCCTGTATACCTGTGACTAATCTATCAATTAAAAGTATATACCTGCACTAATTAAACAATTACAGTTACCTAGCTACATTAATTAAAGCTAGATATATCTACACTAATCAAACAAAAGTATATACCTGCACTAATAAAAAGTATACACCTGTACTACATTAAACCCTATGGGACACAACTAATAAATCAATTAACACATCATTAAAACCAATTAATAAGCTGCAAAAGAACCTGGTAAAAAAAGACACATAAACCCTATCAAATTCAGAAATCCCTTAGACTCCAACCTTCACCCACTACATGCCATTCCCTCCTTACTGTAAGAGATCTTCAGATGCCACAACGTGATAGGTAGATAGATAGATAGATAGATAGATAGATAGATAGATAGATAGATAGATAGAATAGCTAGATGCTGTAGATAAATAGATAGATAGATAGACAGATAGAGAGATATATACTGTAGATAGATAGATAGATACATACATACATACATACATACATAGACAGACAGACAGATAGATGTGTATATAAAACCTCTCTTGTCCCTTCCCTTTCTTACCCTTCTTTTATAATACTTTTGTACTTAAGAAAAATATTTACTGTATTATTTGGAAACAGCACTCAACTTTAGAACATAATGGGTATTTAATAGAAGTAAGCTATTTCTCATATGTTTTTCAGCTTTATGCACAGGCTATAGGTGTTTTTTTTTATTGCTAGCCTTAGACCAATTTTATTGATACCCTTATATAATCACTATCCCAACATGCACCTGCCCGGTGCAGTGTGCTGATAGCGATCATGCCAACAGATACATGCCCGACAGTGTTATGGGATGGAGTAAGGTAGCAGATGTGACGGCTTGCTACCTTATTCCTCAAACATTGTCAGATCTGGAAGTTGACTGAGCTGCCCCCATGGTGTAGAGGGCTGGAGCACAGGCAGCTCGGCCAGTGTGCACCCTTGGACCCGGGTTCTGGGCCAGCCACATACTCCCCCCCCCAACTGTTATTTTTTTACTCCAGGGTCCACTGCCCCTCAGAGTTAGTTATTTTAGTTACAGGGGTGTGTGTGTGTGGGGGGGGGCACAGCCCCCTGCTTTGTAAGAAACAGCATTTGTTGCAGTGTTGCCCGACATTTTGTCAGGCAAGTGGTGCTGTCGGGTTTGAGAACTTCCGTTATCTGGACTCTGTATCCTGAGCGTCAGGATACTGAGTTTCCAGATAACATAGTATATCCTTTTTATTACTACTGTTCCAACATATCATACACCTTACAAATGAAAAGCAGTTTTTGTTAGAATCTTTATTACACTGATGGTGGAAGTAAGATTACTTGTCTCCTTAAGAATGGCAAGAATGGCATTTAAAGGGAAACACTGGAAAAGGCACAGCTTTACCCAGGCACTACAAAAATGCCTGATTAGTGCTTTCGGATAGTAATTTTTTTCTTTAAATTGCCTCTAATTACTTTCTTAGTGATTTAAACAGTGGCCTTCAACTTTCATTTTTTATTGCTGGCAGCCACCATCTCATGAGCAACAGAGAGCTTCCTCAGCTCACTTTATGCTAATCTGTCCTGCCAACCAATAGCAGAGGTCAAACAGACATATTAGCATACAGTGAGCTCAGGAATCTCACTGCTGCACATGAGATGGTGGCTGCCAGCAACAGAAAGTGGGAGTTGTGGGTAGCTGTTCTGAATCATTAAAAAAAGATGTTACTGTCTGAAAGCATTAATTGAGAGTTTATATAGTGTCTTTTCCAGTGTTTTCCTTTAACAACAGCAGAGACAGTGCACACAAAAAATAAAAGAAAGAGGGGGCCATTGCTGATTCGGAGTAGACAAGCAGACTCAGAGGAGCAAAGCAGAAAGCCAATAGAGGAAAATGGGTAAAATGATGGGAGTGGTGCAATGCAGTGGCTGTGGAGCTGCAATATTCAGAAGAACCTTTTGGGTGTTGCAGTGCTGCCCCATATGCAAGCACCTCTGTCGTCTGAGGGCAGAGGTGAGCAGTCTCCAGACCAAGCTTGCTAGGTTACAGGAGGCCTTCACACTCACCCAGAGGCCACCTCCTCAGATTCCATCTCCTCAAGGGTTGCCTCGCAGAGAGAGTAGATAGACAACAGTGAGCTCAGGGGGGATCAGGGTGGGGGGCAAATGTACATCCCCTAACCAGTGAAGTTACAAACTCATACACTACCCTGGCAGAGCGGGATGGTCCAACGAAGCCTCCCAATGTAGTCACCAGCTAGAATGAGCGGGTCCTCCATGATGGAACCCCTGGGGTGGGCAGCAGAGTACTCCAGAAGAGGAGGAAGAAAATCTTGTTTGGGAACTCCATTGTGAAGGGAACAGAGTTGGGGAGAGGCAGTAGGGGGGAGGGAGGTAGTGTGCCTGCCTGGAGGCACAGCTCAGCAGGAAGGGGTGGTGGATCCTAGGGATCGCCAGGGCTGTTGTTAAGAGGTAAGAGCTGGATGTCATTGTCCACATGGGGACAAATGATCTGGTAGGGAAGATAGTAGACATGAAAGCAGTAAAGGAGAACTTTAGGGACCTGGGGAGGGGCCTGAAGCAGGTAGCACGTTCTGTAGCATTCTTGGTCGTATTGCCTGTCTATGGCAAGAGGGAAGAAAGGGACATCTGCATCAGGGAATTCATTGTATGGTTGAAAGACTGGTGCTGACAGGAGGGTTTCAACTTCATTGGGGACTGGGGCCCAACCTGTGGGGATGAAAGACTGTACAAGCCAAATGGCCTACATCCATCCGGAAGCACCAAGTTTAGTCGACAGTAAATCTGTCACTCACCCACACAGTGATGGTACAATACCGATGCAAGTATTGTGCCGCCCAAGCCCCCAGTGTTTTCTTTGGGGGGCTGTGCCCCCCACACCCCACATGCAGGGGGCTCTGCCCCCTCCCACACCCCCCAGACTTTAGGATTCTCAACTTCAGGTCAGAGTTGGTCCAGGGAAGGGGAAGGACACTGGGGGAAAGTGAAACATGGTAATGGACCATTACAGCGACTGTCACTGTAGTGGTCATTTTCTGTGTTTCGCCGTTGGGGTGTTGGGCAAAAGGGAGTCACCCCATCTATCCAAGGGGGGTAACAAAATCCTGGGTGAAAGGTTTAAAGGTTTCATCAGCAAACTTTTAAACTAGTCGAGGGGGTAGGCAAAAGCAGTCAGGGAGTATCATATAGCCCCCTCCCCGCACAGGAAGGAGCAGTCATAGAAGGGGTTACTAGGGTTAAAAGACCACCAAGAAGACAGAAATCCTACATAGGTAACAAGGGGAAGGAAACAGATAATGGAGCAAAATGCAATAAGGGGGACATAGGGGAATAAGAGGGCAGAGGACCAAACATGGAAAGCAGTACGTACAAACGCTCGCAGCCTGGGAAACAAAATCCCAGACCTGGAGGCATTAATAGGGCAAGCAGACCTGGACATAGCAGCTATTACAGAAACATGGTACACAGAAAACCATGAATGGGGTGTAGCCATACAAGGATATGCACTTTTCAGAAAAGACAGAGGGGGTGGGGGGGCGGCCATGTACATGAGGGAAAGAATCAAAACAACTGAGGTTCAGGGGATGCAGTTGGGAACAGAGGCACTGTGGGTCACCTTGCAGACAGGAAATGGAACCAGCCTTATAACAGGGGTGATCTACAGACCTCTGGCATAGGTGAAGAGTCGGATGAAGCACTAGTGGAAGCCTTCCACAAAATTGCATCCAAGGGGGAATTACTGCTGCTTGGGGACTTCAATCTACCAGATGTGGATTGGAGCACCCAGTCAGCAAGTACGGCCAAAAGCAGGAACATACTGACCGCACTACAGGGGCAGGCCTAAGACAGCTTGTGGCTGAACCTACCTGAGAAGGGGCTATACTAGACCTGGTGCTCACCAATGGGGAGAGGGTTCAGAAGGTTAAGGTAGGCAGCCAAATAGGAACCAGTGACCACAGGACAGTGTGGTTCAATGTAACTACAAGGGAGGAGGCAAACCACACTAAAGTCAAGGTCCTGGACTTCAAGAGGGCCAACTTCAGCAAAATGGCAGAGTGTCTCAGAGGAGCCCTAGCAAGGGAGGGGAGTGGAAAAGCAGTGGGCTAACCTCATAGGGGCCATAACAGAGGCAACAAACCTCTGTGCGAAAAAACAAAGCAAGACAAAGTGAAAGAAACTACCACTTTGGTTCTTGAGGGAGGTGGTCAGGAAAATGAGGGATAAAGGAAAGGTATTCAGGAGATACAAAGAAACACAGAGGTAAGAGGACAGGGAGCAGTATCTGGAGAAACAGAGGGAGGCAGGGAAGGTGGTCAGAAGTGCAAAGGCGTAAACAGAAGAAAAGATAGCACAGGCTGTAAAGAAGGGGAATAAGACCTTCTTCGGGTATATCAGCAGCAGGAAGAAGGGGAGGGGTGGGATTGTCAGGTTAAAGGAGAAGGCAGGAGGGTAAACAGAAGAAGACTTGGAAAAGGCAACTATACTGAACAAATACTTTTGCTCCGTCTTCACAAAGGAAGGGGCTGGCGAAGGCCCACAACTTAACCAAAAAAGCGGATGGGGAAAGGAGGTTGACACCACCTCATTCACAGTAGAGAGAGTCCTGGAGGAACTCAGGAAACTGAAAACAGATAAAGCAATGGGGCCATATGGGATTCACCCCAGAATATTAAAGGAGCTCAGAGGAGATGGCAGCCCTGTTGGCCACCCTGTTCTACAGATCACTGGAAACAGAGAAGGTCCCAGAAGACTGGAGGTGGGAATATGTGGTCTCACTTCACAAAGGTGGGAGCTAGGAGGAGGCTAGCAACCACAGACCGGTCAGTCTGACCTCAGTGGTGGGAAAGCTTGTGGAGACACTGTTAAAGGAGAGGACTGTGTCATTTCTTGAAGCTATTGGAGCACAGAATCCAAGGCAGCATGGGTTCACAGTGGGAATGTCTTGGCAAACAAATCTAATAGACTTCTTTGACTGGGTGACTAGGGAGGTAGATCAGGAAAGGGTGGAGGATGTGGCCTAATTGGACTTCAGCAAGGCCTTTGACACTGTCAGACATAGAAGGTTGGCAAACAAGCTAGGAAGCATGGGGGTAGGCCCCAAGGTGGTAAACTGGGTCGGTAATTGGTTAAAGGGCAGAACACAGAGGGTACTGGTAAATGGTGTTCAGTCTGAGGAGAGGGAGGTGACCAGTGGGGTGCCACAGGGATCTGTCCTTGGACCAGTCCTCTTCAATGTCTTTGTAAGTGACACTGTGGAGGGGCTGGAAGGGAAGTATGTCTTTTGCAGATGACATAAAGATCTGCAACAGAGTTGACACTCCAGAGGGGATAGAAACAATGAAGAAGAACCTGGCCAGGTGCAGGAGTGGTCAGAAATGTGGCAGCTTTGTTTCAATGCCAAGAAGTGCAAAGTCATGCACTTGGGGAGCAGAAACTCTGGAGAGGTATACAAAGGGGGGGGCACTAGCAGCCACTAAGCAGGAACGAGACCTGGGGATAATCAAGTCAGATGACCTAAAGGTGACAAAGCAGTGTGAGAAGGCTGTGGGGAAAGCCAGTAGGATGCTGGGGTGTATTGGGAGGGTATCACTAGCAGAAAGAAGGAGGCAGTTATGCCACTGTACAGATCGCTAGTGAAGCTTCAGCTGGAGTACTGTGTCCAGTTCTGGAGACCACATCTCCGGAAGAACACAGACAGACTGGAGGCAATCCAGAGGAGGGTTACAAAAATGGTGCAGGGCCTGCAGAAAAAGTTTTACAAAGAAAGGCTGGGGGAATTCAGTATGTATCCCCTGGAAGAGAGGAGAGGAGAGCAAGGGGGGACATGATAGAAACTTTCAAGTACCTCAGGGGTATAAACAAGGTACAAGAGGAAAGCATCTTTCAAAACAGAAGAAGTGCAAGAACCAGGGGTCATGAAATGAAGTTGGGGGGAGGTTCAGAGGCACCACAAGGAAGTACCTTTTCACTGAAAGAGTGGTGGATGCATGGAACGGCCCCCAAAAGGGCTGGGGGGAGCAAAAACAGGGAATTTAAGATTGCATGGGATAAACAAAAGGGTACCCTATGGACAGGAAAAAAAGGGTGAGCTGCAGATCAGCTAGGGTCTGTGGTTAGAAATAGGTAGGCAAAATGAGCAGACTAGGTGGGCCATGCGGTCCTTCTCTGCTGTCAACCTCTATGTTTCTATTTAAATGTGGTAGCATACAGGCCAGCTCCACCCCCAATTGAAGCACCAGTGCAATGCAAAACATTGGGGAGCTGGGACTCTGTACATGCTCGGATTGTTTTGTTCTGCTGCTATGACTGAATAAACGTTGGATTATTTGCAGATTTCAGGTAGTGTGAGTGACCATATTTTCTCTTTCTAGATGGAGCTCTAATATGTTTTGACAAGGAGAACCTTAGAACTGGAGTAGGGTGCTTTTTATGTTGTGCTGTAAACTAAACTAGGCGGTTGATGGCATAATAAACTCAGACAGAGTATGACAATGATTTAATAGTTTTTAAAATATTAAGATTAAAAATAGTTTGATAATGCTACACAAAGACTCCAATGCCCATTTACTTGCTGGAAGCACACTCAGTACAACTGAATAAGGGGCTATGTTTTAGTGTTAGAACATCCATATGCCATCCAATGCTACTTTTGCAAATTAATAATCATTTTAAAATACAGTGTCTATGTCTCGTTATTGGTGAAAAATGGGAAGTGAGAGTGGGGATGACAGTGCCCCTTTGACTTATACAAGATCAGCATGATAGTATGAAGGCTCAAATTTGTTCCATAAAATCATCAAGTAATGCTTTGTTTTTAGGAAATGGAAAGGAAGAATCGCTCAGCAAGTGGAACCCAGGGCATGATCTTCCAGAAGACTGTAAGTTCATCTTTCACCTATTAAATATAGAATAATGCATGGTGAGTGTGTGTAACAAGGATTTTATGCACCCCCAAGGTGTGTGATGCCTCATAAACCCCGAGAATGAAGCTCAAAGGGTTTATCAAGACATTTCACACTGAGGGTGTGCATAAAATCTGAGCTGACACACACTTCCCCATGTTTTATTGTTTATAATAACCAGTTCCTTTGATTTTTTTGTTGGACAGGTACTTGTTGAAAAGCTTAATGTTGTTCTTTGTTTTTCTTAGAACTTTTCTGTTTTCTTGCTTCTCTATGAATTTTTGTCTTTCTAGGTCACTAGGTTGCTGAAATGGTGATGAATGTGGTATTTTTTAGGTGGATAGACAGACATTAGTAGACCACTGGTTATTTTTCATTTCTGTGAGAAATTGTGTCTTTCTTCAGTCACACATAAGTTAGATTCTCACTTTATGGTTTCAATGAGGTTAGCATGATCAAGTTGACAGCATAAGCTGACAGCTCCAGGAGCCAGTGGAGTTAGCACGAGAGTGATTTTAGAATTTTCACAAAAGATGCTTACTCAAACTTCATTACACATGGGTGATTGCACACGTCTGTGTATAATCAATCTCTGTTATACACGGGCAATTAAACATGGCCTTGTATAATGGAGTTTAATAGCTTCTGCCCACAGTTGATAATAATCACTAACCAGTTATTATAAGAATGTTTAATTCAGTTTATCATCACTCTGCCCAAACAGCATTGCTAGAATTTAATAATTATATGACTATGGCAGCTGAAAAGGGAAAATTTCTGATGGATAATGTTATAGGCCTAACAAAGTCATTTTCTATTTTATGTTACTTGTTTATGTATGCATGTATTTAAATATCTGACTAAGTGGGCACTCTGACGGTAAACAGCTTATTTCCAGGTGCATCCTATAGGGTGCATAGGATATATGGGTGTACAGCAATAATTATTTGTGAATAATTGTACAAAGCATATAAATGCCAAAGAAAAATAGTTCTGTGTAGTGCAAAAAATAAACAATAATCAGATGATTGAACTTATTCACACAGTCCTTACCAGCTAGGTGACATTATGAGCTTAGTATGAGTGAGTTGGGATAGTGACAAAATAACCACACTGATAAGCAAGAGTCAGTGAACTGAAGTATAACTAAAAGATAAAGAACCTCAGCACAGAAGCACTAAGGTAAGAGTTATCTGGAAAGAGCATTGGCAATTGATAAGGGTCTACGCCCTTCCTGGATAACCCTTGCCTCAACGCTTTCATGCTGAAGTTGTGTGTCTTTTGGATTGCTTTCATGTTGTGGGCTCACCATGGACCAAACTTATAAGTTCATCATATGGCTGGTTCTCCTTCCTCTGGGCTGAACTACAGACGATGCACACTGATGAGTCCTTTTTTTAGATTTAATATACTTTATTGAAAATGTTTGTTCTTACATACATCACTTACACTTGAAAATACAAGTACAAAGACAATACACAACCCCCACGACAGTAAGATAATACAGATTAACGTGCACATGTTTTTAGCAAATATAACAATAATAATATATAATTTAACCAGCATGGCAGTAATAGGCACATGGTGCGCCAGTGTAAAAGCTGTCCAAGTGCTGCTTAAGATGTATTAAGATATCAGAGCCCTAATGTCTAGTACATATCAGGCATCTGTAATTACCTAGGATTATTTGGGGGTACCTCCAGTTTCAGAGACATCAGAGCTCAAGCATCTCCCAACTCTTCCTATAACTTGAATATTTATTATTAGTACTCACAATAATTTTTCTCAGTCTCTAGTACAGCTAGGATTTTGTTGTGCCACTCAGTATAGGTAGGCTTGACATCATCCAACCAATGTTTGAGGAAGATTTGTTTGGCTATACCAGCTATGATTGCAATATGGTATTTTTCAGACAATAACAACTGACTGCCATAGTTCCCAAACAGACATATTTCTGGTGTGAAAGCATTTTTGAAACTTGATATTGGGTCATGTTATTCCTTAAATCTGTTCCATAGGGGCTTTGATCTGGGGCAGTCCCATAAAATGTGAAATATGGTGCCACTCAATTCTCCACACCTAGTGCATGCATCACTTTCTAGCTTCCTCATTCTTTGGAGTTTATAAGGAGTAGAGTACAAGTTGTAGGATTTTCTACTGCATAAGATGGAAATTCTCCACTTTTATATATTTGTATACATTGGCCCATATCTCTGTCCAGGACCATTGGGTACTTACATCAGCCAAAGTTTAGTTTTTGTTTAGTTTTTATTTCACAAAGAATCCTTTAGGCAGGTGTCTACTGTCAAAGGTTCAGAGTCAGGTACAACAGTGATGCATACAGATATTGTTCCACAGTACGGTCATGAATACAGACCTATAGATTCATTAACAAAACAGTGCATATTGTATATTACACCAGTATATTTATAACAGGAAGCAGGCTATTTATCAGGGTGCAGTGTACATATACTTTGTCAGGTTACAATGCAGGTTGTTTATAGCATTTACAGATTCCAGATGCAGGAAGCAGGGTCAGTCATGTTTTAAATGACATAATAGAGTCACCCCCTCTTACAGCATTGATAATGTCACTCCAGTGCTTGGCAAATCTGTATGAAAAGGAGTTTTGTCACAATGTCGTTCTCCTCCAGGGCTGCAGCAACGAGCAGCATGTCATGCCTCTAGTAGCATACCTATTGTCAATGTAAGTGAACACAGACTGCAGGCCTGAGGACAGCATGCCTAGTGAGGCTTTGCTGCACATAACTAGGTGTGGAAGAGAATCCTTGAGTTGAAGTTTAACAGGTTCAGCTTAGTATACAGGTCACATGTGTGGCTATCAACTCTAAGGTAAAGTGCAAAATGGCAGGCCCTGTTAAGCAGCCTCCTTACACAGGCCAGCACCCAGTCATTAGCAGACCCAGGGGCCACAATACTGTAGTCAGTGATGCTTATGATAAAGCTTTGGACAAAGAGTTTTTTAGCCTATGGTAAGAGGTTACTCCTGTGTCTAGATAGGAAGCCAGTTCTTGTGTTCACTGGCTTTACTAGGTGGTTGACATGGTCAGAGAATGACATGACATTGTCCAGGAGCATGCCAAGCTATTTGGAGTTTTTTACATGCTCAAGTACAGCACTAGTGGGGGTAGACCAGAGGAGAGTTTGATCTCATTATGATTGCCAAACAGCATACATCTTGTTTTCTTCACATTCATGACTAGACTGCTGACAAAGCAGGCCTGAACCAAGTTAAAGTCATCCTGTAGCCTCAGGCTCAGGCTTTCCAGGTTCCCCTCACTACAGAAGATGACAGTGTCATCTGCATAGAGAATTACGTGGGAGGATTTTCAGACAGCAGGTAGATTATTTATGAACAACTCAAATGTCAGGATCCCTACTACAGACCCCTGAGGGACATCAATATTGACTGATCTGTCAGTCCGATAGGGGTGCCTTGCATTTAACAGCCAGGGATCTGCCGGACAAGTCCTTAAACCAGCTGACATTGTCCACCAAGAGGCCCAGATATGACAGCTTATGACAGAGGAGAGTATGATTGACAAGACTAAATGCCTTTGTTAGATCTATGTACATAGATCCACCAGTTCTCCATTGCCCAGAGCACTATGCACTGACTCAGTGAACTCCAGTAGAACAGTCATAGTGCTGAAATTCTTCCGGAACCCATGCTGCCCTTAAGCCTGTAGTTCATGCCGACTAAGGAATTCCACTAGCTGATTGTTCATAAATCATCCTTGTCAATGTTTTGGATAATGGAGGGAGGATGGAGATGGGGTGGTAGTTGATGGGGGAGTTAGTATCACCATCCTTAAAAACAGGGACTACATAATCCTTTTTCCAGGTATCTGGAACTTTACCAGTGGCTAGAGACAGACTGAAGATTTGCTGCAGAGGGTAGCTGACTTCCCTAAGATCAAATCGGAGAAGGACTCAATACTGCCCCACTTCTGCTCTAGCTAGGTAACCCATGTGAGAAACTGAGGCATAAAGCTTAGAGGTGGCATTTGGACTGTTTGCAAGTGCTGTAAGGGGATATTATTTAGCACTGTGAGCATTAGTCCAGAGATCTGGTCCTATACGTTGTCTAATCAAATGTACCATTTGTAAGTATTGGCATGTAGATCCACCCACAGACTGAGGCCAAGTTAAAAAGGATCTGTAAGGGATGGTATTACTTGCAAGAGTAATCTGTAACACTGAGCTGACATTCCAAGTATTCAAAGATTCTGAATTAATGTGTTTTTTTTTATCAGTGATGAAGTCTGAGTTCATGATCAATGGTTGTTCCAAACTTCTCTGAGGGAAAATATTTAAAGATCTGCAGAACTGCTGGTGGACATTTAGGGAGATTCCAATGGGAGTTTTTTTAAGCTCCGGTGGGAGCTTTCACGAGGGACAATATATGAGTGCAGTGGGGTCTATACCTTTCGCTCTGCAAATATCTATTTCAGCATTGAACCACTGGGCCCTATAACCTATTTCTTGCATATCTGGCTTGTACGATTGCAGATATTTACACCCATGAGCTGCAAGGTAATAGTGGTATAAATTATACAGCTTTAGTCAGCCATTTAATTTGGGCCTAGATAGCTTTGAATAGGCTCTTTTGACACTCTTTCCCACCCATATGAAATCAGAAATCAAAGTATACACTCTTTTAAATCAGGACATAGACAAAACGGCATTTGTCATTAAGATGGGATACAAGGGTCTAGGCAGGGCATTCATCTTTGCCACACTAATTCCAAAATAAGTGATAATGGCAATTCTGTCCTCATTTTTAGATCCAGTTTGACCACCTGTACTAATTTGTCTAAGTTGTTGCATCTGAATGCAGAGATCTCTTTTGTTATTTCTATTCCTAAATATTTTAATTTGTGTGAGGATCATCATAGACTCAGGTCTATATTATTTTTTAAGACACAAGCATTCTGTGGCATGATCACAGTTTTTGAGACATTTAAATTGCAAGCAGAAATTATCCCAAACTTAGCGATGATGTTAAATACTACAGGCAGGGCTGTCCTTGATTGTCTGATGTGCAGCTGTACCATATGTCATCTACATAAAGAGACAATTTATAGTGAGCCCTTCCCAGGGGTGTACCCATAACTTCCTGTGCATCTGTAATCTTACAGGCTTGGTATTTTAAAAAAAAATAAATAATAGAGGGGATGGAGGGCATCCCTGCATGATTCCCCTCTACAATTCAAATGTCTGTGAGAAAACAATGTTACAAAATATTTTAGCTGTGGGTTTTGATATAGAGTACTTGCACACACTTGAATGATTCTGGGATCCCATATCTTCTAAGCACATTAAAAATGTATGTCCAGGAGACTCTAGCAAATGCTTTTCCTATGCCTAGGAAGATCAGGACAGCAGGTATCCCAAGCTTGCTAGACGCAGAAATAAGGTGTTGTAAGTTTCTAAGATGGTTTGATGAGTTCCTGCCCTTCATAAAGTTTGTCTGCTCATTACTAGTCAGACCATCCCAGACCTTAATATTCCTGCCTGCCATAATCTTAGCTAAAATGTTGGCATCTAAGTTAATGAGAGGTATTGGGTGATAGTTCCCTACTTGTTATGGGTCTTTATCAGAGTTGCGCATCAACATTATCATAGCCTCCATGAAGAGGTCTCCTGGAGGCCTTTATTATGAATATGGCTAAAAATTGCAACTAGGTAAGGAATAAGTGGCTACATACTTCTTAAAAATTAGGAGTAAATCTATCAGGACCAGGCACTCTATGTAAGGAATAATACCCAACAGGGTGTGCAGTATTGTGCTATACTGGACAACCCAGGGGCGTAATGAGGCCCGACGCCACAGGTGGAGGGCCGTATAGCCCCTGAAAGGTCTGGTATAGCACAATACCACCCACCCTGGAGGGTATTATTGTGCTTAGAAAATGGGCTATCAGTAACAGTTATATAAAATATTAGAAAAATTAAAAATAAATAAATGAAGAAGTAAAAATGAATAAAAAAACTCAGTGTAGACGTTAAGTAGTTCCTTTACTAATGCCAGTAGAGGGTGCTGCTGCTATTTAGGCTTGTTAGTTTTTTTCCCCCAATTCCATTGTTTTATAGATTGTTTATGCACCCTCCGCAACAGTAGTAAATAAATGCAGTATTTTAGGGCTTTTGGTTTTCCCTACCACACTACCTTCTCCGGAGTAGCTACCCTGCAGTTTCAGTCATCATTTATTTTGCTGTGTGTTGTGATCGCGTTCGCAAAAGGAACCAGGATATTAGAAAATGAGCTATCTGCCAGGGCTATCTGATTGCTGTATTTTGTGATCGCGATCGCTAAAGGAACCGGGAAATTAAAAGATGAACCGATTGCTGACAGTTCTCTTTTACCTCCCTATCCTGCCCGGAGTTGCAGCGAGTGTTTCCTTTGTTCTTTCTTTTTTTTTTTTGTTAGCCACTGTAAGGTTTGTGAGCCCAATCCCCTCCCCAAAAAATATCCTGAAGTTGGTAAAGGAGTTTTGCCTGATGTTAAGTGCAGTCTGAGTGTTCAACAGGATGTGGTGCCGCGATGTGGTGGGTGTTGTGAGCGGAGCATGCTTAAGAATAAAAAATGTGTTGTTTCTACACTGTCACTCTGTGCAATCTGGACCTTTAGTCAGGGTGCTGCATTTCCCGCCCCCATCAGTTTACACTCGGTGCTATCTGGAGTCACGGTGCTGCATTTCTGATTGTTTCTGTCAGCCAATGGCTTGAAGTGATTACGGATGGCAGTCAAAATATTTACTGAGGTACAGGAAGTGGGGGGGACATTATAGACTGAAACTTCAGTTGTTGTAAGGGGAACGGCTTTCTGGGTTCAAGGAGAATAAAATAGCGGCTTATGCCAGCTGTCAAATTGCTGACATTTGAACAGCTGAGTGATCTCCATGATGGGGCACAAAGGCTGGTACCTTTTATTGGCTGGGGTCTGTTGCCACATAGATTAGGGGTCTGCAGGACCTATCAGCCAATCAGGATGCTGTATTCTTAATGCCCATTTTCTAATCAGAGTTAGTCCCTTGATGGCCTCTGTAGCCTCTAAGATTATTATTGTAATGCCCAGGATTTCTTGTTCCTCAGGTATGATTTGAGTGCTGTTTCTTAGGAATCCCTCAATTTTTGGTTTCTAAATCAGGAGGGTCCTCTGCCCTATATAGGTTCTGATAGAACTTTTGGAATTCTGAGGTAATCCTCCTGAAATCAGTTACTAATCTGTTAGCTTCTGCATTGTGTACAACTGTTATAGTCCTAGAAGCTTGTTGTTTATGTAATCTTAGAGCCCTCAGTACACCTTCTCTGTCTCCTTGTCCCAAATATTTTGCTTTGGCCCTATAAATAGCCTTTTTGGCCTTGTCTCTCCATACAGTAAGTGCTGATACTTGTCTCTCGATACCCATTCTTCCACTGTTGTAGAGGAACTCAGTATTCTTTCATTTTCTCTGAATTTCAGGATTTTATCTAGCTCCTTCTCATTTTTATGTTTCCTCCCTGAGGATCGTCTAAGCAGTTCCTCCCTTATGTGGCATTTGGCCACTGCTCAGACCATATCTAGATTCCCTACTGTCCAGGTTAGTTGTAAAGAAACTGGTTATAAAAGTGTTGAGGTGCTCTACAGTTTTTGGATATTTAAGCAATTGATTATTTAATCTCCAAGATCTATTTTGATCAGTTATAATAGCAAACTGATGAGATATTGAGACTGGAAAATGGTCAAAACTGACCCTACTCTCTGTTTCACAGGTATTAATCCCCTGTATCCATTCCAAGAAGATCAAGAAGTAGTCAAGTCTAGATTCTGTTTGATAACATTGTTAAAGTAAAAGTATTATCTCTGATCTGAGGGTGTAATACCCACCAAACATCGATTAGCTCCAGATTGTCTTGTAAATTCCTCATAATTCTTTGGGCAGGGGAGAGGCTTTTCTTGTGGTTGACTGACCTATCCATGTCAGTTTCCTGAACTAAATTCCAGTTTCCTCCCAGGAATAGGGCATCCCCCGAGAACTGGCTTAAAATGTTAAGGGGATTCATAAAGAACTATGGGTGTCTGTATCTGGTCCATAAATGTTACCCAGGATAACTCTGGTATTATCCAGTAGTGCTTATACTAGAATATATTGACCTTCAGGATCTTTGATTTCATGTTCCAATTGGAATCTGACATTCTTAGCAATTAAAATAGCAATTCCCTACTTACTGGAGTCTGAGCCAGCCCCAAAAGCTTGGTCTACCCACTGTCTGTGAAACAAATTAACTTTATTAGCCGGGATTATGTTTCCTGTAAAACACACATTTGAGCTTGAAGCTGTTTCAAGGACACAACATTTGATATCTTTTGTTCACTGATTGCCCCCTTTTTATGTTCCAAGGAGTAACCTTAATTGTAGTCTCCATCATGCCTTGTCTTGATTACACTACACTACATGTCTTATTTTGTTGTGGGTGTGCCCTCACAGACTTGTTTTCCCTTACATATTTGCTGTTTTGCATTGTTTTATTATCATTATGAGTTACCCCCCCACACACACACAACAACATATCCCCTTGATGCTATCTCTGTTGCTGGAAAATAGTTTCCTTCCCCTATAGATATGCCGTATAACATTTACATGACACAATGTTTAAACCAATTATATAACCATAAGCATGGCTTTAACTGTAAATCTTCTGATCACACACACACAACGCGCGCGCACACACACACACACACACACACACACACACACACACACACACTGACTAGATTCAGAAGTTGACACACCTGTAGAAGTGGTCTGAGGTCCTCTGCCATACTTCTTGAGGCACCTCACCCTGCTAAGGTCCTCCTGTTCCATTACATTCTAGACCTGTTCCTGCATGGGCCCACGGTTATCAGTGGGGTGTTCAGCCATTTTTATAAGTATGGGCCCATAACCAATTGGTAAGGTCCTAAAGAAATCTAATTGTTTAAACTCCTTATCTTATCAGTTAAAAAATGACATATCTAACACAACTTTTGTATACTGCATTTGTAGTTGTATAACACCAGGCTACTAATAGCTGCTCAGAGGCCTCTGGCAACTATCCCATTATATTGCTTTCATAATTGAACATAATGTAAGTTCTGAGTTTTTCATCCCTATCTGGACTTTATTTGAAGTAGTAGCTAATGCTATCCTGTCCCTCTCTTGCTCTTGTTTCATCCAAAAGAGTCTGGATGATGAGTGGTTGGTGGACTTTGGTTTAATTACTAGAATCAGCTTGTGAAGCATGGCAGGGGACTTTACCCTCCTCACAACATGAGGGTTCACAGTGATCAAATTTAGAGCTGTGTTCTATTCAGCTATACTCACAGCCAGATCAGACCCATGTTCCCCTTGAACCATCTGGAGATAGAGAGATGAAAGTCTTAGGCTACCAAGCCCTGGGCACCCCCCCCAAACAGGAAGACTGGGAAGGGATGTAACCTGAACCCATTACCTTAGGCTTGCTAATATCAGTTGGTACCTCATGTGCCGCTGTTCACCTTAACCCCTGCCCTTTTACATGCCCAAGGCTAAATCAGACTATTTTACATATACAGTGAAGGTTGCTGTAAAGTTTATTAATTGTGGGCTTGCAACTGCTGTTTGATGTCTCTAGTGCAAATGTCCATGTTGTTACATGTCCAGTCACTTTATCCATAGTAACCAATAATGTTTTGTAGATTAAATGTTTTGTATCTTGTATTTAATTGTTTTGCTTACTGTTAGCACTGGTGAGTGTCAGCTGCAAAACATGGCAGACGACAAATGGAGTGTGCCTTCTGCTGTGGAATCTTCTGTGTTGTTACCAAACATTTGAGCTGGTGGAAGCATAATTGGGTCTCATTCTGGGAAGTTGCATTGTGATTGGGTCTTGCACTCCCCAAGGAGTCACTTTCAGTGATGTCACTCCTGAGGCGCCCCCTAAGCTCTTACCCCTCAATTATCTGTCCTTCAGTAACTCTTAGAGGAGAAGCTCCATTTCCCAGCTTGATACCATTTTAGTGCTGAGTCCATGACATGAAGCTTTTTGCCTGCTAGTAGAGAGTTCAGGAGGCAGGATAGGTACGTAGTTCACCACCACATTCAACAAGTTTTGAACCTTATATCACCTGGTATTTCATCGTCTCTGCCCCCTCTCCACAACAAAGTCCAGTCCATGGAGCATATTTATTTTAGGAAGGAAGGATAAGAAAAGTACAGCTATGCTGGAGTTAATACCACATGCAAGTTTATTTCCCTTCCATTATCTGTTCTTGCTAGTTAGGGGCTGCGGTTTTGGACTGAGAACTGTATCTGTCTCCCTGCTGCTGAGCTCCATTGAAGAAGGGAAAAGCTCAGGCATCAGTTTGTGTAACTCTTCTCTGATGTTGTCTGCTGATTGGTATTAGGCACTCTGAATTTTATTCCAGTTACAAAGAACTTAGATTTAATGTCTTTATATGCTGCCTGCTTTTGTCGAGTTTGCTGACTGAGATCACTGAATAGGAGCAGGTTTGTTGCCTTTAAATTCAATAGTTTGGAGTGCAAATGAAAAAACTGCAACTGCACTAGGACCAAATGAAAGCAACTGCAACCAGGAAATTAAACCGTGAAAAATGTATTCCACAACCTGGTGTGGTCTACAGTAATACACAACACAGCTCCCAGTTTAGTTTGGAGTGCCCTGATCTTGGCTTGGATATGGAGTTTGTCAAGGAAATTAAGCAATTTAAAAACCAGGGGTCTTGTCTTTCCTTTTCTCGGGGGGTTGGGGATTGCTCTAAGGCCCAGTGTGCCCATTCAATTATGTAAGTAGGGCAGTTCAGTAAAGAGCTTGCAAGCTTCTCACATAAGTTTTGCGTAAAATAAACAGCATCATGTGCCTCAGTCTTTTTAGGTAGCCTGAAGAGAACCAAGTTGTTCTGCCGGCTTTGACCCTCTTGGTCCTCAATACTCTCTTCAAGCTTTGACAGCTTTCATCATATAGTTACCAGTTCTTCAGATTCTTGGTCTAATCTGTCCTCTAACAAACTGACCTGACACTCCATATCTCCCACCTGGGTCATGAACAGTACTAAGGCTGGCTTAAAAGCCTTGAAGACACTGGTAAGTTCTAAAATGGCTGATTTAAAAAAAGGCAAACTTTTCCATGCATTTGTCAGGATGTTGTGAGTCAGCTTGTGACACCGCAGACAGGTCAGGTGATGAGAACAGCTTTCCCTGCATAGCTGCTTGAGATCAAATGAGGAAAGGCATGCAGGATAAACTGTTGCTTATGTCTTCATCTATGACACATGGATTCACCAGATTTTCAGAAGAGTTGTTGTAGAAGTCTTTATCTTGCAGTTAGTCCAGTTAAATACTTGCAAAATGTCTGAATTTTGGTTATTTAGGAGTTTTCATTTTGACCCAGCTGGCGCTCCCTCTTGCTGTGTGTAAACCGCTGCTGCATATCACGTGACTCCCCACACCAATGAGTGCTGAAAAAGATAAAACACATGTATGTGTCTTCTGTTTTCAGCCTTTGCAGATTGTGTGAGACATCATTTGGCACCATGCAGTCCTGCTCAAAGCAGAACCAATCCTTATTATTTCATGATGATACTTCCTGTGATGTTGTCTATTTCTGGAGTATGTATGATTTTGTATTTCTGGAGTATAACTCACCAAGTCCCTGATCTGCTGCCAACTGGGGAAATGGGAGAGCAGTCATCAGCAGGACAGAATAGCTCCTGGGCCTACCTCTTTTGAGAACATTTTAAGTTGGGGGACTAGAGGCGGGGAAGGAATATGTTCTAAAGGTCATAGAGTTTCCAAGAGAATGTGGCTTGATCATCTGATAGACAATGCCTAGGAGTAAGGAGGGAGCGATTGTTAGAGTGACAGAGGAGATAGGCCAGAGAAGGGGTAGGCATTTATACAGGTACATACTGTTAGGATACAGAATCTTATTTTCAACTGTAGACCTGGGTGAAACACACACGTGTAAAATAATACAGATAATTACAACATAAAAACAACACAGTTTACAAGATACAACACTATACTGCAGTTTACAAATTGCATGTACATGGTTTGAATAAATGGTTCATTAAGGCTTTCATGAAATAGAGTATTGAATTTATAACTTGAATACTGAGAGGAATATGATTCTAAGTTTTGACTACACATGGCTGGAGGCTAATGTCTCCAAATCTTGTATTGGTTCTTGGACACAGAAGTCTTCAATTTTCTGTTTGTCTAAACTGGTAACATGGATTATGTTTCCTCTAAATTTCTATAAAGTCCCTAAGAAGATGTTTTGAAGCTTGGTTTAGCAGTTTATAAAGCCATAAAGACCAAATTAGACCCCTTTTAGCCAATGGCAACAGCCAGTCTAATTGAACGAACATCTCATATTGATACGTTTCAAATTTGCAAGACGCATTGTATCTGGCTATCATATCGTACATTTTATCTATTCTTTGCAATGGTGATTGAGTTGAATTTCTGTACACAAGTAGTGGGATCAAAAGCTAATGTGAATGTTTAGTTCTAGATATTAGGGTTAAGTATGATGATATTCTTCTAAGGGTTCCCAATTTCACAATTATTTTTTTTTAATCAAGTAGTCTAAATGGTCCACATACAGTAAGTTAACCTATTGTCCACTATGAGACCTAGGTATTTATACCAGATTGTCTTCAGAACTGGCTGGCCCTGTTTAAAATATATTGTTGGTTCCAAACATTCTTTATTTTCTTTGAGGTCCAAAGTACAACATTTGTGCTTTTTTACCGTTCATTTTCAGCCCCAATCTAGTGAACCACTCCTCCAAACCATAAAAGTCCCACTGCAATTTGGTCTCCAAATGTTTATAATTATCAGCAGAAGTCACCAGAACAGTGTCATCAACATAAAGTCATATTCCACCTCCAGTTAATATAGCTGGTAAGTGATTTACGTAGATGTTAAAAAGTAGGATACCCAGAATGGAGCCCTGGGGGACTCACTACCCATTAAGATGTGGTGAGTATATAAAGTTCCCATGGGCAACACACTGTCTCCTGTGACTTAAATATAACTGGAACCATTTTGGGGGCTCAACATGGACCCCCCTCAAGGACCAGTCAATCAAGTAGGATGGAGTGGTCCACCAGATCGAAGGCTTTTTTCAGATTCACGAACACTGCCCTGGTACACAGTCCTGCACTCAAAGACTTGGTGACAAGGTTGTTAAAATCAACTAGGGCAGTGTCCATGGACCATCTAGAACAGAAGCCATGCCAGTGCTTCACCCACAAATCATTTTGTTCCAGATATGAACATAATTGTTGGTGCACCAAAGCTTCAAACACTTTAGGAATGATTTGCAACAAAGAAATGAGATGATAGTTCGAAGGAGTTAAAGAATCTCCACCCTTAAAAACACATTGCCGAAGGCTCCAATTAAAGAAGTATGTCATAATAGGGGCTATTAATTCAGCTCCAGTTTTTAGAAATTTTGCTTCAATATTGTCTAGGCCTTTCACTTTATTTGTTTTAAATAATTTCAGCTGTTTTGTAAGTTCCTTTAATTTTATAATCCGGAATCTAAATGGAGGAATACTTTTAGATCCTGTCATCCAATTGTTAGAATTTCTTTACACTTCTTGATTTATTTCTGATAACATTTTGCCTTGTGCAAGGTCAAATTTAAATCTGGCAGGTCAACAAAATTATTATTTAAAATTCCTGTGATCTTCTGTGGTTCTTGGATCATACATCCTTCATTTTTTTAGTTGAATCTCTTGTTTCGACTTTACTGGATTTTGAAATTCTTTTATCAACTTCCAGAACTTTTTGGGATCACTAATTTGATCTGTCCTTGCTTCATAATACTTTACTTAGCTTTTTCAATTTTTATCATTTTATTACACTTATTTCTCCAGGATTTAAAAATGTTCCAGTCCAAGGTAATCTTAGTGTGTCTGTCTAGCTTTCTTCCATGTCCGATTTTTGATTCTGGTAAGTTTGAATCCTTTTGGTTACCTATGACTGATTATCCTTTACTATAGTTCTTTTTATTTTGGGAGCATGAGAATCACAAATACATAGAAAGGTAGAGGTAAAGCCCTCTATAGCCAGGTCCAAATCTGGTATTAATTTGTATCTGTCCCATCAAACATTCATGAGACTAATCTTAAATTTATCTGGATTAAAGTTACGCATGTCGGTTTTTAAGACCTGCTGTAATGGTGAGTTTTTTGGTTTTGTGAATATAACTGTTGCTGTCATGGGAAAATGATCACCTAAGTTTAAAGGCATTACATTACACTCAGTCATTTCCATGTCTTCCATCATGAACATCAAGTCAAGTACAGAACCTTTCATGAGGGTACATGTACATCTTGTGGGTTCTTTTGTTATTTGTTTCAGTCCTAAAAGGGCCAGATAATTTTGTAAATGTTTACACCTATTTTGTAGCCAATCCAAACTAAAATCTCCAATTAAGATCACTTCATTGTTATTTAGTTTGTCATTTAGATGATTTGCCAAAATTAAAAAAAAAAATGACCTTTGTGGGGCCAAAAATTTTTTTCATACTAACATACTAAAATGCCAGCAGAATACGCCTAATGGTCTTTTGTGTCTACTCATTTGGTCAACCCCCACCCTGGGAGCTGACCTTGCTGCCTCACTCATCTTCTCTGGCTTCTCCCTTCCCAGTTCTGGATATTCTCGCTGCACTGGATTTTGCTTACAGAACCCTTTCCCTGTACCTGTCCCAACCCCTCTTGAACCCCTCCACCAGTCCCCTGAGCAGTGCATTCCATGGCTCCACCACCCTCTCAGTGAAGTAGCACCTCTTCCTTTCTCCCCTGAATCTTCCCCATTCCAGCTTCACCCATGCCCTCTAGTTGCCCCCTCCTCCTTCCTTCGAAGAACCCTGACTGCTCCTCCCCTATTTACCCAATTCATCTACCTGAAGACCTCTATCATATCACCCCGGTCTCTTCTCTCTTCTCTCTTCCAATGTGTACACATTTAGCTCTTCGAGCCTCTCCCCATAGGTCCTGTCCCCCAAGCCCCAAATCATTTTGGTTGCCCTCCTCTGGACCCTCTTCAGGAGTTTAATATCCTTATTTAAGTGTGGCCTCCAAAACTGCATGCAGTACTCAAGGTGTGGCCTCACCAAACAGTTATACAGAGGGAGTATCATTTCCCTCCTTCTGGAGGTGATCCCCCTAGCGATGCATCCCAGCATCCTTTTGGCCTTGGCTGCTACCCTCCTACAAGTCTCCGAGTTGTTCATCTTGACATCCACCCCCACCGCTAGGTCCCTCTCAGCCATCGAGACTTGTAGCATTTCCCCCCAGGGTGTACACTTGGCCCAGTTTCTCGCCCCCAGGTGCAGTACCTTGCATTTCCCTGCATTGAACCTCAGCTTCCACTTTCTAGACCATCCTTCCAGAGCCTCCAGGTCCCCCTGTAGGGCCACCCTCCCCTCCTCCCCATCTACCACCACCCCCAGTTTTGAGTCCTCTGCAAAGAGACTCATCTCACTCTTGATACCTGTCCTATGTCAGAGACATAGGCGTTGAACAGGAAGGGCCCAAGGACTGATCCCTGTGGGACCCCACTAATGACCCTCCTTGGGGATGAGACTATCCCACCAACTACAACCCTCTGGGCCCAGTTCTGGAGCCAATTGCCTATCCATCTGATCATCTGGTTCCTCACCCCCATTTCTCCCAGCTTATCCAACAGGCCCTCGTGAGGAACAGAGTCAAATGCCTTGCTGAAGTCTAGAAAGAGGACGTCCACTGGTCTACTCAGGTCCAAGGCACTCTTCACCCAGTCATAGAACTCCACAAGGTTTGTCTGACATGATTTCCCCGGGATGAATCCATGCTGTCTTTCGTCCAGGCACCCTGACTTTTCCAGGTCCCTCCCAGCCTCTCCTTGACAATGCCCTCCATCACCTTGACCACCACTGATGTCAGGCTGACAGGCCTGTAGTTTCCTGCCACCTCCCTTGATCCCCCCTTGTGGATAGGTACTATATGCACCACCTTCCAGTCCTGGGGTACCCACCCTGTCCTCTGAGAGATGGTGAAAAGCTCCACCGGGGGTTTCGCCAGGACATCCGCAAGTTCCTTCTGCACTGTGGGATGTAATTTATCTGACCCTGATGCTTTCTCCATCTTAAGGGACCTGAGGGCTTCCCTCACTCTCTCTGCTGTGATTTCCACCTCTGCTACCTCTTCACCCTGCTTAGCCTTCCCCTCTCCTGCCAGTGATGTCTCCCCCTCTGCCCAGACCCGCCGATCAGTAAGGGTCCCCCCTCCTCAGTTTCACTGTCTCCTCCCATGTATGATGCAGCACCCCCATTTTCCTTGGTGAAAACTGAGGGGAAGTACTCATTTAGTACCTCAGCCTGCTCCTCTGGGTCTTGTGCCTTTCTCTCCCCTGTTTTAATCCTGCTAATCTGCCCCTTCACCCTTCATTTTTCCCCAATATATCTAAAGAACCCCTTGTTCCCTCTCCTAATTTTCCTGGCCAGGTTCTGCTCCTTCCTTGCCTTAGCCACCCTCACCACCCTAGTAGCCCTTCTAGCCATCAGCTCATGCTCCCCTCAATCCCTTTCACTCCTTGAGCACTTGAATTGCCTATAGGCTGCCTTCTTTCCCCACACCACCTCCTGGACCTCCCTAGTCCACCAGCAGGGTTTTCAGCCCCTACCACATTTTCCTCTTACTCTTGCACAGGTGCTGGTAGCATCCTGCACCCCTCTCCTGATGATTTCCCACCTACTGTCAGCATCCATGTCTGACCCAATCACATCCAAATGCTCCTTAAGGATCCTTCCATTTCCTTAAAATCTGCCCCCTTAAGTCAATTACCTCCATTTTTGTGCATCCTTCTACCCCTTCTAGGTCCAGGCAGAACCAGACCGTGGCATGGTCGCTCCCCACCAATGGGTCCCTTACCTCCACGTCCCCAGTCTGGTCACTGTCTGCCAGGACCACATCCAGTACCCATGCCTCCCTGTTCGGTTCTCCCGCCTGCTGAGTTAGGAACGCATCTTGAAACACATCCAACAACCTCTGTTCCCTGGCCACCGAGGATGTCATAGTCTCCCAGTCTGTTCCTGGCATGTTTAAGTCCCCCAATACCACCACCCTTCCCCTGCCCAATCTGCAGTGTCTCCCAACATCTACCACCAGACTCTCCTCCAGCTCCTCCGCCAGCGCAAGGGGTCTATACACCACTCCTATTTTTACTGTCTTGCCCCCCCTTGTTATCAAGGTGACCCAAATTGCCTCCATGGTTCCCTCCGCCTCCTCTACTCCCCCTATGCCAATGCAGTTTTTGACTATTATTGCTACCCCTCCTCCCCTTCCCTCCTCCCATCCTTCCTGAACATAGTGTAACCCTCCAGGTTCAGGTCCCAGTCATGTCCTGCGTTGGCCCAGGTCTCAGTGACTGCTGCCACATCCACCACTCCCTCAGTTAGCATCACCTGGAGCTCAGGCATTTTATTGCCCAAGTTCCTGGCATTTAGCAGGACTACCTTCAACCCTTTCCCTATACTTCCATTTCCCCTGCTCTTGTTCCCATGGGGATTCCATTTTCCCCTGGTCTGCACTTTACCAGTTGGCCTTTCCTGCATTCCTCCAGCTCCCCAGGGGGGTGGAGACAGAGTCCCTCCTTTATCGGACCCTCCCTCGACAGCCTTTTCTCCAATCCCTCCCCCCTTCACAAGTTTAAACCCCACTTTTCACCAATGAATCCCTCTATTTTCAACTTAAGGATTCCCCTTCCCTCCTATAGCTAATTTTATGATGTGAATGTAGATTAACAAACAATCCATACCTCCTGTGTTATCGGAATGTAATACATCATAGTGGCCTAAATAATGTTTTATGGACAACATGGCCCCTTCCCTTTCCTAATTCTGTCCTACCTAACAATATTATATTCAGATAATTGAATTTCATTATCGATTTTTGAGTTTAATCAGGTTTCTGACAATCCTATAATGTCTAAGCATTCTTCTTCTGACTAAATTCTTAAACATTCTAAACAGCTGCACATTCACATACTTAGTTGTGAAGAAATAAGGGTGAGAATTGAAGAAGAATACAGAACATAAGTTGAATTATCCCTGAATTATGCTAAGCTCTTCTAGTTGATGGAATTGCTGCATTTTACTCCGCATATTCAGGCTGCCACACATATGGGGGGAAGATCACACATAGCTTGTGTTTACTGCCGGGATAATGGCTGACAGTCCTCAGATTGAGCCTGTGGTATGGTCCAATCACTATGTCATATCTTTTGGATTGATGACCCCTCAATATCCTTCTACCTCTTCAGAGGTGATCTGCCATAGAGCTTTGGGTAGACTCAATCCTGAAGTTTTTGGGGAATCTGTTGATGTCTCTGGTGTTACTGCTGCTTCCACTAGAAGTGTCAAGTGTCACTGAGGCAGTGGAGTGTTTTTTATAACATCCTGTCTTCTGTCGATGCTCTAGTGCTAGTCCGCTGTTGCTCCTCATCTAGGAGAAGGAGTGCACTGTGATTTAATGATGTGCTCCGTTCTCATAGAATGAGGGGTTGGAGGTTAAAGTAGAAGTGGAGGAAATCTGGTTTGGATTCTAATAGTCTTGTCCTGGCTGCTCATTATAGAGAATACCAGGAGGCAATGCTAGCCACTAGATGAACTTTCTTCTAAGGCATCACTGCGGCTGAGAGAAACAGACCTGCCACACTCTTTAGAGTAGTGGATAGTATTCTCTACAGTATCTCAAATCCTTCACCCAAGATTTGTGGGAGATTTCTCAGGAGAGGTGTGATGGGTTTTGCAAATTTCTTTGCAGTCATGATTGCAGATATTTGGGCCAATATTTCCTCAATGGTGAGTTTACACAATTGCATTGGTCAAGAGTGTGGGTCAGCAGAAACGTGGCTGATCTGGGATGAGATTCACCCTACTGACTTGACAGAGGTTCACTGGGTGCTGTCTGAGCTGTGCTTCAGCCAATGTCTGCTGGATCCTCTTCCCACCTCTCTAATTAATACTGGAGAGGTGGTGGTTTGACCACTCCTAAAGAAGAATAATTTAAGTCTGGATGACTTTGCGAGTTTTGGACTTATCTCTAACTTGCCCTTTTTCAGTAAAGTTATTGAGAAAGTGATGGTGGCATAGCTTTGGGAGTATCTGGAGGAATTCTTCATCTATGAGCCAATCCATCTGGTTTCCAGTCTCAGCTTAGTACTGAGATGGCCCTTGTAAAGGTTTTACATAATCTGTTCCTTGTGAGGGATCATGAAGAGGTTTCTTTTCTGAATCCTCTTGTACTTGTGATCTGTTTTTGACACTGTTAAGCATCAGGAGTTGCTGGAGTGTATGAGGAGGTTTTTTGGGGTGGTAGAGACAGTCTTTGACTGGTTCTGATCTTTCATTAGCAATCACCATCAATCAGTGATTCTAGGGAAATTTCAAGTCTTGTTCCTGTATCACTGACTGTGGCATTCCTCAGGGTTCCAGCTTGTCTCCTCTTTTGTTTGCAGTGTTTATGCTTCTGCTTGGAGATGTGATCTAGGAGTATAGCTTGGGTTTTCACTGCTGTGCGGATCACACCCACCTATATCATTCATTTAAACCCAGACAGGGTTCCTCGGTGAGTGTGCTTGAGAGTGCTCCATCAGAGAGCAGGGGGTGAATGGCCCATAGTGAGCTGAAGCTTAATCCCAGAAAGATCAAGTTGTTGCTGGTGGGATTGGATTGTCTGAGGTCTTCCATTTTGGAGAACCTGGATCTTCCCAGATTTGGGGGAGATAAACTGCAGGCCAGGCAGGTAGTTCACAATTTAGAGGTACTTCTTGACCAAGGGCTGACTGTTGCATCTCAGGTGTCAGCTGTGGTCAGGACTGGATTCTATCATTTAAAGAATATAGTAGGATTGTGTCTATACCTTGCCCAAGATGATCTGATAACACTAGTGCACGCTTTCATTGTCTTGTGCCTCAACTACTGCAATGCACTCTACTGGGGCCTTCCAGCAGGTCAGATCCAATGTCTCCAGCTAGTGCGGAATGCAGCAACTAAATTTGTGACATCAGCAAAGAGGAGTGATCATATCACTCCAGCATTGCTCTCTCTGCACTGGCTTCCTGTAAGATAATAGATCAACTTTAAAATTCTTTTACTTACTTATAAGGCCCTTAATGGACTGGGACCCCAGTACCTTAGTGAGCTTCTTCCTACCCGCCCCAATATCTGGGAATTACATTCAAGTGATACTGGTTTGTTGATGGTTCCAAAATTAAGTTTAAAGTCAGCTGGCAACAAAGCATTCTCTGTAGCAGCCCCTTTACTATGGAATGGTTTACAAATGGATATTCGTGTTACCCTGCCTGTAACTATCTTTAAAAGTAAACTTAAGACCAGGCTGTTTTCTTAAGCTTTTCTGCATATGTGTCTGCTGCAGCTCCAGTAGTCGAACTGTGACCACAGTTAGTCTGGGGAGCTGCCCAGTCAGTACCACAGCCCATTGCTGTTTAATGTGACATGCAAGGGACTGGATGCCAGAAAATGTGTTGGTCAAGTAGGACTGGGTTTCACTGGCTGAGCTGCCCTGTGTGAGAAAAGAAGATAGTCTGCTGAATGTGGAGGTCAGGAGGTACCCAACTAGAATCAGAAAAGAGCCATTTAAACCAGCTGGCACCAAATGCCAACAAGGGACTTCCTGCAACTGCATCAACACCCCTGTGCATCGAGAGAGCCTGTGTTCTGGGTGAACCATGAATAAAGCAAGGCCTGCCCTACAGCTGCATCTTTGTATCATAGTTATTGGGAAATCACTTCATGGACAAGGCCATCAGGCTGGGATGACAAACACCCTTTGTGTGCAAGAGCCTCTCAGTTTTGAGTTGTTTGTAGGTCTGTTTAATTTATTTTAAGTGTACCACTGCTGGCCAACTACAGTATGTGCAGAGTCACTGGACCTACACTGTTTCCATGACTAGCTACTCATTAAAGCACTTGGGAGCTCCCTTGTGGTAACTGAAGGATTATATACTGGTACTAGTGGGAAGAGGGTAGTACCGACCAGTACATTATGGGCAAAGCAGGTACTATGCATATATAGTATGGGGTGGGCTATCATATTTTGGGCTGAGCCTGGAAGGGCACTGGAAGTAGAGCCTGACTGCATATATATTATTTGGCAGTGCCTAGAAGGGTGATGGAAGAGCAACAAATGTGTGCATTGAGGCTTGGCCTGAACTGGCAATGAAGAATCTGCCTGGGGTTTACATATCACCATTTTTACTGCATAAACCCCTTTTTTCAAACCACAGGAATCCCCCTCACTTAAACAGGAACTGTCAGCACTAAAAGTCCCACACCCAAGTGTGGGGCTGGTCCTAACTTACACTTCATGTATAGAAACATATTACTGTTTGCTGCAGAACAGTAAATTGTATCACATTAATTATGTTGTCTTGCAAGCTGCCATTTTCTGTAACAGGAAATCCCAGAATCCCACCCTGCTGACATCAGAGGAGGGCTGCAGCAATGGGACATTCAATAGCTTGCAGTACATGTTAGAGTTCTATAAGTTCTGATCTTTTGTTTGTTGATCCTGCTGTCCTCCCTGAACTAAGTACAGTCACAGATGACCATGCTTAGCCTCAGGAGAACAGCTAAACAAGCAAACATCTCATTGGAGCTTGTAAAAGCTCTAAAATACACCATAGGCTATTGAATCTTCCACTGCTGTCAGCTTTCAGGTCAACAAAATTAATGTTATACAATCTACTGTACTGCAGTAAACAGTAAGTAAACAAAATATTTTTGCTGACAGAATTCAGATTAGGACCAGTCCCACCCTTGGGTGTGGGGCTCTTAGTGCTGACAGTTCCCCTTTAGAAAGTGCAATCATTCCCCTAGAATGAGCAGCCCCCAGAACATTAGAATTTTATGTTAGTTATGGAATTTAGAATGCAATTCAAACTCTGCTGTATGGTCACATTCAGACCTGCACTATAACATCAGATTTATTTCTCTGCCTAAAGAAAACAATCACCCCTAAGTCTTCTCTTCAACTTCAGATCAGTTTCTCAGTTTATTATTTTCAACTGTTATAAGTATACTGTTTAGTTATGTTATCAATAACTCTGCGTTAGTTAGGATGTTATTATATATTAAACTTTTTTCTCTGGTTCCCTCTCAGTTCCCAGGATCTGAAGAAGGCTACTTTCGGTGCAGTTCCCACTTTTAGGAAACTGCTTTAAAACTACTTTATTTCATTAAAAAATACTAGCTTTGTAGTTTTTAATGTTGTTTATTCTCTGTTCCCCTCTATTTGGGAACCAAGACTGTCTTTGACAGTTTTAAATTACAAGTTAGGTTTTTCAACATGTGTTTTCATTTTAAAGGGAACCAAACTGAATTTTATATATTTTAAACCAAAAAGCCACACAAAAGAACATGGCTCAGGTTCACATGGGGGAGCTGCAGTACAAGAAAACCAAGTCCAGGGAAGCAAAAAGAAACCTCGGCTCAACCCCAGTCAGAGGCAGAAAAACAACCATAGGCTAGTTGTAAATGTAAAAAAGCAATGTATTTATTGAGTATAAAAACAGTAGCACCCCTTCAAGACTCCTCACCAATGTTTCACATCGCTCTTGATGCTTTTTCAAGATATAATCAAGTTTCTTAAAACATACCTTGTGTAGCCCCACCATTAACACATGATCCACATTCAAATGCAGACATCAGGGATTTTTCTTAAAGTGCCAAGTGCCATTACCTTTACACATATAAAAAGCTTAGATATCTTAAAGCAAGAATCAAATTAATTATGCACCCCTATCAAAATTAAATTAATATGTACAATGCATATTATGTTTGATGCTTGAATTAAATATAATTTCTACCTATGCCAAAACACAAATAATATGTACAATCATTCCTAAAGTGCTTAGCGTAAAAGGGCAAGACAATACCTGCCTATATCAAAACACCAAAATATATACATGTGTTCCTTTCTAAAGTGCTTAGCTAAGAAAAAGACCACCAGGAAAGGGATGGGGGGACCGGGACCAGGTAAGGAAGGGACAGGAAAAAGGAAGGAAGGGTAGGACTATGTATGCTGAAATCAAGTTATTCTTTTCAAGATATTGTAAAAAGAAATCATGCTATTCCTTTTTCCTTTTTCCTTTCTCTTTTAAATATAGTTGCCTGGAAAATATATGTCAAACAGTATCCTGTCACAGATCCATGTGACTGGAGACATGAATTAGGCTTATTCTATCCCTACTACAGCATTAGATAAAATAAAAAGCAAAAGACCTGACAGTTCATATCCATATACACAGAGTTTCGTTTTTATGGAACAAGCTTTATTTAAATAAACCACACAAGAACTGCTTGAGCTAAATCAGTTTCTCCCAACAAATCTACATTTTTCATCATTTCCTTTTTAAATATGGGGCCTGCTGAAAGTGCCCGTTCAATCCTGGGAATGTGCCAGTTCTAAATCTAAACTGCCAGTATGTCTCACTACACATTAATCAATTGTCCAGGTCTCCCTCCTTCTTCCTACAGATACCTCCTCCAGGCCAAAAAATGTAAACATATGTTGGTTACCTTTTACTTTTATGTGATTTGCTAGAGCATTTTCTGGTGAGCCCAATCTAATATGCCTAAGATGTTCTAATATTCTATTTTTGAACTTTCATACTGTCTTGCCAATATAAAAGTGACGGCAATTACACAATGCTAAGTAAATAATTGCTTCAGTGCCACATGAGATAAATGCATTTGTCCAAACAGTCTCCCCAGAGTGAAGTAGAGTAATATTCTTTCCAACCTTGATGTGGCTACATGTGATGCAATTACAACATTTGAATGTTCCTGTTGGAAGACATGATCCATATTCCAATGCTGATGTTCCTCTCCAACTCTGGACTAGTATGTCCTTCAAGTTATTTGCTTTTCAATAGGAAAAATGTGGCCCATATTTCAACAAGGTTCTCCAAACTTGGTTCCAAAGCTAGTACATGCCAATTTCTCTATACAATGTTCTCTGTTTCTTTTGTCTGTGTATTAAAGACAAGAAGTTACAATTTGCATAATCAATTTTTCTATTGCTTTCCTTTGTATCCCTATCTTTATTTTTAGGCGCCAAAAGATTTTCCCTTGGGATTAGATCCACCCTAGCCTTAGCTTTTTCTACACTCTTTCTACTGTAACCTCTTTTGTCAAATCTTTCAGCTAGAATGGCACAATTTTTTTGCTATCTATCTTCAGAACTGCAATTTCGTTTTGCCCTCATGTATTGACCTATGTATATTTCTAACCACATATTTTGGGTGACAGCTTGAAAACTGGAGCACTCCATTTCTATCAGTGGTTTTTCTAAATAAATCCATTACCAATCCCCCTCCACATCTTTGGTAACCATCAAATCCAAGAAGGACGCTTGTGTGCCACTAGCAGTGACAGAGAATCGTAAATTCACATTAGTTTCCTCTAAATATTTAACAAACTGAAAAAGTTCCTCCCGAGTTTCATGCCAAATTATAACAATTTCATCCAGGTATCTTTTATAGAAGAGATGGTCACAGTACTAATTTTTCTCAGGGTTATACACTACTGATTTCTCCCACTGTGCTAGATAAATAGTAACATAATTGGGAGCCATGGTGGCTCCCATAGCTGTCCCCTTAATCTGATGGTACACATCCTGATCAAACACAATCTCAGTTAGATTTACTAGGAATTCAATAAAACCAGAGGTATGTGTGGTGTTCTCCCTAAGTGCTTCCCTTAAAGCACACAAACCATCTGCATGAGGGATGTTGGTATACATGGACTGAATGTCCAATGTAACCAACATCCACTCTACCTCTACTGACATTTCCTGGAGAAGCTCTAGAAGATGCATTGTATCTTACATATAAGATCTAGATTCTTGTGCCGCATTCTTAAAGGAAAACTGCACCCTCATATCTTCTAAATGTTATAAAAGTTGTACGTTGACATGGAAGCAAATGACATTTAGAAGATATGAGAGTGCAGTTTTCCTTTAATAAAAGTATCTATGTATTGTGCTAGGGGTTCAGTAATAGAATTATTGCTAGAAACAATGGGTTTTATTGGAGGGTTAAACAAATCTTTATGGATTTTTGGCAATTCATAAATAACAGGTTTTGCAGGAAAATCTACAGTAAAAAATGTACATGTTGCTGTGAAATGAGCCCCTGATTAACATGCACATGTAAATACACATCAATTTCTTGTTTAAATTTTACAGTGGGGTCATGAGACAATTTTTTATAAAAATCCACATTATTCAGTTGAGAGGTCATTGCAAGCAGATACTTATCTTTATCCATCACTACCATAGCACTGCCCTTATCTGTGGGCTTGGTAGTGATGGTTTGGTTACTTTGTAGCTTTTTAATGGCCTCCTTCTCCTCCAGTGTACAGTTACACACTTTTGGCTTTGGTGGATTCTTCAGGAGTTGTTCAATGTGCCTCTTACAGGCATGTAAAAATGTTCCAACTGTGTTATTCATTGGTGGAATAAAACTGGATCTCTTCCTCCATTTGTTCCTATTGCTGTCAGACTCCTCCCAAAAACTGTTTGTTCCCTCACAATGGATGGCCATATTTTCATGTTCATTTTCTTCTAGAAGGATATTTTCAGGCAAATCAGTATTCTTTTTTGTAAAGAAGACTTTTAAGTTCACTTCGTGAGTAAAGGCATGTAGGTCCACAATTGTGTCAAAGTGGCTAATGGTTGCTGTAGGGACAAAAGGCAGCCCCTTATTAAGTAAGCTACATTCAGCCTTTTTCAATATATATAATGATATATTAACCACTAAATCTTTGCAGTCTTCCTCATGTGCTAGTACTGTTTGCCCCTCCAATGATTTGCTCTGCTCCTGGGTCTGCCTCATTGGAATCTGAATTTCCCTCACTGTTGTTGGCCACCTCTCAAGTTTCCACCTTCAGTTACCCCTAGTATCCCTTCTTGTTCCTTATCTGAAAATCTTATCAGACGTGGACTGCACCTCAGAGTTTTCTGATGTATGATAGGCAACTGTGGGAACTGCAGAGGTTCCTCCCCATGACATTCTCCCACTGTTAAGTCTGTGCATGTATAGCTTGTGAGAGATCTCTCCTGAGACCCTGTTGATTCAGGGGGTGGGGTATTGCTTATTCTTTCAGCAAATGGATCTGGTGTATGTCTGGGAGGCAGATGGGGGGCCCTGTGCTGATCGTGTACTCTCTATATTGTGCTCTGGACCCTGGACTGTTGTAATTCTTTGGGTCCCTAATTGCTGGGCAGTCTTGCCTGATAATAAAAATGGCTGGGAAATAGTGCTCCCAGTGTCCCCAAGTTCCTCATCTGTTTCTGACCCAGATGCACTTGTATAAGTGTCACCCTGATTTGTATTTTTTGAGGACAGACCTTACTGGTTCACATTCTTTCCCCACTGAAAGATTTGGCCATTTTCATAGTCCCTCTTGTCCCTTAAAAATGTCCTCATTTTAACTTTCTTAATCTTTTCATTGTTTATTTTCATAACTTCTTTAAGTTTATCCAAGTAAGTTTTTTATAAGGGGTGTTCATGAAATAAGTTAAAAACCACTTCATTGCTATTAACCTCCAATTGAGTTACTTTCTCTAATGGGGCAGCATGTTTTAAAATTATTTTAATCAACCTTGCTGATGATTCCAGTAAATGTGTTTGCCAATCTTTCAAAAAATTCATCTGATCTACACCAAAAGCCGGTTGCCTAACCCACCGCAGGCCCCTGGGAACTCTTTTTACTGCTAAGTAAGCTTCCATTGTTACCCGCTGCAGATAAAGTCTCCTCATCTTTAGGAGTGAACATTCTAACAAAACATAAGCCTGCTTAATGTCTCTCACGGTGTGCAAGAGAGTCATGTGCTATGTCAAACTATACAAGACACCGTTTTCATTTCATGGCACACTCCCAGCCCCAGTCTGAATATGAGTAGGAAATGGCACATTATTGGAGTCAATAGAATTACCAAGTAGAGGGGTGCTACTTACATTGCCCGAAGCTTCTCTTTCATCCAACGCCATATTTTTGTGCCATGCCAATACTGACCCAAACTGAGTTGTTACAAGAAACAAACTGAAAAGCCAAACAAAGAAAACGGCTCAGGTTTGCACAGGGGAGCTGTAGCACAAGAAAACCAAGTCCAGGGAAGCAAAAAGAAACCTTGGCTCAACCCCAGTCAGGGGCAGAAAAACAACCATATGCTAGTTGTAAATGTAAAAAAGCAACATATTTATTGTGTATAAAAACAGTAGCACCCCTCCAAGACTCCTCGTTTACATTTCGCGTTGCCTTTGACGTGTTTTCACTTTAAAGGGAACCAAACTGAATTCCATATATTTTAAACCCTTTTTTTCACATAAAAAGGGTTTTTCAGCTGGCTCTGTGGCACAGAGTGAAGGGGTTCACTTGGCATGCTGGCGATCTGGGTTCACATCCCTTGTTCGGGAACCAGGAACGGAGATTGGCAGGAAGGGGTTTCATAAGCATCCATTGGACACTTCCTTCCCGGGGGTGTGTGTTTCACCTGGGTGCCTGTGGGCAGATTGGGTGATGTGTATGGGGGATGTGTTGCCCCCCCGCACATCCTTACCCGAGGTTGCCCTGCATTCATGCAAAGCTGAGAACTGTGGTGGGCGGGGGCATAGAAAATGGAAAATGCTCCCCGACCGGCTGGATGATGAGCATCCCAGATCCTGCTACCTGAAGCCCCAGAGGCACCCCAGATCCAGCCTTGCAGCCCCTGGAATGCACAAGCTGCCAACAAGATGATTCCACCTGGAAGAGAGGGATACCTCCTGGCATAAAGGATAGTCCAGGCTTCCCAGGTAAGGCTGCAATCAGGGCTGGTGGATGGTTGCAGGGGGTTGGAGGGTGACTGGGAAGGCACTGGCACTCCAAAGGAATGGCTGGCCAAGGAAGCTATGGGGAGGTGCAAAAAAAAGGGGAGTTGTCCTCTATTCAAAATATTTCCTTTTGGGAAACTCTTCATTTTCACTGGGTCAGCAGTGTTTGGCATAACTGACAGACCCCAAAAATGATGAGACCTACCGCTTTTAAAAATTGTAGTTTGTTTCAACTTCTGGCAAAGGCAGGCTGCCACAAGTTGTGCTTAAGGTGCCTGGGTCCAGAACATGATATTAGCAATTATAAGCTTTGTATTAAAGTTTGTCCTAAAACACAAAAGAAAAGGGCCAAAAATTACAAGACCTTACGGCTTTTCAGTCTGTCTCTACATCACTAAAAGGCTCAGATGAGGGTTAAACCCCTTAAAATAAACAGCAGTCTCTCTCAAGGGGACAGAATTGATAGATTGATCATCTAGCCTGAAGCCTCTGAGCTGTGGGGTTCTGCAGGGTTTGGTCTTGTCACCCTTATTGTTCACAGTGTATATGCTGCCGTTGGGAGACGTTATCAGGCAGTATGGGCTGGGTATTCACTGCTATGCAGATGATACCCAGCTATAGAAACACAGAAACATAGAGTTTGACGGCAAATAAGGACTGCTTGGCCCACCCAGTCTGCCCATTTCCCTACCTAATGGATAAGCTGCAGATCCTAGTTAACCAGCAGCCTACTTCTTCCTACCCCCTCCCCCAAGAATTGCCTTATGACTGTCCCATGCATGCTTGAATTCCACCACTGTTTTTGACTCCACAACCTCCGTTGAAGGCCGTTCCATGCATCCACAACCCTCTCTGTGAAAAAATACTTCCTTAAATTACCTCTGAGCTGCCCTTCTATCTTCAAATTGTGCCCTTGTTCTTGCACACTCTTTTTTGAAAGATGCTACCCTCTTGGACTTTGTTGATTCCCTTGAGGTACTTAAAAGTTTTCATCATGTCCCCCTCCCTCCTTTTCTCGAGGCTATACATATTCAGCTCCTTAAGTCTCTCTTCATATGTCTTCCGGTGCAGACCCTGCACCATTTTAGTTGCCCTCCTCTGGACAGCCTCCATCCTGTCTATGTCTTTGCGGAGATTGGGTCTCCAGAGCTGCACACAGTACTCCAGATGGGGTCTCACCAACTGTCTCTACAGAGGGATAATAACTTCCTGTTTTCTACTGGTGATGCCTCTCCCTATGCATCCCAGTATCCCCCCCAGCCCTCCTTGCAGCCCTCTCACATTGCTTGCCCACCTTTAGGTCATCTGATATGACTACCCCCAGGTCCCTTTCCATTTTTGTTGTTGTTAGTATCTCACCCCACATTGTGTACTCTTCCCCTGGGTTTTTGTTTCCCAGGTGCATTACCTTGCACTTCTTAGCATTGAATCTAAGCTGCCATACATTTGACCATTCCTCTAACCTTGGCCAAGTCCCTTCTCATCCTTTCCACCCCACCTTGTGCATCAACTCTGTTGCAGATCTTTGTGTCATCTGCAAAGAGACATACTGTATACCTGTCCTGTGTACCCGAGACCCAGATGGTGGCCTCTGTTTTTAACAGCTGCCTAGAGGAAATTCAGGCTTTGATGACTCAAAACTAGCTTAAACTTAACCCAGACAAGACTGAGGTACTGGAGGTGGATCCGGATCATCATGGCAGAGGGGCGCTGGTGCTCCCTGGCTTAGTGCTGGGGGGATTCCCCTTACTCCATCCAGATGGGTGAAGGATCTGGGCATGATCCTGGACAATGGCCTGACACTTGATGCTCAGGTGCTGGCCATTGTTAAAAGTGGACTTTACCATCTTAGGAATATTGCCTGGATCACAGTCCTGATCCCGCCTGAGGACCTGACCTTGCTGGTGCTTGCTTTTGTTGCATCGAGGTTGGACTACTGTAATGCCCTGTACCTAGGGTTATCTGGAGGCAACCTCTGCCAGCTGCAGCTGGTGCCAAACGCAAGATTGTTGACAGGTGTGAAAAGGAGTGACCATATCACCCCAGTCCTCCGTAAACTGCACTGGCTGCCAGTCAGGTGGAGAACTGTCTGCAAGGTAGGCCTCCTGACCTATAAGACCCTGCACGAAAGGGTGTCGGTTGATCTGCAAGATATCCTTGTTCCCTATCGACCATCCCAGGTGCTCCATTCTGAGGAGGATTGCCTCCTTGGTGTTCCCAAGGTCAGGTTGTGGCATTCGAGAGAGCATGCCTTTTTGGTGGCTGCACCTACCCTATGGAACTCACTTCCTGGTTATCTTAAAGGGGCTCCCTTGATAGAAGCCTTTAAAAAGAGTCTTAAGACCTATTTGTTCCATCAGGCTTTTAATTGCTAATATTTATTTTATGGTTTTAAGGGATAGATAGATCATTTTAAGTGCTGACTCCCTGTAAAATCTTATTATTTTTTGTGGTTTATTATTGCATTTGAATGTACAGCGCTCCAAGTCCCTGGAAAGAGGCACTTTATAAATAAAGCATCTATCTGTCTGTCTGTCTGTCTGTCTGTCTGTCTGTCTGTCTATCTATCTATCTATCTATCTATCTATCTATCTATCTATCTATCTATCGCTACAAAAGATTGACCAGAGCTCAGGGTGTCTGAAAGGGGGAAATCTGAAACCAGTAAACATAAAACGGCTTCAGAGCAGGCACTAGAGACAGTGCATTCTAAGAAAAAACCAAAAGAAAAACATTCAGCTCTCCCTTCTCCTGGAGAAGGAAAGGAGTCACCAGTGAACAAAAATAAAATGCCCTCAACAGAGGACATGGCTAAGGCATGGCAGTTCTTCCAGGCATTCCAAGTTATGGGAGATTTCAATAATATGCCTGCCCACTCAGGCTCTGGATCTATTCCCAGTGCCAGTGGAGGAGGGAGTAGAAATGTATTATAGAGAAGAGGAGGAAGGAGAACCCATAGAACCAGATGATTCTCCTGAGCAAGAATTTGGCTCACCTCCAAGAACTCTTGATGATTATACCTCTCACTATACCTTTGTGATACATATGGTCAATTACCTCAGCATTTCCTCACAGGAAACTGACGAGGATAAGGAGAAGATTAAATTCATGAATATGATACGCTTAGCCCTCACTAAGAGGTTGATGCTGCCCATCCATAAATCCCTCATGAAAACTTACTTTTAACACCATGTCAGCACCCACCTTAGCTGTTGGCATAGATAAGAACACTGAGAAAAATATGAGGTTGACAAACAGGGCTCTGAGTATCTCTATTCCCACCCTGATCATGAGGAAGTGGTTCAGACTACCACCTTCCCACCCAACCTCCTAAAAATGATTCCAGAAAACTGGGTACCATGGAAAAAAGGTGCATACTTGCGCTTCCTTGCTCCTAAGACAGGCAGCTTATCTGGCCTACACAGCACAGCACCAGGGAGCCTTATGGAACTCCGTTCTGGCACCGAGCGACAGGGTTACTGGAGAATTGGCACAGGATATGGCTGATGAAGCAAGATCAGCCATAGATGCCACAAATACTAGTTTCATATGGCAGTGGATACTTAAAGGGGCACTCTCAGCTTTGCCCCTCTGTTTACTTTCAAAATGCAAATGGTGATCTGTGGACACAAACTAGCACTAAGTGTGCTCTGAAATGGCCCTGCATAAAAGTATAAGTGATCCGTTTACCTGGTATTTAATATTTATCACTGTTTTCTTTACATTCAGCCGGAGTAAAAAGCTCCGTCCACCGGAAGCAGATCCCATGCCGAGAATGCGCGTCTACTGTACACGCTGTGCTGAGGTGCACATTTTACCAACCCTATCCCAACAAACATACAATCCAGCACAACTGGCATAGTTAAAGTGCTGCTGGTATTTGAGACAATGAAACGAGTGCTGGATGAGTCGCAAAATCCTACTTAAGTCTGGCGCTGGAATCCCGCTCATGGGCACTAGTGGCACATTCTCACGCATGCATGGAATCATTCCTCTGGCTACAAGTGTGCATGTGTGGGATTCCAGTGCCAGACTTCAGTAGGATTTTGTGGCTTGTCCAGCACTTGTTTCATTGTCTCAAATACCAGCAGCACTTTAACTTTGCCAGTTGTGCTGGATTACATGTTTGTTGGGATGGGGTTGGTAAAATGTGCACCTCGGCACAGCGTGCACAGTAGATACATGTTTTCGGCATGTTCTCAGTGTGGGATCTGCTTCTGGTGGATGGAGTTTTTCACTCGGGCTGAATGTAAAGAAAACAGTGATAAATATTAAATACCAGGTAAATGGATCACTTATACTTTTATGCAGGGCCATTCCAGAGCACGCGTAGTGCTAGTTTGTGTCCACAGATCATTTGCATTTTGAAAGTACAGTGAGGGGCAAATCTGACAATGCCCCTTTAATGACACTGCATCCAGTGTTATAGCCCATGCAGTGTCTCTAAGAAGGTTTGCCTAGCTTAGAACTATAAATCTATCCCAGGACACTCAGACGAAAGTTATGGATTTCCCTTGTGAGGGAAATTCCTTGTCTGGTGACAAGACAGAGGCCTACATGAAAATGGTGGATGAGTATAAAACCACCTACAAGAGCAATACTGAGAAAGACAAGGCCTCCACTTTCTAAAAGCCTTACAGAAGGTGAGGTAGGGGTAGGGGATACTACCCTTGTGCTTATGCCCCCTATAACTACTCTCCACAAAGAGACCATTATAGGGGCCGGGGTAGTAGGGGACATAGGCATGCTGCTGCAGCACCAGTACCCAAACCAGAGACAAAATAGAACGTCTAACAAGCCTGTCCAGGTCACCCACCCATTGCTAGTGGGAAGAAGACTGGCCCACTACTTCCAGGAATGGACAAAAATTACCACAGACAAGCAGGTCCCAGAAGTAGTGAGCCAAGGTTTACCTCTGCAGTTAAAAAGATTTCCAAAACTGCAGAACCCAAATGTTTTTCAACCTCACATACTAGCAGAAAAAATCCTGCTGGCAATAGCAACGAAGAAAGCAGTGCAAACACATACAGCGAAAAAAGTACTTGCAGCAAAAAAAGGGCACGGGACTTGATTCTAGATACTTCCTAACCATCAAGAAAAATGAGGAGTGGTGACCCATTTTAGACCTGAGATACCCGAACAAAGAAAGAAAGAAAAATTCAAGATGGTAACACTAGGCACAGTGATTCCACCTCTGAATGTGAAATGCTGACTGGGATCACTGGATGTGAAAGATGCCCTTCTTCCACATACCAGACAGGCCAAGTCACAGAAAATACCTTATGTTCAGGTTAGGAACTGCCACTACCAGTTCATAGCCTTTCCCTTCGGACTCACTTCAGCTCTAAGGGTCTTCACAAAGTGCGTAGTTGTGATGGCAGCACATTTGAGAAGGAGAGAAGTGGTGTTTTTTTTCTGTACCTGGACAACTGGCTGAACTCAGGAAAAACACATCAGGAAGCAAACTCCTCCATACTTCTGACTCAGAATACTTTGGAGGATTTTGGCTTCCTCATAAACCTTCAAAAGTCTCAAACAGAACCAGCTGAAGTTCTGGACTTTATTGTTGCAGAGCTAGATACCCTACAAGAGAAAGCATTCCTTCCTCTAGCAAAGCTAGCAGATCTGATTTCAACTGCAGAATCCTTCAAAGTAGGCCAGCCAAGGCCTGACAGGGATTTTCTAATGCTACTGGGTCACATGGCCTCCTCCACAACAGTGGTACCAGGTGCCAGATTCTAGATGAGAGATAGCCAGTACCACCTACAGTAGGGGTCCATTGGTCTCAGAGGTGGGATACCCTATCCAAATTGGTGCTTGTCACAAGACCCTTGTTAAGGGCACTAGACTGGTAGAAGGAGGAGTGTAACCTCAGAGACGGCATTCCCATCCTCCAGCAATTCTCTACATTCATTTTCACAACAGATGCCTCCCTCCAAGGCAGGGGTGCCCACCAGGAGGATCCAACTGTGAGTGGCATGTGGAGTGCACAAGAGACTCAAGCACATAAACCTCTGGGAACCCAAGGCATTGTACCTGGCAATGCATGCATTTTCCTCCCATATCAGTGGTCAGTCTGTCCATATCAGAACAGACAACACCCAAACTATGTACTATATAAACAAACAGGAAGGAACAAGATCTTCAAATCTGTGCACACAAGTCGTGAAGATCTGGAACCTGTCATATTCCTGCAGGTACAGCTATCTGCAGTACACCTACCAGGGAAACACAATATGCTAGTGTGGAGGGGTTGTGGGATAACAGATGGATTTGTGTGATGTTTGTTCAAAATACAGCAGATAACCTTAAGCAATGGCATATCTCTTCTTCAGCACATCAGTTTGCAGCAACAGACTATGTATGTCCTTTCTCTGCACTTAGCCAGCACCTACTGACACTGACCTCTGATCTAACTTAGCAGTTGTGATTCAGACTCCATCCCCATGCGGGCCTTGTTTGCTTGGGTGATGGGGGCTCAAGCAACAAAAATAAAAAAAGCTGAAGACAAAGAACCTCAGTGCAAAAGCACTGAAACATGAGTTACCCCAAAGGGCATTGACAATCAGCCAAGTTTCAAAGAAACACAACATCACACATACTTCCACAATGCAAAGCATTATGACCTATATGTAAATCACCATGACATTTCAGACTTGTTCAACTTATAGCAATTTGCATGCACTTAAAAATAGCACAACTAACTTAATTTCTGTAATATACAGTCACCTAGTACTTTTTACCTTTATCACCTAGTGCCATGGTATTTTCAATATTTATAGGTTTCATAAACATAAGGTATATACATCAAGGTATTTATGACATAGTGCTATTACATACTAAATCCAACAATGATAAACACAGTCTGTTGTTTTATATCAGTTCTGAGGTCACAACAATAACCTCCCTTTATGAGGACCTGAGAGGGAAAAGGAAAATTAAAGGAGACACTATAGCATAGTCAAGAAGGGGAAGGAGGGGCCCACAGGTGGTCAACCTTATGGACTAGAAATGGTAAAAGATAGCTTAGGCTAAGAAACAGAAGAACTATTGCAACAGATTTAAGAAAATGTCAGTCCTCAAGAGTGGCAGGAGCTCCCTGTCACAGCTAGCAGACTCCCTGAGCAATATCAGCCAGGGAAATCACAAATGGACCCTGAACCAGCAGGTGCTGGCATCAATGTTCATGAGGTGGGGTACACCAGAAATAGATCTGTTTGCCTTCTGGGAGAACAGCCAGCTCCCATTTTTCTGTTGCAGAACCACAGTAGTGGATTCAGCCTCAGAGGACTTTCTAGTACTCAGCTGGTCAGGGAGGTTTCTCTATGTCTTCCCTTCTTTCTAACTTTACTGAGAGTGCTGTTAAAACTGAGAAGAGAGTCAGCAACAGTGATTCTATTTGCTTCAGACTGGGCCAGGCAAACCTGGTACTTCATGTTCCTGTCCCTCTCCAGCAGACAGTCTATCAATCTGCTCCTGAGATACAACCTGTTAACATTGTCCCAGGGCAGGATACCATTCCCAGATTTGAGAACTCCACATCTAAGAGCATGGTTCTTGAGGAGCTAGAGTTCTCTTGGCTGAATCTTTCTGACAAAGTTATAGAAGTACTTAAGGTTTCCTGAAAACCAGCAACAAGGAAAACGTCTGCTTCAAAATAGAAAATATTTTCCTAATGGTGTTCTCTCAAACAGATCAACCCCCTCTGGGCTGCTCTGTCCACAAACCTGGACCACCCAGTCCACCTCCAGTCTTTGGGCCTAAGGCCTTCAATTTTGAAGGTGCATTTGGCAACAGTGTCAGCGTACACATCAGCTGGCAAAGACAGGTCAGTGGTCTCAGAACCCATTTTCAAAAAGTTTTTCAAGGGCCTTAATCACATGTACCCTCCAGTGAGAGAACCTGTCCCTCCCTGGGATTTGAACTTGTGCATTGCCTAGCTGATGAAGTCTCCCTTTGAGCCCATGGCCACTGCTGTACTGAAGTATTCCACCTGGAAATATGTTTTTCTGGTGGCACTGATACCAGCCAGAAGGACGAGTGAGCTACAGGCCCTCTGTACAGATCCTAACTACATAATGTTCCATAGGGACAAGGCAGTCCTAAGGACAAAGAGGAAATTCCTCCCAAAAGGGTTGTCTGAATTCCACCTGAAATCAGTCAATTGCCCTTATGATTTTCTTCACAGGACAATCCAGTTCAGGTCAGCAAAACTGTAAAAAGGGCACTGAGTTACTATTTGGACCACACAAAGGATGCCAGGTTTATTAGCACTCAATTGTTTGTTACCTATTTTTATATGGGAAAGGCCAAACCAGCATCCAAGAGAAAAATTTCTTGATGGATAATGTCCTGCATATAGTTCTGTTATGACAGAACTGGCAAACTGCCTCCCAGAGGGCTCAGGGCACACTCTGCATGAGGCACTTCTGCCTCTATGGCAGTATCAAGGGGTATCCCCTTGCAAGAGAGTTGTAAAGCAGCAACTTGGAAAACAGTGCACACTTTAACAAAGTGTAAGCCCCCCACCCCTGCCTTTTGCAAAATGACAGGCGGTATGCTGTTTGAATCTGACAGCATTGCCAGGTGGGGACTGGGTTCGGGGAGGAATAGGCTACTCGACACAAGGGCTAGGTTTGGCTACTCTGCACAGGGGCACCCAAGTAACTCCGAACACAGGAAGCAATAACTGTAATGTCCAATACCAGAAAATGGGATTCTAAAGTGTGGCTTTATTCACATCCAAACAGAACAAACAAAGCATAGACGGACCCCCATGGGGCTACACTTCTGGTAATGCAGATTAAAAGAATCACAAACACTCCTTCAACACTTCAGCCCTCAGGCTCTGAACCCACCGGGCACACAGCCCGGACTTGCACGCTGCTTTGGGTACACAGCCTGAACTTGTACAGTATTCTGGGTTTTCCCTGGCTCGGCTCCCCTGCCGGCCACTCGGATACCTTCCATATGTCATGGAAACCTTTTCTGGTGGCTCCCTAAACCACCTAAGAGCACCTCAGCTCTATCAGGGAATTCTCCTTTTAATCCCACATCTGGGTACTTTCCTCAGGCACTGGCCAAGTACCTGAGAGAAAGTAAAGGTGCCACAGAGCAAATTCATAGAGGTGAATTTGGTTACTACTGATGGGGGGTCTCCCACCTCTCGCTCCCACAATTCATACCCTGCCATTTCTCTGAACAGTAAACATCTCATTCTGTAAAGCTTGGCAATGTAGATTAAGGCTAAATGTATGTCACATTTGCTCTACTTGTCTTGCTTTCCCATTGTGCTGGACTTGAACATACTTTTACTTGGCTTAGCCCATTGGTCTAGGCCCCCCACTGATTAAGCAGTCCAATCCCCACATTACTTCACTGTTTGTGCTGGACTTGAACCTACTGGAATTAACCGGCAATGTCTATTACACTAGACCTCCTACAGATTAAGTAGTCCAATCCCTACGTTCCAACAGTTCAGGTGAAAAACATTGGCCCTCTGTCAGAGCAAACTCACCCTTTGGTTGCAAGTGCCCCACAGGTGATTCCTCACAGGAATTTCTCTCCCACAGCTTCAGGTGCTGCAGCACAACTTGAAATAGGCAGTTTCTTCCTTAGCCAGAACCAGGAGGGTTGCCCCTGGAAAACAGGCAAACCTTTCCCCCCCATCCCCTCAGGAATGGGGCAACTTTAACCAATTGCCCGTACAATTTTCTTCACTTGTTCACTTGGGAACATAAGCAGGAGGCTGGTAAGGACAGAGGTTTGGGTTTATATTCTGTTTTAACTGAAATATTTGAATAGTTTTGTATGTGAAATTAGTTCTGTGTGTTAAAAATTACTACTTTGAGTTAGAACTGTTACTTGGGCTGTGATATTGTAACTTTTGGGGCTTGGGAACACTTGTTTGGCAGTGATAATTAGAGTGAACTTTAAATGTGATGTTTGCCTGGTGCTGGTAAGAGTCCTCCCACCCACCCTGTTTTGTAGGCTTTCTTAAATACTGAAAAGCCACTAGGGGTTGGGATTGAAAGGCTGTGTATTTCTGTTTGTGACTGAAATTTGAGGCAACAGGAACTGGTGGGCCTGTGACATCATACGGTACCTGATGTCTGCATACACACACTGTTAGTGGGACTGGACACACACTGGACTGTATGTGTTTGTGAGACTTGGGAACTTTATTGGTGGGGTTGAAATTGGGTTTGTAAATAACTGCAGTATAGAGAGAAACTGTATTCCAGGGGGAAGGGACTGAGAAAAGGTGTGTGTGCCATTATAAACAGAGGGGGACAAACAGAGTGGCCATATTCCACCATGGCAGGCATCTTTGGAAGGGTTGTAGGCTGCACAGGCTGTGGGATGGCAATAATTCTCAATTGGGCCTGGAGAGAGGGAGGCTGCCCACTCTGTAGACAGCTATCTTGTATCAGGAGTGAAGTACATTGGTTAAGGAGTAAGCTGGGGGAGTTGGGGGGGTGTCCAAGGATAAGGGGTGTGGACATGGGCAGCAGAAGGATGGGGCTGAGGGGAGGCTGGGCCAATGATCTGAAATTACAGGACATTATGTTATAGCAAGCAGGAGGGGGATATTAGGGACAGAGGACCCTTAGATAGGGATGTTGACGCTAAGGGGAAAGCGTACGGGATGAACATTCCGAATACAAAGAGAGTGGAGGGGGAAGAGTCAGGAGGGGTTGTTGTGGGGAAGCCTAGTAGAGCAGACACTGAGAAGGGAAGGGCTGTTGTGGGGAAGCCTAAAACAGCAGACTGTGGGAAGGGAGCTCCTAAGGAGAACAGAGCAAGAGGGGATGAAGAGGGGCAGTTTAGAGGTGCAGTCAGGGGAAACTCGGGTTACTTGATGGAGGCTGGCACAGAGTGTCACAATAAATTTGAGCTACTAAGCAACCCGGGGAGGGTTGGTGGAAATGAGGAAACTGATTCAGAGGCTGGGGGAAGGAGTCGGATACCCATAGGGCATCACAGACCAGCAATGGAAAGGATAGAAATAGTCCCAGAGGGAGAAGGGGAAACATAAATGTTAAGCAGATGGGGGAGATGCAACATATTGCAGACATGAGGGAGGAGAGCATGACTGGAGAGAAACTGGGAGACAAGGAGGTGGGGAGGGGGCCTCCCTTCAGCAGGGGGGTCTGTACCAAGGATGGGGCCCTAGGTAAAGGGGACCCACAGAGAGCCTCTGGAGGTAGGGGTACTATTACAAGGGGGGAGGATGGCAGTGTGGAGGAAGGGGAAACCATCAGGGCCAGGATAAATGGTTCGGATAAGAGAGGGTTAAAGGGGACACCTATTCAGAGGGGTCTGAGTTAAGTGGGCAAAATAACGAAGGAGGCAGAAAGGGGATGGTGACAAGGGGGTCTCTAATAAGGCAGGAAGACTCCCATGGAATTGAGATCATGAATAAAGGGGGATGGGGGGCTGAGAGTGCATAGTGGAGGTAACCATAAGGATGATGGCGGTGTTGAGGTTCTGTTATTGGGAGACTCGATGATTAGTGGTATCCAGTGGGAGGGACGGGGGTGGATGCCATAGCCAGGTGAAGGTAGTGAGTATCTCTGGGCTGACAGTGTACAGAGCAAAGTTCATGGTGTATGAACTGGTTAGGGATTGTGGAGGGAAACCGGATTTCCTGGTGCATTTGGGAATGAACGATCTAGAGGGAAATAGCATTTTGGAAATCCAAGAAAGGTTCCAAGAACTTGCCAGAGTCTGTCAGGATAATGGATGAACATTTCCTTTTCAGAGATATTGCCAGTACCAAAGGCCTCAGTGGAGAAAAAATGAAGATCACAGAGGATAATGACTGGCTCAGGAAGTGGGGTGAAGAGAGTGGGTTGGGGGTGTTAGGGAACTGGAAAGGAGTTTGGGAGGATAAGGGACTGTATGCCAAGGACAGGCATCATCTTGCCCCATTAGGGAAGGAAGTCCTTAAGCAGGAGTTGGTTGACTACATTCAAGAAAGGTGGAGTTTAAACTTGTGAGGGAAGGAATAAGGGAGGGGCTGACCAGAAGCCTCTCCTCCAGATGAGGGGAGTAGCCTTCAAACCCAAGGGGAGGGGGAACAGACTGGGGTGGAAGTTTCAGGAGGAGCAGAGGGAGGATGGAGTATAAGGAACCCAGGTGGGTTTCGAGCAAAGGATCAGGGATAAGGGGTGGGGGTTGGTGTTGGTAAATGCCAGGAGCTTGGGAAACAAGTTGCCAGAGTTCCAGGCCATGCTGTTCGTGGGGGGGGGGGTGGATCTGGCAGCGGTCAGGGAGACGTGGGACAACAAAAACCATGACTGGGACCTAAACGTGTGGGAGTACACTATGCTTACGAAGAATAGAAAGGAGGGCAGAGGGGGTGGAGTGGCTATGTTCATTAGAGATGACATAGAAATTGCTAGGGTAGAAGAGGCAGAGGGAAACGTGGAGGCCTTATGGGTCACCTTACGATCCTCAGCAGGAGATAAGATCAAGTTGGGTGTAGTATATAGGCCCCTCAGGATGGGTGATGTTCTGGAGGATGGTTTTGTGGACAACTTCATTGCCCAGTGTGGACCAAAAGGGGAAGGAGTGGTGTTGATGGGGGACCTTAATATGCCAGGTACAAACTGGGGAACCATGTCCTCTAAGGTGGCCAAGGAGCAGAGGCTGCTGGACGGCTTCCAGGATGTGTTCTTAACATAGCATGTGATGGAGCCCACAATGGAGGGGCATGTCCTGGACGTGGTTCTGGCAGATGGGGATCTGGTAAGGGACCTGGTTGTCGAGGATCCCCTGACTGGGAGTGACCACAATACCGTCTGGTTTCAAATAAGCATGGGGGGAGGGGGGTAAATCTAGGACACTGGCAGTGGACTTCAGGGGGGCAGACTTTGTGGGCATGGGAAATATTCTCAAGGATCACTTGAAGGGGATTACATCAATGACAAATGTGGAAAGGAGATGGGAGGTCATAAAACGGGGACTTCATGAGGTAGTCAGGACCTGCGCTAAGGTGAAACGTAAAGGAGCAAGGTCACATAAACCATGCTGGTGGTCCAGTGAGGTTCAGGTGACAGTCAGAGAAAAGAAGGCGGCCTACAAAAAATATAAAACAACAAGAGGGGATAGAGATAAGGAAATGTACCATCTTGCATCTAGAAAAGTCACCCAGATGGTGAGGGGGGTAAAGTCCAGTAAAGAGCAGCGGCTGGCACAGAGGATACATGGAGGGGAAAAGGGGTTCATCCAGTACATTGGGGAGTGGAGAAAAACTAAGGGCCATCTCAGCAGATTGAGATCAGAAGGAGGGTGGATGGAAGAGGCGAGGGACCAGGCAGAGGTATTTAATGAGTACTTTGCCTCTGTGTTCACTAGGGAAGGGGATGGGATATCTACAAAGCAAGGCATGATGGGGATAGAAGCGGCAGTGAGTGGGATCAGGGGAGCAACAGAAATGGAGCAAGAGGGAGGGAGAGGTACCCCAGGGGTGTCACATCAGGATAAGGATACAAAGGCCAGTAAGGTGGAGGGGATGGATGATGCTATCTCCACCAAAAGGGTGTGGTTAGCCCTCAAGGCCCTAAAGAAAGACAAATCTCGTGGGACGAATGGCATTCATCCGAGAGTACTATGGGAATTGGGAATTGGCGGACTTACTGGCTGCACCAATGGCGGAGCTCTTCAACAGGTCACTTGAGACAGGAAGGGTAACTAGGGATTGGCAAGAGGCACATGTGGTGCTAATCCATAAAGGGGGGGTCGAGGGAAGTACCAGGTAACTATAGACCCACCAGTTTGACCTCGGTGGTGGGAAAATTAATGGAGAGTATACTAAAGGAACGATTGGGGGTGTACTTGGAGGAGGTGGGAGGTCTGGATAGTCGGCAACATGGGTTTGTGCCAGGTAGATCATGTCAAACCAGTCTTGTGGAGTTCTACGAATGGGTAACATCAGAACTGGACAGGGGAAAGCTTGTAGATGTATTATTCTTGGACTTAAGCAAGGCATTTGACTCTGTCCCCCACAATGGTCTGGTGGAGAAACTGATGGGGTTGGGAGTAGGCCCTTTGATGTTCAGATGGATTGAAAACTGGCTAGCTTGATGCACCCAGAGAGTAGTGGTCAATGGGGAGCTCTCGAACCCTAGAGAGGTTGGTAGTGGGGTACCAAAGGGCTCGGTCCTGGGTCCGATCCTGTTTAATGCATACATATCGGACATCGGGGAGGGTATAGGGTGTGAAATGAGTCTCTTCACTGATGACTCCAAGATGGGAGCAGTAGTTGAGGGAGAAGAGGGGAGGTTGGCCCTGCAAGGGGACCTGGACACCCTGGAAAGCTGGGCTCACACATGGAAATTAAATTTCAATATCACTAAGTGCAAGGTGTTACATCTTGGCCGGGGAAACCCTAAACACAGGTACACCCTGGGAGGGGAGGCACTGGCAGCCTCAATAGGGAAAAGACCTAGGGGTCATGGTGGATGCATGTATGAATAACTCTGAGCAGTGCAGGAGAGTGGCTAGCAAGGCAAACAGGATGTTGGGATGCATCGTGAGGGGGTCACCTCTAGGAGCAAGGAAGTGATTCTGCCGCTGTACAATGGACTGGTTAGACCACACCTTGAGTACTGTACAGTACTGGAGACCACACTTGAAGAGGGACATACAGCTCCTGGAGAGGGTACAGAGGAGGGCAACTAAGTTCATACAAGGACTAGGGGATTTGACGTATGAGGACAGACTTGAGGAGCTCTGCCTGTTTTCATTGGAGGAGAGGAGAGATGGGGGGGACATGATTGTGGTCTTCAAGTACCTCAAGGGAATAAATAGAGTAAACATGGAGAGGATCTTTAGACTAAAGCAGGGAGGTATCACCAGAGGGCATGGTTTGAAGTTGGAAGGTGGAAGGGTGAGGGGGAAAAGGAGGAGGTTTTCACGGAGAGGGTGGTGGACCCTTGGAATACACTGCCTGGCGAGCTGGTTCAGAGATCCACAGTGGAGGGCTTCAAGAGAGAGTGGGACAGACACAGAAAGTGGATGTATCAGATGATGGCCTGTCCCAAGGGGGTGGGGATGGATGATAGGGGTTTCTGGAACACAAGGGGGGGGTCTCGGCACCCAACTAGGGATCTGAGGTTCAAGCAGACTCGATAGACCGTAAGGCCTAATCTGCTGGCAAATAATACGTTAGTATGTAACTTGGACCAGTAACAGCGGTCTCCACCACTTCAACAATCAGCTTCTGTGTTCCTCTTATGGTGGAAACACACACCTCCCTTACAGTAGCTCTAAAACAGAACTTAAGGCTCTGACAGCCTGCACACAGACTGCTGTGCTCTTCCTCTCTCTAAGACTGCACACAGACTCTGTTCAAATTCCCCCAACATTCTATCCTAACTTCCAACTGCAGCATTCCAGTGTTGCTCATGCAACTGTGAGAGTTCTATGGTGATGTCATCCCTCAGTCTCAGCTGAGACTGAGAACAGATTGAGACAGTGTGAAATCCATTTAACTGGAGTTTCACAAGCTGCCTTCCCTGCCTACCACTAGGTCTTACTGGGAGTTTAGTAACCCCTGGTAACAGGGGGGGGTTACAAAAGCATTGCTGTATGGATATACAGTCCAGAAGGGATGTAAGTTTTGGCACTGCTGTCTTGGAGAACCTTTTCCCTAAATATGTTCTGTACCCAGCCTCCCAAGGTACTGCTATAGAGACTGCACTTGTTCAACTTAATTATAGAATGGCAAGAAAATTTCCTGGACTCTGATTGGTCAGTGTGTCCCTGGCACAATGAAGTTATCCCAGCACAACCTCACTGTATTGATTAGTTGGATGATTGTTTGGAGCTACTCTTAAGAAACAGAGATATAGTGCCACACTAAAAATCTACTAAAAACATTTGCTAAATGTTTTTTTTTTATTTCAGATAACAAGCCATTAAATAATAGCAATAATGCACTCCAGGGTGTGGGTTGTGCTGGGATAACCTCACTTCTGGGACATTGGACACACTTGGCCTGCGGATTCGTGCCCAACCACCCAGGCGTGAGGTTATCTCAGCACAACCCACACCCTGTCATGCATTATTGCTTAAGTGAAGGATTCCTGGGGTTGAAACAAAAATTACTCACCACAGTAATGCTGTTTCTTCCAAAGGGATCCCTTACTAAGTTTAATAATCCCTAATCCTTGCCTCCCCTTCCAAAACCTGGAAAAAGGTTAATAGAATAGTCAGTTCCTTTTTAAATTGTTTGAGCATTACTGGGTACAGTGGTTCAACAATTGTTGCTAAGTGGTCTTAGTGACTAAGTTTTTTTTTCTTCATATAAAATTAATTTGTTCTGCCTTGTTTTACCAAATTAAAAACTTTTTTGGATAAATATTCTAAGAATTTTGGTTGTCATTTAGCTAGTTACAGTGGTCACTGCTCACTCTAGCAACAGAAATAAATCTGAGGCTGTGGTGCAGGGTTGAGCGTGACCACACAGCACAGTTTGAACTTTATTCTAAATTCTACAATTAGCATAACATTCTAAAGCTCCTGGGATAATCATTCCAGGGGAATGATTGCACTTATTAAACTTAGTGAGGAACCGCTTCCTTTGGAAGGAACAACACTACTACAGTGAGTATTTTATTCTCCTTTCCCCAGGGCCTTTTTCAGCATCCAAATGAAACCATCCTTTAATTGTTCATAATCCATGTCTGTGAGCATACCATTAATAGGGTATAAATACTGCAATCTATGGGACACTGCTATTGCACTGTGTTTGTTCATTAGTTTGGTGGTGGGAGGTAGGAAGGCATTGCATCCCAGGGAGTTGTACCATAGGTACACCAGGCCCATGTGAACCTTTCTCTACATGGATGCACAATGCACTTAATTTAAGTCTTGGATCCAACTCCCACCAATCAGAAACATATTAACTCCACCACCTCAACCTTGTTTCAGCCCACAAAGTGGGGGTAGTAAGTAACCAACAACATTCATGGTGACTTGGTTTACACATACATTGGGTGAAACAATGGGAATACTTTGCAGTGTCCTACACATATTCAGGTATTTTAACTGTGCTTTGGTTGTTGAGCACATTGCTCACCATCAATTTAGTGTGAACGCAAAACTGGTGCAAGGTAGGAATCCCACTCATCCATGGCCTTTAGCACATTGCTACCACTGTCCACAACAAACATAACCACATTCACATTGTGAGAGTATCTCCATGACAGGATTAGCCTCCTCTCCTCATCATTTGTCTCTCCCTATCTGTCTTTACCTTCAAATCACTCCTACATGCTCATTTTTCCCCCTGTAGCGCACGCTTCCCCCTTTCCCCAGCTTTGTTTTTTATCCTCCTCCGATCATCTGACCTCCTTTGACAATAATTCCGCTCTCCCTCTTTCTCTTCCAAGGTTCCCTTCCCCTTCTCATAAGCACTGCTTGACACTATATTTGGTGCATGCTTAACCCAGCACACCCTCTACTATTGTTTGCTTGCATATTTCAGTAATTGCTGATGGGGACTAGAATGATTTGTACACTTTACATTCTTTTGGTATATATTTGTAACCCCCCTCCATGCCGCCATCTAGGGGCATAAACTTTCTTTCACAGGTGTTCTAGGGCAATAAGAGGAGAGGCACCCTCAAGCGCTAACATCGAGACAAATGCACTTCCAAATTAAGGCAGGGAAATAATATTCCTACCTCTCAGGCATCTTCAACACTCATGCACTTTATCTCCCCCACAGTATTTGATTTTCTCCTTCCCGAAGCTACACCCCAGACCAGGAGCTCCGAGCTGTACCTCTGCTGTTTCAGGAGCCCTTACGGTCCTGCCCAAGCTGGATGAATACTGCAAACTGGAATGCAACTCATGAAAAATTAAACAAACTGAATATAAAGGGGAAAAGAAGGATTTCCTTTCATTTACTTTCCCCTCTCAGTTAAGTAATGCACATAACCACTATTTCCTCCCCAAACTGGCTTTTATTCTGCACCTGTACTGCAAATGATTTCCAGCATTACAGTGGTCACATACATCATTCTAAATACATAAAGCAGCTCCATAGGGCTAATTACCTTTTTACAACACTGGCTGGACATTCTAAGGAAGCAGACATTATGGATACAAGGCAGACACAATCAAGGATTTGTTTCTCTCTCTCTCTCTCTCTCTCTCTCTCTCTCATGCTTTGCCCAAGACCTACTCAAACTCAGATCCCTGCAATCTCCTGGCTTCTTAGGTTCTGGAAAGCCAACGTTTTGCTTCTCCTCTCTCACCTGGGTCACTCACTTGCTCACTGGCACTGGTCGTCCTTCCCCAAACTCTAGAGTAGGAAAGTGAGCTGTCTCCCCCACCTGGACCTCTGGGCGCTGTCCCAAGCCACAGGATTTCCAGGAATTTTACTGACGACCCAGGCCCTGACCCTCCTGACACAGTTGGCACTGTTTCCTGGTGCTAATGCAACATCTGCCACCTCCACTCAGCTCTGCCTCAGCACCTGCCTTCTCATGGATGGCACAAATCACTCCGGATTCCACTGGTCCTCTTCCTCGGGGGTCTCTGCCATGCCCACATCCCCATTTACACAGCTTGGGTTTGATTTAAGCTCCAGCATGGGGCTACCCTCCAAGGTCTGCCATTATGGCCTGTAATCCACCCGGCTCTCAATGTACTGATGCCTCAGGACCTGACCCTCCAAAGCAAGACACATAAATTGGGTGAAAGGCCCCCCCGGCTCCCTCTACAACTCCAGGCTGCCCTGCCACACCGGGTGCGAGGGAAGCCACTGCCACCGGCTCCCCCTCTTGGGAGGGTCCTGCCACTGTCCTCCCAGCCCTTGTGACCAGGGGAACACCTGCTAGGGGTCTCTAGAGGTTCCTACACTTTCCTGGCCTACAAAGCCACCTACTGCCCCTGCCCCCAATGATGCAGGACCTGGCTACGCATTCTTCTCCCCTACAGAGCACCATACCCCCACTCCTCATCGACCACAATGCATGAAAAGCCATCCTGACTGTACTTTTTTTGGGGGGTTCCTCACTGGTCCTCCTGGACTGCCGAGTTCCCCTACTTGCCCACCTAATCTGCTCCTAATGCTACACTTCCAGCCTCCCCCTCCAGCCCCAGGCCTAATGCCCGGGCTGAAAAGGCCCAGATAATTCCTCTCTGTTCCCTTTTATACTCCCCAAATCCACTCTCTGTTGCCACCTCGAGGTGTCCAGCAGTCAATATCCCCCAAAGTACTAACCCATTCTCTAGCTCTGGGGGGAAGGTAGGAGGGGGAAAGAGATGCCTTTGTTGGTAATATAAGCCCCTCTTTTACAGGGGGCTTATATATTGTATGTTTGTTTTTCTTTTAATGCATAGTTGATTTGTACTCTTTGTATAGCCCACATTTTTTTAACACAGTCAAACTCACTTAAATGCATAGGCTTGTGACAACAGCTGATTATGCATTTAAAGTGACTTACCAACTTCCCCCGATGTCATGTTTGCAGATCACCTTCCCTTCAAGGAGTGATGCAAAGCTCAGCTGGCCTGAAGTTATGTATTAAATATATTCAGATGCTTAGTTTTTTAACATTTTTGTGCCACAGTTGTCTCTGCATGTTTTTTTCTTTGTTTGAAGTTCGCACATGAGCAGTGCATCCACATGCATGAGTGACATCAGCACAGGGAAGGTGTTCCCACTGCACCTTTCTCACTGCTTGTTCATTCATCTTTCCTGGACCCAGCCTCAGTGAGTGCAGATCCAAAACTGAACTGGCAAAAATTACAGCACTGATGACTGAAACTGTTTGTTATATTGGCAGCTGAGGCAGATACTTGCTTTTGGGATTGCAGAAGTGGTAATTTCTCCAGATTTTCAATTTTACTCATCTGACTAAGCTGTGTGTCCTAGGTCTGTCGGTTCTAGGAACATCACAATCTACATTGTTTGAGTACAGTGTTACAGTTTTAGTAAGTGCTGCAAGTACATAATTATAACAACAAGTCTTATAAAAAATAGATTTTTTTTAACTGAGTTGAGCTATAATCTGTAGTGTATTGGGACACAAAAGGACGACTTTTGAACTGGGCAGATCTATAAATTGCAGTAAGCTTTTCAGTATTGGTACACAGAGGTCTGTGTTAAATGGATGACTTTTTCAACAGTTCAGAATTGTAATGTGCAGCAAGAGTATAAGCACTGAGCTGCACAGTCCAATCCCAGGAGAACAGTGCGATAAACTATGTATTTTTGGCAAGTGCTGCTTCCGGTGTGATTGCTTCAGTAAACTGCCTTTGCTATTGCATTTCTGATTGTCACCATCACTATAGACAGCTTGTATTTTTTCTTGTGCTCCTGTGTTTTCTTGGACTCATTTGGTGTTCTCATGCAAGCACCATAACACTGATCACCAAAGTATGCTTAGATGTGCATGAATAAAGGGACATGGTGCACTGAACTGTTTCTCCAGCTTCCCAGCTCCACGCTAAGTTTATAAATGAATGCAATAAAATCAGTTATATCCTGTACATAGTTTACAGTGCATCTCAAAATTAAAAACACTTAGTTTAACTTTTTAACATACAGTCTTTATTTATAATTAGGATTATAGCATCATCGTATGTGCTCCGGAGCATCAGCAAAAGAAGAGACTGCAGTTGCCATCCTCTCCCGACACTGTGGTACCAATGTACGGCTTCTATGGTGTTATATTGCAAAGTGTGCTAGTCAGTTCGGCATACTTAGGGAATAATGTCTGAACCAAAATATGGGCTACACAGCAATGAATGCAGGGAGTCTACACAATGCACCATGACATCAGTAAGGCATGGGAGACAGTATAGTGCAGCAACTGTTGTATTTGCTGTACACTTTATGCATGTGCATCAGAGATCCACTGTAATGGAAAACGTGGGAAAACACAAACGGCTTGACACGGACTGAAGTAGTAATGAAGTATGGTGACATAAGTGAGGAAGGGTGGTTCAAATACAGTCTAACACTTGAGTACCTACTGCAAGGATATGTCCCTTTTTTGTAGTGGACCAATCAAATGGTACTTAGGCTATCTAAACATAAATGCAGTCTCTTTCTCCATGAGAAGGATATTGGCAGTGTCATTTTTAACCTTGGGGAGTGAGGGACGATCACCGACTGTACTGTGTATTTTCTGCTCAATTCATAATGCACCTGGAGGCACACATGTAGCGGCAATAAGCCATTGCCAGGATGGTATTACAGATGCTTATGCAGACACTAATGACAGCTGCAGTCTGTATAGCTCCTGAGCACTTAGAGGTAACACAAAGCTGGTGCAATAATTTGTAGTTTTAAATTTATAACATGCCGTAAACAGGGGAACCAGTGACTTCAACATGTTACTCAATCACTGATACCTCTAAAGGGGAAAGTACCAGCAGGCCCCCCAACCCCAAACACTCACATACAAAGAGAAGAAAGCTATAGCGTAGACCAGTTGGCACTAGGGCAAAGACAGACCCAAACAGTATAAACAATTTACAGGTAATAAAAGTTCTTTGCTGCAGCATTTTTCTAAGTGTATGTATGCAGCTGGGGGGTTTGGAGTGGTTGGGGTACAAGGTGCCTGCTTGTAATTTCCACTCTGTGCTCCATCAGAGTGACTGACTGATAAATCAATTAGCAGGAGGTCACTACTAATGAGTACCAGGTGAGGAATTTGGAGAAATTGGATTTGGACAAATTGTGAGCCATTTATCCAGCTCAAGCAATGCCACCAGATCGAGCCGTGCTCTCAGTATCAAGCTGGAGTGGCCAACAACTCATTCGAATAGGGAAAGCAATCTCCCTCCTCCCCAAAAAAAAGAAATATAAAAACCCAGGGTACTATCACTAGGATTTGTGTGGGCAGATCGATGCTGGGAGTAACAGAACACACACCATACCTCAATTTTGCACAGTAAAATGACAGCAATGACAGGAACCAAACCGTAGCACTAAGTAGCAAAATATAATATTAACAGTCCGTGTTGCTAAGTCTGCTCTCACTGCTGTACTGGAATGGATCGGGACTGTTGCTGTGACTGCCTGAGCTACTGCCCACATCATTCTCACTGCTGTCATAGGGTCATCCCTATGGGGATCTACTATGCAGTGGCTGTCAAATTGTGGCACTATGTCAGTGTCCGAAAGATCACTGTTAGTGCAGGACACCATAATGCTTTCATCATCGGACCCTGAAAAGGAACTGTTTGACATTGCCATTGTCATGCTGCATGCTGCGACCAAGAGCTCTGTTATCAAGATAGAATTGTGGTGACCAAAAACATTTTAATTGCAGAACACAGATCTCCCTGTGGTGACATTGCAAAGGTAATGAGTGTCAAAGGTCACCAAGTACAGGCTCCAATACACAAAATGACACTTCCTGGTTTGTGAGGGTGAAAACCTGATTTAATTTGCTAAAATAGGCTATGCATCTATCAAAATACATTGCAAATCAGTTCTATATGCAATCACCTTGCAGTATATGTGTTCATATATCCAAACTTGGTAAATCGCTTTAAGTGGGTTATTTCTATATGCAGTCTCTCACTTTTGCAATGTATTATGAGACCAGGTGTTATGGAAGTGCTGTTGCATAGCATAATGAAATTCGGACACACACAGCACTGTACGGGAAACAAGCAAGCTCTTTTTTTCTTTAAGTTTAGGACTACTGCTGGGGCTTTAACTGTGATGTCCGTATTGTAGCACAGCAAGCACCAGGATCTAAGGAGAAATGGCCTGAATGATCTGACTGTGCTGTGGGGGTCGCAGGTCATTTATTTGTTCTCATTATCAACTGGCTATGGGGACTGGCAGCAGCTATGGAGTTAAGTGGCTTTAATTATGATGAGAGCGAGCCACTAATAGCCGCTAACAGCTAACATGTCACTACTGTGGGGAATGCTGAAGCTGTGTACTGGGGACATAAAAAACTGTTCTTATAAATGGGTGGCTTCAATTCCTTAAACCGATCTTTTTACAGTGGGGACACAGAAAAAAAATCAAGGAATAGGGTTTCTATGCATTTAAATGGGATTTTCTTATAAGTGGTATTCTATTAAGTGGGCTCGACTGTATTTTAACCATGTGGTATTCTGCAAAGTTTTTTTCTCTGATATTACTGTTTATTTTGTATTTTGTTTTACTCTTTGTAGACTAATACTTTATATATCTCTCCACCCCAGTCATGTCTGAAAATGAGCCTTGACTCAGTAGACTTACCAATTTCTAAATAAAATAAATAAATGAAATATACAGATGTCTACTGTAGAGGTAATCAGATGAATGGCAGAATGTTTTCCCTCCATTCCCTCAATCACTGTCACATGAACTAAGCTTCTGTGCTGCAGTGCCTCTGTGAGGCTGGCTGCTTTATTTTTTATTTATTTTTACATACTAACATACTAAGATGCCAGCAGAGTAGGCCTAAAGGTCTATTGAATCTGCTTGAAAATCAGCACCTGGTCAAAACACCGTTGCTGCCCCTCCGCCTCCCCCCTAAATCCCCCTACCCCATCCCCCATCAGGGTTACACCTCCAGATCTGGCATTCCTCAGCATTACCTTACCCTTATACCTGTCCCAGCCCCTCTTGAATCCCTCCACTGTATTAACAGCCACCAGTTCCGCAGGCACTGCATTCCATGGGTCCACTACCCTCTTGGTAAAGTAGCATCTCCTAGTCTCCCCCCGAGCTTCCCATCAACCAGTCTCATGGAATGCTCCCTGGTGGCCCCTTCCTCCCTCAGCTGGAACACCCTATTAAGGCTGACCCTGTTCACTCCCTTTAGGTATTTAAAGACCTCGATCCTATCACCCTATCCCCTCTCTCCCCCAGGGAGTACATGTTCAGCTCATCAAGTCTCTCCTCATAGGATCTTTCCCCAGACCCTGCGTCATCCTGGTCACCCTCCTCTGGACCCACTCCAGAAGTGCAATGTCCTTTTTCAAGTACGAGAGCCAAAACTGCATGAAGTACTCGAGGTGCGGTTTAACCAGGCAGTTATACAGAGGGAGACGCACCTCCCACCTCCTTGAAGTTATCCCCCTGGCAATGCACCCCATCATTTTATTTGCTTTAGCCATAGCCCTCCTACACTGCTCAGAGTTATTCATTTTGGCATCCATGACCACCCCAAGATCCTTCCCCCCCGAAACTTTCAGTTTCTCCCCACCCAAAAAGTACTCATGATCAGGGTTCCTAAGCCCCAAGTGGAGAACACTGCATTTCTTGGCATTAAACCTCAGTTTCCAAGTGCGTGACCACCTCTCCAGAGTCTTGAGGTCCCCCTGTAGGGCTCTTCTACCCTCCTCCTCATCCACCACCACCACCCCCAGCTTCGAGTCATCAGTGAAGAGGCTCATCTCACTCCAGATACTGTCCCTGATGTCCGAGATATAAGCATTAAACAGGAGTGGGCCCAACACCAAACCTTGTGGAACCCTGCTAATGACCCTCCCTGTGACCACCACCCTCTGAAACCACCCAGTCAGCCAGTTCCCTATCTACCTCACCAACCTTTCCCCCAACCCCATTCACCTCAGCTTGTCCAACAACCCTGAGTGTGGCCAACAACCATGAGTCCAACACCTTCCTGAAGTCCAGAAACAGGACATCCACTGGCCTTCCCTGGTCTAGAGTCTTTGTCACTCAATCGTAGAACTCCATAAGGTTAGTCTGGCATGATCTGCCCTGAATAAAGCCATGTTGGTGTTCATCTAGAGTTTTGCTCACATTGTTTTGTGCTACCCCCCCACGTGACTGTAATATATTGATTTGTTCTCAGGCACATAATGACATGTATTTTTCAGTAGAAGGCTCCAAACTGGATTCCAAATTCTCGGTGTATCATCTTATTTCTTGTTTGTTTTGCCCACAGTACAGTGGTTCCCATCTCATAGTCTCTACATTTGGAGGTGTTTTTCCTAACCACATTTTCCAAAATATGTTTAACTGCACAAAAACTTTCTACTGTAGATGTAAAAACTCATACTCAGGATTATCACAGGGATTTTGTACTGAAAAAATGCCTAGTAAGAAGAGGAAGAAAAATTATGGCATTGACACCCCACCAAGATAGGATCAGCCTTACTAACAGCTGAGCGCAAAAATGCTTTGTTAAGCAAATATAAATGTACTCTCGGTGCTGGAATTGATGGAGGACACTCACAGCACCCCAGCATCTCATGCAATAGAGCTTCATCAGGATTTGTTTTGCATGACTGTTGCAGTTTCATGAGCATAGCTGGTCTTGTAGAGTGGCTTTTTTTTTTGTGTGTGTTTTTTTTTTTCCTACTGAGAAAAGGGAAAGTCCAAAGAGTATTTTCTGTATAGTTTGTGATACATAACTTTCACTTCCTCTCCAAATACCCTTAGTTTTGGATAGCTTGGTGAAGTGGTAGAGGCAAAGGATCTAAATTAATTTAAATGACTCCTCAATACCCACTTGCTTATGGCATCTTAGCATTATATATAAACCACTGAGTAGTGGGGGAATAGGCTAGAAGGACCATCAGGTCTATTCCTATTCATTTATAATAAACCTTAGTAAAAAACTTTAGTAAACCTTAAACACAATGAACCTGAGTGTGCAAGCACTGAGGCAAAGGTTACCCCAAAGGGCATTGGCCGTGAAGCCAAGTTTCGAAGAAATACAAAATCACACATACCCCCCATAATGCAAAGCATCATGGCTGTATATGCAAATCACCACAAAATATTATGCTGGTTCAACTTTAAGCAGAAATGCATGGTGCTGAAAGGCCTCTCACACAGTCTAATATTTTGTGGTGATTTGCATTGTGGGGGTATGTGTGATTTTGTATTTCTTAGTAAACCTTAGCTCCAGAAGCAAAGATATGTTCTATCATGGGTATTGCACTTTGGTCAATGATTTTAAATTGAAACACTTTTAAGGGTGTACAGTATATCCTCATTAAGAATTTATACATCGTTTCTTTGCTTTACAGCAGTGCAATGAAACATATTTTCCCAAAAGGCTACTTTCAGCTGCAACTAATACAAATATTAGCATGCTGTCCCCAGAGGGACTTTTGGAGGTAGTTGATTTTTCTGGCTTGAGTGCTGCCTGTGCAATAAGCATGGGTGAGGCAGTGGCAGCCTATAATGGGGCTGTTACCAAGGCACTCAATGACATTGCACTGGTCCACATATGACCTAAGTCTTCTTGCTTGAGACCCCCATGGATTGATGGGGCTCTCACAGAGATGAACACCAGGGGTCAGAAGTTAGAGCATTGCTGGTGGAGGACCCAGTCCATGGAGTACAGACTGGCCCTGAGAAATCATTATAATGACTATCAGGGACAATCAGCCATAAGAAGGCAGAATTCCTGTCCAGGGATCCAGGGAGATTACTGCTGGGAAGAACAGACCAGTTCAGCTATTTTCAGACTGTAGATAGACTGTTACATCCAGTCTGTCTGTAGCCAAATAAAGCATTTTTAACTGCATTGTGCGAAGAGTTTACTATGTTTTTCTCAGACAGGGTGTCCTCCATTTGGGCAGGGATCTCCCCAGTGGGATGAAACTTGTCCCCCAGTGATTGGCCTGCTTTGAGCAGAGGCGCTCCAACTGTTTGGGGGGGGGGGAGTCTCAACCAGTTGAGGTGGCTGAGGTGATTTCGAATCTGTGGCCCACTTGCTGTGAACTGGCCCCTGGCCCGACCCATCTCCTACTGAGAGGGGTTGGGACCATTGGTCCAGTGTTCACTGGGATAGTCCTCCTCCCCAAAGCACCTTTTGCATGGAGTGCCTCAAGGCTCGATTACTCACTCTCAGAGGGGTGCTTCCCTGGCACCTTGAAAGAGGCGCTAGTGAGGCCCCTTCTGAAGAAACCGTCACTCAACCCTGACATCCTGGTGAATCATAGACCAATCTCCAACCTCCCATTCTTAGGGAAGGTTGTCGAGAAAGTAATGGTTCTGAAGTTCAAGGCACACCTCTCGACCTTGACATCTATGAGCCATTCCAGTCCAGTTTCAGAGCTAGACACTGCACAGAGACGGCACTAGATCAGGTGCAAAATGACCTCCTCAGAGTGAAGGATAGAGGAGAATGGTCAATTCTTGTCCTCCTTGATCTCTCCTCAGCATCTGCTACCGTGGACCACATTGTGCTTTTCGAATGCCTTAGAGTGTATTGTAGACTCACCAGAACAGTCATCAAATGGTTTAACTCCTATCTCTCTGACAGGAGCCAAAGGGTAGTGTTGGGGAATTTCTCCTCCTCCCTGAAGCCCCTTTCGTGTGGAGTGCCTCAAGGCTTGATCCTTTCACCAAAGTTGTTCACAGTGTACAAGCTGCCCCGGGGGACCTCATTAGACAGTACAGTCTGGGTTTCCACTGCTATGCAGATGACACCCAGCTGTATATGTCATTTGCACCAGGAACTGAGAGTGCCATTGATGTACTCAACAAATGCCTGACCAAAATTCAGGACTGGATGTTCTCAAACTGGCTGAGGCTGAACCCAGACAAGATGGAAGTGCTGGTGAATGTGCCTGGTCGAAGGCATGATGGGGAGGCTACCGGAGTGGCAACAGGTTTGGTCCTGAACTCCACCCTGTTGTTGGTCTCTCCCAGGGTGAAAAATGTGGACGCCATCCTTGATGACAGATTGACTCTGCAAGCCCAGGTGTCATCTGTCGTCAAAAGTGGGTTCTACCATTTAAGGAATGACGCCCAAATAAAACCCCTGATTTCGCCCTAAGACCTGCCATCACTGGTACACACCTTTGTGACATCCAGGCTGGATTACTGTAATGCTCTTTATTTCAGGATCAATGGAGGGACCCTCCACCAACTGCAGCTAGTGCAGAACTCAGCAACGAGGTTGCTGGTAGGCCTACCAAAATCCTGCGATGTGACCTCAGTCCTGCGGGATCTGCACTGGTCAGGTGAAGGATCCTCTTCAAAGTGGGCTTGCTCACCTATAAGACCCTATATAGCCTGGGCCTTGGTTACCTGTCTGACCTCCTGACTCCAGCTGCCCCGGTACATTCCCTCTGCTCCTTCTCCAAGGGCCTCCTGGTGATTCCGAGGGCCAGGCTGAAAACCTCTGGGAATTGCTCCTTCAAGGTGGCTGGCCTGGCCCTCTGGAATTTGCTGCTAAGATCTTTGTGGAAGACCCCAACAGTGGAGGTTTTTAAGGGGGGCCTGAAGACCTATCTTTTTAACAAAGCTTTTGATAATAGTTTTTAATTTGATGTGATTTTACATAAAATATTAATAAGAATGTTACTGTCTATGTTCCTGAACCCTGTTTGCACTTGTAAGGGCACCCAGAGCCTCTGGGATTGGGTGCCATAATATAAATAAAATCTTTACTTACTTTACTTACTTACTTACCTGTCCAATCTGCCTTCTTAGGTACCTCCTATGCTAGGCACCCTTATTTTGTTTATATTTTTTTTATCCTAAACCTTTCCAGGTCTACAATGCTATTTCTAAGCCAAATGTGGCGGCCCTTGTGTTTTTTTGTGAAAAAACTAAACTAAAGCATTTGTAAAATACTCAGATGTTGATGGAACTAGAAAATGTTAACACCAGATAAAACTGGAGGATGCCTGGTATATTTTATAGTGAAAAAAGGTAAGATCAAATGTTTTGCCCAACTTTGTTACCCTGCTGCTTTAATACAACTCTTGCAGCTGGTGGTGGCTTGACAGGCATAGTTGTGGTAGTGCTTGACCTGGAGAAAACTCAACAGGCAGTAAGACCTGAGAAGGCTTAGTTTGAACTACTGGTCCACATATCACTAGTGAAATGCCTATGACTTCTCTGCTTTTCTTTCAGAAGTGTAAGCATCTTGATGCATACAGTATTACACATACAAGGAATAACATACTGGGAAAATGTGAATCAGGATGGAATCTTGTATTTTGGCTCAGTTTCCAATAAGACTCTTTTAAAGCTGGTGTCTTTCACCAGGGAGAGTTGCTGAACATCAATGGCCATATCTCAGCAATGAGTTGTGTTATTTGTATGAAACTTGAGTGGTTATTGTACGTGAAAGTTTAGTCCAGGAATGGACTTCCTGGCTGTGTGGTTTGTTTCTGACAATAGCACTGCAGGGCCTTGCCCTGGCTTGCAGTGATCAGACTCCTTTTGAAGCAATATAAACACACACACATTCAAAAAACCACAGGAGGAATCCAAAATGGGAGGCCAAAGTGCGCAGCCAAAGCACTGTGGAATATGGCCCTCTGGCAACCTGTTTGGCTACCAAGAAAATGAATAAATCATTCACTACATTTTGGATTTTTCCTGTGGTTTTTGAGTGCGGGAGTTTGTGTTTGTAGTACAGTGTATGGGCTGGCTGTCCTTCCCAGAACCTTGGTGTTCCTGTGTCACGCTGCCTTTCTGATTCCTTTTGAAGCAAATCCTGTAGCTGTTGATGCATCTGTTAAGTTCTGTGGCTGGAACAAAATAAACACACACACACACATGTGCACACACACACACACACACATATGCCTGCTGTAACTGTTGTCACACTTTCAATCACTTCTAGGTCTTCTTTCTCTTTTTTAGAGATGTGCATTCCTCTGCCATCATCCTTTCATTGCTTTTCTTCCTTTCATGGATGTGCTTCTGCCTGCATCATCTCCTTTCGTTCTTCCTCCTATTTCCATGCAGGTGCTTCTCCTGCCCCTCTTCTGCTTATTCCTCCTCCTCCTGTCATGTATACACTGCCCCTGCCTCCTCTTCTCGTTATTCCTCCTCTCATGCAAATGTTTCCTGCAACCCTTCCAAGCTCCTGCTCAGCTCTGCAGCATCTTCTCTGCTTCTATCCCCTACACATCTGACAGCTCCACTACCCTATACTCACCTGCTTTCTCCTCTTAAAAATCACATGCTTTCTCCTCTTAAAAATTGCCTTTCTGCCTTAGCTCCAGTGCCTTATACTCACCTGCTTTCTCCTAAAAAAGAAAAAGTTGTCTGCTTTCTCCCTTAAAAATCTGCTTCATTTTGTAAAACTGTGGTATCTCTGTATCTCCATATCCAGGGGCGCAACCAGCATGAAAATTTGGGAGGGACTAGACATTTTGGAAGGGGGGTTCTTCTTCATAAATGCTGGGGGAAGCCCTGAGATACTAGATGCTAGTCTGTAGTACATTTTGCAGCTTATTTTGAAGCTAAATAACTCATTTTGGTGCTCTCCTCCACCATGAAGGAGCACTCAGAGATTAATTATTTAGCTTCAAAAAAGTGGCTCTACAAGACCAGGCAGCACCCACACAGTTTAGTTATAAAGTCCAGCTCCAACTTTTTTTTTTTTCAGGATGCTGCTGCTGCTCCCTCCCTCCTATTCAGAGCCAGCCCAGCTCTACCTGACTCCCTCCTTCTCTCTCTCTCAACTCTCAATGTTTTTTTTTCCACTAGCTCTTAAAAGAGCTTTTTACACAAACATGGACATCTTGAACAAACTGAATTGACTAAAAGTAAAACAAATGTGCAATCTCTGTACTAAAGAGTGCCATGTTGTGCACACCTCCTATCTCAAGCAAGTAAGAAGTGAACAGTATGGTGCTGGTACTGCTCACATGTGTGCCTAGTAGAAATGGGAGGAAACAGACTTAGATGAACGACACACACCATTGGTGGCTGCTAAGCAACCTCACTCCCTATTGGTGTGTCTCAGTTGTCAATTCATTAGGGACTTGAACGGTCGAGGGTCAGGTTGCACATCTCATGCTGGTGGGTCTGTCAGCTGACCTGGAGTTTGGTGGTCCCATGATCCTGAACGGAAGTGCAGCACTCCACCACCACATCTCCTGATCAGCCACCAGCAGATACAGTATTTCACTCAGACATTCTGAGAGTCATCAGAGCACACGACAGTCTCCTGGCATGAACATTACAGCTGAGGAGCTCCCCCTCCCTCAAAAGGCACTTGTACATGTGTGGTGCGCCCTGTCCCTCACCAACCCAGTTCACAGACTGCTCTGTAGTGCTCCTTATAATAACATTACAGTGCCAGAGAGCATTGCGTAATGCATAATTTCAAGTGGGGTTTCAGGGGGCTATAGCCCTCTTAGCCCTCCCCATCGGTTTGCCTATCTCCCCATCCCATGAAAGCTTTTATTATTTAAACTTATGGCAGGATTACAGTAGTGTCAGAGCTGAACTCCATACAGCCACCTTTCTCATACCTAGTTGCTGACTGAGAAGAAGTGGTTGTGACTTTATGCTGCATGATATGAGAACATTATATAGTGGTTCAATGTGGACTGGCAATTGTTGTCATGCTTTCACTGGTGGCTCTGGCAGCTGTCATGTTGTTCAAACAAGATATATAGAGGGATGGCTTGGCTTTACATTTAGGGATGGATCATTTGTATCTTAGTAGGGGAACTGCTACTGGCAGTACTTGAACGATGAGGAACACTGGCTGCTTCTGGTTCTGGATTGGTTATTACCAGGGTGCAATTAATGGTAGATACACTGACAGAGCTGGAAAGACTTGGAATGTGAGGAGAACAATCATTGAACCTCCCTGGATTGAACCAAGGTGTTTCATTGAGTTAATCTCCTTCATAGAGCCACACTCCTTGGTCTTCACTCTGAAGGCACCTGGACACCACAGAAGTTACTACTTTCGGAGCTGACAGCACCAAAGCATGGCACAATACATAATGCAGCACTTGCCAATACCCTGTATATGAAATTGTCAGCCCTATGGAAAATGTTTCACCTCAACAGGAGACTCTGCCTGTGTAGGTCATGTTTGTTTCTGTTTAATTTCTGAGGTGTTGTTTTTCACTTTTCTATGGTGGGTAATCCTCTTTTCCACTGTTTTCAACACAGTAACAAAACTGATTGCACTGACTCACATTCACTCTGCTTCTTGTATCTGGACCTGAATTATGATGTTTGGTCATATTGTTTCTGTGGAAACTTAAACCTCGGAGGTAGAGTAAGAAAGACCTCCATTCACTACTTTTTTCCAGTAAATGGTCCTGTTTCGTCCCTCCTCTTGTTGCCCACTCTCTGATGTAGTCCAGTCTGATCCAATTAGTTGCTAGCACAGGGCTCCTTTGATGACACACATTTTACCATGGGTTCTGTAGTTAATTTATGAGATTCTGCGTGCCCCCTTTCCGGGTTGTAGTTGAAACAGTAACTGGCATTTATGCACAACTATAACTACCTCTAGACAGTTGCTATTAGTCATGTTAGGCCCTGCTGTGGGTTCAGCTCCATCTTTCAGCATGGATTCCATCTCAAGACCATCACTGGCATTGAGCTTGGCACCATCTACTTCTAAAATGTCTGACAATTGGGCAGAGCTGCCATTTAAATTAGCTGAGTGTTTAGTTATTGAATTCTCTTTGAGGCTGCTGTTTCAGTGGTGTAATCATTTTTGCAAGTTTGTTATCTACTGTACCTTTACCAACGAGGTATGGGATTTATAAACCTGGGTATGCTCTTCCTTGGCAGGCAGAGAACATACCAGCAAGCAAATAAAGGTGGCTTAATTTGTAGGTTTCAGAGATGAAGTTTAATACCACAGCCTCTACAGAAAGTTTAGCAAGATGGTACCTTAAATACAAACTATATGATTACTGCCCAGATTCAAATGCCTGCTTTTTTGTTTGCTAACCTGCTGACAAACAGTATGAGCTGTACTAGCACGAGATGATATCATACACCTAGAGAAATAGATGACTGAAGCTGAGTTGGAATCAAGATGGTTCCTTTTATTGAGCATACATGTCAGAGTAACAAGTGCATTTTAGTTTATCGCTGTAGCTGTGGAGCAGGTGGGACTACTTCATTGCACAACAGTCATGACAGACTCAGAGAAATATTGCAGCACAGACATTATTGACCCCAGCATAGCTATTCCACTCCATAAAAATATGTACTGTATATCAATGAAATTCAGATATGTATATTATAAAGTAAGAAACATATTTTAATAATATAAATGTTCATAAAAATCTGCCAGCAGTGGGAATTAAATTCATAACTTTCTATTTTTAAGCCTTGCTCCTTCTTCATTACTTTTCAGGAGGTTCACTGATTTAGCCTTGGACTTCCATGAACATATATTTTAATAATATGCATGTTCATGAAAAATCTACTTACTGTGGGAATTAAACTCCAGGGCTCCCAGGTCTGCAGGGATTCTTGTATTTTACAGGTATTTAGAGCCATCTACAGGGAAATTGTTCCCATAGACTTGCATAGGTTATACGGGAAAACAGAGCGATTTGGCTTCCGTAGGGAATAATCTAATCTACAGGAAAACAGAAAAATTGCCCTGGAGTTACAGGGAAAATGCCAAACCAGTCTGGCAGCACTGAAACTCTTAACTGTGTATACCAAAACCAGCTCCTTCACAGTTATGCTGTAGAAATCTTACTGGATCTACTCTGAATTTGCCTGAAACATATATTTTAAGAGTATAAATGTTCATGAAAATTCTGCCTATTGTGGGAACTAAACTTTTGTCTATTTCAAAATGCCAGCTCCTTCACCACCACACTACAGAAGGTTCCTCAATTTAGCTTTGAACTTGCATTAAACATATATTTAAGAATATAAATGTTCATGAAAATTCTACTTATCTTGGTAACTGAACTTTAAATTTTCTGTTTCTAAGCCCAGCTCCTTCAACACTACATTTCAGAAGGTTCACCATTTCAGCGTTGAATTTGCATAAAACATATATTTTAAGAATGTCAGTGTTCATGAAAACTCTACCCAATGTGGGAATTACTTAACCTTCTATTCCAAAATGTAATTTTTTGACCTTTACACCACAGAAGGTTCACTGATTCAGCTTTGAACCTGTATCCTAAACTATGAAATATCATAGGTATGCAGTGACACTGGAGAAATAGATATTGATTTTTTAAGTGCTTTTCTCTGGTTTATTTCATGCTCTGCTGCCATGCATAATGTTGTGAAAATCAAACATCATTATAGGATTTGTTTCTTCAACAAGAAGTAGTAGGATATATATATTTGCTCTACTTTTTTGCTATATTATGCTTGGAAAACACATATGCAAATTGCTTTTAGTATCTGATATAAGAAGAACCAAATCTGTACAAAAATAATAAAAGTGCAATGTTTGAGCACCCAGAATTGTTTTGGCCATGTCCTAAATTTTCTAAGTTTGATTCTGTATAGATAATTACTGTAGTAATGTCACCAGCGTCTTTTTTCTAACTTGACTGGAGACACTACCATGACTCTCAACGAGATCAGAACAAGCGTATGATGGAGTCAGAAAATCCTGGTGCAAACATTTTATACAGGCTTGACTGATAAATTGGAAAAGATGTACTGGAAAAACTTTGGAGAAACAAGGGCCATTTAAAAGTACATTCTCTGGTAAATTGTAATAGCAGAAAAGGGTACACTTCTGAAAATATACACTGAAAGGGATATCTGCTCATTAAGATTTTAATGTCCAGGTATGTGTAATAGACGAAGGGGTGGGTTACGGTACAATTGTGCCCAGTGATGCTGAGCCAATTTATTATATAGCTGGAGATTTGGAGACCTTTTCCATGATCTGCAAACCTTCACAAGCATGTACTAGCCCAATGTTTGATTGGGCTAGTAAAAGCTCAGTATGTGTCTTTAGAGCCCCCCAAAGATCTTAAGAAATACAGTGCACCTGTGAATTGAATGGAACCAGAGTGCTGGGGGGTGGATTATGGCACACTCTCCCAGGCCCCAGTGCTTCCACACAACAGGTGGTCTTGTGGGAGCACAACTGAATAATTCCTTTTAAATTGTCACACACGGGATGGCCAAGGCAATGACTTCTCCCCTGTCTCTTAGGTAACTAGGACTGAGTATTGCTTGGGTGGCCCCCAGCTCATCAGATATAAATATGAAGCATTTGTAGGCCACCTGTTGAAGATTGATCCCTATATATTTTGCTTCTTTTACCTAGCAACAAGATCACTGCCTCATTAAAGATGCACATTGTCATTGGAGATGGTGAATTAATAATATCTTTACATCTTTCAGGGCTTAATACAACTCTAAGCTCCATTCAGATTTTGGAAAATCATCAAATAATTGACCACCGCTACTGCCGTGAAGGACTTCAGTGTGGGTGGGTTACTTTAAGCATTTGTTTATGTTATTTGTTAGAAACCGCAGAAGCATCCTACCCAATCAGGGGGATGCATCAGTGAACTGTGTAGAACAACAGCACAGCCAACTGATAAAGAACATTAAAATGCAAACAATGGTAACTTACCAAGATGCTCATGCTTCTTTCTGCTTTCTTGTTGCTCTATATGTGGACTACATTTTTGGAATTATATGCAGTTTGTGTGCACTGGAACATTATTTATGTCTTGATAGCTTTAGGACATAATTGTAACAGCAGAACTCTTAAGGAAATGTTGATGACATTATACTGTTTTTTTCCAGTGATAAATTCACTTTCAACAGTTTGTTTGTAACAGTCTGCTGAGTGCCATGATGCAATACCGTGGCCCTCAGGGGATGTGCCCCTTTCCACCAAAGGGACCTGCCTGGTTTCAGTTATACAAGAAGATCAACAGCATAGTTCTTTAGTGTGGTGCCTCCACCTAAGTTCCTTGCAAGGCACTGGGGGAATGCAAGAATGTTACCCGCAGGAAACTATGATGTAGGGTATTTCAGGGAATAGGGACCTTAACTGCAGCCCAACCATTTAAATCAATCACCTTCTTCAACTTTTGATAAAGAAAGATGCTTCAGAGTTGCAAAAGGTACAGTTTATCTTTACTGCCATTCTTCTGTGGTACAGGTCATTTCCACATGAGTAGTAACCTCAATCATTTTAGCCCTACTTATCAGCAAATTCCAAGTTCTAGGTATTCTCAGGACTAAAACTGGTTCAGGCTGACCTTTTTCAGAGTGTCAGGCATTCCCTTTGCTCATGCAGATTCTAGCAATGTACATCCTCCAGTACCATCCCTTGACTGTCACCCAAACATGAGGGAGTACAGCACCCATTTGCCCACATGTGACAGAGGTTGCACAGAGGTCCTAGCCCTAAGGCCCTTGAGATGATGATGCCCCACATTGCCCTGTCCCACTGCCAGTGGGAGGTTACTCCTTACCTCCTATCAAGGCTGCTTCACAAAGGAATCCATAAATCGCATGCTCATACTCACTCTTCCAGTATGGAACCTCTTCACAGACTCTACCCAGGCCCAAATGCCATCAAGGAGCCACCTTAAGGGGGGAACCCCAGGGTCCTCCTCCTGTAGGCTTCATCCTACTGTCACTAGACCTCTGCTTCACACCACCTCTCCCCCAAAATTGCACTTAAGCTGCCCCTTATATAACACCTAGGCTGTTCTCACTTAACTGCTCTGATATATATCAAAAATTGATTTATGTGCATGTTTTTCACCCTTTCCTGAACCTCAGCTGTGCATGTGCATGTGGAGGCATGTGCACATCATGGCTTTAAGTGCCCTTCCTTGACTCACCACCCCCTCCTACCTATGCTAGCCACCAGACCGCCACCCAGTGACAGTGGAACTATGGGGGGATGGCCACCACCCTGAGAGAGAAGAGCTGCCTGTCAGCTGCTCAATCCTACTCTCACCCTCCCCCTGTTCCAGCTCCCCAACAACCCGAGTCCATTTCCAAACCCAGGTCACCGACGTAATGTGAGGTAAGGTATCCAGTGCCTCAGCCCTCTGTGCCACCAGTCCATTAGCTGCTCTGTTTCTAAATGGGCCTTACCCACCTATATGGCTGAATAACCCCCCAAAGAGCTCCCACTGGCTCTCTGGAAAGTAGTAACCACAAATCTCCCTTGTCTAAATGTTACATGTTGAACTGATTTTTTTTATGTACAGTATTGTTTGAAATTTTAACATAATAAATTGGCCACTAGAAATGTCATGTTGTTGCACTCTAAAATGATTTGTTATGTGTTGGACAACCAGACTATCAAATTCTCATAATTATCTTGGTATTTTCAACCATTTAGGAGTGGACGCTACAGCTACACAATTCCAATAAGCAAATATACCCACAGGTACATGCCGATCACATTGGAAATGAAGTAAGTTTCAATGGTGTATTCACTTTTAAAAAAAGAAGATTGGGCAGGCACAGTTACCTATAAGCAGAATAACTTTATCTATAACACACAAAATAATGGAGGCAATTTTAAGGTGTTGGTTGTAGGAGCAACTATAGAGCAACACTTAACAGGCAAGGCAAAGCAATCATAGTTTGCTATAGCACCTCTTCCATGCGGTGCTTTACAAATTAGGCAACAGACAAATCCATTAAAACATAACATACATAGGCATACAATAAGAAGTCGATACATAACAGCTGTAGCTTGGATGTTTGGGTTAAAACACCAGGAAGTTAATGCAAGAAAAAAAAAGTATATTAATCCACTTTTACATTGCTCCTACATGGAACTACAGTGCAAAAAAAGAAGCATATTACAAAGGCTACAGCCCACAACTGTTAACCCCCTGCCACCCAAGGATTTTAAGTAGGACCTATGAACCACTGAAAGGTCTGCTTCAGCAGTGCAGAAAAGATGGCCATCAAATCATGGTTTAAAACATTAGTTTCCTGGTTAACAAACCTCCATAATTTATTGGGGAAGGTTGCAGAAAAGATAGGTAACAGTGGTCTGTGACAGGGTTGAATAAGGTCCTGCTCCATTTATTATGCAGAAAGAGTTTAAATGCCAGGGTCTGTTCTATCCTCTCCTTTTCTGTCTCTTGTCTGTCTAGTTGCGCAACCAAATTTTCCTGTGAGACCTAGCAAATGATTACTCCGACACATTCGCAATTCTCTGCCTCTCACTATCTCTCTGCCTTCCCTTGCTATTTCTGTCTTTTATTCCCCCTTGCACACCTGCAGTTATAAAATATATGTGAATCTTTGTGTGGAAATATCACTGATACTGGGATCCCTTTGTTTAAAACTGTATATAGTTTTACTGTTGAAATGATTGTGAAAAGCTGTTTGGAATTCAAGGGGTTAACCTGAAATGTAGTTTTTAAGCCTTTTGCAGAGATGTGAACAATAGGTCAGTTCTGGGTCACTATTTTTTTTCTGCACCTGCTGAAACTGACAAGAACATTGTGTGAGAAGCATGCTGTTCTCTTAATGAGCTCCTGCAAAGACTTGTTATAAAAAGAGCTGCAATGTTTTGCAAGAGGTAGAGACAGAGACCGAGAGACTGAGATTTAAAATTGCCAGAAAAACTCAGAAGAACTCTGCTTTCTATGTTTGTACTGCCATTGTAAATAGTTAAACTGAACAATATTTTTTATTTTGCTGTTGTTAATAATAAAATGCTATGTGCGAATTTTGAAACTGCTCCTGGTTTTCCTATGCTTCCTGACCTGTGCATCGATGACAGATGGTGTTAGCCTAAGTGGTATTTACGCCATGCATACTCTAAGCCAGATGAAAAGGTCTTGCTACTGTTAACCACTACAGAAAATAAACTGTTAATGAAGTGGCAAAGGTCTTACAAAGTTCTTAGACATACTGGCACAGTTAACTATGAGACTGAGACCCTGGATAGAAAAAGTCTTACTAAGATATACCATGCTAACCTCCTCAAGAAATGGGTTGAAAAAATACCAAAAGCTGTTTTGCTGGTTTTACCAGAAACTAATAAAGACAATATCGATGTAGCTTATGACAGACTGGAACAAACTATAACTACTGATGCTGTAAAGATAGATGTTTCCTTAACCTCCGAACAAACCGCAGAAATTCGTAACTTGCTAGAGACATTTAATAGTACTTTTACCACAGTACCAGGCTGAGCAAAAGGGGTCGAGCATGTAATAGTGACAAGGAATGCTCACCCTATTAGACAAAAGTCATACAGATTACCAGAGCGGTTAAGAGCAGACATGGTTGACCAGCCCGGTGGTGCCAAGGGCTGAGGTGCTGGACACCACACCTTGTGCCAGGATGCTGACCTGAGTTCAGGAGCAAGCTCAGCCCATTGGGGGTTGGCAGAGGAGGGAGAGGATTGAGCTCTGATAACAGCTGTCCTCTCCCAGGGGTGGGTGGGCTCATTGTCCCACTCCATGGCTGCCTCCTGGTGGAGGATGGGGGGCAGTGCCAGACTCAGAGATGCAAGAATGTGGCTTCATGATGCATGTCTCCACATGCACACAATTACGGCTATGAGAGGGAGGGTCCAGAAAAAGAGGAAACATGGCTGCAGCCTCTGAGTTGCCCCTTCCAGCATACTGGCTCCATCACCTTGGGACTACCTGTAACAGCCCACTCCAGATATGGTCACGAGAGGGGTGAGGATGGCCCCCTTCCCTCCCACCCTGCCATGGGGGGTAATCCTTTGGGGAACTAGTGTATGGGGGCACCTGGGGGAGGGTGACTGGAGGATAGAAAAGGGATGGATTACCAGCTGCAGGCCAAGGAGGATAAAGACAATATGGAAAAAAAAATAAAAAAAACAAAAGAGCAGACATGGTTAAAGAAACAAAAAAAATGAAAGAACTGAGAATTGTAGAATAGTGATTGTAAACAAAAAAGAAGGGGGTGTAAGAATTTACTTTGATTTTAGGAAACTTAATCAAGTATCAGAATTTGACAGTTATCCTATGTCCAGAATAGATGATTTGGTTGGCAGACTGGGGAGTACCAAGTATATCAGTACCCTCGATCTCACCAAAGGTTACTGGCAAATCCCCCTAGCTAAAGAATCCAGACACAAAACTGCATTTGCCACTCCCATAGGATTCTATCAGTTCACCACCATGCCATTTGGTTTACATGGCGTACCCGCTACAGTCTAGTGGTACATGGATGTAGTTTTATCCCCTCACATTGGTTATTGTGCTGTGTACCTGGATGATGTTGTGGTATACAGTCCAGACTAGAAAAGCCACTGTAACACCTACAAGCAGTTATCCAATCTATCAAAAAGGCAGGTCTGACAGTCAATCCTACCAAGTATGCATTGGGCATGCAGAAAACCAGATATTTGGGCTATGTTTTGGGAAATGGAGAAGTCAAGCCAGAGGTTTCCAAGGCAGAAGCTGTAGCTAACAGTCCTGTCCTGAAAACCAAGAAACATGTCGGGTCATTTTTTAGGGCTGGCTGGTTATTATCAGAGATTTGTTCCCAGCTTTGCCAAGCTAGCTACTCCCCTCACTGAACTCACAAAGAAACAGTTTCTAAATAATGCGAAATGGACCCCAGAGTGTGATTAATCTTTTTGGGTCATTATGGCTGCATTATGTTCAGCCCCTGTTTTAAGAAGCCCAGACTTTGAAAAACACTTTTTGTTACAGACAGATGCATCAGAGGTAGGCCTAGGCGTGGTCCTGAGTCAAAATATACATGGGCTAGAACATCCTATTCTATACATATGACAGACAGAAAAGGTACTCCACCATTGAAAAGGAATGCCTTGCAGCAATGTGGGACATGTAGTCCCTTAAGTTTTATTTACCAGTAGCTGACTTTGTACTAGTAACAGATCACAGTCCTCACTGTTGGCTTAACCAAATGCAGGATAACAATTCTAGACTCACACGGTTGTACCTGGCGCTACAGACATTTAAATTTAAAGTGATGTACAAATCTGGAAGACAGAATGTCAATGCTGATTTTCTGTCAAGATACGAAACAGGAATTGAGAATTCCGAAGATTGAAAAAATGTGAGTTGAAACTTTTCTGTTTGCTATACTGCATATACACTGAACTGCAAAAGTTATAAGCTAGTGCTAAAAGATAATTAAAAGAAAGTTTTGGAAACCTGTTTTTGTAAAACAGGTTCACTCTTAAAGAGGGGGTATGTGACAGGGTTGAATAAGGCCCTGCCCCATTTGTTATGCAGAAAGAGTTTCAATGCAAGGATCTGTTCTATCCTCTCCTTTTCTGTCTCTTGTCTGTCTGGTTGTGCAACCAAATTTTCTTGTGAGACCTATGAAATGATCACTCCGACGGTTTCGCAATTCTCCACCTCTCGTTATCTCTCTGCCTTCCCTTGCTATTTCTGTCTTTTATTCCCCCTTGCATATCTGCAGTTATAAAATATATGTGAATCTTTGTGTGGAAATATCACTGATACTGGGATCCCTTTGTTTAAAACTGTATATAGTTGTACTGTTGAAATTATTGCAAAAAGCTATTTTGAACTCAAGGGGTTAACCTGAAATGCAGTTTTTAAGTCTTTTGCAGAGATGTCAACAAGAGGTCAGTTCTGGGTCATTATGTTTTTTTTTTGCTGCACCTGCTGAAACTGACAAGAACATTGTGTGAGAAGCATGCTGTTCTCTTAACGAGCTCCTGCAAAGACTTGTTATAAAAAGAGCTACAATGTTTTGCAAGAGGTAGAGACAGAGAATGATATTTAAAATTGTTAGAAAGACTCAGAAAAAGAACTCTGCTTTCTGTGTTTGTACTGCCATTGTAAACAGTTACACTGAACAATTTTTATTTTTTAATTTGCTGGTATTAATAAAATGCTACTTGCAAATTTTGAAACTGCTCCAGATTTTCCTATGCTTCCTGACCTGTGCCTCGATGACATGATCCTTTACATAAAATACAGTACTGGCATTTCAAAAATACTTCCAATAAGCATTAATGTTTCATGTTAAAGCTTCAAATCTGTAGATATTCAAAATATAATTTGTCAATGAATGCAGAACTGCTTAAAGAAAATAGAGATTACTTATAAGAAAGTTACTTCTGACAGGGATACAATTTTAAATGTTATAATCTAATTGACTAGCAAAATAATCAATCCAACAGATTAAAGCAAACTGAGTGGAGGCTTTTGTTGAGTTAACCAAAGCCTTCAATCTAATGGACCATATCATTTTTATGCCTAAGTTGACAGACATTGGAGTGGCAGGATTTACTTTATGGTGGCTCATTATTTCTCTTTCTGGTACTGTGGAACACAAACAGTTAAAATAAGAGAGATCTTATATGTCCCAAGGTCAATAACAACAGGTGTACCCCAAGGATCCATGGTGGGGCTGTTGCAGTTCTCAGTCTTTGTCAACAATTTACCATCTGTTTGTTTCTAATCTAGTACAATTATGTACGAAAGTAATTCAGTCATCCTCAGCTAGGATGAGATTCATCATAAATTGCAATTAAGTTATAATTCACTCCAGAACTGGTTTAAAGCTAATAGGCTGATTCCGAACAAAACTAAAACTAATATTATTTGGCATACCTCAGAAACTATCCCCTGCTGATGTTGACCTGTTAATCTTTGGTGAAGACAGAATTAAATTATAAACTGTTGGAAGTTTTCAAATAACTAGGAGTACTTTGGATCAGAGGTTATCTTTTAAAAACCATATCTACACCAGCCTCAGTGGCGCTGAGGGTTGGAGCGTTGAACGCCACACTTCACGTCATGCCGGCAGCCCGTGTTTGGGAACGAGCACGGGTTGCCATGGGTTGGCTGGGAGAATATAGATTGAGCATCCGTTGGACTGCTCTCCATCTCTGGAGAGGGGGGATTACAGTGTCCAGTGGTCACCTGACCCCTAGCCGAGGCTGGGGCTCGGCGGCATGCAGCTGCATCATGGGGGGGGGTGCAGCAGACACTTGACTGGAGCGCGCATGGGAGCATGCACGAACTCAGTCGTTGGCATCATTGCATGCTGCACTGCCGCAAAGAGGAGAAAAGGAAAAAGGCTCCTGGAGGACAGATGAGGGGAGTCACAGGCCCCACACCTGGTCTCAGTGGGGAAGGCCCTCTGTTGACTCCCACCAGGGGAATCCGGGGTATTTGCACTGGCTGGTGGATGCCAAGGTGATGGGGCTGGGGCTCCCCCACAGACTGAGAGGGCTAAGGAGCAAAAGGAGAATAAAATAATAATAAAAAAACAAAAACTTATCGACATGGTCTCTAAGAAGATAAATCAAAAATTTGTGTAACCAGGTAGCCGTGCAGATGTTGGATGTTGTTCATGGTAACTACACCTGCCTTTCACCTGTGGGGCCACAAATAAGGTTAAGAGGCCTGAGCTCATTAAGCACCTCAGCTGAGGATTTGGTTTGAACGGGATAGGGAAATCGCACAGTGCCTCCACCCTGAGAAAGAATAGTAGGCTAGGTCAAATGTAAACAGAAGAAAGAGGTAAGTGCCTCAGCTGGTACTTGAACCCAGGCTGCCCAGAGTATCTTTTTGGTTGCGTTACTAGCTGCACCATCAAGGCAGCTAGAAACTGGGCCATCCCAGAGCACATTACTCTTTCTCCAGTACAAAGCCTGGTGCTGCATAGATAATTATATTTTCAATCACAAGAGTGCAACGAGTGCATTTATGGAACACATACAAACAGAAGAGAAAAAGTAGTAAGTGCCTCAGCTGGGACTTGAACGAAGGCCACCTGGAATACCATTCCAGTTGTGCTACCAGCTGTGCCACCAAGACAACTGGAAACTGGGCCATCCTGGAGCACGTTTCTGTTTCTCCAATGCACAACATAGTGCTGCACAGATAATTACATTTTCAATCACAAGAGTGCAAGAGTTTTACTAAAGAAAGGGATGGTAGTGGACCCAAGCTAGGGGAGGAACAGCACCTCTGGTAAGAAGGTAGACTCAGAACCATACACAAGGGAGAGAGCCCTAGAAGAAATAGGGAAACTTAAGGTAAACAAAGCAATGGGGCCTGATGAAATACACCCCACCCCAGGGTATTTAAGGAACTGAGGGAAGAGCTAGCAGAACCCCTGGCAGAACTCTTCAACCTATCTTTGGAATAGGGAGTTGTCCCCGAGGATTGGAGAAGAGCCACTGTGGTCCCTCTTCATAAGAGTGGGAGTAAAGAAGTCTTGGGTAACTATAGACCAGTAAGCCTCACATCAGTTGTGGGCAAGATTATGGAAGCACTTCTCAAAGAAAGAATCATCTCCTATCTGGAGAAGAGCGCAACACTAGATCCTAGATAACATGGGTTTGCGACGAGATCATGCCAAGCAAATTTAATAGACTTCTTCAACTCGGTTTCTAAGATAGTGGACCAGGGCGGAGCAGTGGACATAATTTATCTGGAGTCCAGTAAAGCGTTTGATTCCATTCCACATGGAAGGCTGCTAAACAAACTAGCCAACCTAGGAGTGGGTCTGAAAGTAGTAAACTGGGTCCAAAACTGGCTGAGTGGGAGAACCCAGAGGGTACTAGTAAATGGCACACTATCAGAGGAAAGAGAGGTGACCAGTGGGGTGCTACAGGGGTCAGTATTAGGTCCTGTCCTATTTAACATCTTCATTAGTGACATAGCTGAAGGTTTAGAGGGTAAAGTGTGTCTGTTCGCAGACAACACAAAGACCAGTAACAGGGTAGACACTTCCAGGTGTGTGCAAAGGATGAAGTCTGACCTAAAGAAACTGGAACAATGATCTGGGACCTGGCAACTGAATTTCAATGCGAAGAAGTGCAAGGTCATTCACTTGGTGAAGGGAAACCTGAAGGAGTAATACTTCATGGGAGGAGTGAGACTGGAGGCCACGAAGCAGAAGAGGGATCTGGGGGTGATTATTACGGACAACCTAAAAACAAGCCAACAGTGTGAAAAGGCAATGCTTAGGGCAAATAGAATGTTGGGTTGCATAAGTAGGGGAATCTCCAGCAGGAAATGGGAGGTGGTGCTCCTGCTCTACAGATCTCTGGTGAGGCCACACCCGGAGTACTGTGTACAGTTCTGGCAATCACATCTCAAACAGGACATATATAGATTACAGAGGGTTCAGCGCAGGAAAACTAAAATGATACAAGGGCTGCACAAGACACCATATGAAGATAGATTGAGGGAACTCAACACATATTCTCTCAAATTGAGGAGGGATGGGGGGACATGATAGAGACCTTCAAATACCTAAAAGGTATCAACAAAACTCAGGTACAAGACCTGTTCCTGGGTAGGAGTTACACAAAAACCAAAGGGCATGCTATGAAGATTGAGGGAGGGAAGATACGGGGTAACGCAAGGAAGTTCTTCTTCATGGAGAGAGTGGTGGACCCATGGAACAGTCTCCCCCAGGAGGTGGTAGGGGTCATGACGGTCGGAAGTTTCAAACACGTATGGGATAAATACAAAGGCATTATAGCACTCTGCATTAAATGGGGGGGGGGGTAGTTACTCTAAGATGGGCAGACTAGATGAATCGTAAGGTCCCCTTCTGCTGTCACTTTTCTGTGTTTCCATGTTTCTAAGTGTGTTGTGCACATTTATGGAACACATGCAAATAGAAGAAAGAATTACGTGCCTCAGTTGAGACTTGAACTCAGCTTGCTAAAAACTCCCATGTGCCTGCCCCCTCCCTGTTCAAAGCTGCTCACTGATTTGGCCTTTGGCAGCTTGTTTTACTTTTCCACCCCTCTTTCTGTGAAAAGGTGTTTGTCGACACCCCTCTTGAATCTCTCCCCTTTAGTTTAAATGAGATTTTCTTCGGGTATATCTCAGTCATCAAGTCACACCATAGAAGCTTCATCGTCGGTGAAGCAGGATCCACACAGAAGATTTTCAGCAGTACCAACTGGGGCCACCCATGCTGACGTCACCTGCTGACATCATCATCAACCCTATAAAGGTGTGAGCAGCCCTGCTCCCTTCTCAGTTCTTTCCCACCATTGATTTGTTTGTATGGTCTCTGTGGAAGCTCCAACGCAATTTCACACCATTTTCGCCTACATTTTTTTCTTACAAATAATTCTGAATCTCTTTTTATAAAGAGATTCCCACTTTTTGTTTATGTTGCAAGTTAACCCGTCGACTTTTATTTTCTGTCACTGCCACTGCGGAAAGAAGACTGGTCATAATTGGTCATACTGATGAACACTCTCTGTGTGTCTGTTGCTTTGGGCCTGGTCATCAAGCATCTGACTGTGAGCTCTGCCAGAAGTTTAATCAAACAACCCTCAGGTGATGTAAGAAGGCTCTTAATAACTTTCTTATGGAACAGCAGTTAGCCAGTTCTGTGCAGGGGTTCGCCGGGAGCCCTGCCTTTCAGTCGCTGGCAGGAACATCGAGCTCCCAGGCTTCTAAGGCCTAAGATAAGTGCTTGGGGAAAAGTCATAAGAAAGACCGTGATAGGGACCGCTCCCCAACGGTGGTGGTCCCGATTCCCGATAGGCTCTCCTTTTTCCTCTGGGAGTTCATCATCAGCTGCAGCTGTGGCGACACACAAATCTGCTGTCCAGGTCTCTGTGTCCTCCAGGCCCATACTGACAGCACCTCCACCTGATTCCCAGGGTGGCTGGTCATCGACCTCTGGGTCATTTGCCCCTCCACCATAGAAGACCACTGCATCATTGACGGCAGCTCCTTCCAGGCCTGCCCCTTCTCCAGGCCTTGGGACTTTGAGTCCCTTGGGCCCCTTCAGGTCCACCTGGAGGGTCGTTTGCTCCCACACCGTCAACACTTCCACCGTCGACAAGACCTTCTACTCTCGTTGACCTAAATGACATTCTCACCAAATTTACTTTGGTGATTGCCCAGCAGCTCAGTGCATACAGGCTGTCATCGCCTGCACCATCAAAGGCAGCATCACTGTCAACTCATCCTCATTGGCAGGGGGCAGCCCCCCATGGGCCATCATCAATGCCCCAAGCATCAGACTTAGATCTGGAAAATGTCAACATCGAAGAAGAGTCTCATCCAGTCATCATACTCCCTGAGGAGGAAGAGCCCCTCACTTCTGACAGATCTACAGCCTCCTCTGTCAGTGAGGAATTGGTAAAGCATTCTCCCAGGTTTCCCCCCCTAGGACCCAACTTTCTTTAATGTCATGAAGCAGTTGGCCACTGCTATGGGCTTTGACACAGAGGAAGAGGATGTCACTAGGAAGGAGCTAGTGGACTTCCTGGAGATTCCAGAATCTCCCCCTAAGATTATTCCTCCTGTGTTTCCAGCTTTGAGGAAAACCACCACTGCAGCCTGGCACAGGCCGGACATGGTGCCTCCTGTGACTCGCAGGGTGGACAAACTTTACCATGCCCCTCAGGGGTTTCCTTAATCTGCTGCACAGCCTGAAACTGATTCTGTTGTCATTAAGGCAGCACACGACAGGTCTAAGGCACCTAAGCACCTTAGTTCCCTCCCCCCCAACAAGGAATCGTAAAATTGACCTTTGGGGCAAGAGGGTTTATGCTTCTTTCACCATGGGATTGAGGACTGTGAATTACCTGTCACACATGGTAAAGTTTCAGAATACCAATTGGAAAAAGAGCAAGGCTGCCACCCAGGCCTTTCCAGACAGTGCTTACAAACAGGAGATATTTAAGAGCTTGCAAACTGCTGATGATGTTAGCAAACACCTCCTACGGGCTCTGTATGACATCTCGGACACTATTGCCAGGGCTGCTGCCATGGGCATTTGCCTCTGCAGACATTCCTGGCTCAGGGTCTTGAGGTTTGCTGTGGACATACATACTAACATACTAAAAGCCAGCAGAATAGGCCTAATGGTCTGTCTTGTCTGCTCGGTAGCCAGCCACCTAGTGGGTGCTCGCCTTCCCGCCCCTCCAGTCCCCGAGAGGGTCTTCTTTTGCTTCAGTTTCCCTTTGTACATGTCCCACCCCTTCTTGAAGCCCTCCACTGTGCCCTCCTCCACCAGCCTCCTGGGTAGCGCATTCCACCGTCCACCGCCCTCTCAGTGAAATAATGTTTCCTATATTCCCCACTGTAATTTCCCCCCTCCAGCTTCCACTGACGCCCCCTGGTTGTTCCCCCCTTCTTTAGCCTGAACTGCTCCTTGGTTCCACTCTTGGTTATTCCTTTTATGTACTTGAAGACCCCTATCATGTCACCCCTGTCCCTCCTCTCCTCCAATGTGTACATTCAACAGAAGGTCCTTAAGGCCCCTTCAGTGGCTCCAAGCTGTTTGGCCCAGATATCCAGGATTTAATCAAAAATCTCCAGGCTTCTGGTAGAGCCATTAAGTCCGTGCATTTGTTCTACCACATGCAACCCAGGGGTCAGAAGAAGTGCTCTCCCTTTCATAGGGCACAAAATAGGCCAGGTATGACCTCCCAAACCCAAGGCAAGTGTAGAGCTTCCACTGCCTTGCCTGCCACCTCTAACACAGGACCCACTGCCAAGCATCCCAGAGGTAACACACCAGCCCCAGTGGCTGGATTTGCTTCAGCCTGACTCCTTGTCAGACCCGCAGAGCCATCCCCTTGCCAAGAGGCAGTGGTCGATGGTCAGTGCTCCCTCCATCTCGAACAATGGAGAACCAAAACATCAGAGGCATGAATTCTGCAAATCGTAAAGAGAGGGAACACCCTGGAGCTGATCAAGCCACCTCCAGAGACCCCTCCCATGCCTACCCTCTGCACCATCTGTTGGTCCTCAGGGGGAGGCACTGTCCCTTCTGCACAAGCAGGCCATACAGCCTGTGCCACTGCACCAAAGAAACTGGGGATTCTATTCCAGGTTTTTCCTGGTTCCCAAAAAGACTGGGGATCTGAGGCCTATTCTAGATCTGAGGAACCTCAATTTGCATGTCCAGTACAAATAGTTCTGAATAGTGACTATCCCTGGCCTACTGCCTCTCATCAAGAAAGGTGACTGGCTGTGTTCCCTGGACATGCAAGATGCATACCTGCACAGCTCGGTCTTTCCCCCTCACAGGAAATACTTCCAGTTCCGGTTCCAAGGGGAGCACTACCAGTTCAAGGTGCTTCCCTTTGGCTTATCCTCTGTGCCACAGGTCTTTACCAAGTTCTTAGCAGCAGTAGATGCAGCCCTCGGGAGGGAGGGTCTGTACGTCTTCCCTTATTTGGCCGATTGACTTATAAAAGCTCCATCCAGGGATCAGCTTCTGCAGGCATTGGAGGGGACTTTCCAACTGTTCCTCTCCCTGGGCATCACAGTCAATCTGCCCAAGTTGGTCCTGGTTCCATCCCAAAGGCTGCAGTACATAGGGGTGGTTCTGGACTTGGTGCAGGGAAAAGCCTTCCTACCTCAAGTCGGGGCAGACTGCCTGATGGCCCAGGTCTAGGAGGTGGTCAGCAGCTATTATGCTCCCACCAGACTGCACCTGAAGCTCCTAGGACTGATGGCAGCTGCCATCCCCACTGTGCCACTGGCCAGGCTGCATATGCGTTCTCTCCAGTAAACTCTCAGGGTCCAATGGGACCAATGCTCGGATGATCTTAATCAGCTAGTCCTTGTCTCTTCCCCAATCTGCAAGGTGCTACAGTGGCGGATGGACCCCCTAAATCTCCTGCAGGGTGTTCCATTTCAGATCTCATCACCCCAGCAGATCCTCACCATGCATGCATTGTGTTCAGGCTGGGGAACTCATCTGGGTCCCTTCCAGACTTGAGGCTTATGGTCCCAGAACAAATCCTCCCTGCATATCAATGTTCTGGAGATGTGGGCAGTTGTATATGCCATGCAGGCCTTTCAGAACCTCCTCCTCCCGGGACAGTTGATGGTTCAGTTGGACTATCTCAGTGTAGTGTACTACATCAACAAGCAAGGGGGGATGCATTCATATCCCCTGTGCAGGGAGGCAATGTGAGTGTGGTACTGGGTGCTAGACTATGGCCTATCTCTCTCGGCAGTTCACGGCCCAGGAGTACTCAACACTCTCTGGCGGACAGTCTCGGCAGGACTCAGTCCAGCATGCATGAATGGGAGCTCCTCTTATCTGGGCAGAAGGTCTATTTGACAGATGGGGGCATCCAGAGTTGAACCTTTTTGCATCCCCACTCAGCACAAAACTGCCCAATTTCTGCTCGCTACATCCAGGTCCTCAAGTTTTCTGGCATGACACGTTGTCCCTCTCCTGGAGCAGGAGGTTTCTTTATGCCTTCCCTCCATTTCCTCTTATTCAGAGGGTGCTCATCAAGCTTCAAATGGAGGGGGCCAGCATGATCTTAGTAGCTCCATTCTGGCCTTGGCAGATTTGGTTTCCTCTGTTAGAACAGCTGGCAGAGGAACCTCTGATCCCTCTTACCCTCTGTATGAATCTGCTGACACAGGCTCAGGGGACCCTGGTCCATTCCAACCTCAGGTCCCTCCATCTTCATGCTTGGCTCCTGAGAACATAGCCATTGCCAGATCTGCGGTTTCCAGCAGGGTAGCTGATGTCCTGGTGGCCACTCACAAGCCTTCTATGTGTGCCACTTACGCAATGAAGTGGAAGCGCTTCACAGTATGGGCAGCCAAACATAGCTTGGACCCTTTCACCTGCCCAGTGAACCACATTCTGGACTATCTGTTTTCCCTGTCTGATTCAGGTCTCCAGTACTCCTCCCTCAAGGTGCACCTTTTACCTATTCCTGCTTTTCATGAGCTGGTGGGTGTCCGCACCATAGCTCAGCTGGATGTCTCTCACAAGTTCCTAAGGGATATTCTTCATTTAGAACCCCCAATCCATTCTCTTGTCCCAGCTTGGGACTTGAATTTTGTTTTGGAAAAATTGACTATGTCTCCTTTTGAGTCAGCCATGACTTACGAGCTACGCTTCCTTTCGTGGAAAGTGTTATTTTTATTTGCTATTACTTCTGCTTGAAGGATTTCAGAGCTTCAGGCCCTCTGGTGCGAGGAGCCTTATTTGGTTTTTCACAAAGACTGGGTGTCTTTGCACACAAATCCTAAATTTCTTCCTAAGGTGGTGTCTGAGTTTACACTGAAGTAATCTATCCACCTTCCTGTTTATTCTCCAGAGCGTGCCAATCCAGGGGAAGCACTGCTTCATATGTTGGATGTGCGCAGAACTTTGAAGTACTACCTACTTCAGACAAAGGAATGCAGAAAGTTGAAGCAGTTGTTTGTTTCTTTCACCACAGGTAGAAAGGGCATTCAGGTTTCTAAGCAATGTTTGTCAAAATGGTTGGCTAATTGCATTGTGTTCTGCTACAATAAGTACGGCAAGAATTGCCTGGCATTGTCAAAGCTCATTCCACAAGAGGCATGGCTAACTCTGTAGCTTGTTTCTGAAGGATCTCAGCCATGGACATTTGTGCAGCTGCCACCTGAAATACTGTTCATACCTTCACCAAGCACTACAGTCTGGATAGTGCATCTAGAGCCCGTGCAGGATTTGGCAGGGCTGTGATGCAGGGCCTTCTGTCTTAAGTTTATGGATGGCCTTCCTCCCCTGACTGTCTGTTGCACCTGTCACTGCTTGGGACTCATTCCTATGGTGTGACCTGATGACTGAGATACCCCCGAAGAAGATAAGTAAGTTCTTACATAACTGTTCTAACAGTAGATCTTCGAGGGGATCTCAGTCATCAGGTCTGCGTTCCCTCCCACAATCCCCCCCCCCTTTTTTCAGGGACTTTTGTCTAGAACTGACTATCTGGTGTATCCAGCCTTTTATATAGTTCTGTGCACCTCTCTCTCTCTCTCTCCTCTTGGTTCCTCATGGCTTGGGCTATGCTCCTTTTTGTCTCCAGGGAAAAGAACAGAGGAGGGAGCAGGACCACTCACACCTTTATAGAGTTGATGACGTCAGCAGGTGACATCAGCGTGGGCAGCTCCATTTGGTACTGCTGGAAATCTTCCATGTGGATCCTGCTTCACCGATGGTAAAGTTCCTTTGGTGTGACCTTTACTTTAAGTCCTTTGGCCTCTTCTCATATGTCTTGCCCCCTAGTCCCTGGACCATCTTGGTTGCTGTGCTCTGTATTGCCTCCACTTTGTCGCAGTCTCTCTTCAGATGTGGACTCCAGTACCTTGCTCAGTATTCCAGCTGCGGCCACCCCAGTGACCCATATAGTGGGAGGATCACCTGTTGGTTTCTGGCTCTTATTCCTCTCCTGATGTATTCCAGCATCCTGTTTGCCTGACTCTCAGCTATGTTACAGTGTGCTGTTGTTTTTAGACTCTCTGATAACATGACCCCAGGTCCTTTTCCACCATGTTGCTTTTCAGCTCCACCACCTCCAATTTCATACTGCACTGTTGGATTCCTTTTCCCAATGTGCCTCACCTTACATTTTTTTAGCATTGAAGCTCAACTGTCATATCTTTGACTATCTCTCCAATTTACCCAGATCCTCTCTGAGTTCCCGTATTCCTTCCTCCAGGTTCTCCTTGCATAGATCTTTCTGTCATCTGTGATGGGGCAGGTCTTGCCCTTGATGACTTCCTTATGTCATAAAAGAACACACTGAAATGGACCAGGCCTAGCATGGAATCTTGTTGTACCCTGCTTGTTACTTCCCTTATTTTTGAAAACTCCCCATTGAACCCTACTCTTTGTGTTCTTCCCCCTCAGCCAGTTTCCCATTCAGGTTGCCAATTTTCCTCCACATAGAAATATAGAAACTTAGAAACATAGAAAGGTGTTGGCAGAAGGAGACCAAAGGTCAATCAAGTCTGCCCTTGAGATCCCGAGATCCTAGGTGATCCTGGGTCCTAGCTGGTAGATTGCCTTGCGGATTTGATTCTGGTGTACTCTTTATCCCAACCTCTTTTGAATGCTGATACGATCCTAGCTCCTACCACCTCTGCAGATAGTTTGTTCCATGGTTCCACAATCCTTTCCAAGAAATAGTGCTTCCTAAGATCCCTCCTGAAACTTCCACCCCTCAGTTTCCATCCATGCTCCCTCATGTTCGAGCTGGGAGCCTTGGTGAATAGTTCAGTGTAGAGTACTGAATTTAAACCCCTCGTGTACGTAAAGATTTCTATCATATCCTCCAATTTCTCTCATAGATTCAAGTGAGCACATGTTTAATGTCTCCGGACGCCCCTTGTACGGCAGCCCCTGAAGTCCCTGTATCATTTTGGTTGCCCTTCTCAGAATGGTTTCTATCCTATCCCTATCCTTCTTAAGGTATGGTCTCCAAAACTGTACACCATATTCTAAATGGGGTCTCACAATAGATCTGTACAGTGGAAATATCACCTCCATGTGCCTACTGTCAAATCCTGTCCCTATGCATCCCAGCAATTTGTTGGCCCTACTATATGCTGTGTTGCATTGGCTGGTTTGTTTAAGGGTGTCGCTAATAATAACTCCTAGATCCCTTTCCTCTTTTGAGTCATTGAGTTTGACCCCATTTAGCCAGTAAGTTGTTCTAGGGTTATTTCTGCCATTTTATTGGCATTAAATTTCAGCTGCCCTATACTAGACCATTGTTCTAACCTTTTCAAATCATGTTGTACAATTCTCACTTCTTCTTTTCTGTCTACCTTTCCTCCTAATTTAGTGTCATCCTCGAACAGTGTGCCTTGCATACCTACTCCTATGTCTCTGATGAATGTATTAAACAGGATTGAGCCTGAGACCGAGTCCTGTGGGACCCCACTTGTCACTTCTCCCTCCTCTGACATCTCCCCATTGACCACCACCCTTTGCCTCCTTCAATCCAACCAGTTTCCCACCCACTTAATGATGCAGCTTGCTATGCCCAAATCCTCTAGCTTCTTCAGCAAGCGCTTGTGTGGTACTGAATCAAAGGCTTTGCTGAAGTCAAACTAGAGGAGGTCCACTGGCCAGTCACTATCCACTTCCCTAAATACCCAATCAAAGACAGTAATCAGGTTTGTCTGGCACGACCTGCCTGTAGTGAAACCATGTTGTTTGTTGTCCTATAGGCCATGCTTATCCAAGTAGTCTACTAGGTCTTGTTTAATCAAGGCCTCCATTGGCCTTCCTAGTGTAACCCCCCCTCTGGGGGCTTAACTGTATTGCTATTAGTGTCCCCCATTTCTCCAGTTTTCCCCTGTCCCCTGGAATTCCCCTGCATTCCCGATTCCTTCTTCCTTCTTCCTGATCCCAAGGTGCCCTTTCTTCAGTTCTTTAGTCCACTTGGGCTCACAGAGTACAATCACAAGTTGCCAATATTCTTCTGTGGGGCCGGTGATCATGCATGCACAAAGGAGCGCATTGATGTGCCGACCACAAGATTTGCGGTTTTACGGGGAGTGCTTTAGTGGTCCCGGTCTCCCCATTCCACTAACTGGAGACCAGAGGCCTTAGTGAGGCAAACGAGAAGCCTCCTTAATGTTCAGCATTAAAGTTTGAAATGGGGCATGAATGAAGGCTCATGAATAAGTCATGAGCCCTCATGAATATTAATGAGGTGCTGTCTGCCAGTTAGGGGCTGTGAGTTTTGGCAGCAGCGACAGGGAATCCACTGTGGGCAATTATTCAAGAGTGGGCTCATTTTACAAGGGCAGTTGGAGTTACAGTACTATGGGGCTTTCAAATAAATAAAGTATTTTTCTTGGCTGCACCCATCCTTGGAAAATGGGACACTGTATGGGACTACATAGAACTGAATCAGAGGAGACATGCTGTTGACACTATGACCCTCAAACAGCTGCCAATCATGTCGTTAGGCACCTAAAACTGTGACAAGGGGACTCCTAGGAAAAGGAGGGGACTAATTCAGGTGCCTAAATCATGTCCCAATAAGCCACCTAGAAATATTGATCTCTATGGTGATGGATAATTGATAGGCTCAATCAATCAATCAATCAAATCTTTATTTATCCAGGCGATCACCATTGAGCAAGCTCATTTTACAAGGTGGACCTGCTGTTGGCAGGGAAAATTGTACAGCTACATATAAATATACATAATACAAAAGGAACAACATGTTTACAATGCTGATAGGAGCAGAGTATTTACATTCCAAGTCACATGTACAAGAAAGATATATATAACACAACCCAAACATAATATATATTGTAACACAAGGAGGGGGGTTTGTGTTACCCAGGGATCTTGTAGGTGGGGATATAAACAATTTTTATCACAGCCCAGGATGTGCAGCTTAACACAACAGACTGACTGTGCATTTATTGGTAAGATTACTGTGAGAGGTGCATTCAAGCATAACACAGGATGAAAATAAAACAACAGAAAATAATACCTAGCTCTTTGTTGAGCGCTAACTACACAGTGAACTTTTGTTCCCTCTCTATAACCCAGGTAGCTAAGCTGTTTCCTGGGACATACAAACAAAATTAGCACAGAGTCTCTTGTTCTAAGTTTCAAAGGAAAATTATTTACCAGTCTCAGGTTTTCAGCCAGTTCAAAGTCAGAATTCAATTCATTCTTGCAGGCTAAACAAAAGGTTCCAAACTAGGCAGTCAGTTGATTCAGAGTTCTCTCTTTCCAAAGTAAAAATCCAATTTGTTGTTGAAGGCCAAACAAAAGTTCCAAACCAGGCAGTCAGTTGATTCAGAGTTCTCTCTTTCCAAAGTAAAATCCTTCTGCAAATGTTCTCCAGCCAGGCTCCAGGTCTGTTCCTAATCAGGTACTGAGACACAAGCAATTGTTTGAGCCTTCTCTTATATGCAGGCAATCACCCTCCTGCACCTGCTCTTAATCAAGCACTTAGCTCTGTGAAGTTGTGGTGCAATGCCTACTGGGACTTGTAGTGTATGCACCATGTTTTGTAGTCCTGGCAGAGAAAAAATGGAACATACGTGCTGGGAGGTAACGCCCTTCCACAACTTTACCCATTGCTGTGTTACAATATATATATACAGTTCCCACAGGAGCAGGATGTGTATGGATGTCATATACAAACCATAGAAGAAAAAAAGAAAGATTATTTATATTCCTGTCCAGCAGAAACACATTACAGGCCTGGATGGAAATTCCTAAGCTATGGAGGTGCGCATAACAGTGTGTAAGCCTTAGGTAAATGCAGCAGAAGGGGGGTGGTGAATAAGAAGGATGCAGAGGGTGCTAAGGGCAAGTGGGGCAGAGGGGAGTAGTAGTGCAGGGCTGATTTGGATAAGCAGCTGGGACTAGTGTTGAAGAAGAGAGAACAATAGTCAAGCTGCTAGAGCGATAGAAGCAATTACAGATTTCAGCAAACGCTTTTGTCATAGAGTTCTTAAAGAAGGCAGGACTGACAGGTGAGCTAAGTCTCAACGATTTTTGTATCCTATTTCAGACAGTAGGCAGGGCATAGCTTATGGCAGCCCTTCCAAGGTGAGTGTTGGCCCTTGGGACATTCAAAGAAATCAGCGATTGACTTCTTAAGGCATAGTTCCTAATAGGTCTAAGGGGGAGACAGTCAACAACGTATTGTGGGAGTTTGTTGGTGAGGGCTCAGAGCGTCCATAGGGCTGCATTTCTATATCACCTGTATTGAAGGGAGGGCCACCCTACGGCTGCGTGTAAAGAGCCTTGATGTGTGGAGTACGGGAGGCCAGTTATAAATCTCAGTGCTCTATGATATAATACATCCAGTTTTGCAAGATATGAGGCAGGGCAATGGCCATAAATGAAGTCCGTGTAGTCAATTAAAGAAAGGAACGTAGATTGGACAAGCTGTCTTTTTGCGTCTGTGGTCAAGAGGTGTTTAATTCTGAAAAAAAGACCAAGCCTCAGCCTCAGTTTTTTCAGCAGTTCTTCTGTGTGTTCCACAAAAGAGAGTTTGTTGTCTTGCCAAATACCAAGGTATTTGAATTTAGTCACAAATTCAAGATTTTCTCCTAATAAAGTAGAGATTGATGGTAATGGACTAGCGACAGCAGAGTAAGCCCCTGGGCCTGATGGTGAGAAAAGAATGGTCTTGGTTTTTTTGCATTTAGTAGTAACTTTTTGCTAAGGAGCTGGTACTGCAGAGTATTAAAGTCAGCTTGTAACTCAGCGCAGGCAGCTTCAGGAGATTCCCAGCTTAAGTAGAGCACCCTGTCATCAGCAAACAAGTGAATACTGGCATCTTTGATGCCTGCGTCCAAGTTGTTGATATAAATGGCAAACAGTAATGGGCCCAGTATGGAGCCCTGGGGGACACCTCTTTTTATCAGTTTAAGTGGAGAAATCTCTCCATCAGCCTTAATTTGTTGCTGTCTATCAGAAAGGTAGTCTTGGAACCATCCCAGTACGGTTGAGCCAATGCCTATAGTTTTTAAGGTGGAGAGGAGCAGGCAGTGGTCAACAGTGTTGTACGCCTTGCTGAGGTCCAGAAACATGGCACAAACAAATATTTTGTTGTCTAGGTCCTGTTGCCAGTCATTAGTAACTTTTACCAGTGCCGTAATTGTACTATGCTTAGCTCTAAAGCCAGACTGCATTGGGTTGAGTAGTCTAGCATTGTCTAAGAAAGATCTCAGCTGCATATCCCCAATTTTTTCCAGAAGTTTTGAAAGTATGGAAAGAAGGGAGATTGGTCTATAGTTATTTAGGTCACAGGGGTCCCCTGCTTTAAACAGGGGAATGACGTGAGCAGTTGTCCATGCCTTGGGGATGAAGCCTTGTGCTAGGGACAGATTGAATAGGTGTGTTATAGGTGTAGCAAATATATGGTATGCTATTTTCAAGACATATGGGTCGAAGGAGTCGGCCCCAGCACTTTTTTTAGTATCTAGTCATAGAAGTAGATCTTCAACTTCTTTTATGGTGGTAGGTGAAAAGAAGTCCATGTTATTGCTACTTGGTTCTGAAGGTTGGGTGTTGGTCTGAGGAAGAATGCTACTTACAGGTGCGTTATCAAATGCCAGGCCAGCAGTGGCAAAGTGATTGTTGAAAGCCTGCAGTATCTCTAATTTATCGTTAATGATAATATTATCAGTGGTAATTTTGGAAGGAAGTGCACTTCCTGGAGAGTGGCCAGATAGCTCTTTTATGGTGGACCAGAACTTGATAGGGCAGTTTGACGCAGAGAGTAGCTCGGTTTGATAAAAGTTGGCTTTGGCCTCTCTGACCAACTTAGTACAGACATTTCTAGATGCCCTGAAGAGACATCAGTCTGAGTTGGCATAAGATTTATGAGCCTTTTTCCAGAGGTAATCTCTTTTGAGTAAGGCAGCCTTCAGATCTGGTGAGAACCAATGACAGGTTCTGGCTTTTATTCGTGCTTTAACCAGAGGAGCATGGTTGTTTAGGGCACTGGATATGATTTCATGGAGAACGTCATAGGCATCGCTCACTGACTTAGCCAGGTAGAAACTCTGCCATAGCAAAGAGTTTTTTAGATCATTGAAGTATGCAATAGGATCGAAGTTCCATCTGGATCTTTTAGTGGAAAACTTTGATGTAGATAGAGGTTTGGTAACAGTTTTTATGCCACCAATAAAGCAGTGGTCACTAATGTCTGCTACGAGGATACCAGCATGAGAAAAGGAATGAGGTCTGTTAACAAGGAGAACATCCAAGAGGGTGCTTCTCATTGGATTTTTTTTGTTGATGCGAGTAGGCTCAGTAATAAGTTGAGTGAGTCCATGAGAGTCGCAGAATTGTTTCAGGGGTAATGAGACCTTAGTCAGACAATCATAGTTAAGGTCACCTAGTATCATTTTTTCCATTGGGGTAGTATCCAGGTGGGATGACAGGTGTGTCAGAAGTTGTGATCCTGCTGCTGGATGTCTATAGCAGCCTATGATGTGGAACGCCACTGATGGGGAAAGCTCGACTTTAAGAGACAGGCATTCAAATCCACAGGCAAGGGAGGTAGCATCTAATACAGATACTGAGAATTTGTTTTTAACATAAATGGCTACTCCTCCACCCCTGGTCTGCCTGTCGGTTCTGAAGAGGAGGTAGTTAGGGATGTTTACCTCTCTGTCTGGGGTGGACGCCCAGAGCCATGTTTCTGAAAGCATGAGTACGTCTGGTGCAGTATGAATAATCCAAGCCTGGACTGAATCGAGCTTTTAAAAGACTGCACACATTAGTATGCAAGAAGCTAATTCCTTTCAAAGTTGTGAGTTCAGAAGGAGATGAGAGCACTTTCATAGGGCCAGAGTTAAGTTCGACATCACCTGAGCATAGGAGTAGAAGGAGCACAATTTTCCTCAGGGCAGCAAGGAGAAGTTTAAAGGCACACGTTTTTCCACGTCTGGTATAGGTTTGAGTACATGGGTCCAAAGACTGAATCATCTTATTGTGCTGCCCTACAGATACATATCCTAGGATCCATGCAGAATAGCACCAAGCCACACCTAGTTTGAATGGATAGGGTATAGGACCACGTAGAGGATATTGGTTAGCAGTTCCACATCAAGGAGATTCCACAAACTGTGAGGGGATCAAAGGTATACAGTGGCAGCATAATTTGTTCATGGTGTTGGTATATGGGGAGACTAGCATGGTAGAGCATGCACCTTTTTTGGAATCAATTCTGTCAGGTTGCCTAACCACATAGGGTATTATACAAAGGCTGGTGAATAAGCGTAGCCAAACAAGGCCTGCCATGGTTGCTCTTTATGTAAGTAAGGAGCGTGCTGCAGTAGCTTCTGCTATCTAAGTTATATAGGTCCCAGGGGTCGTTGTTCCGTTTGCGACTTGTTTGGGGAAGTTTAAAAATGGAGTTACGCAAGATAAATCTATACCACCCTCGGCTAAAGAAAGGAGAGAGTAGCTCAAATTAATAGTGGGGCAATACAAAGGCTAGCCGTCTGAGCGAAAACAGCTCAATTAGCAACTGAAAAGCCTGCTATTTCCTTGGTGCCTCACAGTCTGGAGAGAGCTACAAAGTCACGAAGGGGCTGTAACACTTGGTTGCTGGGAACATTTTTAGACAAAAAACACAGTTCTTTTGCAAATCAGTCACAGTTCAGTAATTTGTTTTTTTCAGTAAAAGGGATGTTCCAAGTAAAACAGTGCCTTAGCAAGACAGAATATGCTAGTCAGCAGGACAGGATATGCTAGTGAGCAATAAGCAAACCTAAAGTACCAAAATAGTATGCCTCAGCAAGACAGAATGAGATAAGGCTGCTAGAAGGCTTAGTTGCAAAAAGGGGATAGGAGGAATTGCAGTTGTTGACAGTAAGTAACCAATAAATTGAAACATCAGATAGGAGTGGGTGGAGACTGTGTGCATTTAAAGGAAGCCGGAGGCCTGGGGGAGGGGGATGAAAAATCAAGAGGAAGTTTGCAGAGCTAGCACTGAATCAGTGCACATACAGTTGGAGAGAAACTGCAGCAGGGGGGGAATGGTAAGTTACTTTACACAGGCTAAGCAGAACAGGCTAAATTAAAATATATAAATTAGAAGCCGAGTACAGGGATGCAGGCTTACATTAAGCCACACGTCTCGAGTGCTCCTGTCTCAGGTGAGTGAGACCAGCCAATCAGGGAGCTCTACACAGGCATGGAGCCAATAGCGCTACCATGAGAAGGCACTGAAATTGAAAACAGCAAATTCCAAGTGATGATCCAGTTCAGCGTTCACACAGCCCAGAGAAATCGTGGCAATTTTTCAAGCGTCGTACCTTATCTATCTCTTTGGGGGGGTAGGTGGATCAGGCTCCTTAAACCATGGAGGTGCTATGGCTGGATCATGACCACTGCCCGAGGGGGCAAGTGGCACCTTATTTATTTATTTATTGAATTTTGATGACCGGGTAGGCCCACTGGGCCCCGAAGGTCCCTTTTTCAGGGCGACCCGGGAATAACAGTACAGACATTATGAACTTTGTGCAGTTACATAATACAGGAAGTCATGGGCATACAGTATTCAGCTGCACCTTATCTATCTCTTTGGGGGGTAGGTGGATCAGGCTTCTTGCACCGTGGAGGTGCTATGGCTGGATCGTGACCGCTGCCCGAGCCAATCAGAACGTTGGATTCCCAAGTGAAACTCAGTGAGCTTTCAAGGATTGAGTCAGTCTGTTCCCAGGCTCTGTATGAGTCAGAAGACTCCTGAGAAAGTGGATCTGGACTAGAGAGGCCTTTCCCAGACTTTCAGAGGAGATTGCTGTGTTCAGGAAAGGTTCAGAAAAGGAAAGGAGAGTGAGAGACTGAACTGATACCTTGATTCCCCAGGTACTGTGAGCTGTATGATTATTTTGGAGAAGCTAAGAGCTGCAGAAACCCTGTTCTGTTGGACTGAATTGAGCTGAGAGGACTGAGCTGTTCTATTTGAGTGCCACAGTTACTGCTGAGAGTTTGTTTTACCTGTGTGGGACTGCAATTGGGGTTTACTGAAGAGAAAGCGTCTCTGGATGTCGGGGTGCTGTATATTTCCTAAGTGAACTGGTTGAAGAGGCTGAGACCTGTGTCCCAGCTGCAGCTGAAGAAAAGGTTGTGGACAGTTTCTAACTGAAAAGTGTGGACTGGTGTGCAGGGACCTGTTGTGTCTGGATCCCCCTGTTGATTGCACCTGGGCTTCATTGAACTAGGGCTAGCACCCACTCCATCTGGCACTGGACTTTGCTTGAGCAACTGCCTGTGATTGCTGCTGGTTTTGAACTCAGTGCGGGGACTGCAGGAGGACCCCCACCATTTGGGAGTCCTCACCCAGAGCCCTTCCAAGTGGGACTCACCATCTCAGGAGGTCACCGGCACTTGCTGGGGTGCTAGGGCACCTGGGATCCATTGTGAGGAGCCAGGCTGTGGAGCCACTTCAGAGTCTGGGCCTTCTGGGGTTGGTGTTGTCCTGCTACAGAGCTCTGCAATGGGCCAGAAGCGACTGAAGGTGACAAGCGGCCAGAACTACAATCAAGATGACCAGCTGCAAGATCCTCGAGTAAGTTCCATCCTGCCAAGGGAACCAAGGCCAGTCTTCTCCTGCCCTGTACTGCACTGATCGAGGAGCTCCATACTCCAGGCAACTGAGATCTACGAAGAGTGAGTACCCAGGACCTGGCTCCTGGAAAGGGGGGCCGGAAATTTAATTTTTATAATCAAAGCACTTTCACAAAGTTTCAGGGCCCCAACAGCTGGCCAACCCGCAGCACCATACCTGGCCTACACCTAGTGGGTACCCCTAAGAACGTTCTGGGAAACACTTGTACCAGTGGGTGGGCTTGGCCTGTGGGCCCAAATGTTTGTTATTATTACTTGTTCTCTCTAACCATGCCTTTTATTCACAGCCATATTTTGTCCCAGTATCCTCTCCCTAGTCCTTACCCCCAATAAAGCTGTGATTTTGTCATTTGAAACTGTGTGCAGGAATTTTCTAAGTCTGTCAGATCATTACTGTTCATGGTTTATGGTGTTCTTGACCAACTGGGTATTCAGAGTGTGGGTGGTTGGTAGGGGAGGTGGATAGGTGCAGCATCCCAGGGGGCTGTGCCAGCCAGTCACCTGACCCACTTCTACTTTTCTCTGGGTGGAGGCACCATGCTATTTTTATTATCTTTGGGATAGAACCCCCAAACACCACTGTAATAGGACCCAGGCCCCTTAACCTGTTAGAGGGCCAACAGGCAGGGGTAGTAGCCCACTGGCACATGGCACCTTGGCTGTACTAGCACTGATGTGAGGCTGACCAGCCTGTAGATACCGGCCTCTTCCCTGCTACCACCCTGATGCAGAGGCACAACATTGCCTCTGTTTCAGTCATTACGTACGACTCTAGTCTGGAGAGAATGGCTAAACAGGTGTGCTAAGGGGTTTGCTAACTCTTTAATTATCCTCAGATGTATTCCATCCAGACCAGGAGATTTGTCAATCTTTAAATGCTCAAGCACCTCTCTGATCCTGCCTGTGGTAATACTTGGTGTTTCCATTTTTTGCACTCCCCTTCCGTGTGCTGTAATGCCACAGTCAGGCATTGGGCCACTGTGTTCTTTGGTGAACACTGAACAGGAGATTTTGTTCAGAACGGTGGCCTTCTTCCTGTCCTCTTCCACTATCCTATCCCCATCCCTGATTTTAACTACCCCTCTACCCTTCTTTCTCTTTTCTTGCAAATGTCTGAAAAACTGTTTGTTCCCCTTCCTGACACCTTTAGCTATCTGACATTCTGCAGCCACCTTCGCTTGTCTCACTGTTGACTTAGCCTACCTATTCTTTAGTATATATTCCTCCCAAAGATAATTACCTGGCTTACTTTTGAAGCTGTGGAATGCTTCCCTCTTGACCCTAATGGCTGTCCTAATTTGACTTATAAACCAAATGGGGTGTTTGTGTCTGTTTCTTTTGGCGACTGTCTTTGTACATACCTTTGTGGCCTCTGTGCTGGTTTGTTTAATCATTCCCCAAATGTCTTCTACTACAAAATGTTGGTGAATTGTAGTTAGTTTTTCTTTTACTAGTTCTCTCATTTTATCAAAATTGCCCCTCTGAAATTTAGGACTTCTGCCCTTGACTGGGATTTGACATCCTTCAGGGCTATTTTAAACCAAACCGAGTTATGGTCACTGTTCACCAGTGGCTTCCTGACTCTGACTGCTTCAATGTATTTCCGAGTCAGTGAGGGCCACATCCAAGAAGTTGTTCTGTCTAGTAGGATCAGTGACTAACTATATGAGAAAGCAATCCTGCAAGGCTCCTACCACTGAGTGACTCCTTGATGATCTAGCCACCGGGATGCTCCAATTTACATCTGGCATGTTAAGGTCCCCCACTACCACTAGTTCTCCTTTTAGTGACATTTCTTTGATTTCCCTCCAAAAGTTCCTTATCCTTGTCCTCCACTTAGTTCAGAGGTCGATATACTACCCCGACCTGGATTTTCTTTCCTGAGGATGAACTAAGCTGAACCCACAGGGATTCCACTCCTCCTCTAAAGCTCATTTCACAGGATGTGGCTTCTATCCCCTCCTTAACATAGAGTGCAACCCCCTCCCTTTGACATCCCTCCTGTCTTTCCTAAAGAGTGCATACCCAGGGGCTTAGAATCTAAGTACCTTAGATTCTTGGCCAGCCTCATGTGGTGGACTGAGTCAAAGGTCTTGCTGAAATACATGAATACTTTATTGACTGCCTGTCCCCCATTTATCAGCCGCCCTAGTCACTCATGAAAAAAAGTCAATCAGATTTGTCTGGCAAGGGCTTCCCCTTTTGAACCCATGTTGTCCGGGGACTGCAGCCCATTTCCCCTCCAGAAAGTCAACCAATTCCTTCCTTGGTATACACTCCATAATATTTCCCACTATAGATGTCAAGTTGACTGGTCTGTAGTTCCTTGGCTCATCCTTCCTTCTGCTGTTGTGTAAAGGGACAATGTCTACTATCCTCCAGTCCCTAGGGACCAACCCCATGGCCATTGAGCAGCTGAATATGTCTGCAAGTAACCCTGGTGACACCTCCATTGCCTCTGTAAACATCCTAGGGTGTAAACCATATGGTCCCATTGATTTATGTACTTTCATCCCTTTAAGCCTTTCTGACACCCTTGTCTCTGTTATGTTGCCTGTACTGCTTGAGCACTTGCCCCCCTTGCTTCCCCTCTGTATCCAAGATTCCAGTAGTGTCCCATCCATCTCCCTAGGAACTACTGAACAGTAGTATCCATATCTCTGCTTTCCCTTCATCCCTCTCCTTTTAACCTTCCTCTGTCTTCAGCCTCATTATACCCCCTTTAACCATAGACTTCTCCACTTACTTCACTCCCATTGCAAGTTGGAGTTTTGTCTCCATCTTTGCCTTCCTTACCTTCCTGCTGGCTGCCTTTGTTGCCCTCAGGTATTCTCCTGATATCCATCTTTGGCGTCCTTTATACTTCAAGAATTCTTTCCTTTTGGATCTTACTGCCATCTTTACTTTTGCCGTGAACCACAACGGGACCCTTAGAAACAGAAACATAGAATTTGATGGCAGATAAGGACCGCTTGGCCCATCCAGTCTGCCCATTTCCCTACCTAATGGATAAGCTGCAGATCCTAGTTAACCAGCAGCCTACTTCTTCCTACCCCCACCCCCTAGAATTGCCTTATGACTGTCCCATGCATGGTTGAATTCCACTACTGTTGTTGACTCCACAACCTCTTCCGGAAGGCCGTTCCATGCATCCACAACCCTCTCTGTGAAAAAATACTTCCTTAAATTACCTCTGAGCTGTCCCCCCATCTTCAAATTGTGCCCCCTTCTTCTTGCACACCTCTTTTTTTGAAAGATGCTACCCTCTTGGACTTTGTTGATTCCCTTGAGGTACTTCCCCCGCATTCCGCCGTTCCCCCGGCACCATCCCCGGACATGAGACCCCCTCCCTTCCGCACCCCGCGACTTACCCTTCACGGCAGAGTGGTGGGGAGTGACTCAACCCACCCTAACGGGTCCATGCCAGGGAGGCGCCCTCCAGGAATGGCGCCGGGAACGACGCGTGCCGCCGGCTCCCATTTTTCTATTTTTCCTCCCCACGGGCATGGCGGCACGACGCCACCGAGCACGCCAGACGCCCTGCGCGCCGCTTAGTCAAGCTGCCTGCTATGTCCCGCCCACCCCTAGGCTTGGGTTGTGGTGCTGTCGACCCCTCAGCCTCCACTAGGGGTCAGGCAAGCACCGTCACTGGGGTCCTTCCACCCTCGAGATGGAGAGCAGTCCTCCGGACGCTCAATCCATCTCCCCCCTGACCCCCAGCAACCCATGCCTGCTCCCAAACAGGGGTCGCTAGCATAGCGAGGTGTGGCGACCAGTGCCTCAACCCTCAGCACCACCGGGCCGGCCTCCCTTGAGGTACTTGAAAGTTTCTATCATGTCCCCCCTCTCCCTCCTTTCCTCGAGGCTATACATATTAAGCTCCTTAAGTCTCTCTTCATATGTCTTCTGGTGCAGGCCCTGCACCATTTTAGTTGCCCTCCTCTGGACAGCTTCCATTCTGTCTATGTCTTTGCGGAGATTGGTGTCTCCAGAACTGCACGCAGTACTGCAGATGGGGTCTCACCAGCTGTCTGTACAGAGTGATAATAACTTCCTGTTTTCTACTGGTGATGCCTCTCCCTATGCATTCCAGTATCCCCCCAGCCCTCCTTGCTGCCCTCTCACATTGCTTGCTCACCTTTAGGTCATCTGATATGACTACCCCCAGGTCCCTTTCCATATTTGTTGTTAGTATCTTACCCCCCATTGTGTACTCTTCCCCTGGGTTTTTGTTTCCCAGCATTACCTTGCACTTCTTAGCATTGAATCTAAGCTGCCATACATTTGACCATTCCTCTAACCTTGCCAAGTCCCTTCTCATCCTTTCCACCCCACCTTGTGCATCAACTCTGTTGCAGATCTTTGTGTCATCTGCAAAGAGACATACTTTTCCTTCCAGTCCCTCTGCAATGTCACTTATAAAGACATTGAAGAGGACTGGTCCTAATACTGAACCCTGCGGCACCCCACTAGTAACCCTCCTTTCTTCAGAGTGGACTCCATTTACTATTACTGTCTGTGTCCTATTCTCCAGCCAATTCTTTACCCAGGCTGTCATCTTGGGACCCACTCCCAGGCTGGCTAACTTGTATATTAATCTTTTGTGTGGGACTATGTCAAATGCCTTGCTAAAGTCTAGGTAGGCCATGTCCACAGCCCTCCCTGATCTACTACTTTGGTCACTCAGTCAAAGAAATCTATCATATTTGTCTGGCATGACCTTCCCACTGTGAATCCATGCTGCCTTGGGTCCTGTGCCCTCTGGCCTCTAGATACTGACAGTTCTTTCCTTCAGAAGTGATTCCATCATTTTTCCTACCACTGAGGTTAAACTAACAGGTCTGTAGTTTCCTGCTTCTGCCTTGCTCCCACTTTCGTGAAGGGAATCACATCTGCCCTCCTCCAGTCTCCTCAGGTACCACCCCATCCCCCATGACTTGTTAAAGAGCCGTAGTCAGTGGTGTCACTAGTTCTACCCTTAGTTCTTTTAGAATTCTGGGATGAATCCCATCAGGCCCCATTGCTTTGTCCACCTTCAGTTTTAAGAGTTCTTTCAGAACCCTTTCTGTAAATGGGCTGGTATCAACTTCTGTATCCAGAGTGTTTCTACTGTTTGTTTTAGGTACCTCCCTTCCTTTGTAAATACTGAGCAAAAATATTTGTTTAGTATCTCTGCCTTTTCACAGTCACCCTCTACCCACCCTCCCTCCCTTTATTAAGCCTCACTATCCCTCCCTTGGTCTCCTTCGCTCCCTGATGTACCTATAAAAGGTTTTATCCCCCTTCTTAACTGAGTTGGCTATCTTTTCCTCGGTTTGGGCCTTTGCTGTTCTGACTGCCTTCCCAGCTTCCTTTTGCTTTAACTGATACAGTTATCTATCCTGCTCCTTCTGTGATTCCTTGTACTTCCTGAATGCTTTCTTTTTCTCTTGAACCTTCACTGCCACTTCCTTTGAGAACCATAGTGGTTTCTTACATCTTTTCTTTTTGTTTATTTGCTTCACACAAAGGCTTGTTACCTCTGTGATGGCAGTTTTTATTATTCCCCATTGTTCTTCCACCCCTCCTTCCTGACCATTTGCTAGTGCATTCCTTAGGCACTCACCTTATTTTGCAAAGTCAGCCTCCTAAAGTCCAATACTTTTGCCTTTGTATGGCTTGACTCTATTGCTGTGTTTATTGTGAACCATACTGTTCGATGGTCACTAGTTCTCAGATGGCTACCCACTCCTACATCTGTGATCCTCTCTTCATCTCCATTTGAGAGAACCAGGTCTAAGATTGCTCCTTCTTGAGTGGGCTCCAATACTAGTTGTCTAAGGCATGCCCCCTGTAGGGCATCTAGAATAACCCCACTCTCAAGTGGCTGCTGCAACTGCACTCCAGTTAACATCTGGCATATTCAGATCACCCATCAGCAATATCTCCTTTTCTGCCATTCTAAGTATACTTTCTATCATTTCCTTTTGTCCATTTCTCCCCTGAGAAGGGTTCTATACAACCCCTATGCGGATTGTGGTGCCATTGCCGGTCTCCAAATTTACCCACAGTGCTTCTTCTCCCCTGTTTTCCCTTTTGTTCTGTTGCTTTGATTCCTTCCCTTATGTAAAGAGCTACTCCTCCTCCTCTTTTACCCTCCCTGTCCCTCCTGTAGATAGTGTATCCTGGTATGTTTACGTCCCAGTCATGGTTTTGTGTGTACCATGTTTCTGTGACTGCCACGATATCCAGATGTTCCTCCTCCATCAAGGCCACTAATTCAGGAAGCTTGTTACTTAGACTATGGGCATTGGTACTCATTGCTCTCCATTTTTTGATGGCTTTACCTTCTGTTGCAGCGTCCCCTACTGACCTTTCTACCTTGGTCTTTTTCTCATTTAGTACCCTGTTTTGTAGGGAGAGGCTGGGATTTTCCTGCTGCTTATCAGTGCCTCCCCTCTTGACTAGTTTGAAAGCTTGCCAATGAAGCATTTAAACCGATTGCTCAAAAGACTTGTTCCTTTCCTGGACAGATGCAGACCATCCTTCCAGTATAGGCTGGTGTCCCTCCAGGTAGAACCCCAGTCCCCAATGAAGCCAAACCCCTGTGCTCCACACCATTTTTTCAACCATTCATTAAACTGCATGGTGCAAAGTACCCCCGCCTCACTCATGCCATTGACAGGCAGCACCTCTGGAGAAGGATACTGTGTGTGCTACTTGTCCTAGGCCCTCCCCATTCCCACAAAGTCCTTCTGCACTGCTCTAATCTCATGTTAAGCCAAGTCATTTGTCCCTAGGTGGACAATGACGTCCAGCTCAGACTCCGTGCAGCTGTTCTCATGATCCTGAGGATGCGCTTCCTGTCCCTCCAAGCTATGGCACCAGGCAGGCACCTTACTTCAGTTTTCCTGCTCCTCACAGTTCTATCCCCCACACTGAGAGTCCCCACTAGAGCTGCTTCCTTTCCTTGTAGTGTCCTCTGCCTCCTTTCTGTGGGCCTCCCTTGTGACAGTTGTCCTCAGCCTCCCTTAGTCTCCTCTGCGGGTGCATCCATAGGGGAGCTATGCTCCCCCAGAATGGTGTATGGATTGTGGAGTGGAACAACTGACTGGGTGTGACTCTGTTCCACCATCCTCACCCTCCCTGAGCCCACTGTGGTCCAACTGCTGTGCTTTCTTCGCAACCTCTGAAGTAGTGGTGGTAGCTCTGGTGCTCCCTGGATGGTGGAGGTTCCCTTCCTACCATCCAGTGTGGCCTGGGGGAAGGTTCCCTTACTACTGTCCAGTGTGGCCTGAGGACGGGCAACTTCCTCCCTCAGGGCAGAGAATTGTCTGCAAATAGGGCAGCATCTCAGCCTCCAGAAAGACTCCTGGAAGACTGCTGCCCCACAGCCATTACATTGCACTACTCCCCACATGTTTATCTACTTTTTTTTGTGTGTGTGCATGTGTGTGATTGGTTTGTTATATAGAAATATATATATTATACAATGTGTATGCTTATATTGTCAGTGCAGTGTGCTAGAGAGGATATGACAGTTATATGCACCTTGCACTCTTGAGGAAATGATGTCAGAACCCCAGGTATAAAGGAACTATTTCCAGGGGTGGGTGGGTGAGGGGTGGGAAGGGGTTGGGCCTAAACTGCCCCACAAAACAATCAGCAAAGAACTCTGACCCACCGCCATGAATGAGTGCCTTCCTGTCAGCAAGATGCCCTACACAACAATTTGACAGAGAAAATACCCTGTTAATCAAACAGAGAAAAATTCAGACATCCAAGTCAGACACAGGTAAACCTCCCCAGCCCCAAAACAGCCTAGTGGTTTGTGCTCTGAAAGCAGTCAGCCCCAAAATAAGTCAGCTGTGCTTTAAACTCTTCCTGCACTGAAAATCTTAAGAATTGTAACAAACGTAAATCTAGATCCACCTCCCTCTGTTGCTTGAAAGACTGTCTTTTCCTGATAATTCTAAGTTCCTTATTTCACCTTTCAGTTAGAAGTAGCCTCCACCTGCAGAATATCTGCTACAAACCAAAGACAATTGTAAGGTTCACCTCCCCCTGTTGTGAGCACAACTCACTTTCTTGCAAATCCTATGTTCAGTATTGCAGCTTCCAGCCAGAGTTTCAGTTGAAGAATATTACCTTGCCCATTTCCCTTCAATACCCACCAAGCTGAGCTGTCTGCTGCCTCCAGCATTGCTTTTTTAAATTTTTCAGTTTTTCTGTACCCCTTCTACCTGTCCTAGTCTCTACAAGTTTCTTTCCAACAGTACCCTCATAATGTTAAAAGTCACTTTTTTAAAGTCCCACGCTCTTAATGTGTCCCTGTTTTGCATGGCGACTGCATCATTGCAAATCTGCCTAAATGCTTGCATCCTATTTTCAAAAGTTTTGACCCATTTGTGACATTGCTGTCACTTTATAGCACAAAATTAATGCATGAGCCATTATTGTGATAACTGTATCACTTTTGGTGCACATCTCACAGCACTTGAGACACGACATTAGGCCACATTTTCTGTGGTCTAACACTCATGTCACCACTAGTTCAAGTGAACAAAATTCATGCCACAACTCTATGAAAACCCTGCCCTCATTATTTAAGCAGGTAAGCAGCACAACTTAATCTCCCAAAGAAAACATGAAAAGCTATTACTGAGAGAAGATCTTTATCAGTCTATGGTCCTCATATAATGAACAAACTATCATTTAATATTGACAACATTCACAATTCTGTTTATTAGTGCCCAGCTGGATCATTTGACTGTCACATCCAGATGTAATAGTGAACTCAGACAGACTAGATGGATCATTGATCTTTTTCTGCCATCATTGCCCATGTTTCCATGTAGTTGTGTAGCCTAAGGCCATATATTTATTCTTTATTGTAATTTGTTGCCTGCTATAAATTGTACAATGTATTGTATTGCTGCATGATCAGGTGTGACTGAAAATGGGTCTTGGGTACCCAATCCACCTCTTGGATAAACAAATAAAGTGCATGACTGTATCGCTCCATGTTGTCTATGGGGAATGCTTACATATAGGTAATGTACTCTTCCACTGGGGTAGTGGTACAGCTCAAAAGCTGTAACCTCAGCATAGAACTCAAAGGACATGAGCATTCCAGATACAGCTGTTACCCAGTTTCAGCTGTACCACTGAGGGGTAGAGCAGCATAGCTTGAGCTATCTTGAAGATTCTACCTTTCAGACACAAAAATACATATTTTTAACTAGGACAGCCCAATTGAGATACACTATTTAATTTATAGAGTTGTGTCCTGTTTCTAACAAATTTTAGAGCTGAGAGGGCTGAGCACTAGGAGGTTACATGACTTGCTTGGGATAACAGAGAGAGTAAGTGGCTTTGGTGAGATTTGCATCTGAGATCTCATGGATCATAGTTGTGAACCCAGAACACAAGGCTGCACATGCTGTTTGTTTACCTGCAGGGTATTGAGACCCCATGGCAAATATAAAATCGCTAAAAGATATTGTGCAAATAAAATTAAGAGTCATTTTGATATATCTGTGCAACAAACATGAAGAAATTAGATGATGTTCCAGTTTAGAATGGCTTTAAAAAGGGGCTGTACAGCAGCAGCTATAGTGAGCTTCCAACTTTGAGGCAAAGGCTAAGAGGAAAGAGTACATGTGAAGGTCATTAAAATCAAAGTCTCGAGACTTCTTGGTTGGAGAGCTGACAAGATGGCCACATAGCTTTGTGGTTCTCTGCCTCAGGCCATAATACCTCTTCATACATAAAATCCAAACCTCAAATCGAGAGTTTTTACCACTAGATTTCATTAGGTTAAGTTCCCCTCTAATGAAAAATCTTTTTTAAAATGGAAATATGAATTTTATCCTCAAAAATATCGACTGAAGTTCATTCTATTGTAACGATTGTGGCCGCTGCATCCAATCCTGCACCTGTTACTGACCCATCACTATCGCAGCAATGATTTCTAACATCCTGGAGGAGGTCAGCAGAGTTAACACCACCATGGATTTCCCTCCAACAGTAGATGGATCAGTTGGGACATCTGAGTTTCTGGTAGCAAAACTACCCTCCGGCATCTCGATACACAGGGGGACTCTTGGGATACTGAGATCCAGAGGCTGAAATCTGAAATATCCCAGCTGTGGGATAAAACTGATCACCTAGAGTGCTGAGGGAGCCACAACAATATCAAAATCATGGGAGTGCCAGAGGGAGCAGAGGGCCGAACCATGATTGATCTTATACACCATCTCCTGGCTAGGCTACTAAATATTCTCCTGGAGCAACTAGATGTGCGGCAGGCAGACAGGACTCTGGCCCCCTCACCCCAGGCTGGGAGAAAAACCCCGACCCATCCTGACTATGATTCTTAGGTACTCCTTTAAAGAAATGATCCTTCGGTTAGCCAAGGAATGGGGCCCATTACCCTGGCATGGGCACCAAATCATCTTGTTTCAGGACTACTCCGCGAAACTCAACCGTAGAAGAGCTGACTTTACTGGGGTGTGCAAGGTGCTCCAATCAGTGGGTGTCAAATATAGGATGTCATACCTTGCCACGTTCAAAATCAAATGAAATGGGGTATGCCTTGACATCATGGATGAGCAAGAAGCAGCCAGTTTGTCATGAGATCCTGGGAAGTGGATGTTCAACCCCTGCAATCAACCAGTAACCAGACTGATTATCACTGCTCAGACTCCCATGGACAAACTCCCCAGATCTCTCCAATGGACTCCACTCCATATATACCAGCCCCATCCACCAGCACTGCCCCACCAGAACAGTGGAAAGAAGAAGGACTAAAAATAAGGATTGAGCACCGGGACTCAAACAACCACCCAACCAAAACAGTCCCACAGAAGCAGGGGCTTGAGGCATTCATTGGAAAGCACCATGGACAACTCCCCCTCAGACCAGAACTCCTTACCACTCCTCAAGAATAGTTATCAGCCAGCCTCATCCAGCAATGCAGGAAGACCCAACATAACTGCCCAAAAACAGCACATTGGAGCCAAAAATCCAAGGATAGACTACTACCTGGGGAAGGGGGTCCAGGTAGCAGCAACAGAGGAGGAGAAGGATCTGGGACTGATGATCAGTAAGAACCTGAAGCACTCCACACAGTGCAAAAAAGCAGCTTCAAGGGCAAATCAGATGCTGGAGTGTATAGCCAGAGGAATCAGCAGAAGGCAGAAGAAGGTTATACTGCTATTGTACAGGTCACTGGTGAGACCACATCTGGAGTATGGAGTAAGATACTGGTGCCCACACCTTAAGGAGGACATCAGCCTGCTGGGGATGGTCCAGGAAAGGGCAACTAAGATAACGGTGGGTCAGCAATGTGAAACTTATGAAGAGAGGTTGGGGGTCCTGAATATGTACTCCCTGGAAGAGAGGAGGAAGAGAGGGGACATGATAGAGACCTTCAAGTACATGAAAGGGATAAATAGTATGAACAAGGAGGGTATGTTTAATCTAAGCAACAGCCAAACCACAAGGGGACACAGTCTAAAGCTGGATCGGGGAGGTTTGGGAGGGAGGTTAGGAAGCACTTCGCTGAGGGGGTGGTGGCCAGTTAGAATGCGCTGCCAGGGGAAGTGGTCTCGATGAAGTCAGTGGACAGCTTCAAGAAGGGTGGGACAGGCATAACGGGAAAGCACAGGTCATGGGGGGCAGATGGAAAAGAAGGGAGGATTGGAGAGGGGGGAGCAGGGTCAGTAGCATAAGCAAGGGACCCTGCAATACGAGCAGACTAGATCGACTGAATGGCCTTATTCTGCAGGCTTCTTTGTATGTTCATATGTAAGCTGGGGAATAGGGGGACTTTCCCCTTACAGGCTGGGGCAATCTGTTCAGAGGTGTACTACAATAAGTAAGGGGACCACGAGGTAGTACTAAATTTCAATTGCCCCACAGCAAAACTTGCCTACTAGTCAAGAGAACTGTACCCCAGTTCCCTTTAAATTAACAGGTATAAGCCACTCCCCCCTGAAGAAGCAGCAGGCTGCCACACAGTTTGAGAATCCTGGTCAGCTCAAATCTTAGTATATATACCCCCTAACCTGCTCCCTAGCCTCCCACCCTCTGCCTCACCTGGTTTTGTTTCCCCTGTTTCCCTGTACATGGCAGAACAATGGCTATGACTAACAGTGGCAGCTGTTTCAGCCTCCCACTGCTATGATCATAGCTGGAGAGATGAAATCTTTTGTAGTGCCTCAAACCATAAAACTGCTGAGCTTAAGTTATCTCCTATCTGGTGGCCTTCTTGCACTCTCACTCCATATGTTTTTTTCCTGCTGTTCTCTACATTTAAACTTCTTTTTTATGTTTACCGTGCGTGCTAGTGCAAGTCAAACATTTTACTTTGTACAGGGTTTCGAGAGGTGTGTCACGGTGGCCCAATGCAAGAGGTTCTACTAGGGGCTTGACCAATAATCAGCAAGGCTGATGATGACACTGTTGAGGCATGAAAGTGCATGGACTTCAAAACAATGTGGTGACAGACACATTCATGAATCAGCTCTTTCAGCAACCACAGTTGATTGATCTCACCATGTGCTGTCAGCCTGCTTGCTCCTCCCCCTACCAGCATTTTACACACACACACACACACACACACACACACACACACACAAACACACACACACACAGGTTACACATGCTGTAGTAGGCTGCTGATAAAGTGGAAAATGGGACATTTAAGAACATTAATGGTTACTTGGCTACTAGGGTAGTAAATAAGTGACCATTTCACATTAATATAGGGTAGGACAAACAATGAAGTAAATTGTGTCTGGCATTGATTTTTAAATAATGGTTGCCTATAAAACTGGAGTTTAGTCTACCCCTTCAAAGTGCAATAACTTGCAAATTTGAACACTTATTTAAACAATTTCTTGGGGAGGACTCCCATATTCTCTGTTTAAAGAAAAAAAACCCTGATAAAATCATGGAAATGGTCCCACTCTCAGCCAGGCCCAGCTACAGTCTCTAGGTATCTGAGGCCAGCCATAGAATTATATTTTTTCCTTGGAGTCAGGGGTGAGGGAGACTTAACAGAACTTTGCTTTATCTTCCATGTAAGCCTTAAAATGCACCACAGAGCATCTAAAACCTCAGAACTTCTGGGGGCTGCTTGTAACACTGACAATGGGGGTGCCCAATCCCCCAGTGTCTCCACCTTAAATAAAGAAAACCCTCACTTGTAGTTTCATTTTTTTTAAACAAATACTATAAAAATAAAAATGCCCATCAATGTCTGTTGCTGTCATGCTGTAATTGCAACCACCTCCAAGGTCCAGCTCATATTAGTCTTCCGGCATGGGGATCTGCACCTTAGATCCAGTTCAACAGCAGTACCAGTGGCGAACATCTGGCATTGACAAATGCTTGTCTCCTGCTAAACCCAGGGCCTAGCGCAGGCTACAGTTGTTGAAGGGCTGCACGCACATGACTCTGGCAGGGTCAGGTTGCCTAGGAATTGGAAGGGGAGGCATGTGATAGTAGCATAGTCCAGTGCCTACTAACTCCTGGAAAACACTGGAACACTTTGACGGTTCCTACCCCATCACATTAGCCCTCATGCGGTCCCCATCTGAAGAGATGGAGGGACAGCACAGCACTTCTGGTTGGTCATTGTGTGCAATTCATACACTATTAGGCACCATGGCTCAAGTACTTACGGCGTGACCAGCAAACAGCATCTGCCCTCACCCTTGGGAAGCTCCAAGGAATTCTACTGAGCAGCACAGTGCTAAGAAGTGAAACAATTAAGTTACCCTTACTTTTCCAAAGGCAACAGCTGGCTTAGTATTTCAGTGAACTAACAGCACAGCCTCCTAAAGAGCCCACTAGATCTGCCCTTGCTAATGCCTAAGCCTACCGACTCCGCTCCTATCCCATTCTCCTTCTAACTCCCCCCTCTTTGGTCTGTTTCATCCAGCCAGGCAGCTCAGATGCTAGCTGAATGTTATGCTGGAGCACCCCCCTGTACTATAGCCCTGGAGGGTGATTGCACAGAGTACGTGATTCAAGGTGGACACAGGCACAACCTCCCTCCCTCCCCCATCTCCAGAACACTCTGATTCGGGGGTTAAAAGCACACAAAAACTATGATCTCATATGCCCTATGACTGGTCCCTTTCCCTTGCCCCAGGAAGTCTTAATCCTAGGCAGAAATGGTATCCCATCAAAAGGGCGACTGTGACTGAACGACTCAAATATGAGCAACTCAGTCTCAGTGTCTCTGTTGTGGGCTTCCCTGCAGGTGTAGTGACAGGAAAGGGCAGGGCGAGAGGATGGTGACAGGATACTGGAAGGTATCCGTAAGGTATGTGGGGGGTGGTGAGAGGGGAAGCCGCTGAGCCAGCCTAGTGGCATGGTGGTTAGGGAGGCTGGCTTTAGAGAGGAGGGTGCAGGGTTCGGGCTAGGGGCGAGCACAATATTTTTGTGCTTCACTGTGTCATTTTGTTGTTTTTTTTACTCTGTGTCCTGGTTTTGCCCCCTCCCTGACATGCACCCTCCTTGGAGCTAGTTATTTTAGTTGGGGGGGAATGGAGAGCAAAGCCCCCCCATATGAAACACTTCAGTTGTTTTTGTTCGCTGGGGATGTACATCACTGGGTTTTTTTTCAGCGATGTACATTTGCCATAACGGCGATCGCCGTTATCACATAGAACCGGCAGAGACCACAAGCAGCCTGCAGCTTAAATCTGTCTGTGGTAAGTTACTCCCCCCCATAATAAGGTGATACTGTTAACCAATAACCCTGACACAACCAACCACATACCACACCTCTACTGGATTAATTTCCCTCATATTAGGCCCAACGGAGCAGTAATAGTCAACATTCACTGAGAAGTCTCGGAACTGATGGGCTACCGCTTGGAGTTTTGCGCTGTCCTGCAGATACTGTGTGTCCTATCAGTATACTTCTAAAGTCCCCGAACTTGGAGAACGGACATACAGTGGCGTGAAAAAGTATTTGCCCCCTTCCTGATTTTCTCTATTATTGCATATTTGTCACACTGGATGTTTTCAGGTCATTAGACAAAATATAATTTTAGATAAAGGGAACCTGAGTGGACAAATAACACTTTTTTTTTTTTACTTATTTCATTTATTTAATGAAAAAAGTTAACCAACACCAACTGGCACTGTGTGAAAAAGTAATTGCCCCTCAGTTAAATCAACCCAATTAAAAGGGATAATTAGAGTCAGCTGATTGAACACAGCCAGGCTTGATTACAGCCAGCCCTGCTCAATATAAACCTCACTTATTTTGGCCCTTACCATCAGAGTCACATTGCCAGGACAAAGATTCAACAAGCACATTATGCCATGATCAAAGGAAGTTCCTGAAAAGATCAGAAAACATTTTGTTGCCCTCTATCAGTCTGGAAAGGGTTACAAAGCTATTTCTAAGGCTCTGGGACTCCACGAACCACAGTGAGAGCCATAATCTCAAATGGAGAACACTTGGAACAGTAGTGAACCTTCCCAGGAGTGGGCGGTGCACAAAATTACTCCAAGGGCGAGTGTAAAAATCATCCAAGAAGTCTCAAAGGATCCTAAAACAACATCCAAAGAACTGCAGGCTTCTCTTGCCTCAGCTAAGGTCAGTTTTCATGACTCCACAATCAGAAAGAGACTGGGCAAAATGGGCTTCATGTGAGAGTAGCAAGGCGGAAACCACTGCTAACCAAGAAGAACATAAATGCTCGTCTCTCATTTGCCAAGAAGCACCTGGATGATCCACAAGCCTTTTGGGAAAATGTTCTATGGACAGATGAGTCCAAAGTGGAACTTTTTGGACAACATGGATCCCATAATGTCTGCGTAAAGCAAACACAGCCTTCCACAGTAAGAACACCATACCAACAGTCAAACATGGTGGTGGTAGTGTGATGGTGTGGGGATGCTTTGCTGCCTATGGACCTGGATGACTTGCCATAATTAAAGGAACCATGAATTCTGCTCTGTACCAGAAAATTCTTAAGGAGAATGTCCAGTCATCCTTCCGTCAGCTGAAGCTGAAGCGTAGTTGGGTCATGCAGCAAGACAATGATCCAAAACACAAAAGCAAGTCCACATCAGAATGGCGAAAAAGAAGTAAAATTAAAGTTTTGGAGTGGTCTAGTCAAAGTCCAGACTTAAACCCAATAGAGATGCTGTGGCAGGACCTGAAACGAGCAGTTCATGCTCGAAAACCTACCAAATGTTACTGAATTAAAGCAGTTCTGCAAGGAAGAGTAGGTTAAAATTCCTCCACAGCGATGTGAAAGACTGATATTGAATTATAGGAAGTGTTTGGTTGCAGTCATTGCAGCTAAATGTGGCGTAACCAGTTATTAAGTGTAAGGGGGCAATTACTTTTTCACACAGTGCCAATTGGTGTTGGTTAACTTTTTTTCATCAAATAAGTAAAATAAAAAAAAAAAACAAGTGTTATTTGTTCACTCAGGTTCCCTTTATCTAATATTACATTTTGTCTAAAGACCTGAAAACATCCAGTGTGACAAATATGCAATAATAGAGAAAATCAGGAAGGGGGCAAATACTTTTTCACACCACTGTATACATGTTTCATACTAGTCTCTGTTTGTTGTTGGTTTTCTGGCTAATGTACCTACGTTACTATGTGGTTTTGAAGCCTAACCCACTCCCCAGACTCCCACCTCCTGCCTTACCTGATTTTGTTTTCCCCATTTCCCTGTACACAGCAGAACAATAGCTGCAACCAACAGTGGCAGCTGTATTGGCCTCCTACTACTACAATCATAGCTGGACAGATGAAATCTTTTGTAGTGTCCCAAACAATAAAATTGCTGAACTTAAGCTACCTCCTACCTGGCAGCCTTCTTGCACTCTCACTCCATGCATTTTTTTCCCTGCTGTTTTCTTCATCTAAATTCCTTTTCCTCCTACTAAACCCAGGACTTAGCTCAGGCTACAGATGTTGAAGGGCTCTGTGTGCATGGCTGGCAGGGCCAGGTTGCCTAGGAAATGGTGAGGGAGACACATGATAGTAGCACAGTCCAGTGCTAATAGCGCTTTGATGGTTACTATCCTAGGAGAGATCCTTCTTGATTTCTCAGTGGCATTTGACACTGTGGACCATAGTGTGCTTTTGAGGCTCCTCTGTGGACTGTCTGGGACAGTCTTAATATAGTTTTGATTGTTCCTTGTGGACTGGTCTCAGAGGGTTGTCACTGGAATTTATTCCTCTGATGCCCTCCCCCTGTCCTGCGGGGTGCCGCAGGGTTCCATATTGTCACTCGTGTTGTTCGCAGTGTATATGCTGCCATTAGGAGACATCATTAGGTGATATGGTTTGAGTTTTCAATGCTATGCAGATGATACTCAACTGTATATATTTTTATGCCTGGACAGGACGATGCAGTCTCCATGCTTAACAACTGTCTGGCTGAGATCAAGAACTGAATGAGCACCAGCTGACTGATGTTGAATCCGAATAAGACCGAGGTGTTGGTTGTGGACCCAGGTTGTCAAGAGGCAGGTTTGGGGGCTGGACAGGCCTCAGGCTTACGGCTTAATGGTGTCCAGCTCACAACCTCAGACCGGGTGCATAACCTGGGCGTTATTTTTGACAATGGTTTGACCCTGAAATCTCAGGTGTCTGCCATTGTCAAATCCTCATTTTATCATCTGAGAAATATCACCCAGGTGAAACACCTGGTTCCTCCGGATGTCCTTCCTACACTGGTCCACGCCTTCATGACCACCCACCTTGATTACTGCAATGCCCTCTACCTAGGGTTTCCAGGGGTTGATATCCATCACTTGCAGCTAGCGCAGAAAATGGCAGCCAGGCTTTTGACTGGTACATTTAGGACTAGTCATATTACACCTGCGCTGCGTGAACTGCACTGGCTGCCTGTACAGTGACGGATCACCTTTAAGGTCAGCTTACTGACCTATAAAGCCCTAAACGAACAGGGACCCTGGTACCTGCAAAATCTTCTGACTCCCTACTGCCCCTCCCGCCCACTCTGATCCACCACTGAGGGATTGCTAGAGATTCCCAGGGTTTGGTTAAAAACATTGGGTGCACATGCTTTTTCTTTTGCTGCCCCTGCCCTGTAGAATTCTCTACCTCGTCAGTTAAGGGAATGCCTGACCATCTCAAGTTTTAAGTCTGAGTTTAAAACCTACTTGTTTCATTTAGCATTTCCTGATGGTTTTTAAAGTATGCAGCTGTCTATGGATGTTACTACCTGTTTGAAATTGTTTTCCAGGGATATGATTTTATGACTGTAAAGTGCCTTGATTTTGGAAAGGCACTCTATAAATAAAGTTTTACTTTACTTTTTTACTATTACCTTAGCCCTCATGTGGTCCCCATCTGAAAGATGTAGGGCCTGCATAGCACTCCTGGTTGGTCATTTTGTGTAATTCTTACACCATTAGGCACCATCTCTCTAGTACTTACAGGGGTGACCAGTAAACGGAATCTGCCATCACCCTTGGGGAGCTGCAAGGAATTCTACCGAGCAGCGCAGTGCTAAAAAGTGAAACAGTTAAGTAACCCTTACTTCTCCAAGGCAACAGCTGGCTTAGCATTATAGCAACCTAATAGCCAAGGCCCCTGAATTTGCGGGTTCTATGTAAGGTTATGGAATTTGCCGCAGAATTTGCATCATGCCGTGAATATATAGTGCCACAGAATTAATTGTTTTTGGTGAATTTTCATATAAATATACTGTTTTTTTCATAGTGTCAGGCTTTCTTTCCCACCTCGTTTATCCTGAAGCCGCTCCTCTATGCTCAGCATATGATGTCATCAATGACATCACATCATATTAGCCCATGAGAGGACTGCATTCTGCAAGAGAACTGAATAAATCATGTCGCAGAAATCTGAAAATGCTGCCGCAGAAGTCAAGAAGTCCTGCCGCAGAAATCAGAAAATCCTGCTGCAGAACACCAGGGGCCCTGCTAATAGCCCAGCCTCCTAAAAAGCCTACTAAATCTACCCTTGCTAATACCTAAGTCTACAGGCTCCTCCTACTACTCCATTCTCCTCTTAACTCCTCCCTCTTCTTTCTGTTTCATGCTGCCAGGTAGCACAGGTGCTAGCTGAGTGCTGCACTGGGGCACTCCCCCCTCTCATGGTACTATAACCATGAAGGGCGATCACACAAAGTATGTGATCCAAGGTGGACACAGACATGACCTCCCTCCCCCCTCCCCACCTATGGGTCATTCTGATTCAGGTGTTAAAACTACATAAAAAATATGATCTCATATGCCCTATGGCTGGTCCCCCCCAAGGAGTTCTCAGTCCTAGGCAGAGATCACATGCAGCCTACAGCTTAAATCTGTCTATGGCAAGTCCCCCCCCCCGTAAGTTGATACTGTCAGCCAATAATCCTGATGCAAACAGCCACATACCACACCTGTAGTGGATTAATTTCCCTCATAGTAGGCCTGAGACAGCAGTAATAGGCAACGTTCACTGAGAAGTCTAGGAACTGACAGGCTACCTCTTGGAGTTTTGCACTCTCCTGCAGATACTGTGTGTTCTATCAGTATCCAACTAGCTTACTTACTTACCCCCTCCTCCTCTTCCTTCCAGTAAATACTCCCAGAGTCCCCAAACCTGGAGAAGGTACATATACATGTTTTATACTGTTCTCTGTTTATTGTTGGTTTTCAAGCTTATGTACTTACGTCACTATGTGGTTTCGCAGCCTAAAGCTTTTTGCATTTTCACTCATTTTCTGTTTTTAATTAGATTACCAACTTGTGACCTGAACCACCCTTTAGTAGCTCCAGACCATAGCTACTCTCCCCTGCCTAGTTTTGATGAGATAGACATGTCTTCCTTCGACAGGATGGGCAAGCTCAGAAAGGTTTGGGATAAGCTACTTCTCAGTTACAAGTAGCTCTCAATGGATATGTATATGGTACCTACACCACCCTAAAGTAAAGTATCATTTTGCACTAATAACTCTCAATGTTGCTTAAGGCATATGAGATTAAACTGATCTCCTGGAATGTGCAAGGCCTCATTTCACCTATTAAAAGGAAACAGGAGCGCTCGCACCTCAAAAAGCTGCACAGCGATATTGACTTCCGACAGGAGACTCACCTACTTCCTGCTGGGACACAAAAGCTAAAAAGAGAATGGGTAAGAAATGTACTAGGAAGCTCAGGAACCACTAAATCCAGGTGTATAGCAATCCTAATACACAAAAAGCATTCAGTCCAAATTCTGGACACCAAAGCAAGTACTGAGGGTCAGTGGGCGTTAGGTTAGTTCTCAACACTCAAACACTCCTCTTGGGTAATATTTATGGCCCCAATGAAAACTCTGCCTCTTTCTTCCCCGATGTAGCACAAGCCCTAGCTGATACGCAGTAACCAAGTGATCAGCTCATTCTGGGAGGGGGTTTTAACATGGTATGGGACTCTATCATAAATAAGCTCCATCAGGCATTCTTGGTTACCTCTCACTCCGGAAAAGCGATAATCCATTTAGCCTCTGAATATTTCTTGGTGGATCCTTGGAGGGCAGTGAATCCCGTAGGTGGAGATTTTGCCTTATATTCTGCAAGGCATGACACAAGTAGTTGCTTTGACTGTTCTTGATAGGGATGCAAATGCTGAGGCAACGCAGTCAAAGCACCACTATAGGACCTGTTATTATCTCAGATCACACCACTGTTTCCTTGTCAATGAGCATAGGTCCTGCAGAACCTTCATCTCCCCGATGGTGTCTAAATACGTTCCTTTTTCAAGACCTCAAATTCAAACCCTGGCTGCAGTGGGAGATTCAGGAGTATATGGATCTAAATGATACCCCAGACATCTCCAAAACAGTATTGTGGGATGCCCTAAACCTTGCCTGTGAGAGAGAATCATTAGCTACTCCTCCCATGCTAAAAAACAATGGCAGGCCCATCTCAGTCAACTAGAGATGGATCTTAATGAAAAAGAAAGTCACCATAATAACTGCATTACCCCTCTCCTGCAGCTCTGCTGGGAGATACTGCAGCTAAGATAAAAAATTAACTCCTCACATACTCAGTAGCACGAAAAGGCAGCCCAAGCCACTGCCCATAAATATTGGGAATCCAGGAAAAATATGGGTAAATTTGTAAATGGTAGCAAAACATTTGACACTGTCCTACACTAGAGGCTAGTAAAAAAGTTGGGAAGTCTTGGAGTGGGTCCAAAGGTGGTAAACTGGGTCAGAATTTGGCTGAACAATAGGACACAGAGGGTGGTGGTAAACAGAGTTCAATCCAAGGAGAGGACGGTAACCAGCTAGATGCCATAGGGTTCAGTGCTAGGACCTATACTTTTTAATGTCTTCATAAGTGATATTGTGAAGGGGCTAGAAGGGAATGTATGTTTATTTGTGGATGATATTAAGATCTGCAATAGGGTGGACACTCCAGGGGGTGGAAAGAATGAAAAGAGACCTAGGCAAATTGGAGGAGTGGTCAAGAGTGTGGCAGCTTGGGTTCAATGCAAAAAAGTGTAAAATCATGCACTTGGGGCACAGAAATCCATGTGAGGAATACATGATGGGGGGGAGGTACTGATGACAACCAAACTGGAAAGGGACCTGGGGGTAATCATAACGGATTACCTGAAAGTATCCAAGCAATGTGAGAAGGCTGTGAGGAGAGCCAAGTGACTGGGGTGCATAGGGAGAGGTATCAGCAGTAGAAAACAGGAGGTGGTGATATCACTGTACAGACAATTGGTGATACCTCTTCTGGAGTACTGTGTTCAGTTCTGGAGCCCACATCTCTGAAAGGGCATAGACAGAGTGGAGGCAGTCCAGAGAAGGGCAACAAAAATGGTGCAAGGGCTGCACCAGAAACCATACGAGAAAAGACTGAAAGACTTCAACATGTATACCCTGGAGGAAAGGCGGGGGGTATGATACAGACAGTCAAGTACCTCAATGGGATAAACAAAGTCCAAGAGGGCAGCATCTTTCAGAAAACATGATGTGCAAGAACAAGGAGTCGTAGTAAGAAGCTAAGGGGGGGAGGCTCAGGGGCAACGTGAAGAAGTACTTTTTCACAGAAAGAGTGGTAGATGCATGGAACAGCCTCCTGTGGAGGTAGGGCAAAACGGCACGGAATTCAAGAATGCATGGAATAGACAGAAAGCAACCTAGTGGTGAGTGGTACTCTACAGCTAGCACCTGTGACTGTCTCCTTAACTCTGTTTTCCCAAACCTCAACCTTAGCACTCAACCTCTTTCATAGTAACTTAGCACTCTTGCCTCCTACCCCTACCCCTGCATCCCCAACCTCCCCACCCTTCCTCCCCTCCCTCCCTTGCCCCACCTCTCCTCATGTCCTCCACTCCCACCCCTCTCTACTCTTTCCAGCCCACCCTCCCACATCCCTTCCTGCACCCTGTGCCCTGTTTGTCTTGACAAAGCCTGCTGGCTAATATCATTGTATTGTATGCATTTTCCTGTGCCTGAAACTGATTACCATAATGTGTCTCCATTGTTTTATGTTGACTGTCCATTATGATTTTGTGTCCATTATGGGTTTTGTACCTCCTATTTACACTTTATTGTACCGTACTTTACTGTCCTGTTTAATCTGTTGTCCTTTCTACTGACGTGGAAGCTTTGTAAAAGAGCTCTTAGCTCAAAGGTATATGTAATCCAAGGCTTAAAAGAGAAGGTAAGCTGCATATCAATTAGAGTCTGGAGATTATGCAGTAGATAGGGAAATGGGTAGACTGCGTGGACCAAGCAGTACTTATTTGCCGACAAATTCTCTGTTTCTATGTTTCTAAATTGCTGGCCTACCAGCTCAAGGTCAGACAAGCAGCTAAATATATCCCCTCTATCAGATTGCAGGGGGGAACTCTACTTGCAGACCGTGCAGCCATTAACTCTGCATTCAGAGACTTTTATACTAACCTCTACTCCTCACATCTTCATCACTCCCATCGCACACTGGAAGCATTTATAGACCCTACCCTCTTCTCCATTCTCACAGAGGCCCAAGTGGGCTCCCTAGATCAACTGATCACTAAGCAAGAGATCAGACCTGTGATTAAAACCCTCCCTAAACAAAAACTCCAGGCCCTGATGGGTTTCTGGCCGAGTTTTAACAGCAGTGTGAAGAACAGTTGAGTAGAACCTTCCTTACGGTTTTTGAGGCAGCCAAGGATGAGGGCACTTACTGCTCTCCCTGACTGAAGCCATGATGAAGAACAGTTACACTTACCATAACAATAGATCTTCGAGAGAATATCTTTCATCAGGCCACACCTATAGAACTTCAGTCATCAGGCACTAGGACCACATGGAAACTTTTTGCAAGCAGTCCACTAGGGCCACCCATGACAATGTCTTACATTGGCTCTCCCTATATAAACATGGGTGATCACATCCCTGCTTAGTTCCCAGCTGGAGATCATGCTCGGAGTACCTCCCTATAGGGAACCAGGAGGGGACTTGTGACTCTGGTGACTAGGTGAGACAGAAAGCAGCAGGCAATGCCCTATGGAGAAGGAGCCTTCAGGAAGTAGGGGGATGGAGGGTGGGACAGTATGGCCTGATGAAAAAGATTCTCTCAAAGATCTACTGTTACAGTAACTGCATAATTGTTCTGTCTTCCCTGAGGATATCTCTTTCATCAGGCCACACCTATAGAACGAGTACCAAGCAGTACTGATAGAAAAATAGTATGGGTGGCTGCTGCATTCAGGCTTAAGAAAGTAGGCCTTGCAGCACAGCTAGGCCAAAGCCTGCCCTTTTCCTTGAGGCAATGTCCAGACTGTAATGTTTAGTGAAGGTGTGGACAGTACTCTAGGTGGCAGCTGCACATATCTCAGTAGACACATTCTTAAAACAGGCAACAGAAGTGGCCATGCCTCTAGTTGAGTGGCCATGAACAACTCCAGGAAGTTCCTTACCATACGTCCTATAACAGAAAGTAATACAGTTGACCAACCATTTGGACAAACACTGTTTAAAAACTGGAACACCCGTTTTTCCAGGGTTGAAAGAAACAAAAAGCTGTGAAGATTTCCTACAGTCCTTCGTATAGCTTATATAGTACCTGAGTATTCTATGTACATCTAAAGTATGGAGCAACGCTTCCCCTGGATTGAGATGCTCCAGAAAATAAACTGGCAGGTGGATGGTTTGATTTAAAGTAAACTCAAACACCACCTTTGGTAAAAGCTTAGGGTTACTACGCGAAGACACCCATTTATTGTGGAAAATCAAATAAGAAGACTCACAGATTAGAGCCTGCAGCTCTGAAATCCTCCAAGCAGTAGTGATAGCAACTAAAACTAACTCTTTCCATGCCAAAAAAAACGTAGCTCACAAGTTGAGGCTGGCTCAAATGGAGACAAAGTAAGCTTCTCTAACGCAAATTTCAAATCCCAAGCCAGGACAGGGCTGTGTATAGGAGGTTCCAAGTGCAGAATGCCTCTCAAAAATGTACAGCTCATCTCTAGCTGGGCAACCATATGACCATCAATAGATACACAGAATGCAGAAATGGCAGCCAAGTGCACCTTGATAGAAGAAGATAGTAGGCCTGCATCGGATAAGGACAGCAAATGCTCTAGTATCTGATTTACTGGAAAAGTAAAAGGGTCCAGGCGGTGAGAAGTGGCCCACAGAGCAAACCGCTTCCACTTCATGGAGTAAGTAGCTCTGGTGGAAGGCTTTCTGGCAGCCACCAAGACTTCAGCCACCTTTTGTGATACTCTGAACCTGCCAATGGCTATGGCTTCAGGAGCCATGCATGAAGATGGAGTGACTTGAGGTCTGGATAGACCAGTGTCCCCTGCTCCTGTGTCCCTGGCATAATGGTAGAGGTACTGGAGGTTCCACTGCCAATTGATGCAGCAAGAGGAACCAAATTTGATGAAGCCACAGCGGGGCAATGAGTATCAGAGTTGCCCCTCCATTTGAAGCTTGATTAGCACTCTCTGAATTAGAGGGAAGGAAGGGAAGGCATACATGAACCTCCCTTTCCAAGAGTGGGACAATGCGTCTTGCCAAAAAACTCCAGGCCCTGGAGTGAGCATGCAGAAATGCAGCAGTTTTGTGTTGTGTGGGGACACACAAAAGGTCCAACTCTGGATAATCCCATCTGTCGAACAGGTCTTCTGCAACTGTGGTCAGCAGTTCCCACTCATGTATTCTGGACTGTGACCAGCTTAGGCTGTCTGCCAAGACATTGTGGGCCCCTGGAACACGCACTGCTGATAGTTCTAGACCATGTTCCTAAGCCCAATACCAGACTCTCATTGCCTCCCTGCATACAGGGCAGGAATGATCCCCTCCTTGCTTGCTGATGTAGTACATTACACTCACATTGTCCATCTGAATTAACATAGGGCCAGCCCTGGACAAGGTGGGACTGGAAGGCCTGTAGGCTGTACATAACAACTCTTATTTCTAGAAAGTTTATATAGAGGGTGCTCTCCACTTTTGTCCAGGTTCCTTGTGTCTGATGAGGCCCTTTATGTGTCCCCAGCCCATCCCAAAGGCATCTGTGGTGAGAATTTGATGAAGGGAGAGAACTGACACGAGAACCCCCTTCAACAAGTGGATGGGTTCCATCCACCACTAAAGTACTTTTCTGACAGGGGAGGTGACTAGAACTCTGTTCTAGATTGTCCAAGCATTGGTCCCACTGGAATCTTAGTGTCTATTGTGGGATTTTCATGTGCAGCCTTGCCAGCAGTACTGTAGTAATGGTAGCCACCATCAGGCCTAGAAGCCTCAGGAATGTCCTGGCAGTGACATACCTGTTGTTGTAGACCATCTGGGCCTGTGCTTTCAAATGCTCAGCCCTGCCCTGTGGCAGGAAATCTAGGCCTTGTGCTATGTCCAAGACTGCCCCTATGTACCGTATGTAACCCCCCCCAAATCGGGGGGCTCACCTTAAGTATCTCCCTGGGCTTCAGTAATACCCACTGCCAGGCAGACGTCCTGCAGAGATGGTAACTCCATAATGGTTGGTGTCTTCTATTGATTTGCATGACAGTGCAGTAATGTGTGTCCCCTTAAGGCCACCTCCAGTGTGTATGCTAAAAGTGGCCTGGGCTGGGTCCGAGTGATCCACAGCTGGTGACCAGCCAGGCATTTCCCTGATCTGTACCACTCTGCTGTCACTAACAGAGTAGAGGGAGCCCTACATCATACTGTAAATATTCACTTTTAATTCATTACTGTTTTTAAGATATAGATTGTTCGATTGTGCTTACGCAACTGGTGATGATTCCGTCAGCTAAAGGCAGCTTAGGAAGAAGCCCACAGGTAAGAGAGACGTGCTACTGGAGGAGGAGGAGGGGTGGATGCTGGGGCCAAAATAAATGAATCCTGGGAAGGCCCGGGGTGAGCTACTTAATAAAGCCTGGTGGGGGAGTGACGTAGTTGCTCCACCCAATCGAACCTCAGGTTTATAGCCTTCCCATTGTTCAGCCTGCCTTTATTTCAGCATGTACTTCTCAATGGGAGAGGCCATGTTTTTGGACTGGGACTTTCCATTTGGACCAATTGGGACACAGGGGACCCTGAGGGGTCCTTAGCTCGGGTGCCTTGTGGGAGAAACTGTGAACTCTAGTGTTTGGTGCCTAAAGGAACTAATAGGAGCACAGGATGGTAACTGGTTTGCAGGAAAACTGGACTGGTCTGAGAACTGTCTTTAAAACAGTGGGGAGTGTAGTTCGAGCTCTGGTACTGAGAGGAGTTTCTGTGTGGTTTCTGTGTGGTGTTTGATCCCGGGACTCTGTGGAGAAAGGAGCTTGCATGCTCTGCAGGGTTCCAGCCTAAAAGAGGCCTAGTTTCCTTTTGTGTACATCTTTCGGCCCTACCAGGGGGATCAGTCACCAGGACAGCCTGACTGCAAATCAGAAGGTTTGCTCAGTAAAGCGGCTGACATTGTGAACCCGTCTTGAGCTAAAGAAGAATTCAAAGAGGTTGTATGTTTCTAAACATAGATGTGCTGAAAGCGTGTTGTGGTTCAAGGCCTACCGTCCAGGGACTCCTGATTGCTAGAGAGGAGTCTTCCTTTACCAGTGACTGAACTCTCTACCAGCTGGAGGGATCAGCAGCAGATAAACTGGACTTTGCCAGAGACACTCTGTTAAGCTTGGGCCCATGTCCATCCCGGCCCATGCCGTCTCTTCCAGTTCCAGCTACAGTTTTCCAGGTGAGAGACCAACTTTGGGGATTCAGCCCCTGTGCAATGAGTCATCGCAGGTTGCGGCCACCTCTAGGGAAAGGCCATGAAGTGGAGATGAGTCATGGCGGCCCAGTTTCCCCATACGCAGCAGCTTCCAGCCTCAGGTCTTCATTTCTCCAAGCCATCCTAAATCGTCTGGTACAGTGAGTAAAGTCAGGGAAGCTCCCTGCAGCAGGCCTCTTAATTTTCTAATGGTAACATCTAATTGTTCTCAGATAAATGTTAAGAGTTTCAAATAGACTGGTCAGCCGACCACGGATACAAATAATTTGTTTTTCTTTGCACAAGTTAATGTGATCAATTCTTTTTATCAAGGGCCCCAGCAACAATTGCAACCCTGGACAACGATTCTGGCCAGCCAACATAGATCCTGGGTACCTAGTAGCTAAGGGACTGTTTATCTAAGGGACTACATTAATTGTGTTTATTAACCTGGTTTTCCTGAACAGAAATCATTTGTTTAAGTTTGCCCCCCTGCTTGTTTACATCTCCTTTAATAAGCCTGATTTACTGTGTTACTTTGAACCTAGCTTGTAGGCATGTTATTATCTGATCTAAAGCGATTGGAAGTGCATGCTGTATTTCAAGTCTGTCTTTACAAGGAGGTTTGTAGGGAACATACCAGGACCAGGGACCCTGTTGGTAAGTGTAACAAATGGGAGCATATTGTTACTGTCTATTGCACACTGTCTAGTGAATACTGTTAATGGTCATTGTCAATATCTAGGTAACTGGTCACTAGGTGGGATTGTGGGTAGTGATAGCTTCCCAGAGGGCTGCACTGGTATAGATAGAAACCCACGCAAACCGTACTGTGGGTGGAGGCACCAAATTATTGTGTTTACTGAGGGAAGGGACACCCCCAGTACTTGCCAGTCTTGAATCCAGGCCCCTCAACCTGTTGTTAGAAATACAGGCAGGGGTAGTAACCCTTAGAATAGCACCACCTAGGGGTTACATGTAGTCACTGGCAAGGGATCAGGACTGACTTTGGGATGTTAATAGTAATCCCTAGAGCGTTGAACAGGTATCTGATATGGTCTAGGGTGTGAGACAGCTGCTCCTTGGAGTGAGCTTTGAGGAGCCCTTCATCCAAGTATGGAAAGATAGATAGGCCTTCCCTGCAGAGGGCTGCTGCCACCACTTCTAAACATTTCGTAAATATCCATGGCACAGATGACAAGCCAAAGGGCAATACTGTGAATGGGTAATGCTCCGTCTGAAACAGGAATCTTAAGTATTTCCTGTATGAGCTGCAAATCTTGATGTGCAGGTAAGCATCCAGCATATCTTAGGAGCATATCCAGTCCCCTACTTGCAGTAGCGGAAGTAGGCCTTGCAGTGTGACCATTCTGAACTTCTTGTATTATATAAAATAGTTCAGATCTCTGAGGTGAGGAATGGGTCTTAAGTCACCTGTACACTTGGGACTAGGAAGTACTGAGAATAGAACACTGTGTTCCTTGCCCCAATGAGACTGGTTCTGTTGCCCTTTTCTGGAGCAGGGAATGTATTTCCTCCAGGAGCAAATGAATGTGGTCTGGAGGGTAACAGGAAGGTACTGGTGGATGGTCTGAAGGTGGCTCAAAGAAGCTTCAGAGCATGGCCTTGTGTGATTATCTGTAGAATCCAAGCATCTGATGTCATCTTTCTCCACTGATCCCAGTGAAGAGAAAGGTGACTTCCGACCACCCCCTCTGGAGGCATAGGTGGTGTGGGAAGTAGGAAGGAGTCAGGCAGAGACAGTTGCTGTGGCTGCTGCCGCAATACCACCTCTAGGGGCTTTTGAGTGGGCATCTGAGGTGGGATAAGGTGGCTGCTGCTGTGTCTTTCCCTGTTGTCTAGTTGCAGATCTATGTCTGACAGTGGATCGGTGAAAGGGCACCTGCTGCTTTGGCCAAGGCTGGGAATGATACATGGAGTGCACAGATTTCAGGGTTCTACCTGAGGACTGCAGGTCAGAGAAAATGTCCTACACATCTACCCCAAACATCATTAGCAAAACCAGCCACTGTAAGCCAGGCATGCCATCTGAGGCAAATAGCAGAGGCTGCTGCCCAGCAGAGGCATCATAAATGTTGTAGGTGGATTGTAGAAGATGTTCACCTATGCTGGTACCTGTTGCTATGGCATTTAAAATGTCTTGTTTTGCATTGCCCTCAAGGAGGGCCTTCCTGCAAAGAGTACTCTGGTATTTCACCATGTATGCTTGGTAAGTAGCTATCCTTAGCCCTAAGGATGCTGAGGCATAAGTCCTCTTGCCCATGACATCAAGTTTCCTGGACTCCTTGTCCGGAGTAAGAGAGTTAAGTTGCTTAGGAACTTTAGATCTATCATGAGCTGCATAGATGACTACTGAATCTGCCTCTGGCTGTCCTGCAAAGAAAGGCTTGCCTGAGGGGGCCTGATATCGCTATCTGCCTTTCTTGGTATGGCAGGTATCATGCTAGGTCTGTGCCAGACAACGAAGGTAGCATCCTCTGGGGCCAGCAGGAGAGGAGGGATGACTATTGGTAACTAAGACGTCCACCAGGTTCTTCTTAATGATATCTTCTTCTTCTGCATCAAACCCCATTGCATAATGCAACTCTTGCATCGTTGTAATGAAGGAAGGATCTTCAGGGGGAGACCCAGGGGTTTAAACCACTGAGATGGGGAGACCCAGGGGTATAAACCATTGAGTTTTCAGTCCCAGTAGAGACTGTGGAATTAGTCCTTTCATATTGTTCCACAAATCCCTCTCCCTGTTCCTCCTCCATAATCAGCTCTGGATTATATTCCTGGTCCTCATCAACGTGGTCTGGGGGATGCAGTGGTGGAGCTGTGGAAGCCGTTGCTGGCCGAGAAGGCACCTGATGCATCAACCGGGCAGGCATCACTGCCGGGGTTTGCTGTGCAGACCCCATTGGTGGGATGGTTGTTGATGGAGGAGGTGGTAGCTGGTGTATTTGTGTCAACGGGAATGCTGGTAGATGTTGATGTGGTAGAAGAGGGTCCCAGCATCAGCTGTGACACCCTGGCTGTTATAGGCCTGGAGGCACTAGAGGTCAGCCCAGCCCTGTCAATGGTCTGCATGATGGGCTGTGGCACCGCCAGAGTGGTCAACAACCCAGAGGAGGTCATACCTGGTCTGATGGCTGACCTGGAGCATGCAGGGGAGGTCCTGGTCTTGTCTGTGGGCCTAGCCCTGTGTTTATGGTGATGTGACCCAGACATTTTCTCCCAGGATTTGGATCCTTTTAAACCCAAGGAGTGGGCCAGCGATGCGGCTGGGGTTTCCTGACAAAGCTCCTTCTCCATTCGGGCTAAGCGCTGTTTAAGTAAGTGCTTCTCTAAAACACCCTTTCTGCATTGCTGGGTGGATGTATTAAAGCCCTTGCAAATTGGGCATGCCTTCACGTTGTGGTCTGGGCCTAAACAACACATACAGATGCCGTGCAAGTGCATGGAGTAAATTTTCTCACTGCACTCACAATAAAGAAAAAGCTTAGATGGCGACGGCTCGAGAGACAACATACATACTTACTGCCAAAAATCACTTTAAAAAAGTGATTATTTTTAAACTAAGGAAAAATAAATAGATTGTAGCAACAGCATTTCTGTGGCAGATCTGACAAGTAATGGTCAATGGTGGGAAAGGAACTGAGGAGGAATGAGGCCACCCACGTTTATATAGGGAGAGCCGTTGTAAGATGGCATGGACGGCTCCTAGCGGACTGCTTGCAAAAAGTTTCCTTGTGGTCCTAGTGCCTGATGCCTGTAGTTCTATAGGTGTGGCCTGATGAAAGAGATATCCTCAAAGAAGATCATTATTGCCCAAGTTGGATAAGGATAGCCAGGAGCTGTGCAACCACTGCTGGATCTCCTTATTCAATATCAATGCAAAGATCCTGGCGAAGATCCTTGCACTCAGACTACAATCCCTTATCCCGCACATAGTGAACCCTTATCAAACTGGGTTTTCAAAGGGCCGTATGGCCTTGAACAACCTTAGGGCTTTGTTCACTGCTGTGTGGGGAGGGGGTCACCAGATGCAACCTGCCTGCCTTGTGAGTACTGATGGTGAAAAGGCCTTCAGTTCAATAGCGAGGACCTATCTTTTTTTGTGTGCACCATGCATGCACGCGCAAGTGAATGTATTGCAACAGAACTGCTTTTTGATGGGTGTGACACTGTTCCTCCAATGCAAAGCAGTGTTTATAGGGATAAGTCTGTGCCACACTAATCATCAGGCAGACTGATCATGAGAATTTTGGCTTGCTGGGTGAAAACTTTATGTATATCAAAAGAAAGAGCCAACCTAATCACGGGTCAGCTCTTCCCTTTGATGTACGCCACCCAGCAAGCTAAGCTGATTCATCTGGGTCAGCCTGTAATGCTTTAAATGTCTGCCAGCTGTAAAAGGAAACTATCAATGTCTTTTAGTGGCAGCCCCCTGACTGTCCCCTTCACCTGGCCCTCACTCTTAGCCTCCCTGCCACAAACATAACACTGACACTGGGGGTGCCCAATCCACAAGTGTCGCCAGCTCGTAAGTGAAAATAACCCCCTTGGTGCACTACCGTGCAGCACCCAATGCACAGTCACATCATCTTTTTTTAAATAATTTATTTATTTACTCTCCCACTGTGACTATCCTCAGCAACCCCTTCCCCACAAACATAACACTGGCAATGGGGGTGCCCAATCCCCCAGTGTCTCTAGCTCATAAATGAACCTCTCGCAGTCCAGTACCATGCTGCTCCTGATGCACGGTCACCTGATCCTCCCTCTCAGCACCCACCACCCCCCACCCACAAACATAACAGTGACACTGGGGGTGCCCAATCACCCAGTGTCACAATCAGGCAGAAAAAAAAAAAAAAACATCCTTCTGGCTTTTTTTTTTAAAACCCTGTGAAAAGAAAACCATCTATTGGTGTCTTTTGTGGCTGTTACTGTGCCCCCACCTGACCTTCCCTCTCAGCACCCATCACCCCACCCCCACCCCCAAGCCCTTACATACCCACTGGGAGTCCAATGCCTTCATCTTCTGTGGACCACAGACACGTCATCACTCTTCAAAGCCGGACTACGAACTGAAGAAACAGGTATGCAGTTCAGTGTATTTCTTTTTTTTAACTCTTTGTTTATTGCATTTTTCAATAGCAATTACAATTAGTAAAACCTCCTGTAAGACATGAAAAATTAATTACAGAGACATCCAATGTAAACAGTATATTGCTAGTCTATACAGTCTTACTTAAGGATATGGGGATAATTCAACAGTTCTTTATCCTACAATAAGGTAACCATCATATGCTACACCTCGCAAGATTTTGGGGGTCCTGAACTTAAAATATTTATTCCACAACATGTTTTCTCCTAAACAATCAATGCTGATGTGACCCCCTCCCTTAAAAGGTAATCCATCACATGGGTAGCAAACGTGATAAATTATAAAAACGGTCTCAGAAATGCTGCAATCTGATTGGCTGTTAGGATTCCAACAGCCTTACATTAATCCCTGTTACACTGTCGTGTACAGCCTAATCACCGTGACACATGGATTCTTCCTGTCAGCATTTCATCTTCTAGTACTGCTGAATGACTGGAATGCTGCATTCTGATTTTGAACCAGCATTCTTTAACTGTTGGTGGAAGAAATATTTTATTAAAAAGCTCTCTGTAAATGAGGAAAATATTCAAATAGTATACTTTTAGCACTTTTCTTTTGGAATATTTTTTTATAATAGCAATAAGGCACTCCCAGGAGTTAGACTAACAGTCAGTTAATTGTCCCCTAAGGGCAATATTTCACTTGGCTGCACCTCGTGACACATTATACCCCTAGGGGGTGGCTAACAGACTGTTAATCTAACCCCTGGTCATGCCTTTTTGCTTAAAAGTCCTACTCCATATAGAGCTCCCAATGGAGAAAAACATTTAAGCATTAAAATATAAGAAAAACTTCACTTTGTAACAAATGTATGAACCATCAGGCACAATCGAGATCCCAGCCCAAACTCGCACACAAACTACAACTGTAAACTTTTAAAGACGGTGTGCAAACCCTTTTAAAAGGCAACATTAGAGCAAAGAGTACGTTTATGCAAAATTTATTTCTCATGTAATGTCCTCCAACTCCGAGCTGGTCTGGGGTCCTGCGGGATCTGTATTATATCCTGACATCCGGAATCCCATGAAGGATGTTACCGACTCCTGAATCCCAACTCGATTGTAAGCCCATCATTTAAAATCCCATTTTCTACATTTCCGATAGCTCTGTTTCTCAACTTCTAAAATCCCAACATTTTGAGTGTCTTTGCCCTGTCTTTTCTTTAGATGCCATACTACTAAAACAGATAATGACAGAAGAAGCATAGTAACATCTAGTGGATAAACATTTACTCGGTCTTGTAGTAAATCTGACATATAACAGTTGACTGTCAGTTGTTAGTAAGAGTTAATGGTGACAGCTGACTGTCAGTTGTTAGTGAGATTTATTAACAGTAACTCAGGTGTCAGTAATTAATTAATTAATGAATTAATTACTAAATGTGGGTTACTTAACTCACATGTGAAGCTGGTGCTGCTTCTTGTTGCTTCTTGCATTTGAACCATGGCAGAGGCCGAAGTTGTTGTATGTGAGACTGTTTTGTCTCAGAAAGGTAAAGTTAAGATTAGCATTGCTGGCTACCTGTATGTGCAGGAAAGACATCGAGGCGACCTATTTTATTGGTGCTGCCAATGTAGAAAAAGTCGAAACTGTCTTGGGAGAGCATCCATCATTTTGGTTGGAGGACAGCATCACCTCTGTAAACATTCTGACCACAGTCACTCCCCAGATGCCACTGACCTACCTATTGCTGCCTCAGTGGCATAGTTGAAAGCTAGAGCTGTTGAGACCCATGATACTCCAGCATAGTTGATTCAAGCCGAGATGTCACAGGTCTCCCAGGAGGTGTTGCAGAGCATGCCGTCATGTCAGGCTTTGCAGCAAGTAGTCAAAAGAACACGAAGACAAAATGCAACCCCCCAAAACACAATCTTTGTGCACTTTGAATTTTCCAGAACATTTGAGAAATGTGAATGGGGAAAGATTCCTTGCCAGGGAGTCATCTCTTGGTGAGGAAAAAATTATCTTTACAGCAAGAATCAATATGGAGAAACTTGCTACTGCGACTGCTGGATTATGGACGTCACTTTTAAAACTGTGCTCACTTTATTCCAGCAGCTGTATTGAATATATGCTGCCATTGGGATCCCAGAAACTGCCCGTATAGTCCGCCTTGTATACACACTAATGTCCTCCAAATCTCAGAAATGCTACATAAGACTGTTCCAGGATTTGCAGGACATAGCAGATGAGTATCTGCAGCTTATCCAATAGGTAAGGAATGGGCAGACTAGGTGGGCCAAACAGTCCTTATCTGCCATCAAAGTCTATGGTTCTATGTATGGTCTCACTCTCTCCCCAAAAATTCTAATTACTGATTTTGAACAAGCAGCAATCAATGCTCATAAAGCTGAATGTACAAACTGCCAGAACAAAGGGTGCCTGTTCCACTTTGGGCAAATAGTGTGGCGTAAGATTCAAAGTTTGGGACTCACAACATTGTATGGCACTGATGCAGATTTTAGCTTGAAAATGAGACACCTTGTGGCACTGGCCTTCTTGCCAGCAGAGGAAATAGAGCCAGTATTTCTTGAAATAAAACCTGAATTGCCAGCATCCAGTGCCACACTGCTGGACTGGTTTGAAGATAACTATGTGCTTTGATGAATAAAGCGCCATATGCACAACAACACCACCGTGCATAGCCCACCTCTGTTTCCGCCTTCATTCTGGTCTGTTCATGACCAAATGGCCAGTGGGTACCCCGGACACAAAATAACATAGAGGCATGGCACCAGAGGTTTGGTCATTGATAGGAAGATCCCATGTAGAGGTGAACAGATTTATTTCAGAACTACATAAAGAGCAGCAGGTCACCCACAGCACCATTGGAAAAATCAACAGAAGTCTACCCAAATCACCCATGAAAAAAAGATACATTGACAGAGAAACTAAAATTAGCAATATTGTTAAGGAAAAGAGCACTCAATCCAACAAGGAATATATCAGAGGCATTGCGCACATTCTAAGCTTTTGAAGCCTGTACCGTGGGAAGCAATATTGATAAACGTTTAACTTTTAAAACTTACTATTAAAGTATTGACTTTTAATCGTTGAGAATTTTTTCATGCATAAAGACATAGGACACACAAGAGGGAACCCAAATGAGTGAACAAGGAATAAACTTTGTAAAAGTAAGGTTATTTTACCTTCTTTGTTGATACAAGAAATTATTCTTATTTGTTATCCAAAACACAGTGTGCTCAAAGTGCAAAGGGTAAAGGTGAAAGGGTACAGGTAAATGTAAACATTACACACTGGTAAATGTCATCAGGTAACGTGCATCAGGTAACGCGCAGTTGTATGCATTGGTCACGGGATAAGTTGCAGGGTTATGCCTGTAGGATTGGAAGACAACAGAGAACCCTAGGAGCTTGCAGGTACTGTGCCTTTTTTACCATTGTCTACCCTTGCTGTTCTGTTCATTAATGCAAGCTTAAACTTAAAGGAAACTTTATTTTTCAGCAGTCATGTTGGTGCCCAACAAACCCCGACACATTCCGACACAGATAATGCCAGGCTTCTGTATTTCGGTATTTTATGTCTGATGGCATTTTATGTGTCGGGATGAAAATGTCGGGCAAACGTTAGTCGGGATTTTGACAGTCAGGCAATAGTATCTAACCCAGTCCTGCTGCTTCAAATTCCTGGTGCTGGCTTCTGCCATATTTGCCGGCATCACCCAGGTCTGTGCACTGGAATGTACAACCTCCATGTTGGATATGAAGTTGTGCAGGCATAAGCAAGGAATGGGCCACTCCCAGGCCCCTCAGTCTAGCCTGGACAGCATCAAATTTCTTTCTTCGGGCTCTAGTGGCATACGATAAGTCCAGAAACAAATGACTAGTTCCTCCATTGAATGTGAGCTTCTCAGCCAAACAAGCAGCCCTGAGCAAGTGATCCCAGACTGAAGCAGAGGTTATCCCCAACAGTACTATCCTCGGTACGGCACCATATGCTCCAGCTGACCTGGGTGTAATCCTGTAAGCTTTGGTAAAGGCATGATCGAAAGAAGTTGGATTAAGATGTAGGGTTGCTGGTAGCCAGGTCTGAAGAAATCCCAGCAGGTCATCTCCTTCACAGCCCTCAGCCAGACCTATAATTCATATGTTGGAGGCTCTGTTTGCATTCTCAAGAGCCTCCAACCAATATCGTAGCTGGGAGTTTTCCTGGACTAACTTTGTGGTGGTGGTAAGAGTTTTTGCAGCTATTGATTCTGCGGTCACTGATGCCTCAATTTCACCTTCAATTTTTACATCTTGCTCCATGAACTGCTGCAAGAACAATTCCACTTTGAGATCTATGTCCTGCATTGAGGCCTGCAAAGTCTTCCAGGGAGGTTCTGTGCCAGTGATCTCACAGTACTAGTTGCAGCTTGTGGAGCAGAGTCTGTCTGTTTTTTTGGAGTGCTGCCCTTTTTTTTGCATTCGGCCCATACTTGATTTTAATAGCGATCGAAGTAGCGAACTATCAGCTACGCAAAGCTGTTGCTGAATTTTAAAAGAAAGTCATTTTTCCAATGTTATTTTAATTATGGAGCTCCATGAAGTGAAGACCTCTCATGAGTGCGTCTTATTGGTGCGTGTGCGCAACAGTGCCCCCCAGTTCAATGTATTTCAATGGGGTTTTGAACTTAGTGGCATAGATTGGCCATTTTTTTATATTTTTGCCCCAAATTTTCAACATGCCTTTTCTGGGACCCCATCTCATGAACAGTTGCAGTGACATTAGGCAAATCTGTCCTGAATGGTGATTTCACAGTCCCTTTGTGAAATCACCTTTTGGGCAGGAATTGAACATTTTGTCTGCCCTTGTTCATGAGGTGGGATCATAAGAAGGCTATGTTGAAGACGGAGTCACGTGATGCATGCTTCTAGACAGCTGCTCTCCTGGGTTGCTCCCACTGTCCCTGCCTAAAAACATTACATTTTCTTGTCTATTTTGGAGGAAACCTCATTGCAATTACTTTCTGGTTGCAGTTTTTACCTGCCGGTTGCCAGCTCTGTGCTTCATTTGTTGGAACATGGAAGTGAAGATGAAAGTGGCTCCACCAAAGCACACACCACCAACCACCCCCCGACAAGGCATCTAAATGCCCTAAGGCCCAAACAACATCAACAGGCAGATCTACTACTCCGATGGTAGCACTCTCCGAGGAGAGGTTTTTACAGAAATTGACCCCCTTTAAAGAAGCTTTACAGGGGCTTATCTCTGAAATTAGGACGCTTCGGACATCAGTGGATGAGCTGAACTACCAAGTCAGAGATAATGAGGCAAGAATGAGTACCCTTGAAGACTGGCCTACAAGGACTGAGCCTGAAATGATGACACTTCGATAAAAAACGTCTTTTCTGGAGGCTCGGTTAAAAGACCTTGAAGGACATAGCTGAAGGAACAATGTTTTAGTTCTTGGTCTTCCTGAGCACTGTAAGGGATCGAACCCAGTTCTCTTTGCTTAGAAGCTGTGTGCCAAGTTAGCGGGTCCTTCCCCAAATGGACCTTCCTATGTAACAAAACATGCTCATCGTTCTTTGAGGGCTATGCCCCCTGAAGGTTCAACTTTATTGGATTTCAAATTGAGATAAAATCATCTTTTTTTCCAATTGAATCCAACACTTGACAGACAAACCACAAATTTACAAACATGTACACAATATTACATATAAAAATATAAAACACATAATTAGTCAAGATAGTGTGGATAAAATACAAATTTCATCCAAAACAGTTGCAATGCGTATCATAGAGGGTGATCAAAAACTATCTAAAATGATCAAAAGATAATAATACAGTAACGTTCAGTTGCTTTGATAATCTTTCCCATGTTTTGGGAACCAAGCTTGACAAAGTTTTTCTCCCAAAGCAGGTTTTACATTGTGGCACATAAAAACATATTTGATCCAGAGATCTTAAACTATGCATTTGATTTTGCCTAATTTTAACTGTCTTCAATTACAAACTTATAAACTAATAAATTCCAATGCATATCTTGCCTATCAGGTAATGAACACATACCCAATTTCTGGTACAAAACACAGCGATGAGTTTTATATGGCAAATTTGTTATAAATCTTAAAGCACTATTAAACAACACATCCAAAGAGCCTAGTAATATTTTATTAGCAATTTTATAGACTTCATCTCTATAGTCTAATATTGTCAAGAACATAGATGTAACCAATAACTTCCTAACTTTTAAGTGAAAAAAGGACTTATTCCTGTAAAAGAAACTCAATAGTCCCTTTAATTTATTTGACTTTGATGTTATAGGTAATTCAAATGTTCACCGCCATGACCCTTCATATTTAAATTCCTTAACTATCTTGATAGACAGCATTTGCTGAGAAAGGTGAAGGAGCTTCAGAATGTTTCTTGGGAAGGTGCTCACCTGCAGATTGTTCAAGACCTGCCAACGTCTGCAGATTGTTCAAGAGCCGCGTACCATCCAATGGTAACCCATCTGATTTCAGCTGGTATCTGCTTTAGGATGTTGTATGCTGCAAAGCTGCAAGTTCAACATTATGGTTCTTGGCACTCCTTTGATTCGGCTGAAAAGCTGCAGTGGAGTTTGAGGCACTCTTTCCAGACCTTTATAAAGATTGCTGAGAATGACATGTCTTGGTTTCCTTGTGGATCATTATTGCAGACTCCACTTTAAGTCTTATGTTCTGACTGTTGGTTGTCCGGCCATTAATTTGAAGCACAATCCTGATTTCTTTATTGAGTCTGCCTTGAACATTTCCTTTGGGTCTTGATGTAATGGAGTGATGCTCCTATTTGTCCGGATCCCTTTAACAGGTACTATGTGCAGCTGTAGACATGGACTTATTTTAAGTTGTGGTCTTCATTTTTCAGCTCTCTGTTCTATTTTCCCGGGTCTGGATATGGGGCCCTATCATGTTTCCTCTGTTGATAACTACGGCCGTTTTAGTAAGCTCAGTCAAGAATTTACCGGTACTCTCAGCTCTCACTGGATTATATAAGGGGCAGTTCTCCCAGCTTACTTTTTCATTGGATTTTCGATGCTTGTTTTTTATCAAGATCATTAGAGAGGGAGCCGCACACTACATGAATCGTTATCCTCTGGAATTTTCTGACAGGCAAGCTGCATGTTGTCTTTGAAATAACTACCTTTACCGGACACTTACAGGTATCACTCTGCTACAATCTGCTTTCTCTACAGGTCCTGGGACTTCTCCAATCTAAGGGATGTTTGCAAACCATCAGGTTTCGTGCATGTCCTGTCTTATTGATTTAAATACTTTTCTGTAGTCTCAGTTTGCTTTATTAAGAACTATATATTTAGCTGGGCCATTGGAGTACATTTAATTTTGCTTTATAATTTATTCTACCCATCTTCACAGTGATGTTGTTTTGCTATTAGGAATAAGCTGTGGTGATGTACCGGATACTGTACTGAATGAGATAATTTTGTCTTATTTAGACATTTAGACTTAAGCATCATCTTCTCTACTGTCATTTATACAGTTAATTGTTAACTGGTTATGGAATGTTCTGTAATATAAAAAGGTTTTTGTCTTATTAGTGATACTTATATGTTTTAGCATTTTGGGTACTCCTGTATATGTGGGGTCCTCCCTCCTTGTGACTATGTGTTTCAGGGGCAGGGGGGAGGGGGAAAGGTAATGGGGAGTATAGCTTATCATGTGGTGTTCATCATGCACCAGCAGTTTTTTGGGAGGTGGTTCTTTGGATTGGGGGTTACTGGTTTGTTACTTTAATTCTGTTAACCGGTTCTCTGTTTTGGATATGTGGGATGCTGTGGGGGGATAGGGGGTTCTTTTGTTTTTGCTTCTGCTTAGCACTACGTTATATTATTATGGAATAATACTTTGGAAATTTGCCTTCTTTATAGCTGATGTGCTATTTTTATATTTTACAGGTATTATTTTAGGCTTTAGTATTGGGAAGGTCGGATGGTTGGAGATGAGGGGAATGGGGTTAGGGATTTGGGTGGGGGAGAGGGAGGCAGAGTAAATCGCTTTTTGTATATCTGTGTGTTCTAGATTTAGAAGGACACTAGTATTCCATATATTTTTTGAGAGATTTCTATGTCTAATATTGTCAAATATGCATCTTGGAATGTAAAAGGGGCTCACTCCAGAGTTAAAAGGTACCAAATCATTAAGCATTTGAAACAATTACAGTGCAATTTTAGTTTTTTGCAGGAAACACATTTGTTAACCTCTGAAGGTAATCTTTTTCACTGTCAATTTGTGGCCCAAGTTTTTGCGGCTGGTGACAGAACTAAAAATAAGGAGGTAGTCATTCTGCTTTTTAAAGGTATTAATTTCCAGTGTCTGCAGAGTCTCCAGGACCCTCAGGGTACATACGTGTTTGTTAGAGGTATTTTAGGCTGTACAGAGGTGGCATTAGGCCGTGTTTATGGACCTAGCGCAGACACTCCCTCCTTTTTCATGGATCTGGCCGCCCTCCTAGCACCCTTCCTTACAGTTCCTTTTATTTTAGGGAAGAGATTGGAATATTTCTTTCACTCAGGATTTGGATAGGATGGGTAAAATGCAAGCCGGCCTATCTCCTGCCCAGCGTGCCATTCTTAATATGGTTGACTCCTTGGGATCATGTGACCCATGGCATATATTATATCCGAAGACTAAAGATTAGACTTTTTTTCCTTGGTGCATGGATCTTACTCCCATATTGATAATATTCTGATTAGTCAGAATATCTTGGAGGGCATGCTGGGCTGTGATATAGCTCTGCGGGTCCTTTTTGATCACTCCCTGGTGTGGCCACAGCATAGTTTTGTCCCTAATGCCCCAAAAGATACATTGTGGAAGTTAAATAATCAGCTTTTAAAAGAGGAATATATTATCACTAGAATCAAAGAGCAGATGGAAATATTTGTCTCCCATAACACAGATTTCGTTGACAACAGGAACGTAGAATGGAGTGCCTTTAAGAGTTTTATCAGGGTTGAATTCTTCTGTTTAGACTAAAAGGAAGAGATGGAGAGAATCAGGGGTCTCTACCCTCTTGACTCGTATTAGGGAATTAGAGAAACATCTAAACCCTCACTTCCCGGAGGAGCACCATACTGAATTATTATCTCTGCATGATAAATACGTGGAATTTTTGAGGGATAAGGCAGAATATTCTATTTTTAAAACTCATTCTACATATGTTGATTAGGGGCAAAAGCAGGCCGCCTCCTGGCTCTTCGACTCCGTAAACAAGAGGCATCGTGCATTATTGCCACTATTAAGTCCGAGAGTGATAACTCTCTTAAAACTTCATCTAGACAAATTGCTCATGAGTTCAAAGTTTACTATAAAACTCTTTATGGGTCCCTACCTAGCCCTCCCCTAATTTCAGACATCCAAGCTTATTTAGTCGAGACTTCCCTTCCCATATTGACTGAATCCTATCAGTCTTATCTGATGCAGCCCCTAATTCATCAAGAAATCCTAACCACCACCAAATCTTTACCACTTGATAAGGCACCTGGGCCTGATGACCTTACTCCAAACTTTTATAACGTTTTTGTTTACGAGCTGCTTCCATTATTGCACCATTTTTTCCTTGCTTTATTTTGACTGTAGTATTTCAGATGGTACTCTCCTAGAAGCTATGATTGTTTTATTATTCTGGTGGAGCATGAAAATGGACTTGTTCCAGTGCCCTTACCCAATTAACAAAATAAAAATAAAATGAAATGAAAGGATAATGTGGCCAGTTATCGTCCAGTATCACTTATGAATTATGGCATTAAGATATTGGCTAAAATATTGGCTTCTAGGATTAATGCAGTCTGGGTGGGGCTCATAAGTTACAAACTAGTCGACTTTATGCAATCCCACTTTTTGGCCAGCCATCTCCGTAAATGATCCCATATTCTTCTCTGCGTCCAGGGATTCCTATGTTCCAGTGGCTCTGGTCTCCCTGGACATACAGAAAGCCTTTGATAGGACCAACTGGACCTTCTTATTTGTTACATTGGAGGCTTTTGGCTTCCCCCCTACATTTATTCAGTGGCTTAAGGTATTATATTAATGCCCGTCTGCTAGAATTTATTGTAATGGAGTGTTTTCCTTCACTTTCCCTTTGTTTTCAGGGACTCAACAGGGTTGTCCTTTGTCCCCCTTATTGTTTAATTTGTATCTAGAGCCCTTAATATGGATGCTCAAGAGTAATCCCAACTTGACGGGTATTCCAGTGGGGGCATGGAATTTACAACTATAATAATAATAATGATAATAATAGTCTTTATTTCTATAGTGCAATTTAAATTGGTCAAAACATAGAACATAGAAACATAGAATTTGATGGCAGATAAGAATCGCTTGGCCCACCCAGTCTGCCCATTTCCCTACCTAATGGATAAGCTGCAGATCCTAGTTAAGCAGCAGCCTACTTCTTTCTACTCCCACCTCCTAGAATTGCCTTATGACTGTCCCATGCATGCTTGAATTCAACCACTGTTTTTGACTCCACAACCTCTTCCGGAAGGCTGTTCCATGCATCCACAACCCTCTCTGTGAAAAAATACTTCCTTACATTACCTCTGAGCCTCCCCCATCTTCAAATTGTGCCCCCTTGTTCTTGCACACTTCTTTTTTTGAAAGATGCTACCCTCTTGGACTTTGTTGATTCCCTTGAGGTACTTGAAAGTTTCTATCATGTCCCACCTCTCTCTCCTTTCCTCGAGGCTATACATATTAAGCTCCTTTAGTCTCTCTTCATATGTCTTCCAGTGCAGACCCTGCACCATTTTAGTTGCCCTCCTCTGGACAGCTTCCATCCTGTCTATGTTCCTGTGGAGATTGGGTCTCCAGAACTGCACACAGTACTCCAGATGGGGTCTCACCAGCTGTCTGTACAGAGGGATAACAACTTCCTGTTTTCTACTGGTGATGCCTCTCCCTATGCATCCCAGTATCCCCCCAGCCCTCCTTGCTGCCCTCTCAGCATTGTCAAAGCACTGTACAGATAAAAACAAGCAAAGATAAAACAATAAAACACAGTACAAGCAGCTCATACAACAATTTAACAATAAACGACTACGTCATATAAAATCCCCAAAAGCCAGGTGGAATAAGGCTTTCTTGAAGCTCTCCATGGTCTGGCACTCTTGAATCTGATGAGGTAGAGAGTTCCACAGGGTAGGGGCCACATAAATAAAAGCTTGTGCCACAGAAGTTTTCGGTCGTACCCTGGGAACCTCTAGCAATCCCTCATCGGCTGAGCAGAGGGATCGGAGGTGGGCAATAGGAAACCAGGAGCTCTTGCAGGTAGCCTAGACCCAGTCCGTGTAGGGTCTTGTAGGTCAGTAAATCAACCTTGAAGGTGATCTGCCACTCCACAGAGAGCCAGTGCAGTTCACGCAGTACAGGCGTGATGTGATTCCCACAGGAGACCCCCGTCAAAAGTCTGGCTGCCACATTCTGCACCAGCTGCAAGCAGTGGAAATCAACCCTAGGAAGCCCTAAGCATAGGGAGTTGCAGTAGTCTAGGCGCGAGGTCACAAAAGCATGGATCAGTGTTGGAAGGTGACTAGATGGAACAAGGTGCTTAATCTGTGCGATGTTCCTCAGATGGTAAAAAGAGGACTTGATGACTATTGACACCTGCAAATGCAGTGTTAACCTGTCGTCAAGAATCACCCCCAGATTCTGCACCCATTTGGAGGGCAGCAGCTGGCTACCTCTGAGCCAAAGCCCAGAGGCAAGCCCTGTCACTGCCCTCTCTATCCTGTGACCTGTATCCATGACCAATACCTCAGTCTTATAAGGGTTCAACTTCAGCCAGCTGGCCTGCATCCAGTCCTGGATTTCTATGAGGCAGCCATTAAAGACTGAGACTGCACTATCCTGGTCAGGTGCAAATGACAGGTACAGCTGGGTGTCATCTGCATAGCAGTGAAACCTCAGTCCACACCATCTCACAATGTCTCCCAATGGCAGCAAATACACCGCGAACAACACAGGGGACAGCACCAAGCCCTGAGAAACCCCATATGACAGGGAGAATGGGGCCGAAGAATAAATCCCAGACACCACCCTCTGAGATCTGCCCTTGAGAAAAGATTGAAACTATCTGAGGACCATACCTGACAGCCCACAGAGGTCTTTCAGGCACTCAAGCAGCCCCCCCATGGTCCACAGTGTCAATGGCTGAAGAGAGATCGAGAAGGACCAAGACTGAACGGCGCTTCTGATCTCTTGCAATCAGGAGATCATTGAGCACCCAAACCAGAGCAGTCTCAGTGCTATGCCTCTTCCAAAAACTAGATTGGAGTGGATTATAGATGTCATGGATGGTCAAATGGTTCTCCAGCTGCAGGGCGACTACTTTCTCAAACACCTTACCAACGAAGGGAAGGTTAGAGATTGGCCTGTAGTTCGTAGGACAGTCTGGGTCCAGAGAAGCTTTTCTGAGGAGTGAGGTCACCACAGCCTCCTTCAGGGAGTTAGGCAACTCAACTGACTTTAAAGAGCACCAAACTATCTCTGCCAGGACAGGGCAAATGGTATCAATGCACCCCAATATGAGGCGCGTGGTGCCTGGGTCCAAACTACAGCACGTCAGCAGCATGCTCTGGACAATCTGCACAACATCAGAGGTCACCAGCCAGTTGAAGTGTGCCCAAGAAAACCGAGGAGTAGTAATCACGAACCAACCACTAGCAGCCCCCATAGGGCAGGCTGACTGGATCTCCACCCTGATGTCGGCCACCTTATTAGAAAAGAATCAAGCAAACTCATCACACTTCTCCTGTGAAAATGCCCTTCAAACTTGTAGACAGGTTGGATTGCACAACCTGTCCACAGTTTGAAAGAGTTGAGCTGGTCGATTCTGAGCTACATCAATCTCCCTGGACAGGAATTATGTCTTCTTATGGGGGATTGCTGATTGATAAGCATGATAGTGTTCCATCAATCTAAGGTGGTCGGCCTCCAGGGCAGATCTCCGCCAGCACCATTCTAGCCTTCATCCAGCTCATCTCAACTCCCTCAAGATCCCATCAAACCAAGGGGACTGAGGGCAAAGAGTGAGTGGATGAACACGGACAGGAGCGATAGAATCCAGAGCACCTGCCACAGCCTTATTATAGGCTTGCACCAGGTTCTTTGGACCCTTGCTAGCATCTGGCAGTCTTGATAGATCCAATACCGCCAAAAGGCCAAGAGGGGTAACATCCCTCAAAGGGTGGTATCGGACCATCTCCTTGGGGCAGGCCTATCGGGGGAAGCCTGGAGATTGAATCTTACAGTGTGAAGGTCAGACCATCCGACTGGTTCCATCACCAAGTCAGAGGCCTCCATCCCCAGGAGGAAAACCATCTGTATATGCAGATTATTTTTTACTCCATGTGACCAATTCAAAGGTGGCTATTCCAGCTGCTCTTTCTACTGTTAAAGAAATTAGTTTATTATCTAACAATAAGCTCAACTTTAGTAAAATGGAGGTTTTGCCCTTAAATTCTGCTGTTCATAGATCGAACATCATAGAGTTCGATTTATCTTGGGCTTCCAAACAACTTAAGTATCTTGGCATTACTCTCATGAGAAATGTAGTTCAACTCAAAAATCTTAATCTTGATGACCTGTTGACCATCATACAACAAGATCTAAAGAGATGGCAATCCTTGCCATTGACATTATGGGGTAGAATAAGTATTATTAAAATGAATGTTCTTCCCCATTTGTTTTACCCACTTAATATGCTTAAAGTTTTGCTCCCCTTATCTTTGTTTAAACGGGTACACAGGATGGTCTCTGACTTTATTTGGCTGGATAAAACTCCTAGAAGAGCATATAATCATTTATCGGCACCTAAGGCAGCTGGCGGTCTTTGGCTCCCACATTCCTTTGTATATTACCTGGCCAGGCATGCTGTAAATATTGTAGGTTGCTGGTTCAGAATGTGGTAGATAATGATTCCTCCTACACCCCTCTCTGGCTTGCACTAGAAAGAGACCAGATTATGGTGGCTGGCCTACCTCCTTCAGCTTCATTCTTTATTCGCCCTAAATCTCTCCCTGTTGTCCTGCGAGACTCAACTATAGGCATCTCCATACAGTTATGTGCATTTATGTGCTATAAATGTTTTAAAGACATTTCTCAACCTATTTTTCATAACCCTATTTTCAAGGTGGGATGCTGTGTGTTGAAAGCAAACTGGTTACCCCAACTTGCTGACATTAGGGTCAGTGACTTGCTCCACAAAGGATTGTTAAAATCATGTCAGGACATTATTTCTTTTTATAATTTAGATACTAAGGCCTGGATATTCAAACTGCGCCATTCTGAGGCGCAAGCCCTTGCGCTGCTCAAAATAGTTGCGCAGGGGTGTGGCCGGGGTGATATTCAAAGGAGTTGCGCTCATTGCACTACCTTTGAATATCACTCCCAGCCACAGCACTTGCGCATGGCGCAGTGGAACTTGCGCCACCGCAAGTTGCCAGAGATGAGCATTAAACTTGCGGTGGCGCAAGTACCATTGCGCCATGCGCAAATTTCCGATATTCAAAAGGTGACATGCAAATGGGGCCATAATTTATGCAAGGCGCAGGGGGCCATTTGCATCTATATATGGCCCCATTTGCATGCCATTTACATGTAGGTGCGCCGATCCCCGAGGACTTGCGCCTGGCCACCCTGCCAGGCAGCAGCCGTCGGGGACCGACGCACAATGCAGACCGATTGCGGGCATTACAGGTACATGTAACACCCCCCCTGCGTGCCGGTCGATCGCGGGCATAGTATGTAAGACCCCCAGTGCCCGATCGCGGGCAGAATGTAACCCCAACCCAAATATCTCCCTGGTGGTCAGTGGACGCGTAAAGCCGATCGCGGGCAGAATCATCTAAAACCCCAAACATCTCCCTGGTGTCTAGTGTCCCCCACCCGAGCCCCTCACCCCTCCCCCGCGGCGGTGAGTTGGCTGTAGCTCTGCACTAATGGGCGGCAGCCCTACCGACAGTCAGTCGGGCGGGGGCGGGCGGCAGGCGGTGGATGCTGTCGTCACCGCCGCGGGGGAGGTGGAGGGGCTTCATGGGTGGGGGACACTAGACACCAGGAGATGTTTGGGGGTTGTGATGATTCTGCCCGCGATCGGGCTTTACGGTCCACTGGACCACCAGGAGATATTTGGGTTGGGTTACATTCTGCCCGCGATCGGGCACTGGGGGTTCTATACGTTATGCCCGCGATCGGGCTTCGGGATATGGGGGTGTTACATGTATGTACTGCCCGCGATCGGGCTGTGGGAGATGTGTGGGCGGGGAGTCAGAATATACTATGCCCGCGATCGGGCTGGTGGGGGGCACAGGGAAAGAGTTGGGGCCAGCCAGGGTGGCAGCTGCTGTGTTGCGCCCTGCAATGCAGCAGCTCACCTGTGGGTGGCCCTCAACTTAAGCCTTTTTTTTTGGGCTCAAGGTTGTGCAGGCGCAGGTTGGGGGTTGCGCATTCACAACTCTGCACAACCCGACTGAATATCGGGTTGCGCAGGTTATGCATGGATCCTCCCCCTCCTGTTGAGCATGCATTCATTTGCATTGCTCTCTTGCGCAACCTGATGCCAGTGGCGTAACTGCCTCCTGCTGAATATCGCAGAATGGCGCATTTTGGACTTGCGCATGCGCAACCCTGTTGCACATGGCGCAACCCTTTTGAATATCCAGGCCTAAGTGTGCATTCAAAATATTTTAACTTCGGCAGGTTCTTCTTCAATGGTTTGGCTCCATGCAATGAAATGTCAATTTTAGTGAGTTCCTGCAATCAGCTACTGATATTGTATTGCAGCCCCATGCAGTTTTGCATATGTGTTCTAATTTTTTTCCCCATTTTAGTTCCTAGTATTTCCAATGAATCCTTATATTGGAATGCAGTTTTCCCACAGAATGTTTTTAGATGAACCAAAATTTGGGAAGACCTCCATGTTTATACTTCCCATGATAAGCTACGTCTTATTCAATTCCATATTCTGCATATCTATTTTGCACCCCCAAAATTAGTCAAGATGGGTAAATTAGCCTCTTCCCTGTGTACCAGATGTGGACAAGCTGAAGGTACATTGTTACGTATCTTCTTGGATTATTCTAAAGTGTCTCCACTTTGGGATCAAATCAAATCTAGAGCTGACCCTCTCCTCGGTCTTAGAGGGGCCTTTCTCCCAGAAATTTATAAAATTGGGGATTATAGTGGCATTGCTGTGAAGGAAAGGAGATACTATGTGGCACTGATTTCCCTTTCAGTCAAGAGAGTAGTTCTTCATCACTGTACCTCTGAAGAAGCCTCACCTAGATGGAACGAAACATAAGGTTATTGCGCCTGTTGGCATAGCTGTAGCAGTGGTCTTCCTGTTTCTCCCCCCTTTGTGATACTTGTAAGTCTTGCTGTTTTTCGGATGCACATTTTTTTACACTGGAAAAAAAAAAGCTTTGATCAGAAAATAAAAAAGATGTAGGTAAATAGACATCGCTTCAGTAGGTTTTTTTATATTTCCTGTGTGCCAGCATCTGATGTGTGAATTTACAGCCGTTAGTGGGTGCTCCTATCTCTGTGTTAATTTCTTCATCCCTGGCTTAATCAAACCTCGATCATTTATCAGAAGTGGCTGCGGAACTCTTATTTAACCTCCAGTTAGAAAAACTAATTGGAAGCTGGCCGGTGGTGCTGAGGGTTGAGGTGCTGGACACCACACCTTGCGCCATGCCAGTGACCCGGGTTCAGGAATGGACTTGGGCCACTGGAGGTTGGCAGGGGAGGGAAGGGATTGAGCATCCGGAGGACTGCTCTCCCTTCCCGGGGTGGGTAGTAGGGTTTGCATCACTCCTCAGTGGCCCCGATGGAGATTGGTGGTCCTCTAGGTAGCGATGCTGAAACAAGGGGCAGACATCAGCATGTCATGTGCACAGATGTCATTGCATGTCCACACTCTGGGGAAATGCAAGTAAAATCTCTGGTGGACTTAGGAAAGTGATGGAGGCCCCAGGAGCCAAGGCCCACATCCCGACGCTGGACTAGCCTTCCACTGGCTCTCCCGTGCCCCTCAACCTGGTCCAGGACTGTCCCTCTAATTCCAGAAAGACTGCCAGGTAGGTGAGGTTCACCCTCCCCTGGGGGGTGATCCGGGGGACTGGACAGGTCCATGGGTCCGGGGAAGGGGTGCTCAGCAATGTGTCTCCTGGGGAAGGTGGTTTCAGGTAATGCTGTGTTTTGTTTGTTGAATTATGTTATTTCTATATAATCAATAAAGTATAATGAATTTCAAAAAAAAAGAAGGCTATGTTGAAAATGTGGTGTAAAAATATTAAAAAACAACAAAGTTATTAGCCTACATTGAATTTTATGAATGCAAGCTCATAACTTTGGTAATATTCAATAACTTTACCCCAAATTTTCAACATAGCCATTTCTTTACAGCACCTCATGAATGTGACAACCGTCATTTTTCAAATCCTGGCCAAAATGTATTTTTACATCCCAAAAGATGATTTTGTGGCCCTTGCACAAAGTCACCTTTCAGGCAGGAGTTCAAAATTTTCTGTGCCCTTGTTCATGAGATGGGGTTATAAAAAGATTATGTTGAAAATGTGGTGTAAAAATATTAAAAAACAGCAATGTTATGAGCCTAGAATGAATTTTGCGAATGCATGCTCGTAACTTTGGTCATTTTCAATATTTTTACCATAAATTTTAAACATAGCCATTTCTTTACAGCACCTCATGAATGTGACAGCTGTCATTTTTCAGACCCTGCCCAAAATGTGTTTCTCTGTCCTGAAAGGTTATTTCGCAGTCTCTGTGTGAAATTGCCTTTCAGACAGGAGCTGATTTTCTCTGCGCTTGTTCATGAGGTGGGATCATAAAGATGGCAATGTTGACAGTTTGGGGCAAAAATATTAAAACATAACAAACTGATGAGCCTGCATTCAAATTTACAAATGCAGTCTCATAATTTTGGTAATACATAACCCACACAGTGTACCACAATGCATCCAGTACCCCAGGGCTTCTATACCAGTGGCAGACATCTAGCTTTGACAAATGGTTGTTTATGGTTGGTTCTGTTTGTCAGAAACTTGTTATTAAGGATATTTTCCTTAGGCCGTCTGGTGGCACTGAGGATTGAGGTGCTGGACGCCACACCCCGCACTGCACCGGCTACCCATGTTCGGGAGTGAACCCAAGCGCTGGGGTTTGTCAGGGGAGGGAGTTGGATTGAGCATCTGACGGACTGCTCTCCTCTCCCTGGGAGGGATCCAGGGGTTTCCCAGTGCATTAGTGGCCCCCGGTGGAGAACGGGGGTACTACATGCGTGGGACCAAGAAATCAGGGGACAAGCATGGCAGGTGTCTACGAGGGCAGCCTGCATGCTGATGCCATTGCACGCCACGCTTGTGGGGGAAAGGAAAAATGAGGAAAAGTCTCCTCCACCGTCGGTGAGATGATGGTGGCCCCAAGGGAATCACCTACATCCCAATCGCCAGCCCAGACATGCCTGGATCTCTCTCCATGAGCCGACCCATCGACAGCAGGTAAGACACTTCATACTTAGGAGCCTACCACTGAGGGAGGGCAGAATCAGCCCCGGAGATGGTACCGGGGGTCAAGCCTGCCTGTGGTCATTCAGGGGAAGGGACCCTGGGAGATGTGGAGGGTTCAGGCTGGGAGTAGGGTGAATTCCAAGTGGGCAGTCCTGAAGGACGTAGGTGTATAAAGAAAAAAAAAAAAAAGGTATTTTCCTTTACGAAAGTGATCTTGTCAAGTGTTTCTCCTAAAGATGCTGATGTTTTTGATTCTATACTTCATAGATGTTTGTTAACTTATATACTTTGCTGTGTTATGACTGTATTCTTAAACTTTCAATAAAAAGTAAAAAAAAAGAAACAAAGTCTGGATATAACTGTAAGCCCTCTGACAGTGAGCTTACCTTCCTGACTCATAGCCTGGCAGCATACATCCCCTCAGCTGCACAGCCCACAACAGTTATTCTTCAGCTCCCTGTCCCCATAGAACTGTGCAGAGGGACCAGGCAGCACAGCCAGTAGTAGCAAAGACACATCAGCTTTTTCTTTGTGGTAGTTTTCTTCATTAGGCCCCAGGGACTGCAAGAGAGCCAGGCATCCAAGAGGCAGGCACCTTCTTTTTCTTCGTGCCACCAACATGGGACACAGACATACCTTGTGTCCATAACCAGGCACCGGAGAGTAACAATAAACTTTCACTCCCTTCCAGGGAGTGACAAGGAGCTCAAACTGTCACAACAGTGGAACACTGTAGTGTTTATTGGCACTCCATATGACCCTGCCTGCCCCCACTAGTTTGCAAAGTAGGTCAACAAAAGGAAACTGTACCAACATGCATCTCGGTGACCTGTGGCACCAGAGAGTGGCTGGAAGCTGCACTGAGTGACAGTGGTAAATAAATAAACAAGTCCAAGACATTGGAAGTGCCATTTTCTTCATCACTGGTCCAAGAGGGCTGCAGCTGTGGTCAGAAGGGACCTGCATCAGAGACAAGGAATGGGATCCAGTCAGGAGGCAACCTGGGTTAACAAGACAGGAGATGCTGCCGATAAGAGATACTAGCTGTATAGGGGTAAGGGACCAATGGGAGACTTCTTTTTCCTCAGTTTGACCGTTTCAGCTCAGAGACACTGCAGATTGGTGGCAGAGAGTTCTGCAAAGTTCCAACCCCTAGAGAGATCAGTCAAATAGTCAGATTGAGAAAACATGATTTCTTTAACTCAGCCTTTGAGGTGAGCAAGCCATCAGAGTTCCTTTCTGGGACTCAAAAACTGTTTCAGAGTCTGAGGACTGACATGCCTACCCTGAACTTCAGCCTTTGGAGCAGGGGTTGCCTTGCAAAAAGCCCTAGTTCTGTGTGAAAGAAATCAGCTACTTTTCTTTTAGTACTGCTGCAAGAAATCTTCCCTGTCGAGGGGCCAGACACCATGGTCCTAAGTGACTGCAAGCCTTCAAGTGGGTGAAGAGGAGTCCCCTCCAAGGGGTGAAGGGGACCAAAGAGGATCAGCCAGAGTTTTTGCACTGCCCACACCCTTCACCACCAGAGGGTCATTGGGTCTGCTGCACCTTTAAACAAGCCTGCCTACCGAATTCACATTGAAGACATCCCACAGAGACTGCTGAGCAGCTGCTTCACAGAGGCTGTGAGAACAGACTAGGGCATGGCACTGCAACTATTGCAGATAGTTGGGGGCTTAGTTAGACAGGACAAGACCTGTGCAATATTAAAAGCTCTCAGAGACAGGATACTTGTGCTTCTTAAGTGACTTTATTTGAGTTCTCTATTGATTCAGATAGACCTGCCAAATGGGACCACCATCCCTACAGAAACTATTTCCATTGATACTGCACTGCTCTCAGCTACAATACCAGCAATCTGTTACCTCACAACGTACACATAAAGACTGTGGTAGCTCCCAGAAGGGGACTTTAGCTAATCTCACATTACTACAATTTAAAGGGAAAATGTTTTTTACATTTTAAAATGACAACATATGCTGTACTGCATTTATCTTTGTAATGGTGGATGAAGGGCGCCTATGGAAATGGGCAATTTTGCCCATAGGCCTTCTTGTTAAATGAAAATCAATCAATCTGCTACACCAGAGGAAGAAGGGTGTGGGGCCTAAGTTTGGGACAGAGTTGGGGATTAGTGACCTGGAGGGTGGTGGGACTGGAACCCAGGTTTGTTGAAATATTATCTTACTTGCCTTTCCCCTTCCAGATCTCTGTTCCAGAGTGGCTGTTCTCTCTCTATAAAATGTATTCCTGTTGCAGTGTTCACTGGTGTCCTATTTCATAACTGCATTAAAGTTTATATTGTATGGGGGTTACTGTATATAGTTACCGATCTTCTAAGACTTAGTCTACTCCTGAAAGCCCCACTCTTTGATCTTAGGCCCAGGCATACTAGGACCCCATAGGAACCAGAACTTTTGGGGCTGACATTCACCATGCACATGGTATTGATGTACGTACAGTGCCACGTGCACTGATGGTATAAAAAGTAGCATCAACTCAGCTCAACTTAACTCAAGCTTTATTTATAAAAGGTGCCTTTCCAGTAACCAAGGCGCCTGTACATAAAAACCATTAACGTCAATAATTTAAATACAGTAATTAAAACATCAACATCTTAAAATAAACAACATCAGAGTCATAAAGCAAGATGACAGTCCATCCTAAGTAATATTAATCTCCTTCTAAAAATGCCAGGCTAAACAGTTAAGTTTTTAGTTCTGTTTTAAAACTTTGAATGGTCAGGCACTCCCTAATCCAATGAGGTAGAGAATTCCACAGGGTAGGGGCCATAAAAGCAAAAGAACAGGCCCAAGATGTTTGAAGTCGCACCCAGGAATCTCTAGCAATTTCTCATTGGTGAATCAGAGCTGTCAGGAGGAGCAGTAGAGGGAAAGGCATCAGCCCCCAACTCCCCTAGTTCCTTTTTTTCCTGCCATCATAGGACTATGATCTTATTGGGGAATCAAGACTTCTTGTTTCTCTGAATAGCTTTTTTGTCTACTGTAGTTGTTGCAGTTTTTTTTATTGTTTATTTCTTGTTATTAGTTACAGTTAATAAAATGACATTTCATATTACAGGCTAATTAGGCTGACCTCAGGTCCATGTAAAATCTTGGAAAGCAAGATAAAAATATTATCTTATACATAAAATCAAAGTTTAATCCCTAGAGGATTTTCATAAGCACGGTTTCACAAACGGGATGCCCTGCATCACTAACCTCCTGTGCTTCTATGAAAAGGCTAGCAGAGAGCTTGCTGGAGGAAATTTGGTGGATGTGGTCCTTTTAGATATTATTAAGACTATAGCTCTAATCTCCCATACTACTATAACTGTCAAGCTAAAACACAAGGGTTTAAACAGCAATATTACCAACCAGATAAGTAATTGGTTAATAAATAGGACACAGAGAGTATCAATAGATGGTGTGTTATCATACAAATGTAAGGTCTCCATTGCAGTCCCACAAGGATCAGTACTTGGCCCAGTATTATTCCAGATATATATTAGTGATATAGAGAATGTTACTGACAGAAATAAACTGGGGGGCCTGTCAGCAGAACAAGTTGCCTTGCTACAAATGTACCTAAGTATAACAGGAACATGGGCTATATCATGAGGAAGTAGTTTTAATATTAACAAATGTTCAGTACCATATATAGAAACAAGAAATAAGGAGTCTGAATACCCCCTGTAAGGAAGGAAACTTAAGGAAATTGAGTCTGAAAGGGACCTAGTTCTAACAATAACCAAGCAATGAAAAATAAGAGGCAATGCAGAGAAGCTGTAGCAAAAGCAACAGGGTTCCTAGGGTGTGTTGGGAGAGGTATCCATATTAGAAATAAAAGGTAAGTGACTGCCCCTTTCTGTAGGGCAGAGGTTAGACGCCACTCAAATTACAGATCACAGCTCTGGGCACTGTAAAGCAAAAAAGATATGGATGCCCTGGAGAGAGTACGGAAAGGCAAGAGAGCAGGAGATAGAGGGGAGGCCTGTTGTTGAGGTACTGTATGACATAATAACTGAGACTCTAATTCCATTGCTTGATATGTAACTGAGACAGGACCATACATATATAAGGGGACATTACAGGTAGATTAAAAAGAACAGTTTTAAAACTGTAAAAAGAAAATATGAGTTTCACACGGGATAGTGGGTATTTGTAATAAATTACCTTCAGTTGTTGTGAACAGTAATAATAAAATCATTTTTGAAAATAATTTAGACAAGGTGCTCTTAACAGGGCATATGTAGTAATACCAAAGAAAAGTTGGGGAACAGTTAAAATGGGCTTCCGTGCCTCCATCTGCTATTATAAGCCTTAGGATGACCCTTAGTAGTTTGGTGTCATTTTTAGTTAATATATATAACTCCGTTTACTTGGTGCCAGGTAACCACAGAAACATAGATAATGATGACAGAAAAAGACCAAAGGTCCAGCTAGTCTGCTCGGAGTCCCCTATCTGTCCCAGGACATATTGTCCATATGGGGTTTTATCCCTGCCGGTCCACCCACCTGCTCCCCTCCCTACTGCTGCTAACCTGAGTAACCATCAAATTTTCACTTTGTCCCACCCATGTTTGAAACCATTTACAGTCTTGGCACCTATCATCTCCACTGGCAAACTGTTCCACAGCTCCACCACCCTTTCCATAAAATAAAACTGCCTCACATCCCTCTTAAACCTTGCCCCCCCCCCGTCCATTTCCACTCATTACCTTAGGTTCTTGACTCTGTACTCCTGCTAAATAGTTCCCCACAGTTCACCTGGTTTATTCACTTCAGGAACTTGAAGGTCTCTATTATATCCCCCCCCCTTGCCTGGTCTCCAGTGAGTACATGTTCATTGCCTTGAGCTGATCTTCATAAGATCTGTCCTGTTGGCCCTCAGTCATCTTGGTCACCTTGTGTTGCACCATCGCAAGCCTGTCTCTGTCCTTCCGTAGGTGGGGAATCCGGAACTGAGCACAGTATTCTAGGGGGCGGCCTCACCATTGACCTATATAGAGGTAGTAGTACCTCTTTTTTCCTGCTGTCAGTACCCCCTTCCGATAACCTCTCCATCCTATTAGGCTTACTATAGGCCTTGTTACATTGGCTTGATTGTTTGAGGAGGTCACTAATGATGACTCCCAAGTCCCTTTCCTCTGCTGTAGTGCTCAGTTTAACCCCCCCCCCCCATCATATACACTGTCCTGGGTTATTTTTTCCCTAGGTGCATAACCTTCATTTTTTTGGCATTGAATTTCAACTGCCAAACCTTAGACCACTTCAATAGCCTTTGTATATCCCTTTGCATCTCCCTGATCCCTTCGTTGCTATCTACACTTACAAAGAGATTGGTGTCATCTGTGAAGAGACACAGCTTGCCCCAGATGCCCTCTCCAATGTCACTGATGAACACATGGAAGAAGACAGGAAACAGGACAGATCCCTGTGGCACCCCACTAGTGACCTCCCTCTCTTTCAATTTCACCCCGTTCACCACCACCCTCTGTTATCTATCCTTCAACCAGTTTCCTACCCATCTAACTCTGTCCCAAGCTGAGCCAAGGTCCTACAGCTTCTTCAGCAGTGTTATGTATGGCACAGAGTCAAAAGCCTTGCTGAAATCAAAGTAGAGTACATCCACTGTGTAGCCTTTATCTACTATCTTTGTTACCCAGCCAAAGAAAACTATCAAATTCGTCTGAGTAGACCTCCCTGCCATGAACCCATGATGTTTACTATCCTGTAGACTGTTTCTCTCTAGGTAGTCCACAAGGTCCTCTTTGATCAGTGACTCCATCAGTTTACCCATAGCAGAGATAAGGCTGACAGATCTTTAATTCCCTGGTTGCTCCTTGTTCCCCCCTCCCCCCATGTAGTGGGACTTTGTCTGCTACACTGCAGTCTTTTGGAACTACCCCTGTCTGAACTGAGCTATTGAACAGCTCTACTTGGGGTTCAGCGAGTGCCACAGCTAATTTCTTGAGCATCCCACCCAGCCATAGGGCTTTATCTACCTTTAGGGTTTCAAGCCCCTTCTGGACTCTATCACTGGTAAATACTGGCCACCTCATTTCTGGAATGCTCCTGACAGCTGCTTTTTTGCCACATTCAGGCAGGCCCACCGTCTCCCCTTGTGAAGACGGAACAGACTTAATCAGCTTCTTTTTGTACATCTTCCTCTAGTACCTTCCCCCCTCTTGTAGCCTAACAATGCCCCCTCCCTGCTTGCTTTTTTCCTTAATATATGTGAAGAATTTTTTTTCCTACCCTTGAACCCCTCTGCAATATGCAGCTCCGTATCTGCCTTTGCCTTCCTGACCATCCTCTTTGCTTGTCTAGTTTTATTTGGTGCTCTCCCCATTCCTCCTCTCTCTCTGCTATTCCTTGCACCTCGTGAAAACCTTTTTCTTGGCCCCCCACTACTTTTCTCACCCTTTCCAAGCAATATATTGGTCTCCTGTACCTGTTTTGTTTTGTAGCAACATTTGTACATGACTTTGCTACCTTGAGGATGGCTCCCTTGTTTGCCCACCATCTTTCCTCTTTATCTCCAATGCTGTCCACTCTTCTGAAATCTAGAATTACATTTTTGATAGGAGTATTCTGGTGCCAAGGGCCAGACTGAACCAAATGTAGTTATGGCTACTGGACCCTATTGGCTCCCCTACCCTCACTTCTCTCTGAGATGGTGAACACCAAAAAGTATGGCCACCTGTCTAGTGGTTTCCTTAACCAGCAGGCAGTCCTGCAATGTATCCAGCAGGGCCTGCTGCCTGGTGCATCTGGCTGCTGGAAAGTCCCAGTTAATATCTGGCAGGTTCTGATCACCCACCACCCAGCTACCACTTTCCCTCTACTTCTATCCTGTTTCCAGATCTTTCCCAAGCCTCTTATCTGTCTCTTCCCCTTGTCCTGTGCTCTATAGATAACTCCAATTATATTTTATTGCCTGAGGTTGCTGGGAGGTGAACCAACTTGGCTCTGTTTCCCTTTTGCATCCCCTAATGTGTCCATCCTCCACAGTTTATGTGCCCTTCTGACATGTAAAGCTATGTCCCCCTTTGCCTTTCTTTCTATTCTGTCTAAACATTGTGTGATCTGGGAATTACAAGTATCAGTCATTATTCTCTGCAGCCTAAGTTTCTGTGATGGCTAGGAGGTCCTCCTCAGTGTCTCCCACCAATGCCTGGAGCGCATTCATTTTATTACTCAGACTCCTGGCATTCAGGTAAACCCTCTTCCAACTAGCTCCAGATCCTCTTTTGCTGTTTTGTGATCAAACATGTGCATTCCTTCCCATTCTCCTTACCTTCTTATTTTTCCTGTTGCTTGCAGACCCTGATAGCATTCTCCCCTTTGCCTCTTCCACTACTTCTTTTTAAACTTCAACCTTATTTTTACCCATGTTACTGACACTAGTTCCCAGTACTAGGAGAGCACAAACCACTCGGTTCTGACACTGCATTAGTTATGTCACAGTATTTTCTTTCACTCAGTGTCAGTTTTGCTATTTGTCTAACATGGTGCTGACTAATAGACAACGGACATGGACATGATTTGTAAGAAGGTCTTGGATGAGGCCTTTTTAGGACCATCCTTAAAGGGAAATGTTCATGTGGGATTAAAATAATCAATATTGTTACCAATGGAAATCTGCTTTACATAAGCCATTGACCAAACCCATAACACTTTTAGGGCCCAAATTATAACCCATTCGGTTGCCCCTCCCTTTATAGCTGCAGGCATCCATTTTCTAAATCACAGGCACAGGAAATTACATCACATTAGGGGGAAAACACACATAGCCGATAACGTTTTTAACCAGGAGAGGCACACCGAGCCGTAGCTCGATTCCAGGTGTGACCTGAGAGCACAAGAAAGTTAAGTGACTTGCTCACGGTCACACAGTAATGCAAGTGGGAACTGTGGGATTCAAACCCCGGTCTCCAGGTTTGCAGCTTAGAACCTTAAACCATTGCGCTATACGGCCTCCTTGAAGGTAAGAGAAAATGAAAAAAATAAATGTTTTTACCCAGTCCATGGGGATGTGAACTTGTCTCCAGCCTTGAAGGGGTTGCTATAACCAAAAGTTGTGTGCTGCCAGTGCCAATAGTTTCCAAGCTCCTTTGGAGTTCTATTGCTTTGTACAATATTTGTGACATTTCAGTTTAGCAAAATGTTTAGTGCCTGTGTGATTTGCAGAATGTTCTGCTACTCCAGTAACACTGTAAATCTTTTTTATTCCTGTGCCTATTTAGTTCTAGTATTTGCTAGCACTGAAGTAGTTGTGTTTAATATTTTTTTTGTTGGCATCATGTTCTGTCATTTGTAGGAGTGTGAGCTAGTGGCTAGAGCACAATCTTGGGGCCCAGGAGATGAGAGTTCCGAACCTCAGTAAAGTTAAATACTAACTATGTGACCTTGCGTAAGTCACATGACCCCCCAGTGCTCCTGTCCACCTAGCAGCAGAAATGAATAGCAGCAGGACCCCACTGGAAATGAGGGTGCACATCTCAGCTGGACTATCCTGGATAAATAAGTTGTAAAAAAATATTTGTTTTGTATTATGTGTGATAGGGTAGATGGCTGTCAGTAGAAGACCCTTCTGAACATAGGTGCCAGAACCTATAGGTATGTGTGTGGGGGGTGAACACCCCCCACTTTTGCCCACGAGCATTCAAAGTGCCCCTTTAATGCATGCAATGTCAGAAGGGAAGCAATCACAGTCTCTTATTATTACAGTGCACCCCCCCCACACACACACATACATGCTCACTTTTCCCCATGTTTCAGCACTACTCCTTCTGAAGGTTGCAAAGTAAAAAAATTCTTTATTTGAACACCATCCAGAAATAGGTTTCCTTTCATGAAAGTAAAAGAAAAAAAAAAGCAGATTTTTTTTTCATTTCATGATTCTGTTTCAGTCCTGTCTTTCCAGCAGGAAATCTCCAGTAGCCACCTTCTTTTTGCGATAAAACCTTTTCACTTCCCTGATGCTCCCAGGTGCAATCACTAAATTATTAAGTGGTTGGTTGTGACAGCTCATCAAGAGGCCTAACTCTTCTTTTCCTCTTACCTTGAAGGAGGCAGTATAGCGCAGTGGTTTAAGGCTCTGAGCTTCAAACCTGAAGACCTGCATTAGAATCCCACAGCCCCCACTTGCATCACTGTGTGACGCTAAGCAAGTCACTTAACTTTCTTGTGCTGTCAGGTCGCACCTGGACTCATGCTTCGGCTAAGTGTGCCTCTCCTGGTTAAAATATTTATCGGATATGTGTGTTTTCCCCTGTTGTGATGTCATTTCCTGTGCCTGTGATTTAGAAAATGGATGCCTGGAGCTATAAAGGGAGGGGCAACTGAATGGGTTATAATTCTGGCCCTAAAAGTGTTACGGGTTCAGGCAATAGCTTATGTAAAGCAGATTTTCATTGGTAACAATATTGACTAATTTAATCCTACATGGATGTCTCCCTTTAAAGGAAATTTCTAAGATTTAGATATTAGTAAGTGCTTTTTTAATACTATAGCCCATTACCTTAGGTTGATGATAGTCTTTTGAGCCATAAAATTATTTTTTTCTAGCAGTCCACTTTGGGAGGGAAGGGACTGTGAATTAGGCTGAATGGGCTGCCAGCTGAACCCAATATATAAATTTATATTTGTATCTGTAGTTATTCATTTTACCGTGAAAGCTCCATTGAGCAAAGCTCATTTACAAGGAGGTCCTGGTACAGTAGGTAAAGAGGCAATTCACATAATACAGGAAAACTGAGAAACAGTTTTTAAACACAGGCTACTGTAAGAGATAAAATCTAAATAGAGAGACAAGGAATAGCAGGCATATTTATATACAAGGCTTATGGCAGAGTAGATACATTCAAAGAGCTACTAACAAATGCAATATCAATCATACCATAAAATATACACTACATAGAATGTCCACTACATAGTATATTGAAAGCATATATATGTATTGACATAGAATTGACCAGGTAGGACCTTGAGAGAAAAGGGGCTGACAAGCAAGTTCAGTTTAAGTGAATCTTGCAAGGCATTAAAAAAAGTGGGGGGAGCCCAGCTAAAGGCCATTTTACCAAATTTTGAATAGAATCTTGGGACATCAAGCAAGATAATATTATGTTTTCTTAGGTTGTACAAACTTGTAGATTCAGAAGGAGATTTGATATATATATATATATATATATATATATATATATATATATATATATATATATATATATATATACACACACACATATATATTATACTGGCATGGCAGTGCCAGTATAGTTAAGTGAAAAGTAACTTCTATGTTAAACCCAAATTTGTGAACGTTAATAACTTTGGAACCATTCTACAGATTTGAATGTTGTTTGACATGCATAGTGTCTAGGGATAGGTGTCTTGACCCGCCAAATTTCGTGGGAATCCGTTCTGTGGTTTCTGAGATATCAAGTGTTGACAAAACAAATACAAAATGTATGTATGATGCACAACCACATATGAGTAACATTACACTTTCTTAACAAGAACGGAAATTCATTGCAAAAAACTTTGTTAATGCATGAGTTAGGGTTGTCATTACAGTGACAAAAGTTTGGAAATTTGATGTTAGGGTTACCAACCCTACTCCCCATCCCCACTCTCCACACACCAACAGGCGTCGGGGTGTTCCTTGGGGTCGTCGGGTCTAACTCTCACCCCATTGTCCTATACTGTACCACTCAGCTTCCTTACAAATGGAATGAGGTGAGAGTTAGGGCCGACAACCCCAAGGAACACTCCGATGCCTGTTGGTGTGTGGAGAGTGGGGGTCGGGCTGGTAACCCTAACATGAAATTTCCAAACTTTTGTCACTGTAATGACAATCCTAACTGATGCATTTTGATGTCTTAGGTAACCAGTTAAGTGAGCTGATCCAAAGGACTGTTTTCAGTCATTACCCGGGCCACCAACAACATAGTTCAACAGCAGTTAATAACACAGAATCCACACCTTGCTCGGTGAATCGCTGGACTATGTAGATTCCTTCAAATATCTGGGTGTGTGGATTGACTCCAATCTTTCCTTCAAAGTCCATATCGAGGAACTCTCCAAAAAGCTTCAACAGAGGCTTGGGATTTTCTTCAGAATCAGGCATCTATTAACGCAGGAGGGGAGAACCAGGTTGGTATAAACAATGTTCTTGCCTCTCATTGACTATGCAGACTTTCTGTATGGGCACTGCTTTAGTGTGGCCCTTGCCAAACTAGACACTCTGTACCATCGAGGGCTCAGGTTCATCACCAGTGCCCCCTATTTAACACACCACTGTACCCTCTACAACATTATAGGTTGGGGCTCACTTAGTCTTAGATGACAAAAGAACACCGTGCTCTGGATCTATAGGGCCATCTCTAACAAGCTGCCTCAATATATTAAGGATTTCCTACCTTCTTGCATTCCTGGCAGCTATCTGCTAAGAAGCCAGACTCATATTGCCCTTTACATATCCAGAGTTAGGACACGCTTTGGCCGGGCGGTGATTAGTCACACCTCACCAGTCCTCTGGAATACTGCTCAAAATTTACTGCAGCTCGTTTCACCTGTACCATTAGCTGCCTTCAAAAATCTTATCCAACGATCATTTATGGAGTCCTGCAACTGCTTCCGGTACTGAATCTCTGACTCTCCCTCCTACCCATCTGTCACCTCCCCCTGCTAATGGCACCTATTCACTCCCTACCCTCACCCTCACCCTTAGACCTACCGCACCAACTAATGCAGCTATGTCAATCCTGAAGGCATTACAATTGCCCCCTCCCACCCCTCCTAACCTCTCTCCCTCCACTATCCTTGGCGCATCCTGTGCCCTCGGTGCCCTTGCTTAATAGTCTTCTCCTAGGTCATGTAATGCTTTGCTGGTCCAGACCTCATCCAATGTAATATTGTACTCTACTGTCTATCAGAGACCTGCCTTGCACAGAAATGCTGCATTGTTCTGTTCTCAGTGTCAAGCCTTATGCTGATACTTTGATTATGACAATCCTGAAGGTACTACAATTGCCCCCTCCCACCCCTCCTAACCTCTCCTCCCTCCCTCCACTATCCTTGGCGCATCCTGTGCCCTCAGTGCCCTTGCTTTATAGTCTTCTCCTAGGCCACATAATGCCTTGCTGGTCTAGACTTCATCCCAATATAATATTGTACTCTACTGTCTACAGAGACCTGCCTTGCATAGAACTCACACATAGCGGTATGCTGACTACCTTTCGCATCATGCCTGTAAATTATGCTGCCTTGTTCTGTTCTCAGTGTCAAGCCTTATGTTGATATTTGTAAATTATTGTACACCACCATGCCAAGCCACGCCTTTCTTACTTGTAATGACTGTAAATAGGCTGCTAATGTCGCTAACGCCTACTCCAAATTGTTGTATTGTGACTTGTGAGCTATAGTAACACTCACTTGCGCTTACTTTCACTTCTCTGAAGCTGCCAAGATGCCGAGTTGCTCGCTCTCTGTTCAGTTTCAACTATAGACTGTTTCTTACTTAGCAAGCCCAGGAAAATTAATAAAAAAGGGCTGCATTTGTACCATTTTGAAGAGACAGTGCTTTGTTTTAGATGTGTGTGAGGTACTCACTGTAACATACTGAAGCCGCTCGGTCACACTACAAATCAAGGATGTCAGGAATTAAACTGTTTCGGTGACACAGGGGAGAAATGACAGGATCAACCAGATAACTTTTTCAACAACTTAATAAATTTCTAAAAGCCACAGGGCTTTTTTCAATTTACAAGGAAAGTGTTTTCTTTTAAATGTCTGCCCGCTCCTCACTGAAAACCTTTTTGGTCAAGCTACAGATTAATACTACAACTCCTCAGTGAGACCACAGAGAAAATAACAATCAACCAAATAATTTATGTTTAATAATGATATCTTTACCAATTATGACAGGACCAATGCAGGGGAGGGGCGAGGCGCTTCTATTCCTGCCTCATCACTTATGTGGAGTATTGTTGTAAGTGTACGATGTGATGGGTTCTGCGGGGAGTGGGGGCAAAACATATCTGGGGGTCATGTTGGGGGACCAGCACATAAGTTGTATAAACCAAACATGACATGGCCTGACTGAAGATATCATATTTATCTTCACTCGAGGCCAATGACATCAAGATATCTCACTCATGCCACAAGTGAGATATCTTGATGTCATTGGCCTCGAGTGAGATAAATATGATATCTTCAGTCAGGCCATGTCATATCCCATATATATATATTGTGTATATACTATGTATATACTGTGTATATACATATATATATATATATATACACACACACACAGTATACGTGTGTGTGTGTGTGTGTGTGTGTGTGTGTGTGTGTGTGTGTGTGTGTGTGTGACTTATACTGGCACGATAGTGCCAGAATAATTGGGGTTGCCCATCCACTTCTAAGTTAAACTCAAAATTTTGCACTGTAATAACTTTGCAACCACACGACCAATCTGGTCATGGTTACAGAGCTGCAGAGTGCCAAAAAATGTGAAATTTACCATTTAGGTGCAAATCCTTTGCTCACCCATAAGTCCAAAATGGTCTGGGGGTCTGATCCAAATTTGTTAGGGTGCATGGGGTCTGGGACACTGATGTGCCTTTTGAAGGTTTGGTGAAAAAATATTAATTCATTCAAAAGTTATTAAAGTTTTAAGTTTCCCATTATATCTGATGGGAAAATTAGATGTCTGGTGCAAAAGCAGTTTCTGCTTTCATGAAAGTACTTTTTGGTGCAGCAAATGGGTAAAGTAGTGTTGTGCTGCTGCCATCTTGTTTTTATAATGACAGGGGAAACATGCTGTAGTTCAAAAAATACTGCCCCTTTGTAAACATCAATGGTAGTGTTTACCTAATAGGGGCCTGAGGAACATGATCCTGGCATTATTTTTTTTTTGAAGTGGCCAGAAATATGTTTCTTGCATTTGGCCGTTGGTAGTGCCGCAAATTTGCAGCATTTATTTTGCAAAACTGATGCAAATTGTGGCAGTTTTTGTGCAACTAACAGCACTGTTGTGTGAAAACAGCCGCAAATTTGCAGCACTTTTCATGAAAACTGCCACAAATTTGTGGCACTACTACAATTAAAAAGAAAAAACAACAACGGCCCCTTCAAAAGCCAAAAACAGTTCTGGCCATTTAAAAAAAAAATAATAAACACCAGAATCATATTCCTCAGCTCCCGTTTAGGTAAACACCTGTTGGTGTTTACCTAATAGAAGGATATTTTATCCTTTTATTGCCTCCAAGGGGGCCGAGGCATGTTTTAATTAAAACAGAAGTTTCTGCCGACATCAGGGTGCCAAATCCCTGTGTCGGCAGTACATGCGTCCCCCAGTGTGGGACACTGAGGAGCCCACTCCCAGTGTCCCAAACTATTTGTTGAAAAAAAGGTTTTGCCAACATGGGGTGCCCAATCTCTATGTCAGCACTACCCCTCCTAGTGTCCCCAGTTATGTCCTCCCCAGTACTGTGGTACACTGGGGAGCCCACCCAATGTCCCCAAATATTAATATATATATATTTTTTTATAAAATTATTTTACGACATTGGGGTGCCAATCCTTGTGCCGGCAATACAACCCCCCCAACAGTGTGGGACACTGAGGCCCTCCTGGGTGGCTCCCCAGTTATATCCCCAATGCTTTAGCACACTGGGGAGCTCATCCCAGTGTCCTGGAGCTCTCTAAAGATGTTCCTGTCAAAAAGAAAACAGTACCCGGCGTCTTTTTTTCTAAAGAAAAAGCGGTCCCTAGTCATCTCCCCATCCCCATCCCATCCCGACCCTCCCACTGAGCAACCCACTACCCCACCCCACCCTTACCTTACACTGACCACCAGAGATTGTTGGCTGTCATCTTCTCTGGACTGGGACATGTCTGCATTCTTCAAAGCTGAACAGTAAACTGAAGAATCAAGGTAAGTGCTGTATATTGGCTGTCAATGGTGCTTTGAACTTATGTTGCGATCACAGCAATTTTATAGTATTTTTGCACCAGATTTTCAATATGGGCTTTTTGAGACCCTACCTCATGACCACTATCACTGTCGTTTCGTTAATCAGACCCATAAGGTGATTTTGCCATCTCTGTGTAGATTCACCTTTTGAGCAAATTAACAAAATGACAGTGCCAGTGTTCTAGAGATGGGATCCCAAACAGCTCATGTTGAAAATTTGGTGCAAAAATATCAAAAAGTACCCGAGTTAAACGCGGTAGTTAGACGTTTCTATGCACGTGCGTAACTTTGGCAATTTTTAATATTTTCACTCCAAATTTTCAACATAGTCATTTTTCCACACCACCTCATGAACAGTATAGCTGTCATTTTGCACATTCAGCCCAAAACATGTTTTCACACCTGTGGCACAGAATGTCACGGATGCTGCATGAAATCACCTTTCAGGACCAAGTAATGGAATGATAGTGTCTTTGTTCATGAGGAGGGATTCCAAAAAGACCATGTTGAAAATTTGGTGAAAAAATTCTTAAAAATACCTGAGTTACATACATCCATTGAATTTATTCTATGCACGTGCATAATTTTGGTACTTATTAATATTTTCCCACCAAATTTCCAACATAGCCATTTTCTCACACCACCTCATAAACAGTACAGCTGTCATTTTCACATCCTGCCCAAAATGTATTTTTGCACCTGTGGTACAAAATAGCATTGCAGTTGCGCAAAATTATATTTCGCTTTGCATTTCACAAATTCTCTGTACCGGGGTACATGAGGTGGGGTAATAAGATAGCTGTTCAGACAAGTTGGCACTGTGGTTCAAGACATGGAAGTGCAGGGCCCAGAGCACCCTGTGCTTCCACACCTACATACATACGTGCATCTATGGAGGAATTGGAACGCAGGGTCTAAAGGATCCTGCACTCCCACAGTAAAATAAGGATACAATTATACTATCTCAAAAAATAAGGAAATTCATTGTAAAGAACTCCATTAATGCATCAGTTAGGGTTCCAATTGCAGTGACAAAAGTATGAAAATTCAGTGATAGGTTTCCCAACCCTACACCCCCCCACCCCCCACACCAACAGGCGTTGGGGTGTGCCTTGGGGTCGTTGGGTCTAACTCTCACCACATTCCATGTGTAAGGAAGCTGAGATGGTAAAATACACACAAGTCTGGTCAGTCATTGGACCTGGTCTTCCTGCTGGGGATGGAAGCCTCCGACTTGGTGGTGGAACCTGTTGGGTGGTCAGATCATCACACTAAAAGGTTCAACTTCCATGCTCCCCCTTATAGGCCTGCCCCTGTGGAGATGGTCCAATGCTGCACTTTGAGGGGCATGACCCCAGATGATCTGCTGGTCACTGAAATAGGAACCCTAACTGATGCATTAACAGAGTTTCTGCAATGAATATGTATATATATATATATATATATATATATATATATACACATACATATATATGTGTATATATATGTGTGTGCGTATATACATATATATATATATATATATATTTATTTGTATATAAATATTATAGTGCAACAGTAGTGGCACTTTAGTTAGGGTTGAATAAGCACTTTAAAGTTAAACCTCACATTTTGCACCCTAATAACTTTGCCACCGTACAACAGATTTGCCTGAAATTTTGCATGCATGATCTGGTACCATAGATCTCTGGATCTGGCAAGTTGCATTATGGTCAGATGTATGCGTCTTGGAATTTAACAGCAACACACAAAAAGCAGACTTTTTGTGCATTTCTTTGCTCGCACCCATAGCCCGCATGATTTGTCCATTTGGTCTGAAATCTTGAGGGAAGATGCAGTCTGGGTCACCGATGTGCCTTTTGAAGATTTGGTGTAAAAATATTAGACCGTTCAAAAGTTATTCTAAAAACAAATTTCACATTATAGTCAATGGGAAAAAAATGTATGTGTTTCACGAAAGTGTCGCAAATACAATTTTCCTTTTACAAATGGCCCTTTCACTTTCATGCTGCTGCCATCTTGTTTTCAGTTAGCGAGAGAGAAAAATGTCTGGCGTTTAAATTTGGGACCCTCTAGGTAAACACTGACTGTTAGGTTTACCTGGTCTGGTCCTGAGGATGCCAGCCTTATCTTTATTTTGGGGTAACCCCCAGAAATGCCTTTTTACAACTCAGAGCCCCAGTACTTTCACAAATTGTGGGAAAACATCCATAAAACTTTTGCAAATGCGAAAGTTTCATGCTGTTTTTTGCAAAACTTTCATAATTTGCAAAAGAACTGTGCCAGAAAAGCTGCAAATCTTTGCCATCCCCCTGCAACAAAATGATTAGGGCCTCTGGGCTGAAATTTGCAGGGTGGCAAGCCCTGGTCCCACAGATGTGCCTTTTAGTGGTTTGGCGCCAAAACATTCAAGGAGCCCAAAGTTATAGCATTCTGAATTTGTGAGATTTCCCATAGGATAACATTGTGGCACCTGTGATGCCTTTCGGTGCCCGTGTCTCAAAAACAGCATGAGATACAGATGTTTTGCTACTTGTAGTTTAGTTCACCTTCACTAACCTGCAGAAACAAGTTTGTAAATCATAGATTAAATCAGCAGTGGAATTTTTTTCTTACTTGCTACGGTTATGGAGATATTGGCAAAAACATGTTCCAAGGGTTCCAAGGGTGCCTTTTCAGCATATTTCAGTGCCCATATCTTGTAAACTTTGTGAGCTATGGATTTGGTCAACCTATGTTGTGTGGAGATCATGCTGTCATGATTACAATGACACTTGAATTTTCTTTGTAGCTGCTACGGTTGCTAAGATAATGGCACATTACTGTTATAAGGGTTCCTTGCACTATAGGGCTGCTGTATGGCTCCATAGTTATGTGTGAGTGGGAGCGCAGGGCCCAGTGGGCCTGAGCTCCCACATACGCATACTATTACACAAAAAATGGACAATGTGAAGGGAACGCAGGGCCTGGAGGGCCTGTGCTTCCACTAACACATACCATTTATCAGTTACATTATATTTTCTCAAAAAGAAGTGAAAGTCATTGCAAAAAACTCCATTAATGCATCAGTTAGTGTTAATAGCACAGCAACAAAAGTTTGGAAATGTGATGTTAGGGTTCAAAACCCTAACGCTGCATTCCCACACAGCTCTCATCTTAGTATCGTCTGAACAGACTGATCCTGCTCTGGCTCCGATGTAAGATATCTACAATAAAAATCCCAAACAGCACCAGTCCCAGTATTGATTCCTGAGGTACCCTGCTCATCACTGCTCTCAGTGATGAGAGGTCCCCCCACCATCACCACCCTTTGCTGCCTTACCTTTAGCCAGTTTGTGATACATGTCACCATTTTTGGTCCCTCCACCACATATTCCAGTTTCCCCCCCAACCTCCCATGTGGCACTGAATCAAAGGCCTTGCTGAAGTCTAAATACAGGACATCCACTGCATGGCCCTTGTCCAGTTCCCACGTCACCCAGATGTAGTACTCTACAAGGTTTGTCTAGCAGGATCTGCTCACTAAAACCCCATGCTGTTGACCATCCTGGAGATAGTTTTCCTCCAAGAAGCTCACTACCCTCTCTTTTGGGATGGTCTCCATGAGCTTTCCCACGATCAATGTGAGGCTCACTGGCCTATAGTTTCCTGGTTCATCTTTTGCTCCGCTTTTATGGAAGGGCATCACATGGGCCATTTTCCAGTCCTTTGGTACGCATCCTGTGTCCAGGGAGGTATTGAACAGGTCAGCCAGTGGCCCCACCAGGACCTCTGCCAACTCCCTTAGTACCCCTAGGGTATGTGCCATCAGGTCAAGGTGCTTTGTCCACCCTTAATGCCCTCTAACCATCTAGTACCCTGCTGTCTGTAATCCCTACATCTGTCATCTCCTCCTCCCACACACCCACCCATCCATCCCCCTCACCTGGGGTATCTGCTGCCCTTCTCTTGCATGAATACAGAGCAGAAGTATTCATTCAGTACCTCTGCCTGCTCCACCCCTTTCTTCACCCACCCCCCTGTCCTTCTTAATCCTCACCAGCTGATCCTTGCTCCATCTTCTCTCTTTGATGTAGCGGAAGAAGTTTTTTTCTCCACTTTTGATTCCCTGTGCCAGTTTCAGCTCCCTGGATGCCTTGGCCACCCAGACCAGTCTGGTAACCTCCCTGGACTTCTCCATGTACGTATCCTTATCTTCACCTCTCCCCAGTTTCCTGTACTTTCAAACTGCTGCCCTCTTGGCCCTCACCCCCTTCCATAACCTTCTGTGTTAGCCAACTGGGTTTCTTTGCCATTCCCCTTCTTGCTTTTCTTCCTAATGCAAGACTCTGAAGCCTCCGCCAGCCCTTCCTGTATGGTGTACCATTTCTGGTCTGCATCCACGTGTGGTTGCATACCTGCCAGGTTCCTGCCCCAAATTTCCCCCATCTTCTTAAAGTCCACCCCCTGAACTCAATCACCCTTGTACCCGTGCCCCCTGTTTTCCTCCACATGTTAAGCATGAGCCACACCGAATAGTGGTCACTTCCAGGTAGTGGTTCCTCCACTTCCAGATTCCTTACAGCTTCCCCATTATCCAGTACAAGGTCTAGAGTCCTTTCTAACCAAGTTGGCCCCTGGACCAGCTGTGTCAGGAAGCTGTCTTGAAATGCTTCTAATAGGATCCACTCCTTTGCACTCGTGGTGGAGGTGTTGCCCCGCTCCAACCCCGGTAGTTTGAAAGACCTCACTACCACTGTGCTCCCCTTCCTGCAGACCTTCCTAATTTGTTCAACTAATTCCCTATCCAGGTCACTTCCCTGAGCTGCAGGCCTGTACACCACCCCCATCCTCAGTGTCCTATTCTTTGCATCATGGAACTGCATCCGTAGTGCTTCTGTCCTCCACTCCTTCCCTTCCTCTCTTTCACACTTTATCCTCTCCCTTACATAGATTGCCAACCCCCCATTCCCTTAGCTCTATCTTTTCTGGATAACCTGAACCACGGGATCATCACATCCCAGTCCTGGTACTGGGTGGCCCACGTTTCCATGATGGCTGCAATGTCCACCCCCTCCACCACCGTGAGAGCCTGTAACTCCACTGTTCTATTCCTTAGACTTCTTGCATTCAGTGAGACCACCTTCCAGCCTGTCTCCTCCCTTTCCTTACCCCTATTCTTCACCCTTTATCCCTCCCTGTGCCGCTTCCCCACAGCCTTTACCCATAACTAGGGGGTGCGCTCACTAAGCTCCCCTTTCCGGACCCTTTTCCCATCAGCGGTCCCCTTTTTACCACCCTCCTAGTTTAAATTCACCTTTCTTGCTATATATCCATCTATTCCCCATTTTAGTACTCCCTTTTCTTCCCTACTTGATTGTAACCTGTTCCCTGCATATAGGTCACTATTGCCCCAGGTCGTGCCCCAGTCTGATTCTAATCTGTACTGCCTGATACAGCACCAATCCCTTAGCCACTCATTGAACTCCTCTATCCTTTTTTTCCTCACTGTACTCACACATGGTACCAGGAGTACCTCAGAGAATGCCACTGACCCCCCCCACTTCCTCACACTGCCTACCCAACTCCTCGAACCTCCCCTTTACCACCTCTACCATCTCCTCCATCAAGTCATTTGTACCTATGTGCACCACTATGTGAGGTTTCTTCCTCCCCTTCCATGTGCACTTGAGAAGTGTCTGCCCCGTTCTGCCCACAGTCAACCCCAAAATAGCCTTGACCCTGATACAACTGTGCCTTTCTTCCCTTCCACCCCTTCCACCCCCTCTGACCCCTTTCAGTATAGAATCCCCCAGCACTAGTACTCCCATCTTCTTGTCCCACACTCCCTTCCTTCAGTTTTCACTGTCCACATTTCCAGAGTCCACACTGTCCTGCTCCTTCTTACCTCTATCCACACCATTTGTGACTCCTACATATCCCCCCATTTCCACCTCTCCCTCTGCCTGTACCCTGCTCTTCCCCTACCCACCTTCTTTCTTTCCCAGCCTGACTCCTGACTTCTGGGTCTTCACTATCCTTCTCCCCCTCCACCAATCTCCAACACCTCCCCTATCACCTCCGATGCCAACACTGCAAATTTTTAACTTGCTACCCCAGCAGTGGTGCCCATCTCCTCCTCCCCCCTGCCCTGAGCCTTCCCTCCACTTACTGCACCTCTGTTCTCCTTACCCCCATCTCCCCACCCTACTTCCTCACAGTATTTAGCCTTTCTGTTCCTATTCTGCTTCTCCCAGCTACTCCTCTCTGGGGTCCCTCCTGCCTCAGCCCCCCTCACCCTCTCCAGCTCCCTCCAGAGCCCCTGTACCTCCTTTTCCAGTCTGCTCAGCCCGTAACAAATTGGACAACCTCCAGTTTCCATAGCATATTCATCCAAATAGCCACCCCACAACCATTGCACCCCACTATCCTCCCCGTGTCTGCCACCCTCACTCAATGGTGCCCCCCCAATTCCATTCACTATTCTGATGTCTCCAGCCACCCTTATTTGTGCCCCTCCACCCCAGTGCGATCCCCCTATAATGCCCCATTTTCCCCTCCCTCCATTATTCACACTTAACTTAAATGTAACATCAATTTCTTATCACACAGTCTGTACAGCAATAGTTGGATACCATATGTGACCCTACTAGCTTGCTTCTGAGTCCTTTTTTACCCCATTGGTCCCTAGCTTGCTAGCTCAGTAACTCTAGTTAACAAATTTATACATGACCTTGTCAGTTTCAACTTTAAACTTTCAACTTTAAATATGCAATTACCCCTCCTTAACCCAAACGTGTCAGTTTGATTTTCAACTTGTAACTTTAAAACATTTAAACCTTAAAATCCAACTAGCAAAAGCCTGAGTGTCTGAACTTTTCATCACCTATTAGCTTTAAGAGTTAGCTCATATGGGAAGTTTGCAGCTCCCCAAGCTCCTCCCTCACAGCCTTCAAGCCCCAACCTGCAGCGACTTTTCAGTATTTGAGAAGGGCTGGTGGAGGGGGTGGGTAGGGGGCTTTTTTTCAGTCAATCCAGCCACAGTCCCCAGACAAACCAACAACTGTTAAAGATTTCATTTAAATTCAAAAACCACCAGCAAAACTTACAAAAACACTCAGAGATAAATAAACTCTCACAGAGACAAACTGGCATTATATTTAAACTAAATACAAAATCACACATGCCCCCACAATGCAAAGCATCATGGGCTGCATATGCAAATCACCAGGTCCATTCCACTGGGGTGCCAAACAGACGAGGCATACTGATGAGTCCTGGTAGGACGAAACACGTGTCTATGTCTTCTGTTGGTACCCTTTGCAAACTGTGTGAGAGGCCTTTCGGCACCATGCAATTCTGCTTAAAGTTGGACCAGCATAACATTCTGTGGTGATTTGCATATGCAGCCCATGATGCTTTGCATTGTAGGGGCATGTGTGATTTTGTATTTTCTTGAAACTTGGCTTCCCAGCCAAATGCCCTTTGGGGTAACCCTTGCCTCAGTGTTTGCGCACAGAGGTTCTTTGTCTTTTAAATAGTTTTATATTTAAACTCCCCTCTAACCTCTTCCACAACAATAGATAGATAGTAACATGTTATATATAGCTTTAAAAAATCACATGTGTCAGTTTCTGAGCCTTCTAATCATAAATGAGGACCATCCCACTGCTGTATAGAGGTAACAATAATGTGTTCTGACATGTAGGCCATAGATAAATCAGAGTGCTCAGTGGTACAGTACATCTAGGTGAGTAACAGCAGCGCTTCTATATATGACATTACCATAGTTTAGTAGGGGTGGCATGGTTGCCTGAACAAGTCTTTTTCTGGTCTTAGGTTAGGGCAGAATTTGTTCCAATAACAGAACCCAGGTCTATGGGTCTATATGCGTAGTTACAGGACAGTCAGTATGCATACTGAAGGATAACTTGCTCTACAACTACATGTCCAAATACTTGATTGAATCTACCAATTCCAAACTGTCACTTGATAAAGTTGTAATGCATCCTGGGGAGGAGGGTAGGAAAGGTTTAGAAAAGAATACCATATACTTGGTTTTAAAGGCATTAAGTAGAAACTTTAACACACACAGATTAATTTTCAGTTTGTCAAATTCCTTCTGCACAACATTCAAAGCTACACTATGGGTAGGACTAATAGAGACATATAGGACAGTATCATCAGCATATAGGTGTAGCATTGCCTTTAAAATATTAGTACCTAGGTCATCGGTGTAAATTATAAATACAAGTGATCCTAATGCAGATCCTTGTGGCATCCCTTTGCAAATGTGGGTACAGAAGGATGCCAACCCTTCCATCTTAAACTCTGTGGTCTTCCAACAAGGTACGGCCTGAACCATGCTATTGCATCTAGGCCTATGACGATATACATACGTTTACTCAGCAGAATATTGTGGTTCACAGTATTGAATGCTTTACTGAGGTCTAGGAAATATTGCCACATTAATATGTTTTTGATCAAGGTCAGTAAACTGATCATTAGTAACTTTAACTAAAGCAGAGTCATACTGTGTTGTGCCCTGTGTTAAGGAGGCAGTATAGAGCAGAGGTTTAGGGCTCTGGGCTGCAAACCTGGAGACTGGAGTTTGAATCCCATAGCCCCACTTGCATAATGTGTGACTCTGAGCAAGTCACTTAACTTCCTTGTGTTCCCAGGTCGCACCTGGAAACACGTTTCGACTTAGTGTGCCTTCCCTGGTTAAACAATTTCCTCTTCCCCTTCCTCAAAAGCCTGGTTGCATTGAGGAAGTTATGTTAAATTTATCAAGACAGTCTCTGATCTGCTCATTTACTAGTTTTTTAAAGAATTTTAGCCAGGACCGGGAGGATGGTGGTAGGTCACTAATTACTCACTAATGCTTTGTAGCCTACCTTTAATAATGTAAAAATATGAGCAGTTTCCCACAGTAGTGGGATTTTGCAATTTGCTATCGACAAGTTAAAAAAGTTGGGTTATAGCAGCAGAGAGAAAAAATAGCTTATTTTCAGGACCACGGGCTCGATATTATCAGCACAGATTCTGAAGGAGCTGCTCCACCTGTGTAAATAAGAAGGGTTGGAACTGGAATAAGTCTGAGCTGGTTGTTGCCAAATTTCATTCCATTTGTGTTTGCAGAATCCTTTTGGGCCAGAATTAAATTTTTGGTCAGGTACTGAAATGTTAACTAAGGAAGAGTTTTCAAAAGCCTTCCCAGCAGAGGCAAAGTGCGATTTGGATTCTTCCACTAGTAGTTGTTTGTCTGTGTTTACCTTGTTTCTGCTGTTAAGTTGCCTAGGTAACGCAAATGAAGCAGGCCTTCCTTTCATGTTCTTTATGGCTTTCCAAAACCTGGAAGGATCTGTCTTATTTTCATCCAACAAAGTTAAGTAATAATTTGTGTTGGCCAAGCAAATTAATTTGGTACATTGGTTTCTCTTTTGCCTAAAAGTAGTCCAGCCCTCAGTAACCTTGGAAGCTCTGGTTTCAGCCCAATGCAGATCTCTGTCCCTCAGAACTTCTTTTAATTAACTAGAAAACCAGGGGGCAGTTCTGTTTTTTGTTCTGTGTTTAGTAATTGGAGCAAGCATGTTTATAACTTATAATACCTGTTGGGTAAATACAGTATTTAATATGCAGCATATACTGAGTGTGTTAAATAAAAGTCCTGCCAGTTTATGGCAATCAAATGGTAGAGATAGTTTTTTTTCAGTAAAATGAGCAAATGATCATTTATAAATGATTGAGGGATTTCTATATGACTTTTTCACACCTCTGGCATATAGCACCACATCAAGGTCACTAAAAACATTATCAAAAACAGCAGTGACTATAATCTTCTGGGGTCTGTTAGTGAGAATAATATCTATTTTGGCTAAGTTTGAAATGCTTTTGGGTTTGGTCTGGTAAACTCCAAGATTAATTGTATAAATCCAAATTCATCACTTAACTTCTTTAACTCATTTGACTTTGGAGTCAGCCAGTCATAGCTTAGATCCCTCATGATAGAAGGTTTCTTTGTTATCGTCACTAGCAAATTTAGATAGATAGCTTAGAATATCTGTCCCACCAGTTGGACACCTGTAGCAGCCAATAACATTAATTGATTCACTTTTTGAGATGGTTGTAGTAACAGCAATACATTCAAATTCAGTTGGCTTGGATAGAGAATCAGTTTAAGAAGAAGACAATTTCTTCTTGACATACATCATGAGCAGAATGATCCTGCCTATATAAGTCATATTTGGGTACAGAGATAGCATCAGCATCTAAGGAACTGTGGATAGAGGTCACATTCAGGTACAGAGATAGCATCAGCATCTAAGGAACTGTGGATATAGGTCACATTCAGGTACAGAGATAACATCAGCATCTAAGGAACTGTGGATAGAGGTCACATTCGGGTACAGAGATAACATCAGCATCTAAGGAACTGTGGATAGAGGTCACATTCAGGTAGAGAGATAGCATCAGCATCTAAGGAACTGTGGATAGAGGTCACATTCAGGTAGAGAGATAGCATCAGCATCTAAGGAACTGTGGATAGAGGTCACATTCAGGTAGAGAGATAACATCAGCATCTAAGGAACTGTGGATAGAGGTCACATTCAGGTAGAGAGATAGCATCAGCATCTAAGGGACTGTGGATAGAGGTCACATTCAGGTAGAGAGATAACATCAGCATCTAAGGAACTGTGGATAGAGGTCACATTCAGGTAGAGAGATAACATCAGCATCTAAGGAACTGTGGATAGAGGTCACATTCAGGTAGAGAGATAGCATCAGCATCTAAGGAACTGTGGATAGAGGTCACATTCAGGTAGAGAATAACATCAGCATCTAAGGAACTGTGGATAGAAGTCACATTCAGGTAGAGAGATAACATCAGCATCTAAGGAACTGTGGATAGAGGTCACATTCAGGTAGAGAGATAGCATCAGCATCTAAGGAACTGTGGATAGAGGTCACATTCAGGTAGAGAGATAGCATCAGCATCTAAGGAACTGTGGCTAGAGGTCACAATCAGGTAGAGAGATAGCATCAGCATCTAAGGAACTGTGGCTAGAGGTCACATTCAGGTAGAGAGATAGCATCAGCATCTAAGGAACTGTGGCTAGAGGTCACATTCAGGTAGAGAGATAACATCAGCATCTAAGGAACTGTGGCTAGAGGTCACATTCAGGTAGAGAGATAACATCAGCATCTAAGGAACTGTGGCTAGAGGTCACATTCAGGTAGAGAGATAGCATCAGCATCTAAGGAACTGTGGCTAGAGGTCACATTCAGGTAGAGATAGCATCAGCATCTAAGGAACTGTGGCTAGAGGTCACATTCAGGTAGAGAGATAGCATCAGCATCTAAGGAACTGTGTCTAGAGGTCACATTCAGGTAGAGAGATAGCATCAGCATCTAAGGAACTGTGTCTAGAGGTCACATTCAGGTAGAGAGATAGCATCAGCATCTAAGGAACTGTGTCTAGAGGTCACATTCAGGTAGAGAGATAGCATCAGCATCTAAGGAACTGTGTCTAGAGGTCACATTCGGGTAGAGAGATAGCATCAGCATCTAAGGAACTGTGTCTAGAGGTCACATTCGGGTAGAGAGACAGCATCAGCATCTAAGGAACTGTGGATAGAGGTCAAATTCAGGTAGAGAGACAGCATCAGCATCTAAGGAACTGTGGATAGAGGTCAAATTCAGGTAGAGAGACAGCATCAGCATCTAAGGAACTGTGGATAGAGGTCAAATTCAGGTAGAGAGACAGCATCAGCATCTAAGGAACTGTGGATAGAGGTCAAATTCAGGTAGAGAGATAGCATCAGCATCTAAGGAACTGTGGATAGAGGTCACATTCAGGTAGAGAGATAGCATCAGCATCTAAGGAACTGTGGATAGAGGTCACATTCAGGTAGAGAGATAGCATCAGCATCTAAGGAACTGCGGATAGAGGTCACATTCGGGTACAGAGATAACATCAGCATCTAAGGAACTGCGGATAGAGGTCACATTCGGGTACAGAGATAACATCAGCATCTAAGGAACTGCGGATAGAGGTCACATTCAGGTAGAGAGATAGCATCAGCATCTAAGGAACTGTGGATAGAGGTCACATTCAGGTAGAGCGATAGCATCAGCATCTAAGGAACTGTGGCTAGAGGTCACATTCAGGTAGAGCGATAGCATCAGCATCTAAGGAACTGTGGCTAGAGGTCACATTCAGGTAGAGAGATAGCATCAGCACCTAAGGAACTGTGGCTAGAGGTCACATTCAGGTAGAGAGATAGCATCAGCATCTAAGGAACTGTGGCTAGAGGTCACATTCAGGTAGAGAGATAACATCAGCATCTAAGGAACTGTGGCTAGAGGTCACATTCGGGTTGAGAGATAACATCAGCATCTAAGGAACTGTGGCTAGAGGTCACATTCGGGTAGAGAGATAGCATCAGCATCTAAGGAACTGCGGATAGAGGTCACATTCGGGTAGAGAGATAACATCAGCATCTAAGGAACTGCGGATAGAGGTCACATTCAGGTAGAGAGATAACATCAGCATCTAAGGAACTGCGGATAGAGGTCACATTCAGGTAGAGAGATAGCATCAGCATCTAAGGAACTGCGGATAGAGGTCACATTCAGGTAGAGAGATAGCATCAGCATCTAAGGAACTGTGGCTAGAGGTCACATTCAGGTAGAGAGATAGCATCAGCATCTAAGGAACTGTGGCTAGAGGTCACATTCAGGTAGAGAGATAGCATCAGCATCTAAGGAACTGTGGCTAGAGGTCACATTCAGGTAGAGAGATAGCATCAGCATCTAAGGAACTGTGGCTAGAGGTCACATTCAGGTAGAGAGATAGCATCAGCATCTAAGGAACTGTGGCTAGAGGTCACATTCAGGTAGAGAGATAGCATCAGCATCTAAGGAACTGTGGCTAGAGGTCACATTCAGGTAGAGATAGCATCAGCATCTAAGGAACTGTGGCTGAGGTCACATTCAGGTAGAGAGATAACATCAGCATCTAAGGAACTGTGGCTAGAGGTCACATTCAGGTAGAGAGATAACATCAGCATCTAAGGAACTGTGGCTAGAGGTCACATTCAGGTAGAGAGATAGCATCAGCATCTAAGGAACTGTGGCTAGAGGTCACATTCAGGTAGAGAGATAGCATCAGCATCTAAGGAACTGTGGATAGAGGTCACATTCAGGTAGAGAGATAGCATCAGCATCTAAGGAACTGTGGATAGAGGTCACATTCAGGTAGAGAGATAGCATCAGCATCTAAGGAACTGTGGATAGAGGTCACATTCAGGTAGAGAGATAGCATCAGCATCTAAGGAACTGTGGATAGAGGTCACATTCAGGTAGAGAGATAGCATCAGCATCTAAGGAACTGTGGATAGAGGTCACATTCAGGTAGAGAGATAGCATCAGCATCTAAGGAACTGTGGATAGAGGTCACATTCAGGTAGAGAGATAGCATCAGCATCTAAGGAACTGTGGATATAGGTCACATTCAGGTAGAGAGATAACATCAGCATCTAAGGAACTGTGGATATAGGTCACACTCAGGTAGAGAGATAGCATCAGCATCTAAGGAACTGTGGATAGAGGTCACACTCAGGTAGAGAGATAGCATCAGCATCTAAGGAACTGTGGATAGAGGTCACATTCAGGGTAGAGATAGCATCAGCATCTAAGGAACTGTGGATAGAGGTCACATTCAGGTAGAGAGATAGCATCAGCATCTAAGGAACTGTGGATAGAGGTCACATTCAGGTGAGAGATAGCATCAGCATCTAAGGAACTGTGGATAGAGGTCACATTCAGGTAGAGATAGCATCAGCATCTAAGGAACTGTGGATAGAGGTCACATTCAGGTAGAGATAGCATCAGCATCTAAGGAACTGTGGATAGAGGTCACATTCAGGTGAGAGATAGCATCAGCATCTAAGGAACTGTGGATAGAGGTCACATTCAGGTAGAGAGATAGCATCAGCATCTAAGGAACTGTGGATATAGGTCACATTCAGGTAGAGATAGCATCAGCATCTAAGGAACTGTGGATAGAGGTCACATTCAGGTAGAGAGATAACATCAGCATCTAAGGAACTGTGGATAGAGGTCACATTCAGGTAGAGAGATAACATCGGCATCTAAGGAACTGTGGATATAGGTCACATTCAGGTGAGAGATAGCATCACGCATCAAGGAACTGTGGATAGAGGTCACATTCAGGTAGAGAGATAGCATCAGCATCTAGGAACTGTGGATGAGGTCACATTCAGGTAGAGAGATAACATCAGCATCTAAGGAACTGTGGATAGAGGTCACATTCAGGTAGAGAGATAGCATCAGCATCTAAGGAACTGTGGATAGAGGTCACATTCAGGTAGAGAGATAGCATCAGCATCTAAGGAACTGTGGATAGAGGTCACATTCAGGTGAGAGATAGCATCAGCATCTAAGGAACTGTGGATAGAGGTCACATTCAGGTGAGAGATAGCATCAGCATCTAAGGAACTGTGGATATAGGTCACATTCAGGTAGAGAGATAGCATCAGCATCTAAGGAACTGTGGATATAGGTCACATTCAGGTAGAGCGATAGCATCAGCATCTAAGGAACTGTGGATAGAGGTCACATTCAGGTAGAGCGATAGCATCAGCATCTAAGGAACTGTGGATAGAGGTCACATTCAGGTAGAGAGATAGCATCAGCATCTAAGGAACTGTGGATAGAGGTCACATTCAGGTAGAGAGATAGCATCAGCATCTAAGGAACTGTGGATGTAGGTCACATTCAGGTAGAGAGATAACATCAGCATCTAAGGAACTGTGGATATAGGTCACATTCAGGTAGAGAGATAGCATCAGCATCTAAGGAACTGTGGATATAGGTCACATTCAGGTAGAGAGATAGCATCAGCATCTAAGGAACTGTGGATATAGGTCACATTCAGGTAGAGAGATAACATCAGCATCTAAGGAACTGTGGATAGAGGTCACATTCAGGTAGAGAGATAACATCAGCATCTAAGGAACTGTGGATAGAGGTCACATTCAGGTAGAGAGATAGCATCAGCATCTAAGGAACTGTGGATAGAGGTCACATTCAGGTACAGAGATAACATCAGCATCTAAGTAACTGTGGATATAGGTCACATTCAGGTAGAGAGATAGCATCAGCATCTAAGTAACTGTGGATAGAGGTCACATTCAGGTAGAGAGATAGCATCAGCATCTAAGTAACTGTGGATAGAGGTCACATTCAGGTAGAGAGATAACATCAGCATCTAAGGAACTGTGGATATAGGTCACATTCAGGTAGAGAGATAGTATCAGCATCTAAGGAACTGTGGATAGAGGTCACATTCAGGTAGAGAGATAGCATCAGCATCTAAGGAAATGCTGAGCCGTATTTGAATTAATAACAGCACATCTGGGTTTGAATGGGCCACCCAGATTTTAAAGTGTCCAACTTACAGAGCATGCTGCAAATGTTAGTGGCAATAAATTTTACTCCATTTGTATCAGCAAAAGCAGAGGGTGTTAGATGTGAGGATGTAGGGCCAGGATTTAATTCACTATTTCTAGAACAGAGAAGTAATAGCATAAAAAATGGTTAAATAGATGGCATTTTTATCGACATGCTTGCAGTGTTTGATGTAAGTCCTGCATTGCAGTGTATTATTAGCTGCAAAATTCTGTTAGCTGTTTTGTGAACTGACACAGACCACAAAGATGGGCTTGTAGGTAGGAGAAGTGTAGCCAGTCAGGAGCCTTGCCTATTGAATAGTATATGGTGACCAAATCTGGGATAAAGTATCAACACAGCTCTAGTTAACAAAGGTATCTATTTGCATATCTAATACACCAGGATCCCATGGTAAGTGCATACCCACTAAAGGGCAAAGAGATCAAAATAGTGGGAACTTCATTTTGAAGATGATTCAGAAGTGCAGGATACAATATAATAATAATAATAATAATAATAATAATAATAATAATAACTTTATTTATATGCGCCTTTCTCAAAACCAAGGCGCATTACAATAAAATACAGAATAAAAACATATTAAAACATATTTAAAAACTCAGTTAACCACACAAAATGAATCAGCCTCCAAATTATCTGAAAATGCCTTGCTCCATAAAAAAGACTTTAAGCCCTTTTTAAAACCCTCCACCATCATGCACTCTCTAATCCAACGTGGTAGAGAATTCCAGAGGGTCAGCACCACGAACATAAAAGCTCGGGCGCCAGAAGATTTTAAGATTACCCTTGGGACCTCTAGCAACCCCTCGTTGGCCGAGCCGGAGTGGTCATGGCTCAAGGTAAGGCACCAGAAGCTCTTTCAGGTACTCAGGCCCAGACCATGTAGGGCTTTGAAGTCAGAAGCCTCGACTTTGAAGGTGATCCGCCACTGAATCGGGCAGCCAGTGCAGATCTCGAGCACCGGTAATATGAAAAGAACGGGAAGTCCCTGGTAACAACTGGGCTGCCGAGTTCTGCACTAGCTGCAAGCGGCGGATATCAACCCCAGGCAGCCCAAAGTAAAGGGAGTTGCAGTAGTCCAGATGTGAGGTCACAAAAGCATGGATCAAGATGGGTAGATCACCGGATGGAACAAGGTGCTTGATCCTGGCGATGTTCCTAGGATGGTAAAAGGATACCTTAACAACCGCTGACACCTGTGCATGCAATGTCAGCTGATCGTCAAGGATCACCCCCAGGTCGCGCACCCGTTCAGAGGTCGGGAGCTCCGCATCCCCCAGGAATAATATACTTGTTGCAATCCCTAGAAAGTAGTTACCAATATAAGTATCACTCTGTAAGATGTCTTAATAGTAAGTAATTCAGCTAGCTTATGTTATAGTGTTTCTAGATGATTCTGCTGAAGGCTACACAAGGATCAAGACCCACCCATGTATGTAGTTTCAACTAAATAACAATTAGCAGTGCAGCTAGAAGGTTCCTTGCTATGAGCAGTTGTGTAAGGACACTTTATTGGTTATGTAACTGTAGCTTATTGGTAATACAAAGGGCACCCACATTGGTAGCAGGAGCTAAAATAACATTACAGCAGCACATACAGCTAGCTGAGTGTTACATAGGGATCACCCACATAGACAGTGAGAACTAATCATATATTAACTGCACTTCTTACCCTGCAGCCTAAATGGAAGACTAAATATAAAAGGCTAGTTCACAGTCAATAACTGATAATAATAGCTAGCAAGGAGCTAGGCAACGAAAGTGAGATACAATGTTATCAGTACTCTATTCAAGGGATGAGGAGACATCACCTGTTTACATAGCTAGTGGATATACAGCAGTAGAGTTGTTATTATTAGGGCTGGCAGTCTCACCTGACTATATTTGGGTTTGGGCTGGAGACCCGAGGGAAACAGCGGCTGGTCACTGTAGCAATCATTGGGGGAGGGGGATAGCTGCACAGAAGCCCACCTCAAGATTCTTTGCTGCTCCAGGAATTGGCGTGCACAGTGAGGAAAAGGCACAGCTGTTTCAAAAAGGGTCCATTGTAGCACTCATCTGAAGTTCTGCCCAATTCAGGAGCTGACTGGAGGCTGAGAGGTGCTGGCTTCGGCTGGGGACCTGAGGCAAACATCAACTGGTTGCTGCAGCAGTAGTTGAGGGGAGGGGGGGACCTACACAGAAGCCTACCTCACAACCCCTTGCTGCTCCAGGAATCAGCATGTCAAGTGAGGAAAAGGTGCAGTTCTTTGTTTCTAAAAGTGTCCATTTTGGTGCTGTGTGGTGGCTCCATTCATCTCAGGAGCTGACTGGTGGCTTAGAGGAGCTGACTTGACTGGGGACCTGAGGGAAACAGCGGCTGGTCACTGTGGTGATTGTTGGAGGCAGGGGGTAGCTGCACAGAAGCCCACCTCACAACCCCTTGCTGCTCCTAGAATAAGTGTGTGGAGTGAAGAAAAGGCACAGTTCATTGTTTCAAAAAGGTTCCATTCTGGCACTCAGCTGTAGCACTGCCCACCTTAGGAGCTGATTGGCAGCTGAAAGGAACTGATTTTTGCTGGGAAGCTGAGGGAAACAACAGCTGGTCACTGCATTGATCATTGGGAGGGAGGGGAGTAGCAGCACAGAAGCCCACCTCACACCTTTTGCTGCTCCAGGAATTGGTATACATCCCCACAGATGTCTAAGAATATGTCCCTGCACTCTCTCTGTCTCTCTCGCTCTCTCTCTCTCTCTCTCCCTCTCTGGTTAGACATCACAAAATGTCTGAGCATGGGGGCAGAGTCAGCAGACTGGCAAGCGAAAGGGATTGGCTGGCTGGCTGTTCAACCCAATTTATGATCCCTTCCCTCCCTAGGTGGACTACTAGAAAAAAATGTATTTTATGCCTCAAAGGATTATCGCTGACGTAAGGTAATGGGCTATAACACTAAAAAAGCCCTTACTAAAATCTTAAAACTCCCTTTAAATAATGAGGATTCAGTCAAGGTCTTCTTTAAGCCCACCAAGTACAGCGTGGAGATTCTTTTATGTCTGTCTCTATGTCCGCACCATGACATTACATTGCTTAACTGATTGATTGATTGATCGATTGATTAAGTATTTTATCAGCTAGACATACAGTGATACACAGACAATCCCATTTACAGTTTTCACCTGGGGAAAGTGGAGGGGAACATGAGTAAGAAAAACAAGAAATAATGTACAAAATGTATACAAAAATATACATTATGAACTATGTACTAGAACTCCAGCAACCTAACTGGCTGAGCCCTTTTCTTACCTGAGATCAAAATCCTCAACATAATCACAGGTAAGAAAAGATGCTGCCAACAGGTCTTTTTACCTATTTAAAATCCTTGCACCACAACTTAGGCAGCATGCTGACCCGCCTGTTCCTCTCACTGACTGCAACATCAGCTGCACTTTTGCCTGCTTACAGCAAACACTGCTTCCTCCAGCTGACTTAAACTCTATTTTCAGATGCTGTGATGTTGAAACCATCATTGACAACAACTTCCCACAATGTTCATTTGAGCAGATTCACGCATCCTCGGCACACCTTTGTAGCATATGTCTTTTCATTCAAAAAAATAAAAGAAAAAACACTGAATTTCACAACATGCCCAATACTGGGCAACACTAACTGCCCCAACCCAATCAGTACTGCAGCCACCACTCACCATCATTTTACAACTCCCCACCACCACCACCACTGCAGCACTGCTCACCTGCCAAAACAGAACTTGAAACTGAATTGAAAGCGTCTCCGGCATTTCACATGCAACTCACATGGGTGCTTATTTGAATGTACTTAATTTAAATCTGAAGAAAGAGCAGGGGAAGCACAGCTCATGTGGCAGGGGTCACGCTGTCACAAGACCTCCACCTCTTCTATCTCCACCAACTACAGCAGCTGACCACAGTCCTCCAAGAACAATTTTCTTGTAATATACTCTTACAGCACCCCAAAACTGAGTTTTAAAAGATTGTTTTTTTAATTTTTATTTATATATATTTTAACCCAGTTCATAATTGCAATAATACAATCAAGGATGTGGAATATTATGGGATATCAACACTTCTTGGATGCATGAGAAAGACGACATGTGGCATTGTGCTTCACATTGCACCCAATACATGACAATATCTTCATGATATACCACACCCTGTCATGTATTTTTCCTTAATTATGAACTGGAGATTGTAAATGGGGGAAGCTGATTGGCCGAGAGTTTTTTGAAGCCGTGATGATATCAGGCTACATCATCACGGCTTCAAAAAATCTCTGGCCACCAGCCTTCTTACACTAAGCTCAGTGTTTCCCATCTCCCACAGTTCACAGTCACCCACTACTGAAAACAAAAAACGAAACTTTGACAACTATCCCCCCCTCCACAATTTGCCCACAGTACCTGCTCTCCACAGGAAAATGAAAACTCTCGCTCTCCTTCAGAGTGCCATGTACTACAGTACAGAAACAACAGCTCCTCCCATGCTGCCACTAGTCCTGTCTCCTGCTGACAGAAAGAAACTGCTGCCAACTACCACACTAACACCACCTCAACCCACCCACTCTTCTCGCAGACTACGCAATGACAGATTCCAGTTGCTTGTAGCAAATGCCAGCTCCTCCGGTTTATTCAGAGAATGGCTGCTCCCCTTCACTTTACCCCACAACCACTACTACTTTTAGCTGCATTTACTGACACTCAGTTTGTAAGGAGGGGTGCTTGAGAACAGCACTCTGATGTTTAACCAGCATATTTTACACTTTGCAGACCACCAGTTCTTGCTAGACTTACCAGCTTACTCCTTCCTTCTTTCCAAAGCCCTGAAATCCAAAATAACTCCAGCGACTGGGGGAGGGCGACTAACTGTGTGGAACAGTACACAACAATGGCTGGTACCAAACAGCAGCACACCATGCTGATAGGTAGCAACAAATGGAAACAGCACCACCTACTGCCCAAAACATGACATACACAAACTTTTTTTTAAATGTCTACCTACACTCATATAAAAACAGTATTAAAATATTTTAAAACTTTATTTTTTTACATTAAATGCATACAATATCAATTGATCCAGTTCATAATAGCAATAAGGCACTCCAGGGTGTGGTATATCATGGGATATTGTCACTTCTCGGATGGTTGGACGCACTCGGCCTGCGGCCTCGTGCCCAGCCACCTGAGTCATGATGATATCCCAGGATATACCACACCCTGCCATGCCTTATTGCTTAAATATACTGTAAAATGACAATGATGGTACTGACATTAGTGCTGATAGCCCTACTTCAGTACTGACATGGTTCTGATGTTAGAGGCCTTACATATCTGGAAACTTGTGCACATGGTATGGTGTCATCATCAGTGACAAGTGTGGCACCATCATCAGTACCAATGACAAGGCCATTGTTGGTGTGAATCATGTTGCCATCATCAGTGTCAAGCATGGAAACACTGTAACCATCATCGGTACCAAAACAGCACTGGTTCCAAGCATTGTTTTCATGCAATGTAGTGCTGGTATTGTCACACAATTTTGCATCACAGAGCTCTGTTTTATTTCCACACAGTTTTGCTTTGCTTCAGGCAATGAATCTTGAGTTGTTTTCATGCAATTTTGAATTATTTGTACACAATTTAGTGCACAAATGGTTTCAGATTTGCACTGGTTTTGCACAATTTCAAGTGAATGTTCTCTGTTTGGCACGCATCTGAAAGGTAAATATACCAGTAGTCCTCACACCTGACCTTCTCTTCCAGTAGGTAAAAGTCTATTCCTGATTGGGCCATTATGACTGGGCACACTCCATGAAGTGCATGTCAAAACTTGAGCCAACCATGGCTCATTTAAAATGTTCTGTTGAGCTTGCACATGTACATTTCAGAGTGACTTTTCAGCCACCAATGTAGTTAGATGTGCAGCCTTGGTTCAACTGTTTAATTTCACCAATGCAACTACAGTGTAGTTGGTGATTACCTGGCTAGGTCTTTAGTCCCTGTTGCTTTGCTATGTGGTTCATTTTTGGGCCTTCATGCATGATCTCCTACAGGCATTACTTCTCTATGATGCGAAGATAAGTGTAATTGTTTTTCAATTCCAGGCACTGCTGTGCAAGGGTGGGAACTGTGCCTGCCAATTACTTGGCTTGGTGTGGGGAATTTACATCATTGGTCTTCAGAATGCCTAGCCTCTAGGAACATGGAAGATGCGTAGCAGCACATATATTTCCAACCCAGCCATGACAGGTGTCTTAAACCCCCCCCCATTGGCCTGTAATGCTTTCAATGCATAGTGCTACCCATTAGGTGTGCTTCAATGTCACATCTCTTATGGGTGCTTTTCAGTTCTTGGGGTGCATAACAGAACTACGGATCCAAGTATTTCCTATTCTGCATGACAGGTTAAAACTAATGCTACTCATAACTCTAATGGAAGGAACAGTACAGGTAGCTAGCTCTTTCTTGAAAACCAGGGCATACTTCTAAACCAGTCAAACCTCGGTTAGTCTCAATAGTATGACCTTCTTGAGTCCCTTGTAAGGCTTCACAGTTGGACTCGTGATGGATGTGTAGTGATAATCGCTCACAAGCATCACAATCACAGAATCCTGTAAAAAAGGTCATAGTCACTAGTGTGATAGCAGCAGCCCTTCCACAGAGGCCTTCTCTTTTGCTTTTCATGTCCTCTAGTACCAGTGGCAACAGCTTGTTCTTTGTGAGTTGAGGAGCCCATTGTTGCAGGGTTTCATACCCACTGGACTTGGTCTTCCCCAGAGCACAGTCACCGTTTAACCCAGCTGGTGATAAGAGCAGCACTGTTCAGTTTTGAAGACCTAGATTGTTCAATTTCAATCTAGTTGATTCTGCAGTGACTATAGCACTATGTTTAGGTTCACACACAAGTGTCCTCTAGTGAAGGACATTGTACATTTCAAGTTTGCCAGTGTCCTAGCTGGAAATGGATCATTTTCACTTCTAGATATGTACAGTTGCAGCCATAGATGTACGGTCAGATATTTCCAGATATTTTGTGATATATCTAAAGTTATTCTCTCTGGTGGCCCATAGTGGTACTGCAGACAGGCAGGGAATTTCTCCATAGATATCACAGATGGAAATGAGAAAGGAAAAGTGTGGCCTACTGGGATTTGAACCTCAGATCTCTGGTATGCCGTTCCAGTGCTCTAACCATTAAGCTACAAGCTCACTGGTCAAAGCGTCTGAGGAATTTCCTTACAGCCACACACACTCCTTTCTCTAGTATTGCACAATTAAGCAACTAGGAACCAATGTTAGAAATACCACTTCTCTCAGTGCAGTTTAACCCCTGCAAGGTATACATAGATATCACAGAAATTTCCGGAAACACTTGACCATGTCTGCAGCTGCTACTGTACAACTTTATGTAAAGTTGCAATAGGTCAGATAACAACTGCTTTGAGTATACCCAGTACATAGTAGATCCGTCCTCTGCAGCCTACTTGACTATATTAGTTCCAGGGCCAGCTGTTGCACCTGAACCTTCAGTCTCTGCAAAAGGCTGGGCACCAGATGATTTACAAGTCAACAAGTTCAGAATATCAAATTATGTAATCCGGTTCTTATTAGCAATGTACCCTTCCACCAAAAAGAGTCTGTCAACTAAGTTCAAAGCGGTTTCCCTCATTATGTGTCAGTGCATCTGTTGACATGTGCATTATGGACAAATCTTTAAGTGCCTCATGGATTTATTGGAATTTAGTCTGCAGTCCTTATCAGCCCATTTGTCAAACATTTCTGTTTTTCATCATATGTTCAATAGAGCCTCACACAACTCAATTTCTCAGAGGTATTCTCCATGCCTGGCATTTGTTACAATCACAGTGGTAAGCTGGATTCTTAACCAAAGTCTTAGCAGGCTACCAGGTTCCTCATTAAACTGGGCAGCCATATGTGAACTAAAGCTGTTTAAAAGGGAAATCATTTTTTACTGGAAGCAGTCCTTTTTCGTTTATTTGTTTATTGTTTGTAACTGGATAAGGCCCACTAGGCACACAATGCCTGTTTTCAGGGGTGACCCAGGAGCACTGGGGCGGTTAAGTGACTTGCTCAGAGTCACACAGTATACCAGTGGAGGTTGTGGGAATCAAACCCAGGTCTGATGAATGTACCAAGCTCATTCATGGTTCATTATTCTAATTGCTAGGCTATACTGCTAGCCTTAAAGGTGTCAGAGTTCCAGGCTTTGGTTGCAGACTTCTGCTGCAGTGTTCCACAAGAACAAGTTGGTTTTCCATATGCACCCCAGGTTTCTTTCAAAGGTGATGCAGGGATTCAGTAGGAGCAAATGCACATTACTCCACTGACAACACTATAATTTATGTTGATGTGCCCCTCAGTAACTGAAGGAAAAGGGATTTGCAATATGTTTATGACATGCTACAACATTACCTGATTAGTGATAGATTACTAATGAATTCATTCATCAAAGATGAAAGCAATGTTAATTTGAAATGTCTGTCAAAGAAAAAAATTGCACTAATGTTTTCACCATAACGACGCTCAAAAGGAAAAAGCTGGAGATAGTCAGCCAATATACTACAAATACTTGGGGATTTAGCTGGACAACACTCTTTCCTTTAGACACCACATAGAGTGCTTATGGAAAAGGCTGTTGCTAATGCTGGGATTCCTTTATCACAATTGGAGTTGTTTCAGTCATTTTAAGTAATACATACACTGATTTACCCAACTTCCTTCACTATAGTAGATTATGGAGATTTGTTTTTTCACAATTGCTCTTTCTACCTGCTTGTCTAGATTTGATACACTTTACCACAGAGCTATCTGTTTTATTATTAATCAAAATAACAGAGTTCATTAATGTCTCTTGTACAATGTCATTAAATGGTCTTCAGGAAAGGATAGAAGACTGTACACTGATGCTATGTGCAAGGTGTCTGCTGGTCCCAACAGTTCTGGTCCCCATTGGGTGCTTCTGATTCTGGTGCTAAGACTAAACAGTGTGCCTCAATGGAAGAGATAGTCTAGAAGGTCAAGAGTTACAGGTAAGTAACTTTTCTTTTCTCTACCGGGGTAGAAGGGGCTTATATTAGTGTTACTTTTTGGTTAGGCAATACTCTAGCACCTTGTTATAGGAAAGATCCCAATCAGGTCAAGGTACCCTGCCATATGGATATAACATCTCAGACCCCAGATATATACCATAACCCCAGTGCCATCTGCCACAAGGAGTCAAAGCACCAGCCATATTATAGCATCCACCAGGCTATGCTAGGCCACACTGGTAGGGGTCACAAACTGAAGGCACCTATACAGCTCTATTATTGGATGTACAAAGCTTCAGTAGGAAAGCTCCCTGCCTATGGTTTTTTACCAATTTGTTTGCACTGGTCAACTCTAGTTATTCTTTCTGAAGCTCTTCTAGCTGAATGTTCTCAAGACCTAAACTTGGAACTAAATTTTTTTTTTTTGTAATTTAAAATTTTATTGAAAATTAAGGAGGCAAACAACCACAACAAACAGCAGTACAGAAGTAATTCAATACAGAAAAACAAAACTTACAATCCAAAAAGCAATCCCCCAACCCAGAAGTAAAAACAAAAAAGACCCCCCTTCCCCCACCCCAACAACCACCCTCACCCTCCCAGAGCACCCAGACCTAAGAGATAACAAAGCTATGGAAAAGATATAGGGCCCAACCCAAAGGAATAAGGCCACAACTCACCAACCCAACTTAGTCAGGCAATGTCTGACAGGAGAGTATGCCGTTGCCCCCATCTGTCCTGGTAAAAGTCCACTTGTTGGTGTAGTCTGGCAATCTGCTTCTCCAACAGGAGGGCCTGCATAATTTCACCATGCCACTCTCTGTATGGTGGGGAGCAGTCATCATACCAGTGTTGGAGGATAATGACCTTCACCACCATCAAGATCAATGCGATGTGAATTTTACGATGACCAAACAGGTGTGGAAGGAAGTCCACTACCAGGCAAATCTCAGGAGTGAAGGCATCCTCAAGGCCCAACAGTGGGTCAAGCGACTTCTTAGTCATAGACCAAAAAAGGGCTACTTTTGGACATTGACACAACATATGATATAAATAACCTTCTACACTCCCACACCAAGAGCAAAGTGAAGAGCTTGACCTGCCCATCTTGAACAATTTAAGAGGGGTATAGTAGAGATTGTGCAGAATGTGGAACTGAATTGAAACTAAATTTAGTAAATGGTCTTTCAGATGCTCTGCACCCCATCTATTAAACAATTTACAGTGCAGCTTACAATTAAAGTATTTTGTTAGTGGCAAAAAAGTTATGCAGTTTTTTAGCAGTAATATATGTCTGGCAAAAACATCAATTCATGCATTGTTTATTCATTTTTTATTTCTGAACTGAGATATGGGTTTTGAAGTTTTTGAAAGTGCCAGCTTGCTTGCCACAGCCACTGTGAATAAATTAAACATCTTCTTATTTCACAAGCTAGGAAGTTAGTATCTCTGTATTAATTGTTAGGTTCTGCTGCTTTCTATGTGTTCTCATTGCTGGTATTTGGATTTGTTGGTGGTATTTCACTTTGCTTCCAATGTTCTTGTTATGCATCTCGGTACTTCTGTTATGTTGTTGTTTGGTTCCTGTTTCTGTATTTTGAAAATTTTCAATAAAAAGGTTCATGTAAAAAAATTGTCTTGCAATACTGTACTCTCTACTGGCAAAACATGTGCCAGTGCTACTATACTACATTTATGCATGCACCTAGTTCTTACAGCCAAAAAGTAACCTCAATGGAATACATTTTTAAAAATTAACAGTTGCAGCCATCTTTAATGACTTGCCTTATTAATTTACAAAATTACTAATAATAGCTGTTAAAAAATATTTCAGGAAATATAAGAAATACACAGATGATGAATCCAATGATGCCTGAAATAAATTCTTGATTAAAAAAAAAGTTATAATGAGATTTTTTGCTCACTAACAAATATTAACATAGAAACATAGACTTTGACGGCAGATAAGGACCACTTGGCTCACCCAGTCTGCCCATTTCCCTACCTATTGGATAAGCTGCAGATTCTAGTTAACCAACAGCCTACTTCCTGCAACCCCCCACTATAATTGCCTTATGTCTGTCCCATGCATGTTTGTATTCCCCCACTGTCTTAGACCCCACAACCTCTCCAGGAAGGTGGTTCCATACATCCACCACTCTCTTAGTGAAAAAGAATTTCCTCACATTACCCTTGAGCCATCCCCCCTCTAACTTTAAATTGTGCCCCCTTGTTCTTACACATCTCTTTTTCTGAAAGATGCTACCCTCCTGGACTTTGTTGATTCCCTTGAGGTACTTAAAAGTTTCTATCATGTCCCCCCTGTCCCTCCTTTCATCAAGGGTATACATATTAAGCTCGCTCAGTCTCTCTTCATATGGTTACATGCTTTAGGCATACTAGTTACTTATGCAAAATTTCAGAAACTGTTGAACCCACTTTAAAAGTGTATTGCAATTATTTGTATGTAGTATTCTGCAGTTCACTGTAAATGGTTGCTTCTGTCTTGCAATTAATTATATGATGTATGCTGCTATTGTACTTGTGTCCCCAGACTTTCTTGAAAATGATTATGTGCTCAGTGGAATTTTTCCTGATAAAAAAAATAGATAAAACAATTAATTGAAATGGGGCATTTCCTCTTGTAAAGGTACAGTATACTAGAGTAAAATTTCAAATGATAAATATTATACCAGAGAAGCTTTTGTTGGGAACCTTTACACAAGACAAACTGGCTAGTGTAAAAAGTATCAGAAAGAAATCTGAGATCAGGGAGAATCTAGAGAGATGCTGTAGGCAGGAAAAAAATGGGTAGACTAGATGGGCCAAGCGGTCTTTATCTGTCGACAAATTCTATGTTTTATGTTCTAGCTATCCATGTATTCGTAGAAAAGAATGGTATTACCAGAAAGTTGTTAAAAAGTTGCCTCCATCCAGGGAAGAATACAAGGTTATCATGCACAACAGCTATCCGATAGAGAAGTTTATACATATCAGACTGCAGAAGGAATACTGTACATCTAATAATAAACTGGCACTATGTGTTTTTAATTACCTTAAGAAAATAACTTGTAACATACTATAGAAGCAATCTTTTTTTTATTTAGTATGTTTTTCCCCCTCGGACCAACCAGCCCCAATCAGTCCTAACCCACTCATCCAGCTCCAACACCCACCTTCTCTAGGACTTACCTCTTCTCCAGTCCATCCTGGCTTGCCCCCCAGGGCAGGGCCATTGGGGGTGGACCATAGCCCCTGATGGAGACTTGGTTAGTGTAGTGGAGAAAGAGAAAGACACACACAGTCAGTGGTGTGGGGCCTGTGGTGAGGGGTGGACATCCTCCTGCAGGGTCTAGGATTTTCCGTGTTTTCTAGATTCCCATCTTCTAGGATGCCTAGCTCCTGATGTGTGCACACACAGTGATTGCATTGTGCATCAGAGCACATCACTTTCCTCACACACAGATTCTCTGCTCCAACTGTACCACAACCTATGGTCACACAGATGGTGGTTGTGCAGGGTAATCCAAACTCCCTCCCTCCCTTCTCGAGGTGGAGAGTGTCCTCTGGAATGCTTATCTCACCTTCCCGCTGGCCAGCCCTCTGATGACTTGGGCTTGTTCCTGAACTGGGTCATTGGCATCACAATCAGTAGTGCTACCTCTGCGCTTGTGGGCCTGCCTGCTGTAGAAGCAATCTAAGGAGGCACACAGATCTGGAGATGCTAAAATAAGACTTAATGATTTAACTGGGTTAGAGAATTTTCTTTTCTGACTAGGCGTGTTAGAAATAGAAACTGATTTAGAACCAAATTACGTGAGTATAAATATTGTATCTGATGGAACATGCCCATAAAGAATGTTAGTAAAAAACACTGGCCCGAATTCTCAAGTGCTACAGCTGGCGCCACATGATATCAAAGACCATTTTGTACCCATGATAAGTTTATGACCTCATTTAGCCATTCCCAGTAATAGTTTGCTTGACCTTCACTGTTCAGATCTCTCCCTGAGCCCCCAATTGGTTGTCTCTTATTTTTTCTGTTTTTTAATGAGTGCTTTTTTTACTGACATGCATTACTATATACTTTTGAATGCTTCATTTTCTCAGTTATACCATATCCCACTTTATAGCAACAGTAGTATTCCTGAGTTCAGTTTCACTCCCTTTGTTCGTCTTTTATTAAGTGGGTTACATAAAATAAAATTGTGTTGTATTATATTATTATTCAAGCAGGATGCAGAGATAGAGCGCATGGGGTCATGTCATCATAAACAAAAACAGCACAGCAATGTACCATGCTGTAAATACAGCGGATATATAGCCTTCACTGAAATAGAATGCTGAAATCAAAACTGTCGAAGAACACAAAGGACTTCTTTGTTTTCTGCATGGGGCTCTGCCCCCAACCCCCCCCCCATTAATATAATCAGCTCTGGGGAGGGGTTCATCATGGGGATGAGGACAAACACCAATGGGGGGGTAAAACAAAAATGCACAATGTGGTTTGCAAAAGTCTGGGACTGGGATTCAAGCCCTGGTCCACAGACACATAGCTGCCCTGCACTGCCATGGCTCATCCCTCTGAGCCACAGCAGCTGCTCAGTGGACCACCTCCCCAGCAGAGGTCTTGTTCTCTGCATCATTCCTCCCCACCAACCATGTGCAACAGGGTTCAAAACCATGCTTCCTGCATTTGTGCCTTACGGGGTCTTGTAACCTGTCGCTGTAGTTCCCCACGCTCTATGTGTTGCATGGTTTTGACTTTGCCGTTATACATACAGCAGTTTGACTCTGTACCAAATAGAGTAGGGTGTCACTAAACACCAGGATGCACTTCAAATGGGACAGAGTAAGGAACTGGGGGTTCACTTGGACAACAAGGAGTGCTTGGGGTAGGGGGTGGGTGCCTGAAAACAGGGATGGAACATTTCTAAGTAGCATTGTGATGTACGTAAGGCACATGCTGCAATATTACATCATGCAGCATCTGCAGCCCCATGCCAGGATGGTAGCAAACTGACTAAAATATCCACGTATGTCTGGTCCATGATCCATTTTTGATTTTTGTTTAAACTTCAATGCAGTTTTTGTAATCGGTTTCAGTAAGTAAACAAATACAGTTAGAACACATTCCCTGATAGCATCTAATGGCTTGATTTGTGATTTGCATCGCTCCTTATTCACAGGGTAGGACTCTACCCATTTATAGTTAAGTAATCCTTTACACACAGAGCAGCCGGGTAGTGGTACTATGTAGTGGGCACAAAAGCCTTAATTTTGTATCACCCTTGAATGCAACCTAGAATCGGGCCCCTGATGTTGCCCTGGCAGGTAAGGTGTGCTCATAAAGGAGAAATCAGCATGGACCAAAGCAACCTCTCCACATTCTCAGATGCTGTTAATGACATGGATCGTTCCATACATCTGTTCCCCCAATTCCCACTTTTGTGGATACAATATGTATTGTTAGTATTTGTTTTAGTAATCACTTTTTTGTAACTGGTAATATTTTATACAAACAGCTACAAAAACAATTTTGCTTGGGCTGTCAAACTATCAATACTGGTCACTCAGTAGTCCAGTCTCTTAAGGACTTTATAGTAAACCAGTCTTTCTCAAGGGACACACCACCAACCCAGGTTTTGTAGCATTGTAAACTATACTTTTCTGACTTTTTTGCACCTGTCTCTTTGCATGTTCTTTAGTATTATTATGCTATGATCTCCCACCACAGTGACCTGCATGTTGTTTGCTATTTCCACATAAATAAATTGATTGAATCAATGAATGCACATGAATACATTGTGTAGGATCACAGGCTAACACCATCCTCCAATGAAGCACAAAAGTTGGAGCAATATGTAGAGGGGCTAATTCTGTTAGTCTGGTTATCTTGATGGCTCAGTAGATTATCCCTGTTACCAAGCTATTTGGTGTTCTGCACCGTTTTTTTTTTTTTTTTTTTTTTTGTTAAGACTGCTTTATGTTAGGATCAGCAGCCCCTTTGGAGTACCAGTGTACTCTTTTCCATTCATATTTACCTTATTTTAGGGGGGAATCTGCTCTGCCAGATTAGCAGTTTGATCCTTTGTTAAATGATGAGAACTCTGTTGAACTGATTTCTGATCAAGTAGTCGGTGATCATGGAGTCACTCCTAAAGAAAAGACTGCTGGACTACCTGGAAGAGAAGGGGCTGATTGATCAGAGTCAGCACAGGTTTGTTAGGGGGAGATACTCTCAGACGAACTTAATAGGGTTTTTTGACTGGATGATGGGAATGGTGGACCTGGGTGGGGTGTAGTGGACGTGGCCTATCTGGACTTCAGAAAGGCTTTCAACACAGTTCCCCAGAAAAGATTATTAAACTAGATGGAGGGTCTGGGAGTGGGGATGGCCATAAAGTGGGTGGGAAACTGGCTGTCAGTTAGAATCCAAAGGGTGATGGTAAACAGGGTACTCTCTGAAGAGGGAGGGTCATGAGTGGGGTGCCACAGGGGTCTGTACTGGGCCCAGGCCTTTTTACATTTTCATTGGGAACATTGTTGTAGGACTAGAGGGGAGGGTGTGTTTGTTCTCTGATGATACCGAGATATGTAATAAAGTGGACACCCCAGGGAGAGTTGAAAGAATGAAGGAGGGCGTTGTTAGGCTAGAGAGGTGGTCCAAGGTCTGTAAACTAGATTTCAATGCAGGTAAATGCAAAATTATGCATATGGGTATGGAAATCTGAGCGTTAAGTATGTGATTATTGTTGAGAAAATAGCAGTTTTGGAACAAGAGAGGGACTTGGGCGTCATCATCTCATCTGACCTGAAGGTGACAAATCAGTGCCAGGCTGCAGTGGGGAGGCAAGCAGAATGCTGGGATGTATAAGTTGAGGCATTGCTAGTAGAATAATGGAAGTTATTATGCCCCTGTATATGGCCTGGCCAGACCTCATCTGGAGCTCTGGGTTCAGTTCTGGAGCCCACACCTGAAGAGGGATATTGAGAGGGCAGAGGTGGTCCAGAGGAGGGCTACTTGAATGGTTCAGGGGATGCAAGGGAAGGCATATGAGGAAAGGTTGAGGGAGCTGGACAAGTACTCCCTGGAGGATAGGCGAGTCAGGGGAGTTATGATCGAGACTGTCAGATATCTAAAAGGTATTAACAGGATGCAGAGGGGGAGCCTATTTCAAATGAAAGGATGTTCAGCAACTAGGGGCCACAGTATACACCTGGAGCGTAGACTTTTTAAGGGTAACACTAGGGATGCCGCGATAACATGATATGACGATATATCACGATAACTGCTACTGACGATAACATATTGTTGTAAAAAAACATTATCGTGGTTATCATGCAGCACAATATATCGCAATATACAGTGGTAAAGCACCTCAGCTTGCTTTATCAGCAGCACATCCCTTTCCTGTTGCAACCATGATTCCTGATTCCCCACCATCCTTCTATCAGATTTTTAGTATGTTTTTCTTAAAATAAGAAATGCAGTGCTGGCCATGTGGCGTGGAGTTTTGGGAGCCTGAGCTCCTCACCTGTCACTATGTTGGTAAACCAGGTTCAGGGATAGGCCTTGGTCACACGAGTGAGGACTGCATGAAGGAGGATTGAGCATCCACTGACAGCTCTCATTTTTTATTCAGAATTTTTTATCCCACCGGGGGGCTCCTGGCTGGAGCTGCAGCCTCCCCTCATGAGGAGATTCACCCCTCCGGCTCCTGATGTCCCTGTATCGCTGACCCTGTCCAGTACCTCACAGATTACCCCCACCATGGCCCGGGGAGAAGGGACTGGCACTCCCTGCCCACTAGAGACACAATCCAGATCACCGGGGCTGACCGCCATGGACACTGGGAGCCATCATTGAGCCTGCCAGGGCTCTGTTTTTCCTGTTTTCTCCCGTATCCATTCCCCCAGATGTCATGACATAGGTGTGTGCCTCCTGACCCATACTGCCCTCCAGCCATCGCCAGAGGGCAGTCAAGGAGCTGGACGACATGACCTCTCTCCCCCGAGAAAGGAGAGCAGTCCTCTGAATGCTTGATCCTCTCTTGCTCCTGCCGAGCCCCAGTGACCCAAGCTCATTCCTGAATCTGGGTCACCGGTGTGACGTTCAGCGCCTCAACCCTCAGCTCCACCAGGCCGGCAATGGCTCTCCTTTGAGGAGAGGGGACAGAGCAAGCCACTGCTTGATCGCAGTCTAGGGGAGGCTGGATGATGCAGCAATAACAGCCTTTTGACTGGGTTCAACTGCCGAGTACATGCGTCACATACTCGCATTATCACACGTGTGCCAGCCCGAGGGATGGGAAAAAGAAATGGCGGCGGGGGGGGGGGGGAGAGATGTGCACCAGTCAACTTACTACATAAGGACTGCTTGGCCCAACTAGTCTGCCTATTTTCCCTACCTAATATGATATTGCAGACCCTACTTGATCTCCGTTTTTACCCTCCCTTTTCTAACCAATAAAGTTCCCTTATGCCTGTCCCATGAGTTCTTTAATCCTGTTACACTTTTTGCCCCGACCACCTCCATTGGGAGGCTTTTCCAGGTATTCACCACTCTTTCTGTGAAGAAGTACTTCTTCACATTTCTCCTGAATCTACCCCCCCAGCATCAGAGCATGACCCCTTTTTCTTGAGCACCTTTTTTTCTGAAAAATGCTTTCTCTCGTGTACCCTATTTGTATCCGTGAGGCATTTGAAAGTATCTATCATACCCTCCCCCTTTCTCCAGGGTGTACATATTGAGGTCCTTTAGCATCCCCTCATAGGGCTTTTGTTTGCTCCCCCACCCACACTGGTCTGTCTCTCCTTCGGGCCCCGTCATGGACCAGATTCCCACCCCGGTAGTTCCCCAACCGCCCCATATCACAGTTAGCCCCAGAGTACCCCGATGTATCCCTTCATCAGGCAGGTTCCCTACCTTCACAGGAATGAGCCTTCTTTCTGGTCCTGGGTGCTGCTGATGTGGCTGAGCAGGGCTCGGGTACGCCGGCGGCGAGGATCGGGGCCACCATGGACCAGCGATGTTTTCTCTTTTCTCCTGCAGGTGCATGATGTCCATGATGCAAGACCAATGTCAGCATCAGTCACGCTCCTTGGTTAGTGGCACCAGGTGCACTGCTGTACCCCTGGCCTCTGCCTGGGGTCAGTAGGCACTGGTCCTCTACCCCACCTTCCCCCCCAAGAGAAGGCGAGCTGTCAGTGGACACTCCAGCCTTCTCTCCCTGGCCAGCCCTCCGATGCCCAAGTCCATTCCCGAACCAGAGTCGCTGACGTAGCAGCGGTAAATCTTTCCACTGTGCTGGCAGGCTGTGATAGGGCTTTTGATGCAGGCCCTGCATCATTTTAGTTCCTCTTGACTGCCTCTACTGGATGTCCTTCTGGAGATGTGGTCTCCAGAACTGGACACGGTATTCTAGGTGAGGTCTCACCAATGATTTATACTGCTGTATCACCACCTCTCTCTGTCTGCTGGTAATACCCCTCTGTATGCACTCTAGCATCCCACTAGCTCTCCCCCACTGCCTTGCCACACTGTTTGGCCACCTTTAGGTTGTCATATACTGTATGATTACCCCAGGTCTCTTTCATTCTTGGTGGTCATCAGTACCACTACCCCGCCCCCTCATCTTGTATTCTGCCCTGGGTTTCTGTGCCCCAAGTGCATGATTTTGCACTTCTTAGTGCAGAATCTAGTTGCCACATTTCTGACCACTCCTCAAGCTTTCTTCAATCTCTATTCATTTTTTTTTTTTAACACACACACAGATGCACCAGATTGTCTACCCTACTGCAGATCTTTGTGTTGTCTGCAAAAAGTCATATCTTCCCTTCTAGCCCCTCTGAAATGTTGCGAATGAAAAACATTAAAAACAGAGGACCAGTTTCAGTACTGATCCTTGTTGCATCCTGCTGGTCTTCCTTGGCGTGAGCTCTGTTTACCTGTCATTTATCCCCCAACCAATTTCTCACCCAGTTTACAGTCTTTGGACCTACTCTCAGGCTGCCTAGCTTGTTAATGAGTCTCCTATGTGGAATGGTGTTGGAGGCCTTACTGAAATCTAGGCAGGCTACATCCAAGGCTCCACCCTGATCTAACAAAAGTGACAAGGCCATGCTACCTGAAAACTGACTCTGATTTGTACTACAAGTCGGGTTAAAATGGTAAAAATAAGTTTTATAATGCCACACCGTAGACTTGCATTGAGCATGCGCATCACCGCACTAGGCAAAAAATAACCTCACAAAACAAGGAAGCACAGGGATGGCACTGGCGATCAGGAAGTGGAAGGGATCGAGCGGCTACCCCCCCCCCCCGGAGGCAAATACAATCCCTTACCCTCCTTAGGGGGCTAAGGAGAAACATTTTCAACTAATATGGAGGAACTCCCAGCCAGGTAAGGGAGTCTCCTGATGATTTTGCAGGCAAGGAGAAAATCTGGGAAAGGCACGCTTTAAATAATCAAGTAAAAATATTTGCTCATTCACATTTTAAAATGCATTGTACTCTGTATAAAACATGTATTAACTGTGTATTTGAATTTTAATGTAAAAAATGCAATTTTACAGAAACAAACTTTGACGGCAGATAAGGGTCGCTTGGCCCACCCAGTCAGCCCATTTCCCTACTTATTGGATAAGCTGCAGATCCTAGATAACAACAGCTTACTTCTTCCTACGCCCCCCCCAACAGAGTTGCCTTATGTCTGTCCTATGAATTCTTGAATTCCACCACTGTTTTTGACCCCACAACCTCCTCAGGAAGGCTGCTACATGCTTCCAACACCCTCTGCGTACAAAGTTCAGAGATTTTATTGTGAAAAAATGAAATGTTTTTCTTTTTACAGGGTTTTAAATAATTGATTAGCAGTTTTTTTTTCCTTGGGACAATGCTAACTGTGCAGGAAGTATTTATACAGGTTTTCTAGAAGTGTTACGTATGTTAAACACAGTGAGGCAAGTGCTATGCATTTTCACAGTGTTTTAGCACTTTTATGACCAAAACGCTAATCAATTTTTGGAGTTAAATAAAACCCTGTTTTAAATATTTTACTCTTTGCATTATTTTACAACATCCTTCAAAATAATGTGCATAAATGCATAGCATTGTTTGAAAAAGAGTCAAATACGTGAATTATGCAAAAAAATTAGAATTTAAATAGTTGTTCTAACACTGTTGCACGAGTGGCAAAATTATTGCGATAACAAGGTTACCGTGATAATTTCATCATGCTTATCGTATCGTCAAAATTTTATTATCGTGGCACCCCTAGGTAACACAAGGAAGTACTTTTTCGCAGAGAGGATGGTTGATGCTTGGAATGACCTGCCGGAGGAGGTGGTAGAAACAGAAATAGTATTGGGTTTCAAGCACGCATGGGATAGGCAAATGGGAATCCTGGGGGAGAAGGAGGAACACGTAAGATCTTGGGGGGGGGTTCAGTAGCAGGGGAAATACTGGGCAGACTAGGTGGACCATATAGTTCCTTATCTGACGATATTATGTATGTATGTGTGTATGCATTTAAACCACAGGTAGATCCAGCGATTGTATACAAGGAGGTAGCACCCACTACTCCCTTAAGACAGCAAAACAGTAACTGCTTTAGCCTAATTGGAATTTTAAATGAAACTGTTCAATTGTTTCTGGGAATGTGCTGCCCCCTTGATAAAATTGCTACCCTCTATCAGTCCATGATTTAAAGAGTTTTGCATTTTGATGTTTTGGATTATGTTTTGAATTACTATTATGTACTGGGCTACAACATCAGATGAATTAGTGGACTGGTTGCGTACATTTTTCTGATGATATGCCTTTTGCTTTGTTCTTCAAGCACCACTGAAGCACTAATCATCTACCAATGTAAAATAACCCTTGGGGACTTGTGCAAAGCTGCAGTGAAAAGAAATACAAGGAACAAGTATATAGACACAACACAGGTAAATTGGTATTGTAGACTGCTTCTTGTTATGACTCTTTTTCCAATATGAGGTACTGTGTTAACAATCAAACAAAACGCCAGTATCAGGTGGCCTAGGTTTACTTGTAGCACACCCCATTCTGTGTGTACCGCTGGCCCAGAGGTAGTACATTACATATCCATGTGGTTGATTTGGGCTACCTTTGTGACAGCATGGGCCAGATTATCAGAACATGCTGAAGCTATGTCCCACGCTGCAGCTGCCAGTGAAGGAAAAAAACATCACCCCACATGTAGCGCTTTTAATTTGCCGCACAGGCGGCTGCGCTGCTGGGGGTCAACAAGCCTGAGTCAGCCAGAGTGATTGCAAACAACCCCATTTGGCACCATATAACCTATACTGTGGGCATACCTACTGACAGGTTTTCTACTGTCCCAGGTGGAGGAGCTGGGGGGTGGGTTGGGGGCACCCTTGGTACTTGCGCCAGTCTTGCATCAAAGCTATTCCTGGTATCACCAGGCATAGTATTTTAGCACAGCTGCACCAAAAAACTGCCACAAGTTGCCATAAATCATGGAGCCAGTCGCAAACAGCTCCACGATAGAAAATATGCTGCATGTGGAAAAACCTTGCAAACCCACAAGGTTTTTCTGCATGGGTGCCAAAAATGGTCCTTTTTGAAAATCCAACCCGAGATCTTTGCACCATAGTGGCCAGAGGTAGAAACCCAATCCATCCATCCCTGAGAATGCACAGTGCCATCCTGGGGAAAAACAGTGTCCCATGTTTGAAGCAACTCCTGTTGCAGACCAGGAGGTGCCCTAATAAGTTGCATGCTTGACATTTCTGGCTGTGGGGGGGGGGGATTCATTAGGTGATGTGTTATACATGGAGGGGATGCACTGGGGCAGAATGCATGCCATTGACCAACCATGAATATGTCAGCATCGGGGCAGGGGAAGCAACAGATAATAAAAGCACCAGCACTCCATTATGGGTCCACTCTTGACTCCCATGAGCTCCACCAACTGAACCTCAGGTCCCACCTGGCTATGCTCCATTCTGTGTTCACCTTATTGCACCAAGCTACAGTAGGTAGACAGACCACAGAGTAAAATCCGTGGAGTACGGGCTATGGTTAGGGATGGAATAAGCTGAGGGTGTGGAATGGTGAAGTTAGACCAGTTACAGCAAAGGAAGATGTGCTCAAATAGGGAGTGCTGTGTGTGTATCTCAGAAAAAAATATAAACCCAGCCAACAAGTACTTGACACCACACTCAGCCCAAATGAAGTAAAAGTCAAAGGCTATAACTGTCATTAAAAAAATTGAATTTATTAATACGTACTGAGAAAATACAATGGGCAGACAGGCATTGCAAAATGCCTCAGGTTCGCTTGTAGCGCTTTAGCAAGAAGACCATGAAGACCTGGTCTCAGAAATCACATTTAAATAGTACTGGTGATGAATAGATCAATTCACATTTCTCCCCTAAAAAAAAGTGCATTTCCATAGCAACCAAATCCCAACAATACAATTATAAGCAGTGATTGCAGTACGTATTAATAAATAAAATTTTGTTAAAAGCAATTGTAGCCATTGACTTTTATTGCATTCCGGTTGAGTGTGGTGCCTCATACTTGTTGACTGGGAGCTAGATGACCAGTGCCAGTAGGTCAGCAGGAATTAAGAAATGGTAAAGCAAAGCAAACAAACTACCCTACTCTTTCTATCAGTTACATTTTACATTACTGGTGTACTGGGTACTTCATACTATTCTGTAATTATCTTGGCCTACTTCACATGGTTTCTTCTTCTAACACTTGTAATGTACCTTTGTAAATCACCACACAGTACTAAGAGTTTGTGTAGAGACCACAAGGAATTTGAAATATTATTTTCAGCTATTCACTTTACTCTTTTTATGTTGGCTTGCTGCAGGCGCAAGCCAACATATAGGGAGAGTGCAGATTTGGGGGCGTGGCCGCTGTTGGGCGAATGCAGGGCACGCATCAGTAGGTGCGTCCCTCATTCCCCAATCAGCCTGCATGCCGGTGCCACACCATGCATACGTAATGGTGCGAGCACGTCTAAGCAAAGGTCCGCTGCAATCCGAGCAAAGCTCATCATGCGCAGCGGACCCTTTGATTGCGTGCTCGCCGCCATTATCAGCATGGTCAGCGAGCGGCTTACGGCTGTCGACATCGGGGGAGCCCAATCCCCCTGTCAGTAACCCCCCTGCTGTTTTACTGTGCCGATGGGGGAGCCCACTCCCCATCGGCATAACCCAATCTGGAATGCCGAGGGGTGCCCAATCCCCGGCTGGTGCCCCGCTGTGTTTGCTACCGACGGGAGCCCACTCCCACGGCATCACCTCTCCCCAATTGTTCAATGCCGAGGGGGTGTCCAACTTCCCGGCTCGTGCACCCCACCGCTGTCTTTTGTTTGCCGACGGTGCCCAATCCCCATCAGTTACTGACACCCCCAAAAAACAGTTGGGTGGCATGTTGGGAGCCCACCCAAGCGTACAAATGCCCTGCAACAGGAAAACTGTCCCACGATGGGTTTTTTCCCTGTAAAACTAAAACCGTCCCTCGTAGTCTCGATGCCCTCCCCCACCCGCACTCCACTCACCGCGCACCCTGCCTCCCTCACCTCCCCCACCCATACTTACCTCCAGAGTTCGGCTGACGATCTTCAGTGGGTTTGAACACGCTTGCACCTTCAACGCCCATCGCGAACTGAGGAAATGCAGGTAAGCTGTATAATGGAGTGAATAGGATTTTTTCAACTTTGTTGCATATCTCAGGCATTTCTTGGAATTTTTGCACCAAATTTTCAACATGTTGTTTTTGGGGCCACTCCTCATGAATTCTGTCACTGTCATGGTGTTAATCGGCCTTGAAAGGTGATTTCACAGTCACTGCGCAAAATCACCTTTCAGGGCCCATTAATGAAATGACAGTGACAGTGTTCATAAGGTGCCCTCTTAAAAAGCCTAAGTTCCAAATTTGGTGGAAAAAATCCAGCAAATGCCTGTTTTACGGGCGTGCATTGCGCAGTTGCTACGCAGGCTCATAACTTCGCACATTCACAATATTTTACTGCCAGATTTTCAGCATTGTCATTTTGTACCTCCTTGTGAAGTACAGCTGTCATTTTCCACATCCTGCCGAATGTGTTTCCACACTTCCAAGCATATTACAGTTTAGTCTCTGTGGGAAATCAGTGTTTGGGCCAGATTATGAAAATGACAGTGACACAGTTCATGAGCAGAGGACCTAAAATGCCTATGTTGAAAATTTGGTGATGATACTCCATAAAATAACTGTGTTACGAGCGCGCGTTGGCAGATTGCACGCACGCTCATACCGTCGTGCATTTGTGATATTTTCAGTCTGGATTTTCACCATTGCCATTTTTCCACACCTCTTGATGAACAGTACAGCTGTCATTTCACATATCCTGCCCAAAATGTGTTTTCACACTTCCGGCGCAGAATAGCATGGTCGCTGTGCGAAATCACTTCTTGGGACACTTTGAGGAAATAACAGTGACACTGTACATGAGCAAAGGTGCTAAAATGCCTATGTTGAAAATTTGGTGCCGAACGCCCATAAAATGGCAGTGTTGCAAGCGTACATTGCATATTTCCCATGCACCCTAGTAGCTTCGCAAATTTGGTATATTTACATGCCACATTTTCAACACTGGCATTTTTTTACATCTCCTTATGAACTGTACAGCTGTCATTTCTCACATCCTGCCTGACATGTTTTCCCACACTGCACTACCAAACACCCAAAGGGACACCCTAATGCTTGTCACTCTCTGCAAGGGTGGGGGTGGGTTGGCATCAGTTTAACACTTCACTGCCATTCCTATGATGCATCTGTCTAACTCCTGCACTACCAATGCCAATGCCAGCAAGCCAACATTCGGCATTGACAAATGCTTGTTTCTAATAGTAGCAATACACTTTCACATAGGGGGCTAAGCACAAAAGTGTACAAGTTATGTGTGATTCGCACGTAGTGTAGCTGCATGCCTATGCAGCCCTGGACAGGCACAGAGTGTGCAGATTAATGACCACAAGCATCCATGGGGCATTTGTCCAGGGCTCTGCCCCCTGGCATGCTGCTTGATCAGGGCAGAATGGGGATGGAGTGTGGGACAGCATGGGTCCAGACCCATAGACAGTACAGATACCCACCTGAATAGCCACCTCTTGCCCCCCCACTGCCCATAGGGCTGTGGCAACATGGAGAGGAGTCCCTCTCACGTGTGTACAACAGATACAGCTGCACTGTGTAACACACAGTGGAACAGATGGCCCATGAACAGAACACCCATGGTAGTGTTGGAGGACTGCAGGGCCAATGGAGGACACCTACCTATCGTAGGCATACTACGGTCCGGTAGTGAACCAGCACTGTGTAATGTATGAAGGTGGAAGGGTGGGCTGACTGTGCCCTTGAGTGTCTTCACACTGCTACAGCCCAGTAGAGTGCCATATCAGTCACTCCTAGTGCAGATTGCACACTATAATGCTGGGAATGCCTGCCATGCATACCCATAGAATACAGTGGGTTGCTTCACAGTCCTATCATGGATAACTCTGAATAATGGAATGGTATCGGTGTTAGCGGGCAACCGCTTGTGGAGGTCCATAAGTACGGGCTGCAGGACACCAGTCCGACACTTTCATGTTGACATACAACTGCCCTGCAGGTACTATAGCACTACAACTGTTTGTCTGGCTATACAGTACATGTGGGAGACATGCGCAGGCTTCTGTGGTGGTAGGCAGTGGTTTGTATCAGATGCTGTCCCATGCTAGGGGGGATGCCTGGACATACACTGCCAGGGACTGGGTGTGTATGGGGGATTTGCTGTTAGAGACATGGCTCACTGGGGGGTCAGGGGGTGTAGATGCTGTGCTGTTGCACACTTGCTACACAACAGTATCCAAGAAAACACAGGATCATACCCGATGGCAGTGCTATCAGTGGCCCTATGAGTGCGCAAGAAATGGCCACGTAACACAGTTATGGCAGGGTACCCCATGCCATAACTTCTGCACCACAGTGTGTGGCACTCAATGCGATTTCACGCCTTTGTGAATCATGTGGAGTGTGGGCACACCCCTGACATGCCCCTGGCCATGCATAGCTGCCTGTGTGGCTAGAGGATCTGGTGCACATCTGGCTGGCGCACTGATAGTGAATGCTGCGAGACCCCCACTGTGCAGCATTAACACCTAGGGATGTCTACACACCTCATATACACAGCACATAGGCATCCTACATAGGGCCCATAGTGAGGTTTTCTGACAATTATAATGCCCCTCTTCACAACAACATCCTTGCTAATGTAACCCCTCCCCCTGTGGGTTACTATGCCTTTAAGACTCCATTGCTTGCTTGGGCATCAATCGCATTCACTTCTGCCAATGGAGCCAACACTGCTGTGGCAGCAACTGGGCTGAGAATCACTCAGTCTTCACATTAGCCATGCTGGACATGAGTGTGTACCATTACAGGACTGGCTTTGGGTGTGATCCAGTGATTGAGCTGCATACACTGTGTGCAAATCAGAACTGTTACAGAGACTGCTTTTGGGACTAGAATACAACAGCTACACTGCTGCCCTTTGGCCCACCCTGTTATGGTAGTCAGGTTGAGGTCCACGAAACAAACCAATTTGGGTTTCTTGCCAACTCTAGAAGCTGCAGGATATCATAGACTACAGGCAGAACTAATTAATTCAGGTGCCTTTGCAGCAGCCAATCATATACTAACTGCAGGGGCTGAGCTGTCCACAAGAGACATCTGGAAGAGATTTTAGAGTAGGATTGCTATCTGGGGTCTGAGGGCTGTACTGTGACAGACTGCTGCTAGAGATAAAACGGGGTATTCTTGTTCTAGCCAGTATAAAACTTGATGCTGTGCACTGCCAGCACAGAGCTGGAGGTGTAAACTGCAGCCCCTGACTGCTGCGGTACCCACTAGTGGGAAGCATAGCCAGGTACCAGGCTATGATCACCTGGAGCAGTTGGATGCCAAAATGGGGGGGTCGGTGCAGATTCAGTGGGATTTGATTGAATGGAGGATAGCTGCACCTCAGATCTGCATCAGTAGAGCTGATGCACAGTGCGAGATTGAATAAGAGGCTTGCCTATTGTGCCAACATTTTGCCAGATAGGCTGGCTTCCTCAAGGCAGCAGAGTCTAAAATAATATAACTTAAAAATATTTCTTTCATAATTAATACACTCAGCTATAATCTTCTGGAGGATGGTCGGTCCAAAGAAAAGATTTTTTGAAAAAGGAAAAGCATTATTAATCATACCTGAATATCAGAATCAAAACTTAACATCTGCAGATACACTTCAGACTATTACCATCAAACTATAAAGCAAATTTCTCAGCATGATAATGTTCCCTATAGCGATGCATGTAACATCAACTCCTTTAAAATTATCTATAAGATATTGACAGTAAATATATAAGATTCACCTTTAAATTGCCTTCTATTACTTGACCCTTCTATTTTCATTTCACTCTTACTCCGTATCAATTATAGCAGCAAACTCATGGCTATTTAAAGTGATGTGATCGAAAAGTAACCATATCAGCTTATATACTGTATATAGCAGTATACAATGAGAATGAATGGCATTGCTAACTCCAAGTATCCAGTTCATATAAAAAACTCCAAAGCCCTCTATTGCAAATGGTAACTATTGGAATACCTACAACAGTGTAGTAATTCCAGCCCAGTATGTACTGCATTTAGATATTTTACTTTTGCAATACACACCTGCTATTTTAATTCTTTAACTCTTGGGTAAAGGGAGAAACTCTGTCAGGGTACTAGAAGTAGGGGAATGTAAAAATGGGACTTGTACAATCAATGCCCTTGTTAGTTGCTCAGTGCCCTTCATTAATTACCAAATGGTCACTTTGATACATAAATATGATGTTAAAGTTGCCCCCATAGACTATAATGGAGCTTGTCCCTGTGCTCTCCCTGGATTCACATCATAACTTGGTTGAGCACGGGGGCGGAACGAGGGAGGCTATACAAACTGGGAAGAAACAGTGACCTTGTGAAAGAAATTTTATGAGCACTGTATCTTGTAAACTATTGGAAATGTTGGGGCCAAATAAACAGCAGCAGCATTTCGGGACGTAAGGCACCGAACTAGCTGGTGCAAATCTCCCTTGCTTTAACTTGGTGAATCTCTTTAAATACAGCAATGATAGGGTTGTGTTAAACAGGGCACCTCTTTCCCATTTGTTCGACCACTTCTCTCCATGACCCTTTTCAAGGAGGTAGTAGGCAAGTTCCTTTTCCTCCTCTGTAGGGCTAGTTTGTGTTTTCTTGTAGGTATCTACTTGTGCCAATTGCCTCATACATTCTGCCTGATTTTTTTCATAATCCATCAGGACAATGCCCCCACCCTTGTCTGCCAGTTTAACCATGATTTGTGGGTCGTTTTCTAGATTTTTCAGTGCTACAAATTATTTAGCTGTGAGGTTATACAATATTGTATATATATATATATATATATATATATATATATATATATATATATATATATATTCATGGCAAAAACTCTGTTTAATGCATCAGTTAGGGTTGTTCCTGATGACAAAAATGAAATTCGGTGTTAGAGTTGAAAGCCCTTTGCCCCAATACCCCAACCCGGCATCGGGTGTGCATGGTCATCGGCCCAACTCTCACCCATCACATGTGTAAACAAGCTGAGGTATAGGAGAATGGGCAGAGTTAGGACCACGACCTCAACGCACACCCCTGATGTCAGTTGGGGTGGCTGGGGGTAAGGGGAGCCAACCTTAACACCGAATTTCCTCACTTTTGTCGCTGTGGAACAACCCTAACTGATGCATTAAATGGAGTTTTTTGCCATGAATTTCCCTTCTTTTTGAGAATGAGGACTATAAATAGTGACTAGAATGCGGTGGAGGGAGCGTGGGCCCTTCGGGCCCCATGCTCCCACCATGTGATGTCTTGTGACATAGTAACGGTAACTGCAATACAAACACAAGTGCTAATGGTTATGCACATGGTGACGCAAATGTAAATGGTAATGTAAACGTTATTAGAAACGCAAGTCAAAGTGACACCAAAATGAACAGTGAAGCAAATGGAGACGCACGCGCATATGGAAATGCAACTGGTAATGTGCACAGTCATGGTACTGCTATTGTAAATGCAAATGGTAACAGTAACAGCAAAAATAACGCCAAAGGAAACAGAAATGGAAAGGCAAATGCAAGCGTGTACAGAAACGCAAACCATAACCTGCATGGTCACGGTACCACAATTGGAAATGCAAATGGTAGTGGTAACAGCTAAAATAATGCCAAAGGAAACAGAAATGGAAACACGAACACAGGTGCATACAGAAACGCAAATCATTACGCTCACGGTCACGGTACCGCAATTGTAAATGCAAATGGTAATGGTAACAGCAACAATAATGCCAAAGGAAACAGAAAAGCAAACCCAAACACAAGCGTGTATGGAAACGCAAACTGTAACGAGCATGGTCAGAGTACCGCAATTGGAAATGCAAATGGTAACTGCAACGATAATGCCAAAGGAAACAGAAACGCAAACACAAGCGTGTATGAAAATGCACACCGTAACATGAACAGGAACACAATTGGAAATGCAAATGGTAACGATAACAACAACGATGATGCAAAACGAAAGACAAACACAAACGCAAAATGGAAGAAACAGTACTGTAGACACAAATTGTAAGAGTAACGCAAATGCAAGCGCAAACAGAAACACAAAGGATAACACACACGGCGGTGTACACGGGAAAGCTAATGCAAACGGGTACAGAAACGCAAGTGGAAATGCTATGTGTAACAGTAACTGGAGTGCACACCCTGGTTTTCCCCAACAGCTGCATAGAGAAACACAGTGAGTACAAAGAATGTATGCATAATAATAGGGCTCGGAGCAGAGAATGAGAAGTTGGAATACTAAATTGCTTACATCTCAGGAACCGTACGACATAGAAAAAAAATTAAATTTCAAATGAATTATGACTTTCCTGGCTAGTTTCGTACTTAGCCCCTGTGTGGGGGGCTAAGCAATTTTCCGATAAAAAGTCTGTATCTCGCACCGTTTCTGAGATATGGGGAAAAAGTGTCAACTTTGGAGCACTGCAACTTTCCATCCATGCAATATTTTGTCACCAAACCATGAAAAGGCACATCTGTGGGATGTTGGCTTTCTTCCCTTCAAATTTCAGCCCAAAAGACCAAACCATTATTTTGTAGCAGGGTGGCAAAAAATTCCTCTTATTTTGGGCATAGTGTTGCAAAATAGTGTCGCAAATCACAACACTTTCACAAATGAAATCACGAAAGTGTCGTGAGTTGCGAGACTATTTTGCAACAATATTTTTCCAAAAATTTCAAAAACATATTTCTGGGGTGTTTAACCCCCCAAAAAAGACATGGCTAGCGTCCTCAGGATCCGACTAGGTGAACACAAAAAGAATTGTGTCCCTAGAGGGTCCCAAATTTAAATGCCAAGCAGTTCTGTGATCACTAAATGAAAAAAAAAATGGCTGACTTACGACACTACAGGGGTCATTTGCAACACTAACAAATTCTGGTCAGATCCGCCACGGCTGCATAATGAAGTTAGTGAAGTTGTGTGGAATTGTTAAGGAGGTATGAAGAAACAATACAGCGATTTGTAAGTAGTAAGATTTGTTTTAGTTTCTGTTCTAAGGAAGACATACACATTATCAGGAAAATACATGGAGGTGTACATTTTAATGGAAGGAATAGGAAGCACTGTAGGTTTACAAAAGAACCCCCAAGCAAATGCCACTGATGTATATGTTATCCCGGATGATATTGGCCGGACAGCCAAATTTTAAAGAAAACACAATTGCACATACCCCAATAATGCAAAGCATCATGGGAAACATATGCAAATCCCCATGATGGTACAGAAGGTGGCAGTACATGAAAAAGTAATGGCTGGCATATGTTCAGCCTTGGGATTATTTACACAGGTTTTTTTTTTGTAGAGAAACAGGGTTTTTGTCCATGAGGTGATGTAAGTTATATTTAAGCAATGTGTTGATGTCAGGAAGTCAGATGTAATGATGATGGACTGTTAACAGAGAAAATGTGATAGTAACTTTCAGAGGGGGGTCGCTTTTAAAAAGGGCAAGTTAGTTATGCTTGTGATAATGGGAATATTAGGAAAGTATGAGGTCTATGCAGAAGTGGAGTACAAATATGCACAGTTTCATAAGTATGTGCTCAGACTGCAGGCAAATGTGATATGCAGGTTTGTTTTAGAAAGAGGTAAAAATAGCAATACATGCAATTGATGGAAAGATAGATAATTACATAGACGTGCAGTCTCTGTCCACACTACACTCGAAAAAGCTGTAATGGATTCAAACTGTTACAGACTGTAAACGTTACAGTGTGTCCACACTGCCAGTGAACAGTGTGGATAATGGTTTGAAAACATTACAGCTTGTCCACACTGAGTGCGATAGTGTGTGTGGTCTCAACCCTGTAGTAGTAATGCACATCCCATTGTGCACTCAGTGATGATAGCTGCATTTTGAGATGCCCTCCTACATGTCCTATGGAGTACTGTGTATATGGCACAGTCATATTATGTAAATAACCATATTTCACTGTTATGAGACACACTTATGTTGTGGAGGTGACAGAGAGAGAGAGGTTTGAGGGAGGGGGAGATCTGTATGTTGGAATCAGTGGCTATATCGGTGAGAGGAGGGAAGGGGAGGGAGAGAGAGAGGGGGGGGAGAAATGGCATCAGTTCTACCAGTATTTGGGCACCTGGGCACAACATATATTCATGTACTGCTGCTGTATGGCTGAAGGCAGACCCTTTACTACTGCCTTCAGTGTTCCCCACTGCTCCACTGTACACAGTGCCACATGTCTATTGTCCACCGCAGCAGCGCTCCATGATGCACTCAGGAGCTCCACTAATGTATGTGTTCACTATTGGAACTGCTCTGCAGGTAGTATTGCTGCCACATCACACATGAGCAGGTAGGGTACTCCCAACACTCGGCACAGTGAGAAGAGAAATCAAGGACAGTACACGGATACCATCAGGAGGTGGTCCTCGGGAGTCAAGTGCAGACAGAAAGGTAGATTAGGTGGGGACATGGGATTACACCCAGGGGGTGCGCATACAGCTGTTAGGTTACTGTGGTATGGAGGCATCCCAGTATTGCAGCCTACACCCGTGCTCCACACAGCTGTCTGCATATGTCCTGGTAGCCTCCGATCTCCCTGCATGCAGTGAAACAATGCTGCAATGCGTGCGGGTATAGTGGGAGACTGGAGGCTACATGGTGGAGCATTTAGACACAATTGCAATTAAAAACTGATAAAGGTGTAAAGCTGTAAATAAGAGTGAAATAACCACGCTGGTATGCACACCACAAAATGGTTATTAAAAGGATACAGATTGGGGATGGCTCAATTAAAGGAGCAGTCCACCCAGAATTGGCAAAAACATATGTTATGCAGAGTGTTTTGATTTGTATGTAAAGTCCTAGTGTGTCCTTCCCTCTGTCTGCTATTAGGAGTTTTTCCTAAATTAGGCTGCTAGCTTTAGGGTAGTTTTATGACCCCTGGGGATCTCCATCACAAATAGGTTTATTGCCTTCTGCCTCATACAATGCAACCTGTCTCATGTGACAGTGATGTAGCCAGGCCCATTGATTTAGCATGTGCAGTGCTTTTTAAAATCAGTTCACAACAGCAGAGCTTTGTAACTGTTCTTATCCAGAGAGCACAAATGGCAACAGTTACAATTTAGCAGATGCCTGAGAACTACCTAACTGGGGTTTCTGTAAGAAAACAGCTACTAAATAGCTCTAATTCACTATTTGTGTTTTTTTGGGTGTGTCATGTCTAGCTAGCAGTAATATGTGTTTTCATTTTAAAATTTAATTTCATCAAACTACGCACAACAATAAAAAGCACAGAAATTGCCCCAGATCATCACTGCTATAATTAGTAAAGACTATAGCAGTTTTCTTACAGAAAACTCACTCAGCTCTAAAGTATTTGCTAAATTGTAAATGTAGGTACTAGCATTCTTTTTTTTAGCAGAAGAGACACACTAAAGCTTGTTTACAGGTGTGATCTTGGAGCACTATGAAGATAAGGTAAGGTAAAATGTATTTATATGAGTCACCCTTCCTGAGCTCAGGGCGCCTTTACAAAATTTCAACATAACAATATTAAAATCCATAACAATTAAAACACCTTTAAACATAGCAGACATTATATCTCCAGGAATGCTTGTTTGAATAAGAAAGTTTTCAAGGCTTTTTTTAAACCCTTCTACAGTCAGGCTATCACATATCTGACAAGGTAGAGAATTCCACAGGGTAGGTGCCATAAAGGCAAAAGTTCTTCCACTAGATGTTTTCAGGGTTACCCTGGGAATCTTTAGCAATCCCTAGCCAGAGGATCGGAGGGAGTGGGAGGGACAGTAAGAAACAAGGAGTTCTTTCAGGTAGTGGGGTCCCAACCCGTGTATGGCCTTATAGGTCAGCAAAGTGACCTTGAAGGTGATCCGCCACTGTACAGGCAGCCAGTGCAGTTCGCGCAGCACAGGTGTTATGTAACTGGATCTAGGGCTTCCAGTCAACAACCTGGCCACTGCATTCTGCACCAGCTGCAAGCGGCAGATATCCCCCCCCCCAGGCAGCCCTAGATAAAGGGCATTGCAGTAATCAAGAAGAAAGTTAAATGATTTGCTCAGGGACACACAGGACACATGTGGAGACTGTGGGACTCAAACCCAGGAAACCAGGTTTGCAGCTCAGTGCTTTAGACCACCGCACTATACTGTCTCCTCTATTCTAATAGGTAGAACTGGCAGTTAGTGCTGATTTTGCTCTGTGACATGATTTTAATTTTTTTTGTTACAAATGTGAAGTATCTTTTTTAATAAAGTATAAAAATATGTATGTGCGAGTTATTTAGGTTAGCGAATATTTGTTTTATTATTTGAAAAAGTTGGATACACTAAATGTGTAGTGTAATAAACCATTGTAAAATGGGATCAAATGTGTAGCTGAAATAGTCATTGCCATCCTTTCTGTTGTTTTCATGCTATACCAAACACAGGAGAAAAAGTGACTTTAAAGTATTTTGCAGTTTCTAGGCTGCAGCTTCATACCATACACTTCATTTGTAAAAAAAAAAAAAAAGAAAATCATATCACAGAGCAAAATCAGCACTAAATATTAGTTCTGCCTAATAGAATGCTGGTATCTACATTTATAGTTTAGCAAATACTTGAAATCTGAGTGGGTTTTCTGTACAAAAACAGCTAGAGTCTTAACTAATTATAGTGCTAATGATCTGGGCAATTTCTGTGCTTTTATGGTTGTGTATAGTTTGATGAAATTAAAAGTTTTAAAATTAAAACATTCCTGCAAGCTAGACCCGACACACATAGAAAACAACAACAGTGAATTAGATCTTAATTTAGTAGCAGTTTTCTTACAGAAACCCCAGTTAGCTAGCTCTCAGGTGTCTGCTAATAGGCTAATTTAGGAAAAACTCCTAATAGCAGAAAGAGGGAAGGACACACTAGGGGCCAGATATTCAAAACTTTGCCCCGGGACTAAAGTAACACTGCCCGGCAGGCAAACTTAGCCTGGAGCACAAAGCAAGTTATATTCAAAAGGAATAGCCTGGGGCAAAAAACTTCTGAATATAGCATGGGAATGAGGCCGGGCAAACTGGGCTGGGAGTGCAGGGCAAACTTAGCCCTGGAATAAGACAGTTCTGTATATAGCAACCAGGAAGTGCAAACAGCAACACAGTACACAGCGACATGAAGGTAGGTGGAGGTGAACTATGTGGCCAATGTGTGTGGCTGCAAATTTGTGGACCCAGTACAGCTGCAGGCAGCAGCGCATGTGAAAGTACAGTGTTCAAAACTGTATAATATTCCCCGAACTGTTTGCTCAGCGCTAACACATTGCATGGGTTTAGCACAGGGCTAAACCATTAGCTCGGTGCAAACACATTTGCCCGGCACTAAACTTTGCCATATTCAAAAGTGATATACAATGAGCCTACTTAGGTAGTCTCTGGGCAAACATCCAGATTAGCCTCACATTATGCCCTGATTTACATGCAGTTTGCCCAGTGTTACTGCAGGGTCCCACAGCTCCATCTGTAGATCAGTCTGGAAGTACAGGGGCTGGCCAGGTCTGACCGCAGCTCCACCTGTAGGTCAGTCTGGCAGTGCATGATGATAGCTGTAGGCTACATGTAAACAGTACAGCATGGCATAGAATACTGTACCCCAGGGGACAACACAGCATAGGTACAGATGGTGGTGGTGCTGCTTGCAGCTGTCACACTGTAGGTCATGATACAGTACATAGCAGACACTACAGTAGCAAAGGGGGCCAGTAGTGTGTGGACACAGTACTGCCTATAGTGTGTAGGGCAGTGCTGATTACTGCACTATATGCAGTGACAGGCCCAACATGCAGGTGTTTACTGACAGTGGACATTACTGTTATGCTGTTGTGTGACCCACAGATGCTGCACCTCTGGCATGGGATGCTCACAGTGGCATATACATGTCTGCCTTTTTGTGCTGTGGCAGTTGTACAGCTGTGCAGTATCGGGCCAGGGGGGCATATATTATCAGAAAGGTACACTGGTGTTGGGGTATTCCCAATACTGGCCCATGTGCACTGCGTGATGTGTCCCAGCCTTTTGGCCACACCTGGTCTGTGGCACAGCCACAACATCCTCCATGCCCACAGTGCTGCATGTGTGTGCTGGCATCTGTTGGTGTCCACAGAAGAGTGGTCCACAGGTGTGTGCTGTATGGCCACACTGCCATGCTGTCCACTGGCGGCAGGGTCATCACTTACTGCCTGGCATGGCTGGGACTGGTGGGAGATGATGGCATCATTGTGATGCCATCAGTGAGCAGCATGTTTCCTATATGTCTGCTTTGTCTATGTGTCATATTTATTTGTTAGGGTCACGTAAAGCTGCACGAACACCGCACAAAGCCAAAAAGTCATGCAAAGCTGATTGCAAAGGGTTAAGACTACCTTTTCCTGGGCGGTAATGTGCACCGCGCTGTGTCACGCTAAGTCCGCAAAACCACTTTGCGTAGCGCTAGTCGCTGAATATAGCATTGTGCCTGTATTCATGTACACGCACCCTCAGTTTGCCCCTTGCATACATTATGATTTTGCCTGGCGCTAATGCAGTTTGCACGTGCTATTTGGCCTTTTAAATATAGCAAACCCATGCTAATCCCATGCTAAACCTGTGCAAATGGTTTTTGCCCTGCACAAAGTTTTGAATATCTGGCCCTGGGACTTAACATACAAATCAAATTCAAAACACTTTGCATAACATGTTTTTGCAAATTTGGAGTGGACTACTCCTTTAAAACTGAAAGCTCATTAAAAAATATACACTGTAGCCTCTTGCTGTACTGACATGCTTCAGCTGATGCAAAATACAGAGTAAGGTGGTGGGGGCAGGGTTGGAGGACAGGTCTGAATAACACCATATACCCACCAGGAGGGACTTTCCATCTCTTGGAATGTATTTGTAAAAATGTGTGACCAGGAGAGGAATGTAAACTACTAAATGTGTAGTGCAATGAACCATTGTAAAATGGGATCAAATGTATAGCTGAAGTAATCACTGACGCCCTGTTGTTTTCATGCTATACCACACACAGGAGAACAAGTGACTTTAAAGTATTTTGCAGTTTCTAGGCTGCAGTTTCATACCATACACTTCATTTGTAAAAAAAAAAATGAAAATCGTGTCACAGACCAAAATCAGTACTAAATGCTAGTTCTACCTAATAGAAAGCTGGTACCTACATTTATAGTTTAGCAAATACTTGAAATCTAACTGAGTGGGTTTTCTGTAAGGAAACAGCTAGAGTGTTAACTAATTATAGTGCTAATGATCTGGGCAATTTCTGTGCTTTTATGGTTGTGTATAGTTTGATGAAATTAAAAGTTTTAAAATTAAAACACTCCTGCAAGCTAGACCTGATACACACAGAAAACAACAATAGTACATTAGAGCTTAATTTAGTAGGGGTTTTATTACAGAAACCCCAGTTAGCTAGCTTTCAGGTATCTGCTAATAGGCTAATTTAGGAAAAACTCCTAATAGCAAACAAAGGGAGGGACACACTAGGACCTAACTCTGCATAACATATGTTTATGCAAATTCTGAGTGGACTGTGGACTACTTTAAAACTGCAGGCACAGTAAAAAACATACACTGCAGCCTCTTGCTATGCTGACATGCTTCAGCTGATGCAAAATACAGAGTAAGATGGTGGGGGTAGGGTTGGAGGACAGATCTGAATAATACCAGGCATATACCCACCAGGAGGGACTTTCCATCTCTTGGAATGTATTCGTGAAAATGTGTGACTAGAAGAGGAATGTAAGCTGAGTCAATGCTGTTAAAACAAGTGCTGTATAGGGATGCAGTTTCAGGTTTTTCCTTCTGAAGCTTAAGCTCTGATGCCCTAGGCAGCTCTAATAGTCAGTTGTTCCAGCATGATAGATCCACCTAATGTCCCTCCCACATGAACCAAAACAAAGGTGGTATGGATCTTTAGAAGCTTCTTGGGTGGAGATGGGGGTGGATCTTACTCCCCCCAAAAAACTAATGCTGCCTCCCTCTACTCAGGTTCCAATTCTTGTACCTCCCACTTAAGAAAGAAAATAGTGCACTTCAACCATTGACTAACATGAAAGAGTATTTATTTGAGGGCGGAAAACATTTCTTGGAGGAGGGTAAGGCAGAGGAGACTATTTACACCTTTAGTCAGCTCCACAGACAGAAAACATGACATCATTCCTTTTGTACATGCAAAACACCTGCAGGCTCCACCTACTGCAGCTGTAAAAGCTGCATTTGAGACACTGTTGAACTTTTTGTTAACTTTTCCCATTGACTATAATGGGAAAATTGTTTTTTGAATAACATTTGAACCGTTCAATATTGTTTCATGAAATCTTCAAAAGGCACATTAGGGACCCTGGCCACATGTTCTCTGAAGTTTTTGAACTGGTCACACAAACCGTGTGACCTGGAGACGCGAGCAAAGAATGCGGAAAAAAAATGTAATTGCGTGCACGGATGTTGCTTAATAACTCCACAGCTGTATATCCAACTGGTACATTGACAGATTCCAAGATCTATGGTTATGCCCCGTGCCTGCCAAATTTCAGACAAATCTGTTGAATGGTGGCAGAGTTATTAAGGTGCAAAGTTTCACCATTAAGCCTTAAATGGGGTACTCAACCCTAACTGTGGTAACACTACCGTGCTACCATAATATATATATATATATATATATATATATATACACACACACACACACATGTATGTTGCAAAAACTTTGTTAATGCTCCAGTTGAGGTCAAAGTGACAAAAGCTGGGAAATGAGGCATTAGGGTTTTCAGCCCTAACACCCCACCCTTCTTCTCAAGCCTAATGCTCATGACACTCTCATAAAGTCTACACATCTGACCTCATTTACAGATGGAATGGGATGAGCTTTAGGCTTGAGTAGCCCAAGGCACACCCCCACCTGCTCTCTTGCCTGGTTTGGGATGGCGGGGTGTTATGGTTGAAAAACCTAATGCCTCATTTCCCAACTTTTGTCACTTTGACCCTAACTGGAGCATTAACAAAGTTTTTTGCAACTTATTTCCTTACTTATTGAAACAGTATAATAGTATCCTTATTTTACTATGGGAGCGCAGGGTTCAAAATGTGGGAGCGCTGCATTCCCATCCCTCCATAGATATGTGTGTGTGTGTATATATATATATATATATATATATATATATATATAAAATAGTAGCATGGTAGTGCTACCTATAGTTAAGGGATTGAGCCATTTCTATGTTAAACCCCAAAACTTTGCACCTTAATAACTTTGCAACGTTTGACAGATTTGGCTGAAATTTGGAATACACAATCAAGAACCATAGGCCTTGCATCTTCCAAGTCTCGTGATTAGTCGGATACACGGCTGTGGAGTTATTTAGCATGATTTATGCATGCATTTACGCCTGTTTCTGGAATTCTACTTGTCGCTAGATACAGGTCGCACAGTTTGTAGCACTAGCCCAAATCTTCAGGAACGTGCAGCTGTGGTCCCCATGTGCCTTTTTGAAGATTTGGTGAAAAAATATTAAACAGTTCAAAAGTTATTCAAAAAACAATTTCCCATTATAAGTCAATGGGAAAAGTTAACAAAAAGTTCAACACTTTCGCAAATACATTTTTACTTTCGCAAATCGGCCATTTTGTTTTCAGTTGGTGATTAGAAAAATGCTTGGCATTTAAATTTGGGACCCTCTAGCAACCTAATTCTTTTTGTATTCACCTAGTCGGACTCTGAGAATGCTAGCCATGTCTTTATTTTGGGGTAAAACACCCCAGAAATATGTTTTTCAGATTTCTAGAAAAAGTACTTTTGCAAAATACTTTCGTGCTCACGAAAGTGTCGCAAATGTTTGCGAAAGTTTTCTCAAATTGCGACAGTAATTTTCTAGTCTGTGGGAAAATGACAGCAATTCTTTGGCACTGCACTGCAAAAGAACGGTTGGGAGTTTTGGGCTGAAATTTGGAGGGAACGCAGCCGACATCTCACAGATGTGCCTTTCAGTGTTGTATTGAAAAAAATTACATGGCAGCAAAGTTACAGCACTCCAAAGTTGACAGTTTTCCCATAGGATAACATTCACGGCCCGACGTTACAGGAATCCTTTGGCACCCTGCTGCAAAATAACGGTTTGGTCTTTATTCCTGAAATTTGAGGAAGACAGCCAACAGCCCACAGATGTGCCTTTCAGTGGTTTGGTGAAAAAATATTACAGGGAGGCAAAGTTATGGTGCTCTGAACGTCTCTCTTTTTTCCATAGGATAACATTATGGCGTTTGCTGTGCCTTTCAGGGCCCGTATCTCGGAAACGGTGCGAGATACGGACTTTTTGTCAGAAAAATTCTTAGCCAGGACAGTCATAAATCATACAACTTTTAAATTTTTTTTCTTTGTTGTACGGTTCCTGATATATAACTTAGTTAGTATTCCAAGTCCTCATTTTCTGCTCCGATACCCATTATTATGCATACATTCTTTGTACTCACTGTCTTTCTCTATACAGCTTTTGGGGAAAACCAGCCTGTGCGCTTACATTACTGTTACCATTACCCTTTCTGCTTGCGGTTCCATGCCCATTTCACTTACCGTTGACATCTACGCCACCACGTGCGTCATCCTTTGCGTTTTCATTTGCGCTTGCGTTTCTGTTATTTTTTGCATTTGTGTCTACCATACTGTTTCTCTTTCTGTTTCACTTTGTGTCATCATGCCCATTGACATTTCCATTTGCAGGCACCGTGTTACTATGTGACAAGACATCATCGCCTACCGTTCCGTCTACGACACCGTATTCGTTACCCTTTCTGTTCTCATTCGCGCTTGCGTTACCTTGTGCACCACTGTTAGTGCTTCTGTTTGCGTTGCTGTTCCTGTTACTATGCCACAAGACATCATGTGGTGGGAATGTGGGCCCTTTGGGCCCCGTGCTCCCGCTGCCGCATTACATGCCGGGAGCGTGGGGCCCTATGTGCGTTATCCTTTGCGTTTTCATTTGCGTTTATGTTTCTGTTATTTTTTGCCATTTGTGTCTACAGTACTGTTTCTCTTTCTGTTTCACTTTGCATCACCATGCCCATTGACATTTCTGTTTGCAGGCACCATGTTACTATGTGACAACACATCACGTGGCAGATCGTTCCTGTCTATGCCACCGTGTGCGTTGCCCTTTCTGTTGTCATTTGTGCTTGCGTTATCATGTGCGCCACTGTTAGCGCTTCTGTTTGCGTTGTTCTTCCTGTTACTATGCCACAAGACATCATGTGGCGGGAGTACGGGGCCGCCGCCGCATTACATTCACTATTTCTCATTATCATTCTCAAAAAGAAGGGAAATTAGAGGCAAAAAACTCCGTTTAATGCATTAGTTAGGGTTGTTCCACAGCGACAAACGTGAGAAAATTCGCTGTTAGGGTTGAAAACCCTAACTCCGAATTCACCCCCCCAGCACCACACACACATATAGACACACACACACACACATATGCAAGTATGGGGGAGGACCAAGTCAACACAACCAATGACAGACATCCAGCAGCAGGTGACAGAAATAACAAACAATTGTCTAAATGTACTATGAGACATCCCCACCTACCTGACCAGGTACTGCATGCTCAGTGGAGATCAACAGCAAAACTGAGGCCATGTGCACCAAACGTACACATCCCTGATTGCAGTTGCACACAACGTACCGCACTTAGTAGTTGCATGGCCTTACCTACCGATGCCCCATACCACACCACAACTGGTACTGTGCCTTTAGTCAATATAAATGCTGAAGGTACATGATGACAGTTGTAGAAAGGTTTTAACACTAGTGAGTATACATTAATTAAGAGAAGTACATAAATTAACTACAAGACACTAGCATGCTCAAGATAAAAGTAGTGTTACATTTAGTATGTGATTTACATAGTAGTACATTTACTGCAAAGGTTTACTCAAGATAGAGAGGCTGATGTAAACGTATGGAAAAGGATTGCCTGTTCAACACTGTGAAATTTGTACTGCCAGTATCAGATGCATTCTTACTGATGAAGGTGTACTGCTGATGTACATACACAGACCTTCAGTGTGTTTCAATACTAAAGATGCAGTAAGTATTCTTTGTAAGAAACAGTGTAATTGCATGGATCAGGCCAAGCAACTTCTAAATATCATAGCACTACTGAGCCAACAATGACATACCTGTATCGGAGATGTATATAGGATAGATTTTCCTGTAGGCACTTACTGAGTATGTTGTACCTGATTAAGACAATCTCATTGCATCTGTGATGACTAACTTATTCAAATAGTAATACATTTACTGTTGTTGCAATGAGTGATCTATGCCACTTATGGACACAGTGTAATTTTTTTTAACAGTTGTTTCATACTCAGGCTGTATGCCTAGTGTTTGGGTTTGCCACACTTCTGTCACTGATGCTATCAAAGTGATAACTATGTTAATTGTGGTACAACAGGAATCAAGTAGGTACAGTGTAGATATAAACAGAATGTCTTTTAGTATTGATTTAACTCACAGTAGGGTAAGTGTACTAGGACAGCAGGGGTTATTCTCCATCACTGACTCTGTCAGTTATAATCACACTAAGGTTTCGATGACTGTAATGATCCAGTTACACTGTTCATCTTCATGAGTTCATATTTACAGCCATTCTCCAGTAACTAGACAGTGTATGGTGTAACTGGGGGACACTGTGTTGCAACGCTGCTGCAGTGCCTAGCAGAGGGAGAGTATCTACTCTTAAAGACAATTAAGCAATAAGGCATGACCAACAGTTATGTTAAATGGTCTGTTAATCACCCTGTAGGGGTTTAATGTTGAATGAGGCATAGCCGAGTGCCACATGTTGCTAGACAGTGATAAACTGACCATTAACATAATACCTGGGAGTGGCTTATTGCTATCATAATAAAACTGTTTTTTAAACAACATTAAACCATGTTCATCATATGGTTAGGGCTCTACATGTATGTTAATAAAAACTAAACATAAGGCTGTTACAATGTTTACAGTCAATTAGAAAGCTGCATTTCTCAAACCCTTGTTATAATCAGAGATGTTATACCAGTACAACTCCTTGGTTTTGCTGAACTCTGTTGCTCAATGACCCCACCACATGTGATGTGGTCTGGTGTGGGCATTGATAGGTAGGCCATGCAACTACTAAGTGTGGTACGGTTGTGTGCAGCTGCAATCAGGGATGTGTACGCTTTGGTACATGGCCTCAGTTTTGCTGTTGATCTCCACTGAGCATGCAGTACCTGGTCAGGTGGGTAGGGATGTCTCGTAGTACATTTAGACAATTGTTTGTTATTTCTGTCACCTGCTGCTGGATGTCTGTCATTGGTTGTGTTGACTTGGTCCTCCCCTACTTGCATGTGTGTGTGTGTGTGTGTGTGTGTGGCTGTGTGTGTGTGTGGTGCTGGGGGGTGAATTTGGAGTTAGGGTTTTCAACCCTAACAGCAAATTCCTCACTTTTGTCGCTGTGGAACAACCCTAACTAATGCATTAAATGGAGTTTTTGCCTCTAATATATATATATATATATATATATAAAACTGTGACACAGGGCCGTCCAGGCCCTGCGCTTCCATTTATAGGACAACAGTGACCAAATTGTCAGCATAGCCACCTTATTACCCCACCTAATGTACCCAATACAGAAAATTTTTGAATCCCCACCAAAATATAATTCTGTGCAACTGCAATGCCATTCTGTGCCACAGGTGCAAAAACACATTTTTGGCAGGATTTGAAAAATGACAGCTGTGATGTACATGAGGTGGGGTAATAAGAAGGCTATGTGGAAAACCTGGGGTTAAGATATTTAAAATTTCCAAAGTTATGAGTGTGCACAGTGAAATTGCAATGAATGGTCATAACTTCAGCATTTTTTCATATTTTGACACCAAATTTCAACGTAGTGTTCTTATGACCCCACCTCATAAATCCCATAGGTGAAAATTTTCAAATCCATTCCAAAATGCTATTCCATGCCACAGGTGTGAAAACACATTTTGGACAGGATGTGAAAAATGGCAGCTGTACTGTTCATGAGGTGGTGTGAAAAAATGGCTATGTTGAATATTTGGAATCAAAATATTAAAAATTACCAAAGTTATGTGTGTGTGTGTGTGTGTGTAGAAAAACTTTAGAAATTGTATCACCAAATTTTCAACATGGACTTTTAGGGACCCCACCTCATGAACACTGGCACTGTCATTTCATTAATCAGTCCCAAAAGGTGATTTTGCACAGTGACTGAGAAATCACCTTCTGGACCTGATTAATGAAACAACAGTGACAGTGTTCATGAGGTGGAAACCCAAAAAGCCCATGTTGAAAATTTGGTGAAAAAATTCCTAAAATTGACCGAGTTATGTGCATTCATTGAAATTTTTCTATGACGATGACAGCAGATGACCTCCAGAGGTAAGAAAAGGTTAAGAAGGGCTGGGGTGGTGGGTGCTCAGTGGGAGGGTGGGGATGGGGAGGGACAGCAATCGGAGGGTGGGAGGTGCCACTAGACACCAAGGGAAATGTAGGGCAGGGGTATAGGAGGGTGGGGTGGCCACTTGACACCAAGGAAAAACATTAAATACTGGGGATGGCAGTGGAAGGGAAAAGCAAGGATTCTCGAATGACAAAAAAGGATCCTTTTTCATGACTCGTGATATGAAAAATAATTCGTTTTTCATATCATGCGGTCCCCAAAAAGGATTTATTGTATTGAAAAAACACACTTCAGGGGCATATTTCTAACTCTGAAGTGCAGGTTCACCTAATGGGGTCCCAATGAGCCAGCTATGTGTGGTGGGCTCACTCTAGGATGTCATTTTTGTGGCTTTTGAAAAAAAAATTAAGAAAAAAATTAAACAAGATGGCAGCTTATAAAAAGGATTTTTCTCTCACATAAAAGGATTGCATCCTTGCAAAAAAGGAACAGGTCTTGCAAGAGTGAATCTTTTTTTCACAAGAACAAATCCTTCATTGATTTTTCTCCCTCTATCCTGAAAAGTGATCTTCCCATTGAAAACAATGGGAAATGAAAAATGTAATAACTTTGCAACAGTTTAATATTTTTTCAAAGAACTAAGCATGCCTGTACTATTACTCAAGCTGGTTCTACCATAAAATAATCACACCCAAATTCCACACTGTCCGCAGGGCGATGAGGAAAAAAAACTGCGAAAGGTGGTGACTTTATGACTTTTTGCTCTGTCCAGATCTCAGAATCGGCACATCCAACCAAACTGAAACTTGCCACATCAAGAGATCTACTCCACAGGACAGTGCATACCAATTTGTGAGCAAATCCATTGATCAATTGCAGAGTTATTAGAGTGCAAAATCTGAGGTTTAACATTAAACATGCTACTCAACCCTAACTGTAGGGGCGTCCCTATAATATTAATATATATATATATATATATATATATATATATATATGTTTTTTTACTCATTAGTTCCAAATCTTTCTCAACTGCTATTATATGTGTCTACATTTGAGAAGATTTTGCCATGAGGCATAAACTTTGATTTGTTTCACAATGCCATATCCAGTTCTCTACATTTAACTTTTTGTGGGTCGGGGATGGTCTCCTCTTGTAGGCTAAAGAACTGACATATCCTGGGTTTTCTAAAAAAACAAAATCTTTGCATATCGAATTGGACTGTAAAGAAATCTATCATGTTATGAGGACAGAAAAGAAAGAAAGCCCTCTACTTAAGACAAATAATTATTATGGACTCAGATTCCTTTTGGAGAGCTCGTACATCATTATTTTGTTGTGACTTTCTGCTCCTCCTTGTTATAGACCATTTCTGTTTGTTTTTTGTCTTGTTTTCATTCTGATTCATTTTCTTGCAATTTTTTGCCTACCCAATCTGTTCTGTCCTGATCCCCCTGTCCTTTTCCTGATGGACCAGGTATTGGTTCCTCTCTGTCCTAAAAATACTCCTCTCTGGTTGGTTAGTGTTTCCAAGGTCTCTGCCCGCCTCTTCCACCACCTGCCCTTTGTTCCTGCCTAAAAAATCCTCTTTGTGAACCTTTGTACTAACCTCTGTCAAAGCCACTGTTCATCAAATATTGAGACAAATCAGACTCTAAATTATAAGTTTAACATTGTGTGTCCCAATATTAATGCATGCCGCTGAAGGCGTAAGGATTTTTTTTACATTTTCCAACATCATAACAGTATTTTTAGTACCAATTAGAGCCTATTAACTGTTTCTTACTAAGGATCCTATCTTCTTCTGCCTATGTAATAGTAGAGGGGACTGATCTATTTTCAATAAAGCTTCCAGTTCCTCAATAATATCCATTTTCTAGTTGCTAAAGTACCTATCCCTTCTCTGTTATTCAGATAAACTGTCTATAAAGGCTATGAAACCTTCTAAAGATACGTATGGGGTTGGAAGTAAGTGGAAAAGATAAGGTAAAAACTATACGGGACAATGGAGGCCTAGGTTGCAGGGGGGGCTAGAGCAGAGACAATACCACTTATACTGCTATATAGCCAATACACGTGTAAGGGTTTTAGAGAGATATATCCACCAATGTCTTGCCTTATTCTTAACACTTTGGTAGTAGTTCCATGATTGTCAGTCTGTGATATGTGGATAGTCCTGCTACAGGGTCAGTTTCTATCAGCGTTCATCTGGAGCCTCTGGGTCTGGGACTATTGGACAATAACAACACTCAGGAACTAAAGATGCTGTCCAGCTGGCTCCCGGACCTAAAAAATAGACACAAACTGTGAAGAATCCAAGTTCCATAAAATGTCCTAATCCTTGCAACATAAAAGTAGGAATGATGACCCACTCAACACTATTTGGTTTCTTATAATTTATTGAAATTCAAAATATCAGACCTGTCTATTATGCCAGCATTTCACCTGACAGGCTGGCTTCCTCAAGTTAGTAGAGTCTAAAATAAAATATATATTCATTTCATAATTAAGACAGTCTGCTGTAATCTTATGGTGACCCCCTTTATCACACTGACTACCAGTGTGATCAAACACCATAATAACCAGGTATGACATCATACTGAGTAATTATGGCATTTGGAGCGCTTGTGCTTTACTCTCCCTGTTGGGAAATTTGACTTTTGTGTTCATGTCCCTACATCAGTTATTATAAAAAAATATAAAACATAAGTGACCATGTACTTACGAAGTTTGTTTACACACCCTCAGTATGGGAGGACCACATAAACCTCTTGCGCTTTGTTATTTGAGGTTCATGGATCATCCTCTGGCGTGTAAAAAAAAATCATAACACACAGTTGCCTGTGTTTTATTCTCTGTATATAGGATGGTCTGTCCAAAGAAAACATTTTTGAAAAAGGAAAAATGCTATTATCATACCTGAATATCTGAATCAAAACTTCATATCTGCAGATACACTTCACACTATTACCATCTGAATATAAAGCAAAGTTCTCAGTTATGATAATGTTCCCTATAGTGATGCATGTAACATCAGCTCCTTCAAAATTATTTAAAGGACATAGTCATTAAATATATAGTATTCTTTCACATTTAAATTGCCTTCTGTTACATGACCCTTCATGTGTTTAACTAACCACAAGTTTGCTGCTATTATTTATATGTAATAAGAGTGAAATGAAATATGTAGAAGGATCATGTAATAGAAGGCAATTTTAAAGTGAAAGAATCTTATATGTTGAATGAGTATATCTTGGATAATTTAGAATTAGTTGATGTTACATGCATCACTATAGGTAACATTATTATTCTGAGAAATTTGCTTTATATTTAGATGGTACTAGTGTAAAATGTATCTGCAGATGTGACGTTTTTATTCAGATATTCAGGTATGACTTATTTATAGCATTTTTTCTCTTTTTAAAAGTGTTCTTTGGACTGATCATCTTATATAAGATTATAGCTGAGTGCATTAGTTATAAAAGAAATAATATTTTAATTGATTTTATTTTAGATCCTGCTGCCTTGCGGAAGCCAGCAATGTTGGCAGGTCTGATATTTTGAATTTCAATTAAATTATAAGAAACTGAATAGTGCTGAGTGGGTCAACATTCCAACTTTTGTGTCATATGGATCTGGACGTTTTGTGGGAATTGGACTCCTTGCAGTTTGTGTTTATTTTTTAGGTCTGGGAGCCAAGAGGGCAGTAACTTTAGATCAAGTGAGAGGTAAAGAAGAGAAGCAAAATAGTCAATCAACCTCCTCAGAGAGATCAGTGCCAGCGATGAGCAAGGCCTGAACAATGAGGGAAATACCCTTGCAAAAGAACCATGAGTAAAACAAGGCTTACCCCAGCACTTAATGTGACTAGCAGGCTGGGAGTTACAAGTATCTTCAATCTGAGGTTTGTTCAGACATGTGTGCAATTGCATCGTTTTTGTGTCTACAGAGTATTGCTGCTATGTAATTTAGAGTGTACCAGTGCAAGCCAACCACAAGTAACACCAGCGGGCCTACACCGATTCAACAACGGTACCCATTAACTTGTGGGAGCTCCCTAAGGTTTAAAGAGGACTCCTTCTGGTGTCAGTGGTGAGGGGCTAGCGCCTACAGCACAGGACAGTGACAGTAGTAATGTGTTGTGCACTGTGGTGTGGCGGTGGGATGCACGAAGTGAATGTGTCTAGGAGAACATGTTTAGTTACAGCCCAGGAAAGTGTTTGATTTAGTGGGTGGGCAGCATGAAATAACTGTCTAGGAGGACAATTTTAGTTACAGCCTAGGAAATTGTTCATTTTGGCTGTTCCTGCCCAGGATGAGTACAGAGCAGCCATTGTTATTAAGTTGGACATACACAAGGCAACTGAAGACCAGCCTCTTGCAGACAATAATCTTGCACTGCCCACTAAGCATTATTTTATTCTATTATGTTTTGCAGCACAAATAAAGCTGTGTTTGCTGTTGGTATTCAGTGGTCTGCAGCAGTCTCTTTAGAGCTAAGTGTATGTTGCTAGGGCAGTGCACAGCCCTTGTGTGTGGATCCACTAGTGGAGTGACTCTAGTGGGGAGGTGAGTAGGTACATCATCCCAGGGGTTTGTACCACTGTTTTACCAGGCCTCTCTTACTGTTCTCTGGGAAGAGGTACCATGCTACTTTCTGTTAGTGGATACAAACCCCCTCACTTGTCAAGGGAGATCAACGAGCCCAGGAGCCACCCTGACAGCTACGGTGACCTGGTGGCAAGTAAGACTGTTGGAGCCCAAGCCCTCAGGGCTTCTTCCTTACCCATATAACCCAAGCATTCAGCTTCCTTGTGGGTATTAATGCAGCACAAAAACACGTCACATAGGCTTACTGCATAAGGGACTTTATTCATGATACTACATATTGTCCATGTACAGTATAGCATTCCTTATTTGGGAGAGGCCTACAGTATTATGTTTTATAGCTTGAGAACATGAGTCTTGCAAAGGAACTGGGGAAGGAGTGTGAGTTTAAATGAGTAGTCAGGTGGTATCATTAGGCACTTATGTGCATTGTTCTGGAGTTCGGATATTGCTGCATGTCTGCATATGAATATTATATAGTCTGGTAAATACATAATAGGAGCTCTAGCACATGTGAAAAGACTGCAATTACACTAGCAGTAAGAGAATTATTTACTGTCCCTCAAAGCTATTTAAAAACAGAAATGCAGTCTTAATTGCGCAGTATTTTAAACAGCAGTCACTCCAGAATCCCACATGATGAAGACAGTAACACACTCCTGTTATATAAAGATTTAACTCAGAGTAGACTGACTTGCTAATGCTACACCATGCACTGTAGGTAGTGCACACACATGCAATATGTGCACACAGCTGCCAACTCACAGAGCCTAAGTCACACTTTAACAGTATTGATGTATAAAATTCAAATCAGAAAGTCGGCTATAAATATTGCAGTTTGAGAGGTCACTTTTGCACCTGCCCGACATGCCCACCTAATCTTTCTACTCTAAAATGGCCCTGCATGACCCTGTGCTATCCATGGATTTATAGCAACATGGAGGTATAACCATCTACTTTTGCAGCAGAGGGGAAGAGTATGTCTATGAATTGCTCCTTCTTTGGACCTTCATCTATTCCTAACAAACAAAAGAAAAGTTTGGAAAGCTTTCACCCTGCGAGCTATCTCCCCATAACTAAAATGGTGGCATTGGCGCTTGATTGTGCGCCTCCTCAGCAGCACCAGCAAACTCCCCTTTCAGCGACCCTCCTGCAGTAGATTGCAGTGAGCGTAGAAACAATTAAACAGATTGGTCACAGACACTAATGCTAAAATAGACAGTCTTGCTGCTGGGTCACATGCATTAAAACACAGCTTGCTTCTCTAGCGGCCTCCCAAGGGGATTATGAAACTCACCTCTGCACTGCAGATACCCATATCGCCTGGATTGTGGCTAAATTAGAGGATCTTGAGGGTCATGGATGCCGGAACAATCTGCGCATCTTGGGGTTCAAGGAAGGCACAGAAGGTGGTGATCCTGTACAATTTCTGTGCATCAATCTCCTGCTGTGGCTGAAGCTGGATCCTGCTGTCTACAGTTTTGAAACTGAGACAGCCCACTGGATTAGACGCTCAGCAAAGGCATCTACTATTGCCCAACTTCACCCATTTATTTTTAAGAGTCTACATTTTCAGGATAAGGAAAGCATTTTGAAGGCTGCAAGGGAACTGAAGGATGTCTATGCTGCTGGCCAATGCATCTCATTTTATCTGATTACCACCCCCAGTTGTACTGCAAAGGCGCTAGGCCTTTCTACAAAATCAAGCAAGGCATGAGAAACCATGGACTGATGTACTCTCTGCTATATCCTGTGGCTCTTTCAGTCAACTTTCAGGGCCAGAGGGTTACTTTCCAAACACTGTAGGAAACAGACCTTTTCTTTCAGGAACACTTTGGCCCTCACTGCCCATCTCCCACTCATGAGGTTTCAGTGCCTGAGCTCATGGAAGCCATTAACATCCCCCCTACCTCAGATGGGTAAAGGAGAACAGTAAGTATGACTATGGCAGAATGATGTGGCTGAGAGGTATGGGGAGTTTCTGCAGTGAACCTTGGGGGAGCTTGGGACACCATTTTAGACCTGGAGTCTGCATACTGTGTGGGGCATAGCACCATGTTAATTTGCTGTGGCACCCTTTTGCAGTTTATTTTCCTGCTTGGTGTTTAGCACCTGTTGTGCACTTCTATTGGCCAGCAGCATGCCTGCACATGGCTATTAAACTTTATTTACCTCTTTGTATTGCTCCTGGATACAGATCTCCACTCCCCTTTACCATACACCCCCCATTTGCCATCTGAGCAGTGAGGGACACAGAAGAGGGAATCTGTAGCTTTAGCAGGTTACCTCAGGCTGTACTATTGCTCCGATCCTGGACTATACCTTACTAAACTGCTATTGTATCTGTTTATTACTTTGTTTACAAGTTGTTGTTTCTTGCCTCTGTTGTGTGGGCTACAGCATTTAAATATTTTATGAGTTATGTCCATTGAGTTTTGCTCCAGATTGCTGTGTTTTCCACTTTTATGCCTGCATGGTACAAGCCGGCTGCCTTTTTCCCTTTCCCCCTTCGCATTTTTTTTTCTTTTTGAACATGGATGACTTTAGTCATTAATAAGGTCCCTCCACCTGTAATAACCATTACTATCTGCAGGGGACCCTGTTTTCTGCCACTCCTCTATTCCAGACTACTCCTATTCCCCAGATGCCTGTTCATCCCTTTTGTTTTCTCCCAAGCACTGCTGGCATTTCCCTAATGCTGTGCTTTGACTGCCCACCTTTTCCTTTGTCTCTCTTTTCTCTGGATCTCATGGTACCTTTCCCTTGAGGCTGGGGTTCCCCTGTTACTGGGACACGGTGCATGTCTAGTGTCCACTGTAGTGACACCCTCCCCCCTCTTCTTTTCTTCAAGCTCTTTGTTTCCTTACCCCGATATGGCCATTGTTTCTCAAAGGCTGCCCCCTTCCCGCTTACTGAGCAGCCTCCTTAGCTGTGCCCCAGTAAGGCACCAGTGATGGTTTCCCACCTCCTCCCTGATGGATTCTGCCCAGCCCTCTGGACTGCGCAGTCTCTCTTACCTTCCCTTATTGAGGGACCTCACACTTTGTGATCTCTCTTTCCCTCTCCCTGCTGCTGTTATCTTCTCACACAGCACCACCACCATCCCTCCATATTTTGACCTGATGGTGGGATCTGGGGGAAGCCTGAGTATCCTTTGGTCATAGCCAGGTTCTGTGTAAGTGAGAGCATAAGTACTTTCCTTGTCAGTAACTAGTAGTGACATCTGGTGTACTTCCCGCCAGTTGGAATCACTTGAATACTTGTTTTTATTTTATTTTTCCTTTACTGGAGGAGGAATGATATTACTGTTGTACTGTCTAGTTATTTGTACTTCTTCCCCACAGGGTGGGGCCATGTTTATTGTTTTTATCAATGCTGTTCTACATTTTCAAGTGTTTTGGGATTGGGGCGTGGGTGACAGGGGGATATTGTTGGGGGTGGGGGATTCAATATTTAACCTAAATCCTTTACAAACTTTCTTGATGTGTGGTATAACTATGGCTACTTTTGATAGCTTGAACATTCTGTCTTGGAATACTAGGGGTCTCAATTGCCTTGTTAAATGATGTAACGTTCTACTGAAATGCCGTGACATGCAACGTGACATTGCCCTACTTCAGGAGACTCACCTTTCTGCAGAGGATACCCACTCATTTGTGTTGCTCCTGGGTGGGTGCAGTTTATCATAGTTCTCTCTCTTCTCAATGCTGTGGCATGGCTATCCATCCACTTCAGGATGAAGCTGCAGTTGGGCATACACAACCAATTACCTGATGAGAAGGGCCATCTAATTTTGATTCAGGGTACATACCAAGAGGAACCTATTAATTTGGGTAGTTTATATGCCCCCAACTCCCCAGACCCTTCTTTCTTTGACAACATCCTCATGATGCTCCCTGATGTATTATACTAGGAGAAGACTTAAATCTAGCCCTTGATCCCAACCGTAATATGACAGGACCCAAGACTAGGATGGAAATCCAGACTGCAACCCATGTTCACTCCAGCTTTAGATCCACTGGCTTACATGACATTTGGAGGTCAACCCATCCAACTGACCAAGACATTACTTATTTTTCTCCAGTCCACAATACTTACAGCTGCCTAGATGTGATCTTTGCCTCCACAGACTTACTTTCTGACACTTGGCATACCTCCCTGGGCAACATCCTCATCTCGGATCACGCTCCAGTGACCTTTTCGCTGATCTGGGGATGCCAGGCTACCCCACAAAATAAATGGAGGTTTAATTTCACTCTGCTCCAGCTCTCTGGTTTTCAAGAGTGGGTTGGTCAGGAACTACACGCATATTTCCTTCTCAGCGAGACCCCTGACACTTCCACTGCAATGCAATGGGAAGCCATGAAGGCCACGTTTAGAGGTAAACTTATTGCTTATTCTTCTAAACCCCATAAAGAGAGGGACCACTTAACATGACAAAGGGAGGTAACCCTAAAGAGCCTGGAGCAGAAATTTCTCTTAACCCTGAAAGGTGGAATGCCCTACACCTGCAGATCACTGATGCTAAAGCTGCTCTGGAAGAATGCTTCCAGCATAGAACTGAGTATGCTTTGCTTAAATTAAATCAGTCTTACTGTGCACCAGTGAGATAGAGAGGTACATTCCCCTTATTCAATGCACTGATGGTACCACTGCATCTTCTCTCCTTATCGATGAAGAGTTCTGGGCATTTTACAGTGCCTTGTACACCTCTGAGACAGACCCTCCTCAAGAGGCCTTTGCTAGGTTGTATAAAGACCTTCATCTGCCTTAGGTACCTCCAGAAGCTCCTCAACACCTTGTAGCTCCCATTACCCTATGGGAGATTCTGCAGGCCATTTGCACCCTCTCAAGGGGGAAATGACTGGTACTGATGGCTTCATTACTGACTTTCACTAAGCGTTCATGAAGACCTTGGTGCTTTGACTAACTTGGGTTTTCAATGAAGCTATTGACAGAGGAGCTTTACCTCCATCCTTTGTGTAGGCTGTTATCACTTTGATACCCAAGAAAGGGAAGGACAGTGTTTTATGTTCCCAAGTTTTCCCCATCTCCCTAATCAATGTGGATGCCAAGGTCTCTATGAAGATACTGGCCCATCACCTGGAACCCATCATTGGCACCTTGGTTTACCCCAACCAAGTAGGCTTTGTTTCTGGAAGTCTGTGGTGGGACAACATTAGGTGTACTCCGGACCTTCTGTGGCAGATGAAGGATTCTCTGGAGCCCATTTGCCACCCTGTCACTGGATGCTGAAAAGGCCTTTGACAGGATGGAATGGCCCTATCTGTTTGATTTGCTACTACACTTTGGTCTCCCATCATCCTTCATAGATGTGATCCATCTCCAATATGCCCACCCCTCCACCACAGTCCTCAGGAACACTGCAGTATTCCAACCCTTCCCTTTACATGCAGGGACTGGGCAGGGCTGCCCCCTGTCCCATTTTATTTTCCTTTTGGTGGTGAAACTACTGGCACTCAAAAGTCGATCCTCTCCACAGTTTCCAGGTATCCCAGTAGCAGGCAAACTACAAAAAATGCCCTATTTGCAGATGATATCACACTGTTTCTAACTGACATTCCGTCTTCCTTGCATGACCTTCAGGAAATTGTTGGGGAATACTCCAAACTGGCAGACTACAAACTAAATGAATCCAAGTCCTAGATTCTCCCACTTAATTCCTCTTGCACCCATGCTTTATTCTTGACATACCCCTTCCAGTGGTTGCCAGAAGGTGTCACATGCCTGGGAGTGCAGATTAAGCCAACACATGCAGCTGCTGTCACTGCTAACACCAACATTACCCTGAACAAGCTAAACACTGACTTAAATGTTCGGAAATCTTCTCTCCTCTCCATGTGAGGCAGTCAATGCTCTCAAATTGATTACCCTTCCCAAGCTTCAATACATTTTGGGCAACCTTCCAGTGCACCTTCCATCTTCTTTTTCAAAACCATTATGTCTAAAATGTCAGTATTCATTAGGAATGGGAAGGTGCCAAAAATAAAACTACAAACTGTGATGCTACCCTGGAGAGAAGGTGGTTTTGTTCTGCCCAATGTCAAAAAGCAGCATAAATACGTGGTGCTTCACCAGGCCTTTGTTTGCTTGAAGCCAGAGCTTACTCCCTTGCCTCCACGATGCTTACCTTAGAGCTGGCACAGACTGAGTTTCCCTTCACTCTTGCTCTCCTTTTCCTTGGTCTGCCTGTGCGTGCCTCCTTTTGACACAACACTGATAGCCCTAGTGGTCCAAAAAGTAGACTCCCATGCCTGGCCCCTCACATGGGGACTTATCTACCCCAACCCTTGCCAGGCCCCCTCCTACCCAATGCTCATTCATTTGGCTACCTGCCAGGGGGTTCAGTACAAACTGTCATTTAATATGAGAGTTTCTTTCTGTAATATTGTATAACATTATTATTACTGTTACCAATTTTAAAATTTTTTGTAACCAAAATTAAGCAAAAGGGTACCCCTTGTAAATGAGTCCATGCTCAATGGGAATTGCCTTATTCATGTTTGTGGAATAAAACTGTTACTACTGTTATTACTGCTGCCTTGGACTTCACACAATGGGCATGACTATTAAACAAGCTGAACTTTAAAGTTTGTTCCAAATACAGACCTTTCCCATTTCTCTGTCACTCTCACTGCTGCTACTGAGAGTGAACTCGTAAGGGTTCTGGCAACCCTCCCACCACTCTGCCAGTGTAGCTTTCAGGGCTGATGTTCTCCACTTCTCTCGAGGTGAGTCCCTAGGGCCTCCATCTCTCCAGCTGCTTCTGATCTTTTTCTTCTCTGGAGACCAGGCACAAGGGGCTCAATGCTAGCCAATCTCAGGGACTCTGCCACCACCCCTGGGACTGCAGGTCCCCAGGGCCCAGTTACAGCCAGAAAGACTGGACTGCTCCTCTTTCTTTCCAAGCTCTAATCCTGACTTGGCCAAGACCCAAACTGCCCTGGTGCCTTCCCCTCATATAGAGTATCAGGGAAGGGCAGAAATATGCATATTCATGCACTAGTTTCCTGCTTCTAGCAAAGTTAGGCCACTTACTCATGGACATCCTGACATCTTGTCTTTGGGCATTCCACCCCTCAGAGAACTGCTCTCATGGTCTGTCCTAACCCTTCCAGCACTTTCTGGTTACCTGCCTCGAGCTGGTTGAGAATAGAAGCTGGCTACAATTAGACAGAAGGAGAAACCGAAAGAAGAGGAATGGAGTGAATGCCAGTGAAAGATGAGGGAGTCCAAGAAAGGATGCAAAAGCAGACATGAAACTGCATATTGCAGGGGGGAAGGGACAATTCTTCAGATACATTAGGGGGAAAAGGAAGATGAGAGGGAAAATTATTAGGCTGATGGAAGGTGGCTGGGTAATAGAGAAGGATGAGCAGAAGGAAGCAGTACTCTTTTGCCATAAAGGTTTTTATCCTCCCCATACAGAATGGGCAGCTCGTCAGCCCTGTCCCCATGAGTTGTAGCTATCCCTTACCTCCACCAGCCAGGGGATAATATTACTCAGTGGATCCCCCCCCCCCATGGCAAGGGAGGACCGTTCTCCCCCTGGGGAACCCACATCCAGATTGTCCCCTGACTGGGTGGCTGAGCAGGCTGTGACATCACAGGAAGAGCTTCACGTAGCCCAGCCCCATGTTTTTCCTGAGTTTTTGCCCTCCCTGTTGCTGATGCATGCTGTCCCATGCGTACATGTGGAGGCATGCACGCACTGCAAGAATACTGCAGCTACTTCCCTTTGTGCTGCTCCCAGTCCCATCCTACCACCAGGCCACCACCTGGTGGAAGTCATGCGGTGGAGCCAGCAACCCTCCATTCCCAGGAGAGGAGAGTAGTTGCACAGATACTAAGTTCCCCCCCACCTAGCCAACCCCAGCAACCCAAAATTGCTTCCGATCCCAGATCACCAGCATGGCAGGCAGTAGTGCTACCACCGCACCACTGGATCGACCAAAGACAGTAGTTGTTAAAGACTACTTCTGCTCAGTGTTCACAGTGGAGGGCAGTGGGTCCCTGCCAGAGAGTGTCATAAAGGCTGCTGCAAGAGGGATACCAGAAATAAGGCATGTGGTAATTATGGGGGAAAGGGGAAAAAAAAGGTCTTACAGCCCTCAAAATAGATAAGGCTCCAGGACCAGATGGGATGCACACAAGGGGGCTCTGGGAACTGGCATCAGAGCTAGCTGAACCCCTGGCAGGATTATTCAGTAGTTCACTACAGTCAGGGGTGGTTCTGAAAGATTGGAAGGTAGTGGACATAGTTCCACTACACAAGGGAGGAGACAAGGACCAACCGGGAAACTATAGTTCAAACAACATGAAGTCTTGCTGTATTTTGACAATAGCAGTGAGTCCCAACCTTCGAACTGTCCCAGAGGTGAAAGAGTTAACTTTACATGCCAGGCATGGAACGCTGAGCTCGAGCTTGGTTGAGACTCTGTCTGTTGTTCTTCAAACTCAAACCATCAGATTCTTTACTCCGCCTCACTGAACAGTCGCTCCGAAGATTTCTCCTTTTGCCGCCTCAATGCAGACTGCCAGATTTGCAAAAATTTCCCTACAGCTACCCTAGAAAAGAGAGCTGGTAGGCTCAGGGATAGGGAGGTCAAAAAGTCCACTGAACCGGATGGCCAGCCCGGTTCGGTTCAAACCAAACCAGAAGGGGTGCCCTCTGACCAGGGCGAGACTTCTTCGGGCCAAAGGAGAGCCGATTCTGAGGAGTCGGTTCCGGCTAAAAGAACTAGAAAAGAAAAATCAGCTGGTGTGGAGCCAAAACTTTCCTCTCCAACCGCTGAAGAATAGCCAAAGCGATCAAAATTGTCCAGTCACTTTCCCCGGTTCCGACCGAACCGGCACCATCAGGCAGGTGCTCGGTTCGGCCGGTTCCACCGGTTCAAGAGTATGATATAGAGGAATTTTATGAACCGGAGGAGGAGGAGGAAGAGGAGTATGAGGAAAGTGAATGTGGATTTGAAAGTCTGGATTTGCCCACTGACCCGGACATCTTCCCAGACAGACCTTCAGGAGTGTCTCCTCCTAGGCTTTCTGAGTCCCCCTCCCATTTCATGTTTTATAAAAAAGTGGCTGAAACCCTCCAGCTTCCTATGGAAGAAGCTGTGGATGACCAGGAGGAGCCTGACTATGTGGAAATGATGGATATCCCAGAGTCTAGGAGGCTGTCTAGTCCCTTGCACAAATCTTTTGGGAAACAGACATTTAAGATTTTAAAGACTCCTAACACTATACCTCCTGTGGATAAGAGAATGGACAAGAGGTATACATTGTCAGGCTCTGACACGGAGTTCCTTACACAACAATGCAGCCATGTTAGGGTAATGCAGGCTGCAGCCTGTGATAAGGCAAACATTCACTTGGCTTCACACCCTCCCAGATAAGGACTCCAGGAGGACTGATGCCATGGCAAAGAAACAGTACATGGCAGCATCCTTGGGACTCAGACAGGCCAATTATATGGCCTATACTGCTAGGTATCAAAAATCCAGATGGGACACTGTTATGGCCCTAGCAAAACAGGTCCCATGGCCAGCTTGCCAAGGAGCTGGAGCAGGTGGCTGCTGATGGTATTAAGGCATCCAAGGTGCAATTCCATGCTGCAATAGACTCCAATGATGTGTCGTCTAGAGTCATGGCTACATCTGTGGCACTTCGAAGAATGGCTTGGCTCAGATGTACTAGCCTGTTACAGGATACCCAGACTAAGGCCATGGATTTTCTTTGTTAGGTAATTCTCTGTTTGGGAGCAAACAGAGAATATATAAGAAAATGGATGAGTATAGGACCACCTATAGGAGTGCACAGGCCAAGGAAAGGAAAGCCACCTCAGTAGCAGCTCCCAGGGGCAGGGCAGGCCTTTTCAAGGCCTTTTACCAAGCCCAGGCCTCCCTCTTCAGCTTATGCCCAGAGGGGTTCTTTAGAGGGAGAGGCAGAAGGAGTACAAGCAGGCCTGCTTCTACCCCTCAGCCCAAAGCCCCTGCCAAACAGGCACCCTGATGGGGTTGCCAGGGCCAATTCTCAGCTACCTGTAGGGGGCAGGCTGGCTTACTTTGTCCAGGACTGGGAGTCTCTGACATCAGACAAAAGGGTCCTGGAAGTAGTAAGCCAGGGACTGGTTCTCAGCTTCAAAAAGTTTCCAAAGATGAGAACCAGATCCTTTCCACCTGCAAGTCCATCAGAGGCACTTGTCTTAGAGGCAGAGGTCTCTCCCTTCCTAGCTCTCAGAGCTGTGGAAAGGGTTCCACCCCTACACCAGGGCAAAGGGTTGTACTCCAGGTACTTCCTTACCCCAAAAAAGACAGGAGAATGGCACCCCATCCTGGATCTCAGATACTAAACAAGCACCTTTAAAACCAAAATTCAAATGGTGACTCTGGGAATTATTCTACCCTCTCTAAGGCCAGGGACTGGTTAGTGTCCCTGGACCTCAAGTATACCTACTCCATATTCTCGTCAGAAGCTCCCATCGAAAGTACCTCAGGTTTGAGCTGCCCTCAGGCCATTACCAGTTCAGAGCAATGCCCTTTGGCCTCACCTCTGCTCCAAGGGTATTCACAAAATGCCTGGCAGTGGTAGTTGCTGCTCTAAGAAGGCAGAAGATTGCCATCTTCCCTAACCTGGATGACTGGCTCATAGTAGGCCAGTCCCCAGACCAAGTCAAGTTACTCTTACAGATAACTCAGCAATTCTCACTTCCTTGGGTTTCCTTCTAAATCTTCCAAAGTCAGTTCTAGAGCCTGTCCAGCTCCTCACCTTCATAGGAGCAGAGCTAGACACAGAGAAGGCCAGAGCCTTCCTTCCCCTGGACAGGGCAAGGACCGTGGTCTCTCTGGCCTCCTCATTCACCCTGCAGGTGTCTCGACCAGCAAGGCATTTTCTTCAGATCCTGGGGCACATGGCTGCTTCTATAGCAGTAATGCAGGGAGCAAGATTTCAGATGAGGGACATTCAGTTCCTTTTGAGAGCCTTTTGGTCTCAAAGGAAGGACCCTCTAACCAAATTGATCCCAGTAACTTGAACCCTGATCCAGGCCCTACAGTGGTGGCAGGATCAGAACAATCTGAGACAAGGGGTTCCTTTGTCACTCAGTCTCACTCTTAATCCTTACTACAGATGCCTCCCCTTGGGGTGGGGCTCACATGGGCGACCTCACCACACAGGGGTTGTGGTCCCCTCAGGAATCTCTGTTCCACATCAATCTGTTGGAACTCGGAGCAGTATTTCTAGCACTTCAAGCTTTTTCCAAATCTGTTCAGAACAAAGTTGTACAGGTCAGAACAGACAACACCACCACAATGTGGTACATCAACAACCAAGGAGGCACACGGTCTACGGCCTTGTGCACTGAAGCAATGAAGTTGTGTTCTCTGGCTTACTCCCTGAACACCTCCCTCATGGCAGCTCACCTCCCAGGCAAGGACAATGTCCTGGTAGATGCTCTCAGCAGGATTTCCCAGGGACATCACGAATGGTCACTGGACCCCCTGGTCTTGGAGGTGATATTTTCCAGATGGGTCACCCCGCAGATAGATCTTTTTGCAGCCCCAGACAATCATCAACTTCCCCTTTTTTGCTGTAGGCCCCCAGTGTTGGGCTCAGTACCACTGGAAGCCTTAGTTCTCAATTGGGAAGGGAAGTTTCTCTATGCTTTTCCCCCATTCCCTCTCCTGTTCAAAGTGCTAGTCAAAATCAGATCTCAACCCTGCAAGATGATCCTGATTGCTCCAGACTGGGTCAGACAGCCCTGGTATCCACTCCTACTGTCCTTAGCAGTCCATCTTCCCCTGTGTCTTCCCAGGAATTACAACCTGTTAACCTGTGCTCAGGGAAGGGTTTGGTACCCGAACCTCAAATCTCTCAATCTCAAGGCCTGGCTCTTGAAGAGTTAGTGTTTGCTGATTTACACCTCTCCCAAGGTGTAATGGATGGTTTTCCATATGGTGCTCTGGGAAGCATATTTCCCCAGAATCTGCTGATTTGCCCACAGTCCTTGATTATATGGTCCACTTAAACAGCTTGGGACTGAGACCAGCTACACTGAAAGTGCATCTGGCAGCTGTGTCTGCCTTTATTTCAGCAGGTAAGCCCTCTTCTCTTTCAGCTCACCCTGTATTCTCCAAGTTTTCAAGGATTGCTTCACACCAACCCTCCATTCAGGGACCCTGCCCTGCCTGGGACCTTAATGTTTGCATTGCTCAGCTTATGCACCCCTTTGAGCCTTTGTCCTCAGCAGAGCTTAAGTACTTGACTTGGAAAAACTGTGTTTCTGGTAGCCATCACTTCTGCCAGATGCATAAGTGAATTACAAGCTTTGTCAGTGGAGCCTGATTTTATTCCTTTCATAGAGATAAGGTGGTCCTCAGGACTAACAGGAAGTTCTTGCCTAAGGTGGTTTCAGATTTCCACCTTAATCAGTCTGTGTCTCTTCCAGTGTACTTCACTGACCATTCCTCCTCTGGCGAGAGGAGGCTGCACAGTTTAGATGTGAAAAGGGCCTTAGCTACTACATAGAGTGTACCAAGGGTCACAGGTTTGACTCCCTCCAACTGTTCCTCACTTATGGCGAGGTTGGTAAAGGGAAACCTGCCACTAAAAGATCCATTGCCAGGTGGATTGTCTCTTGTATCCAATTTTGTTATGAAAAACTGGGTAAGATTCCACCCTCAGGCCTGAGGGCTCACTCTACCAGAGGTACAGCTGCTTCCCTGGCTGCTGCCAGGGACATCCCTGTTCTAGAGATATGTCAAGCAGCTACCTGGAAAACAGTTCACACTTTTACCAAGCATTACTCCCTGGATATCCAGGCTAGGAGTGATGCTCGGTTTGGCACAGCTGTGCTTCAGAGCCTATTTCCTAAGTAATTCTGTCCTCCTCCATGGAGGTACTGTTTTAAGTTCGTTATTGTCAGAATACAGCAAGACTTCATGTTGTTTGAAGAAAAAATTACTCACCTTAGTAATGTTGTTTCTTCTAATGGAGTCTTGCTGTATTCTGACCTCCCCTGCCTGCCCCTCTCAGAACCTCTGTTTTTGGGATGTGGGTGGGCAGTGCAGTGTTGGCACTCAGTAGGTGCCCACCTTGTTCTCTTCACCCCCCCTTTTTCTTGGGGTGAGTGGGTGTTGTGTTTTCATTTTTTGGGTCTCCTGACTTGAGTCTTTGTTTTGGGACAAAAAAATGTGTTTTTATGTTTAGTAGCCAGTTGGCTAGTGTAGGTTTACAGCTTCCTCACAGGGCCTTAGTGAGTTTAGCTCATAAAGATCTGACGGTTTGAGTTTGAAGAACAACAGACAGAGTCTCAACCGAGCTCGAGCTCAGCGTTCCATGCCTGGCATGGAAAGTTAACTCTTTCACCTCCGGGGCAGTTCGAAGGTTGGGACTCACTGCTATTGTCAGAATACAGCAAGACTCCATTAGAAGAAACAACATTACTAAGGTGAGTCATTTTTTCATGCTTTAGTCTTACCTCCATAGCAGGAAGAATAATGGAAACACTAGTCAAAGAGCACCTAGTTGACTACCTGGAGAGAAATGGGCTCCAGGATAGTAAGCAGAATAAGCATAAGCATAAGCATCTTTATTTATAAAATAGCGTTATTCACCACAAAGGACCATAGCGCTAGTACAATAAATAGTAAAATCAAATAAAACCACAGCTAAAAGAATCCATTCATCACAGTTAAATATCAGACTTACACAGCGTCAGAAAAAGCAAGATTAGACAAATAAGTTTTCAATGCAGATTTAAAACTCTCCTCCGTTAGACACTCTCTTATCCGATGAGATAGAGAATTCCACAGGGTAGGGGCCACAAATTCAGATGCTCGGGCCCCAGAGGACTTCAAACAAACCCTGGGAATCTCTAGCAATCCCTCATTGGCAGAGTGGAGTGGGCAGGAGGGGCAGTAGGGGTGAAGATGCTCTTGCAGATAACTCAGCTTCTGTCCATGTAGGGCCTTATAGGTCAGCAAGCTGACCTTGAAGGTGATCCGCCATTGAATAGGCAGCCAGTGCAGATCGCACAGCACAGGCATGACATGGCAACCTCGAGGCAGCCCAGTCAACAGCCTAGTTGCTACGTTCTGCACCAGCTGCAAGTGGCGGATATCAACCCCCAGTAGCCCTGGGTAAAGGGAATTACAGTAGTCAAGGCGAGAGATCACAAAGGCATGGACCAGAGTTGGTAGGTCATTGGGCAGAACTACAGTAGGTGTTTGATCCAAGCAATGTTCCTCAGATGGTAAAAGGCAGTCTTGACAATGGACGGGTTCATGGCAGGGAAGTCTTGTCAGACCAGCCTGATAGTGGTGTTTGACTTGGTAACCAAGGGAGTGGATAAGGGACAAGTAATGAATTTACCCTACCTCAAGGCATTCAACTCAAAGTTGGTGAAGAAGTTAGAGGATCGGGGTGGAGCATGCAGCAGATAATCTAGTTAGATGGGCAGGAAGTGGGCCAGCCCATCAGCGCAGCTGTAGAGCTACCACTCTCGATGACATTGGCCTGGGTTTGGAAAAGCCTGGATCAATGGGGGCCGCCTTGGGAGGGGGGAGGATCAAGCATTCCATAGGACACTCTCCTTCTCCTGGGGGGAGGGTGCTGCATCCTTATGCAGCACTGCCACCTACAGATGTGTGGGTGGTAGAGCACACAGGACACACGGAAGGAGGGCGGAAGGGAGTGCCGCACTGCATATCATGTGAGCATGCCACCACACACTCATGTCAGGGATGTAGTCCCAAAACTCTGGCATCCCTGTGGAGAAGGGCAATTCATGGGGAATGGAAGACCAGAAAACACCCTGGCTGGCAGGAAGATAGCTGACCTCCACAGGCCCCACTCCTAGTGACTCAGGCTCCTCCTTAATCTGGATCCAGCCCTTGTTGGGTTGAAGGACTCCCCATCACCCTACCATGAAGGGCAAGCCATGAGGGACTCAGAGAGAGGCAAGTCCTGGGAGAAGTTGGGGTGATGGGGCTAGGAGGAATGGCAGGAAGAGAGCCAGCCAGGAAGACTGGAGGAAAAACTATAAAAAAATAAAAAAAACACAGAAACTGTAAAAACAAAATAAAGATAGATGAGAAGCTGGCTGGGAGGAAGACAGCAGAGGGCAGTGATAAACACAGTTAAGTCAGAGAAGGAGGTCACAAGTGGGGAGCTGCAGGGATCAGTCCTGGGTCCAGTCCTTTTCTGTATGTTCATCAGTGATATAGTAGAAGGAATTCAGGGCAAGATGTGTCTCTTTGCAGATGACACTAAGCCCTATGATAGTGTAGACAGTGAGGAGGGGTAAGGGAGATGCAGAGGGGTATGCAAAAGTTAGAGAGGTGGTCCAAGGTTTGGCAGCTGACATTCAATATGAAAAAGTGCAAGGTGATGTACACAGAGAACAAGAAACCCAGGATAGAATATTGGATGGGAGGGGATAAGTTGGACACTACTTTGAGGAAAGGGATCTGGGAGTCATCATAAGCAATTCCCTAAAACAATCTAGCTAATGTAACAAGGCCTACGGCAAAGCAACCATAATATTGGGGTGTATTGGGAGGACATACGACAGCAGGAGAAAATGGTGATACTACCACTCTATATAGCACTGGTGAGGCCACATCTGGAACACTGTGCCCATTCTGGAGTCCTGACCTAATAGGAGACAAAGACAGGCTAGAGATGGGCAATTTATGGAGCCAAAATTATTCAAAGCCAGAAGGGCAGATCCTATGAGGACTGTGTAGTGTGGGTTATCGGCCGGACCTGAATGCTGACTCCGGGGCCCTAGTGACAGCTCGAGGGGATCAGCCTGGGTCATTGAGCAACAGGACTGTAACTACTATACATTCCATGGTGTGGCACCTCCACCTAGGGACTCGGGCAAAATAACCAATGACCTTCCCCTGTTCCCCAGGAACAATATTTCCACCTCCCAAGTCTCTCCAGACAATTCACAACAATACACAGTACCCAAAAACAGTCGTGGAGACAGTAATTACCAGTCCATGAGCACTGCAAGTATTTATTACTGAAGGGAGTAAGACTGGCAACTTTGGCTGCAAGAAAATTAGGTTAGGTACTCACACAATACTCTCCAACTCAGAGATTGTGCTCGTAATACCATGCATGCAAAAAGCAGTCGGGAGGAGAGGAGGGGGCACTGAGGATTCGGTGACTTCCAGCAGGTGGAGTGCAGTCGGAAGCAGGACACAACGGGTGGAGGAAGAATGCCTCTTAAGGTTTGGGGCTTGGTCTGAGGATCACTGAGGTGTTATTGTGTGTTCTAATTTACTGGGTTAACTGCAGAGCTACTGTAGAAGATGGAGGCGTTCACTGGAATTTCTAAAATACTGTGCTTTGATGTAACATCTCTTGGAGGAGCGAGCTGCTGAGCAGTGCTGCTTAGTGGTAGGGTTGTTTGTTTCTTCTCCTACAGGCTGCTGCTACTAGTAGTTTTTTTTTTTTTTATTATCCCACAGGTTTGTCACCAGATTTCTCTCACAGGGTGATGAGGGGAGAGAGCGAGGATACAGCAGGAGGAGAGCACCAATCGGGTCGGCGCTTGAGAGTGAGCATGCCATGTTTGAATTGGGGGACAGGGTTTAAAAACTCTGGGTAGTGACTCTGGACCTGCAGCATGCAGAGAGCAGTCTGGAGGAGTAGAGAGGGCACCGAGGATTCAGCGGCTTCCAGTGGGTGGAGTGCAGTCGGGAACTGGACACGTTGGGTGGAGGAAGGACACCTCTTAAGGTTTGGGGATCGGTCTGGGGATCACTGAGGTGTTATTGTGCACTCTGGTTTACTGGGTTAACTGCAGAGCTACTGTAGAACATGGAGGCGTTCACTGGATTTCTAAAATACTGTGCTTTGATGTAACTTCTGTTGGAGGAGTGAGCTGCTGAGCAGTGCTGCTTAGTGGTAGGGTTTTGTTTGTCCTTCCCACCCACCCTGGCCCCGATCTCTATTAAATGGTCTTAGCAGGAGGGGTCAGCTTCCAGGAAGCAGTACCGAGACAAGAACTGGTGAGCAGCAGGGGACTTCTAATTACCATTACTGTGAGGTGAAGGGTGATAGGTCTATGGTCTTTGAAGGAAGCAGTGTAAGGGGTTGTTAAAGGCATGTAAATAGATCTATGGTTTTTAAGGTAGCAGTGCAAGGGGTTGTTAAAATACATTCGATAGGAGGTCACGCTGCTGGTACTGGGGGGTACTCGGGGGTTTATAGTGATGCTGGGGCAGAAAAATGGAGGGTGTTAAGGTAGAACACACAAGGCGATGGAGGGGAACTAATGAGGGAGGAGGGGGTGGCATAGGAGGGAGGGGTTCAGGGGCAGCAGGTTGCTGGAGGGGCCATTGGGGGGAGAATAGTGGGTTGCAATGGTTGTGGGGTGGCAGTCTGGTTGAATGTATTATGGAAGCTAGGAGAGTGTCCAATCTACCGCAGACTGAGAAGTCTCGAGGAAGAAGTAAAGTGGCTTGGTAGGGAGTTGGGGAAGCTGGAGGGAGGGGCAAAGGCAGCTGGGGTGGAGAGCAACAGGAGGATACCACATGGAGTGGGCAACAGTATGGGGGGGTGGGAGTATTACAGATAGGTGGCCTGGCATGGATGGAGGGGGCAAGAGGAAGGAGCCCACATCCAGCATGGCGGAGGGGACAGGTAATAGGTTTGCGGTGCTGGTGACACTGGAGGAGGATGGGGGGTGAAGGATTTCCAGGAGGGGGGGTAGGTAAGGGGAAGCGGGTGGTTCATGCATGGGACAGTAACCAGGCAATGGATTGTGGTAAGGGGAAGGGAGAGGGGGACACAACTGGAAGGATGGATGAAGAAAGCAGAGGTAAAAGGGAGGGGAACATTGCTAGTGAGGAAAAAGGGAGGGACTTAGCTGAGGGGGAGGCAGAGACAAGGGTGGAAGGAAGGGTTGGGGAGGAGTGTGAGGGAACAACAAGGGGGAGTGGGGATAAGACTGAGGTGGAGGGGGAGAGATCCAGATCTATTGGAGGGAAGGGCAGGGAAGTGGCTATGGTGGACTCTAGTAGTAGATACCATGGTAAGGGGGGAAGGGAGGATATGAGTGGGGAAGGATGGGTTTTAGTGCTGGGGATTCCATACTTAAAGGGATGATGGGGCGGTAAGGGGGAATGGCATAGTCAAATCTGGGTGGAGTCCATACCTGACTTAACTGCAGGCAGGAAGGGGCAGTCAATTCTTAAGTGTGCTACCAGGGTAGGAGGAAACCACATCTCATGGTGCACGTGGGTACAAATGACCTGGCAGGGGGGGGACAGTGGAAGTAGTGAAGGAGAGGTTCAAGGAGCTGGGCAGGCTGTGTGAGGAGATGGGGGAATCAGTGGCTTTCTCAGAGGTGCTCCCAGTACCCTGCACTAGTACAGCGAGGAAAGTGAGTATTGAGGAATTCAACACCTGGCTGAGGAATTGGTGTCGATCCAGGGGACATGGGTTGGTGTGGGGCTGGGACAGAACCTGGGACAACAATGAACTTTATGCAGGGGACAGGCTACATTTGAGTGGGGGGCATTAAAGCGGAGGGTAGGGGAATAGGAGGCAGTATAGCACAGTGGTTTAAGGCTCTGAGCTACAAACCTGGAGACTTGGGGTTTGAATCCCACAGCTCCCACTTGCATACTGTGTGACCCGGAGCAAGTCACTTAACTTCCTTGTGCTCCCAGGTCACACCTGTAAACAAGCTTTCAGCTTAGTGTGGGTCTCTCCTGGTAAAATAACAAAAAAACAAAAGAAATTGCTATGAAGGTGGATTTAAACTAGGTGGGGGGAGGTGAGTGGACAGAAGGTAGGCAGGGAATCCAGAAAGGGGAGCCAAACGAGCCTACCCCCAGGTTAGTAGGGAGGACCTAGGAGCAGTGGAATGGGGGATTAGGAGGGGGGTATTTCAGGGATGGAAGGGGGCAAGGACAAGCTGGAGGGTGGTCTCACTGAATGCAAAAAAGCCATGGTAACAATTCAGCAGAATTACAGGCTTTCTTGGCATTAGGGAGGGTGGAGATTGTGGCCATCATGGAAATGTGGGCCACTCAGTATCAGGAATGGGATTTGATGATCCCAGGGTATAGATTATTCAGGAAGGATAGGGCTAGGGGAAAAGGGGGGGCTGGCAATATATGTACAAGAGGGGTTAAGGTGCATTAAGGAGGAGGGGGAGAAAGGCAGAACAGAGGCCCTATGGATGCTGTTTCAAGACTCAAAAGGTAGGACAGTGAGGTTGGTTGTGGTGTACAGGCCACCAGCCCAAGGTAATGATCTGGATAGGGAGTTGGCTGATCAAATCAGGAGGGTCTGCAGGAAAGGGAACACTGTGGTGGTGGGGGACTTCAGCCTACCGGGGGTGGAGTGGAGCATCCCAGCCACCACAAGTGCAAGGGAATGAGTCACCGGGGAGGCATTTCAGGACAACTTCCTGGTACAGTTGGTCCATGAGCCAACCAGCTTGGACAGGACCTTGTACCTGGTTCTATCAAACAGGGAGGCTGTAAGGGAGGTGGATGACCCTCTGGCTGGAAGTGACCATCTCATGGTATGGTTCACGCTCAGCATGGTCAGGGGAAACAGGGGGTACAGGGACCAGAGAGATTGACTTTAAGGGGGAAGACTTTAAAAGGATGGGGGAAATCTTGGGCAGGCATCTGAAGGGAATTCAATCACTCATGGATGCTAGCCAAAAATGGGAGATTATTAGGGAATGGCTGGTGGAGGTGACTGGGACATGTACAAAAACAAGAAGTAAGAAGGGAAGGGTAAAAAACCCAGCTGGCTGACATAGGATATCATGGAAAGGGTGAGGGCCAAAAGAAAGGCATTTCTGAGACTCAAGAAATTGGTGGGGGAGGATAACAGGGGAGATGTATGTGAAGAAGTCTAGGGAGGTTACCAGGCTGGTCAGAGCAGCCAAGGCTTCCAGAGAACTGAGATTGACACAGGGCATTAAGAATGGAGAGAAGGACTTCTTCAGATACATCGGCGAAAAATGGAAAAACAAGGATCAGATTGTGAGGATTAGGAAGGATGGGGGCTGGGTGCAGAAGGGGGTGGAGCAGGCAGAGACACTCAAGCAATTACTTCTGCTCTGTGTTCATGAAACAGAGAGGGTGGCAGACACCTCCTGGGAGAGAAGAAGTGGTGACTGATACAGGGTTTACAGAGGATAGGGTGCTGAAAGGATTAAGGGCACTGAGGGGGGGATAAGGTACCTGGTCCTGACGGTATTCACCCAAGGGTACTCAAGGAACTAGTGGAGATTCTGGCAGGACCACTGGCTGACCTGTTCAATACCTCCTTGGACACAGGATGCGCACAACAGGACTGAAGGATGGCCCATGTGGTGCCCATAGACAAAGATGGTCCTAAGGATGAACCAGGCAACTACAGACCAGTGAGCCTCACATCAATTGTGGGAAAACTCATGGAGACAATCCTAAAGGAGAGACTGGTGACTTTCTTGGAGAATAATGGTCTCCAGGACGGTCAGCAGCACAGGTTTGTCTTGGGTAGATCATGCCAGACAAACCTGATTGAGTACTATGACTGGGTGACAAGGGAACTGGACAAAAGCTATGCAGTGGATGGCCAGTATTTGGATTTCAGCAAGGCCTTTGATTCCATGCTGCCTGGGAGACTGGGGGGGGGGTTGGAAGCTGTAGAATATAGGGATGGGAACAAAGATGGTTAATTGGATCATCAATTGGCTAAAGGGAAGGCAGCAAAGGATGATGGTGGTGGGTGGGGAACTCTCATCTCTGAGGGTAGTGGTGATGAGCGGAGTGCCACAGGGATCTGTATTGGGACTGGTGTTGTTCGGGATATTCATAGCTGATATCTCCTACAGGGTCCGGAGTAGGTTCAGTCTCTTCGCAGATGACACAAAGATGGAAGCGGTGGTAGATGATATTGAAGGGTGGTGGGGGCTGCAGGAGGACCTGAACAAACTACAGGAGTGGTCTGAGGCATGGCAATTGGGGTTTAATGCCAAAAAGTGCAAGTTACTGCATTTTGGGACTAATAACCAGGGGAGGAGCTACCATCGGAGGGAGGGGTCAGCTGGAATGCACCAAGGAAGAAAAGGATCTCGGGGTGCTGATAATGGGGAGTATGAACAACTCGGTGCAGTACAGGAAGGTGGCAGCAAAAGCCAACAGGATGCTGGGGTGTATAGCAAGGGGAATCTCCTCCAGAAACAGGGAGGTGATCCTGCCCTTATACAGGTCGCTGGTCAGGCTGCACCTAGAATACTGCATGCAGTACTGGTGCCCATTCCTGAAGAAGGACATCAGATTGTTGGAGGGTGTACAGTGGAGGGCAACAAAGATGACCCAGGGGTTAGAGGGATACTCCTATGAGGAGAGGCTGTGTGAGCTGAACATGTACTCCCTGGAGGAGAGTAGGGATAGGGGGGACATGATTGAAACCTTTAAATACTTAAAGAGGATTAACAAGATTAGGGCAGAAGGGATTTTGCAGATTAGAAGGGGGTCATGAGGGGGCACCAGCTGAGGGTGGGGGGTGAGATTCAAGAGGGAACTCAGGAGACATTATTTCACAGAGAGGGTGATGTGGAATACTCTGCCTGAGGAGGTAGTAGCCTGTAGCATGGTAGATGGTTTTAAGAGGGGATGGGACAGTGTGAGAGGGGGAGTACTTACAAAAAGTGGAGGGGTGGGTGGGGCAACTGCAAACTGAGGGGCTAGCTGCACAATCGAGCAGACTAGATAGACCACGAGGCCTGTTTCTGCTGGTGTTTTCATATGTTCATACCATTAATAACACCAAATGCAACTTCCCCCAATGCTCCCACCCATCTGGTACCAGACCTGTCCCAATGTCTTTTGGGTTACCCCACTGTGGTGGCAGGCCTGCGATGCCATGGGTTGGTCGACGTTGGGGGCCCTAGATGAAGAACTTACACAAGGCAAAGCAACTTGGAACAACAGCAACCATTTGAAATCCCCCTGGTTGCGAAATTTTACTTATCCGACACCGTGCAGGTGAGAAAGACGTATTTGGCTTCTTTCCACTCCAGCAGAGCCCTCTAGAGCACTTGACAGGCAGCAGCTAGGGAAGGAGCTTCTTGGCTAAAAATGAACTGCAGCTCCGTCGCTCTGGCAGGGACAGTTCAGTGAAGGCCCCAATATCATTGGGGTCTCAGTCAACACATCCTGGGTGTAATGACTTCAAACAGCAATTAGGCAAGTCTTTTGTAAATCCAAAAGCGAGGTCCTCTGAGCTAAAGACGAGATCCAGACCTTCAAATTTCTTATCCAGAATCTTCGTCACTCTTTGGTGGACTTAGGCAGCTTTTGTGGCAAACAGTTTAGCTTCTGTAGCCAACAAGGTGGCTTCTGTAGCAAACAGTTTAAAAAAAACACAAGCCAGCCTAGCAGCAATCCACTTGGGCTCTTAGCAAACACTTCCAGTTTCTCTTTTGATTCTTCATTCCCAGCACTGTGACTCCGTGTCTGCAGGAGTTTAGACCAGCCAACACAACTTGGGGCTTCAGCTCTTGCTGCAGTCTCTCCAGATCTCTCGTCTCCCTGGGGACTGGATTTTTGGTGGACACCTTGGGCTATTAATAGCCTTCCCATCCTCCCTACTGATTGGTTCAACTCTTCCCGGGCAAAAAACAGTCTTGCCTGTTTTTTTTCTCTTCTTCCTTCCTTCCCCCTGCCCCAGTGCTGTCTGCCTTTGTTTTTGTTCCCCCTTGACCCCGGCACCAGAATTAAAAGGGCCAGGGGGAAAGTCTTTTTTAGCCAGACTAGTCTTCTTAAAGCCACACAGGTGTGTGGGAGCTTATGGTTGGTTTAAGGTTTTAAACATGTACTCAGTAGAGACCAGAAGGGAGAGGGTGATGTGATGGAGACCTTCAAGTTCCTGAAAGGAATGAACAAAGTAGATTGTTAGGATATATTCAGTAGGAATGGTAAATCAAGAACATTAGGGGACATGAGTGGAAGCTGGCGGGGGGGGGGGATGCAGGAGGGACTTGAGAAAGTTTTATTATGAAATGGGAGAGTGGTTAAGCCATGGAACAGCCTCACAGCCAAGATGGGGGTGTACAAGAACCAAAAGTGGTTTCAAACACAGTGGGGGGCAGAGTAAAAGGCTTAATAGTTACACAGGTGGAAGCAGTTGGGAAAGAGAGGAGGTGAGGGCAACAACCCTGACTAGACAGTAGGTCCTGGGGTACAAAAGGGTAAAACAGGGCACACTGGATGGACCAATGATCTTTTCTGCCAACATTTTCTATGTTTCTAATCACATGCCCAAGAGTATAGTTAGGCACAATGCCACTTGTGGAACACCTACAGTCCCTGGAAGACATGTGCAATGCACACCCCCGGAGTATCACTGTGCTTATAAAATGTATTTATTTATTATACATGAACTGAAAAATCAAAAACAAGAATTCTGAACATAAAAAAATGTAGTTGCTTAGTTCTTCCCTGAAGTAGTTCCTCCACCAGTTTATACTGTAATTTTTTCCTTAGAACTTTTTTCCTGTCCTTTGTTTGTGCTCCTTTGTTGCCACCTGTTCCCCTTTGGCCCCAGCCTCAGATATTGTGACCAGGACTGAAATAGCAGGCAAACTGGGCAGGACTGACACCTCAAAATCAGGTGGACCAGATAGACTACACCCTATATTATTGAAAGAAATCAGGGACTGTTTGGTTGATCCTCTGTATAAACTATTCAATTTGTCTCTGGCAGTGGAAGAGGTCCCTAGCGATTGGAAAAAGGCAGATATAATCCCAATCTACAAAAAAGGGGGAAAATTTGATGTAGGGAACTACAAGCCTATAAGTCTAACTTCGATATTGGGTAAAATCTTCAAGTCACTATTAAGGGACAAACTGGAGAAGAACTTAGACAGTAAAAATATAACACAGCTTCAAGAGACATCGTTCATGTCTAACAAATATTTTGTTTTTTTATAATCAGGTAAGTGACCTACTAGATAGGAATAAACCTGTGGATATAGTGTTCTTGGACTACTAAAAGGCATTTGACAAAGTGCCTCACTCTATACTCATTGAGAAAATGTTAAAATTTGATATTAACACTCAAATTATTACATGGTTCAATAACTGGCTACGGGGCAGGATGCAAAGAGCCCGTATTAGAGGATACATATCAAATCAGGGATCAGTAACCAGGTGTGTTCCTCAGGAGTCAGTCTTGGGACCAGTGTTATTTAACATATTCATCTTAGATATGAACGAGTCTCACTAACAAGTATATTAAGTTTTCTGATGATTCTAAAATATGTGCAAAAGTTGGAGATGATGAAAAATTCAACACTCTTCAACAAGACCTGTTAAAACTCCCTACCCACTTTTCACACCCTTGAGGGGACTTTACTTGAGGATACATCCTCCTCAGGTACTTAGGTGTTTGGTTGGACCAACTCCTAAACTTCTCTGGACATATTGACGCCATCCAGAAAAAACTGTGCCCCAAGCTTGGTGCCCTGTTCAGGTATGGTAGTTGCATCCCTCCTACAGCTAGGCATGAACTTATTCAAAAGATTATACTGCCCATTTTTGACTACTGTGATGTGGTCTATGGTGCTGCCACTTATTCCTCCCTTGCCAAACTGGACACCCTCTTCAATTCCTTCTGTCGCTTTGCCCCAGATGCCCCCCTCACACCCATCACTGTGATCTTTATTGTGCCCTATCCTTCACCCCTCTTACAAATAGGTGACTCTCCCACTGTGCTAAATTCACCTCCAAGCACTGGTTGGGTGAGCTTTCACTGCACCCTCTCCTTTGTAACCCCCTCCCTCCCATTCCCTTAGATCAACCAAGTCCGATATCTGTTGTCCCCTGCAGATCCACCCAAATCGGCCAATCCAGTTACTCTCACCGCCTCCCAAAAATGTGGATCCCCCCCCCAAATCCGGCACTCATCCTCTGCCTACTTGTCAGCTCTACCCTCAATAATTACCTTGCACCTAGCTGCTCCTGCCATATCCCTTCCTAATTCCCTCCTCTAAGACCTAGACAAACCCTACCCTCCTACAGTCACCTTCATTTTACTCTGTGCACACCCACACCCCTTCTCCCCTTCCCCCAATTGCTCCCCCTTATTGGCCTCCCTCAATCTCTCACAGAATGTAAAAAACCCTGAATGCTCTCCATGGGTCCCTCTTCTGCCCCCTCAAGGAGCTTGTATCTCTCATCTACATTTTTCCCCAAACATTTTAAAGGGGTCTCTCTGGTACACTGTTTTTCCCCCTTCTCTCTTGTCCCCAGTCCCTTTGCAGGGTTACCGAATCTTGAAGGGTCTCCAGGACATGACTCTCCCCCCCCCACCCACCCCTTCCTCCTTTCCCCTTTTCTTCCATGTAAGCACTTGTTTACTTATTAACCCAGCACTTATTATTGTCCCCTCTTTCAACATGGTATGCACAACACTGTTGTAAGACTGTTTGTAACACCTGCCTTACAACTATATGTTAATGTTGATCCTCTAACTTGACTGTATAATGTCTCATTCCAGTTGTACCCCTTCCCCCCAGGTCACACCAGAAGACAAGCCACTTGTTGCTCAGTGTGCCTTCCTGGTGAAACATTTCAATAAATAAATAAATAAAACTTCAGAGTTGGACAGACAACAGTGGTATGCAATTCAACACTAACAAGTGTGTTGTTTTGAATTTTGGTAACAGGAATGAGCACCGCATATATACACTAAATCATACAGTACTAATCTAAAAATAACAACCGAGGAAACGGATCCAGGCATTTTGATTACTAACAACTTATCCTTTAGTGGACACGAAGTGATAAAAAAACTAACAGAATAATCAGTACCATCAGAAGATGCTTTGTATCCAGTCACAGAGCTTGCATCCTGCCCCTGTACTGATCACTCATTAGACCACACCTGGACTATTGCAGTCCTCTGTGGAGTCCACATCTTAGAAGAGACTGCAATGGGTTGGAGAGAGTGCAGTGGAGAGCCACAAAAATTATCACTGGCCTCAGTAATGATATGTATGAAACCAGGTTAGAGAAACTAAAACTTTACCCCTTAGAAATAAGACGTACCAGGGGCGATCTGCTAGAAATGTTCAAAATCATCAAAGACATGGATCTAATGAACAATCTAGGTTTGCACATTGCAGTACATAAATTCAGCCTAAGAAGTCACAATCTACAGCTCAAGCTAACCTACCCCCAATAAGAACTTGAGAAGGATTTTTTTTTTACAGAAAGAATCATACACATTTGGAACAACCTTCCCTCAGAGGTGATCAAAGCAACCACCTTATTATCATTCAAAACTAGACTTGACAATTACCTTCTGAGTTCTTAAGGGATCACAACCCCCATGTAATGGGGAGACAGACACAATAGACTTTACAGTCTCCTGTCTGCTTTATTAACCTAGTATAGTACCTAGTATCTGCCACCATCTCTGTGACTTACCTAGGTCAAACCAGTACCCAGTAGGTGGTGCAGAGTCTGCAGTGGGTGGGCAGGCATCATCCTAGCTGGTGAGGTTTTTCTCCCTTGTTTTGCCCCATTCATGAAGTCAGCATGTGTTCTATGATGCAGATGTGGAGCATGAAGATGCAGCATGCACTCAGCATCTGCACCTGTCCCTCTGAGTGGTAACCACTGCTATGCCAGCAAGCCTCCACTAGGCGATATCCAAGCATGCACTGCCCTGCCCCTCCCACAAGGAGAAGAGCTGTCTGTGGATGCTCAATCCTCCTTTCTCTGCTAGCCCCTGAGGACCCCTTGTTGGTCCCTGAACAAAGGTTACTGATGTGGCAGGTGGTATGGCAACTAGTGCCTTGGGCCACCATGCCACTGGCCTGGCTCCTTTAGGACATTTATCCTAGGTAGGCTTCCGTAGTTGTAGTTTTGGCAGTATCCTGTAGTTTGGAGCACCCCCCCCACCTCCCCCATTCCCATTTTAAATTGCAGAAAGGAAGTTTATTACTTTCTTTTACATTTACCTTTTGGTCATAAAACTACCACATGAGTACAGATTGAGTATGTCATTAAGCATCAGGATGGGGGTCTGGAAGTAAATATGATCAAGACTGTGTAGAAAGGATAGTGAGCATCGAGTTGGTTAGTGGGAGCTGTTTCGGGTCTGTCTTCACTAGAAGTGTGTCAAAAGAAAAAATACAGGTGTATGATCAACTTTCATTTAACAAAAAAAAGAAACAAGGGTACATCAGTTGTGAGTGCAGGAGTGGGTGGGTGGAGCAAGCAGGTGGGAGGAAGTTGCTGCTAAAATTAAAAAGAAACAACCCATTAAGTATGAAAGCTGAGTATTGAAAATCAAGATGTACACTTGTATAAACAACATAGCAAACAGCTGCAGTTTAACTGTCTGGTGGGAGTGGTAAGCAGAGATGCTGTCTATTTAAAAACTTAAAATTGAATACAGAATGTAGAAGAAATGTGGAGTGATTCTGGAGCAAAATTTGTCTTACTAAAATTCTACAACCTGGACTATTTATAACCATGTATTAGACACTTCTAAGCATGGCTAGAAGCCAGTCAGGTTGCAGAGTTTTCTATTATTCATCTTATAATCCCTGATTTCTATGTCCACTGGCATGGATGCCACCATCTCACTCTTCAGATCCAAATTCTCCATCGCCTGGGACAAACAAGCCCCAAGAGGAGATCATACAGTATGTGCACAGTTCCCACTGTTCCTGTTATTCACAAACCTAATGACTTCATTGAAAGATTTTGACTCTGTGTGGTACTAGTGTAAGGCCTTTGGCTCCTCAGAGGACTGACGGTGGTGCAAACTCAGTAATGGTAATACCAAGACTATTAGGGAACTCAAAATGAGCTATTTCTCTTCTTTTATTTAAACTTTTTTTTTTGCAGTAAATCTTTTTATTGTAATTATTGTTATTATACATACAAATACACTACATCCTCCAATATACACTTACATAAATTCTTAATGGAAAATAAGAAGTATCATGTTGTCAGAGATATTATACAATGGTAGTAAGGGGGGACACAAATGTTGGAAAAACAATATGTGGCAGTACAGTCTGTATGGTTGAGAGAAAATAAGACAATTTATGGTTCAAGGGGTAAAAGGCGAAGATACCAACAAGAAATATGAGCAGTCATGATTGTACACTATTGTACTGCAATTTTATACAGGTATATGTAAGATTGTATAAAGGAAGAACATAAAAAAAGAGAAAGATATCTAAAAGTGAACAAGAATGAAGAAAGAAAGGGAAGAAGAAAAGGAAGTAAAAGGATAGAAAGAGGGGAAATGAAAAAAGAATGAAAAAAGCTAGAAGTGAGATTCCAATGTGAATATATAACGACCCATGGATTAAGTGACTATATGTGTAGATGTGTTTACATATTTAAAATAGTCCTGCCAACATTTATTATATAAAGTGAGTTGGTTAGAGGCTGTGTGTGACATAAGATCAAGGGTGGTGTATTGAGATGGTTGTTTAGAATATCTGGGAGTGTGGGAATGATATTGGATCTCCAATGCATTAGTATAAGGCGCTTTACTTGAAGGAATAGTAGGGATAACCACCTATTCTGAGAATGGGATATTTTCTATGAGTAAGCATTGAAAATACCAAGTATGCAATGTTTTGGAACTAATACAAAGGGTAGACCAATCACTTTCATTGCAAAGAGATGAATACGACACCAGCGATTGTGTATGGGAGGACAATACCGTAAAAATGCAGCAAATTGCCATTAGGGGAGTTGCAGCACCAACACTTATTGTTGCTCATTAAGCCCATTTTTTTGCAAAATCTCAGGAGTTCTGTACCATAGATGTAGAATTTTGGTTTGTATGAGCGAACTGCGATTATCCTTGAAAGATTTATGGCAGGATAGCCAGCAGTTACGCCACTGTGTATTGGTTATATTATAGTTTAAAAGGGTACTCCAGTTATTTTTTTTCAATGGTAGACTGATCTGGAAGTGTATTTCTGATGTGTTTGTAAATGATGCTATTTAATTTAGAGTTCATTTTAATCCATTTAGAAATAAAAGTGTCAGATAAAGATTGATGAGGAATAGTAGGAAGATAAAGGTTCCATGCCGTGCGTAACTGTAAATATTTCCAGAAATCGTGCTGGGGAAGATTCCATTGTTTGCGCAGGTCAGAAAAGGATTTTAGTTTGAGAGTCTGGGGTACAAGTATATCCCCCAACCTGTACATTACACTCAGACAACCCCCCAAAGTAGCTTGTGTCAAAGACTTGCAAAGTCTTTCGCCTTCACACCAATCCAACACTATTTGTGACATAGTGCTTGAGCACTGTCACAGAAGTTATTGGATTAGTGTAAGGGTGAAATCCTGGACAACAGCCATACTCTTTTGGTACAGTCCACCCTCAAGGGGACAGTGGAAGACCTGGCAAAATCTACCCTAGCAGCCCTTAGGTGCTTTGTGGATATTGATACTTCAGTTTGGACCAGGCATTCTAGAATGAATACCATGTCAATATTCACTGAATGTAGAGGGTCTGGGGAACCCCAGAAAGTAATGATGCATTTAACCTCCAAAGGGACTAATGCCTCATAGACTCTTGTAACATGTGCTACGCCAATGCTTCAAGGATGGGTACCACTAGGTCATCAGATTTTGCTAGCAAGCTGTATAATTTGTTAGCTAGGGTAGGAAAAACCCTACAAGACATGAAAGCTGTGTTGCGACTTAACAGTATAGCCACTGCTGCATCCCCCACCCACCCATAGGAATGAAGCTGGATGCCATTGTATGGAGGAGGTCCCTACTGAAACATGCATTTGTTTTCTGGAACAAAATCTACTCCTAGTGGGGAGAATTACCTTAAAGTATGGCTTGATCAAGACATGTCTTTATTCCTGGACTGGCAATATTTAGGAGCTGAAAAGCGAAAATGCTTAGTGGGGAGCTTGTGGGAACCTGCCAAGGCCATCATTCCATTCACTGAGTAAACTCACACTAGCAGCACCACCGGTCATTACCTGCATATTCTTGAGGCCACATGTGGCAACCTTGTGTCAAGCCAAGTAGGCCTTAAATATAAAATTGACAGTTAACTACCAGAAGCGAGGGGAGAGACTCACTGAATATCTCACCCACCTGGAAGTAATGCTTACTAGGATTATTAACTGTAATGGAGTGGCCCTGAACTAGCTAGAGCATGTGCATCTAGAGCAGGCCATTCAGAAGGGAACACATTTTTACTCTATTGTGTTTAATCTTTGACTTTGAGACCCTCGTGTCAACCCCCCTCAGACCTACTATCAGAAATTCAGGAGGAGGAAGACAAAGCCATTAAGAATACAGTGAAAACCCCTGTATTGGTGGCTTGAGTCTTGTTACATGATGACTTGAATTGATCCACGAAAAATCATTGGAAGTTCACATTCATAAGTTGAAAATCCAAGTAGTTGCTCAGCAAAAGGTTGCTTTGTCCACTTATTAACCAGGAAAAAACTCTTCACACAGAGCTGAGAACAAATCAGGCAGGCTACCACCAATGAGAGAGAGATCCACTGGAGGGAGAGGGTTATGCTGCCAGTATGGGGAGGAGGTACATTTCTTGACGAGCTGCAGTTCCCGAGACTCTTGTTAAGATGTAGTAGTTGAAACACCTGCCTGCTGAGCAGGGAAATACTAGCAGAGTCCAGAGACAAACCGGTACTCCAAAAGTATAAGGCTCCAGCCATTGGATGGATCCTTGGATTCTGCCTTAAAGACAAGTGCAAAATGGACTTTTGGGACCATGAACAGATGCTACTGTCAGTATAGATGGTTGGGAAGTCATGCCAAGCCCTCCTGGACAATGGCTCACAAGAAACCATCTTATAATGCTGTTTCTTTTGCACTCTTCTTAAACATTTGCTGCTACTTCTTTCAGAAGGACTATCACTGTGGGGAGTTAACACCAACCATTCCCCTATGATGATGCATAATGTCACCCATTTCCAGTTGACATAACAGGAATTCCACAAAAGATGGAAAACTTGGCCTTAATATGTCCAGAACTACCAACAGAGGAGAATATGCCCCTCCTCATAGGTGCCATCTCTGATATGTTTTGACACCTAGCCACCTTTTACTGGGACATCAAAGGACAGAAATACTGCATTAGTGGGCAGGTTCATGCATTCATCTGGCAAATATTACTACAAGTACTACTACAGAGAAGAAGGACAAGGGGTACAAAACAGAAGAAATGGTGATACAAGAGGACAAGGAAGAGTTAGTAATACAATTTCAAACTAACTGAGCTATCACTGGTGTTCTTCAATACACCAGAGCTGCAGAAAGTTTTTCCCTCAGCTGGTTGTGGTCTGGCGCAAGAATGAATTTAACAAGGAATTTGTGATTAGAAAAGGAAAATTTCAAGCTCATGTATACTCATCCAAGTTTCCCCATATAATGTCTACGTCCATGTCTACTACTGATAATGATCCTACCATGTTTGACTGTGGAGACTTCCCTATACCAGAGGTCTGCAATTGGCACCTGTGCCAGAAAATCAGCAAGTGAACTAATGTATTCCTGCTCAATGGATGGGTGTAAGATACACCAAAGGAAAGGCAACTCACTACCTGTAAAGAACAACCAGTCCTTTCAGGAAAGGTCATGACATTTGGTGCCTGCTGATACAAATGCTGTCCAAATGCATCTACAACATAAGCTTGCTGCTGAGCATATCACCAAACAATGAAGCCCCAATGACTCTCCAATTATGGTGGTGAGAAAGAAGAACAGAGGAGTCCATAGTACACAATACCAAAAGCAGAAGATGTTTCTGTCATTCTTACTGAGAGCAGGTTGTCTTTGGTACTATATCTGTGGAGTGGTTATTATCAAATACCAATGGCTGAAAATACAATGAAAAGATGACCTTTATTTGTCTCTTGGGACTGTGCCAATTTGAAAGAATGCCCCAGAGTATCTCCAGAGCCCCTGCCACATCATCTAGCATCTCATGGAAAAGATGTGAGAGATACAAACTTGTTGCAAGCATTGTACTGTACTTATCTACCTTGATGACCTAATTGTGTTTGTAGGAACACTAGAAGAACACAGAGAGTGCCTTAAAGAGATATTAGATCATCTTGAGGAATATTGCTTGAAATTGTCCATTGACAAATGTCAGTCCTGTTAGTCATCCATTAAATACATACAGTAGGACACATTGTCTTTGCTGAAGGAATGCAGACAGACCCATCCAAAGTGCAGGCTCTTGCCACTTGGACTCAACTAACTAATCTCAAGACCCTACAGTTCTTTTGGGGGTTTTGTGGCTATTATTGTCAATTTGTCCAAGATTTCTCCAGAGATGTACATCATCTAACTGACTTAACTATGTGAATGCAACTTACCCAACACTCTAGCCCGCAATCTGGAAAGACAGTACCTAAGAGACCTTACTTCAACTCTTTTGGCCCTCATTGGATTGCTGAGCACAAGACTGTTTTTAAATAAATCATCAAGAGACTCATCAATACCCCGTCCTGACATTTGTAGACCCCAAATAGCCCTACATCCTATACAATGATGCCAGATTGACTATACTTGGGGCTGTATTGTATCAAAAACATGCTGGAGAGCTTTGGCCTATAGCCTTTGCCCAGCTGGAGTCTCACCACTGCAAAGGAGCACCACATGGTCCACAAACTGGAATTTCTGGTGTGAAAACAAGCTGTGGTATATCAGTTTCATTACTACTCCTATGGTGGCAACTTCACTGTAAAGACAGATAACAACCTGGATACCTACGTGAACACTATGGCAAAGTTGAGCACCACAGGGCATTGATGGTTTTTTACCTTGTCAAACTCAGCCTAGAATACCAGAGAGGTCTATATAACATTGTTTCTGATGCCTTGGCCAGGTGTCCACATATGAATAATGAATAGAGAGGAGTCACTCACACATCTGGCCCCAGCTCTTGTGAAAGCCCTTTGCCTGCAATCATTGTCTGTCAATGTGTGGGCTGTTGCCAACCATGACCAAGATGTTGAATCTTTGGGAGTATCACTGGATGTCATTCCTGACTCTTAAGCAGGTTTTGCTAGTCTCTTCCTCAGCCCAGCTGTCAGGACATGAATATTGTACATCACAAAGATCCTGGAACCCCATGAGTGCTAATAACATGGGAGAAAGGACTTAACTCTGACCAAGTGCAGCATGATCTTCCTGATGCCCCTCTGATGTAGCACAAATAGGATACACTGTCACTCAAAGGTGGCCTTCTGTATGTACAATTAAAGAATAGATCCTTTCCCACAGAAACAATTGGTTCCAGCTGACCAGTATCATAAAGTTGTTCCTAAAACCTTACGTGATGACACGGGACATATAGGATTTTATCAAACTCTAGATTTGGTGAGAACTTATTCCTACTGGTCTCATTTGCCACAGGATATGGAGAAAAAGATGCGTTCATTGCATACAGTGCAAGATTTTGCCCAAGTGTGCTCTTCTGTTTGTTAAAAATCACCAGTGGTGAACCACTAAAATTAGTCTATATTAGGGGCTTCTGGGTCTCAAGACTAATGACAAGAGCAGCAACAGCTTTATGATCACTGACTATTATACCTGTATACTCAAGACTATCCCAGCAAGGATCAAACAGCTACTGTGGTGCTGAAAGTGCTGCAACAAGACATTGATCACTAGAGAGTGCCCCAACAGATTCATTCTGACCAAGGACCTGACATCCAGAATCATCTGGTGATGGAATTTCTAGCATCCTATGGCATTCAATGACATTCAACAATCTTGGAACACACCTTTGCATCCTGAAGGAGACCTGCAGCACAAGGGGCTGGCAGTATAGCCTAGAGCTTAGAGTAACAAGCAGTGAATGAGCTAGGTACATCCAGTAGACCTGGGTTTGATCCCTAGATCCTTCACTTGCATACTGTGTGACTCTGAACAAGTCGCTTAACCTCCCTAATGCTCCCAGGTTGTACCTAAAAACAGGCACATGTACCTAGTGGGCCTTACCTAGTTAGTAAAAAGTAAAAATAAATAACTGAATAAATAAATATTGAAAAAGTGATTCAGCTGCACGTTGCTAGGTATCCATAGAATGCTGAATCCAGATCAGAAAAAAAAATGGAGCCAACAAGTCAGCTCATTGGGCACCCATATAATTCTTCCTGAAACAATAGTATCATGTTTTCACCATTCTTTCTAAAGTGTGGAAAGGAAGCCCAATTTCCTATCGACCTCTGTTTTGGAGTGTCTGTAGACAGAGATGCTCTGCAAGTCTGTTTGGAATATACACATCACCTCTGTTTACAAATGAAAGAGGCTTACTGTTTAGCTGTGGAAGCTGTCACCAAAAGCCAAGTTGCTAACAAAAGTTGATTAGCAGGTGTTATAGCCTGGGGACTGTGTTCTGCTAAGAAACATTTGACTGAAAAAGGAGAGGATGTGTGATTGCTGATTGATGAGCATCACATCCCTATGTCATTGCTGAGAAACCATCTGAATTGCCTGTTTACAAGATTCGTCAGGAGATGAGACAAGGGATTTCAAAGACTGTGCATTACAAACACATTCTACACATTGGGCAACTGACTACTGTACAGCCTCAGAGCCTGAATCAAATCAGCCTCCAGGGACTTAGAGACAATGTAAATTGAAAGCCTCAGTTAATGCCAAAACCTCATCAACTTTTCCACCTTGCTTCAACTGTGACCCAAAAGTAGAGGCATGCAAAGTTGTCAAAATTCTCTCTGCAAAAAAATCTACAAATTTTGGCAAACTTGCAAAGCTGAGCTCCACAATTTATGTTGCTATTCAGAAGGCAAATTGGAAAATTTGCCTGGTTAATAGCAAAGCAAATTGCATTTCACACCCCCCTTCCCATCCCAAAAATGATAAAAACACCCCCTCCCCATCCCAAAAGGATATAAATCATGATACCCCCTCCCATCCCTATTAGCACACTCCTCCCCACACCTCGGTGAAATGCTGCTGGTAGCAAGCCTGATCATGCTTGTCCCCTGAGTCTACACAGTTCCCCTCTGGTCCCCATTGCCCTCCTTCCCCCACAGCACTCACAAATCAACCTAGAATAAATAAACAGGTCTGCCAGTGCAGAGCATGTGCTCTATTCAATGTCTATCTCATAATGGAATGAATGTGTAGTGACAATTTTGCTCCTAGTAAAACCTGTTTGGTTGAATTTTCAGCCAGTAAGGTTTTACTAGGAGCAAAGATGTTACAACTCATTCATTCCTGCCATTATGAGATGGACGCTGAATGGAGCAGATGCTCTGCACAGGGGGACCATTTTCTTTATTCTAAGTTGATCAGTAGGTGCTGGGGTGGGAGAAGGAGTGTGGTGGGGACCAGAAAGGGGTTGGGTTTGAGTCAAACTTGTGGGACTGAGTCTGTAATAATTAATAAACACAATGGAACTCAGGTAGGGGGAGGTGGTTGGAGTTTTTTGGTGCACAGGTGGGGGGAAGGGATTACTTTTTCAAGCATGGTTACTATTAGCAATGTTTTATCATTGCAGGGGAGGAGAAGGGTGACACTGGGGGAAGGGGGTATCATGCTTTCAATACCTTTTGGGCAGGAGAGGTGGGTTTTACAGCACAGTGGGTGAAGGGAGGATTTGCTAAGGTTTTTTTAATTAAATAAATCCACCAGCAAAGCTGGTGCATCTGCCGTGGAATTTGAGAATTTCATAAATCACAAATTTCCATGGATTTGTACCAGCTTTGCTAGCGGATTAAAGATTTCCAACACCTCTATCTGAATGGAACATCAGATAGTGAGGAACAAAGAATATTTATCAGTTTTGCTGTGCACCTGTGCCAGAACCAAACAAAATGGTGGTAGGTTATCTTCCTAATGAGACAACCCTTGCCTCAACCTGTCTGTTCTGAACCATGATTCTCAGCCATATGTACTCACTGAGACAGCTGCTAATTAGTATATGGGTCATCAATTGACTTTAATGTGGAAATCATGTTGGAAGGGGTGCTGGAAGAGTCTGAGATTGAGTCTGATACTCAAGACCCTTATCCCATGCTGGAGTCAGTATGTAGAAGGCACACTCATTTCCCTTGGAGGAGGACTTGAATTTGCCCAGAAGACTGCAAGGTGAACACTGTCCACTCATGAAGCTCTTGTACAATCTTCACAGTCTCTTCACCATAGAACTAAGACGCTCAGAATGGCAATGATGTAAATGCTGTTGCATTTACTTCTAACATCATTGAATAATGGCATGTAATTCTCCATGAGAAAAACAATCACATGATATAATGTGAACTCAGACATCATAGTATTGCCATTTTAGTCCTCTTAGTTCCATGATCTCCACTAATGTTCCCATGTAAGTAGTCCGGGGATCATTCCGCAACCAGTTCCCCCTTTATCTGTCTCAAGTACATGTTCATTTTGATAAAGATGATAGGATGATAATTGCATGTAAATGGTTAAGAAATGCATAGTTGGGCACTCAGTGGAGATGTGGGATATTTTCAAAGTTTATATTTAGATGCTGTTTTCTGTTGTACTTTAGACACAAGCCAAATTGCCCCATGTCTAGTACTCAAATCTAGGACATAGCTATGTCCAATTTTCAAAACTTTGACTTAGTTATGTCCAGTTTGCAAAGTTCAGATATAAATTTGCTGGTCACTTTTTCTGAAGGATTGTAACCTGGTCTATCGTTTATATCTGTGTCTGGCATTTTTTTTTACCAAAACTGTATGTAATGTATAGTATCATAAAAAAGCTAGAAATTACACAGCTTCACCCAACTTTTGAAACTAGCCCCATGTTGTGACTTCTGAAAATCCCAACCAACATAACTAGGAGTTCAACCATTTTATGGCTTCTGAAAATCCCATCCTCTATGTCTATATAGCCAGCATTAGGAGTGCTGTGAATTTTAAATTCACCACCACAAGATGCAGCAAAATCGGAAACTTCACACTATGCATAGTGGGTCAAAGTTTCCAGCTTTACTTCTCCTTCACTGGATGAAGTTTCTTTTTTTACATTACTCTTTATTTTTTGTCCAAAAATATACCCTCACCCTCATGCAGCATAATACAACCCCCTTCCTCAACAACACCAGTTAAAATATAATTATTATCCCAGGGCCCTACCCTTGTAGCACTTGCCTTCCTTGTCCCCTAGTTTCACAATAAAGTTGTTTTTAATCATTTATTTTTTTATAGTAAAAGTCCATCTCCCACCCCAGTTTTTAATAACCTTAATTTTCCACCCCCACCTGCCACCTACCCTAGTTCCATTCAAATTATTAGTACCCCATCCCACCACCTACTGGCACCCAGCATCTTCTTCTCTCATCAACCACAGAGTACAAGTTAACAGAAGAGGAGACACCAGTAAAAAAAAAAAGTCCCCCACAGAGGCAACCAGCCATCATCACTGATTCATTCAAAATTAATGAATTGGTGATGATGTGCTACTAGTAACAGCTGACTACACTGACCAATCAGTTATTATTGCTAGCACATCAACCTCAGTTCTGCAGCCTGCCTAGACCATTCTTAGGAAGAACCTGTGAATCTGCACCAGTCAGGAGCTGCCTTTTTGCAGAACACCATGCATGCAGGCCTGACCAGACTCAACATATGGTAACCATGGAGTAATGTAGACCAATGAGGTTTCAAGTTCGCTGGGCTATAAAAAGGACTTTTATAAACTTGATCTAAAAAACCCACCTTACTGGCTAAAACTAGTCAGGTGACAATGCATTAATACAGCACAATTCATAGTCGTTCTGGTTCTAACCTTGAGCACATATTAGTTAGTAGCAATCTTAAATCTAAACAAGCTGCAACCAGGTTTTTTTTTGTTTGTTTTTTTGGGACCCACCTACACTGTACATCTCTCACTACCAGCCTGTTCCTCTCCCCGCAAACACAGGCAAGCAGCGTTTTTGAGTGGCACCTACCAAAAGTAAATGATGGCACTCCATAACCATGAAACATAGCACTGCCGCTCTGTAGGCTCCTGCTCGATAACCCCAATACACATTACTGTCACTTTGTATTCTCCCAAACATTGCCGACATTCTGTAGGGTGGGGGGAGGCAGCTGTGTCTAGACCTTGCAGCACCATTTCAGGAGAAAGTAAATTCAGATCATGTTAACTGTGGCAAACACCCTGAATAGCAAAAGAAAAAAAACAAATGAAAAAGTAAGACAGATGCTCAGAACTGATACTCGCAACCACTCCCAACCAGACACAAAACTACAAATCAGTAATAGAACCACAACTACAGAATCCTCGCAATGTACTGCATTCAAAAATGTGTATTTTTTTTATTTTTAAACTTGTTTTTTAGGCGCCAACAAGCAAAGCTTGTAGCACCTATTGTTCTCCTGCACACTCTTTTCTATATTTGCTAAAGATTAGTGCTACATTCACTCTGAGTGATTTGGGTTGGATGATGGTAGTGACAGGATTGGTATATATGGTTGCAGACAGTCAATCAAAATGATTTCCAGCTGGAGTTTGTATATTGGTGCCAGGAACCTGTAAAAGCCACTACCGTACCACAGGCAATCATGTCTGTTACAACAAGTAAAACAACAACAGATATAATGGAATTGCACCACAGCCAGAATAAATCATTAGCTTGTGACTAATTATTGCAAATAACACATACTGTGCAGAAATAGACTTACAGTAATTGAAGCTCTTGGGTACACAATCCTGGAGATGCCGAAATGGAGCTTACGGTCTTCCTATTGGTTTTGTGCTACTGCGCATCCTCTGGGAGTCAGCATGGCAGGAAGCACTGACTGCGCACTGCAGATTGATACAGTAATTACTAAGCTCTATAACATTTGTGTAGGTATGCTGATCAGGCAGTCTAATAGCAAGGGAGAGGGAATCTGTGCTGAAAACTCATCTAAAGAACGGGAGCAGTGGAAGATAGTTACCTGTAACTTGAGCAAGTTCTCCTTAAATATTAAACAGTAATAAAACGAGCACTAGTCAATGCCTAAACATTTGCTTCCAGGTTTTGTAGAGGATACAAAAATCAAAACAGTACTACAGTATAATGAAACGATCCGTGCAAGTAACAATAGCCGCTTGTAGAAATCATTATCAGTCAGTTAGAGTCAGGGGGCCATAATTGGGACCAGAAAGTTAGGGAGGGAGGGAGGGAGGGGAGGCAGAGAAGGAGGAGGATTATCCAGGAAAGTTCAGCTGTGATGTAACATGGCATTTTGGACATGCTAGATGGGCTGACAGGCCTTCATCTGTTGACATTTTCTTATGTTCCCGTGTTCCGGCGAGATTCTGCTTCTACCCATTTCCGCAGCTGGGTAGACTGGAGTACCGGGAGTTTAAGTGACTTGCTCAGGGTCATGCAGTGAGTATTTGGCATTAGTGGGGTTTGAACTTACAATCTCCTTGTTCCCAACAGTGCTATTAACAGCAGACAACTTTTTATTCACTCAGATCCAAAGAAGAATTGCACTCAGCAACTGAGGGACTGTGGTTAAATCCAATTGTTTTTGGGCCCTCTGTGTGTTTATTTGATTTGGATTACTGACTGTGCTATGCTAGTTTAATTTTTTATACTTGGGTGTGAAAATAAATTGAATTTAACCACAGCTCTTCAGTTGCTGAGTATGGTTCTTCTTTGGATCTGAATGGCTTTAGCCATGGCTGTTCACCCCATGAGCTGGCAACCCCCCCCCCCCCATAAACACTCCCACCTTAGCTTGAAGTGCACATAACAAGGTTTAGTAAGCACTTTTTATTCACACAGGAAAGGCCAGCAGGGATGCAACATCTCATTTCCAAGGGTGTCCTGCCTTTTCCTTATTTTTTACAATGTATTTACTCAAGGTCGTTCAGTTGATATGCAGGATTGTATTTCCAGTAGGGTTCTACTTATACCCATTTCTGTATTTGGTGGACAGGTGTGCTGGGAGGTTGAGCAACTTGCTTAGGGTCACACAGTGAGTACTTGGCTCTAGTGTATTTGAATCAGAATTGTCAGATCTATTAATAAAACAAAAAATCTATAACTATAGAAAAGACAACTTTGTAGAACTGTCAGACTATATGAATACAGAGAATAATGAATACCTAACTATCAGTAACAAGCTGGGAGGTTCATCGAGAGGTTGCCATGGTGACCGTTTGAACCTCAAGAGTATTGCTCGAGAGGTTTGGTCACCATGGGCAACCTTGAGATCAACTAATCCGGCTTGTTACAGTTAGTTTGGTATTCATTGTTTTTTATAGTGTAGGATGCCAACTGCTACTGAAACGAATACTTTATGTGACTATTTGGGAGACCTACTTTATTTTTTTCCTCCTCTGTGCTGCTTTCCTTCACTCTTCTTTTCACCACTGTGGCTGCTTCCTGGTCGTATAACACACATGCGCTAGCATATTCGATGTTGTTATGCTGTAGTAACTACGTAGCTAGTGCAACATTACAGCTATGACAATGTAGCTACTACAGCATAAAAACATTTTGAAAGTGCTGGATTTCTATCACTAATAACTTTCCATCATACACTATATGATTATTTTTATTCTATTTTTTTGACCAGGTAAGTAACACTAAACACAGTTGTTCGTATTTTCAGGCACAACCTGAGAGTTGCTGAGACTAAAGAATGGACTGTAAAGATCATAGTGTAAGTGAAAAGAGATGTACAATTAAAGAAAACATGATGTTTCTTCAGGAAAGATGCCTAAAAAGAATAAATGTAACAATAGGGGGTCTAAACCAAAGTGGATGACATGGAACATTGAAAGCTTAATCAACAAAAAGAAGACTGCATACACTGCCTTAAAATTAGAATGATAATACTAATAGGGCCACTTACAATACTAATGTTAAGAAATGCAAATATTCAACTAGGAAGAGTAAAAGAGCTCACAAAATAAGACTGACAACTAGCCGTAAAAATAACTCTAAAGAATTCTTTAGATATATTCATTTTCTACTCCTAAGATTGGCTCCTCGATGAACAATAATAAAATCATTGATAAACCAATAGACATGGCCAAAACATTCAGTGATTACTTTTGATCCGTATTCAATCAAGTATGTGGCAGTGTGGGCGAAATAAATATAATGGACAACATAATTACTGGTACAGAGGCAAAACTCATCACCAAAGAGAGGGCATTAAGAGAGCGTAACATAGAAACACAGACTTTGATGGCAGATAAGGACCGCTTGGCCCACCTAGTCTGCCCATTTCCCTACCTATTGGATGAGGTGCAGATCTAGTCAACAGCAGCCTACTTCCTCCTTAACCCCCTCTCCTACCCCCTCCTACTCCTTGAAACAAACTGGATCAATATAAATCTCCAGAGGCTTACAGTATTAATCCCCAACTACAGTACCAAAGAACCTGGCAGGCCCTTCTACAAAACATCTTTATACAATTCTTCGTTACAAATGAAATGCCTCAGGATTGCAAGGAGGTGGTAGTTACCCCTATATTTTAAAAAGGTGCTAAACATCTGACCACTAAGTACAGACCTAGCAGCCCTGCTTCCGTTCTAGCAAGATTATAGAGACTATTCTAAAAGACTACCTTATTAGAACAATTGACCAAAATGGTATTGTACAACTCAACACAACATGGTGTTACAAAGAATAGCTCATGTGTAATAAATGTAACATCTTTCTGTTAGCCAATAAGCAAGATGCTAGATCTGAGTATACCGAGAAACACCATGGGCTGGAATTTCAAAGGCCATAGTGTGACACAAGGGGCTTGAGTCGAGCAAGTCTGATGCAAGAGGCACCTTGCACTACGATCAGTGCCCAGAGTAATTTTCAAAGGCAGCCTGCATCGCTCAGCAGGCTGCATGTGCCAAAGTGTGCTAGTGACAGCCTTGCACTACGAAAGTGGCTGTGGCATGGCGCTAGGCAGCTTGCGACAGACCCAGACTGCCACACCCCTCAAGTCCTGATTTTCAAAGACCTCCCCAGGAACTAAGTGCCAAGTACCATTAAACCAGCAAAGGGCTGGTCTAACTGTACTTAGACAACTCCAGGGAGGGCCATCCAGCATGTGGCACTGTGATCATAGGAACATATCCCTAGGGTAAAACACACATCTCAAAAGAGAAACAAGGAATGACATTTCAAACAAGCTTTATAAATGTTTGTCAGACAGAATATCAGATGCTGTGTTACTTACATACAAGAGAATGTTACTCATGGGGATAGTGTCCCCTTCATTTTCAGAAAGGATTTACATATATATTTGGTAGAGAAGTGAGGTCTTTAAAATACTAGCCGAAGTACTATTGTCCATATTAACAAATGCAGCCATAACCTTAAGTGATGTTGCACAAACATGTTGAAGTTCCAATAGAAGGATCTACAGTATGATAACATACTGTTCACATAAATGCCCCATCCAAGGGTGTTGCTCACACCACATCTGCCCCTTGGCTGCTGCGGCAATCCTAGTGGGTGTGCCATCTGTTTGGCGCACTGCCACCATTGTCGCAAGCTGTGGGGCTTAGATGTCGGGACGCTGTGAAATGGAAACTCGGGTGCAGGGTCCCGGACGCATCAGCACTTGGCACAGGCTGCCATTGTCGCAGCTTGTGTCAGGGCTTTGAAAATCCAGCCCCATATGTTTAGACTTCAGCAAGGCATTCAATAATGCACCACACAACAAACTAGTAATAACACTGAAAAATATGGGCACTGATTTGAGGGTTTCCTGTTGGCTCCAAAATTAGCTTTACACTATATTTTAAAGACATGTGCGTGGTTTTGTATAATTATTTGGTCAAGTTCACAGATGACAAGAAATTGGGTACCCCTGCATTACATCTAGTGGAAACTAATAGAATTCAAAATGATTTAGATAAATTACAGGAGTGTGTGACTATATGGGGAATGGAATTTAACAGCAGCAAGTGTGTTATGAAACATCTACTGTAGGTAATAAAAACACTATGAGGACTTACCAGTTGGGGGGACGGTAATAAAAAGTGTGAGCAAAAAAGAGGAGTTAGGCATAATTATGCAATCTATTACTGATATTGTTCTTATTGTTGTTGAGAGGGTTTTTAGTTATCGATAGTTTGAGGGCTTGTTTTGTAAGGCAACCATATATTTTGGTATATGCACAGTGTTTGGTGTGTTTTGCTTAAGAGGTGGCTTGCTAACTCACCCGAAAGATACAAATTGACCACCACATGATTCTTTGTGCATATTTGTATTAATCTCGTTAGTTCCTTTACTCTGTAATCCAAGGAGCAGGTGTCTGCTCCAGTCCAGCTAGGTAATGAGATGGCACAAGGATGATGTAAAGGTGAATTTGTAATATTGCAAAACTTCAGTAAACTATCAATTATAAACAAAATCATGCAGTCTAATTTCATCTTCTCAAGTAACAACAGAACTACAAGTTCCAAAGACTTTAGAATAGTGGAATGTATTAAAAGAAATTATAAAATGGGTTTAAAAAAATTATGCAACCTGACTGGCTGAGGGCCATTGTTTCCAATGCTGTTATGTCAGCACAACAGCACTGGATAAAGATCCAGAAGTCTCTTCACAATATATAGAATAGTGGATGGGTGACCATCCACAACAAGGCTGTTTTCCATCGAGGGAGTTGATGACATCATAGAGATCTCGAGAGCGAAGCTCGAGAGAGCTCCCTGATGTCACCAACTCCCGAGATGGAAAACTGCCTTGTTGTGGATGGTGAACCATCTATTATTTTATATAGTATATGGTTCCTGGCTTTTGCCTTTTTTCCCCCCAAGTTGATGGTTACCTTTGTTATGTCATGCTGCTCCTGCTCCAACTCGTCCCGCTCTCAGTTTGGCTTTACCCCATCCCGCTAGCTTGTTTCGGCTTCACTGCACTCCCACCGTTTGCTGCTTCTACCCACACCCACTCGCTCTCTTTCAGCAGCAGTTTGTTTTTTAAAATAGAAAAATGCTTATTCGCCACAAAGCCATGTGGTAGAAGGAAGATTCCCTGGGAAGATCCACCTCTCCATGACCACCTAATCCAGTCACCATGTTTTAATTTTTTTTCGCCATTACAGCCAGTGGAGTCAGCCAATCAGGAGGTAGGACAAGGCTGAAAAGTTGTTGTACTATTGACGTGACATCAGAACAATAGTACAATGACTTTTTTGACCTTTGAACTGTCCTACAACAAGATTTAGAAAGCCACCGATTTTAATCTACAATAAGCCCTAACCATATACTATAAAATCAATACAAACCACACACTCCTGACTGCCATCACAAACATGGGCATCACCTTTACTCATTAAAAACCTTCAGTTAAGCCCCATAAATAAAACTGCCTTAAATTAAAAAAAAGAATTAAATGTTTCATAATCCTCTTCTTACATACATATATGTGAATTAAAATGAAGTACTACAGTATTTGCACTAAAATCCCTCTCCAAGCCGTACCTGTTTATTAGGGAAATCTGTGCTGTTTAACCTGCTCCAGATAAAACAGAAGCCCTGGTTCTGTCTGAGGTCTTCTGTTGTGTGAGTGTGGGAGTGAATATTCTGCCAGTAGAATTAAGCAGAGATTTGAATTCTTGGGTCCATTCTTAGTAAACATTCTGTCCATTGAATATAGGAAAAATAGAAAAGAAACATGGGGAAAAGGGAGAAAACACAAAGAAGGAAGAAAGGTGAGGAATGGGTACATGGGGGTGGGGTGGTGGGGAAAATAATGGGTTTAAGGGCTAATTAAAAAAAATACCTCTGCTGTGCATATTGTTTGAAGCTGAGATGGAAAGCCAATGCTGGGAGGTGCTGTAACTATTTTGCTGGAATGGATGACCTTTTTTAAAAGAAAAAAATCATTAAAATGTTTAACATTTTATTTTTGCACATTTTTGTAACCCCCCTGCCCTAAATAAATATCAGAATCATTTCGTAATCACAGTAAGACACTCCAGTGTGTGCTTTGTGGTGAGATAATGGCACTTTTCGGGTGGCCAAAGGCACAAGGCGATGCCTCATGCCTCACAACACACCCAAGGTGTGCCATTATCCCACCACAGCACATTCCATGTCATGTCTCATTGCTTAATTTTTGTAGCAGGTGTAAAAAAATGTGAATATACCCCCATACAAAACCCTCACAGGACCCCACTTATATTATTATTCCAAGTTTTTGTCATCCCATTTAAGAGATGAGATTAAAACTTTGCAAAGTGTGCAAAGATGGTTCACCAAGTATATTTAGGGTTTTAGACACATTGGGCTGGCTTCTCAAAGCGCTTTGGGACTAAGTCCCATACCGCAACTCCAGTTGCAAACCAAAATCTCCACAGTTATGGAGACTGATATTCTCAGTCTGGCGCAGCTGTGGGAGATGTTACAACTGATCCCACCCGCAATAATATTTTCCCAAAGCTGTGGGGAAAAAACACCCACAAGGTGCTGTAAATGGTGGAGCCAGTCGTAAACCAGCTCCACTTTTCAGAATACTGTAGCTGTGGGAGAAACTGCAGTTCTGCAAGTGGCAACCCACTTGCACCAAGTTTTTTCCACAACTGCGGGATTTTCAGGGCCTTTGAGAATCTGGCCCCTTGACTACAAATCTAAATTAGAATCATTGGTACTACACAACCTAGAAAGGAGGAGAAATAGAGGTGACCTATTTTTGCTGTACAAACTGCTGAACAACGATATTTTTTGTGCACAAATGGGGGTGGAATTTAAAGAATGTGGTCACTTTACCAGAGCTCATCACAAACAACTGAAAGGATGTGTTTATAGAACTAACAAGAGAGGATCTTTTTATGCCCAGAGCGAGGTGATGCACTGAAACTGAGTTCCACAGAGGTTATCGACACCACTAGTGTGGACAGTTTTAAAAGACAACTAAACAAATTTATGGATACCGACAAATTCAGAAAGACAACCACTGCGTAGTGGGAAGGGTAGACTCGAAAGGCCTACTTGTCTCATTTCTACTTTTTCTACCATAGTAACCATAGTAGCCTGTGATATCTGGTTCCCAACGGTGTCTTCATGACTAGAACACATTGCTCTACTAGGAAACTTCTAGGGGCAGAGCTTTACAGGCCAGTGACTGATGGATTTTTTTTTACACTTCATTTACCCCAGATAGCCGAGTTGATAGTCAGCATCTCATTTCCTGAGGGATCCTGCTTCTACAAATTTCACCCAGAGGGGTAATCATTTTACGGTGTTATCTGAGATTATAATCCCCAGGTCTTTCTCCTCAGCATTACTTTCCAGTACCATCACCCCACCTTCCACTGAGTATTGCATCCGTGGGTTCCTTTTCTAGATGTGCATTACTTAACATTTTTTCACACTGACGTGTAGTTGCCAGACCTTGGACCACTTCAGTGGCTATGTCCCGCTTTAGTGCCCTGATCTTCACAACATCTGCCAAGAGGCAGCTCTTAACCTGTATGTGCATGCCATGTCTCAAATGGTTATGCTGAAGAGGACTGGGGCACCTTTCTTGTACCCACTTTAACAGCTGAGAATTACCATTTACCACGGTTCAGTGAGTCCTCCACCTCAGAAAGCAGTCTACAGATGTTGCTGTCCATTCTTCCACCCTAGGTCACTCAGTTTTGTGACCAGCCTCTTGCAGGGGACTGGGTCAGAGGCCATGTTGATGTCCAGGTACAGAATGTCGAGTGTTTGTCCTTTGTCAGCCGTCCTAGTCACCGACTCAAAAAACTCTATTAGGTTTGCCTTGCATGCCCTCCCCTTGGTAAAGCCATGCTGCCTGTCATCCTGTAACCCTTTTACATCGAGAACATCAACCAGTCAGTATGGCATCAAGTAACTTACTTGCTGTAGACATCAAACTGACTGGTCTATAGTTGCCAGGTTCTTCCTTCCCTCCAGTTTTATGCACAGGGTCCACATTGACTGTCCTTCAGTCCCTGGAATCATCCTTGAGTCTAGTGAGCAGTTAAAAATGTTTCTCATTGGAGCTGCTAATACCTCTCCTGCTTCCTTGAGTATTCTTGGGTGAGCCCATCTGGACCCATCAATGTGTCTATCCTTAACCCTTTTAGCCTTTCCAGCACCCTTCTATGATTCTTCACTGACTGTCAGAACTCCCTCCTATCAATCATCACTACCCAGTAAAGGTCCCTCCACCTCCATAGTAAATACTGAACGAAAGTGTTGGCTCAGTATCTCCACTTTACTCTCATCTCCTTTCTCTCATCCATCCCCTATTTTCAGTTTCATTATTCCCTCCTTGTCTTTGTGTTTTTCTCGCATATACCTGAAGAACACCTTGTCCCCCATCTTTATCTCCTCTTTTCTGAGCTCTGTCTTAGTCTTAGTATTTCTGACCTGTCTACTGCACTCCTAGTTGGCCTTATATAATCCTCCATATCCTCCTCCCTTGGACTCCCCTTGTATTTCATGAATGTCCTCCTCTTTGCCCTATCTGCTTCTTTCACATCCAATGTGAGCCACAGTGGGTGTCTTGCTTTCCTCCCCTTGTTAATCTTCCCGATGCAGAATTCTGCAGCCATTATTATGCCTCCCTTGAATGCTGCCCATTTTCTTTCCACTCCTTCAATCCCTACTGTTCCCCACATGCTGTCTCCTAGTAGCCTTTGCATCCTTTCAAAGTCTGCTTTTCTGAATTCCCACACCTTTTACTGTCCTGTTCCCTTGCTGGCTCCCACTTGGACCTCCAGACACATTGTCTTGTTGTCACTAGACTAGAACAGCTTTTGAACTATTATGTTGTGGACCCAGTGTTCTTGAGCTCCAGGTCCAATAATGCTTGCTCCCTTGTAGGGTCCTTGACTAACTGTGTAAGGAATGCTTCCTTGCATGCTTCCGCCATCAGTTGATTCTTAGCACTTGCCACAACTGGGACTTCCCAGTCCACATCTGCCATGTTGTAGTCCCCCATTGTCATAATTTCTCCAGACCTGGTCACCCTTCTCTGGAGTCCCCCTAGTTTCTTGTTTATTCCCCTGATCCTGGCTTGGTGGTCTGTAAACTACTGCCACCCTGATTTGCTTTCTCTTAGCTGTGGTCACTAGTATCCACAGAGTCTCTGGACCTCCAAAGTCCACTAGATTACTTACTTCTGAAGCTTCAAAGCTTTTCTTCATGTACAGTGCCATTCCTTACCCTTCTCCCAGTCCTTCCTCACAATATATAGCCTAATATGGACAAGTCCCACTCATTGTTCTGGTTCTGTGACAGCCGCCAGGCCTAGATTACCCTCTGTCACCAGTGCTTGAAGTTCCATGTTTTATTGCCCAGATTTCTTGCATTTGTGCATAGCAGTTTCCAATAACCAGTCCCGTGTACCTAACCGAGCTAACTCCCCTCTTTTCTAGTTTAAACTAGCTGCAATGTACTGAGCCCACCTTGCTCTCAGCACCCTCTTACCCTCTCCATTTGAGTGTAGGCCATTCCCTTTAAATAGTCTCCACCCCCTCCAAGTTGGGCCCCAGTGCCCAAGAAACTGAAATCCCTCTTTCTTGCACTGCCTCCTTAACCATGCATTGAACTGGAACATATGAAACTGTTCCTTCTTATTCAGGTATGGCCATGGCAGCACCTCCAAGAAGGTGACTGCCCCTGCCTTTTCCTTTGCTACCTTCCCAGGTGCATGGAAGCCAGCCTTTACCTCTTCCATGCTGCTTAGATCTGGCCTTAAATCCCTTTCTTCTGTGAGTTCCTCCACCCTGGGTATGAGTCTGTCTGCAGTTACCCTGGGAAAGAGTCCACTACCTCCTTACTATCAGGTGTTAGACCCACCTCTCTCCCAGTGCCCCTCACTATAGAGCCCCTTATTATTAATACATTTATCTTGCCTGATTTGGCGATGCCTGCTCCTTGAGCTGTCCTCAGACAATGACTGCCTGTTGGGTGTGCATGTCAATTCCTCCCTTGGGAGGGTTTCCTGGGATATCTCAGCCAGCAATTGGGTGAACCAGATGCTTGTGTACAACTCTGATTCCATAGGCTTCACCTCCCTGCTCCCATGTTTTCCATTCTCCCTCCAGCCACTGTCCCATCCCCTGCTCTGGCCTAAATGGGCTTCTGTGGTGGCTGTGTCAGTGGCTCCCTATGTGGCCAGGTATCTTCAGCCCTCAGGTTGTGTATCTTAGCCCTTTCTGCTTCCAGCGCCACCCTCATTATTATGCAGCTCTCTAATTATGGCATGTAGGAAAAAGGCTTTAATCTGTTTGATTTTTCAAAAGAGGTTCAAGCTGCCCATACTCTTCACAAAGAACTTTATAAACCATCTTGGGTCATCCAATGTGACCAATCCAAATGCCAAAAAAGATAGGATGAGCTCCATTGTAAACCCATTTCAGTTATTTTTATTTATTTACTCCACACCTGTGGGGGAACAGTGAACATGATCCTGCTCTTCTGGTGCATCAGTTACCTAACTTTGCATTCTTTTTTGTTGTTTGCTCCAAAACAATTGAATTTTTGATTGTAATCGAATCCAAGTTTGGAAAAAAAATAATAAAACTAAATGGGACTCTGGAGATGTGTCTTGGCTAATTCAGATTACCCCACTGTAATACTGTAGTGTTCCAGAATCACACAGCTTCATTTCTTGATTCTCAAGCACTAAAAAGTCAAGAGGAGATACTCTTGATTAGCCAAGAAACATCTCCAGAGCCCCATTTACTTATGCTAATAAAGCAAGACCAATATAGATAATTTATATAACTCAAACCACTTCCTTTGGTGCCTGTCACTACCTTTGGTACTGTAGTTAAGCAATAATGTATGACAGGGCATGTGTCATGTTAGGATAATGTCATGCCTTGTGTAGTTGGACATAAGGCCACAGGCTGAGTGCACCTTACACCCAAGAAGTGATGTTGTCCTTGTACGACACACATCCTAGAGTGCATTATTGCTATTATACAATGGCTTGTTTTTATATGGAAAATTAGAAATCAGAATACATTTTTACAATATTTTTTTGGTTGATTTTTGAGTGTGCAAGCACATTAAGAAAAAAAATCCTGTTTTGTGTTTGTCCAGTAGGTGGTGCTGTTATGTAATGGGTTTCTGTTTTACTGTCAGGGGAGTGTCACTGAATCTGTGTCCCCACTTCAAGCTATCTTCCTTTCTTCTGTTTGTCTGTCTACCCCTCCCCTGCTTTTTTCAGCTCCTTCTGTTCAGCTCATCTGTCTTGTGCTCCCCCCGCCCCACCCTGTTTAGTTGTGTGGCTGAGTTTCAGTGACTCTTTTTTTATGTTGGCACGCTTGCGCAGCCAACATCTTGTGATAGTGCAGATTTGGAGGTGCGGTCACTGTTGGGCGAATGCAGGGCATGCATCAGCAGGTGTGTCCCTCATTCCCCAATCAGCCTGCATGCCAGTGCCACACCATGCATACATAATGTGGTGAGCACATCTAAGGAAAGGTCCACGGCAATGTGAGCAAAGCGGACCTCCCGATGTGCTTCCCCGGCAACAGTAACATGGCGGCACACTGCCCGCCAAACTGCCGACTTCGGGGGTGCCCAATCCCCCTGTCAGCTTACCCTGCCCCCAATGTATGTGCCGACAGGGTAGCCCACTTCCCGTTGGCATAAAGAACCCCCCCATTTGTTATATGCCGAGGTGGGGGTGCCCAATCCCCCTCAGCTCTTGCCCCCCTGCTTTCCTTGTGTGCCGATGGGGGTGCCCAATCCCGTTGGCATAAGTAATCCTCCCTTTTGTTGTATGCAGTGGGGGTACCCAATCTCCCCATTGGCTACAGCTACCCCACAAAAGACTCATTGGAATGCCGAAACCCACCCTAAGCGTGCCCCTGTGAAAACAAAAATGGTCCCGTAATGTTTTTTTTTTGTTCCCTGTAAAAAGGAAAGCGGTCCTCGGCGGTCTCCTGTCCCCTCCCACAACCCGCCCACCCTGTGCACCTGCCTCCCTACACCCCCCACCCTATGCTTACCTCCAGAGTCCAGTGCAGCGATCTTCGGTGGGCCGGGAACACGTCTGCACTCTTCAAAGCCGACCGTGAACTGAGGAAATGCCGGTAAGCTGCATAATGGAATAAATAGGGTTTTTCCAACTTTGATGCATATCTCAGGCATTTTTTGGAATTTTGGCACCAAATTGTCAACATGGGGTTTTTGGGACCTCTCCTCATTATTTCTGGCACTGTCATGGCGTTATTCGGTCCTGAAAGGTGATTTTGCGGTCACTGCACAGAATCACCTTTTGGGACTGAGTAATGACATGACAGTGCCACTGTCATGAGTGTGGCCCTCAAAATGCCTATGTTGCAAAATTTGGCACAAAATTCTAAAATGGCTATTTTATTTAGTGTGTGTGTTGCACTGTTTCTACGCACACTCGTAACGTCATGAATTTGTCATATTTTCACTCCAGATTTTCAAAATTGGCATTTTTCCACACCTTCTGATGAAAAGCAGAGCTGTCATTTTACATATCCTACCTGAAATGTGTTTTTGCATGTCCGGCGCAGAATAGCATGGTCACTGTGCGAAATCACATTTCAGGACAATTTGTGGAAATGACAGTGACACTGTTCATGAGCAGAGGTCCTAAAATGCCTATGTTGAAAATTTGGTGCCGACAGTCCATAAAATGACTGTGTTGCTAACGTGCATTGCGCAGTTTCCACGCACCCTTGTAACTTCGCAAATTTGCAATATTTTCATGCCAGATTTTCAACACTGGTATTTTTGCATACCTCCTTATGAACAGTACAGCTGTTATTTTTCACATTCTGCCCAAAATGTGTTTCCACACCTGTGGCGCACAACAGCATGGTCACTGTGGGAAATCAACTTTTGAGACAGATTAACAAAACCGCATCGCCACTGTTCATAAGGGGAGGTCCCAAAATGCCTACGTTACAAATGTGGCTACCAAACTGCAAAAAATAATTGAGTTACGGATGTGTGCTGCGCAGTTTGTATACATGCTCATTGCTTCACTAATATTTCATATTGTCACTCCAGATTTTCAACGTTGCCATTTTTTCACTCCTCATGGACCATACAGTTGTCATTCTCCACATCCTGCCCAAAAATGTGTTTTCGTCTCTTTGTCGCCAAATGCCACAGCTGCTGTGCAAAACCACCTTTCAGCTAACAAAGTGATTGTGCTGCTTTTCATGAGGCGGCCTGACAAGAAGCCCATGTTGAAAATGTGGAGTGAAACTACCACCACACGCCTACAGTGTTAGGGTTTCCAACTGTAGCACCCCAACCGGTACAGACTGACAGGTGTCAGGGGTGTGACTTGGGATCATCGGAAGTAATGCTAATGCCATTCCACCCCCTGCCCCCACCCTGCAGCCACTGACAAGTGTCATGGTGTGCCTTGCACTGTTCGGCCACAAAGTTCACTCCATGCTCCTATACCGCTCCCACGTCCACGTATCTCCTTATCGAATGGGGTATGTATAATGCCCAAAGACCTCAAAGAACACCATGACACTTGTCAGTGTCTACAGGGTAGGGTGAGGTACAATGGCATGAGCGTTATAGCTGATGACCCAAAGGTACACCCCAATGTCTCTCACTCTCTACAGGGTGGGGGTGGGGTTGACGTCACTTCAATACTTCACTGCCATTCCTATTATGCATCTCTAGCACTGGCACTGCCAATGCCAATGCCAGCGCAACAACATTCGGCATTGACAAATGCTTGTTTTTGTTTGTTTGTTTGTTTATTTACTATAGTTGCAAGCTCATGCTTTCCCTCCTCTCGTGGTTCCATGCCTGTTGCTCCTAGCCCCACCTCACAGTTCCATGTCTGACATTCTTAGTTCTCCCAGTACAACTGTCTGTGCTTAAAGTTGTTACTGAGAGAATAAATACGTTTGCATAGCGGGAACTCATCTGCAGTCACTGGGTAACTTGGTAAGTGCCATGTGCTCCAGCACATGCTGCACTAACTTGAGGGGGGACTGTAAACAGCTTCACTTTTCTCTGAAGGGCGATGAACAGTGGAGGACTCCTAAAACATACATTTGTTGTCGAAAGCCATCAGAGGGATCTACTTCACAACCACAGATATAGGAAAATGCTGTATTTCTGTTGTTGTGAAGCTGATCGCTCTGATGGCTTTCAGTGAAAGTTTTTTTTAATAACTGCACAGCCCGTTTCTGTTCTGCTGGTCAGCAGAGACTGTGAAGCCAATCAAAAGTTAGGGGTTATGATATAAAATCACATTTGGCATTTGGGGAGTGTGTGTTTGGTAATTCAGCGCTACATGGTAGGAAGCAGAAACCAAGGGAGGCTTCAAGATGCAGTGATTTCTGCTCTTCTTTTCTAAGGTTCTGTTGGTGCCAAACCTTCATACAGTGATGTTACAGTATGCTCACATAACATCACTAGTGAAGGTGGGCACTGACTAATCAGTGAACAAGAAATTTTCCTGCCATTGTATAATTAAGCAATAATACACAACAGTGTGCATTATATCATGGGATATCTTCATGCCTCGGGTGCATTGTGAGGCTCAAGGTCACTGGCTAAGTGCCTCATGCACACCAAGAAGTGACAATAGCCCATGATATACCACACCCTCGAGTATATTATTGCCATTATGAACTGTATCCATTTATTTAAAAATTTTTTTAATGTTTTAAGACATTCTTAATACATTAAGAGAAGATAGTCCTTTTACTTTTAGCATTGGGGCAGCAGGTGGCACTGTTGCAATACATGTACAGCAGTTTAGCATTCTGATTGCTTGTTTACTGCCGAGTCTTTTCTTCATTCAAAAAACAAAATTATACTGGCCTGTTCAAGGGATAAGATTGTCCCCAGAGGAAAGAAGAAGTTTTAAAAATGGTGGCAGGTATATGAACTAAGGTAAGGAGACACCAGCAGAGTTTAGCCTGTTGCTGTTTGTGTGTGAATGGCCGATGGATGTTAAGACACATGTGACTGCATGCTGTTGTTGTTACTGCAGTGTTGTTTTTTTTTTTCCTTTTTATGTTTAACTGGATAAGTAGCTTAACAGTTGAATTATTTTTGGGGGTGTCTGTCAGCGCAGGAGGGTCACTATAGTTGCTGCCCAGCTGCTGACATGATTTGTTATGCTGGCAGTTTGTGTTTTTTTTACTTTTTAAATTAGGGAGTTGGGGAGTGACCTTGTATTTGGCAGTCAGCAGCAGATGAAGTGGGTGACAGAGTTTAAAAAGATCTGAGTCACCTGGAGGAACCAGTGCACTGATGGCACAAGTGGAATAGTTGGGACTCTTTCTTTCTTTCCTTCCTTCCTTTTCAAAAAGCAGCTCGAGTTGTGACTCGCTTTGTCCCACCCAATATACTCTCTTGCTTCATTTATTTATTTATTTATTTTTATTTGTGACTTTGGTAACTGGGTAGGTGCACTGATCCCAGGGACCGTTTTCAGGCATGAGCCGGGCCACATACCACGACCAGAGTATAATCTAAATGGTGAGCAAATTGCAGTGTTACATATACAATAGTAGATTACAAGATACAATATATACACAATTGTCAGAGCATCATTAATCACAGGCATTGAAAAATCACATGAGAAAACACAGATTAGACAGTGATTTGAGAATCAAACAGCCTGCTGGACTGCAGGGTAAAAATGTGGAGGAATCAGAATGCCTGCTAGGCAACAAACCTGTACTGGAGAGTGGGGAAGCAGTCAGGAACCATGGGTACGGCTTGCGGAGGCAAAGTTTAGGGGAGAAATAGGACACAGGGGTAGGGGAGGCAGGAGGTAGGGGGAAGGATAAGGGGAAGGGAGGGGGAAGGGGGAATTTAGCAGGGAGAGGTGTAAGGAAGCAGTCATGTGGAGGAGGGGTGGGCAGTAGGGGAGGCTACACATCAAAGCATTTGCAGGCAGATGCCAGCAGAAGCCAGTCCTTGAGATGGGTTTTGAACTGGCGGTGGGTATCTATAGAGAGCAGTTTGGTAGGTAGTTTATTCCACAGAGTTGGGACTGCCACTGACAGGGCTGTACTGCCCATATTTGTGGACACCCTGGGGATGTGCAGGTGGGGGATACAGTTTGAGCGGATGCTGTGATGCATGGTGCGGACAGTGAGGAGGGGAGAAAGGGGGGGAGTCTTGGTCAATACGGATGGCTGAATCAACCATGCAGTACAGGGCGAGGTTGAAGTAGGCTTGCAGTGGGAGCCACCCCAGTGAGTTATAGAGGGCACAGTGGTTAGTCATGTAAAGAGCCATCAAGGTGAACTGACAGGCACTATTATAGGCTTTTGAGAGTTCGGCCATGCAAGTAGTGGATGTCCTGGAGTATATAGGGGAGCAGTAGTCCAGGATAGGGAGAAGGATTCCCTGGACAATGGCAAGGCATGCCTCCGAGGTGAGGTATTGCCAGAGTCTGAAAGCAGCACCTAGTTTTTGGTGGAACCTTAGGACAAGAGAGTTGATGTGATCGGAGAAGGAGAGAGAGAGAGAGAGAGAGAGGGGTTGAGCACTACTCTAAGGTATTTAAAAAGCAGGACTTCTTCGAGGAGATGGCTGTCAGGGGATATGATGCTTAAAGGGGAGTCTGACTTGTATTTAGCTAAAAAGGGCTTGGACCCAAACATCATTGACTTAGTTTTTTTGACGTTGACTAGGAGGAGGTTTTCAGCAAACCAGTTATGGGCTGCCACATAGTTTAAGTAAGTAAGTAAGTAAAAATGTATTTATAAGAGGCACCCTTCCAAAGCTCAGGGTGCCTTTACAAAATTTCATATACAATATTAAAATCCACAGCAATTTAAAACACAATTTACATTTCTGAAAATGCTTGTTTAAATAAAAAGGTCTTAAGAGCTTTTTTAAAGGAAGGAGAGGGTTTAGTGAGAGAGCAGAGGAAATGAGGGTAGGGAATTTATCACTGCAAAAAAGCACAAGGTCGTCAGCGTAAAGGAGTGAGTGACAGCTGAGACTGTCCAAAGGGAGGGAGTTGATGAACAACGAGAATAGGAGGGTGCCCAGGATAGAGCACTGGGGGACACCTGTGGAAACCGGCTGTGGGGGTGAGCAAGCGAAGCCAATGCACACAAACTGGGAGCAGTTGGTGAGGTAGCTTTTGAGCCAGGCTATGACCTCTGGAGAACAGCCAAGGCAACAGAGTTTGGAGAGGAGGAGGGCATGATTTACCCAATCAAAAGCTTTGGAGAGGTCAACAAAGACTGCCCCAGTAGCATAGATGCGGTCCATGTTTGTAAGGATGTAGTCTGTGAAGAGTGCAAGAGCGGTGGTTGTGGAATGTTTTTTGGGAAAGCCATGCTGTTGATTGCACAGGAGGTTGTACTTGCCTATATAGACAGCAAGCTGGTGGTGGATGTCTTTCTCGAGCAATTTGCCAAGTTGTGGAAGGATGGAGATTGAATGGTAGTTATCCATGGAATGAGGGTTGCCAGCTTTCAAAAATAGGGATTACCTTAGCAGTTTTCCAAGGATCAGGCATAGAGGAGGAGGAGGACAGAGCAAGGTTGAAGATAAACATGAGTGGAGTGATAATGGCGAGGGAGATAAGTCTAAGGAAGATGGCATAGTCCATCAGCTCTGGGGGATCTGTGGTTAGGGAGGCTCTTAAGAAATTTGGCTGTGTCATCGGATGAGACAGCTTTGAAGAAAAAAGGTGGAGTCTGGGGCTCGGCAATAGGCCTGGAGGGTGGTGGCTGAGGGATAGGGTGGGTAACTGTGTTGTTCTGCAGGCCATTCGGGAGTGTGTTCAGGTACATGGTAAGGTCAGAGAATTTGTTATTAAGGGCTGTGGCCATCTCCAGTGGATATGTAATAGGGCCATTTGTGGAGTTAAGCTGCATGGGAGGTTTGCTGGAGGTGGGGTTTAGAAGGGGGCCAACGGAAGCCCCAAATTCTCTAGGGTCACCCAGGTAAGTTTTTTGGAGGTTTTATAAGTGAGTTTGTTTTAGTGATTTAGCCAGGTGTTTACATAAATTTCTCCTACGCATGTAATCATTCCAGAGGGCTGGGGATGGAGATGCTTTGTAGGTGGACCAGGTGTTGTACCTGTCCTTCATTAGGGTGAAAAGGTCTTTCGTAACCCAGTGCGAGCAGCCACCCCTGACCCTTTTAGTAGTTATCGAAAAATGATGGTCCTGTAAGGTCAGGAGGGTCTTTGTAAAGGAGGTTACTGCCAGGGTCACATTTGAAAGAGAGTAGAGATCTGACAAGTCCAACGCTCTTGTCTCAGGGAGGAGTTAATAGGTATTTGGGTTCTTGAATTTATTGAAGGACAGGTATTTTGTGGGGGCCGTGTGAGCTTGGATGACCAGAGAAGATACATGGGGGTGTGGTCACTAATGGAGTCAGCCATGGTGCCAACATGCAGTGCATGATCATCCCTGTTTGTGATGACCCAATACAGCAGTGCTGTAGTGGCCATATGAGGGTTTTGTCTGGTGTGAAGCATGATGGTTTGGACCAGGTTGTGTTGTTTTAGGTGGGAGATGTAGTCAGGCTGGTGGGTACAGAGCCAGTTTAAATTGAAATCTTCCAGCAGAATAGAGTTTTTGAGTGGGGATAAGGAGCTCAGGCCGTGAGGAAGCTATTTAGACCCATGATACCAGCAGTGGGAAGGTTCTAGCAGCATCTTGTGTAAAGTTTCTTACAGGTTCCCAGGGTAACTTCTGAGTGGAGCCATTCGCTAGGTGAGATAGGATTAGAGCAGAACACTATATGTGCCGAGAGGGATTCCCTGATGAATAGCAAAACACCACTGCCCTTTTTTTGCCTGGCTTATTGAGACAGAGGGAGGACTAGCCAGGCAGTTTATAGATATTATCATCATGATGCAGTATCAGCCATGTTTCGGTGAGTCCCAGGATGTGAGGCTTGTAGAGCTCAGTTCAAGCTTCCAGATCAGGGAACTTAGAAGGAAGACTGCATATGATGATATGGGCAATTTTCAGCCCTGTGGCGTTTGCCCAGAAGTGCATGATATGGGAGTTAGTTGGACCGGGGTTGCACTCAATGTCTCCAAGCTACTGTAATAGGAGGAGGGATAGAAGAGGGATGTAGGGGTAGAAGGGAATGGCAAGGGAACAGGATAAGGAGGCCAGGTAGTGGCCAAGTAGCCAACATTCAGAGTTGGAGAGGAAGGAGAGGGTGATGGGACCAAAGGAGGAGCATTCGCATTTTAAGGAGGAGATGGGCGGACCAGGGGGGTGTGGATGATAGAGAGGTAGGCAAGGTATTCTTGGTCCTGTGCCATTAAAGTGGTGCAAGTGTCCATGAGCATCAGATGGAGTGGCAGGGAGGCTGCCAGCAGAGTGAGCCATAACAGTTTCATTGTGGCAGTAGAGGACGGAAGTAGGAGGATGAGAATTGCACCCTAGTGGACAAGGTAAGGTGGGAGCAGTTACTTTACGGAGGCAGGCAGGTGAGAGAGTCGGATGGTGGGGGACAGGTACAAGAACAAAATAGGAGGATTGTATCTTTAAGCTGTGAGCTCAAAGTAGGCAGATGCCAAAGGGGACTGGATCTTCAAATAAAGGGAGGGGCTTAAGAGGATTTAATAAGTGGCAGAGGTTGGGGGAAGGTGAGCGGGCAGGCCAAAAATTCAGCCAAGACTCACTCAGCCTGAGTAAGGAGAGCCGTGGCTGTAAGCTAGATATGCATAGGAAGAGGGAGACAATAGATGCTAAAAGGCAGGGGGCGTGCAAGGGCAAAGAAAAAAAAAAGTTTGACTTTGGGACCAGGACTCTGAAAGCATACAGGACTGACTAAAAAGGCTAATACAGTTACTAAACGGCAATATCCTACAAGAAACAGTTCAATTACACTTTAAAACACCAAACTTGTAGCTTAAATTGGCAAATTCAAAATTCCTGAGGGTTTTCTGTGCTCAGCAAAGACAGCAATTTGTAGTGGTGTCCACACGTTCTGTGCTTAGCAGGGGCTGTGTTCCGAGGAGGCAGAGGTTCGGATGCAGTGCCGGGGTACAAAAAGAACTAGGCAGCAGTCACAAAATTCGGCCAAGAAGCTAAGGGAATTAAGCAATAAGTACAAAAGATTACATTAGTGTATGTGCAGATGGATCTGGTACAGGTTAAAAGACCTGCTGGCTGGATCCTTTTCTTGCCCATGATTATGCTGTGGATTTTAATCATGGGTAAGAAGAGGACTCAGCCAATCAGGTTCAAGGATTTATGGTCCCCAGTTTATAATCTGAGTTTTATTTTGTCAGCATTGTTACTGTTTTGTTGAGTGAGTCAGCTGTGCAGTCTGCATAGTTGTATAGTCACTGGACTGTAGTACTACCTGGAACAGAGTCCAACACACACCCAGAAGTCCCTGACTAGAATGTCTTCATCTCACTCTCTGTTACTTACCATGCTGCTCACACATTATTTCTCCATCCCTCTTGCTGCTAATGTAACTTTCTGGAGGTTATGTTTTACCAACCAGGATAATATACTGACAGCTGGGGGGGGCATATATTTTTGGGGGGTGGAAAGCAATTTGGATAACTGTCAGACAGGATCACTACAGCTGGTGGCAACACTGATAAATGTCCTCCGTAGCTAGAAGATGTACTGTAGCTACTGGTGGCAACATTAAGAAAGACCTCCAGGAGCAGGGACACCATGCATATTGTACATTATGCAATGGCAATAAAAAATCCTGGACCCTGATTGGCTGTCTGCCCTTTGCAACAGTGAGGTTATCTGAGCACAACATCACTGTACTGATTTGTTGGATTCCATCCTCCATTGTTATTATCTTCTCTTAAGAAACAAAGATATATGGCCACACTAAAAATCTACTAAAAACATTTTTTAAATGTTGTTTTTATTTTGTATAACAACGAACCATTGTATAATAGCAATAATGCACTCCAGGGTGTGGGTTGTGCTGGGATAACCTCCTTTCTGGGACATTGGACGCACTCGGCCTGCAGCCTCGTGCCCAACCACCTGGGCATGAGGTTATCCCAGCACAACCACACCCTGTCATGCATTATTGCTTAATTTATACAGCCTGTCTGGTGCAAAGCACAACCCCTGCAGTCTGTAAACTGCATTTTTGTAAGTGTGTGTGTGTGTGTGTGTGTGTGTGTGTGTGTGTGTGTGTGTGTGTGTATGTGTGTGTGTATTCATGGATGTACTGTCACTCAAATCACTGGTACTTTGATTTTATTTTTACTAAAATGTAAGTTACCCATTTTATAAGAACAATAACTTACTTTAGGGTGTGAGATTGTGGAGAATTAATGCACTTATCTGGTGCTTGAAGGCACACAGGCTACAGCCTCATGCCTTACAATGCATTTGGGGAGTGCATTAATTCTCCATAAACCCATCCCCTGTCATGGGTTATTCCTTACTTGCTTACATTGCTCATTGTTTTTTGTCTGCTACTATTTAGCCCACAATTGTTAGTCTACTAATCTTGAAATTGGAGTGAGACAGTCTCTTCCTGACAGAATGGAATGTATCCGATGGTGCTGTCAGCTCCTGGTAGGGTTATTCAGTAGCTTGCTACAGTCAGGGGTAGTTCTGAAGAACTGGAAGGTGGTGGACATGATTCCGTTCCACAAGGTGGGGGGATAGAGAAAAGGTAGGGTACTATAGATCTGTCAGTCTTACCTCAGGTTGTATGGAAACTGATGGAAACACTAGTCAAGGAGGCCCTTGTGGGATACCTGGAGAGCAATGGACTCCAGGTTAATAAGCAGCACGGGCTTGTGGCAGTGAGGTCTTGTCAGAAGAGCCTAATAGTTTTCTTCGATGGGGTGACAAAGACTTTCGATGGGGGCCACGACATGGATCAATTCTGATTTCAGCAAAGTCTTCAACTCAGTGTCTGACAGGCGATTTCTGAAACAATGGAGGATCTGGGGTCAGCAAGGGACATCATCGTAGGAGATTGACTGAGGGGGAGACAGAAAAAATGTCATGGTAAATGGAGTCAAATCAGAAGAGAGAAAGATCACAAGTGGGGTACCACAGGGATCCGTCCTGAGCCCAGTCCTCTTCAATATATCCATCAATAAAATTGTAGACAGAATCCAGGGCAGGTTGTGTCTCTTCACTGATGACACAAAGCTCTGTAGGAGGGTGGACAGCGACAAGGGAATTAGTGAAATGCAGAGTGACCTGCACAGACTGGAGATTTGGTCTACAGTCTGAAAGTTGAAAATCAATGCCAAAAAGTACAAAGTGATGCACCTAGGGAATAAGAACCTCAGGACGGAGTACTGAATAGAAGGGGTTAAGTTGAGCACTATGACTGAGGAAAAGGATCTAGGAGTCATCATTAGCACCATCCTCGAACAACCAAGTTGATACAATAGGCCATTAGTAAGGTAAATAGGATGTTGGAATGTATCAGGAGGGATATAAACAGCAGAAGGCAAGAGGTAATATTACCTCTTTATAGGGTAATGGTAAGGCCACACTTGGAGTACTTGCCTAGTTCTGTTGTCCTCATCTCAGGAAGGATAAGGGCAGGCTGGAGGTAGTGCAATGAAGGGTGGCCAGGATGATACAGGGCCAGCAGGGCAATATGTACTTGCTTGAGACCAGACAGGAGAGGCGTGATTTGACAGAGATCTTCAGATTCCTAAAGGGAACAAATAAGATGAACTGAGAGGAGTTATTTTAGCATAAGTGTAAATCTGAGGTTACGGAGACATGAGTGACAATTGAAAGGCAGAAGATTTAAGAAGGATTTGAGGAAGTATCACTTTACTGAGAGGGCAGTGGATGGCAGTTAGGCCCCAAGGATAGATAAGGAACTATGGGCAGACTGGATGGACCATCAACCTTTTCCTGCTGCCATTGTCTATGTTTCTATGGCAGAGACATTTCAGCTGACTACTCTGGCACTGCAAGCTAAGCAGATCCTTGTTGTTTTAGAAAGTTTGAATATAAATTGTGTTTTTCTACAACCAAACTCTGCTTACTGGTATGTGTAGAAAACAGTCGCTCAGTGCTTCCCAGGAAGGAACCTCTCCAGACCTTTTAGGCCTGCCCCTGTGAGGCCATCAACTCCACCAGTAACCCAGCAGGGTATATCCCCTGGTGAACATTGCCTGTTGCTTACTTTCACTGTGCTCATCAGCAGACCAAACCCTAACATCTTCACACAAGGATTGTAATGGGCATAGAAGGAAGCCTTGGTGCATCACTAGGTCAGGGGATTTTCAATGAGCAAGAAAAAAAGAGAGAGATGGAGATCAAGAAGAACAAGAGAAAGACCAGTTCAGTCACGCTGCATGTAGCACTGCCAACCACCACACCAGTGACTTGAGTTCAGGATCAGACTAGGGTTGCTGGGGACAGAGCACTGAGCATCTGTTGGACTGCTCTCCTCTCCCAGGAAGATGAGGGCTTACCACTCTCCTCTCCTAGGAAGATGAGGGCTTACCGCTCCACCACCAACTGCCCCCAAGAGGAGGCCTGGTGATAATGTAGGGTGGAGGCTGAGAATAGGGAGTAGCTGCCAGTTTGACACAGCGCATGTGTGCATCCACACAGAATGCACTGACATCTTTGCCATAGCGTGAGGAGGGGGCTAGGGATGAAAAGCAGAAAACAGGCTGAGCAGGCTTAAGGAAGCCATCTGCCAGCCCCTGACCTGTGCCACTCTCAGGGATCTTGGCCCTGAAATCAGAATATCTGTCTTGGCGGGGGTTGGGGTAGGCAGCCCTCCTCCTCCTGGTCCTACCTCAAGAAGCAATCCATATGGATTCTTGGGGTCCAGTAAGTCCCACCAGGGTGATAGTACAGTAGGGTCCAGTTGGAGACACAGGGATAAGGCTGATAGCCATATGATCAGGCATGGAAGGATAAAAATCTTTATAGAAAAAAAAAGAAGAGAGAGAAAGGATGTGAGAGACTACCTTTAGGAGGCAGTATAGTGCAGTGGGTTAAGGCTCTGAGTTGCAGATCTGGAGACCTGGGTTTGAATCACACAGCCGCCTAGGTGCATACTGTGTGATTCTGAGCAAGTCACTTAACTTCCTTGTGCTCCCAGGTTGCATCTGGGAACAAGCTTCAGCTTAGTGTGCTACTGCTGGTTACACAATGTTCCCTTCCCTTTCCCTTATCTTTACTGCAGACATCAAGAGTTTATGTGGAGTGAGGATCCATCTAGGTGATTCTACGTTCCGTCTTCCATCTTAACTGAGTGCTGTTGACCTTGTTTCTTCTCTACAGAGCAGTGAAGACTTCCATTGACTGAGTGCAGCAGAATTCAATGACTTTAACAACTGTAGAGTTTAGGCTCTGAAGCCCTTTTTCTTGCCATTACTTAAAGTGGACATTAGGAGACACTTTTGTAACTGTTGTTTCATCAACAAGTGCATCAGTTAGTGTTTGCTAGCCAATGAGCCCTAAGTCATTGCTAGACAATGTTCTTTCCAGCATGGTATTTGCTTCACAGAGGAGAGTTTTCCTGAGTATGGCCTTTGGTGAATAAAGTTGGATGCAACTGCAGAGGGAGAACAGACTTTCTGTGAAGGGCCCTGTGGGCTGTTGTGGTTATCAATAATTGCACAGAGTGTAAGATCCCGTTTCCATTTTTTCCTTGCAGTACCCTTGTCCTTTTTGGCTGTCCTGTTAATAAAGCTGTTGTTGTTGTTCCTTATAGTCGTACAGTTTCAGTTACTGTATTCTCTATTACTGTGGATGATAATTGTGCGGGATGTGGGTAGACATATTATTTCCTGCCCAGTTTTGGTCTCTGTGTATCTCAGGTTTCCCCTCTTACTACCACAGGTGGAGGCACCATGTCATTTATAATTTCTAAGAACCCCAGTCTGCTTGCAGCCTGAACCTAGGCTGGACCCATCAGCAAGACATGGCAAAAGAGGAGGAAGAGGAGGAGAAACTTAGGTCTGTGGGGTGAGAACGAACCATCACAAATGGAGGTGCAGCTACATTCACACACTACAAAGATAGTGCCAACCTTACACCATGACATTCAGCCAACTCAGGCATGCCCCTCATTAAAAAAGCTATTAGAAGTGTGCATGAGTTAGCAGGGCTTTGCAGGGTTACAGACTGTGGCCATGCTGAATGTAAAGGAAGTTAATTTCAATCATAAATTTAACATTGTTCTGTAGTGGTACTGTAAGTTTCTATGGTGGTACTGTAAGTTTCCAAAAATGATGTTTCTGCTAATGGAAACGAATAGGCTGGATTGCAATACAATTGCAATAGGTCCTGATCCCACCTCTTCTGATGTACTGCTGCTTTGAATTCACGACAACGATTTTAGCAAAGAAAGAGCACTGCTATGAAAAAAAACAAGTTAATCTTTCTGTTCAATTTTGTTTATGTCATTCCAGGGATATCAACATGAGTGGAAACTTCCTGCTGCTAGTATGTCTGAAAGTGCTTACCTTTTCCGTGTTGCAGTACCAGTAAGTTTTTATCTTATTTCTATTTTTCTCTCCTTGCAGCCACTGACCTGCCCTATCTCCAGCCACCACTCCCCTTAAAGACCATGGAGGCACATCTTCCCAGGCAAGCTAGCATATGCAGCTGTACCCACGAAAGGGACACCCTCCTCGGTCACTGTGCCAGGCCAGGAACTAATGACTGCCCAGATTCTGCACCAGCGAGCCCCACGGAGCTCAGGAAGTGAGGCTATCAAGCTGCCATGGACAGTGCTGCCATTTTTCCTCCTGATTAATCCTCCAGGAGTGCAGATGTGTAATGACGTCTGAGCACTGACGTGCTGACGTCTGCTGCACTCCTCCCTCCATTGCACCAACTCTAGCAGTGCCTTCTGGCATCCCCAGGGGCCACTGCAGAGCAGTGGAGACCCACATCCCTCCCCAGGATAGAAGAGCAGTCCTCTGGATGCTCAATCGTATCCTCCCCTACCGACTCCTGACAACCCGTGCTCTCATCCGATCCCGGGTTACCAGCGTGATGCGAAGTGTGGCATCCAGCCCCTCACCCCTCCGTGCCACCAGTCCAGTACCAGTACATTTTTTAACCTTCTTATCTTATTTGTGAAATAAAGATTGGTTTGCAATGAGTTGGCTTTAATAATCTTTTTTTTTGGTTTTCAGGATTTGGCAAATTGTAGCACAGACTCATGTTATGCAGGGATCCTTTTCACAGATTATTTCTTCTACTTCTATCGTCGATGTGACTGACATAACACTGTTTACTTTTGACATTAGAAAGATGTTAATATATTGCTAAAAAATAAAGTACATCATTGACACCATAATATAAATTTGGCAATTTGTAAGTAACTCAGTATATTATTTCCATTTCCCTAGCCTTCCAGAAAAATAAAGGTATACAAGTATCTGTACTACTGAACATAATATCCAGTCTGTATAAATCTTCAATGGAAAGAATTCCTGAACCTTCACAGAGCTGCATATAATTGTACATGACTTAGTGAACAAATCAAATGTTTATTTTACTGATTGTAATAAAATATGAAGACACCCAGATATTGTGAGCAAAGTAAAACAGCATTTTCTCACAATGAGGTCTCGATCTTATCTGTGTCAATCTTCACCATTCATCACTGTTGGGTACATGGCCGGAGGTCATGACCTCGTGGGAGCTCTATTTCTTTTTTTTTTATTTTGGTAGGCAGAGTTGACGCACCATCGGCGCTGCCCTCAAGGCTGACGCATTGCGTGGCATTCGCAGGTTGGCCGTTAGGCACTGTCGACTCTGCCTGCCTGCCAGTTCTTCGTCTCCCACCGTAGAGGTCACCTCGTTGGAAGCGAGCTCTGTTGTGAGGCCTACCGCCTATGCAGTTAGTTTTCACTGCTGTTTCCCATGCCGCAGTCTGTCAGTGCCATGTCCTGCTGGTTCTAGTTGATTACTCGACGTCGCTGGTAATATCTTTCCATATATTTTATTTCTTGGTGATGTCGATTCTGTTTTTGGTGTTTTTTTTCTCCGTAGGTCATGCCTCGTTTGGAGGGCAAGAAAACTTCCAGGATGGGTCAGCCCTTAATGCAACAGTGCCCATGGGGCCGAAAATATTCCGTCACCAACCAGCACGACCGTTGCCTTTCTTGTCTTGGCCTGCTTCATGACATGGATTCGTGTGCTGCCTGTTTCTCCATGGACCACCGGGTCATCGAGCAACACACATGGAAAGTGGGGCGAGCTCCACCGACTTTCAGGGGTCGGGCGCGCACTCATCAGGCCAAGCCACGTACTCTCGGCCTTTCCTCCGGGTCCCCTGATGGTTCTACACGGATCAAGAAGGAGGGAGCCTTGGCTACTAGTAGCCTGGCCATTGCCAAGGCTCCTTCCGTGGTGCAGGAGGCCTGTCCTGCTCCTTTCCGGGGGCAGGCAGGAGGCACCGCCATGGCAATCACCCCTTCAGGGGTGAAGGCTTCCCCGGTGTCAGACCCGCGGTTTGCAAGGCCTGGGTTGGTGCCATCCTCGACGCCGTTGTCAGTGCCGTTGTGGGCCTCGGCACCGTTCTTGGCACCATGGGCCCTGACGGAGCCATTGTCAGTGCTGGTTTGTCACACGGTGCAGTGGCTGTTGGAGCTGTTTGCAGCACTGAAACTGCTAGCGGCACTGTAGGAGTTTCTACAGCACCATCTTTGTCTGCGTCTTGCCTCAGCGGCGTCCGCGGTGCTGAGGTTGAGCACAGCGCCGTGTCCTCGGGAATCGGCGCCATGGGGTCGTCGGATTCTGCTGCCAGAGCCATCAGAGGTGCCATCTCTGCCCTTGGCACCATTCATGGTGCTGTAGAGCCAGACGGTGCCATCCTCTTCACCGATGGTGCCTTCAGGGCCATCGTCGGTGCCGTCTCTGCTCTTGGTGCCGCTTGCGGCACTGTGGGGCCGGATGGTGCCGTGGCTGGTCCCAAGTCTGGAGCTCCTGTTCAGGCTGGAGCCATGCCCCTTGTGGATTCCACTCATGGTGCTGTAGGAGACACTGGCACTGGCTCGGGCATGATTTTGGTTTCTGGAACCCCCTTTGGCAAAGATGGCAGTGGACGCTCTCCTACAGTCTGGCACAGGGCCTCGGCCTCTTCCTCTTCGGAGGCGGAGTCGGGCTCTGAGTCAGACAGACAGTTTGAATCTTTGGGGTTGACTGTTGGAATGGCAGCCATGTAGAAAACTTGACAAGCCGGAGTCAGCCCCCTTCTGAGGTGGGGTCGGTGGCTACCGAGACTGGGGTCAGGGGTGCTGACCAGTGGGCAGTGGTGCAGGCCACCATTGCTCTGCAGCCCAGTCTTGGTGGGTTCACTGACCCCTCAGCAGTGGCACCCCCACCTGCAGTGTGCCTGGATCGCCCAACTTTTGGGCCGATCAGAGCACCTACGGGAGGGGAAGGGAGGGTACTGTGCCCTGGATAGCTCTTTCGGGTGTTGCCCAGGGCTGTCAGCTACCTAGGCTGGCCCTCTTGAGGAGAAGGATGGCTCTTTCAGACTCTGAGGGGTCGAGGGGCATGCGGTCTGCATGGCAGCCTTTTTCAGTGGCCCACCCAGGCTCTGGAAGGAGCCGTAGTGTGGCTGCCCGCTCTTCCTCCTCTGTTTCTTTGAGAGAGCCCCATTCTTTTGAGGTAGGGGACCATCCTTCTGGACCTATATGGCCCCGGTTGCCTCACGGGGGGATTCTTCTGGGTGCAGCCAAGGCAGTACTGAAATGGTTGTTCAGCTGTCGGCTGTGGGGTCTTCTGGGGCACCTTCTTCCGTGGGTGCTCCCGGTCCACTCCTTAGCCCAGGCGGAGGTCAGCCGACATCTCTTCTCGGCTTTGCTCCCATTCCTCTTCCACATTCTCCTGTGCTCCCAGGCATCCTGGTTCCTAGCAGGCCTCTCTCCTGGGAGAAGTTCAGGGCTGTAGCTGCTCGGTTCCCCTGCTTACGTTATGGCAATGGACAGTCAGGTTTTTCAACCTCCCCCTGAACAGCCGCCCTCTGAGCAGCTGGTGCCCTCGAGCTCTTCATCCCCCTCTTCTGGGGGAGTGGAACCTTCTGTCCACATCTCTCTAGCCACTGATCTAGCTGAGTATGAGCGCTTCCTCATGAGGATGTTGGAGGACTTGCACCTCACTCCTGCCACTGTTAGCAATCCAGAGCACTCGGTGCACGCCTTTCTAGGTGATTTTGGCAAGGAAACCCTTGTGGTTCCCCCCCGGCCTGTTCCCTTTCGGGAGGCGTCATTGAGCTACTGGCAGAGGCCCTTCTCTGGAGTTTCTGCCCCTAGGGATCTCAGCCAGAGGTATTGCACCCCCCGGAGTCTCCAGGTTCCATGCCTCATCCGCAGTCCAGATTGACGCAGTTGGATACTCCTGATGGGCTTCGCGCCCTTCACCGTGACCAGCCCCCAGATCAAGACTCCTCGGATTTTAACTTCTTGGGCAGAAGGACTTTCTACTCGGCATGGTTGTTGCTTTCAATTTCTGCACATCAGGCCCACTATGCAGCCTATGACAGGTTCTTGTGGTCCAGGCTAGGTCAACTCCTAGCCTCGTTGCCTGATATAGAGCAAACCAGACGAACCATTGCACTCTCTGCACGTCGCCTGGAGCTAGCAAGGCACCAAGCGAGGGCATCCTATGATGCCAATGAGGTAGCTACCAGGGTTGTAGGGACAGTGATCTGCACTAGGCGGATGGCATGGCTGCGTCTTTCCTGGTTGTCACCCTTGGCCTGGTGTAGGGTGATTAACTCCGCTCACCAGAGAACCTACCTTTTCTCCCATACAGCGAGACGGCGTTTGTCGGGGCAACTTCCTTCCCCCTCCAGGAGTCCCCATCTCACTCTCCCCACTCTTGGGCCTCTCCAGGCCCTGAAGGTTCTCCCTCTTAGTGTGTCACCCACTGAAAGCTAAGGGACTTTGTCCCTTAGGGTGTAAAAGAAAACCTCCTTCGAGGGGGCTTGGCACTCACCCAACAGTGTTGAATGGTGAAGATTGACACAGATAAGATATGAAAATTATGTACCTACCGTAATTGTGATCTTTCTGTGCATCTTCACCATTCGTCACAATCCCACCCTCTATCCCCCTGGGGCCTCAATCTCTGGGTCCCCCTCACTTTCTGTGCCCATCCCTTCACCCCCTCCTTTCTTGTCAGGAGTGAGGTAAAACAGGGGCTCATAAGGGGATAATGTTCTGGGGAGAGTGGTCAGCATGGGGGGCACTCCTTCTCCAGTGCGTTAGCTCCACCCCTGTGGGGTGGGAGTTGGCAGTTGCCCTCCATTCTCTCCTCCTCCTTGTTCCTGTCCAATTTATTTCTCCTTGTCCTTGAACTATCTTTTATTACAAAAAAAAACCTCCTTTTTCACCAATAATCTTTCCTTGAGAGGGTGTTAATTCTCTGTACCCTGTCCTTCTTCCAGAATAGCCGACTCTGCTCAACTGGAGTGTTTTTGCCAGCTATTCTGTGCCTTGAATTCTGGCAAGAAGCCTTTGGCTACTCCTTGCAGTTCCTATGTAATCTGGAGACAGACCAGGGTCTGGGATGTGTTTAACCTCCCCCCTCTCCTCCTAAATTCTCTATCCCACCCTACCTCCCTCTTCTATTTCCAGAGATTGGGGCCCCTCCCAGTCCCCTTAGTTTCCATCTTATCCCTCTTCTGTCCTCTCAGTCGTTATTTCTCCTTTTAGTTCATATATCTTTTCCTTTTCCTTTTTCTATACCTTGGAATTCCTTGTCCCACCCACCACTCCCTTCCTCTTACCTCTCTGGCAACTCAGAACTGGCAGGCAGGTGGAGTTGACAGCGCCTAACGGCCAACCCGTGAGTGCCACGCAATGTGTCAGCCTCATGGGCGGCACAGATGGTGCATCGGCTCCGCCTACCAAAAAAAAAAAAAAAAAGAAGAGCTCCTGCGGGGTCATGACCTCCGGCCATGTACCCAACAGTGATGAATGGTGAAGATACACAGAAAGATCATAATTACGGTAGGTACCTAATTTTCATATTTTTCTAGTAATGCTTACAGAATCTTATTCTGGGGCCAAGGTTGTACAGGACTAACAGAAGAGAGAATTACGATATAGGAGCACTAGAGGGCAGGCCAGCCCAGTGGTGAAAAGGGCTGAGGGACCACAAGTATGGCTTACCTTTTCTCACGTTGGCAACCTGGGTTCAGGAACAGACTCTGGTTGTAGGGGGTCGGCTGGGCTGGGAGAGGATTGAGGGTCAGATAGACTGTTCTCTTCTCCCTTGGGGGAGGGTGGCTGCCAACTCTGCCATATGACTTCCACCAGGTGGAGGCCTGTTGGTAAGGATGGCCAAGAGCAACAAACAAGGGGGTGGGGGTGCTGTGGAACTTGTGTGGAGCATGCATGCCTCTACATGTATGCTTCGATGTGTGCTTCCTGGCATCAAGGAGGGGACAAAAAATGGAAAATGGGAGGGCAAGCTAAATGAAGCCCTAACTATCTCACTATAGTTCACTCCAGCAAGCCATAGACAGGAACCTCTGGATTGTTTGGGGGAAGAATGTCCCTCCACCTCCTAGCTCCATCATGGGTGGGAATCCACAGAAGACCATTTGTGGGAACCCGACGGTGGTGTAGAAGCTGACTGCAGCAGACTGGGACAGGGCTGAAGAGCTGCCCATCCAACCAGAGGAGGAAAAAGACTCTATGGCAAAAAAAAAAAAGCACTAGAGGGCAGAATACATTTGCGTTGAGTGAAACTTTAAAGCAGCAGTGTAATGAAAAATGTTTTTCCAAAAAAGCTGGTTTCAGCTACAGTTAAGAAAAATGTTAGCATACCTGTCAAATATACTTGTCTAAGTACTTCATATACTGTGCACCATCAGTCAGTCTTTATTTTCTCGATCCTAACCCTTGCTAGGTCTACCATTTTATTTCTATATAAAATGTGGTGGGCATCTTTTTTTCTTGAGAAAAAATCAATATCAATTAAAATGTTTATAAAATATTCAGATGGGGGGGAATTAGAAAAGTATACCACCAAATAAAACTGGAAGATGCATATAATCTTTTATGATGAAAAAAAGGTAGGGTAAAATTTTTTGCCCAATTTCATTGCACTGTTGCTTTAAATCTGTTTCCCAGATCTACTAAATTTAATTCACTGTAAGTGAAATTTGCCAATTTCGCCATCACTCTTAAAATACCATTTTATAAAACATTTCAAAAGAATATTTAAACTGTCAACCACATTTCTACATCGTTTATTTAGATGTTTTGTGTTAGGAGCTATTGTCCGTGTTTCCATATTTAAATTGTAAAACACAGTTAAAGCCAATAAAGAACCAAGTCCTGCCTCATTTACTAATATGCCTTTTATTGTTTTACCAATCTGCACAGCCATCTAACACTGCATACCTTGTTCATCAATGAGGACAGCCTGGACTGTTTCAATTACTTTCTGATGTTGCTTACATTCTTAGGGGACAGATGCTTTTCATCATCTTTTGTATCTTCATTTCATTAAGATCCCTTCTCAGATAATTTCATGCTAACTGCTGCAAAAAGCTACTGTAAGTATCTGTTAGGAATGTTAAGTAAATGCTTCCTTTTTGACTTTAAAAAAATATTAAAAAGTATAATCAGGTACTGTAAGAGGAAAAGACAGAAACTGTAAGGAATAGCAGATGACAGTGACAACTGGGATTCATTCTCACAGATGTGGTAATACAGAGAAAAGTTTGACTCTTGTTCCTGCGCTCTTTCTATCTGAGAGGAGCTCAGAAAGCTTTTTAGTGCTTAGCAACTAGAAGCTAATCAGAAGCACTACATGTTAAGTTATGTGTGGTGCATGACCATGGGAACTTGACATTTTGTTCAAATTCAAGTTTATTGACAGGAAGTACTCCATTGAGCAGGCTCATTTACAAGTAGGTCCTGAATGTACATACAGTATATACACATGAGCAAAAACATAATGCACATACATTACATAAGGACAATAGTTACAAAAAATCTTATAGGACAGTAATTACATCAATGCATCAGTATATATTAAGGGCAGGGATGCAGCAATACACAGGGGAGAAAGATATCACATTAGCTATATCACAGAATTGCAACGAGGTTCTGTAAAAAAAGAAAAGGTGCAGATAGGAACAGAGGTGCTCTTACCATGTAGCTAGACTGTGGTTGGAGGAGAGATGCATTAAGTGGGGGAGCGGTGATTAAGGGAGGGAGGGAAGAAGTAAGGAGAGTGGGGCAGGTGTATAAGGGGGGATGGGCTAGATTGGCGAGGGTATGAAGCCGATGTGGGCTGGATAGAAACAGAGAAGTGGGAGCTAAGTGTTTGTGGGTGGGGTGGGGTAGGGAGGTAGATTGGGGCGGGTGTTTGTGGGGGTGGAGTAGATAGGTAAGAAGGAGTGGAAAAGGTGTGCTAGATGAGGGTAAGAGGACCGATAGGTAGGGGTAAGATGGGATGAAATTAAATGCCTAAACAAGGAGTCAGGGGTGGTAGTCACTTAAGGGCATGTACAGGAGTTATTAAGTTTTCAGGTTGCCAGTTTTCTGAAGCTTTTAGGGGGATTAGGGTTTGTAGCTTGAAACTGGTTTGAGCTTTGTTCCAGGCATTCAGGAGAGCATGGTTTCTGGCCATTTTGGCGAAGCAGGATTGGGTGCTAGGTACATTCAGCATAATGTAAGAGTTACTGTGTAGCATAGATACATAGATGTTGTCAGCAGATAAGGGCTTTGTGGCCCATCCAGTCTGCTCTATCCTTCTTTCTAATGCTTAAGGTACCCTAGCTGCTATAAGCCCCCCCCCTCGCCCTAGCTTGATCATTCCCATGTGCCTATCCCACGCATTCTTGAATCCCTGAACCATGGCCACTCCCACCACTTCCCAAGGGAGACTGTTCCATCTCTCCACCACCCTTTCAGTGAAGTAGAATTTCCTCAAGTTCCCTCTAAGTTTTCCCCCTTTTAGTCTTATGCTGTGCCTCCTTTTCTGCTATTTCCCTTCATCTGAAAGATGCTCCCCTCTGGCACATTGTTGATCCCAGTTAGATATCTGAAGGTCTTTATCATGCCCCCCCTCAGTCTCTCTCCTTTCCTCCAGGGAGTACATATTGAGAGCACTGAGTCTCTCCTCATACAACTTATGCTGCATCCCCGACACCATTTTTGTAGCTCTCTTCTGTACCGTCTCCATCCTGTCTATGTCTTTTTGGAGATGGGGCCTCCAGACCTAAACATAGTACTCCAGATGAGGTCTTACTAGAGAGCTGTATAATGGTACGACTACTTCCCTCCTTCCACTTGTTATACCCCTTCCTATGCACCTTAGCATTCTAGTAGCCTTTCAAACTGCTTTGTTGCACTGTTTAGCCACTTTGAGGTTGTCTCCTATGACTACCCCTAGATCCCTTTCCTCTGAGATGGTCTCCAGTGTTACCCCATCTAGTTCATACTCAGCCCTAGTATTCCCTCTCCCTAGGTGCATGATCTTGCACTTTTTGTCATTGGACCAGTTTTCTAGCCTCTTCAGATCCCTCCCTAATTTTTCTATGCCTTCCTGTGTGTCTACCAATACACAGCTTTGTATCATCTGCGAACAGGCTAATCCTCCCTTCTACACCCACTGCAATATCACTAATGAAGACATTGAAGAGCACTGGTCCCAGCACTGATCCCTTGGATATGCCACTTGTTACCCATCCCTCCTGTGAGCTAACCCCCATTTACCACAACCCTTTGCGTTCTGTTACTCAAGCAGTTTCTAACCCACATGATTGTGACGCTTGGCCAGATGGTTATGATTGTTGTATGATATTTGTAATATAAAAATATATTATGTGATTGTCTCACATAAGACAGCATGTGCTTTGTGCTTCCAAGGGTGCCCCCCCCCGAGGTTTCAGAGAAGCTACAGGAAATATTAACCTGAAACCAGGAGGTAATTAAAAGACCAGAGAGACTTCATTAAGAGTCTCCTGTTTTTCTGTCTTAATTAGAACTGACCCAGCTGCCAGGATATAGAGCTCGTAAAGTTTTATGATTCCTATGGGAAGAACATTGATACAACCATGGTGCTAAAAGTTATAAAACCCTTTGAATCTGCCTTGGGAACAGGAAACCACACAAGATCAAAGAGAAAATGTTTAATTAAGGAGTCATATTTAGGAAGTGCTTTTCCTTCTGATGTGACATTATTTAACATACCTCCTGATAGGACATCCTGTTTGTATTTTTTTTATATTCAAAAAGGAGGTGCTAGATGACTCACAGAAGAGGTGTGGAGAGACACAGTTTAAACTATACTGTGTCTGAACTGTTTAGATATATCTTTTTGGGCTCTTCAGAAACACAGTTCTCTAACTTTCAAGGCACTTATAGAGGTAATACATTAGATAGAAAAAGTCTAATTGTATTGTGGGAGGAGTTTTTGTTTTGCACTTTGCCCTTGTTCTTTTAAGTGATTGTATGCTTTTTGATATATTGTTCTGTGTTTACATTTTTCATGTTTTTATCATCTTTTAGTAAAATACCTTTTATTTTAAAGACTGCCTGGGTGTCTCTCAGTTCTTTTTGCATGCGACATATAGAAGATTAAGTCTGACTAAAATGGCTCAACAGTTTGATGGTGTTACTAAACTGGGAAAAGGTAGGAATGTACCTAAGGTCTTTTGTAGAGTTTTCCCTCCTGTGAGCTAACCCCATTTACCACCACTCTTTGTGTTCTGTTACTCAACCAGTTTCTAACCCACATGACCACCTCTGTCCCCGCCCCCAGATTTGCCAGCTTGTGGATTAGTCTCCTGTGTGGGACTGTGTCGAAGGCCTTCCTGAAGTCCAGATAGGCCACATCTGCCGCTCTGCCCTGGTCTAGTTCCTTTGTCACCCACTCAAAGAAATCAGTCAGGTTGGTCTGGCATGACCTCCCTGCCATGAATCCATGTTGCCTTGGGTCCAACAGCCCCTTGTCTCTAGGTAATCCACCAGCCTTTCCTTAAGTAGGGTTTCCATCATTTTACCTACTATTGAGGTCAAACTGACTGGGCGATAGTTTCCTGCCTCCTCCTTGCTACCAGTTTTGTAGAGGGGTACCACTTGTGCCCTCCTCCACTCCTCTGGAACCATGCCTGTTTCCAGTGGTCCACTGAACAGAGGTTTAGCCAGTTCCTCCCAGAGCTCCTTTAGGACCCTCAGGTGTATCCCATTGGGCCCCATAGCTTTAACCACCCTAAGCTGTTCTAGTGTTCTTTTACCTCTGTCCTCTGAAAAAGGTCTAATGTCCACCTCTTCTCCCTGTTTGCCTTTCTCCATTAATGGGGAACCATCCCCATTGTCTTCTTCTGTGAATACAGAGCAGAAGTATTTGTTAAGGAAGGTTGCCTTCTTAATGTCTTTCTCCACTATCCTGCCTCCCTCTTCCCTAAGTCTCACAATCCCTCCCCCTGTCTTTCTCTTCTCACTAAAATACCTAAAGAATGCCTTCACTCCTTCCTTCACCAATTTAGCTAGCTTTTCCTCAGTCTCGGCTTTTGCTGCCCTTACTGTCTTGTTCACTTCCTTTCATTTTTCCAAGTATTCTTACCTGTCCTCCTTGCTTTGTGTTGTCTTGTACCTCAGAAATATTATATTTTTTCCTCTTACTAGCTCTGCTACTTCCCTCGAGAATCACAGTAGTTTCCTTTTTCTTTTGCTCTTGCTGCAGGGCCTAGCACAATGGTTTGCTACCAGGTGCAGGGCTTCCTTACCTTACCTTATCCCACTGTTCTACTACTTTCCTTATGTCATCATAACCCTGCTTAGCCTTCCTGAATTTGTCCTTCATCTTACCGAAGTCTGTCCTTCTGAAATCCAGGATTCTAGTCCTTGTTGGGCTAGCCTGCTGTGATGTCCTTATGGTGAACCCCACAGCTCGATGGTCACTAGTCCCTAGGCTCTCCCCCACTGTGACTTTCTTTATCCTGTCCCCATTGCTTAGGACAAGATCCAGAATTGCATTCTCCCTTGTAGGCTCCCTCACTAGATGTGTGAGACCCACCCCTTGCAGGGATTGCAGGAATCCCTTACTCCTGGCTGAGGCTGCCACCCAGATGCTCCAGTCCACATCTGGCGAGTTGAAGTCACCCATCAGCAGCAATTCACCCTTGTTGCCATGTTCTCTATAGTCTCCAACAGTTCTCTGTCTACATCCTCTGCCTGCCCTTGAGGCCTGTGTAGCATGCCTGTTCTAAGTACTGTTCCCCTTCCCACCTCCAGGGTTACCCACAGTGCCTCTGCTTTTCCCCTTGTCTTGTGGGACTGTCACTTTTATCCCTTCCCTGATGTACACTGCCACCCCTTCCCCCTTTCCTGTCCTGTCTGTGCAGTGTGCACAGTGTATACCCTGGAATGGCTAGCTCTCAGGCATGGTTGCTATTGCTCCATGTTGCTGTGATTGCCATGATATCCAGGTCCTCGGAGGCCATTAATGCCACAAGTTCTGGGATTTTGTTACCAAGACTGTGGGCATTGGTGCACATAGCCTTCCAATCACGGCCTCCCCCCTCTGCAATAACGCAGGTATAGACAGGCCGTATGCTGGAAGAGATTTGTTATTTATAGGGGGAGTTTTGACAGAAGGGCTTTGTAAAGCAAGGTGACAGAGTGGATGAGATGTCCAGTTGATGGGGAGGTCCAGCCCAATGTGGCGTATAGACTGCAATAGTGGGTGCAATGATAGGCATTGGTTATAAAGCATATCACCCTATGGTGTAGGAAGTCTAGCTGGTGTAGCAGGGAGTCTGAACAGTGGCCATATAGTATGTCTGCATAGTCTAGGAGTGGCATGAATGTTGTCTGGACTAAGCGTAACCTGGCTTCAGTGGTAAAAAGTGATTTGTTCCTGTAAAAGAAGCCAATTATTTGTCTTAGTTTATTTGATAGAGATGCAATATGGTCAGAGAATGCTAGGTGTTGGTCTAACTCACATCCTAGGTATTTGAATTTGTTGACTACCTCGAGAACATCATCAAGGAAAGTCTTGATGGGGAGAGAGTGCATTTGTGTTGGAAGTCATATGGTTCAAATGGAAGAATCTAACTTTTTTTTTGCATTTAATAGAAATTTTGACTGGGCAAAGCTACAGTGAAGCCCGTTAAGATGAAGTGCAGTGTCACAGGTTTACTGCATGACAAAAGGGATTAACTCTCATTGAAACTGCATTGTTTGCTGCAGTAACTCTGCTGCAGAATTCTGCAGTGCTGAGCTTCATCCTGGCAGGCTTCACTGTACGTTGAAGCAGATCAAATTCAGATTGGAGATCAACATGGGCTTCAGCTACTGTTGGTCTGGAAAAATATATCACTGTATCATCCATGAACAGGTGTAATGTCACTGAGCTGATGTTGTTTCCAATGAAGTTTATGTATATCATGAATAGGAGAGACCCAAGGATTGAACCTTGCAGTACTCCTCTCAAGAGTGGAAGGAGTGGGGAGAGGGAACCATCTGCTTTTACCTGTTGAAGTCTATCTGTTAGACAGCTATTGAACCAAAGACAGCGCGGAGCTGGAAATGCCATGCCAGTGTAGCATGTCGAAGAGCAAAGCATGGTCAACTGTGTTGAACGCTTTGCTTAAGTTCAGGAAGATGGCCCCTGTAACTTGTCTTTTATCCATATCATTTGTGATGGAAGCTAGGGCAGAGGTGGTGCTATGGGATGATCTAGAGATGAACTGGAATGGGCTTATTAAATTGGGTTTGCTGATGTAGTCTCTTACTTGGGCATTTACCAGTTTCTTGCAGAGTTTAGAATGGGGTAGAATGGATATAGGGCGGTAGTTGTTTAGATCCATAGGGTCACCTGATTTGAATAAAGGAAGTACCTGAGCTATTTTCCAAACATCAGGTACAGTGCTGGAGCTGATGGATAGCTTGAACAGATACAGTTAGGAATTGATAGCCAGTTTTGTGGAAGTAGAGAACTATGCCATTGGCACCTGCACCTTTCTTAACATCTAGGTGGATTAGGAGGACTTCAACCTCTTTAAAATGAAATGGAGTGAAGGAGAAGATGCTATTTCATGATGCCGGGGGGTGCTTAGGTAAGCCGGAGGTGAGGGTGGCAGCTTTAGAGGAGTTGAAGGCATGACCTGCAGTGGAGAAGTGGTCATTAAAGCTATGCAGGATGTCAGATTTATTGGAGAAGGTATTGCCTTTGAAGGAGATCCTGCCTGGCAATGAGGAGGACGATGTGTTGCCTTCTGTCTGCTTATTGATGTGTCAGAACTTGCTGGGGTTACTCTTAGTAAACTCAAAGGCAGATAGGTAATAGTTTGCTTTTGTGGCCCTGACTTTTTTGGCGCATGCGTTATGGCAGGCTCTGAAGGCAGTCCAGTCTGCTAGTAGTTTGTTCCATCTGGCTGTAGACCAAAGGCGATCCCTTTCTTTTAGTGCAGCCTTTAGGTCAGCCGTGGACCAAGGACATGAGTGCTTCTGGGTTCTGCATTTTAATATAGGGGCATGCTTGCTAATAATGTCACTTAGAGTGTTGTTAAAAAGGGAGGCTGCATCGCTGATGTTCGAGGCCAAGGAAAAATCAGTCCGGTTAATATTTCTGAAGTCATCCTAATAGTGGGATATGTTGAATTTATGGAAACTTCTTTTCCAAATCTATTTGTTGGTTTCATGAGGATTTGTCCTCTTATACAGGCTCCGGCGCAGTGGTCGCTGGCATCATTATAGAATACTGCCTTTATACTTAGCCCAGAAAAAGTCAGTCCTAGAAAAACAGATATAATAATTAAATTTATGTAACCCCCTACCAACAAGGTATTGATAAGCCACGGAGAAAATGTAAAGTGGATTTTACTATTTGCCTTTCACTGGGATTTTTGGTCATGGACCTCTTGGTGGAACCAGTTGCTTGGTCAGACCACCATTCTCTGAGGTTCTCATTCAAAGCCCCCTCCCCCAATAGACCTTCCCCTGCGGAGATGTTCCAGTACTGCCCTTTAAGGGGTTTGACCTCCCAAGGCCTTATGGCAGTGCTCAACCTATAAGGGTATGAAGAGTGCTTGTGATGAGCTGGGGGAGTTGGTTCTGACCAGATCTATGCGATAACGGTGATCGCTGATGGGCAATCACTGTTAGGGTGACAGCACATTGCTGAAAAATTATTTCAGTGATGTACTCCCTGGTGCACAGCAAAATGGTGCTGGGGAGTTGGGATTTTCCATTTTATGTGGGTGGCTGTGCCTGTGCTGTGCTGTGGCTGTGCCCCCCACACCCCCTACTTTAGGATTCTCAACTCTAGGGGGGTGCATGTTGGGGGAGTGCAAACATGGAAAAAATAAAAATTTTGGCCGGGCGCAACAGAAAGTACCTGTGCCTGGACCCAAACCCAGCACCATTCCCACCACAGCCCTGAACCCACCCACCACACCACGGAAGCAGCTCACCACGGTGCCACTCCCTACAATCCGTTTGTCCCCTCCCCTTCCACGTTCGATGTGCTCGCCCCCCCCCATGCACATAGGCATGTAGAGACAGGATGTCGCTATTTCGCACAATCCCCCATCTGGTCGCCCACCTTCCCCAGATGCCCTGATGACAGGCGCTGCAATTGAGTCACCCTTTCAGTAGGCATCCAATTGTGGTCGCCAAAGTCACTGGATACCATTCTGACCTATAATAGGGTTATTGCTGAAGCCCTTGACTCTGTTGCACTGGTCTGTGTTCAATCCCTCACTTCACACCAGAGATCCCTTTGGTTTGATGGGACTCTCAGAGATTTGAAGATGAAGGTTGAAGGTTGGAGTGGCGTTGGTGATGATCCCAGTCTGGGGAGGATAAGCTTATATTGATGTCTCATTATAGAGACTATCAATCAGCAATCTCCTGTAAGAAGGCAGAGTTCTCATCCAAGGAGAATTCTGCAGCAACTAACAGACCGGCTCAGCTCTTCCGGACAGTCAGCAGGCTATGTAATCCTGCTTGTCTTCAGTCCATGGAATCCTTTTCATAATCTAGATGTAATGAGCTCACTCTGCTTTTTGCTGATAAGATTGCCTCCATCTGATCAAGAATACAGTCAATGCCCTCTATTGGGGCATGCAGTGATAAGCTGGGGATCATGGGCATTTAGTCTGTCTGGTTTGACTTCAATCAGTTGGCAGTCATGGATGTTGTGAAGGTCATCCAGGAGTTTTGGTGAACCTACTGCAGTTTGGATCTAGGTCCAATGCACCTTCCGGCAGGGTATGCTGATGTCACTGGCCTGGTCCTGGCTAGGATAGTCTGGTGTTCCCTAGTGACAGGGGTCCTTCCTGGACCCCTAAAGGAGGCAGTGGTAAGACCACTCCTGAAGAAAGTTTCACTGTACCCGGACTGCCTTGCTAATTACAGACTTGTCTCTAACCTTCTCTTTGTGGAAAAGGTTATTGAGAAGGTGGTGACCCTTCAACTGGAGGCCAATTTATCAACTCATGACATCTACAACCCTCTCCAGTCAGGTTTTAGGAAAAGGCACAGTACTGAGACTGCCCTTGTTTGGATGCTTAATGATCTCCTGGTGGTGAGGGATGGAGGAAGATGTTCCATCCTTATTTTCCTCAATGTTTTGGCTGCTTTTGGTACCATGGACCATGGGGTGATATTGGAGTGTCTATGTGTCTGTTTTGGACTGATTGGTACAGTTCTCAACCGATTCCACTCTTTCCACGTTGGCAGGATGCAGCAGGTGGTGTCAGGGACATTTTCCTTGACACCACTGTCCCTGCCATGTTGGGTCCCACAGGGCTCCATCCTGTTCCCCATGTTGTTCATGGTGTATATGCTACTGGTAGGGGACATTATAAGATGGTATGGGCTGAGTTTTCACTGCTATTCGAATGATACTCGGCTATACCTGTCTTTTGCACCCAAACAGTAGGACATGGTCTCGGTGTTCAGTCATTGCCTTGCTGAGATCCAAGACTGGATGAGAGACTGTTGGTTGAGGTTGAGTCCAGATGAGGCTGAAGTACTGGGGGTGGAACCTGGTCACCAGGGGGTGAGTGTGGAACCTGGTCAAGTCTCAAGGCTTAGGCTTGGGGACTCCCAGTTGTTTACCTCTGTCAGGGTTGAGGAATCTTGGCATTGTACTGGACTGCTGCCTAACACTTGAATCTCAGGTGTCAGCCATGGTTCAGAGTGCTTTCTACCATCTTAAAACATCACCAGGATTAAACACCTGATACCCCCCACCCAGTGATATGCCATCACTGGTTCATGCCTTCGTGATGTCATGGCTCAATTACTGCAATGCCCTTTATCTGGGGCTATCAGGGATTGATCTCTACTTCCTGCAGCTGGTGCAGAATGTGGCAGCCATGTTCTTGACTGATCTTTTGAGATCATGTCACACATTACACCTGTGCTGCACTATCTATACTAGCTGCCTGTTAGGTGGTGGATCACCTACAAGGTCAGTTTGCTGACCTATAAAGCCCTGCACGGACTGGGGCCCATCTACCTGCAAGACCTCCTGTGGCCCTACAACCCATCCCATCCTCACCATTCAGTAAACAAGAGACTTTTGGTAATTCCTAGGGTTTGTCTAAAATCATCAGGCGCTCGTGCCTTTTCCTTTATGGCACCAACCCTATTGAACTCTCTCTCATTCTCTGAGAGAAATGTCCTCATTGTTTGCCTTTAAAAGGGAGCTGGAGACATTTTTATTAAGACAGACTTTTCATCTTAGCTAAGTTACCTGACATAGGAATTAATCTAACTAGAGGTGTATTTTTTTGTATGTTATACATTTTAATTGTTTTAATTATGTTTACTTGTACAGGGCCTTGAGTCAAAATGAAAAAAGAGTGCTTTATCAAATAAAATGATGATGATGACTATTAGTCTGAGAGGTGAATAGATCTGGGTTTGGTGTTATCAACAACACTAAATTAATGAATTTTCAGCCTTCCTTTTTATGTTTGCTTGCCAAAGGCATAGCAAACATATTGGTATCACGCTAAGAAAGTGGTTTTGGAGGCTTGTTTTCTTTTGGAACGCAATGCCCTCCACTCAGGCAATTCCTTCCTACACTCTGGGCACAAGAGTGATGTCCCCTGATCAATAAAATTAATGTAGTCATGTCTCTGTTGGTAAGGAATTGCAGAATTTTGTCAGTTCAGGCAGGTAGCTACATTTATTGAACACAAAAGAAAACAAAGCTGATGCATCACCCATGCATCTGCACATTTCATCTTTAACAGCAATTTGCATATGCTGAGGAATTCCATATTCTGCAGCAGAATGTGACTAGGGCACCAGGGTAACTTTTGTGTGAACCTTTACAAGGAGGCACTGATGGGGACACCAGGAGCATCAAATAGGAGTTTCACAAAGGGCTTGACCTATCTTCTACAATGGCAAAGTTCCACAGTTTCTTCCACAAGAGCAGTCCAGTTTCTACTATCCTGAGACTCAAAGATGTGTAATAACCTTCTGTTCGAATCAAGGGATGCAAGTGATATTATTGCTTTTAAGAGAGGTGCTGTATAAGTATTTGCAAACAAACATTTTGCACCTGTTTTTCCATGTAACTTGATTGCAGATATGTCTTTGTATACTGTTATATGTTAATGTATTTCTTTTGTATATGGCTCATGTTTGAATTTGTTTGTACCAGCATAGGCCATCCTTGGCAAGGTGACATTAGTCCTAGTGGAATGACAGAGAGAGGGGGTGGAGGGAGGGAGGCGGGAGAGAGAGAGGGAGGGAGGGAGAGAGAGAGAGAGAGTCAGAGCCCAGTGCTGAAGCTTCAGTACACATTCCTGGGTGCTGGTCATTGGGCTCATGTGCATCAACAATGTCAACTCCTTCATTTATCCTCAACTACAGACTGGTGGAATAAAAGGTTCACCATTAGGATTCAAGTTCACTGGTGGCAAGTCAGTTAGTAACTCCACAGCTGGACAAGTGCCATTGTGTCTGGTTCTCTGTACAGACTGATGTTACTCTAACATCCTGGGTATTTTGAAACTGTCATCTAGTCCAGAATATAAAATCCTTCCTCTTCACTGGAACTGTCAACAACCAATTCTGGGTGTTTTACTGGAATAGTAACAAGAGTTGCCCCAGGTCTCACTTCTGGTACTTGCTTGTCTGATGAGCTGAGAGAATACACTGACCTCAGATTCAAATACCAATTGTTTAATTGGCAAGAGGTGATTTCAGTGCAAGGACTTTACTACACTCTTCCCATTTTCCTAATGCAATCAGCAGACAGACAAAACAAGACTGTATAACATAGGAATCTATTTTCCAGTAATCTACAATGTAATACTTTCTCATGGCCCTCTCCAATTTGTAGTGCATGTTTTGGGACAAACTTTCTATAACAGACATTATTAGACTGGTCGTTCTGTCCAGTAACTTCCTGGGCCACACAGTGTGCCTCCTCAGCTGCTCTCATAGACATTTGGTATATTCCCCCCAGATAAGTCACAGGCAGAGCCCTGTTGGCTCACACACAGAAGCACAAATCCACTGCGAGTCTGGCCTCTCTCCTGAACTTCAGATAGTACACAGAAAATCTGGTGGTTTCATCCTTTGTATAGTAATAGTCTTAAATTAAAATCTGGACCTGCTGGCTCTAGATACTTCAGGGGTGAACCCAAGTTGCCCAACATGTTCTCTGGCTGTGTATCGCCATATGGGTGGTATGGGGTAGTTCAGGATTTCTTGACTCCCTGCAATTTCAAGAGCTCCTTAATGAGTCCACTCTCCAAATCTCTGCTCTGGTCAGTGTGCAGTCTTTTTGGAAACTTATACTTAATGAAGCACTTGTTTCAAAGTACCATGGCAATTTTTGCTGCCTTCTGGTCTTATATAGGGTAGGCCTGGGCATAGTGGGTGTGGTGTTCAGTCTCACTACCAAGATGTTACTAATGCCTTTGTGGTTGACTCAAGTGACTAAACTTCCATGAAAACCAGATCCAGGTCTTGTGATGTTGATGAGGGGGTCACTGCCTTTGGCAAGGTCTTCCATCAGAGACAATGAACATACTGCTTGCACTGTCTCTATTCCTCAGCTGCCTTTTGAGGCAAATAGAACTATGCTTTGACCAGGTACACATCCTTGTCGATTCTTGAGGCATGTACTAATGCAATGCCCTCATTACAGGTTTCTGATATTTGGTAGGGAGTACCAACTGTTGCCCAGAGAAAGGTGTTTGCCCCTGGGTCATTGGTACAACAGTCTGTCCTTGATGCCAGGCTTACTCTCTTTCTCAACAGCAGTGACAGGCAGGATGATCAGATTTACTATGGGGAGCATCTAATCCCTTTGTTAGTGTCAGGATGATAACATTTACACTAGGATCAGCTCTATTCCTGCATGGCATGTCTTCTGGGATGTGGTGCAGCAGGAGCCTGTTGTTAAGAGTTGCAAATTGGGTATACACCTCTGGCACAGTATCTGGGTGAACTCCAAGCAAGTCCATGACTCTCTTCAGGTTGGCAGTAGGCTGGTCTTCATGCACAAGTAGATGACATATAGTTGTTACTCCATCCTCAGAATCATATGTCCAAGACCCCTCTGTTGATTATGTGTTTTTGATGCCAAGGGGGGCTTGGGGCACTGAAGGTAAATATGTCCCCAGGATCAGATGATCTGCATCCTAGGGTTCTGAAGAAGATAGGACAGGTATTAGCTGAGCCTTTAATGGACCTCTTTAATTGCTTCTTGAAGAATATAGAGATGCAAATGGCATGGAGAACAGCAAACAGGGCACCACTGCACAAAAGTGGTAGTAATAATGAGCCAGAGAACTAGAGACCAATCAATCTGACATCAGTGGTCGGCAAGGTACTGGAAACCATTATAAAGGAAAGACTGATGGAGTTTTCTGGGGAAAACAGGCTATAAGATGATAGATAGCATGACTTTGTGGCAGGACAATCTTGTCAATCAAATTGGATTGACTTACTTTACTGGGTAATGAGGGCAGTAGATAATGCACAGGCAGTTGACATACCATACCTTGACATTAGCAAGGGTCTTGACTTAGTCACACATAAGGGATTAGTCAAAAAACTGGTTTATATAGGGTGGTGGACAGAATAACAAGCTGAATGTAAAACTGGCTGTGAGGAGAACACAGAAAGTGATGATTAATAGGGAATTCCGAAAGAAGTCATCAGTGGGCACAACAGCGGTCAATATTAGACCTAGCACTGCTGCAGTAGCAGCATAGGTGAAGGACTCATAGGGAAATGTTGCCAATTTGCAGATGAGACCAAGCTGTGTGGCAGTGTTAATACTGGAGAAGGTATTGATGAGCTCATCAAGGGCCTAGTAAGGCTCAAGAAGTGGTCAAAAATCTGAAAGCTGGGCTTCAGTGCCAAAAAGTTCAAGTCTTACAGGTAGGAAACAAAAGCTCAGGAGCAGAAAATAGGTTGGGGGGGAAATGACATTTGCTGTGACAGAGGAGGAAAGAGATCTGGAATGTGGTGATCTCCAACAGCCTCTAATCATCAGCATAATGTGATATGGTGGTAGGTGAGGCATTCGAATGCTAGGATGTATCATTAGGGGGTTCAGCAGCAGACTAAAAAAGGTCATATTGTCCCTATACTGGACTCTCATACCACCTTACCTGGAGCTCTGTGTACAATTCTGGAACCCACTCCTAAAAAAGGACAGCAGTAAGTTGTAGACATTATAGGACAACCAAAATGATATGGGGTAACAGGGGGAGAACATACGGATAAAGACTAGAGTGCCTCAACATGTTCTCATTGGAGGTCACAAGGGAAAGTGGGCACATGATTGAAACATGTAAATACATGCAGGGTATTAATTTGGTGGACTGCAGTGGGCTATTCGCAATCAATTACAGTATGAATAACATGGGGAGTAGTCACTGACAGGAGTTTGTTCAGAAGGGATGTAAGGAAATACTACTTCACAGCGAGGGTAATGCAAGTGTGGAGCAAACTACCTGAAATATTTGTCAGTGCAAAAATGGTGCAAAGCTTTAAAAGGGGATGGGATGGGATAAGCACAAGCACAAAGGGCTAGTCATGGGATTGAGAGGCAGGGGAGGGGTGAGGTTGGTCATGATCCTCAGGGAGGGGGGTATGTGTAACCTCACAGAGTATACTAAATAGACCACAAGGCCTTCTGTCAGCAGTTCTCTATGTTTCTACTGTATGTGTGGAATGAAGACATCAGCACAGAGCATCAATTTTGTTGCGACCATGCCAGTACTGTAGGCAGAAGTTATAAGTGGACAGAGCAGAAAGTCATCTGTGACCAGCGGCATTCAATTTGGCTGTAGTTAAAACACATCAGAAGGTTGTTGTCAGTATATACTAGAAATCAGTTTACAGAGAGGTAACTGTCCACCACTGCCCACTTCAGTAGGAATTTGAACTTTCAGACTGAGTGATTTTGCCCAGATGGAGTTAAACTTTGGCTAGCAAAGTGACAGGCATCATCCCAGTGTTATCTTCCTTGTATAACATGGTTCCCAAAACTGCCTCCATCAGGTGCTTGATGATTTAATTGAGTGCTGATTCATGCTTGTCCATCCAGCGGCCACCAATGGGTTTACTGACTTTGGAGTAGTCTTAGACAGGCGTGTCCTTTTGGCACCATCACCATTCTTATTGGGTGGATACCCGTTCGGCATATTGAATAACGGTGTTACAATCTATAAAAAGTACTGCACAAACCTTAGTTAATATCCATAGAATCCAAGGAATGGTTGCAGAGTTTTGAGATTGTGAAGTGTGGGCCAGGTGATGAAGACTTTGACCTTGGCAGGATCAGTACTTACATTGTTCCTGGAGACAGTATGACTTATGTACTTCACTGATGTTTGGTGGAGCTGGCACTTATCCAGGGACTGCTTCAGGCCATACTCTCTCAAGCAATCCAACACTTTCATCAGGAGGCTGTTATGTTCTTCCAGCATCCATCCAAACACAATGAGGTCATCCAGGTGCACAAGGCCCTCAAAGAGATTCATATCCCCACTGCCCTTTTCATCAGGTGCTGGAATGCATCAGGCATGCAAAAGAGTCCTTTGTGCATGCCTACAAACTGTAAAATCTTCAGGTGCTAAATGAAGACTGTTTCTTTCTGTTTTCCTCTGTTATGGTCTGGTAGTACTCAATGTGAAACAGCAAGTTAGAAAACCACTTGCTCCTGGTGAGGCAGCCTAGCACATCCTGTACTCTGGACATTGTGTACTGATTTGGTATTGTGCAGGTGTTGTTTGTCATCCTCAAAATCAAATGGGGCAAACCTCCATAATATCTCTTGGAAAGGTTAGCCATCACTCAGTTGGATGCAATGCTCTTCTCCATTGGCACATCCCATATCCCATTTGTGAAAGGGACATCATATCAGACCTATTGGCTAAGTTCTGACTTATTTTTTGCCTGTACCTCCTGGGGACATGGAGGGGGGGGGAGTTATGCCTAGTCATTTCCAAAGTTGATGGGATGTTGTTCCTGCCTTGTATGTGGTACCTGTCATATTAGTCATGTATACATATAGTCCCCCACATTCACTGTATCAGAAGACATGGGAAGGACTCTATTCTTCATCAACAGTCCTTTGGGCAAGCCACTCTGGGTAGGGTATCCAATCATTACCACACAGTCCTTCACATCTGACAGATGTTAAGCAGTTCCAGTCACCAGGCATTCCACACCCACAGATAAGTTCACGGGCTCTCTCCAGCTCATTTGATGGTTCCAGTGAGTCCCTGCAACAAACCCTGGGCCTCAGTCTCTCTTTTCTGGCAGACAGTCTTACAGAATGACTGTATGGGCGGGGCCTGAAGATGTCTTCTATCAACTACCTCTCAGCACATCTGGGCCCAGTGCCCAACCATGTTGGCATTCGTCCCCATGAGGAGCTGGGTCTGTTCCAAAGCCAGAAGGTAGGGGCAAATCAAAGTCAGAGTCTTGATCTTTTGAGCAAATTCCTCTGGGATCTTTCAGGAATTCAATCTGCACTACATTGCAGCCATTGTATAGTTAGATTACACTGCTTAAAGGATACCTAAACAACATTTTGACAACAAACTATTCAAAAATCTGACTCCGTAGGAGACTGAAGGGAAGGCTGCTGTATTCATTAATGCTAAAACTACATTTATATAATTTACCTAAATGTGGTTCCAGAGCATTTGAAAATTGTAAAATCAGCCTTCGAATTTCAAAAAAACTGTCTTACCTGCTTCCTAAAATGGCCACCAACTATGTTAAATGATGACATCATTGGAGCCAGAGTCAGAGAGCCATATGGGCTGGCTCTCTATAGTGCTAACTAGTCTTTTTTCCCTTTGTATAGAATTGTTTCATCCAAATGGTCAAAACCATGTGCATTATTTTGTTAATACACATGTTAGGCTATGGTTCTGTTCATTTTGTTTACTTTAACATGCGGAAATTGCGTTTTAATCCAATCGACTTTCTCTGTAGCAAACCACAGTGCAGTACAAATCTTGAAAAACCTGGTAGTCTAGTGGTTATGTCAGATCCAGGATGCTAAAATGGGGGTGCTGGGGTGGTGTGCATACTTAATATGCATTTTTTAACATTTTTATTAAACCTTTATATTTTCTGCTATTATTCTTTTCTAGTATGTTTTTGACAGAACCTACAAATATAATCCATAGTTTGAATGTAAACATTTGTACAAGCAATGAATCAGACTTCTTCAACAAAGTGAAATGCAGCAGCAGCAGCAGCAAAAGCAAGTACGTTACTATGTGGGGGGGGGGGGTTGCAGCCACACCCTTCGCCAACCCCTAGATCCACCACTTTTTTGTAACAAAGTTCTTGTGCAGTCCAATATTAGAGCTCATACTTTCTCGAAAATCAAATATATGCTTGCCTTCTTTTTCCATGGGAAATAATAATAAGAAGAAGAATCAGCATTTATATTGTGCTTTTCATACACATTGTATCCCAAAGTGCTTTACAAGCAATACTAGACTGGTAGTGAAGTGACCGAATGTGTAGTGGCAGCCATTTCATACATCAATATCCACACACAGCCTTGGACTATTGTATGAACTGGTGTTATGGGAAGGGGAATGTTGGTCATGACAATGGGGTCATGTAGTGATCATGGTGCTGGCAGCCCCACATCTTATTTCTCACAGTAATCTGCTCATATTTCTCTTCTTCAGTCTTCCTCCTTCCCTGACTATAGCAGTACCTTGCAAGAGCGGCCTTCTCAGTCCCCCTCACACCAAAAACTGTTGAGCTCCTCACCCTTCTGCATCATGAATGCAAGTAGTACAGTCCCCCCCTTTTTTTTACTTATCCAATATAAACATATCTTTCCAGTAAGTCAGGCTGATAGCAGCAGGGAACATGGGAAATGATGGGCTTTCCTATCCTTAAAAGATCTAGGGAACCTTTGATGAGGCACTATTAAATGATGGGTGTGTGCATCATTATGCACTTCATTTAATAGTGCCTAATCATAGGTGGCTTAGATCTTATATGGGTAGGAAAGCCTATTTTACAACGTGTGCCATGCTGCTATCAGCCTGGCTTAACAGAAGATCATGTTTATTATTAATATGTAAAAATAACATGGGAGACTGTACTAACCACATTCATCATGCAGAAGGGTACTGAACTCACCATTTTGTGGTGTGGAGAAGCAGGTGAGAAGAATGAATGCCAGAGAGAGACTGAAGAGGGCCATTCCAGCAGGGTACAGCTATATTCAGGTTAGCTGAAGACAGAAAGGAGGATGTTGAGCAGATCATTGTGAGATCTGAAATGTGGGGCTGCCTGCATTGTGATCACTACCTGACTGTGGATGACAGCAGCCAGCGATGACAAATACTTAGAGTGGCAGGGCTGCATCTAAACTGTTACTTGAATTCAGTGTAGAGATATTTCCCTCAGGTGGGGGGGGAGGATGTTGACGTTTGTTAAGACAGTATTCAGGGAGTTGAGTATAGCTCATTCAAGATTTGGAAGAGTGGTAGCCAGCCAACTCTCACTGTGGAGTACAACACAGAAAAGTACTGGAGAAGAATTGCTGGGAACTGTCCTGTGAGGTACTGCAGATCACAGGTAAAGGAGTAGACTGACACTGGAATTTGGGTGGAGTCGCTCAAGGTATTAGTATGCCTTTCCTGCTAATAATATTGTTGTCCATTGTAAGTGCAACCATTATGAGGGCATGAACAGCAGTTTTTCTGGTGGGTCATGATGCTTATTGCTTGGCCCTCCAAGAAGACCTAGTTGTTGGTTAATGAGGTGGGGAAAAAAACACAACAGGGGAACTGTACATACTACCTTCACTGTGCAGAAGGGTGATGATCCATTCAATGTTTACTGTGAGTGTGGGATCACAAGTCAAACACTGAGAAAGTAGACTGGAGAGTGATTTGGGAGGCATTTTTTAACAGTGCCAGCTGATGATGCATGTCAGTATAGGTGTGCACAACTCTCTGAGGTACAAGATTATAATCTGAGATGTGATAATTCTCTTCATGAGACCGTAAGCATATATGCGGCCCCAGGCAGTACTAAGGACAGGGTATGGATGGTGGGGTGTTCAACAGAAGGCAGGCTAGGTGCAGGGGGTTCACATGGAAAAAGGAAGCCTTATTTGAGGATTAACAGGAGAGCATGAGCTTTGGAATTGAACCAGACCAGTACTTTGCTGTGTGACCCTAAGCAAGTCACTAAACTTCCTTGTTCTCCCAGGCCATACCTGTAAACAAGCTTTCAGCTTAGTGTGTCTCTCCTGGTTAACAAAAAATAAATTCAGGGCATCACATAACTACTAGATCATCAGGTATTTGAAGTGTTGTACTGTGCTGTACTGGGGTTTGCCAAAAAGAAAGTCAGCTGGATTGCAAAACATTTTCAGCAAGTTAAAGTAAACAAAATAAACAAAATCATAGCCTAACATGTAATGATCAAAATAACCCATGAGTTAATACATGGTGTTGATCATTGTGGTACAACAATTCAAAACAAAGGGGGAAAGAAGAACTAGTTAGCGCTATAGGGTCTCTGTCTCTGACTCCAATGATGTCATCATGGCTCATCACTTAATACACTTGGCAGACATCTTAGGGAGAAACCAAGGCTGCTTTTTGAAAGTGAAAGGCTGATGTTTACATTTTTCAAAAGCTATGAAACTGCATTTATGCTGTTTACATAAATGCAGTTTTAGCATAAATGGAAACAGCAGCCTATACTTTACCTTGCTATGAAGCAAGATTTTGGAGTTTGCAGTTTTAAAAAACTGCTTGTTTAGGGACCCTTTAATCCCCATATGGGCAGTCTGCACAATGGGTATAGAGACAATAATCGCAAAAATGTCCTGTAAAATGATTGGTTAAGAATGGATTCCTCAGAACCACTATCCAATAAGGCTTTGCATCGGTATCCTTCAGTTGTCAATAGTCACAGAACTCACTAGGAACAGGACAGTGCTGGACCTGGTGCTTACAAACAGGGGCAGCATAGAAGACATCACAGTGGACAGCCCCCTGGTTACCAGTGATCACCATACAGTATGGCTTAACATAAAGAAAAGAACAAAGGCACACCACATGAGGCAAGGGTCCCACATAAGGACAAGGTACCAGAGTTCAAAAGGATGGATTTAAAAAAAATGGGAGACTGCCTCAGAAACTGTCTCCTTGAGGGAATTGCCAAGGATGTGTGAGGGAAATGAGTAAAAGCAGAAGGAAAAAGAGACTGTTTTAGTTCTCTAAACAAATGGCCAAGGTGGTAAAGGACCTATTTTTTTTTCAGCATTTCATTACCAGGTCACAGGGTCACATGGCCTTTTTACAGGCAGAATCTGGATAACATACCATGTAATACAAACAAGCATTGATTATTACATAATACATCAAACCACTATAGGCAATACAAAGAAACATTCATATTTAACCAGAGAAAATAATGCGTCAAATAAGTTTTAAAAGTTTTGTAAGTTTGTGTTTTCCTTTCATTTAAGAGAATACTTTTCCCTGTTTCTGAAAACTGTTCAACCACGTTATGGCTGTATAGAAACATAGACAATGACGACAGAAAAAGACCAGAGGTCCATCCAGTCTGCCCAAGTTCCTATAGTCCCTGGAACCTACTGTTCCTCCAGGGTGCTAACCCTCCCCATTTTCTCCATATTCTCCACATTGGTCCTGTTGCCCCTAATAAATACTATTCCCTTCATTATGTCCCAGTCCTGCTTGAATTCCCTGACTGTTTTCATACCTACCACTTCAGCTGGCTGACTGTTCCAAGGTTTCACCACCCTTTTCTTAAAGTAGAACTTCCTGACATTTCTCCAGAACCTACCTCCTGTTAATTTCCATTTGTGTCCATGTGATCGTGAATTGATATTCAGGCTAAATAGTTCCCCACAGTTCACTTTGTTAATCCCGTTAAGGAACTTGAAGGTCTTTATATCTCCCCTCTCCATTCTGGTCTCCAGTGAGTACATATTTAGTGCCTTGAGACACTCCTCATACGATCTGCCCTTCTGGCTCCGAATCATTTTTGTTACTCTGCGCTGCACTGTCTCCAACCTATCCTTATCCTTTCTGAGGTGAGGACTCCAGAACCGAGTGCAGTACTCTAGGTGAGGTCTCACCAAAGATCTGCAATGGGGAAGTATTACCACTTTTTTTCTGCTATCAATGCCCTTCCCGATACAGCCCAGCATTCTGTTAGCCTTGCTACAGGCCTTGTTGCATTAACTCGATTGCTAAAGTGAGTTGCTAATGATAATTCCCAGATACCATTCCTCAGCTGTAGTGCAAAGTCTCTCTCCTCCCATCCAGTACTCTGTCTTGGGGTTCTTCTTCTCTTGGTGCATTACCTTGCACTTTCTAGCATTGCATTTTAACTGCCAGACCTTTGACCACCCCTCTAGCTTTTGTAGGTCTCTCTGTATTTCCCTCATTCCCTCATAACTATCCACCCTCCCACATAGTTTTGTGTCATCTGTGAAGAGACACAACCTGCCCTGGATTCCTTCTTCAATGCCACTAATGAACATGTTGAAAAGGACTGGACCCAGGACCGATCCCCGTGGAAGCGCGCTCATGATCGCCCTCTCCTCTGATTTAACTACATTGACCACCACCCTCAGCTGCCTCCCCTCTAGCCAGATTAAGGAACGAACCTGTTCAAGCATCAGATCAGCAGTTCATAACCCTGTGACATGACTAGCAGATGTCCTCAGTTCTGATGTCTGTTTTTATCTTATCATTGTCAATTTACGATTGTTATACTGTGGGCCATCAGATCTTTGTAATGACTTATGAGCTCCAAATCTTAGCAATCGGGTAGCTTAATTGGTTATCACAGACCGATGTGAGTTTCTGCTCCCATCACCCTCCAATCATCACATTTCAAACAAGATCTTATCTTAGAACTTCAGATGAAGCAACGTGTTTTTAATAAAGTTTTGTTCAAATAATTAAATTAGCTTCCATAATTAGCACAATTCTGTTGGAAAATCATAATCTGCCAAAATTATTGTGAATTTTAACCAATATAAATATATAGTTGTGGAAATACTGGCCTCAATAAACCGAGACCACAACTGTAATAAAATGTTACCATGGAAAATGATTCAACAAGCTGTAGGTCATGTTGATATGTTACATAAAGGGTTTTCGTTAGATGCTTCTGAGCATTGTGTAACATATTTAAGAAGTAAAGCTGACACACTTGATTGTCAGTTGTCCATCTGCTATTCTACATTACTCATTTGAAACCAATGCATGCAGTGAGAAATATGTGAACACTAAAACTGTGTGTACCAGCATGGGTATCACAGTTGTACAGGAAGCATTTAAGATATGAGAGAACACAATGCATGGTTATTCACCTCTTAGCTGAGATATTTTAGAGGATAACTTGCACAATTTAAAGATTTATTAACTGCATGGTTCTGCATGCAGTAAAGTAAATGTAAATAAATAAAATTGTTGGGGAGACAGATAAAGGGCAGCAGCAGCTGAAATTCTGGAAATAAAAAAAAGGGTAGCAGCCAAAAGGTTACCAGGGAGGTAGAAGGGTAGCAGCCAGAGATGTGTCAGATAGCAGAACTTTTAGAGCAGGGGTTCATATTCAGTACCACAACATCAATAAATGTAACATCTAGGGATCACGACAGGGTCTTTATCATTACAGTTACCCTAATCCTTCTATTTTTAAGCAGAACAAAACCACACAAATGGAGATGTGCAGATACAAATTCTGTTAACATGACACTGATGGACTTGTCTCAAGGCATTTTACAAAACATTATATGAAATGACTAGTACCATCCCATCTGGCATGTAAAATCCCAATATGTATTTTATTTAAATCTAAGAATAGCTTTCTAGCCTGACCCAGAAACGCAGCACATAACTTTTATGTATCACTGGATGATGAAAAATTACAGGGGCTCAACCTGAAAGCCCCATTAAATGTTAATCTGGTTGGGCTGCTGGAGTACGGTGGTTTCAGAATACAGTGACAGATGGAGCGTTCTCTGTGAACTCGTGCAGCTTTGCCAAAAGCCATCAGCACGTGGACTTGTCTGTCCTCAGGCACATGCAGTGGCCACATATCTCTTAACAATAACTGTGATCTGTAGTTACAACCGTGTGCTCCTTCACGTGCAACAAGAGTACTTCAGTACCTGGTGAAGCCCAAAACAGAAAGCAAACAACATTTTGCAAATAAAGAAATAAGCAATCTGTAGTCTTTATGCGTAGAATTTGGGCTTGTACACACAACCACAAGCAAAGCATTTGAACTACTGTACCTCATCTTCACAGCAAGGAGAGCAAAATCATTTATCTATTTGAAAATTGGTGAGCCGAAAAGGCACACAGAGGCTCATTTCCAGGTGTGTCTCAGGGGAAGGGTCACAGTAGGGAGAGCAAGGGCAAAAAAAAAGAAATTGGTACAATTAATTACAAGAAGGTACAATGACACAAAATGTAAAATATTTACAAATATTTACATGTGGTTTAAAAGGAGAATAACTCTCCCCCCACCATTAAGGCCATACTTCATGATTTCTCAGGCCAAGTACTGTATGTTGTTGTTTCTAGTTGCCTCTAGCCAGTGCCTCCCCATAGGTTTTCCAGGTTGCTGCAGCTGCTGTAGTTGACTCTTCAGAATTAGCTCTCTACTGTTTTACTGCAGCCTCTTGCCGTTGTTACATAATATCTACACAGTGGTGTGACTCAGAAGATGCCATTTATCTTCACAAGTGAGGGAGCAAGACAATAACGCGTGAGTGGCAGAGCCTGGAGTGAGTTGTGCAAGTCAAGTGATAATAAGTGTCATATTCTGATATTCATGTTTATAAAAACAAACAGGGTGGGGAAGAAAGGCAGTAATATAACAAAGAGGTCAGTGATGGGAAAACACAATAAAAGAGGCAGCCCCAAATTGTTTAAAAATAGAATCCTGACCGAAGTTCATAAAAGCACATGAATTTGAATCAGGGAATGGATAATCTGTTCAGGAGAAATCAACAACCCCCAATGTAGCAGGTTCAAAAATTTTGAACACATTTCCGGTAAAATCCCTTTATTGCTTGAAAAGCAAATCAGATATGTAATTTGCTTTTGTAAAAAAAATAGCTCCATATGGAGTTTTTATTGTCTTTTATTAGCTTTTTAAAATAATTTCTTCCATAGTTTTACTCATTTTAAGTCAGACATAGGTAAAAGTCATTTTATAAGTTGAATAAGACACTCCAGGGAATGCCATTATGGTGATATAATCACATTTTCTCATGTGCCTTTAAAATTAGACAAGTCTTTTTCAGATACACTATGTACATAGTTACCCCTAAATACGTGGTGTATCTGAAAAAGACTTCTCCAGTTTTGGTGAATAAATTAACAGGGATTTCCTCAAGAATTTGTGGTTAAGTTACTTCTTTTGAAATATTGGTATAGCACTGAAAAACGTTTGTACCTGTTGAAGTACCCATTTTTTTTATTTGACTCTGCCTAATGTTGCCCTTTGAAGATCTCAAAGGTGATGGAACATTGTACCAAAGACTTGGGCCAATACAAAAGAAGTGAGACCTACCTACTTCTGAATTACTTTTACGGGGTTGAAACTCTACCCCATTAGCTGATCTAAGGCAGTCTTTAATGCTTCTCTTTTGTAAAGTTTCTACTAAATAACTAGGAACAGGTTCTTTGTACACTTTTACATAAACGTGAGAATATGGTTATCACCTACACTCTACTAAATTCTTCTAATCCAGTTCCTTATACAAATCACATCTGTATGTCCTACTGGGAGTGTTGAGGATGATGTGGACAAAGCTGTTGTTCAGCACATCCAGTTTTGCCAGCTCCACCTCCAACACCTCAGCAAACAATACACCCCCATAATCAAAATTTGACACTCTTATTGAACCAATTCCTCAGAGGTCCACTGGCCGGGGGGGGGGGTGGAGTGTGGTGAGAGGGGGAAGGGGAGGAGAGTGGGTGGCAGGGATGGTCACACAACAGTCAGCTCATCCTATTAGGTACCAGTGGCAGACCACTTCATGTCTCTGAAAGAGGCACAGGAGCCTGATTCAGGGAGGGAAGACCATGGGCCAGTTGGCACTGAGAGGAAGGCAAATGTGGTGACACCTGGGGTCAGGGGAAGAAGTTAGCAAGGAGGATTCTAATTACAGGACACTCTATTGTTAGAGGGGTGGAGAGGGTGGGTAAGGGGTGTAAGGGGAAGGGGATGGTCAGATGCCTGTTTGGAGCATCAGACACCTGTGATTGGGAAAACATAAGGAGGAATTTACAAGCTGAACTGTGAGGATCTATTTACCAGGAGCAGAGAAGATAGGGCAAGGCGTCACAAGTGGTGGTTGACATGGAAAAGGTTTAAAAAGGATGTGAAGACGTATTATTTTACAGAAAGTAGTAGTTGAGCCATAGATTTGCATGCTGCCAGAGGTGGTGGGTGCCAACAACATAAATGGCGTCAAACACAGTTGGGATAGAGTTAAAGGGACAGTAGATACTGAGTGGGAAGTGGGGGCAGAAATACGGATAACAAAGGGGGGGGTAGTGTAAATGAAGATCCCACAGAGACAATAGATCCTGGGGTATGATAGAGTAATATGGGCAGACTGGATATACCATCTGTCTTTTTTCTTCTGCATTATCTGTGTTTCTATGTTTCTAATTACACCAATTCCCACATCCATTAAGATTTTTATCACAGGAAGGACACACTCAAAAGGCTAAAATACATACAGTAGGGCAAAAAAACACAAAAGCAAAACACATAAGTTATTGCAGATGTGATCAAAAGATATAAAAACCATATCCAAATGTATTATATAAAAGAAATGATGGGCAAGTCCACTATACTGAGAAATAGACCAATCTTGGGGGATAACCAGATCTAGTGAGTCAGTCAGTCAGTCAGTTGGTTGGTCGGTCGGTTGATCAGTCAGTCAGTTCAAATGTTGAATTTTAAGGACCTACTGAGCTGATGACAGCTCGTTTCCAGATGTGTCGGGGTGGGAGACAATATAATAATATTACAGAATTAAAAGTACCCCAACAAAAATGCGTCATTAAGTAAATGGTAAGCAATACAGCACATCAGAATAGGAGCAAGTTTGATACATTACATAAGTGCATCCTAATAGTCAATGCAAAGAAAACCAGCATAAGATATGTAAAGTGATAAAGCTGCACTTGGACAGGCACAGTGAAACAATCCCAACCTGGATGTATCAATGTGTGGGGGACTCATGAGTATACAAAGGCTGTAACAAGCCATGGGGAGAGAGGAGGCAACTGCTAAGGTCAGGGGTCGGGGACAGTTGCAGGAGGGAGATGTAAATTTATGAAGAAGAGACTTAAGGGAAGAGGCAGAGCAGATAGACAGGTGGAAGGAGGACCAAAGTTTAGGGAAATGTTATGAGAAGGGAGCATAGCCAAAAATAGATTCCTATGGGGGATTGAAAAGAAGTGGGAAACAATGATGCAGAGTGGGGAAGAGGTAAGGGGGAGCAGAAGAGAGAGAGAAAAGGCAGGCAGAGGGCCAAACCAGAATCGGGATATAAAGGAGGCACAACAGGTAAAGCACCAAAGAAGGGGAAGGAGGGGAGGAATAAAGAGAACAGTGGTGGATATGAGGGGGATTGTCCAAAGCAAAATGGCAGAAGGAGTGAAAGAGGGGGTTCAGTCTGGCAAGGATAGATTTGGGAGGGACACTGTGGACTATATCACCATAGTCAAAGATGGGGAGGATTATCTTCAATACAATCTCACAACAGGCAGGAAGTGGGATACTCACTTTGTATCTGTAGAACACACACAAAGCTTAAGGTGGACAGCATCAATGTGTGCAGAGAAATCAAGCTGGTAGTCAAGCCAGTCCACTAGATACTTAAAGGAGGAGACATCCTCTATTGCAGCACTATAGAGGCTATGGAATGATGGGGCGGGGGAGCCTGGTAACCCTCAACCAGGAGCCAAAGGTTATGAAGACAGTCTTCTTGGCATTGAGGGGCAGTTGCTTTGACTAGAACCAGTGCTGAATACTATCAAAGCCCAATCGTAGCCAGGCAGTAAGGCCAGGGACACATGAGTCAGAGACAAAGAGTACTGTATCATCTGTGTACATGTGAATGGACACACAAGAGCAGGCAATAGGGAGGTCATTCAGGAATATCATAAAGATCATAAAGCCAGTTGTGTGTGTTTATATATCTATCTCTCTAAATATATATAATACACACACACACACACACACAAACACAAACATATGCAATTGGGGTCGAAATAAACAGAGTCTGAGTAACTGTGTGCATAAATTTCATTTATACTCACAGTCACTCATTTACACACAGTTTCTACCTCACAAGTCTGCTCAGCCAGCCGGCATTACTTTTAAAAATTCAGTTTCGCCTTTTCATGCATCTTCCAAATTAGACTGCAGGCTGCAAGCACCCCCCACCACCACCACCACCACCACTGCCACTGCCATGAGCTCACATCTGCCTCCCTATCTATCCTATAGTTAAACACAGGGGCCCAGATATTCAGATTGTGCCGGGCAGTGGCACAAGCCTGGATGCAATGCAACTGGGCTATGCTAGGGCCAGGACAAGGCGATATTCAATGGTGATGTGCCATGGCACAGCACAAACTGTGCATGGCACTGTGGCACTGTGCCAGTGCAAGCCACAGATAGGGAGCATGGGGATGCTCCAGTGCAAGTACAGTTGTGCTAGGCGCATCACCAGCAATATTCAGCCGGGGGTATGCAAATGAGTCCATTATATATGCAAGGCACAAATGAGGCCATTTGCACATCATTATGGCTCCATTTGCATTCCTTGTGCAGGGAAGGCCGGCAACTTGTGCCTGGCACCCTGCACAGCATGACGTGGGTTGTGGGGATCCTGGGGCATCCCCTGCCCCGTAGCCACGACCGTGCGGTAGAAGTATGCACCGAAATCTCTGGTAGTCTAGTGGCCCTCTCCAGTCCCCCATACCCTGGTACATATTTACATGACTATCCCTGGTGGTCTAGTGGAACCCCCCTCCCTCCCTCTCTCCCATTGCCGTGATGGCCAGTTAAAACTGTAGGAAATCCCTGGCACTCCAGTGGCCCCCCCAGCCCCGATCATGGTACAGCGCTATATGTGTAGTCCCTGGTAGTCTAGTGGTCCCCCACCCTGGTCATTATCATGATCATTGGCAACTCCACAGGGTCACGTCCCTGGTGATCTAGTGGCACCCCCTCCCACCCACCACAGAGAACCCCTTGCCCACCCTGCTCCCCCATTGTCGGGTGGCCACAGCCCACCCGCATACTGCCTGGCTGCCCACCGAGTGACAGGCATAGTAGCTTGCAGGGCATATTGTAGTTAGATGGTCCCAAATATGTGAATGAAGTCATTCATATTTGGGATCGCCCAAGGCTGTATGCCCTGCTGTAAGGCCATTGGTCCACACTGTGGACCCATGGGCTTACAGCCCATACTGTACCTGTCATCCAGTGGGTGGTGGGCTGTATGGCAGGCTGTGGCCACCCACCAATGATGGGGGGGAACAGGGTGGGCAAGGGGTTCTCTGTGGGTGGGAGGGGTGGCAGGTGCCACTAGGTCACCAGGGACATACCCTGTGTAGTTGTACCGCAATCGCGGCAACAGGCAGGGGGTGGAAGGACCACTAGACTACCAGAGACTATACATATGGTGCTGTACTGCATTTGGGGCTGGGGGGGACTACTGGACTACCAAGGATTTCCTATGGTTTAAACCAGCAATCACAGCAATGGGAGGGAAGGGGGTTCCACTAGACCAGCAGGGGGTGTGCTTGCTCGACGGGTGTTCTGGTAGTAGTGGCCACCCACTGCCGCGGCTGCTGTGCTGCGCTTGTAATACAGCAGCCCACCTGTGGGTGGCCAGGATTTGTTCCTGCTTTTCCAGGGCTCAACTTTGAGCCCCCCTATGCAGTGCAATGCAGGGTTGCACCAGCGTATGTCCCGCACATCCCAGGCTGAATATCGGGGTGTGCTGCATATGCATGGGCATGCCCCCTACACCTGTGCTGCATACTATTACACTGCACCCTGGTGCATTGGGATTTGCCCTGCACCGGGCAACCCTTTCAGTATCCCACTGGGGCACAATGCAGGGTTGCGCCGGTGCAACACTGTTGCACCATGCACAACGCCTTTGGATATCCTGGCCAGAATGTTTAGCCATTTCAAAAAGTATCTTTGTAAGTAAACAGTATGCATCCAAACCAGACACCAATTCTTCAGTCTCCAATCTTCGATAGGGCTCTCTTGTTCTCCCACTTCATCTGGCCAGTCGTGTCTTCTATTCCGCTTTCTATCCACCACTCAACCCTCACCACCAGTAAATACTCAAATGTCCCTCTTATTATTCTTTCCTGGAAAACTTCTGCATCGCATTAAAAAAAAAAATGACTCTACTAATTCTTTTCCTATTACAGAAGTACTGCTCGTAGTAAACACAGGATCACATTACAGCAGCAACCTGACTCACTCGCTAAACTGAAAACAAACCTGCCATATATTTTAAACTGTCCAACCTGCCCACATGCACACTAACAGCCAATCAGAATTACCACTTGCTCCATCAAACAGAGGCTGCCTCCTAACAATGGGAACAGCAACCAGAACACAGAGAGTAACAGTATGACAAAAAAACCTACACATTATAAAAAGAAAACCAGACAGAAAACTATACACAATAAATTACTTGAACTGTCACACAAGCTCTTCCTTATTGCATAAATGAAATATGCAGGGGCGATTGATAAAGCATTTATCTTGGTTAATTGCCATTGACCTCTCGTAACCATCACTCGCGGCTCCGCCGTTCATGAGATTACTTGAGGTCAATGGTAACTCCAAGATAAATGCTTTATCACACAGTTGACCCCGCATATCCCATATATATATATATATATACATATATATATATATACACACACACATATATATATATATATATATATATACTGTATATATAAAATGCATCAGTTAGGGTTGTTACTTAAGCAACAAAAGCAGGGAAATGCGGTGTTTGGGTTTACAACCCTAACACCCCACTCAGCAGACACTGACAGGCATTGGGGGGTGCCTTGGAGTCATCAGCCCTAATGCTCACCCCATTCCATAACTAAATAACTTGAGATGGATACAGTATAGGAGAAGGGGATCAGCATTAGGGCCGATGACTCCAAGGCACACTCCTGACACCTGTCAGTGTTTGCAGGGTGCAGGTGGGGGTGGGTTGTTAGGGTTGGAAACCCTAACACCACATTTCCCTGCTTTTGTCACTTTAGTAACAACCCTAGCTGAGGCATCAAAGAAGTTTTTGCAATGAATTTCCTTACTTTTACAGATAGTATAATCATATCATTATTTGTCTGTGCTCCCATCCCTCAATAGATATGTATATGTATGTAACCATGGAACTTTCATTTATAGGACAACAGTGACCAAACTGCTAGCATAGGCATCTTATTACCCCACCTCAAGTACCCCTGTACAGAAAATTTTTGAATCTACCCCAAAACATAATTGTGAGCAAATAAAACGCCAATCCGCATCACAGGTTCAAAAACACATTTTGGGCAGGATTCAAAAAATGGCAGCTGTGACATGCATGAGATGGTGTAATAAGAAGGCTATGTTGAAAATCTGGGATGAAAATATTTAACATTTCTGAAGTTACAAGCTGGCATAGTGAAATAGGAATGAATGGTCATAACGTTGGCATTTTTTCATATTTTGACCCCAAATTTTCAGCATAGTCTGCTTATGACTCCACCTCACAGACCATATAGGTGAAATTTTGAAAATCCATGCCAAAATGTCATTGCATGCCACAGGTGCGAAAACAGGTTTTGGGCAGGATATAAAAAAATGTCATTTATTCTCTGTTAACCGGGTAAGGCCACTGGAACAATGGTCACTTTTCAGGCCCAACCTGGACAAAAAAGCAATAAACAGGAATCAAAAAATACATACAGAAACATATCGGTACATTACATCAAACAGTTACATATAGAATTCTGTAATAAATATTGCTTTAATTTCATCTTAAAATTAGCAGGAGAGGTTGTCTGATGAATAAAAATCAGTAGCATATTTCAGTAGTTAGGGGCAGCCACTGAAAATGCACGTGATCCAGTTTTAAGCTTAGATTTAACTACATAAAGTAAAATGTCATTTGCTGTTCATAGGTCAGGTAGCATAGATCAAATCGAGACTAGACCTTACAATGGAAACAGAGATTTCTAAAAAAAGACATTTAAAAATAACACAACCCAATGGATATTCAACCCTGGAGATAGGGGACAGCCATCCTAAAAGTAAATACAGACTGCAATGATGAGTACGAGCTGGGACTACAAGAACAAATCTACAAATGGTGTTATAAACTACAGTTAAAGAATGCAATTCCTTCAAGCCTAGGTTAAAATACAAATTAGACACATAATCAAAATGTGGGAGAAGTGACCCAATAGCAACAGCTTTTCTGGTTTCAACAGTAAAGTAGGATTTCAGTTTATAAAGTAGGCCAAGTTTTTGGTTAATACTCCATGAAGTCCAAGCCACTCTCTAAGATGACTTCAACCACATTCAAAAATGGTTCATTCAAAACCAACTTAAACTAAACACCTCAAAGACTGTTTCCATGGTTTTTGGTACTGCACAGAAACTAGCCAGAGCCCCGTCACCTCCTCCCATTGCCTCCCTACAGGGGTCCCCTCTGGAACAAGTCACTAAATACAAGTACCTGGGTGTCTGGCTTGGGTACTAAACTATCCTTCTCAGCTCACACTGATGTCACTGCATCAAAGCTTCGACCTGAGCTTGGCATGCGCTATCGAAACTGTAGTGCTTTGCCCCTATCCACCAGGTGGGAAATCTTGTTGAAAATGATAGTCTCCATTTTTGACTATGCAAATGTAGTCTACAGCTTGGCTTCTGCCACCTTCCTGTCCAGGCTAGATGCCATATTGAACTCTTTCTGTCATTTCACCACCAACTCCCCTCTTTGCACCCACCACTGCGATGTATACTCCAGCCTAGGCCTGGCCCGTCTGTCCCATAGGTGACATATCCACTCCCTCATCTTAATATCAAAATACTGGTTTAACTCACTTCCCTCCTATCTGGCTGACTGTCTATCCATGACCTCCCACTCATCATACGACTTGAGGCACAGAGACAAGACAGCCTTCACCCTGCCTCATCCACTTACTGCATCTGGCAAAGCTACATTTTCCTACTGGCTCCCCTGCCTGTGGAACAAGCTCTCCCCCACTATCAGAAACTCTCCATCACTCACACATGCAAGCAACAGCTATGCCTGATCTCTTCCCCTGCCTGCCAATGTAACTGACTTACCTCCACTGCACTTACTTTTGCCTGTCCTGCTACCTACCCCCAAGTATGCTAATCCAATGTTTTTTACACCAAAATGCCCTGCAAATGTTTTGTTACATCTTCACTAGATATTGACCCTGCTTACTATGCACATGTTTTTTTTTTACTGAATTATTTTATCCCTGTTTATTAAGTGTATTTTCACTTTGAGATTGTTCTACTGATGTCCCTACATTGTAATTCTTTCTTACTTTACAGTACTGTTTGTTTGTGCTCCATCTCCCCTTTTCCCTCAGGATGCACCTAAACTCAAGCTCTGGCTCAGTGTGCCTTTTCCAGTTACCAAATGTTTAAATAAATAAATAAATAAAATGGTTTTAACAAAAGACTGTACCTGAAGAGAAAAAGTCAGCCCCGGATCCAAAAGAACACAGAGATATCAGAATTGATAAACCTGTTTAATCAAAATCCCCTGGTGATCATATAAAATTAAACCCGGATTGTCCCCAAGCATAGATGGCATGCCAAAGAGCATTGTTTTAGTTTTTGTTTAATTCAACACCATAGAGTTATGAATAAACCATGAACAAACTTCCCCAAAATCTTTTTCTAAGACAAAAGACAATTCAGATACTGACTTAGATTGGAAATAAATAATGAAATCATCAGCATAAAAAATAGAATTACTGAAATGACATAACTGAGGTAACTGGTTAATAAATAAGGAAAACAATAAGGTGCCCCAAATGGACCCCTGTGTGATGCCACAATGTATTGGGACACATCCGAGACCATAGTTTCAATGCACACAAATTGAGATTGAATTGATAGATAATTTCCAATCCATGAAACAGCAGCCTCGGAAAAAACAATGTCCTTCAATTTAGAGCAGGTAAGGTCATGCTCAATCAGATTGAATGCCTTGGTCAGGTCCATGAACATCACTCCCATTATCTGACCCTTTTTAAACCCTCGCAGGACAGTGTCCGTGAACCCAACCAAGGCAGTCCTGGTTCTGTGGTACTGACAGAATCCATGCTGTTGGTTTGCAAGCACCCCATGAGTAGCTAGATAATCATTTATCTGGCCACTACCTTCTCAAGCATTTTACTAAGGGGATTCAAAATGGATATAGGTCTAAAATCATCTAGAATGACTTTGTTCTTTTTTTAGGAATAGGGACAACTCTTGCTTTTTCCAAATCCGTGGGGAACTGACATGTAACTAAAGATAAGTTGAATATGTAAGACAATGGATTAACAATAAATGGTGTAACTAGTTTTAAGAAGCAGCCATCTAGCCAACCCCCACAATCCGAAAACCTATCCGAGATAGTTTTCAAGAGTTTTAGAGTTTCAGATTAAGCAATTTCTTTAAATAAAAACCTGGGTCTATTTACTGGGGTAACAAGAGTTTCAGCACTGGCAATTCCAGACTGTAGCACATTACACCGAAATCTAGACAGGTCTGAAAATGTATTATTTAATAAATTAACAATTTCTGTGGGACTGGTGATATCTGCTTCATTAATAATAACCTTTTGAATATCAGCTTTAGATTTAGGAAATAGTAAGGTATTGATATTATCCCAAATTTTCTTGGCATTTGACCAGCTAGTTTCAAACCGTTCCTTAAAGAAACCTTTTTTAGCTTTTCTCACAGTAGTTGATACCAGGTTCCTAAGTCTACAATAGTAATTCATAGACATAGCCCAAGGTTGACTTTTGAATTTTGCCCAAGCTAAATTTCTTTCCTTAATCAGTTTTCCAATAGCATGTGAGAACCAGCCATTTGATGTTCCTCTATGTCCTAAGGTGTGAATAGGGAATAAAGAATCATGAATTGGGAGAAGTTGCCTACAAAAATAATCTAAAGCTTAGTCAACATCGGGAATGACAGCTGTACTGGTCATGAGGTGGTGTGAAGAAATTGCTATGTTGAAAATTTGGAGTCAAAATATCAAAAATTACCAAAGTTACACATCTGCATAGAAAGATTTCAACGAATGCACATAACTTGGCCATTTTTAGGAATTTTTCAACAAATTTTCAAGATGGGCATTTTGGGACCCCACATCATGAACGCTGTCACTGTCATTTCATTAATCGATCCAGAAAGGTGATTTCACACAGCGAGCATGAAATTACCTTCCAGGCCCAATGAACGAAACAACAGTGACAATATTCATGAAAATGTTCAAATCCCCGGCAATACATAATTCTACACAACTGCAATGCCATTCCGTGACACAAATGCAAAAACACATTTTGGGCAGGATTTGAAAAATTACAGCTGTGACATACATGAGGTGGGGTAATAAGATGGCTATATTGAAAATCTGGGGTCAACATATTTAACATTTCAAAAGTTACAAGTGGGCATAGTGAAACTGCAACAAATGTTCACAACTTTGTAATTTTTTCATATTTTGGCCCCAAATTTTCAACATAGTCTTCTTATGTGCCTACCTCATAAACCCCATATGTGAACATTTTCAAATCCATGCCAGATTACCATTCTGTGCCATGGATGTGAAAACACATTTTGGACAGGATGTTAAAAATGACAGCTGTACTGTTCATGAGGTAGTGTGAAATAATGTCTATGTTGAAAATTTGGACTCAAAATATTGAACATTACCAAAGTTATGCATGTGCTTAGGAAAATTTCAATGAACTTACATAACTCAGTCATTTTCATGAATCTGTTCACCAAATTTTCAACATGGCCTTTTTGGGACCCCACTTCATGAACAGTGACTGGTAGTGAAATTGTGTTACTCAGTCCCAAAAGGTGATTTCGTGCAGCAACCATAAAATCGTCCTCTGATCCTGATTAACAAAATGACAGTGCCAGTGTTCATGAGGTTGGGTCTCAAAAAGCCCATGTTGAAAATCTGGTGAAAAAACTTCAAAAAAAATGGCTGCATTATGGGCATGTTTTCTGCAGTTTCTACACAGGTGCATAACTTTAGTGATTTATAATATTTTGACTCCAAATTTTCAACATTGACATTTTTTTACACCATCTCATGAATAGAAATACAAAATCACACATGCCCCCATAACGCAAAGCATCATGGGCTGCATATGCAAATCACCACAGAATATTATGCCGGTTCAACTTTAAGCAGAAATGTATGGTGCTGAAAGGCCTCTCACACAGTTTGCAAAGGGCACCAACAGAAGACACAAGCATGTGTTTCATCCTACCAGGACTCATCAGTGTGCCTTGTCTGTTTGACACCCCAGTGGAATGAACCAGCTACCCTAAGATGGTCTATCTGGGTTCTGTTGTGGTGAACCCAATTAAAACAAAAAAACAAGTTAAAAGACAAAGAACCTCTGTGCACAAGCACTGAGGCAATGGTTACCCCAAAGGGCATTGGCTGGGAAGCCAAGTTTCAAAGAAATACTAAATCACACATGCCCCCATAATGCAAAACATCATGGGCTGCATATGCAAATCACCACAGAATGTTATGAATATCATGAATAGTACAGCTTTACTTTTTTACATCCTGCCTGAAAGGTGGTTTCACATCTGTGGCACAGAATGGTGCAGTCGCTGTGTGAGATCACCTTTCAGGACTAATGAATGACACGACAGTGGCTGTGTTCATGAGGTGGGGTCCCAAGAAGGCCATGTTGAAAGTTTGGTGAAAAAAATCCTATCAATGGCTGATTTCATCTGAAAAAATAAGGAAATTCATTGCATAAAAACTTTGTTTAATGCACCATTAGGGTTGAATGGTTAAAAGTAGGAAATACCAACTTAGGGTTCCCAAGCATAAGGCCACACTCCCACTGCACATGCAGGAACAGGCATGATGGTAACTTAGGCTTCCCAACCTCAAAACCCCACCCACACAGCTTCCAATTGTAAGACCTCACCCTCACCCTGCATACAGGAACAGGTGTGAAGGGTGTACCTTGGCATTTTGAACCCTAATGTTCACCCCATTCTCTTATTCTGCACCAATGTTATATTACTTAGTTTTGGAATGGGGTGAGCACTAGGGTTTGAAATGCCAAGGTACACCTGTCACACCTGTTCCTACATGCAGCATTTGTTTAATGCACCATTAGGGTTGAATGGTTAAAAGTAGGGAAATGCAAACTTAGGGCTCCCAAACATAAGGCCCTACTCCCACTGTGCATGCAGGAACAGGCATGAGGGGAACTTAGACTTCCCAACCCCAACACCCCACCCACACCCTCGGCTTCCAATTGTAAGACCTCACTCCCACCCTGCATACAGGAACAGATGTGACAGATGTACATTGGCGTTTTGAACCCTAATGCTCACCCCATTCCAAGACTAAGTAAGGTAATATGAGTACAGAATAAGAGAATGGGGGTGAGCGTTAGGGTTCGATATTCCAAGGTATACCTGTCACACCTGTTCCTGCATGTATGGTGGGGGCGAGGTCTTACGATTAGATGCTGAGAGTGTGGGTGGAGTGTTGGGAAGCCTAAATCCCCTCATGTCTGTTCCTGCATGCACAGCGGGAATGGGTCCTTATGCTTGGGAACCCTAAGTTTGCATTTCCCTACTTTTAACCGTTCAACCCTAATGGTGCATTAAACAAAGGTTTTTTTTGCAATGAATTTCCTTATTGTTTTCAGATAAACGCAGCCATTGATAAGAGTTTTTTCACCAAATTTTCAACATGGCCTTTTTAGGACCCCACCTCATGAACACAGCCACTGTTATTTCATTCATTGGTCCTGAAAGGTGATTTCACACAGCAATCATGCCATTCTGTGCCACAGATGCAAAACCACCTTTCAGGCAAGATGTGAAAAATGACAGCTATACTATTCATGAGGTGGTGTGAAAAAATGTCAATGTTGAAAATTTGGAGTCAAAATATTTTTTCACCAGATTTTCAACAAGGGCTTTTTGGGACCCCTCCTCATGAACACTGGCACTGTCATTTTGTCAGTCAGTACCAAATGGTGATTCCATGCAGTGCCTGTGAAATCACCTGCTGGGGCTGAGTAATGAAATGGCAGTGCCAGTGTTCATGAGGTGGGGTCCCAAAAAAGCCCATGTTGAAAATTTGATGCAAAAATACCTAAAAATGGCTTAGATATCAACATAAGTTCAAAACGCCTTTAACTGCCATTATACGGAGCTTACCTTGCTTCTTCAGGTCTCGTTCGGCTTTAAAGAGAGCAGACATGTCCCGCCACAGAAGATGACAATGTTGACCTTTGGGTGTAAGTAGAGGTGAGGGGCTGGGGAGGTGAGTGCTCAGTGGAGGGTGGGGATGGGGGAGACTACAGGTAAGATGGACAGTATTCTATTTTGAGCTATTAAAAAAACCAAAAGACATCAGGAGATGGTTTTTTTCTTTACAGGGGATTATTAAATGAGTTTTGGGGACACTGGGAGTGGGATCCCAAGTGTCCCTACACTGGCACTGGTAGTGGCAGGGGGCCACCTTTCAGTGGGGGAGACATATTGGGACACTGTGGGTGGGCTCCCCTGTGTCCCTAAACTGCCATTGGCACTGGCGGGGGGTGCAGCTTTCGGGAGGAGACATATCAGGACACTGGGAGTGGGCTTCCCAGTGTTCCTACACTGGCTGGGGGGGGTGGAGTGCATGGGTTTCTATTGCCAACAGGGGGATAGGGCACCTCTCTGTCAACAAATATATAAAATATATGTTTGGGGACACTGAGATTGGGCTCCCCAGTGTCTCACAGTGCTTAGGGGGGAACTTGAAATGCTGACACGAGGATTGGGCACCCTTATGTTGGCAAACACAATTAATATTAGAATGGGCTGGGGGGGCATGCGACACTGGGGGTTGGCATCCCAGTGCCGGGATCAACATTTAAAAAAGTTCATGCTTTTGTTCACTGGGGGTGGTCTCACCAGTGTGACACAGTAGTGGAGGGTCAATAAGTATACCCTTTGTAAAAAGAATACTTCATTCATTTCTCTTGCTAGGTGGAGAAACAGCATGGCTGGCAGTATATTATAGCTGACATAGAATCCCACATCGCAGCTGCTCCTGAAACATGGGATCCTTCATCATGCTAAACATCTATTTTTTTCCCTATAGGAAATAATGGGAAATGCAAAATTGAATAACTTTGGAACAGATTAATATTTTTCACCAAACCTTCAAAGGACACATCTGTGAGGCGAAGGCTTTGTACCCTGAAAATTTCAACCAAGAAGATCAAGCCATTTCTGAGATACAGGCGGACACAAAGAAAACAGCAAAAACTTCAAAAACTCAGTATACGGGACTCATTTCCAAGAGAGCTGAATTGGCCCTATGTAGAACCAAATTTAGATATTTAGAGTCGGGGGAGAGGCCGGGTAAGCTTCTCTCCCTACGTATTCGGCAGTTAGAGTCTTCTCAATTTATTGCAGGAATTAGGGAAGGTCAAGAGGCCCAGTGTGTACTGACTCGGAAGAAATTGCAAGAGCATTTGGTAAATATTATCAGGAACTCTATGCTGCAGACAGGGCATTGGCCCCTAGTAAGGCAGAGATCAGATGTTATCTCGATTCGGTGAGCTTGCCCATGATTACACCGGTAGAGGCAGCTTTCTTGGGCGAGCCAATTTCCTTACTGGTAATTCAGCAGACTATCCGCCTGCTACCTGTTGATAAGTCCCTGGGGCCGGACGGACTCCCAAATAATTTATACAAGATGTATCTACCGATATTAAGTCCAATTTTACGGGATGTATTTCATTATTGGTATAATAATGGTATATCAGACACCAGCTTTCAAGAAGCTGTGGTATCACTAATCTTGAAGCCCGGAAAAGACCCACTTAAATGCAGTAGTTACCGTCCTATTTCCCTATTAAATTTGGATATTAAAATTCTGGCGAAGCTCTTAGCTCTCAGACTTTCAAGCGTAACGGGTAAACTCATAGGCTCTGAACAGGTGGGATTCATGTCTGGAAGGTCGTCTGGGGATCATATGAGGAAACTGTTGCATCTTATTTCCTCTGCCAGAGATGCCAACATACCTATGGTTCTAGTGTCCCTAGACGCAGAAAAGGCGTTCGATAGGGTATCCTGGGATTTCCTTTTTGCCACTCTAACCCGATTCGGCATGCCTGAGGAGTTCCTGAGATGGATAAAACTTCATTATGCTGCTCTGTCAGCTAAAGTCAAGTGCAACGGCGTGTTATCTCCCGGTTTTCAGCTGTTTAGGGGAACAAGACAAGGGTGCCCTTTGTCTCCTTTGCTTTTTAATTTATGCTTAGAGCCATTATGTCGCAGATTACTAAGCAACTCCAGTATTAGAGGAATCCCGGTGGGAACCTCGAGATATGCCTTGTCAGCCTATGCAGATGATATTTTATTTCATGTTGAGGAGCCTAGTATATTGATCCCAGCCTTATTGGATGAGGTAGAGGAATACGCAAAGGTGTCATATTATAAATTGAACCGGGACAAATCCAAGATTTTCCCCTTAAATAATAGAGTGAATAGAGTGAAATTGGCTCCTTACAGGCTTTCCTGGGAAGCTAAGTCATTGACATATCTGGGTATTAAAGTTTCTAGAGACATGGGTACCATGATCAAAGAGAATATCTGTGTTGTAATTAAAGCTTACATTGAGATATGGAGATGGGGCTGTTCCTTCTCATTGTGGGGAGATTAAGGGTAAAAATGAATATTTTGCAGAGAATTTTATATCCAATGGGGATGTTAGAGGGATATCTACCTAGAACGTGGTTCTCCAAACTCCAGAGATTATTGAATAGGTTTCTGTGGAGGGGGAAGAGTATTCATAGGTCCTATTTCAAATTGACCGCTTCTAAGTCCAAGGGAGGGCTAGCTGCCCCTTCTTTTTTTCTGTATTACATAGCATTCCATATGAGTAAACTGGCTTTTTGGTACAAAGAACATGAGCCCTCGGACTACACCCCTGTATGGCTCAATATAGAGAAGTACTTGGTGTGCAGAGTTAAATGCTCTTTAGGGGCCCTGATTTATACCTCCCCGATCCATCTGCCTATGTCCGTGAGGAATAACCCTATGGGATGGTCTGTAAAGGCCTCCCTGCAGATTCAAAAATATCTGGGAATAAGATGGTGTCAATCGGTGAACCAACCCATTGTAGGTAACCCGCAAGTTAGGATTGGTGGGACACCGATATCTTCTTCCTTCTGGCCTCAATTGAATGGCTCTGAGGTTTCGGATATCTGGGTAAATGGGAGGCCGCTTCTTTTTGCCCATTTTCAGAGCATCACTGGGACGTCTGAGAAAAATACTTTCAAGTACGCTCAGGTTAGTAAAGCCCTTAGCACCTTGAATGCCCTTTTTCCGCTGAAAGACTGGTTGGGTCGAGAAGTGGCTGTGTTGTTACAGGTAGCCTCTCAGTCCCACCCGGTTTCCAGGTGTTACAAAACTCTACAAGCATTAGACTCCAGATTACCAACCGGGGTCTGCTATTATTGGGTTAACGAACTGAGTATTCCGGAAGATCCGGTCCTATGGGGAAGTCTATGGCAGGCAATATACAGATATGTTAAACAGGATAGACTGCGATTAATTCATTTTAATATTATGCATAATATCTATTTGATGCCAATGAAATTGTTCAGAATAGGGAGGTTGGCCACTCCACTTTGTGGCAAGTGTAAGGAGGTTACAGATTCTCTCTTTCATATGTTATGGACTTGCCAAAAAGTGCAAAAATTCTGGCAATCTATCAGAGAAACACTGGATCCCATCTTGGGATTGGATTCTTTGTTTATTCCGGAGGTATGCTTGCTAAGTTATCTCTCCAGAGATACCCCTAGAGTTAGGAAAGCATATATGTTACTCATCTCGGTGGTGGCTAAGCTGATTATTGTCAGGCACTGGCTGGATGGCACCCCCCCACCACTTTGGAATGGTACAGGGAGATTATGCTTGCCTTGCAGCTGGAAAGACATATCGCCTCTATGCAAGACAGACTAGCTTCCTACTTAGAAATGTGAGGGAACCTGGAGGCCCTTCTGACGCTCTGGAAACCTGGATAGTGTGGATGAACCCTGAGCTCTAAGTTTATGATTGAGTAAGTGTGGTCTGGGAGGGGAGGAGGGAGGGGGGATACTTGACAACTGATATTGTAATGCTATTGTAACACTGTTTGTCTCACTGTGGTGTTCTGAAACTTAATAAAGTGTATTAAATAAAAAAAAACTTCAAAAACCTATTTTTTTTTCAACACTGTGTATCTCGGAAACCACACAAGGGATTCAAATCAAATTTCTCAGGTCATGAGACCTGTGCCCTAAGTTGATCCACGCCAAATTTCCTGCACATTCATTGGAGGGTTGCAAAGTTTTATTTATTTATTTTTTTTTAATTATTGTAGTTTTTGTCACCCACGGACCGTCAGCATCTGCCCTAGTCACGGACCCCCAGACTCCCACCTCCCGTTGTGCCTGCATTCTCCAGTTACCCCTGGCTTACCCCCCAAGGGGTGGGGTCACATCACCATTCCCCTACCAGCACTGCAAACACTGATCCTGGTCAGAGAACCAGCTGGGAGGCTGATTGAAGCCCTGGGGGCAGGGCTTCACATAGACAGCCATAGGTGAGATTTTTTCCCCCTGTAAGCAGGGGTGACGATGTGCAAGGACAACCAGTGTCCACCCCGCCCCAGAGTTCTTAAGGCACTGGTGCTATTGCTATGCGCCTAGCCTCCGATGGGCATCACTCTGTGCACTGAGCACACCACCACCACGCCCCGGAGGAGAGAGCTGTCCAGGGACGCCGATCCTTCTTCCCCGGCTGGCCCTCCAACAACCCGGATCCATTTCCGAACCCAGGTCGCAGCAACGCAAGCAGAAATCCAACCGCTGCGCTGGTGGGCTGGCCATGGAGGGTTGCAAAGTTATTGACATGCAAATTATGCAAAACTGGATGACAGTATGCAAAAATCACTTTCACTTTTACGTCTATCTTCTCCCATAGGAAATAATGGGAAATTCAAGATTTAATAACTTTGGAATGGATTAATATTTTTTCAACAAACCTTCAAAAGCCACATCTCTGAGGCCAAGGCTTTCCACTCTGAAAAGTTCAGCCCAGAAGCTAAAACCGTTTCCAAGGAGGAGGCAGTATAGCATAGTGGTTTAAGGCTCTGAGCTGCAAATCTGAAGACCTGGGTTTGAATCCTACAGTCCCAACTTGGATACCGTGTGACCCTGAACAAGTCACTTAACTTCCCTGTGCTTCCAGGTTGCACCTGAAAAATAGCTGTCAGCTTAGTGTGCCATTTCTGGTTAAACAACTGAAAAAAAAAAAAGATACAAGTGGACAAAAAAGTGCCAACAACCCCAAACTTCTTTATTTTTAACACCCTGTATCTTGGAAATGGCTAAAGCTACTGAGACAAAATTCAAAATTTCCCATATACAAACATCTACCCAGGGTAATTATGTGTGCTAAATTTCATTGAAATCACTTTAACCATTACAAAGTTATCAAGGTCCAAAAAGTTCCCTTTAACATTAAACACTCTCATCAATCCTAATATACAGGCACTACTTTGCTTGTATCATATATATTCATTGCAAAAAAACTTCATTACTACATCAGTTAGGGTTGATAGTACAGTGACAAAAGTTTGGAAATTCGATGTTAGGGTTCCCACCCCTACCACCCCACCCTCCACACACCAACAGGCGTCGGGTGTGCCATGGGGTCATCATACCTAACTCTCACCCCATTCCATGTGTAAACAAGCTGACATGGTACAGTATGGAGGTGAATGGGGTAAGAGTTAGGCCTGACAACTGCATGACACACCCCGATGCCTGTTGGTGTGTGGAGGGTGGAGGGTTGGGGTGTGGCGTGGTAGGGGTTGGAACCCTAACATCAAATTTCCAAACTTTTGTTACTATACTATCAACCTTAACTGATGCTTTAATGGAGTTTTTTGCAATGAATTTTCCTTCTTTTTGAGAAAGTGTAATGTAACTGGTAACTGTTATGTGACTGTGGGCCCTGCGCTCCCTTCATAATGTCCATTTTTTCGTAATGGTATGCACATGTGGAGCACTGGCCCTCTAGGTGCTCCTACTTATACATAAGTACGGAGACATACCGCAGGCCTAGACATAAAAAGGAAGCCTTGTAACACTAATTTGACAATATCTCAGTAACCATAGCAACTATGGAAAAGCATTCCACTGCGGTTGTATTCATGACTTGGAAATCTCCACGCATGCTTAGTCCAGCTAAGCTGTGAAAAGCAAAAAATTTGTATCTCAAACCGTTATCAAGATACGGGCACTATAATGTTATCCTTTGGGAAATTTCTCAATTTTGGTGTGCTGTAACTATTGAACCATTGTATATTTTTCACCAAACCAGCAGAATGCACATCTGTGGGGCACGGGCTTGTCAAATTTCAGCCCCAGAGCCCTAACCATTTATTTGCTATGAAGTGACAAAGAAACTGAAGTTTTTGGGGTGATACTTTTGCAAATTTGTGACACTTTCCCAAAAGTATTGTACTTTCACAAATTTGCGAAAGTTTGGTGAAAGTCCATTTGCAAATGATCTTTTGCAAATTTGTGAAAGTACCAATGGCCAAATTGAAAAAACACATTCCTGACCATTATTTAAAAAAAAACTAATGTCAGGAACGTGTTCCTCGGCCCCCGATTAGGTAAACACAAGTGTTGGTGCTTACCAAGGGGCACTATTTTTTAAATTACATTTTGTAGCCACCATTAACTGAAAACAAGATGGTGGATTTGCGAAGTTAAAGCCTATTTTGCAAAAGTAAATGTACTACGAAAAGTAAACATACTTTGTGCCATATAATATATTTTTTCCATAGGCTATAATGGGAAACTTCAAATTATATTGACTTTTGGATGGATTAATATTTTTTCACCAAATCTTCAAAAGGCACATCTGTGAACCAGACCCCATCTGCCCTGAAACTTTCAGGCCACAATCCCAACCTGTTTGGGCTGTAGGCCTGAGCAAAGAAATAGCCAAAAAGTGGTGTTTTACACATTTTTTGGTGCTCCGCAGCTCCACAACCGCACATCCGATTGGAACAAAACTTGCCAGACCCAGAGCTCTGTGGTACCACACCATGCATACTTTATTCAGGCAAATCAGTCATATGGTTGCACCATTACTGCAGTGCAAAATTATAGCTTTAACATAAAAGTGGCTGCTCAACCCTAACTTTTCCCCTTTAGTAACTTTGCAACTGTTCAATGGATTTCCACCAAATTTGGTATGTACTGTCCTGTGGGATAGATCTCTTGAAGTGGCAAGTTTCATTCCAGTTGGATGTGTGGATTCTGAGAACTGGATTGTGTAAAAAAGTTAAAAGTCTCCACATTTGCATTTTTTTCCTCATTGCCTTGCGCCCAGATGATGTGGAATTTTGGTGTGATTTGTTTTTTTATTGTAGAAATAACTCAAGTAACAGAACCACCAGTGCTTGTTTAATGCAAAAGTATTAATCTGTTGCAAAGTTATTCAGTTTTTAAGTTCCCATTATTTCTTTTGGGAAGTTCATTTTTCAGAATAGAGGTAATAATTTCGACAAAGGAATTGATCTCACAAAAAAGGATTCAGTCTCACAAGATCATTTTCCTTTTCATGAGAACAAAATCCTTTTTCATGAGAGAAAATCCCTTTTTTGCAAGCTGCCATCTTGATTCTGTTTATTCTTAATTTTTTTTTCAAAAGCCACAAAAATGACATCCTGGAGAAAGACCACCACACTTAGGTGGCTCATCAGGACACTATTAGGTACAATCTGCACTTCAAAGTTATAAATATGCCTTTGAAATGTGTTTTTTGATATAATAAATCCTGTTTTGTAACCACATGATAAGAAAGAAGAATTCTTTTTTGTGTCATGAGTCGCGAAAAAGAATCCTTTTTCGTCACTTGAGAATCATTGCTTGTCCTTTCCATTGCCCTCCACAGTACTCTACTGTTTTTCCCTGGTGTCTAGTGGCCCCCACCTTCAATATCTCTGCTGTTTCATTTCCCTGGTGTCTAGTGGCACCCCCAACCTCCAATTGCTGTTCTTGTAATAAAAAATAATTTCCCTGACATCTAGTGGCACCCACCACTTTCTGATCACTATCCCCAATGTTTCCCTGGTGTCTAATGGCCACCCCTACCCTCCAATCATTGTCCACAATGTTTCTCTGGTGTCTAGTGGCACCCCCCCACCCTCCTATCATTGTCCTGCTGTTTTCCTGGTGTCTAGTGGCACCCCTCACCCTCTGATTGCCATCCTCTAGTCCTTTGTTTTTATTTATTGACCAACATCAGGGTGCCCAATCCCTGTGTCAGCATTTAGAGCCCCCCAGCAGTGTTGGACACTGGTGAGCCCACTCCAAGTGTCCCAAAATATTTTATGAATGAAATCCAACAAAAAGAAAACAGTCCCCTGACATCTTTTTTTAAACCTGAAAAATAGAAAATAGTCGCTAGTCATTCCTGCTGTTACCCTCCCCATCCCGACCCTCCCCACAGAGCACCCACCACCCCCCACACATACCCTTACCCTATACTTACCACCAGAGGTCATAGGTTGCCGTCTTCTGTGGACTGATACATGTCTGCACTCTTCAAAGCTGAACAGGACCCTACCTCATGAACACTGATGCTGCCATATCATTAATCAGTCCCAGAAGGTGATTTGACGGTTTCTGCACAAAATCACCTTTTTGGGACTGAGTACCAAAATTTCACCACCAGTGCTCATGAAGTGGAGTCCCAAAAAAGGCCATGTTGAAAATTTAGTGAACAAATTCCTGAAATAAATTATGAGCATTCTTTTGAAATTTGTCTAAGCACATGTATAACTTTGGTAATTTTCAATATTTTGAGTCCAAATTTTCAACATAGTAATTATTTCACACCACCTCATGAACAGTACAACTGACTTTTTTAATATCCTGTCCAAAATGTGTTTTTGCACTCATGGTGTGGAATGGCAATTTGGCACAGATTTGAACACTTACTCCTACAGGGTTATGAAGTAGGCTCATAAGAAGACTATGTTGAAAATTTGGAGTTGAAATATTTAAAAATGACAAAGTTATGAACATTTGTTGCAATTTTACTACACCCGCTTATAACTTTTTAAATTTTAAATATTTTGACACCAAATTTTCAACATAACCATCTTATTACCCCACCTCATGTTTGTCACAGCTGTCATTTTTCAGATCCTGCCCAAAATATGTTTTTAACACATGGCATGGAATGGCATTGCAGTTGTGCAGGATTACGTTTTGGCAGGGATTCAAAAATTTTCTGTAATGTGTACATGAGGTCATAAAAAGTATAATATGAAGGCTATGCTGACAATTTGGTCACTGTTATCCTATAAATGGAAGTTAAGCTTCCACAGCTACATGTATATATACACATCTATGTAGGGATGGGAGTGTGGGGTCCAAAAGACCCTGCATTCTCACAACACTCTCACAGTAAAATAAGGGTTCTATTATACTATCTCAAAAAGTAAGGAAATAAGTTGCAAAAAACTTTATTAATGCTCCAGTTAGGGTCAAAGTGACAAAAGTTGGGAAATGAGGCATTATGGTTTCTAACCCTAACGCCCCACCCTCCCAAACCAGGTAGGAGAGCAGGTGTGAGGTGTGCCTTGGGCTTCTCAAGCCTAATGCTCACCACATTCTCATGAAGTCTACACATCTGACCTCATTTACAGATAAAATGGGGTGAGTTCCAGGCTTGAGAAGCCAAAGTTATACCACACACCTGCTCTCCTGCCTAGTTTGGGAGGGTGGGGAGTTAGGGATGGAAATCCTAACACCTCATTTCCTAACTTTTGTCATTTTAACCCTAACTTGAGCACTAACAATGTTTTTTGGGGAAAAGATGGCCATATGGGTGGAAAACTAGCTGAAGGACAGAACCCAGAGGGCGGTTGTGGGGGGAGAGTTATCTGGCACAAGACAGGTAACCAGTGTGGTCCCGTAGGGCTTGGTGCTGGGGGCTGTGTTGTTCAATGTCTTCATCAGTGACATTGGGGGAGGCATTAAGGGCAAAATGTACTTATTCATGGATATCATGAAGCTCTGTGGGAGCATGGACACAGCTGAAGGGATATAGGACCTACAGGAAGATCTGGCAAAGCTAGGGAAGTGGTCCAGGATCTGGCAGCTTGGCTTCAATGCCAAGAAATGCAAAGTTATGCATACTGGAGTCAAGAAACCTAGGACAGAGTACTACCTGGGTGGAATCTGAGTTTCTGCCTCAGAGGAGAAGGACCTGGGAGTGATGACCACTAGAGACCTGAAGCACTCCATGCAGTGCAAGAAAGCAGCAGCAAAGGCAAACAAAATACTGGGATGCATATCTAGGGGGATTAGTAGTAGGAGAGAAGCGGTTATACTGCCATTGTACAGGTCACTGGTAAGGCCATATCAAGAGTATGGAGTTCAGTACTGGTGCCCACACCTCAAAAAGGACATTAACCTGCTAGAGAAGGTCCAGAGGAGGGCTACAAAAATGATAGCTGGTCAGCAAGGTAAGGCATATGAGGAGAGGTTGAAGGCACTAAACATGTACTCCCTGGAAGACAGGAGAGAGAGATTGGACATGATTGGGACCTTCAAGTACTTGAAAGGGAAAAATAAGATTGATAAAAAGAGTCTCTTTAAGCTGGGTGGCAACCATAACATGAGGAGGCACACTGTTAAGCTGGCAGGCGGGAGGTTTAGGAGGGAGGTCAGGACGCACTTCTTTACAGAGAGGGTGGTGGACACTTGGAATGCACTGCTGGAAGAGGTAATTTCATTGAAGACAGAGGACAGCTTTAAGAGAGACTGGGACAGGTGTAGGGGGAGGGTAAGGTTCATGGGTATAGAGGATGGGAGGAGTGGGAAGAGGGGGCAGGGAGAGTAGCTCAAGCTGTGAACCCTGCAACATGAGCAGACTTGATAGACCAAATGGCCTTCTTCTGCTGGCTTCTTCATATGATATATACTGTACCGTGAGAGAGAGAGAGAGAGAGAGAGAAAATAAACAATGACAAAGTGTGGTATACACTATGAGGAAATAAAACCATTGAGGGGTTGAACAAGCCATAAAGTCAAGAGCCTGAAAGGCGTATGGCCTTTATGAGCTTGTTCCAACAGATATTATTTCTATGCTTCACACTTTGCCATCATTTGTTTATATATTACAAGGCAAGGCAATTTTATTTCTAAGGTGCCAAATCCTGGAGGCTCTGGGTGCCAAACACAATAAAAACAGAATACAAAATACAGAAATAACATTTGCGCAGTAGCAGTAGTGAAATCTTTAAAACAGCATTCTTAAAAACATAAATATAAAATAGCTCAGGATAGGGTAGGGGGAGATGGCTTAGTCCCCAAAAGCATGTCAGAAGAGATGGTCCTTAAACCTCTGCTTAAAGATACCAAATGAAGGGGCCTCCCGAACTATAGCTGGAAGCGTGTTCCACAGGGTCGGCCCAGAGGCACTAAATACTTGATCACCAGAGGTCTTAAGCTAAACCCTGGGAACATTCAGGAGGCCCCTCAAATTGCAGCAGAGGGGGAGAGCAGAGATCACAGGTGACAGGAGCTCAGACAGGTAACCAGGACCCAGTCCATATAGAGCCTTATAGGTGAGCAAGCCCACCCCTTAAGGTTAGACACTTTTTGCTGTGTCCTATATAGGCAGCTAGTTGGAGTCATAATACCCTAGTTGGCTACCACCATATATAGGAAAACAAATGCTGACTTTTTCGATGGGTAAAAGGGCACAACCATGTATTATATATACATTTCTAGTGGCACAGTAGTGCCACTATAGTTAGGGTTCAATGGTCACTTCTATGTTAAACCCAAAATATTGCACTTTAATAACTTTGCAACAGTTTGACTGAGTTGTCTGTAATTTTGCATGTGCTGTCTGTTAAAACAGATCACAGATCTGGCAAGATTCTTTCCGATCGGATGTACAGTTGCAGAGCTACGGAATGTCAAAAAATGTGAAAAATACCACTTTTTTGTCAATTTCATTGTCACACTGTTTCTCTAAAACCACTTGTTGCTTTGGTCTGACACTTTCAGGATATATGGGGTCTGGGTCACAGATGTACCTTTTGAAGGTTTGTTGAAAATAATGCCACTTGGTTAACACCAGTGGTTGTGTTTATCTAATCAGAGCCCGAGGAACAGGATGCTGGCATCAGTTATTTGATTAGATACCAGGAAATATGTTTATTTTAATTGGGCCATTTTGATATATAGTTACCTTTTCACTTTACATACTTCTACAAATTGCTACACTACCTTGTGAAAGTGTCACAAATTGAGACACTGTTTTGAGAAAGACCTGTGGTAATGCTGCAAACTGCAACACTTTCACAGAAGTAGTGTCGCAATTTGAGGCACTACTTTCAAAAAATTTCTGTTTCTTTTTCACTTTACTGCAAATAAACAGTTAGGACTTTTGGGCTGAAATTTGCAGGGTTGAAAGGGCTTGCTCCACAGATGTACCTTTTTCTGGTTTGGTGATAAAATTTACATCAGTTCCATAGTTATAACATTCCAAAGTTTAGAAATTTCCCATGGGATGACATTGTAGCTGTTATGGTACCTTTCAGCAGCTATATCTCGAAAATGCTTTAAGATACAGATTTGTTGCTAAATGCAGCTTACATCAAGTATGCATGTTGTAAGGCCATGATTACAACTGCGGTGGAATTTTTTCCAATGTCCCTATGGTTGCTGTGATACTGTGTCATTTGCAGCACAAGGATTACTTGGAATGTCTTTAGCCCTGTACTTTTTTTCTGCACTTATAGATAGATGGAGCACAGGGCCCATAGGGCCCTGCACTACCACATACGGATATCATTATGCAGTAGGGCCCTGTGCTCCCACAGAGAGATGAGGGTTAATTACAGTGTCTCTACACTTATTTATAGATGGGAGCACAGGGCCCAGAGGGTCCTGTGCTCCCACAGTGGATGAGGGTTAATTACAATATCTCTACACTTATGGGTAGATAGAAATGCAGTGACAGGATGGCCCTGCACTTCCACAGGGAGATGATGGTTACTTACAATGGGTCCTCTACACTATGCCTACATGTTACATAAACCAGGTGCATAGGCATATCTACATGGGATTGCCATGCAATGGAATCTTGTGAACCCCCAGAAGCATTTATGACCTGTGCGGAGGACAGGTATGCACTGAGCTGTGCAGAGAGCAACATGGTGGGGTGGGTGGGGGTGTGCAATGGGTCTTCCGGTACTACACACCATTCACTAGGGCATGGGAAACAGAGGAGGACACAAGTTACAGCAGCCAGGACCCTGCTGTAACCCACTGTGTGCACCCACAGACTGCATCCGCCAGGAGCAGAGGGACCGGGAAATGGCCCTCTGTGCTGCTCCGGCCAACTAGGTGGATGGGGGCTGGGGCAGCTGATCAGATGAGTGCCCATACTTAGATCCAGTGTGTCCCATAGTGCCAGACACCCCTCTCCCAAACACGTCTGCCCAGATCCCACTGGCTGTCAAACCCCCAAACCCAGATGTGCCCCAATCCTGTTAGTGCCATGCATCCCTGACATGTGTGCCCAGTCCCCATATATGGTAGTGCTGAGTGCCACCCCCCAGCAGTGCCCCACCCCTGACTGCTGTCAGACCACCCCCACCACACATCTGAGACCCATCCCCACATGGCAGGAGCACTCCCCTTCCCCCACATGTCCACCCTTCCCCGATATGGTGCAGGTCAGTCATGCTCCCTGATACCCACCCAAAAATGTAGCCTGGATCCCAGTGGTGTGGAGGGTACCCTCCCACCATACCCACAGGTGCCCATGTCCACTAACCCCTGATCTCAGCCCCACTGTGTTATCATAGGTGTCCAGCGGAGCCCCCCACCCCATCGCACTGACCCCCCACCTGCCTCATACCTCCAAAGCTGCACCCTGTCCACCCTGCACAAACCTGAACACTGGGGGTGGGGCCATGGACAGGTGGCCAGCGGTCATGAATGGCACCAGGTGTGTACCTATCTACAGGTGCAGAGCTCTGCGGGTGGGGTACATGCCTTTGGTGCATACCTTATGCCCCTTTGTGCATAGGGGTGAATTTTTGTACACTTATGGATTCATGGGAGTGCAGGGCCCTATGATGGAGTGATGGGAGTGCAGGGCCCAGAGGGCCCTGTGCTCCCACAGGGAGATGAGGGTTAATTACAAAGTCTTTTCACTTATGGTTAGATAGTAGAGCAGGGCCCTCCCACATGAAAATCAGGGACAATTACAACATGCATGCATGGTCCCTGTGCTTCCACAACACACTATAAACTATAAGGGTAATATTACACTTTCTCAAAAAGTAAAGAAATTTTTGCAAAAAGCGTCATTAATGCATCAATTAGGGTTCATATTAAAGTGACAAAAGTATGGAAATGAGGTGTTAGGGTTCCCAACTCTAACACCCCACTCCAGCCTCCCCCCACAACCAACCATGCCACCCCACCCCACCCTACACGCAGCAATAGGCATTGGGGTGTGCCTTGGGGCCATTGACCCTAACGCTCACCCATCCTCCTATGCTGTAACATCTCAGCTTCCTTACACATGGCATGGAATGGAGTGAGTGTTAGGGCCAACTACTCCAAGGCACACCTCCCTATCAGCAGCAGTGCAACAGAATCTGTGAAATCCATACTGTGGGACCTTTTCACACAAGATAAATCATCTGGCAACCATGTGGTTTGCAAATTATGAAACAAAATTAAGATGTGGTAAATTGGGTACTCAGATGAGAACATCAACAATGATAAGAGAAGAAATTTCCCAGTTAAGTAAAAGGCTAGAGATTAGAAATTAAATTAAAACCTTGGAACAGTTTATAGACTACACAACAATGAGGCTAGAGGAGGAAACAGTGCCTGTGCAATGGCTATCACTGCTTTAAATAATATGTCATATGAAATAGGAGAGAAGGGAAAACGGCCTCACATGGAAAGGGAGGGGTGATCTTATAGGGCCAGATAATAACTCTAGCATAGTGGAGGGAAATAATAAAAGAAAGAGGAGAATGACCATGGGGGGAGAAGGCCAAAATATCCAACTTCAAAATAGGTTTTCAGTCCTTACTGATGGAGGTCAATGCAGCATGGATTGTGGACCATTACAAAATGTGTTGTCTCAGGAATCTAAATCTCAGAATCATGGCAGGAATAAGACATGACATGTAGAACAACCAAATGCTATATCCCGATATCATGTGTAGCTAACACTAGTGTCACTACAAGGTTGTTTATGAAACCCTCCATACTGTATCTTCTAAAGTAGATGACATCTTGAAAGCCAGGGGTGAAAGACTGAAACAAAGGGATTTACAGTAGCTGTCCTAGGAGATTCCATGTTAAAGTACACAGACACAGTTATATGTGGAGGAAGAAAGGAATATACCATGACGTGTTCACTATCAGGGGCTAAGATAAAAGACATCTATATCAATTTAGAAGGTTCATAAAATCATAGAAATCTGCCGGCAGAAAAGGACCCCATGGCCCATCCAGTCTTCCCAAAACCCACCCCCTCTATGAACACCCCCTCCCTCTCCCACCAGCCCGACCTCAGCCTGCTAGGCCCATATGCATGTCCCAGGCTCTTTTAAAGTTTTCTACTGGGTCTACCCCCACCACCCATTCTGCAGCTCTGTTCCATGGCTGTTCACCCTCTCAGTAAAGAACCTCCCGTATCCCCTTATTTTCCCCTGTCCAGTTTGTTGGCATGCCCTCGTGGAATTGCTCTTGCTCATCTTGAAGATGCTGTCAATCTTCACCTTATTTATGCCCTTCAAGTATTTGAATGTATCCACCATATTCCCCTTCTCCCTCCTTTCCTCCAGCAAGTACAGGCACAGCTCTCCCAACCTCTCCTCTTATGACCTCCCTTGCAGGCCCCCTCACCATTTTGGTTGCTGTTCTCTAGACTCTTTCCAGCCTGTTCTTGTCCCCTTACAGGTAAAGCCTCCAGAACTGGAATTCATATTCCATGTGCAGTCTTACCATGGTTTTGTGGAGTGGTAGGATCCCCTCCCTCCTTCTGCTTGTAAAACCCGTCCCTATGCATGTCAGTGTTCATAGAACCTTTCCTGCTGCCTTGTTGCTTTGACTCTGGACTTTCAGATTGTCTGAGATGGTTATCCCCAGGTGCCTTTCCTGCTCTGTCTCCTCCAGTTCTCCCCCCAAAAGCTGATATTTCACCAAACCGTAGCTGCCATCTTTTTGACCATTCCTCCAGGCTGACCAAATCCTCCCTCACATCCTCCACCCCTTCCGTTTTATCCACTCTGTTACTGCACATCTTCATGTCATCCACAGACAGACACACTTTTCCCCATAGACCCTCTGTGATGTCCATATGTATATGTTGAAAAGTATGGGTCCCAGCAGAGACCCCTGGGGAACCCACTCATTACCCTTACTTCCTTCTTGTGCACCCCATTCACCACAACCCTCCGTGTCCTGCCCTCCAACCAATATCTTAACCAGTTTGTGAGCTTGCTCCCCACTCCAAAGCTGTCCACCTTGCTAACCAATCTCCTGTGGGGGATGGTGTCAAAAGCCTTCCTGAAATCCAGGTAGGCCACGTCCACCACCCCACCCTGGTCCCATATGTCTGTCACTCTGTCAAAGAATTCAGTCAGGTTGGTCAGACAAAACCTATCACCTGTGAATCAATGCTGATTGTTATTTAAGAGGCCTTCCCCTTCCAGATATTCAATCAGCCTTTCCTTAACCAGTGCCTCCATTAGCTTACCGACCACAGAGGTGAGGCTAACCAGGCGGTAATTTACAAGAGCCTCCCTTAACCCCCCTTATGTAATGGTACTACCTCAGCCTTTTCCCAGTCCCCAGGAACCCTTCCCTCATGTAGTGACAGGTTAAATAGCCTCATGAGTGGTGCTGCCAATTCCTGCTTTAATTCCTTGAGAACCCTCGGGTGGATCTCATCTGGCCCCATTGCCTTATCCATCCATAGCTTTCCCAGCTCTTCCAGTACCCTTGCCTCCATGAAGGGGGCTTAAGTCCATCTCCCTACACCTCCTCCCCCTATTTTCCAAATTCAGCCTCCCCCCCCACCACCATGAAGACTGTCACAAGGAATCTATTTTGGACATCAGCTTTTCCTATGTCATCCTCCACCAGTGCCCCCATCCCCCCTGAGTCTCATAATCCAACCCTTCCCTTTCTTTCTGTCACTCACGTATCTGGAAAACCTTTTGTCACCCCTTTTCACCTCCCTTGCTGTATGCTTCTCTGTCCCAGACTTCACTTGCTGGATCACCTTCCCTGCTGCCTTCAGTTTTTCCGTATAACTCTCCGTGTCTGCTTCCCTCTGTGATGCCTTATATATCCTGAATGCCCTCCTCTTCTCTCTTACTGCTTTCCTCACTTCTGGTGTGAACCATAATGGTTTCCTTCTCCTCTTTTTCTTTCTCACTGCCCTGACACAAAGCTCTGTCACCCTCAATAACCCTCTTTTAATTTCCCCCCATAGCTCCTCCACATCCTCCAGATCCTCCTTCCCCTTCATTTCCTCCTTGATCAATTCCCTCATCCTACTGAAATCCGCCTTCCTAAAGTCAAGCACCTTAATGTTGGAGCTGCCCTTCTCATGTCCCTTGCGGATTTTAAATTTTACCATCCTATGGTCACTGTCGCCCAACTTCTCCCCAACCCTCACCCCTTCAATACTGTCCCTGTTCATCATAACTAGGTCAAGTATGGCTCTTCCCCTAGTAGGTTCCATTATCAGCTGGTTGATGAATATCTCCTGTAAGGCTTCCAATAACTCTCTACTCCTCTCCGTGGCTGCTGTCGGGACTTCCCAATCCACGTCTGGCAGATTTAGATCTCCCAGCACCACTATTTCCCCTTTGCTGGCCATTTCCTGTATCTCCTTGCCCACCTGTATGTCTCCTTCCTCCCTTCCCCTGATTTGGTGGTGTGTAGACCACCCATACCCTCACTGCCATCCCCCCGCTCTGCTTAAAGTCACCCATAGGGTCTCCACAGGTCCATTCCCCCCACACATAATTACCCTGATCCCCTCTCTTACATAGAATGCAACCTCCCCCACTTTCCCATCTGTCCCTCCTGTACAGAATATACCCAGGGATTTCCACCTCCCAGCTGTGGTTCTCAGTCCACCAGATCTCCGTAACTGCCATTAGATCCAGGTCTTCCTCCACCACTATCACCTGCAGATCTCCCATCTTATTACCTAGGCTCCTGGCATTTGCCAGCAGCCCCCTCCACCAGTCCCTCCCCAACCCCTTCCCCCCGTCGGCTACTCATGTCCCCATCTGTGGGGGAGAGTGAGTTAGTCCAGTTCCTCACCTTCCCACTGGGCTACCCCTTGCCTCACTCTCACCCTCTCCTAGTTTAAAGCATCCCCTGGCATTTTGTCTATATATCCCTGCAGCTTTCCCCTCAGAATCCTAGCCCCCTCATCATTTATATGAAACCTGTCCCTTGCATACAGGCTTTGGTCCACCCATGTGTCTCCCTAATTTCCTATGCAGTTGTAACCCTCCCTTCTGCACCACTGCCTTAGCCAGTGGTTGAAGTCCTTAATTCTCAACTGTCTCACTGTACTGGCACAGTGTACTGGCAGGACTTCAGAGAAAGCTATGGTATCCATCATCCCCCTGCACCCCTTAGCCAGTTCTATAAATCTCCTCTGCACCTCATCCACTTCCTCCCCGGCCAGGTAATTTGTACCAAGGTGTACAACCAGGTGAGGTTCCCCCCAATCAGTCTAATGCACTCCTTGATTTTTGGAAGTGCCCTGTTTGCCTCCATCCCTGGCTCACAGAAGACTGATCTCCCTTTAAAAGCTGCTCCTTTCCTCAACAAGTGGATGCCCTTATTAACAGAGTCCCCATATATCATCACCGATTTTTTGTAAGCTGACTCCAAGGGTGTCACTGCCGCCCTTATCTGGCTGCCTCTTCTCTCTTTCCTCCTGGCCCCTCCCTGGTCCCCCCTTCACTGTCCCATTGTCCCCCTGTCCTGCCTCATGGTCCCCAGTTCATGCTTCCTCCCACACCCACCTATTCCACTCTCCTTCCCATCCCCTCCCTGGATGCTTGCCCTTCTCCAGTATCGTCTCAGGATGCTTCCACCTGCTTCCTTCCCTTCTTTGTTACTGACTGTTACAATATGTCCCCCTATGCTACCCCTTCCTCTTCTGTTGGTCTCACCCTTCCCCTTCACCACCCAGATTACCATAGCCTGATCCTCACCTGCTGCCATTTCTTTCTACCTTTCCTGGCACTTTCTATTTTCCTCCATGGCCCCTATCACTTTCTCGTCCTCGTGCTCCATTATCTCCATTAAAGGCCAGCATTTGTTTGAGCCTGCTGTGCACCCAAGTTCATGAGTACTGGCCCTCCTGCCCATCATGTCCCTCTTCTCTGGCTTGGTCATCCCTTCCTTGACCCCCTGTGTGCCCTGGTCCTTCCATCCCTACCCCACCCCAGTCGGCCTGTCTCCTGCTCCCTACTTGCTTACCTTCAGTATTTTTACTGGCGATGTCCATCTTTGTCCAAGACATCTCTCTTTTCAGCCATGCCAGCTCATTCTCCAGTCTAACCAGCCTTAGACAGACTGGGCATCTCCCCAGTCTCCATAGAGTGCTCATGAACACAGCTGCACCACAGTTTTTACATCCCATGACCCTCCCTCCTCTGTGTCCCCTTTTTCTTTCATTCCCTGATCATCCCTCCCCCCTTGCCTCCACTGACTCACTACCTGCCATGCCTCTCCATGCTGCCTCATCCTGTTCCTCAGGCCTGACTCTCTCAAGACCCTCCTCCCACAAGGCCATGCCCTGCATGTTCTCATTTGCCTCCCTGGTGCCATGCTCCCAGTGAACAGTTCCCCCTTCTTTCCCAGTTTCTCCCTCAGTCACCAGATCCAGCCCACCTCCAATGAAACAATTTGTTCTCAGTTCCTTCAGCCTTAAAATATGACCTATTAATTGAAACCAATGACAGAGACCTCCAAACACAGCTTGGTAATTTGTCACTAACCCACACTGCCTTAGCACCTTTCTTCTGGTTATAAACCAACGACCATGCCCAATGAGCCCTTAGTATTGAAGATCAATGCAGTACAACCTCCTCAACTCAATTCCTGTTACTGAGCATTAGCCCAGCCTGCTAGTTCCACCCAGATTCTATAACTCTGTACCCATTTACCTTTAGAAACAAGCCTCTCTCTCTTTTTTTTTAAACAAATCCTCTTTGTTGTTGTTTTTTGACCCTTCACCCCTTGGTGGGAGTTTTTGCCCCAAGTCGCTCCCCCCGATGCCCTTATACCAATCAGTTGCAAATGAGCCCTTCCCCTTCAGACTCCATGCCCTCCCTCCATGCCTTTGAGCAGTAAAATAAGGTTGGGTGGAGGGGCTTTTTTCCTTCTGAAAACAGCTCTTCTTTGTCCCTTTCAGTCCTGTGGCTGGGCGCTGTTGTCTAAAGCCAGCTGTGCAGTTCAGATGCCTCCTTGACCTCCTGTGCCATTGATGGAGCCGACTTTCTTCTGGTTCCCCACCTCTGGTATGGCTCCCTGTGCTGCTGCCGCCGCCAATGCAGTGGTCCCTTCTCTCGCATTCTGCTCGCTGGTCCTCTTCTGCCAACAATGAAGTGATGCTTTACAGGTGACTGGGCTTCCAGGTTATTTAAGCCAAGCTGCAATTTCAAATGTTTTCACCCTGTAGTGTGATTGGCTGGTGGTCGCCTACGTCAGCCCCATGCGAAAACAGCTCTTCTTTGTCCCTTTCAGTCCTGCGGCTGGGCGCTGTTGTCTAAAGCCCAGCTGCACAGTTCAGATGCCTCCTTGACCTCCTGTGCCATCGATGCAGCTGCCTTTCTTCTGGTTCCCCACCTCCAGTATGGTTCCCTGTGCTGCTGCTACCACTGCTAATGCGGCAGTCCCTCTTCTCACGTTCAGCTCGCTGGTCCTCTCCTGCTGCCAGGAAGTTATCTCAAAGGGTCTAATACCCATATTGTTGTCTTACATGTCGGGACAAATGATATAAGAAAAACATGGGAGGTGGAATCACAAAGGGATTTTGAAAGGGCTGAATATAAACTAAAGGAGATGAACTGTGAAGTTATCGTCTCAGGTATTCTGCTTGTGCCAAGGGCAAGTCATAAAAAACAAGGGATATTATACAGTTTAATAGCTGGTTAAGAAGATGATGGGCTAGACAAGGCTTTTATTTTGAGAGGAATTGGGATACTTTTATAAACTTTGGTCTGTTTGGGAAAGATGGCTTCATTTTTTGCCTTCAAAGCACCCTCACTCCTCAACTGTCTCCCCCCAGATGTCACTGCCCTGCCTTAATTGAGTGCCTTCAAACTTAGGCTATGTCAACACCTCCCTACACAAAATCACTGTGACTGCTTTGTCTAGCTGTGGACTCCCCCTCACGTGTCATCCTGCTTCTTCTTCTCCTCTATCTCCTATCCCTTCCTTCCTGCCCTCTCGCCCCCCTCCCTTTACTATTTCAGTCTCCCTCCACCCCCTCCTAAGCCTCAGCCACACCTCCATACACTTATTTTGGTTCTATTGCTTTGTCTATCTTCCTGCTCCCTCTCACCTGACATCCTGCCTTTCTCCATGTTCTCTCCCCTCCTCTCTTGCACTAATGCCCACCCCTTCACTTGTCACTTTTCCTTACACCTCCTCCTTTCTCCCACTCCTCATAAACTCTGCTCATCCTGGTATTCAGTCTCCTCCCTACCCCCTCTCCTCCTTCCCTTCCCCTTTTGCCTTTCCTGCACCGCCCACCCCCTGCCACCCTTTCCCTCATCCTACTCCTGCACCCTACCACACACACACACACACAACATGCATGGACTTTACATCCCTTCCTGCATCCTGTGGTTTCCCCTCACCTCTCCTTCTTCCTGTTCCCCCTTCCCATTAGTATCACTCTTTCCAGTTTTCACCACCCTTCCCCCTCCTTACCCACCCCTTCCTCTCTAAGATTTCCCGATGCTGTCTCGATTTCCCCCTTCATCCTTCCCTTACCCACTTTCACCTTACCCCTTTTCTCCCCTATACCCCCTCAATAACTAGCCTCCTACATACCCTCCAGCACTTACTGAAATGCATCAGCACTTTTGACTAGGTCCTGTGCGGACTGCTTAACTGTAACTGTAACCATGATCCATGTCTGTTTACCTTGTTACTACTATTAATTGATTGTAATTACATTGTATTGCAATTTCTTTTGTCTGTTTCTCCACCTTCTTGTCTATCCATATGTTGTTGTACCCTTTTCAACGCGGAACCTTTGTGAAAGAACCACTGGTTCAAAGGTTGCAATCTTAGAACTCAATAACTAAAAATAAATAAACCAGCAGGGAACAAGGCTTCTGGCAAATAAAATCCATCACAGCATAGCGGCAAGTTTAAACTAATAACCCAGGGGCAAGGGTAGGAGATAAAATGTCAATGAAGGATATGAGCAACCAAGTGGAGGATGTGGTTGCCCAAAAAAGAAAAACAAAGAAAACAACACAATAAATAAATGGAACTGTCTCCTAATAAATGCACAAAGTCTTATTAAAAAGAAAAATGAGCTGGAATATGTTATAGTGAACAGGGGGATCCATATTTGCACCATCACAGAAATGTGGTCGTGCAAGGAAGACCAATGGGACAGGAATATAGCCAGATATAAATTTTTTTATAAGGACAGACCTGTTAAGGCAGGTGGTGGAGGTGCCCTATACATATCAGACTCAATACTGGTAGAACAGATTGAGATGAATGTATGTGACATGACAGAGCAGCTCTGATAAAACTGGATTAGCTATCGGACAAAAACATAATTACGGGAGTTATATATCGGCCATCTTCAAATGAAGCTAGGGAAGATAAGAATTTGTATGAGACAATTGAGAACCTAAATCCCTCCAAAAATATTCTTCTTTTAGGTGATTTTAACATGACTGGGATAAATTGGGACACGGATGATGGTGGGTCACAAGAAGAAAAAGATTTTCTAGAAATAACAACTGGACTAGGATTAGATCAGTACATTCAAAATGGAACAAGAGAAAAAAATATCTTGGATTTACAGTAGTTCTTAGTAATATGAGAGAACAAGTGAAAACTGTCACATTATTGAACCACTGAAAAGCAGTGATCATAGCATGGTGAGAGTTAACCTAATAAAAATTTAAAACAAGATCAAAGGGAATACCAAGATTAAATGTTTCCATAAGGCTGACTTTAATAAAATAAAGCAAGAGCTCTGGTCATGGAACTGGTAAGTCGGCTTCCGAGGGTTGGCTTAATATCAAATGTGGGGCATACTAACAAATAAACTAGCCAGATTAGCAGATCTCTATGTACCTGAAAGGAACAAATATAGTAGCGCAGACAGGATTCCAGGATGGTGTACACATCAAATTATTAAGCTCACATGGAAAAAAAAGAAAGAGTATAAAAAAGGAAAGGCACAAAATACACACATAGTCTGGTCCACATACAAAAAAAAATGGCAATATTTTTCAAAAATAAAATAAGAGTTGCTAAACAGGATTTTGAGGTAGGGCTGTTGACCTGAGTCAAAGACAGTTATAAAGCCTTTTACAACCATATAAATAAGACCTGAATGGGAAATACTCATATAGAAGGCTTAATAAATGTGGAAGGAGAACTCATCACAGGTGAATGAAATCTAACTGAAGTTCTGAATAATTGTTTCACATCAGTGTTTGGGAAACAATCAAACCCTCCTGACCTTGATTTGGGAATAGGGGCATCACCAATAGTCCTAACAGTACAAAAAGCTAAAACCAAACTTAAAGAAATAAATCCCTATAAGTTCTAGGCCCAGATGAAATTTATCCACGACTGATAAAAGAACTAGCTGAGGAACTAGCAGGACCACTTACTACCATTTTTCAAACTTCTCTAGATAATAGATGTTCAGTAAAGGCTTGGTGTGAAGCTATGGTATCCCCAATATATAAAAAGGGAAGACCCCTAGCAACTATAAACCTATTCATTTGACATCCTCCTTGGGTAAAATTATAGAAAGCTTTGTAAAGGGCTACATAGAAGGCTTTAAAATAACATTGGGCCAGGCAGATATTAACCAACATGGCTTTGTCCCTGGTAGGTCGTGTCAGACGAACCTTCTGCAGTTTTTCAAAAAAGTCAGTTTATCACTTGATAGAGGGAATCCCATAGATGTTATTTATTTGGATTATGGCAGGGTGTTTGATTCTGTCTCGCATTGCGAATTAACCCAAAAACTTCTAGATACAGGCCTGGACAGAAGATTTAACATGGATAAAATATTGGTTATATGGCAGGACACAAGTTAGAATCAAAGGAAAAACATCTGATTGGGCCAGCATTACAAGTGAGGTACCTCAGGGGTCCATGCTTGGACTATTCTTTTTAACATGTATGTAGCAACAACACCATGTGACCAAGGTGTCTGGATGTCAAAATATGCAGATGATACCAAAATTGGGACTATCGTCAAAAATCTAATGGATATTGATAAACTACAAATGGCATTGCACAATTTGGAGACTTGGGCTGATACATATAAGTTGAAGTTCAGTGTAGATAAGTGCACTGTCATGCATCATGGCAGGTCAAATCAAAATGCAGATTACGCTCTTAATGGTTTAAAACTCAAGGTGGTCACAGAGGAAAGAGATCTGGGCATGATAATTTCAAATGATACAAAATGTATAAGTCATTACAGACAAAGGGCTAAGAGAGTGCATGCAACTTTAAATTGCATACATAGACGTATACATTGTAGATATAGTCAAGTACTTATGCCACTCTTTTGCTCTTTAGTGAGGCCCCAGTTGGAGTACTGCTCCTAGTTCTGGTCCCCACAAAATAAATCTGAAATTAGGAACCTGGAGGGGGTGCAACGGAGGGCAACCAGAAAGGTCTCTGGCCTTAAAGATTTGAGCTATGAGGAGAGGTTAACAAATCTGGATCTGTACTCAGTAAAGAAGATTAAGAGGAGACCTCTGTTTGTTGTTTAAATCATTTTTAAATGATGACTTATGGAATTGCCTGGGTTTGGAGATGAGGGAACATAGTTACAGTATAAGGGCTCATGTTTTACAGATCAAATGGGAGACTAGTATGACAAAACAAAAAAGAGCTAAATAGTATAGCCAAAGAGTGTTCGGTCTGTGGAACAGGCTTCCACTTGATGTTGTAGAAAGTAGTTCAATTACCTTGTTCAAATCTAGATTGGATAACCATTTTAAAAACATTGAGATGTCTGCCTACCCCTTTTTGTAAAGGGTAAGTCTCCAGATGGGCCTTTGGCTCTATGATACCTATAATATATATGCCCAAGTCACATATTCATCAGTTTAAAAAAGCACAAAAGGGGCACTCAGAAGTTGTTACAGTGCTGCACTCTGTTGAGGAAGATGAAGATGAAGATGTGGATGTTAACCATGGTGAGGAAGTAACTGATGAGGAGGGGGGAGGATGAAGGTCTGTCTTCCAGTCAAAGCAAAATTTCTCTTTTCTTTACCCTTTTGACTCCACCACCACCACCACAGCCTATTAGGAGTCGTATACCATGCATTACCATGATCCCAACATCTGACACTAAAGGTCCAGGGAAGCAGCCCAAAAAATCAGGTGCTATCAGGTGTGGCAGCCATCAAATTTCTTTGAAAGACTCTTTTGAACAGTCACAGAAATATAAGTCCGACAGACCTGAGGCAAGATGATTAACAAAAGCAATTGGGGAGATGATAGCCACCGACTTGCTCCCGTGTTTTCCTTTGTGGCTAATCCAGGTTTTTAGGCACTAATGGAAATTGCAGTGCCAAAGTACAAGGTCCCCAACCAGACCATTTCTGAACTGCTGCCATTCCAGACTTGTATGATGCTGTTCAGAAAAGTGTGTCTGATGCTCTCAAAGGTTCAATGGGCAAAAAGGTTCATGTGACCACAGATATGTGGACCAGTGGCCAGACGGCTGATTATATGGCTGTGACTGCCCACTGGATAAACTTTCCTCGCTCCTTCTCCTCCTCCTCATCATCATGTAGTGGCACTATCGGCAGCAGCAGCAGAGTAGCAGAAAGATGCAGTGGACTTGCACTGTTCGAAGGTGGGCAGCATGTATTTTTGGTTTTGAAAAAGACCACAACGTGAAACATCTTCTGGAGGGCCTTCAAGAAAAGTTTGCTGAGTGACTGACTCCAAAGTCCTTGCAACCAGGATTTGTAGTGTCTGACAATGCTTCAAATATCCTGAAAGCAGTAACGCTTGGTAACTTTACATATGTACCATGCTTTGCACGCACTATAAACTTGGTGGTAAAAAAACTTCATTGATGAAGGTAAAAATGTTCAGAACTTGATTGCAGCTACCCACACTGTGTGCACCCACTTTAGCCCTTCTGTTAGAGCCTGAAAGTTGTTGCAACAGATTCAGAATGAAAATAGCCTCCCTCTCCACCAGATGGCACAGGAAGTTCCAACCCGGTGAAATTCCACTTACTATATGCTGCAGAGAATGCTTGAACAACAGAAAGCCATCCATCAGTATGCAGTCCAATATGGCATTGAGAAAGGTGATGTGAATATCAGTCCCAATCAGTGGCGTCTGATGGAGAATCTTTGTTGTGTCCTTAAACCCTTTGAGAATGCTACCCAAGTGGTAAGCTCCAATGATGCTGGTCTAAGCCAGTTACTACCTTTAATTTCACTTCTCAGGCTGACACCGGAGCATCTTGAGTCACAGTGTTTCAAGAAAAATGACATAAGTGCTACGTCACTTGCCAGAAAAATGCTAAACACCTTCCTGGTTGATGAGCGCATTAACAATATGTGCAAAGCTGAGCATTACATTTTGGCCACACTTTTAGATCCTCAATTTAAGGACACAGTTGAATCATTCTTCACACAACATGACTTTAAGGAGCTGGAATAATATCGTGAACTATTAATTGAGAATGAGTCAGCACGTATAGTTGAAGTTGAGAAAAGCAGTACATCAGTGCCTTTTCAGCCACCTTTGAATTCAACACAAAATCTGCTTGAGCAGGGGGGAGCACAATCTGCCATTGCTGTTGCTGCTGGTACCGCCACTACTGATGCTTCTGTCCATCAAGCACCAACCAGAACTGCTGCTACACCACAAGAAGAGAAACCACTGTGGCACGTGCTGTCAAACTTTGGTTTGATAAAGACAGCTGGAAAGGCTCAGTTGGCTATTGTGTTACCAGAAGTCCATGCTGCCAAAATGGGGAATGATTATATGGAGGAGACTGTGCATGTCACTGTGGGGGATGAACCACTACTCTACTAGCAACAGAAGAAATCAATGCGGCATTCTTTAACTGAGATTGCAGTTGAATACCTCAGTTGCCCTCCCACCAGCACATATTCAGAGAGAAATTTCAGTGCTGCTGGAGCAATAGTGACTGACAAAAAAAAAAGTCTTTCCACAAAAAATGTAGAGAGGCTCAATTTTCTAAAAATGAACCTGCCATAATTCAAGAACATATACTGTCCAAACTTTATGCAAGATGATAGTATCCAAAAGACATATCACACAGAGATGACAATGATGGTGAGGGACTCTGTTGCCACTAGCTTTTCCACCTGTCTTTCCTCCAGTGGATCCTCCTATCTCCTCTTCCTCTTCCTTAAGTTCCATTAATTTCTCAAACAAATGTCTACTGCTGCTGCTTCTGTGCCACTGAGGCCCAGGTCCAGATGGGGATTTTGTTTTTATTTTTGCTGCAATGTCCATCTACTTTCCCTTCTCTGTTTTAGTGCTGCATCCAAGGACACATCCAAGGCTTTGATCCAAAATGAGCCATCCTCCAGATAGAAACTTTTCATCCCAACCTGGAAAATGAAAATAAAATAGTAGAATTTTAAAAAAATTGTGTTCCCACATACTGATTAAGACTGACCATCATGTGAATAAATCCATGTTCTTACTGTAACCCCTCAACTCCAAGTCCAGACCTCCCTGGGCCACTCCCTCTTACAGATACAATCCACCCCACCCCAGTCTCCATTGTTAGATCCTTAACTTCACACCTGGCATCATGAATAAAAACTGCTGATGGTAGACTGTTATGGGGGTTTTCATTATTTTGACTAAAGAAGATAATGAATATATTCAGGTTACCCCTTTTCTCATTTCTAATAAGTGCACTGTGACTCTACTGACTCCCATCCTCCTTCAACCAGATGCCCAAGTGTGCCAGTACCTCCCCCTTCACCTACCCTTATATCCCTCTCACACCCTCTCCTTAGCAATCTCACATACTGTAGGTCATTTTCACAAACACTTTAGGCAGGATTTTCAAAGCACGTGGATTGCCACAATCCCCAGTGTACTGATGATATGGCGCATGGGGCTTATAGTGATCTAACAGGATTTTCTATCCCATGCAGCAATTTCTGAAAGTTAGACTAACTTTTTCTGGTCTAGCTTGTGGAAATCCCAAGGTCTTATGTTCTGGAGCTTGTGCCAGATATGTGGCACAAGCTGCCGTAACTCGTGAAAACTGTCACAACTGTGCTCGAGATTGGAAAATCGGGTGCAGTTGTGGTGATGTCATTGGCGCACTGCCAAAACAAAAGTGTTGTGGCACAGGGCTGGATGCAAGCCCTGTATCACACTTCAAAAATCCTGCCCTTTGGCTTTTACAAAATGTATGCAACCCTTCTTCACTATTCAATGAATTGCACAGTCTGACCAGTCTGTGAAAAACTGCTTCTCTTCTCTGTTTCATGTATATGGAAGTAGTACTTGCTAATTGTCACTGCTACAATATATGGTATAAGCTGAGAAGTTATGTTGGAGAGAGAGAGAGAGGTGGGGAAGGGGTGTTAGGGAGTGTGCAACAAATGGGGGTAATAGTTTACTTACAGAGCATATGAGGATCAGGAGAGTGCACTGGAAGAACAGACGAGAACTGGGAGGTAATTTTGATATTTATTATTTACTCAAAACAACAGAAAATACAAAACTGATGGTGGATGCCAGCTATCCAATTCCATGCATTTCTTTATGGCTCATGGCCACAGCCATTGGGGGCTATCTGTACCTTGGTTCAACAAAGGGGGGAGAATTTAATTAAATTATTTTAACAGGGAGTAGCTCAGGGGGTTAACCCTTTGGACTATAACCAGATTTAGAAACAGATAGATGTCAGGGATGATACATGAGTCATATATCTTCCCTGACCTTTATCGCTTTCTAAATCTGTTTCAACACCATTTTATAACATCTACTGGGACTGGGTATGGTTCTACAATACAATACATAACCAAGTTCTACCTGGTTCTGCTTGAGTAAAAAACTCCACATATTTTGCATGTTTGGGAAAGTACATGTAGTACTAAGATTCTAAGAATGGTACGTCTTGCAAAGTTTTGGTGCACTGAGGCAGAATCCTATGCACCAAAACTTTACAAAACATATCATTCTTACTTTCTTTGTACTATTGTACTACATCCTAAACATACAAAAAATATATATACTTCTGTGCATTTCCTAACTAGAACAGGTAGAACTTAGTTCTATATTGCAGAACCTGGTTATACCCAGTAGAAAATGTGGTTTTACTTGGTAGAACCTGTTTATAGCTGGTAGAACTTTGTTTTACCTGGTAGAATCCAAAGAAGAAGCCAGTTTTACTTGGTTCTACCTGGTAGAACTAGGTAGAACCTGGTGGAACTTTTTTGGGTTCTACTCAGAAAATTTGCGAGGTAAAACTTTTAGAAGTTTGCACAGCCCAAGTTTAAATTATGAACTATTTCCACAAACCTCAGAAATTATAAATATTTGTAGAAAACAATATTTATTAAAAAATGTTTATGTATATATTTTCAAAGGTGATATAATAATAAGCTATCCCCTGAAGAAATCAATAGAAGTATGGACTACAGCACCTGCCCCTGTATATAATCCTCACTCTTTTTTAATCTGGATTTTGTCAAGGGCACGCTATTCAAACTACCTGGGCCAAATTACATTACTTAAAAGTTCATGCTTTGGATACTGGTTCTCTCTAATGACTTGGCTCATCATGAGATTAGAGCAGTGCAGAAGGACTTTGTAGAATTGGGGAGGTGCCTAAGACAAGTAGCACACACAGTATCCTTCTCAGAGGTGCTGCCTGTCAATGGCATAAGTGAGGCGAGGGTACTTTGCACTATGCAGTTTAATGAATGGTTGAAGAAATGGTGTGGAGCACAGGGGTTTGGCTTCATTGGGGACTGGGGTTCCACCTGAGGGACACCAGCCTATACTGGCAGGATGGTCTGCATCTGTCCAGGAAGGAACAAGTCTTTTGAGCAATCGGTTTAAATGCTTCATTGGCAAACTTTTAAACTAGTCAAGGGGAGGCACTGATAAGCAGCAGGAAAATCCCAGCCTCCCTACAAAACAGGGTACTAATTGAGAAAAGACCGAGGTAGAAAGGTCAGTGGGGGATGCTGCAACAGAAGGTAAAGCCATCAAAAAATGGAGAGCAATGAGTACCAATGCCCATAGTCTGAGTAACAAGCTTCCTGAATTAGTGGCCTTGATGGAGGAGGAACATCTGGATATCGTGGCAGTCACAGAAACATGGTACACACAAAACCATGACTGGGACATAAACATACCAGGATACACTATCTACAGGAGGGACAGGGAGGGTAAAAGAGGAGGAGGAGTAGCTCTTTACATAAGGGAAGGAATCAAAGCAACAGAACAAAAGGGAAAACAGGGAGGAGGAGAAGAAGCACTGTGGGTAAATTTGGAGACCGGCAATGGCACCACAATCCGCACAGGGGTTGTATACAGATCCCCTTCTCAGGGGGAGGAAATGGACAAGGAAATTATAGAGATTATACTTAGAATGGCAGAAAAAGGGGATATATTGCAGATGGGTGATCTGAATATGCCAGATGTTAACTGGAGTGCAGTTGCAGCAGCCACTTTGAAGAGTGGGGCTATTCTAGATGCCCTACAGGGGGCATGCCTTAGACAACTAGTATTGGAGCCCACTCCGAGAGGAAGCAATCTTAGACCTGGTTCTCTCAAATGGAGATGAAGAGAGGATCACAGATGTAGAAGTGGGTAGCCATCTGGGAACTAGCGACCATCGAACAGTATGGTTCACAATAAACACAGCAATAGAGTCAAACCATACAAAGGCAAAAGTACTGGACTTTAGGAAGGCTGACTTTGCCAAAATGGGTGAGTGCCTAAGGAATGCACTAGCAAATGGACAGGAAGGAGGGGTGGAAGAACAATGGGGAATAATAAAAACTGCCATCACAGAGGTAACAAGCCTTTGTGTGAGGCAAATAAACAAAACGAAACTATGTAAGAAACCACTATGGTTCTCAAAGGAAGTAGCAGTGAAGGTTCAAGAGAAAAAGAAAGCATTCAGTAAGTACAAGGAATCACAGAAGGAGCTGGTGAGACCCCATCTGGAGTACTGTGTGCAGTTCTGGAGACCCAATCTCCGCAAAGACATAGACAGGATGGAAGCTGTCCAGAGGAGGGCAACTAAAATGGTGCAGGGCCTGCACCGGAAGACATATGAAGAGAGACTTAAGGAGCTTAATATGTATAGCCTCGAGGAAAGGAGGGAGAGGGGGGATATGATAGAAACTTTCAAGTACCTCAAGGGAATCAACAAAGTCCAAGAGGGTAGCATCTTTCAAAAAAAAGAGATGTGCAAGAACAAGAGGGCACAATTTGAAGATAGAGGGGGGCGGCTCAGAGGTAATTTAAGGAAGTATTTTTTCACAGAGAGGGTTGTGGATGCATGGAACGGCATTCCGGAGGAGGTTGTGGAGTCAAAATCAGTGGTGGAATTCAAGCATGCATGGGACAGTCATAAGGCAATTTTGGGTGGTGGGGGTAGGAAGAAGTAGGCTGCTGGTTAACTAGGATCTGCAGCTTATCCAGTAGGTAGGGAAATGGGCAGACTGGGTGGGTCAAGCGGTCCTTATCTGCCGTCAAATTCTTTGTTTCTATGTTTCTATGAGCAGGACAGAAAACTGTATCAGTTAAAGCAAAAGGAAGCTGGGAAAGCAGTCAGAACAGCAAAGGCCCAAACCGAGGAAAAGATAGCCAACTCAGTTAAGAAGGGGGATAAAACCTTTTATAGGTACATCAGGGAGCGAAGAAAGACCAAGGGAGGGATAGTCAGGCTTAATAAAGGGGAGGAAGGGTGGGCAGAGGATAACTGTGAAAAGGCAAAGATACTAAACAAATATTTTTGCTCAGTATTTACAAAGGAAGAGGGGGAGGTACCTAAAACAAACAGTAGAAACACTCTGGATGCAGAAGTTGATACCAACCCATTTACAGAAGAAAGGGCTCTGAAAGAACTCTTAAAACTGAAGGTGGACAAAGCAATGGGGCCTGATGGGATTCATCCCAGAATTCTAAAAGAACTAAGGGTAGAACTAGTGACACCACTGACTACCCTCTTCAACAAATCATGGGAGGATGGGGTGGTACCTGAGGACTGGAGGAAGGCAGATGTGATTCCCCTTCATGAAAGTGGGAGCAAGGCAGAAGCAGGAAACTGCAGACCTGTTAGTTTAACCTCAGTGGTAGGGAAAATGATGGAATCACTTCTTAAGGAAAGAATTGTGGAGTATCTAGAGGCTAGAGGGGCAAAGGACCCAAGGCAACATGGATTCACAGCGGGAAGGACATGCCAGACAAAGCTGATAGATTTCTTTGACTGGGTGACCAAAGTAGTAGATCAGGGAGGGGCTGTGGACATGGCCTACCTAGACTTTAGCAAGGCATTTGACACAGTCCCACACAAAAGATTAATATACCAGTTAGCCAGCCTGAGAGTGGGTCCCAAGATGACAGCCTGGGTAAAGAATTGGCTGGAGAATAGGACACAGAGAGTAATGGTAAATGGAGTCCACTTTGAAGAAAGGGGGGTTATTAGTGGGGTACCGCAAGGTTCAGTATTCGGACCGGTCCTCTTCAATGTCTTTATAAGTGACATTGCAGAGGGACTAGAAGGAAAAGTATGTCTCTTTGCAGATGACACAAAGATCTGCAACAGAGCTGATGCACAAGGTGGGGTGGAAAGGATGAGAAGGGACTTGGCAAGGTTAGAGGAATGGTCTAATGTATGGCAGCTCAGATTCAATGCTAAGAAGTGCAAGGTAATGCACCTGGGAAACAAAAACCCTGGGGAAGAGTACACAATGGGGGTTGAGATACTAACAACAACAAAAATGGAAAGGGACCTGGGGGTAGTCATATCAGATGACCTAAAGTTCGCAAACAATGTGAGAGGGCAGCAAGGAGGGTTGGGGATACTGGGATGCATAGGAGAGGCATCACCAGTAGAAAACAGGAAGTTATCATCCCTCTGTACAGACAGCTGGTCAGACCCCATCTGGAGTACTGCATGCAGTTCTGGAGACCCAATCTCCGCAAAGACATAGACAGGATGGAAGCTGTCCAGAGGAGGGCAACTATAGCCTCGAGGAAAGGAGGGAGGGGGGGACATAATAGAAACTTTCAAGTACCTCAAGGGAATCAACAAAGTCCAAGAGGGTAGCATCTTTCAAAAAAAGAGGTGTGCAAGAACAAGAGGGCACAATTTGAAGTTAGAGGAGGGCGGCTCAGAGGTAATTTAAGGAAGTATTTTTTCACAGAGAGGGTTGTGGTTGCATGGAACGGCCTTCCGGAGGAGGTTGTGGAGTCAAAAACAGTGGTGGAATTCAAGCATGCATGGGACAGTCATAAGGCAATTCTAGGGGGTGGGGGTAGGAAGAAGTAGGCTGCTGGTTAACTAGGATCTGCAGCTTATCCATTAGGTAGGGAAATGGGCAGACTGGGTGGGTCAAGCGGTCCTTATCTGCCGTCAAATTCTTTGTTTCTATGTTTCTATGAGCAGGACAGAAAACTGTATCAGTTAAAGCAAAAGGAAGCTGGGAAAGCAGTCAGAACAGCAAAGGCCCAAACCGAGGAAAAGATAGCCAACTCAGTTAAGAAGGGGGATAAAACCTTTTATAGGTACATCAGGAGCTAAGAAAGACCAAGGGAGGGATAGTCAGGCTTAATAAAGGAGGAAGGTGGGCAGAGGATAACTGTGAAAGGCAAAGATACTAAACAAATATTTTGCTCAGTATTTACAAAGGAAGAGGGGAGGTACCTAAAACAAACAGTAGAAACACTCTGGATGCAGAAGTTGATACCAACCCATTTACAGAAGAAAGGGCTCTGAAAGAACTCTTAAAACTGAAGGTGGACAAAGCAATGGGCCTGATGGGATTCATCCCAGAATTCTAAAAGAACTAAGGGTAGAACTAGTGACACCACTGACTACCCTCTTCAACAAATCATGGGAGGATGGGGTGGTACCTGAGGACTGGAGGAAGGCAGATGTGATTCCCCTTCATGAAAGTGGGAGCAAGGCAGAAGCAGGAAACTGCAGACCTGTTAGTTTAACCTCAGTGGTAGGGAAAATGATGGAATCACTTCTTAAGGAAAGAATTGTGGAGTATCTAGAGGCTAGAGGGGCAAAGGACCCAAGGCAACATGGATTCACAGCGGGAAGGACATGCCAGACAAAGCTGATAGATTTCTTTGACTGGGTGACCAAAGTAGTAGATCAGGGAGGGGCTGTGGACATGGCCTACCTAGACTTTAGCAAGGCATTTGACACAGTCCCACACAAAAGATTAATATACCAGTTAGCCAGCCTGAGAGGGTCCCAAGATGACAGCCTGGAAAGAATTGGCTGGAGAATAGGACACAGAGAGTAATGGTAAATGGAGTCCACTTGAAGAAAGGGGTTATTAGTGGGGTACCGCAGGGTTCAGTATTCGGACCGGTCCTCTTCAATGTCTTTATAAGTGACATTGCAGAGGGACTAGAAGGAAAAGTATGTCTCTTTGCAGATGACACAAAGATCTGCAACAGAGCTGATGCACAAGGTGGGGTGGAAAGGATGAGAAGGGACTTGGCAAGGTTAGAGGAATGGTCTAATGTATGGCAGCTCAGATTCAATGCTAAGAAGTGCAAGGTAATGCACCTGGGAAACAAAAACCCTGGGGAAGAGTACACAATGGGTTGAGATACTAACAACAACAAAAATGGAAAGGGACCTGGGGATAGTCATATCAGATGACCTAAAGTTCGGCAAACAATGTGAGAGGGCAGCAAGGAGGGCTGGGGGGATACTGGGATGCATAGGGAGAGGCATCACCAGTAGAAAACAGGAAGTTATCATCCCTCTGTACAGACAGCTGGTCAGACCCCATCTGGAGTACTGCATGCAGTTCTGGAGACCCAATCTCCGCAAAGACATAGACAGGATGGAAGCTGTCCAGAGGAGGGCAACTATAGCCTCGAGGAAAGGAGGGAGGGGGGGACATAATAGAAACTTTCAAGTACCTCAAGGGAATCAACAAAGTCCAAGAGGGTAGCATCTTTCAAAAAAAGAGGTGTGCAAGAACAAGAGGCACAATTTGAAGTTAGAGGAGGGCGGCTCAGAGGTAATTTAAGGAAGTATTTTTTCACAGAGAGGGTTGTGGTTGCATGGAACGGCCTTCCGGAGGAGGTTGTGGAGTCAAAAACAGTGGTGGAATTCAAGCATGCATGGGACAGTCATAAGGCAATTCTAGGGGGTTGGGGTAGGAAGAAGTAGGCTGCTGGTTAACTAGGATCTGCAGCTTATCCATTAGGTAGGGAAATGGGCAGACTGGGTGGGCCAAGCGGTCCTTATCTGCCGTCAAATTCTATGTTTCTATGTTTCTATGTTTCTATGTAGTAGATTCTATTTTAATCAACCAAAGCAAGGCTTTTGATTAAATCAATGACAGAATTCTTATTTTTAGACTAGCAGGCTATGGGTTCTTTCCTAATGGAATTAGGAAACTGCCATTTGGTTTTCTTCTTATCGCTCACAGTGCTTTCAAGCAGTTTCTTGTACTGGTGTTTTGTCTTCTTTTCAGAGCATTGCTTTGGGTGTCCCTCAAGCATGTATTCTTGGTCCTCTTGTTTCTATTTTATCTTCATGTTTCATCTGTCTTTATATGGACTTTACTGTTATTTATTTATTTAGTTTATGTATTGAATGTTGTTGACCGGGTAAGCCCACTGAGATTAGAAGTCCCTTTTTCAGGGGTGACCCAGGGGTGGGGATACAGATGGTAACCAACTGAAACTGAACCAGATTAAGCTGTTGGTGGTATTTCTAGTGAATGGAGGAAATCTGACCAGGACACCGGGGAAATTCACCTACTCTTTTCGAGAAGTGTCATGGGATCTTTAACGTCCACCTGAACAACCACCAGAACAGGCAGATGGGACCTCGTTTTAACTTCTCATCTAAAAGACGGCACCTCAGGAGTGCAGCACCCCCCCACCCATGCTGCAATACAGTGTCAGTATTGGAATATTAACCCAAGTGCCTGGTGTGTGGATTGTCAAGTCTCATACTACCATTTCACTTTTAACTTCACATTCCAACAACATGTTGATCAGATTCAACAATGGCTTGCAAACAATTTATTTTTTCATTTTAAATAAGAATTAATTACAATTATGCTGTTCGGCTGTTCTTATGGTTTATCTCGCTTGTCTACTTCATTTGTTGTTCATTCTGGCTTTCAGTTTCTTGAGAATGTTTCTTATTTTAAATACCTTGGATTTACATTTGACCCTGTTTTGCAAGTCTCATATTGTGGTGATCATTAAAAAAGTTTGGGTTTGTTTGACCTTTCTGCATACAGCAGAGTGAAAAGTAGTTGAGGGGGATAGGTTTAGGAGAGATGTGAGGAACTACTTCTTCATAGAATGGGTGGTGGATGCCTGAAACTGTCTTCCAGCAGAGGTTGTTGGTGGGGGGGCAGTCATGGGATTCAAAAAAGCCTGGGATAAGCACAAGGGAGTCATACTCCTAAGGGATAAGTAAGAGGGTGGCAGAGAGAGTGTCATAGACCTGGAGGGGCCTACAGTGTAAGCAATGCAACCAAAAAGGGCAGACTGGATGGGAAATGTGGCCCTTATCAGCTGTCAGTTTCTACAGTATGTTTCTATGTAACTTAAAATGAGCTGCACTCCCTATACTGGAATATGGTAATGCTGTTTATCCGCATGCCCCCAGTCTCCTTCATACTTGAGTAACATACTTGGGTAATAGTGACAGTAGAGGACAAAAGACTATATTATGCTGCCACCTCACTAACAGTGGTAATAATCCAATCAAGTTACTAAGCAAGGCAAGTAAGTTACTACTGTCCATACACCTATTTAACCTACTCTTACATATAGCATGTCGCTAGTTTCACCTAGAACCACTTGTGGCAATACATTCCATATTCCTACTATGTGCTGTGTGAAGAATGTTTTCCTTTTTGTACTTTTAAAGTGACTGAATGAAGCTGTCTACTGTGACCTCTAGTTCTCCAAAGTCCACACTTTCCAGACAGACTGAGTTCCACCATTAAATCTTTGCTTTTGATAATGTTACAAAGCAATAAAAAATCCCATCTTAAGCTCTTCGTGTGTAAACTATACAAGCCCACCGGTATAAATCTAATTCCTCTCTGCCCTTCCCTGTCTTGCAGTCTCTTTTCTGTATCCTCTCCACCCTGTTCTTATCCATTTCACCCAGGCATCTCCAAAACTGAGAATGGCAGTCTACATGTAGTCTCACATAGGTTTTATACAATACTAATAGTACCTCCTGGGATTTTTTCACATTTTTTTATGCCTCTTTATAAAGTGGAGCAATCCATTTGCTTTCTTTTTTTTTTTTTTTGTACATTTTATTTATAATAACACAGAGGTAACAACAATGCATACATCACTTGACATGCACAGTATATCACTAGTTTTGAGAGATACAAAAAGAAGAATGTATACATCTGATGGAAATGAGACAAGCCATTATACATCGAACAGGTGTTGGATACAATGATAACTCAGTACATTTTTGAGATGTTAATGCACTCCACTCAGGGACATGGCTCCCACCCTGCCATTGCACCCATTTTGGTAACAATGGCCACTGCTCTTATCAGAGCTAGGCCCCTGGAAACTAGCCTCCCAGCATCATACCAGGAAGACCCCTTCCTCTATGGCCTTTACAAGGGGACCCCACATTGAAATGCAATATGATTACCATTTGCTCTGTGTTGTGCTCTTTCTATTTTAAGGCAATAGCAAAAGTAGTGGCTCCACTCTGCGAGGGTAGGGGGATTCTGACTTAGCCAGTTCTGTGTGATGGTCTTTTTCACATTTTATAATGCTAAGTCCCATAGCCTCCTAAGCTGTAAAGTGGGAGTGGCTGAAGCATCTTCCCCCAACAGAAGCTCTGCAGGGGCAGCAGAAAGTGGATGTTTTTAGACCTTCTGAATGATCGAGTGTACTTCTCTTCAGAATGTGGCCACTTGGTAACATAATAGTGCCATATGAATAAAATCATCAACCTCAATTCCACACTTTGGACACATATCAGATTTGTTGGGGTCATATTTGTGAAGTTTGGCTGGGGTAACATAGGCCCAGTGCATAAAGAACAGCTGTATTTGGTGGAGGTGGTTAGAGCGGGAGCCTTCCTTGTACTGGTTGGCAGCCCTCCTCCACATACCCCCAGTCAAGCAATGCCCAAGATCATTCTCCCACTTAGTCTTGACCTCACTCATCGATGAAGCACTTTGGTTGAGAAAGAGACTATAGAGGGATGAAATTGGTTTGCAGTTTGGAGGTGGGTGATGGATTAATTCCTCCAGTTCAGATCCCCCCCCCCCCACTTAACCCCTGCGGGGCTAACACCGAAAGCCATTGTCTGACCCTCAAATAAACAAAAAAATCTCCCCAAGGAATACCATATTTATTTCTCAGTTGCAGGAAGTTATAAGGTTGGAGTTCTCATATGACAAGACTTTCTGTAGATACATTAGTGAAAGGAGAAAGTCCAGAGGGGGTATTGCTAAGCTTAATGGAGAAAAGGGAGCAAGTGAGGAGGAGGACCCTGTAAAGGCATCTATCTTAAATAGATAATTTTGCTCAGTATTTACTGAAGAGAAGTTAGGGCAGGGCCCACAGCTCAGCATCATGGACACGGGGGAGGTGAGCACTACTCCTTCACAAAAGAAACGGTTCCACAAAAGCTGCAAGCCAGGGTGGATAAGGCAATGGGACCTGATGGCATACATCCCAGGGTACTTAAGGAGCTAAAGGTGGAACTAGCAGAGCCATTAGCAGAACTGTTTAGTGAGTCTCTGAGCACAGGAGAGGTCCCAGAAGACTGGAGAAGGGTTTATGTGATCCCGCCTCCACAAGAGTGATAGCAGGGAGGAGGCGGGAACTACAGACCAGTCAGTCTTACCTCAGTAGTGGGCAAGATTATGGAGGCACTCTTTAAGGAAAGGATAGTGCAACACCTGGAATCCATAGGGGCACAGGATCCAAGGCAGCATGGGTTTATAAAGGAAGGTCCGTCAAACTAATCTCATAGATTTCTTTGACTGGTAACCAGAGTGGTGGACCAAGGGGCAGTTGATGTTGCCTACCTTGACTTCAGCAAACCTTTGACACTGTTCCACATAGAAGATTGATAAATAAGCTGGGTAGGCTCGCAGTGGGTCAGAAGTTGGTCAACTGGGTGGCAAACTGGTTGACGGGCAGAAAACAGAGAGTGGTGGTAAATAGTATACAGTCAGAAGAGATGCAAGTCACAAGTGGGGTACCTCAGGGATCAGTCCTGGGGCCAGTCCTCTTCAACATCTTCATTAGTGACCTTGCAGATGGACTAGAGGGTAAGGCTTGTCTGTTTGCAGATGACACCAAGATCTGCAACAGAGTAGATGATCCAGATGGGGTGGGCAGAATGAGAAGAGATCTGGATAAACTAGCAAATGGTCAGAAGAGTGGCAACTGGATTTAATGCAAAGAAGTGCAAAATTATGCACATAGGGAAGAGAAACCCTGAAGCCAACTATAGGCTGGGAGGGAGATGCTAGCAGTCACAAAGGAAGAAAGAGACTTGGGCATCATCATCACTGATGACCTGAAATCATCCAAGCAGACCTCTAAAGCAGTAGGTAAGGCTAGGGGGTGTTAGGGTGTAGTAGGGGTATCATAAGTCGTAAGAGGGAGGTAATAACCTCTTTACAAGACACTGGTTAGGCCCCATCTGGAGTACTGCATGCAGTATTGGAGGCCACACCTTCACAAGGACATTAACCAAATTGAGGTAGTCCAGAGAAGGGCAACCAAATGGTGCATGGACTGCATCAGAAGACATATGAGGACAGATTAACAGAGCTCAATATGTATACCCTTGAGCAAAGGAAGGAGAGAGGTGATATGATCGAGGCATTCAAACACCTTAAGGGCATTAACAAGGTGAAAGAGTCTAACAAGTTTAAATATAAGAAAAATAGCAGGACAAGAGGACACAGCATGAGATTAGAGGGAGGCCGATTAAGGGGGAATGTGAGGAAATTCTTTTTCACAGAAAGGGTGGTGGATGCATGGAATGGCTTACCACAAGAAGTGGTGGCTATGAATACAGTGCAGGGCTTCAAACAGGCATGGGATAGGCATAAGGGAGCAATACAAATGACTATGAATAGATAGGCCACTGACAGATCAAAGGCCGATGGCACATCTATAAGGTAGAAAAAGAAATGGGCAGACTGGATGGGCCTTGCAGTCCTTATCTGCCGTCAACTTCTATGTTTCTAAGTTTCTATAAGGAGTTAACTGTTTGCACCCCCAAGCTAGCCCATCTCGACAGGTCCTGCCATAGGAAAGTATTGAAATCTTTTTGGTTTCCAAATGTAGAAATTAATGAGGAGTATGGGGACATGCCTGCTGGGTGTTGCAAGTGCTGGTGAGCTCTCTGCTATACCCTAAGCAGGTTCCTGGAGTATGGGTTAAGAATCTGTGGGGAAGAAATGGCCAATAAACCAGGGGACAATAGCTCCCTGTACATAGAAACAACCAGATCCTCCTCCTCCTCCAACAAGAACCAGGAAGGTGGTCGCATGCCTTACATTGGAAGGAGAAAGGCCAATTGTGCTGCCCAGTAATAATAGCAAAAATTTGGCAGAGCACAGCCTCCTTCTCCCACAAGCCTCTGCAAAGAGGCCCTCTTAATGCGGGCTGGCTTATTGTTCCAAACAAATCTATGCACCAGGGCATCCACTGCTTTGAAAAAATACTCTAGGCACCCATATGGGAAGGACCTGGAACAAATATAGACATTTAGGCATCTTGCACATGGCAACTTGGGCTGGTAGTATAGCCTAGAGGTTAGAGGAATGAGGTGTGAATGAGCTTGGTACATCCAGCAGACCAGACCTGAGTTTGATTCTCACAACCTCCACTTGCATACTGTGTGACTCTGAGCAAGTCACTTAACCGCCCAGTGCTCCCAGGTCACCCCTGAAAACAGGCACTTGTGCCTAGTGGGCCTTGCCCAGTTACCAAAGACTAAGATAAACAAAAAAAAAAAACATCTTGACCACAATAACTCTGCCCAGTACAGACAGTAGCAGATTACACCATCTGGCTAAGTCCGCTTTAAGGGTATTCAGGAGTGGTTTGTAGTTATATTTATTTATTTTATTTAAAATGTTCACCAGGAAGAGCATACTGAGCAGCAAGTGCTCATTTCCAGATGTGTCCTGGCAGTACGAGGAACAGATGGAGTGAGTTCAGACAATAATACACGTAAACAGTAAAGCAGTAAGAGTACAATACTGAGGTATACAATACAGAAGTACCTGTAACCAGCATAGCAGTTATAATACAGCACTGATGTAACAGTGAGCAGATGAGGGAGAGAGAACAGCACAAATACAAAATACTAATATAACCAAACAATACAGAAGGGATTCACACAATTTAAAATTTACAAAATTTTTAATTTTATTTACAGAATTTATAGTATTATATTTTTCGAGATTTTCTACAGGACTATTTCGTGGTGCAAACAGCAGCATCAAAGCAGGGCAGGATGTGCAAGGATGAATTAAAGTGACAGACAAGAGGGAGTCGGAGTAAGAGGTGCCGGGGAATTAGAAACAGGTGCAGGAGGTGCAGAAGTGGTCTTTAATGAGAGAATTGCAAACTCGAGGGGAAGGGGAAATGCAAATGGAGCATGGGAGGGAGTTCCATAGATTGGGAAACCTGTAGGAAAAGGCAGCCTGACCTACTGAAGTGGACCAACAGGGGAAAGATAAGGTGAAAGGGCCAAAGTTTCTGAGCGAATGAGAGGATGGGGGAAGAGTGGAGAGTGAGAAGGAGAGGCAGGATGGTAGGGACTAGGACCAAAATTTAGCCAAGAAACTGGCACAGTGGGTGCACCACTTGTCCTCTAATGAGGGGAGGGACAGGGATTGGTAAAGGGTACAGTGGTGTGCGTGGGGGGGGGAACAGTCAAGGGCAAAATGGCAGAAGGAGTGGAAGAGTGTGTCCAGTCTGATTAAGGAGGAGGAGAGAGTGGCACTGTAGTCCACATCACCATAGTCAAAAATGGGGAGAATCATTTTCTGTACAATGGCTCGTTGATAGGAGGCAGTATAGCGCAGTGGTCTAAGGCTCTGAGCTGCAAATTTGGTGACATCCAGCAGACCAGACCTGGGTTTGAATCCCACAGCTTCCACTTGAATACTGTGTGACCCTGAGCAAGTCACTTAACCTCCTTGTGCTCCCAGGTCGCTCCTGTAAAAAAGCTTTCAGCTTAGTGTGCTATACCTGGTTAAACAACTAAATAAAAAAAAAAAAGAACAGGTAGCAGGATACATCCACTGTTGCAGTACAGGGCACTCAGTTTAGAGTGCAATTTCTTGTGAATGGCCTCTGTGTGTACAGAAAAATTGAGGTGCCAGTCAAGCCAGACCCCAACATATCTAAAGGAGGAGTAGTCCTCGAGCAGTGTCCCATCCAGGGTGTGGGAGGGAGGGAGGGGAGCCGAGAGAGTCTCTACCTAGTGCCAAAAGTCATGGAGACTGTTTTCTTGGCATTCAGGAAAAGTTGGTTAGAGTGAAACCAGAGCTGAACATTGTCCAAGTCTCGCTGGAGTCTGGTTGCCACATCGGTACTGGAGGGGCCAGATGTATACAAGACAGTGTCATCTGCATACATAAGGATAGAGGTATGTGGGCAGGCAGAGGGCAGGTCATTTAGGAAGACAGAAAACAGTAGAGGGCCATGGACAGAGCCTTGGGGGCCACCAGTGGTGATAGGGAGTGGGAGGGAGAGAGATTTACCAATCCAGACAGATTGTGACCTACCTACTAGGTAGGAATGGAACCAGCTGGTGGCCTCCTTGGATAGCCCTGTGTTGGAAAGCTTAGTTATGAGGAGGGGGTGTGACACAGTGTTGAAAGCCTTTGCAAGGTCGACCGAAGGTGGCAGAGGTGATGAATCCCTGGTCCATGCCTGTTTGGATGGAGTCAGAGATCCTCAGCAGGGAGGTAATGGTTGAATGGGACTGACTAAAACCAGACTGATAAGGGGGTGAAGAAGGAAGAGTTGTCGAGGAAGGAGGAAAGCTGAGATAGTACTAGACGTTCCTGCAGTTTGGTGAGAATGGGGAGGAGAGAGAGAGATAGGAGAGGGACAACAGTGGCATGTTTTCACTCAGCAGGAACAGAAGCAAGGGTGAAAGAAACATTTAGAAGGGAGGCGTGAGGGAAGGCGATAGCAGGGGTGGACAGGTAAAGCATTTTTGGCATCCAGCCCAGAGGGTCACTTGCCTTGGAGGGGTTGAGTGCAATAAGTGTACTGAAAACTTCCTTGGAGGTAACGTGGCTGAAGGTGAAGGGGAGGGAAGGGGGGTGGATTGGGGAGGCCATGACCGTTATGGGTTGGGGGAGGGAGGATAGCAGGGACTATGCACAGTAGGTAAAGAAGAAGTTAAACTCCCACTGTTATGGATTGAGGGTCCATCAGTGAGCTGTCGCCAGACTTGATAATGTAGTTAAGGGGCTGGGATGGGGGATGGAATAGGGATTGGACCACCTTCCAGAACTTGGAGGGATGATTTATGTTAGTTAGGAAAGTGTCCTTAAAATATTCTGCCTTAGTAAATCCATTTGCCATGGTGCAGGCATTTCAAAGTATTCAATATTTTTGGAAATCGGGGGGAGGCCGGTAGATTTGTGGGTCTTCCAAGCTTGGTCCCTAGCTCATAGACAGACCATGAGATTAGCGGAGACCCAGGGCAGGTGAGTACCATGTACATGGATCCTTCTCTGCGGGGCATATTTATCCCAGGAGAAGAGGAGTTTTGACTTGAAGTAAGCAAGAGCGGAGTTGATGGAGGGGGCACGGGTGCCTTAAGACCAGTCAGTGCTAGACAGATCGTTTAGAAGAGAAGCGATATCCAGGGGGGTATAGGACTGAATCAGCAGGGTTTTTTGTGGGGTCTTGGGGTGATGGATTTTCCGAACTGCATAACTCACATGGTGGCCACTTAGAGAGTCTGGTAGTAGGCCAGCTGCTATGATACAGTGTGAGTGGGAAGAGAGGACCGAATCTATCAGAGAGTGGTTGAGAGATTTGGAATTTAGACGGGAGGGTTCACTGAGCAGCTGATTGAGGTTTAGGGGCAGCTATGTCTTGTTGAATTTTGGGGTGAGAGGGAGCAAGCCAATTTGCATTAAAATCACCCAGGACAAAGAGTTTGCCACTAGGCACGTGTGTTTGTAGGGTGGCTAGGAGGTCGGTGATCGAGGGCATGGGTGTGCTGGGGCAGCAATAAGAGCCTGCAATAAAAATAAAAATGGAGCAAGGAAAGGTGAGTTTCACCAGCAGGGACTCATGAGGCTGGGTGAGGGGATGACACAAGTATGGGTGTGAATGTGAGAGAAGAGGTGAAGTACATGGCTATTTCTCTGCCCTTGCCATTTCCAGGCCTGTCCTAGTAGATGAGGGAGTAGCTGGGGATGGAGACAGAAACATCTTGGATGTGGGGTTTTAGCCAAGTTTTAGTAATGATTAGTACATCAGGGCTGAGGGAGAGGGCTAAGGGTTGAAGCAGCAAGATTTTTTTGAGTACACTCCTGATGTTAATGTGAGCTAGATTTATGCCACAAGGAAGTTGTATTGGTGTGGGGGGTCAGGACAGGGATTGGATTTGATGTCACCTGCCAGCAGTAGCAGCAGTGTTAGCATGATTTTTGCAAGGGGTGCCATGTATTTTCAGTGGGGTGAGGGGTAGGGGTGGAAAGAGACAAAGAGAGACCCAGTGGCAGCACTAAGGGGAATCAAGCCAGTGTGGAAGCAGGAGGTAGTATAGTAGGGCCTACTGGCCAAGGGTCATGTGGCCAGCGAAAGGGCTGAAGAGGTACAGTAGGTAGGAAAGAGAGCAAGAAAGAGGTGTGCAAATATATTAACTGGCAACATATGGGTGAAAGAGGGAGGAAGGGAGATCAAGGGAAATAACAGAGGGAGGATAGAAATACTGAGAAGGAGCATGGTGGTGGTGAAACCCAGGATGCGTAGATATAAATGACTAGGGTAGAGAGTGAGAATGAGAATTACAATAAACATAAGGGGATAGCTACAATAAAGATGAAAGCCAGCACCAAATGAATCTAGTTACAGAGAGGCAATAATAAGGGAAAACCTTGCTAACAAATTGAGAGTTGAGAGAGTGCAGAGCAATAGTGTTGCACCAAGCAATGACAAGAAGAGTGGACTGGAGTAGCGACCACACAGCAGTGACAGTAAGTTGTGAGGGTCACAAATGCATAGAAATCCAGCAGCAGAGATGAGCCTATTAGAAGACCGCAGCCAGGAGAAGTCAATGTGGCAAGCATAGCCACAATCTGCTCCGAGGGTGAGATTAACAACTGACAATTCTAGGATTTACATGAGTTAGTTGCTGCTTGGGAGCAGGAGTGCCAGACAAGAGAGTGGGAGTGCATTGGGGGAAAAGAAGAGATATTTAAATAGAGAAACTGGTAAACAGGTAAGATGAACACCCACATATTTAATAGTGTTAACTACTGGTATCCCCATGGGGTTGCATGCTAGTGCATCGTGTCCCAAGTCTCCCACAAGTAGAAACTCACTCTTATTCCAGTTCACCTTATGATTGGATAATGATGATATTCAGTTAACAGGCTGTGCAGCTCTGGTATGCCCACTGATGGATTTTGTAAAAACAGCAGGATGGCATCTACAAATAGAGGCAAGTTATGCTCTGTCTTGTCCCTCTGGTGGTAACCTTGTGTTCCCTAGTGATCCTTAATAGCAGCCAACAAGGGATCAAGTAAGAGGACATATAATAATGATGAGAGGGGACACCCCTGCCTGATCACATGAGTAAGTGGAAAGGGAGGAATTAATCCTCCATTGATTAGGATTTGTGCCTGAGGTGCACCATACAAGGCTCTCACCCATTTTACAAAATCGTCACCAAGTTGATACCTTTGCAACATCTTAGACATGTACCCCCACTCCACACGGTCAAAAACCTTTTCTGCGTCCAGGATAAGAATGGCCTCTCCATGTGACTTGGCAGACTTGGACCACTTATAGACGATGTCTAGGGCCTTCCTGATATTATTTTTCCCTGCCGATCTTTAATAAACCCCATCTGATCAATGTGAATTACTTTTTGTAGCACAGATTCCAATCTAGTGGCAAGCAATTTAACTATAATCTTGTAGTCTGCTGTCAACAGGGAAATCAGCCTATAAGATGCACACTTTGTTGGGTCCTTACCCTGTTTTGGAAAGACAATGATAGTTGCGGACCACATAGAGAGGGGCAGTTGACCATTGTTAAGACTCTCATGGATCACCTGAGACAAGGGGTCCAGAAGGTCTGACATAAATGTTTTGTAAAAGTCAATCGGTAGCCCATCTGGTCCAGGTGCCTTCCCCTCCCTAAGAGCATGAATGGCATCAGCAATCTCAGTATCAGCTATTGTGCTATTCAGATCTAACACAGCATCGCCATCTAAAGGGCAGATTGGGGCCCTTGAGAAAAAGTCATTTAATTGTTGACTAGTGGGGTGGGCCTCCATAGTATATAGAGTTTTATAAAATTTGCAAAAGGTTTACCCGATTATAGTCACATCAGAACTTAGATCCCCAGTGTCTGCTACTATTAGAGTAATAGCTCTGGCCCCCTCCCAGACTTTAAGTTGCCAGACTAGCAACTTGTCACCTTTGCCCCATCAAAATATTGTCCTGCCTGGGAGAGTATTATGGCTCTTTCCATCTGGTCCATCTCAATAGCACTATACCGCCACTTCAGCCTTTGAAGCCTGTAATATAAAAGCATGCTGAGGTTTTCTATATGATCCTTCTCCGTAACTGCTATTTTGGCCTCTAGGATTCTCAGATTTTCTCCCTGCTCCCTATGCAGATGGCTGGAAAAGGCCACTGCAAACCCCCTTAAAATGGCCTTAAGAGACTCCCATCTAATGGTATGTGAGGTATCTTCTGCCCTGTTGTAAGCTAAGTGACCCGAGATCCCTTTCCATATAGTGTTCTGGAATTCAGGGTTCTTGAGGAGCACAGGGCCCAGACGCCAGACCCTAGAAGGAGGTGGAGCCCCCCCCAACCAATACTGATGCCCATAGTGGGGCATTGTCCAAAACCAGTACTGGCTCATAATGGATATCTCCCACTGAACCCAAAAGGGAAGAGGCAACTAGGAGCCTGTCACCCCTAACATATGTAGTATGTACGTGTGAGTAAAAACTATATTCACATGCAGTGGGATTGTTCTGTCTCCAACAGTCAGAAAGTGTATGTGTGCATCAGGGCTTCCAATGCTCTGGCATATCTTGTGCGCGGGACCAGGGCAAGATTAGACCTGTTGAGAATCAAGTCAACTACACAATTAAAACTGCCCCTAGTATCCAGGGACCCAACAATCCAGCCATGTCAAGCTGCGCCTTTGGGCAGAAGGAGGGATCATCTATACTGGGGCCATATACCGAACCCACAGAAATGACCAGCCCACTATACGTCTTAACCTGAATCAGGGTATACCGTCCGTAAGGGTCTAGCTTAGTTTCCACTATCTGCCCCGAAAACCCCAGCTTGAGCCAAATTGCAGTACCCCTTGCTTTGGCATTAAAGCAGGACCTGACCCGAACCAAGCTCCCCCTCATCTTTTTGCTGTCTTAGCCATTTCTTCTTCTTTCATGTGAGTCGCTTGCAACAGCACCATGTCCTCCTGGAACCATTTAATTCTCCCATGCACTCTTTTGCATTTGACTACACTTTTCAACCCATTCATATTCCAAGTAATAATGTTAAACTTATTACCCATCTTTGCAACTAACAAAACTTGTTCCACTTTGCTTCCCATTGACCTCAGTAATGCCTTTTATCCTATAGCCAAGTGCATAGGTGCCAGAACAGGGGGCCCACTAGGGCCATGGCCCTACCACTTTCATAAGTGGCCCTATCACTTTTTGTTATCATGGTAATATATTTAATAGGGAAAAATTTATCCCTTACGTCCTCGGCCCTACCACATTTCAAACCGTTCCAGCACCACTGGCCAAATGTGTATCTGACATAAACATTTGTGCATTGAAAGAAAACCTCCACAGTTTTTAACTTTTTTAACATTAAAACTCCCCGCCCTTCCTCCCTCCCTCCCCTACCACATTTCACCCAACAAGAGTAGAACAGACAAACAAGAACACATCCAAACAGAACAAATATCCTTCCCCCCTTTCCCCACCCTTCCCTGGCTGGGTTTCTTGGTACCCGACCCAACGATAAACTTCCATGGTGGATTTGGTTGTAAATAGTCTGTATGGGGCATAATACCAGGCATACCTGACCGAGCTTTAACAGAAACTGCTAGAAAATATAAACAGCTACTTTACAACCTCTCCCACAATTGGAGAGGAAGCACTTGTCTTGTAGGTAAAAGAAATAAAATAAAAAACTCACTAACAAATGTACTAAAACATGAATGCTAGGTAGGTGAGCTTAAAGAGCTAGTAGAGCCAAAACAGGCAGACAGGAAAATAATACAAACTTTAAGTAGTAGTCAGTTGTAACTTTTTATTTCTAAAGTATGAATTTTTCTTTTTCCTTTTGCTCATCAGAAAGTCTTCTATGTGATAATATTGTGTTGGATGTGTGGAACAGCGCTGAGCCTGGAAGCTGACATATCTAATGCTTCTGCCCCACACTACATCATCAGCATTATGACCTCACTGACAGTGAACAACAGTGATGGGGGGAATAACTTTAGCACACAGTCAATGGCAGGTCTAACCAACAAAATATGACTTGCAGTCGACACAGTGCTCCCCAACTAGCTCCAGCCCACCGGCCCTCATGTCATAGAAAGGAATGAATTACCTTGCAATTTAATCAAGTCAAGGGATGTTTCCCTGATATTTCTTCTCCCCTTGGATGCTGCCTCTTCAATATTTAATGAAATTCTCTGCCTCCTTGGGGTGAGTAAAAAATCTGGGAGGCTACCCCCTTTCTGGAAATCTGTAGCTTCAAAGGATAGAGGTGGGCAAACTCCCACCCCTTGCCATACAATGCCATTTTCACTCCATTAAACTGTATCCTCCTGCTATGGTGCTGAAACATATTGATATGGGCTCCCTGTATAGTTATAGGGACCATCTTCTTAGCTGCTCTCAATATGTCTTCTTTCTCAGTATAACAGAGGTATTTGATCAAATAGTGTCTAGGTCTGCCTCCTCTGACAGACCAGGGACCCACTCAACAAGCAGGCTCAATTTCAAAAGACAGCCCATGGTCCCCCAGCCCCAGATGCTCTGTCAGGATCTGCTGCACCACTGCTCCAGAGTCCTTGTCCTCAAAACCTTCCAGTAAACCAACAATCCTAATATTAGATCTTCGGCTCCGATTGTCCAAATGATCAAGCTTCAATTTGATTTCAGCAAGCTGCAACCTCAGTTGTTCTTGTTCTTTAGTAGCACCAGATGATTTATCCTTGTGATCACTGACATGTTGTTTGGCCTCTGTCAACTGCATGGCGTGAGTGCCCACTGTTTCAGACAACACCTGGACTGTGTTTTGAACATGTAGTATTTGTGCAGATATATTTTAAAAATATGCTTTCATCTTGTTCTGAAGATTGGTGAGCATGGCCAAGGAATGAGCGATCAGATATCCATTCTGACGTATGGTTCCCACTCAAAGCCATTCCTCTGGTACAAGCAAGACCCTCCTGCAGGTTGTCTGTTGAGGTTTTCATGGTGGCTACAGCTTCAAAATTCAATAGAGCTTGCTTCTTTTGGGATTTTTGCAAAGCTATCAGTATCCCCAATAAATTAAAATAATTCTAGTAGTCCTGCAGTGAGTTTACCATGCAGATCCAGCTGAAAGTATTTTGTGCCTAAGGAGATGTAAAAGGCAACCACCATGTTGTCTGGCCAAGCCATCCCCCCATTTGATTTCTTAAATAGTGCTTGCATTGCTTGATGTTTTAAAATCTTTTGAAACTGTGATGTCCAGGTCTTTTTCATTTAAATATTCTGATAATTTGCAACCTTTAAGGGTATAACTAAATCAGGGGTTTTTTGATGCAAAATGTAGAACCTTGCATACAGTTGTGTTGAAAGACATACCCTAGTCAGGAGCTCACTTGTCCAATGCCCATGACTCAAGCTGTAAAGCAATATAGTCTTCAACATCATCCATCTTGTCTTCCAGTTTTAATCTTGTCTGCAGACTTTACACACTTGCTCACTAGACCCCCTCTCACATCTGCTGTATACAAGGAAAACAACAGAAGTCAAAATACTGACCCCTGTGGAACACCACTAGTCACCAAACAACTTTTGGATGTGAAACCATTCAACCTAACTCTCCGTGAATGTCCTTGCAGCCATGCCTGTACTAATGTAATAATACTTGTGCTCACATCCATAGTGAACAGTCTCCTGACCAGCTTGGCATGTGGAACACAGTCAAAAGCTTTGCTAAACTCTAGCAAAATTACAGATCCCCTCCTCTCCTGTACCTTACTATAAGGCTCATAAAATAATAGCAAGTTAGCAGTGCATGAGCATCCCTTAACGGCGCCATGTTGTAGCTTGTCCACCATTCCCTTGTCAGTCCACTGACTTTTTCAGAATTTCTCCCACTAAGAACTCCATGATTTTGCATATCACAGAAGGCAGACTTAGGGGTCTGTAGTTGTTTGACTGCTTACTACCTTGTTTTAGTAGGGCAACTACCTCAGCTCTCCACTGATCCTCAGGTACTACTCTATGCACCAGTGACTGAGTGCAAATGTAAGTTTATGTTTCTGAAATGTTGAAATGTTTCTTGCTGTTTCCTTCAGGAGTATGAGTATCAAAACCAGTCCATCTGGATCTGCTGATTTTGTGATATTTAGTTCTTCTAGTTTGATTTCTACTTCCGATTTAGTAAACAACCGAGCATTCCCAGAATTCCCATTTAGATTTATTACTTGTGAATCCTCCTCTTTAGAGAAAACAGATGCAAAGTAAGCATTTAAGGCATTACCCATCTCTGCTTCCTTGGATGTAAGTTCTCCTTCTATTAGAAGCGGTCCAACTTTGCCTTGTGTACCTTTTCTCTTGTTAGCATAAAGAAATCCTTCATATTTTTGTTGTCCCAAGTTATTTTGTCCCCAATTGTACTTTAGCATTCCTAATAGATTATTTACACTTTCTGACATTTTTTTTATATTTATTCACTTTCATCAAAGAGTTGGCCCCTTTCATGGTTTTATAGCTGCTTTCTTTTTAGATATTATCCTGGCTATATAATTAGTAAACCAAGGTGGCAGTTTACCCTTGGTATTAAACACTTTCTTCCTTTTTTCTTTTCTTTTTGTTTTTTTGTTAAGTCATTTTCACTCCGGTCTCTGTCTGCCAGGGACTGTCTTGGGCAAGACCCACTCGATAGGCACTTCATCACCTGGCCTGAATCCATTCCTGTCAGAGTTGGGTGCTGGATACCCTCCCATCCACGGGGCCCTTACAGGGGAGGGGATCACAGAAAATCAAGTTGGGTCAGCACCAGCGGTGGGAGTGTGGGACCAGTCACCCGGGTCTGCTGTCGCCCCCCTGGCAGCCAGGGTTTTCCTCTTTAGCACTGTTTTCCCCCAAGGCGCGAACATGCAATGATATCAGCACGTGGAGGGTGAGCTCTCACCCCCTCCCACAGACGTCCAACATCACCTCAACCCCCCTTCATGTCCCTGCTTGAATGTAGTGCTCCCAGTCTCCACTGGGAGCTGCTACAAGATGGGGATTCCCCTCTAACCCTTCCCAGGAAAGGAAAGCAGACCTGTGGTTGCTCAATCCTCTCTTCCCCCTGCCGACCCCCAGCGCTCCAAGTCTGCTTCCAAACCCAGGTCACCAGCATGGCACGAGGTGTGGCATCCAGCCCCTCAACCCACAGCGCCGACAGGCCAGCCCAACAATTTCTTCCTGAGTACATGCTTATCCTGAAGTTCTAGTAGTTTAATTCTGAATACATTCAGGTTTATTCTACACTGCAGTCTTTCAAATTCATCCACCAATCCGGCCCGCCGGAGCAGTGATTGGATTTCCGCTCGCGACGCCAGCGACCCAGATTCGGGAATAGACCCGAGTCACTGGAGTTCCAGCTTGGGGGAGAAGGATTGAACATCCTACAACACCGGTACTCACAATCAATGGAAGCGGTGCAGATGCTGGACATTATTGCACGTCCCCGCCTCAGAGGAAAACTAAAGAAAATGGAGGGGAGAGCCTCTGTCTACATGACGCCCTCCCTGAGGCTTCAATTAGCCACCGCCGCCACACTCCCAACCTGATACCAGTTCCACGGCACCGGAATTAGGGGAACCGGTGCCATGGCCCCGCCTGGGGGCAAGCTGGGGAGAACTGGAGTCATGCACTCATGTTGGTGGCCCTGGGCCATGACCAGGGCAGAGACAGGATGGAGGCCTCCCAGGAAAAATGATTAATAAAAAAAAAAAATCCATCCACCAATCCCACTCAGAAATTTCTCTCTTGAATCCCTCCAGGTCTTTTATATCTGTAACAGTGTGACACTCTTCTTCCATTGCCATAAGATTGATGGATATGAAATTGTACAATGCTGTGATCACTTGTACTTATGAGTTCAAAAACATAGTATTTAGTCTGTCCAAAAAGTTAGTACCAGGTCCAGAATGTTATCTGCATGTGTGGGATGTGTGAAACTAGCCCAAATTCATATAAGAGGTCTAAACGAATGTTCCTACCCTAGTACTAGATTGAACAGTTACCCAGTTTATACGTAAGCAATAATACCTGACAGGGTGAGCGGTATCGTGCGATACCGGACCGTCCAGGGGCGTAATGAGACCCCACGATGACGCCCACCCCGGAAGGTATTATTGCGCTTAGAAAATAGGCTGTAGGTAACAGTTGTATAAAAGACTGAAAAAATTAAAATAAATAAAAAAAAAAAAATGAAAAGTCAATTGTGCTGCAAAGTAGTTCCTCTAGTAGCGCCAGTAGAGGGCACTGCTGCTATTTACACTTGTTTCCCCACTTTCCCTTTTTCTTAGTTTATTTATAGAAATCCCTCCATCCCCCTACACCACCCCCACTAAAACATGAGGGCTGTATTTTGGGGTTTTTGCTTCTCCCTCCGAGACTACACGCCAAGTAGCGGTCACTGTTTTTTTTTTTTTTTCTGTTACATAGATTGCGATTATGATCACAAAAGGCGGAAGGTTTGAAAACAGCTGCCACCCATGTAAATAGTAAGCACTTAGTAAGAACACCGAATTATACAAAAAAAAACAACTTTGCTCTCAGTTCTCTTCTTCCTTTCTTCCCCGGAGTTGCTGTGAGTGTTAATTGTGAGCGTGATCCCAAAAAGGGGACCAGAAGTATGAAAAGGAACTGTTGCCCATTTTGAAGTGAGATGCGAGTGTACAGTGCTAACATGCGGTATTAAAATAAAAAACATTTTTTGCTGGTGGCCAGGTGTTGTGAATGGAGCAGAGTTAAGTTAAAAACACAAAAAGTCACTACAGGTATGTGGTTTCGCTCGCTCCTCACCCCCGCCCATCAGTTCACACTGTACACTTGTGGAGCTTACCTCAAGGAGCTGCATTTGTGGTTTATGTGACAGCAGACGGTGAGGAGAATAGGTGTAAGCCAACATATTTTGTGAGATTCGGGAATAAAAAAGTGTAATTTCACTGGATGTGGAGTGAGGCAAGTCAGAGAGAAAGTAGAAAGGACTATGGAGAGGTAGCACTAAGCACACGATGTGCTAGCGCTAGTAATGTAAATAGTGAGTTTTTTTCTTTTTGCAGTGTGGCAAAACTGGTTGTTAAATTCAAATGACAGTTGAGTGTTATGGACCAGCATCATAGTGCTGTGACAGCCTACCACACTCATGAATTAACACGCAGTTTCCATTTTCTCCCCACTCAAGAGAGGAACTTCCCTCGCTAGGTGACTGAAAAAAATAACGGCTTCTGACTTTGAAAATTCGGGGTGCCCAAGGATGCTCTAAGTAACGGGGCACCCTGAATTAGCACTTGTTTTACACCGGGCTCTATTGCCTGATAGACCATGGCTCTTGGTAGGGAAATGGCCAATCAGAAAGGAGGATTCTAGAGGCCCATTTTCTAAAAGGCAGATTAAAATCTTCCATGATTACACAATCACCTAGTCCTGTATAGTGTTCTGGGATAGCCCAGCCACCCACCCCCTTCCCCGGTCCTGATTAAATGCACATAAACCCCGCCCCGACATTCTAGCTCACTCCTACTGGCTATTGCCAGCCACGCCTTGTTAGTTATCTAGGCCTTAATTTTTCATTGGTACCCCATCCTCCCACAAGATCCACTCATTTTCTTGGCCCTCTCAAGGAACTGTTGCAAATTCTGTGGTTTTACTGGTAAAACGAAATATCTCCACGTTAAGAATGCCATCTGCGCCTATCCTTCTCTATAGTTGTCTTATATTACTTTGTTATACTCTACCCAAAATTTCGGTTTGCAACTCGGACAAAGGCCAGTTTCCCTCCTCTATCATCTAGCAAGATATAGCCTCCCACATTAGACCATGGCATTCTACATCAGGGACGTCTCCTCTATGGTCATGCCCCTCCTCCCACCAGGCCATAACTACATAACATGTGCAGTTCCCAAGGATGGTGTCGGCTCTATCAGTTCTCTGTGTTTCATCCCTAGCAAATAGCAATCCTGCCCTTAACACAGCCACTGCTAAACCAATGTATGCTAGAAGGAGTAACAAAAGAATGTCTAGCAGGCTAAGACACCACCTGTTCAGGAAATGTTGAATTAAACCCAGGTCCACCTATTTTTCTGGACGCCGCTGCGGACCTCCCTCAATATAAAGGGTTAGCTTTCTCCATATCAATGTCTGTAGTTTGCTAAAGAAGATCGACTCTATACAGACCTGGGCTCTACATGCATCTCCTGATTTCTTCATGATAACTGAATCCTGGCTCACACCCTCGACCCTGGACAAATCTATCAACGTACCCGGATATATCATCTACCACTGTGATAGACCAACTGGAGGGGAAGGGGTTGCAATATATGTCAAAAGCAAATTCACAGTCACAGTCTTTGACTGTACCTCAGAGGCTAAGGAATTTGAATGCCTTGCTCTAAAATTATCACTTTCCAGCGAGAAATCACTCCTTATGGCAGCATGCTACCAACCACCGTCTGGTGGCTGGGCACTTCTGCCACACCTTCAAAACCTTCTTGACTCTGCTGATACTGAGTGTATTCCAATGGGGGATTTCAATCTAAATTGGAATGATGACAGCTCTAAGAAATTGAAGGATCTATGCAATGTTAATGGACTGTTACAAATGGTGACTGCTATAACCAGACCTAACAGGAAAAAACCCTGAGCGCAGCACCCTCCTGGACCTTATCCAAGTAAACAAACCTCACACTGTCTCGCATACTGGAGTATTCTTCAACGATATAAGCGACCATTGCGCTACTGCATGCATCAGACATCCTTCCCAAATAAAAATGGCCTCCAAATTCAAACTGAAAAGATGCCTGAAAAAATTCTGCCAGTACACTTTCCTGAAAGATCTAAGCAACATTAATTGGCAGGATTTCTACCTAGCCCCCCACCTTTAACGAGGCATTTAACATCTTTCACAGCCTCCTACTGGAGCTAATAGACAAACATGCCTCACTAAGACTGATCAAATCAAAAAATAAAACTCCTGGCTGGTTCTCTCCCATCCTGAAGAAAGCCCTTAGGGATAGGGACTACTAGTGGAAAAAAGCGAGGAAATCCCACCTGGAGGCTGATTGGTTAGCATTCCGTATCACTAGGAATGCTTGTATCAAGCTAGTTAGGTCAGAAAAGCTAGGTACTTCCAAAAAGGACTAGAAGACAATAAAAACAACTCTGCCAAATTTTGGAACATCCTCAAAGAAGTCGAAGGTCAGTCCACTGCAACACCCCTTCCAAACAAAATTGTGTCTGATGGTACCACCTATACGGACAAAGATGATATATTAGAAAAGCTTAATGATCACTTTGCCACTGCAGGGCTTGCCTTTGACACCTCACCCATCAGCAAACTTAGCCCGGCAAGAGACTACACTGTTGGCTTCACTGATAATCACAACCATAACCAACCGCATCCCACCCCCCTTCAGCTTCCTCACAATTACATTCAAGCAAGTGGAGGACCTCCTCCTTTCTCTGGATACAAAAAAGAGTGTGGGTGCAGATAATATTGAACCTTACTTTCTAAAACTTGGCCATACCTATCTGACCACCCCCATTACACACTTATTCAACACCTCTCTGATTCAAGGTGAGTAACCTGTCTTGCGGAAAACTGCCCACATCCTACCATTATTCAAGACTGGGGATCCGAGTGATCTGAACAATTACCGGCCTATTTCTATACTATCCGTCCTCTCTAAATTACTTGAAAAAAATTGTCAACATCCAACTTAGAGAACATCTGGATTCACAAAAGTTGCTAAACCCGGCTCAGTCCGGCTTCAGAGCCAAACACAGTGCAATATCAGCTCTTGCCAAAGTAACTACAGACTGGAAAATGGCCTTGGACTCTAAGAAGCATGTATTTGCCCTCTTCCTTGATCTAAGTAAGGCCTTCGATACTGTGGATCATACCATCATGCTTACTGCACTGAGTAACATCGGACTTGATAGTTCTGCCATTAAATGGTTCACCAGCTACCTAACCAATAGGTTACAACAAGTCAAAGCCATTGGAGATCTGTCCCTACAAAAATCCTTGTTATGAGGAGTCCCACAAGGCTCCATCCTGGGCCCTATCCTCTTTGCAATATACATCAATAATCTGGACTCTCAGCTGGGCACAGCAAATGTGCACTTATTCGCAGATGATACTGTACTCTATACCACAAATTCATCCTTGGATCTGGCCCATGAGTACTTACAGAAAGACTTTGTCACCCTCCAATACAACCTTCTCACTCATAAGCTCCTCCTCAATGCCAAAAAGACTAAAGCAATGATTCTCTCACCAAAGTCTACTTACGGATGTCCACATATCACACAGATCCGAACACTCTTAGATGAACCCCTTGAAGTAGTTGATACCTTTAAATACCTAGGGTTCTGGCTGGATAACAAGCTTAACTTTCTGTGCTACTTAAATGAAACCTTGAAGAAACTAAGACAGCGATTAGGTTTATTCTATCGCATTAAACACCTACTCACGTTAGAAGCCAGAATGAGACTAGTACAAACTACATTCCTACCTATACTGGACTACGCTGACTTCCTTTACAGTCATTGCCCATCAACGATGCTAAACAAACTGGACACCCTTTACCACCGGGCTTTAAGATTTATCTTAAATTTACCCCGTAGTACACATCACTGTCATCTATACCAGGTTTCAGGATGGACCTCATTCTCAACTAGAAGAACAAGGAATGCTCTCCTCTGGTTTTTTTAGAGCATTATCTGATAACCTCCCTGCATAAATACTGAACATCTTCAAATGGGCTAAAGATTCCTATGGTCTGAGACGCTTCTCCTTAATCTGCTTCCAGATTCCTAGAATGAAAACTACCCTTGGCTCAGCAGCAATCAACTTCTCACTTCCATCACTTTGGAACACTATGCAAGACTCATTAAAATTGTCCTCACTTCCAAGCATTTTCACATTCAAAGCTCTATTAACAGATTATCTGAAGGAATCATGCAACTGTTTTAGATGCCGATGACCCCTAAGCCTCGGGTGCCACTCTTCAATCCTACGCCTAAGTATCTCATCCAGCCTACATTCCTAACAATAGAAACCTAGGACCTACAAGCCTAGTTCCCTTAACCCAAGATGACCCTGCCTATTCTCTACCTTTTACCTATTCTGGCCTCCCTTTTTGCTGCCTACTCTTCCACCCCAATTTCTACCCTATTCCTTAATACCTCCTTATTTTTTATCAATTAGGTATGAGCTCTTACTCAGCGGAGACTATATGGGATTGTTGTCTCTTCTCATTTCAGTAAAGCTTATCATTATGTATCTTTGCATGTTAATTATGTTGACCAGTATGTATAGGCCCATATTGACCGGCACCTTCACAATGTTTTTTCTTTTTTTTTTTTGCACCGTTGTCCCCCATAATTGTAATCTTATGAAGTGTACTGTATTGTATTTATGCCAAGGACCACCTTGAAAATGAGCTTGCTCAATGGTGTTTATGCCTGGTTAAATAAAGTGATTGATTGATTGAAACTGAATTCATGATCCCCACATCAGGGTGGTACGTAGCAAACACCTACTATGATTGGTTTAGGTTTGAGATTGTTTATATTAATCCATAGGTATTCTAAACCCTCACCTGATCTAGCAGCAATGTCTGTATTTTGCAGATCCTCCCTAGCAAAGAGTGCAACTCCTCCCCCCATTTTATGTTTGCTTGCACTAATGTGCAAGAAACATTATGCGGCAGCTTAGGAGAGAAGCGGGTTGTGGAGGTGGGGCAGTGTGGCGGCCAGTGCCAGCACTGCATTTGTGGGCTTGACAGTGTGCACTCAATGCAGGCCCAGTGTCCTGATGACATTGATTCTGCAAAAGTGCCACCGACTTGAAATGATTTGGCTGCTGCAATGAGGGGCCGGCTCGTCATTGCAGCATCAGCAATTCCGCTGCAATGAGGGAGTGACCCATCATTGCAGGGCGGTACCTCGTCTGGTGTAACAGTACCAGGAACATGGCAGATGTATGCGGCCACCTCAGAGCCGACGGGGGTGCCCAATCCCCCTGTCGGCATGCCTCTGACTCCCTTCAATTTTCTGTTGTGTGCCAAGGGGGTGCCCAATTCCCCCTGTTGGCATGCCTCTGACTCCCTTCAAGTTTCTGTTGTGTGCCAAGGGGGTGCCCAATCCCCCTTGGCATCATGTACTCCCCCAACAGTCTTTCTTTCCTGATGGGGAGCCAAATCCCCGTCGGCTTCACTCCCCCCCTTCCCAGTTCGATTTGCTGATGGGGGAGCCCACTCCCCATCGGCATAATGTCCCCACTCCCCAATTTCTGCTGTGTGCCAAGGAATTGCCCAATCTCCCTCTGCATCATGCCCCCCCCCCGTTTCTGTGCTGACAGGGGGGTCCAATCCCCATCGGCTTCAGTCTCCCTCTCCACAAATGCAGGTAGTACACTGGGAGCCCACCACAGTGTACAAAACAACACCTGCAAAAGAAGAAAACCAATCCGCGTAGTCTTTTTTTTTTTTTAACTGTAAAACAAGAAAATGATCCCTTGCGGTCTCTCCTGACCTTCCCCAACCTGCACCCACCCTCTGCGTGCCCTGCCTCCCCACACCACCCTCAGCCCATACTTACCTCCGGAGCCTGGCGTGATGATCTTCGGTGGACCGGGAACACATGAGCACTCTTCAAAGCCGACCATGAACTGAAGAAATGCTGGCAAGCTGTATAATGGCATAAATAGGGTTTTTTCAACTTTGATGCATATCTACGGCATTTTTAGGAATTTTGGCACCAAATTTTCAACATGGGGTGATTGGGACCCCTCCTCATGAATTCAGTCACTATCATGTCATTATTCAGTCCTGGAAGGTAATTTTGTGGTCAATGTGTGGAATCACATTTCAGGACTGATTAACTAAAGACAATGCCACTGGTCATGCAGTGAGATCTCAAAAAGCCTATGTTGCAAATTTGGTGAAAAAAATCCCAAAAAATGACTGTTTTATGAGCGTACATTGCACAGTTTCCACACACGCTCGTAACTTCGTGAATTTGTAATATTTTCACTCCAGATTTTCAACACTGGCATTTTTCCATACCTCCTTATGAACAGTATAGCTGTAATTTTACATATCCTGGCTGAAATGTGTTTTCACACATCCGGTGCAGAATAGTACAGTCGCTGTGGGAAATCAGTTTTAGAGACAGATTAAGAAAATGACAGTGACACTGTTCATGAGTAGAGGTCCTAAAATGCCTATGTTGAAAATGTAGTGATGAACGTCCATAAAATGACTGTGTTACAAGCATGCATTGCGCAGTTTCTACGCACCCTTGTAACTTGGCAAATTTGCAATATTTTCATGCCAGATTTTCAACACTTACATTTTTTCACACCTCTTTATGAACAGTATAGCTGTCATTTTTCACATCCTGGCCAAAACGTGTTTTCACACTTCTGGCACAGAATAGCGCGGTTGCAGTGGGAAATCAGTGTTTGCGACAGATTAATAACAAGCGAGTGGGGGGAGGAGTGAGTGAGTGAGCTCAACAGAGCTCTGTCGGGACTGCTGCAGATTTCTTTGTGGGCAGAAAAAGGTGCTAATGCAGGCAGGAGCCCAGTACAAAAGGGAATCCTGCAGCGTTGGGAGAAACAGAACAAGCAAGTGAGAGAGGGGGCGTGAGCAAGCTCAACGGAGCTCTGTCAGGACTACTGCAGATTTCTTTGTGGGCAGAAAAAGCATTAACACAAGCAGAAGCCCAATATAAAAGGGCAGCCTGCAGCACTGGGAGAAACAGAACTAGCGACTGAGAGGGAGTGAGTGAGCTCAACAGAGCTCTGTCAGGACTTTAGAGTTGCCCACCCACCTGCCCAGGGTCCTGTGTGGTCCTATATTACAGCAGGGTCTCTGGGGTGGAGATAAAGCAATGATTGGATACTTTTATGATTACTGTAAAAATACAGATTTATTTGTTCTGTTTATTTCTGTAACTGAGTTGAGTAATACTTGGAGTACAATATGATTTCTAGCTGGGCTAAGTGAAACTATGAGGGCTGAGAACAAAAAGTATGGTAGCTGGCGGTGAAAAATGGCAAGAAGGCTTTAGGCTTGCTACAGTAATACAGTATCTAATGGATGAGATTTGAGACTGAATTAACCCAGTTGGCAAGGGGGCAGTAGGGGGACTAGTGTGGGGGAAAGCAGGAATTTGAGTTAATAGGGCCCTGACAGTTGTAGTAGGGTACAGAAACTGGGAATAAGAGCCCGTAACATAAGATGGGGCCAAAATGGGGCAGGTGCCACATGTCAATAGGGTGGGCATCTTTAGGAGGGTGGCAGGGTGTACAGGGTGTGGGTCCGCCATGATCCTGGACTGGGCTTGGAGGATGGGGGGTGTATGCTATGTAGACAATTGGCTAGTGTGAGGGAGGAACTGTGGAGGTTAGAGAGGAGTCTAAGTTGCAGAGTAGATGAGTATGGTAGGCATCCTGGCTTGGGGGGGGTAGGGAATGGCAAGAACAACTAGGGACTGAAACTGACCCCAATATCAGAGACACTAGCAGAAAAGAGAGGAGGAGGGAAGGGGTGCCCAAGGTGAGGGAGGGAGCCTCCTGATGTGGGAGGAAGAGACCACGGGAAGTACCAGGAGAGAGAGCACATTGCTGCAGGTACGGAGGGACCAGGGTGGGACTGGGGGGCGGAGGGAACAAGTAGGAGGGGGAACCGGTAGGGGGAGAGATGTAGGAGTGGCATCGACTAGGAATAGATTCGAGCCTCTGCTATGAGAGGTGGGGAGCAGGAACATACTGAAGGGGGGAGGACAAGTGGGGCATGAGAGGGATGGCAACAGGAAGGGGAAGAGATAGCGAGGATGAAAGGGTAGAACGGGGGCTAGTAAGGAAGGAGGGGGCGTGACTGGAGGATAGAAGGCTATGTTAAGGGGAAGGATGGGAGGAGCATCACTATCGGGGTCGAAGGGAATGGGGAGGCTCTAAATTGACAACAATGGTGCTAGGAGAAGGGTTGGAAATTAGCAGGGGAGGAGGGAAGGTCAACATGGGAAGCCCAGTAGGAAGTAGTCAGTCTGGGAAGGGGTTCAAGGATGATGGGAAGAATAAGGCAGAGAAAAGGGGTGAGGCAGAAGTAGGGGGTGCAGATACAGAAGTCACAGAGAGTGCAGGGGGTAAGGAGCAGGAAGAATGAATACTGGGGTGGTGGAGGGGCATTAGAAGGAAAGGGGTAAGGGATGAGGGTACTGTCCTGGGGGATTTATACTGAAAGGGGTGAGATGAGGCAGAAGGGGGGAAGGGCACAGCCATATTTGGGTTGAAGCTATCTCTGGGTTGACTGCAGGAGAGGCAAGCACTGCTCAAATGTGCAGTGAGGGGGAGTAAGAAACCTCATTTACTGTTGTATGTGGTTACAAACGACTTGGTGGAGGAGACTGTGGAAGTAGTGAAGGGGAGGTTCTAGGAGTTGGGCAGGCAGTGTGAGAGCGTGGGGGAGTCGGTGGCATTCTCAGAGGTACTCCCGGTACCATGTGCAAGCATGGGGAGGAAGGAAAGGATCAAGGACTTCAACAAGTGGCTGAGGGATTGGTGCCACACCAAAAATTATGGGTTAGTGACTAACTGGGGTAGGGTCTGGGGGAATTGTGACTTGTTCACGGCGCACAGGCTACACTTGAGCAGGGAAGGGACAGGAGTATTAAAGGCAGAATTAGAGGTGTATCTCTCTACTAAGGTGGATTTAATCTAGTGGAGGGTGTCGCCAAAAGACTGAGGTTGGTAGAAAGGTCCGGACAAGGGAGCCTAATGAGCTCACCCCCCTAAATATAGGTAAAGGTAGAGGTGTAGTAACCCTGGCGGGGGAGGGAAGAGTGGTCTGAGTGTAATACAGAAGGCACCACCACCCGATAAGAATAACGAGGAGAAAGGGTGCAGACTACCGGGAGGAGGGACACAGGCCAAGGAGAAGAGTGAGGAGGAGAAGTACGGGTGGAAGGTGGTCTCTCTCAATGCAAGAAGCCTGGGGAACAAAATTGCAGAGCTTCAGGAGCGCCTTTTAGAGGGGAAGGTGGATACTGCTGCAGTGATGGAGACTTGGGCCGCAGAATACCATGACTGGGACTCGGCAATCCTGGGATACAGGATATACAGCAGGGACTGGGGGTTTGGAAGGGGGGGTTGCACTCTGTGTGAGGGAAGGGATCAAATGCATAATGGACGAGGGAGGGGAGGAGAGGAGAGGAGAGGAGAGGACAGAGGTGCTTTAGGTGCAACTCCTGGACTCCAAGGGCAGAAAGCTGAAGCTGGGAGTGGTGTACAGACCGCCAGCCCAGTCCAGGGAACTGGATGGGGAGTTGGTAGAGCAGGTAAGGAGGGTCTGTAGAAGGGGGAGTGTGGTGATTATGGGGGATTTTAACCTACCAGGGGTTGACTGGAGCACCCCAGCCACTAGCAATACAAAGGACCAGGTGCTCATTGATGCATTCTAGGACAGCCTTCTGATGCAATTGGTAAGTGGGCCTACAAGGCTAGGTAGCACTCTGGACCTAGTACTGGCAAATGGGGAGGTGGTGAGGGAGGTAAGAGTGGAGGACCCACTAGTGGGTAGCGACTACTAAACAGTGTGGTTCATTCTTGCACTGGGCAGGGAGACAGGAGGCACAGGCACTAAGGTGGTGGACTTTAGTAGGGTGGACTTTGGGAGAATGGGAGAAATACTGTGAGGGAGACTCCAGGATATAAGGCCGGGGATGGATGCAGAACAAAAGTGGGGAGTCGTAAAGACTGGGCTAACAGAGGCCACAATAGCCTGTAGCAGGGCCAGGAGTAAGAAGAGCAGAGCCAAGAAACCATGCTGGCTGAACAAAGAAGTGCTGCAAGGGGTGAGGGCATAGAGGGCTGCATACTGGAAGTACAGGAGAACAAGAAAGGGAGAGGATAAGGAGGCTTACAGGAGTTGGTCAAGGGAGGTGGCCAGGAGGGTGGAAAAAGCTAAGGCCACCAGGGAATTAATGTTAGCACAGGGCATAAAGGGAAGGGAAAAGGACTTTTTAAGGTATGTCAGGGAAAAGAGGAAGTGCAAGGTACATATTGTGAGGATAAAGCGGGGAGTGGATTGGGTGGAAAAGGGGGAGGAGCAAGTGGAAATTCTAAATAAGTACTTCTGCTCCGGTTTCACTAAGGAGAGGGAAGGCCCACTACCAGAATGGGCTGGGCAGTGGGGAAAGGAGGGAGGAGGTGACAGACAAAGTGATCACAGGAAGTAGGGTGCTAGAGGGGCTGAGGGCAGTAAGGGTGGACAAGGCACCAAGTCCTGATGGCATCCACCCCAGGGTGCTGAGGGATATGGCGGAGCTGTTGGCTGAGCCACTGGCAGATCTGTTCAACACCTCCCTGGAAACGGGGTGTGTGCCCCAGGACTGAAGGGTGGCCCATGTGGTGCCCATATACAAGAGTGGGCCTAGGGAGGAGATAGGAAATTATTGAATGGTCAGTCTCACCTCCATAGAGGGTAAGCTTGTGGAGGCAATACTGAAACAGAGGCTGGTGGCATTCCTAGAGAGTAATGACCTTCAAGATGGGCGGCAACATGGGTTCATCTCAGGGAGGTCTTGTCAAACCAGCCTAATAGAGTATTATGACTGGGTGACAAGGGAGTTAGACAGGGGCCATGCGGTACATGTCCTGTACTTGGACTTCAGCAAGGCCTTTGATACAGTGCCTCATGAGAGACTGGGGAGAAGGTGATGGCAGTGGGGGTGGGAATAAAGCAGACTAAATGGATAGAGACCTGGTTACAGGGGAGGGTGCAGAGTGTGATGGTGGGAGGTGAGCTCTCAGCACCTAGAGCAGTGACAAGTGGGGTGCTGCAAGGATCAGTGCTGGACCCAGTGCTATTTGGGCTCTTTATGTCCGATATAGCACATGGAGTGGGGAGCAGGGTTAGTCTGTTCACAGATTGTACCAAATTGGGGGCAGTGGTAGTCAAAGAGGATGGATGGGAAAAACTGCAGGGGGTATAACCAAACTAGAGACACGGTCAGTGGAGTGGCAGCTAGGATTCAGTGCAAACAAGTGTAAAGTGATGCACTTTGGGCCTAAGAACCAGAAGAAGGATTATTGGTTGAGGGGGGTAAAGTTGGGGATCACAGAGGAGGAGAAGGACCTAGGGGGTTGGTAACTGGGAGCATCAACAACTCAGCCCAGTGTAGGAGAGCAGCAGCAGAGGCAAACAGGATGCTGGGGTGCATCACAAGGGGGTTGTCATCCAGACACAGGGATGTGATCCTATCTCTCTACAGATCATTGGTCAGACCGCACCTGAAGTACTGTGTGCAATAGTGGAGGTTATACCTGAGAAGAGATATAAAGTTACTGGAGGGGGTGCAAAGGAGGGCAGCAACAATGTTAAAGGGGTTGGAAGGAAAGGAATGTGAAGTTAGGCTGAATGAACTGAACATGTACACACTGGAGGAGAGGAGGGATAGGGGATATGATTCAAGCATTTAAATACCTGAGGGGGGTAAATAAACCTAGCACTTAGGGGGTGTTTAAACTGAGGAGTGGAAGAGAGACGAGGGGGCACGGACTAAGGTTGGAAGGGGGATGTTTCAAGAGGGAAATGAGAAGGCACTACTTCATTGAGAGAGTGGTATCTAGTTGGAATGCACTGCCAGAGGTGGTGGTAACATGTAGGACAGTCAATAGCTTTCAGAAGAACTGAGATAATGCAAGAGGAAGAGTCAGGGGGGCAGGGGCTGGGACAATCGGGGAGGAACTGAGGGGGAGGAGGCTGGGGCAGCTGCAATCTAGGGTGCTAGCTGCATACTCAGGCAGATTTAGATAGACCAATTGGCCTGTTCTGCTGGCAGATTCGTATGTTCATATGTGTGTTCATATGTAAAATCACAGTGACTCTGTTCATGAGCAGAGGTCCTAAAATGCCTATGTTGAAAATCTGGTGACAAGCATTCATAAAACAACTGTGTTACAAGCGTGCATTGTACAGTTTCCACAGAGCCTCATAACTTCGCAAATTTGTAGTACTTTCACTGCAGATTTCCAACATTGGCATTTTTTCAGACCTCCTTATGAACAGTGCAGCTGTCATTTTTTAAATCCTGCCCGAAATATGTGTTTACGTATCTGGCACAATAACATGGTTGCTGTGGGAAATCAATGTTTGGGACAGATTAAGAAAATTATACTGACAATGTTCATGAGCAGAGGTCACAAAATGCCTATGCTGAAAATTTGGTGAAAAAATTTCCACTAAATGACTGTGTTACATGCATGCATTACGCAGTTTCCACATACGCTCGAAAGTTCTAGCATTTTTAATATTTTCACTACATTTTCTACATTGCCATCTCTTCACACCTCCCTATGAATGGTGCAGCTGTCTTTCTTCACATCCTGCCCGATCTGTGTTTTCGTACATCTGGCACACAATGGCACGGTCGCTGTGAGAACTCAAAATTCAGGACACATTGACAAACTCACAGTGCCACTGTTCATGAGAAGAGGTCCCAAATGCTTTCATGAGGTGGGAGTCACAAAAAGGCCATGATGAAAATTTTTAGTGCAAATACCAAAAAACACCCGGGGTGTTAGGGTTTCTAATCATAACGTCCCACCCTGTACAGACTGACAGGCATCAGGGGTGTGCCTTTGGATTGCCGACTGTAATACTCATGCCGCTCCACCCCTACCCACCCCACCCTGCAGCCAGTGACAGGCATCGAGGTGTACCTTGGACTCTTCGGCCCCAGAGTTCACCCCATTCTCCTATATTGCACCCATTTCAGCTTATGTCCTTATGGAGTGGAGTGACTGTAAAGCTGAACACCCCAAGGCACACCTTAACACTTGCCAGTGTCTGCAGGATAGGGTGAGGTGAAATGGCATGAATGTTATGGCGACAACCCAAACGCATACCCCAATGCCTGTCTGTCTCTGCAGGTTGGTGGTGGGGTTGGCGTGAAGTTCAATACTTCACTGCCATTCCTACTCTGCATCTGTCTAACTCTTGCATTTCCAATGCTAATACCAGCAAGCAAACATTCGGCATTGACATATGCTTGTTATTAGTTCTCTCGCTACTGAAGAGGTGATACCCAGGGAATTCCCTGTCCCAGTTATCATTTGTATTCCACCATGTCTCCGTGACTGCTACCAGATAAGGTTTCTTGATTGTAATTAACACTCTAAGCATGTCCATTTTGTGTATTAAACTCCTTGCATTCAGGGATAGAACTGACAGGTCATCCTTAATGGTACCTGCTTTATTACTTGTTTTTTTACATAGATTCAATTACTATGTCCTTTACTGTGACACCCTCATCTCCAATACCCCGAGTGTTTAGTTTACAGTCCTATTCATTACGTTCTGAATTCTCCTTATCAGGAGTCCAGTACTCAGCCTACTAAGGTGTAAACATAGAAACACAGAATTTCTTGGCAGAAAAAAGACTGCTTGGCCTACTCAGTCTCCCAGATGACCCCTGCCTAGTCTGTCTATGCTGCACCTAACTGGTCCTAGGCAACCCTAACTCCTCCCTGCCTATTTACTAATATTCCCTATATCTATCTCATGTATGCTTGAAGCCCCCTACTGTTTTCACCTCAATTACTTCAGTTGGCAGTTTGTTCCAGATGTCCACCGCTCTTTAAGTGTAGAAGTACTTCCTCACATCCCTCTTAAACTTCCAACCCTTCCCCAACTTCATTACATGCCTCAAGTCCTGGTGCTCTTTCTCATTTGAAAGATACCCCCTCCAGCACCCTTTTCACCCTGGTGAGGTACTTGTAGGTCTCTATCATGTGCCATCTCACTCCCCTCTCTTTTAGGGGGTACATGTTGAGATCCCTCAGTCTCTCCTAATAGGGATTTTGATACAACTTCTGCACCATTTTAATTGTCCTCCTCTAGACTGCCTCCACCCTGTTTATGCCCTTTCTGAGGTGCAGTCTCCAGAACTAGACACAATACTCAAGGAGGGGTCTCACAAGTGAGCAATACAATGGCAACGCCACCTCTCTCCTCCTGATGGAGTTACCTCTTCCTATGCATCCCAGCATCCCACTGGCCCTACCCACTGCTTTGCCACACTGCCCTGACATTTTGAGGTTATCAGATATGATAACCCCAAGGTCTGTTTCCTGCTTAGTGTCTGTCAGTACCTCTCTACATGCTATACTCAGCTCTTAAGTTCCTATGCGATTGGTGCATGATTTCTTTGCAGCATTAGCCTCTAATTGCCATACTCTTGGCAACTCAAGTTTCCCAAGGTCCCTATGCATTCTCTCCACCACCTCCTTAGTGTGTACCCTAGGACAGATTTTGGTGTCATCTGCAAAAAGGCCTATATTACCTTCTAGTTCTTCTTCAATGTCACTTATGAAGACACTGAAGAGGACCAGTTCCAGTACTGAGCCTTGTGGCACCCCACTGGTTTTTGTCCCCTCATTAGAGTGAGTGCCATTAATCGCCACCCTCTATCTCCTATCCATTAACCAGCTCCTTATCCAGTTCACCACTTTGGGTCCAATGTCTAGGCTGTTCAATTTCTTCATCAGTCTCCTGTGCAGCACATTGTCAAAGGCCTTGCTAAATTGCAGATAGACAACATCTGCTGCCTTCCTCTGATCTATATCCCTGGTCACCTAGTCAAAGAAATGAATCACATTAATCTGGCATGACTACTACCCCATGATCCACGCTGCCTTCGGTCTTAAAGCCCTATGGAATCAAGATACTCTACCAAGCTTTCCTTTGAAAGGGTTTCCATCAATTTCCCCACCATCTAAACCATCTTTACAAAACAGATTATTTTTGCACCCCCCCAAAAAAAATCCCAGTTATGTAAAAAGATAAAGTTCTCTGTAGATGCCCAGGGCCCGATTTCAGAAGGCATGTCACAAGTATCCGCCAAAGATGACTTGCGACATATGCCGGTGTGACATTAACCCTGTGCCCAATTCCAGTACAGGCAGGGTTCCTGCCACTATGTCCTATGAGTTGTGGCACTCCAAGTGGTGCATCAAAGGAAAGGTGCCCCTGAACAGGGTGCCACAAGCTGCAGACATGCTCACCGACAGTTTGCAGTCACTCCCCCAGCCCCAAGATCCGACATGAGCTTGTAAGCCCTGGTGGGCCATGCACGGGGGAAGCTGGCAGCATTATGCAAGCAACAGTGAGGACGTTGGCACCACACCACATTACTGGGGATCGGGTGGGGGTCCTATAATTCAATATGGTGGGGGGTTCCACTGCCTTGTGTGGGGTCAGGGCTGGGAGGGGGGCATCAAGTTCTCAGGCATGGCAGCCAGGAGAGTGTGGGTACACCAGCTCATAGCTGGTCTTACTGATCATTCCCAGGACCTTTTGGAATAGAGATTTGGGGTTACGGCAGCCACCCTTTTGGAATAGGGCATATATGCTGCCATAACTTCCCCTTCCAACATGCCGCTGGGCAACCAGGTGGCGTACATCCACCTGGGTCGCAGGCTGCCTTTTGGAATATCAAATGACGGAACACATGATACAAAGTGCTACTTGCACCATTTGTTTTGGCACAAGACACTTTGTGGCATTCATATCCATTCTGGAATCGGGCCCCCAGTTTCTAATTCAGTTATTCATCCTTTTTATATTGTGTTGCAGTTTTTCTTTAGCCCTTGGAACAGGTAAAATTTCAGAGATTACTATCTTGCAGCCCAGTGCTTTAAGTTTCCCCACACTGCCTTGAAATCATTTTGTATTTCTGTATCACTTTTCCTTCCAATATCATTACCTATGTGTACCAACACCTCTATGGTTTCCTCACAGTTTCGAAGTATACCACATAAATTTCCTGTAATATCTCACTTTCACACCAGGGAGACACGAAACCATGGTTTTGCCCTTGTTTTTTCTACATATAATTCAATCAATAAATTTGATAATTGAGTCGCCAGTGACCATTGTGTGTTCTCCCTTTTGTGATACACCGAATGGCCTGGTTTGATTACCAGTTTCTAATAATTCTTGTGCTGATTGTGTGATGTTATTTTTACTAATACATTCAATAGTTCTAACTGGGTATCCCTATAGTTCTGTTCATTATCCTCCTCCACCTGCAGTGGGGTATTCAACCAGTGTATAGTCATTGTTACCATGTTCCAGTCCCCCATCCTCATCATCCACTCTTGTTTTCTTTTTTCCTATGCATATTTCCTGTTGCAGGTTGCCATCCGGTTCAGCTATCTCTGTGCTCCGTATCATACTACCCACATAATTTTCAATCCACCTTAGTAAGCTGTGCTTTCACCTCCTCAAGTTCTGATGTAACCCTTTCAGAAATAATTATATGAAATGTTTTCATGCTGCACACATAAAACTACCAATGTGATATGCATGCTGCAAGCATGATTTAGATGTTAAATTGGAACCTATTGCAAGCATGTGGCATGTGTGCAGCAAGCAAGTGTGGAAAGCATGCTTTTTATGTTAAATTGGAACAGATTGCATGTATGTGGCATGCATGCAAAAAGCAAGTGATCACTGATGACTGCACACATAAAAGTTAAGTGAGTTCCACAGGATCACACCATATACAAGTGGAGGTTGATGAGATTCAAACCCAAGTCATCAGGTCTCCAAGTCTCCTGGTTTGCTGTTCAGTGCATTTAACCATTAAGCCATACCGCCTACACACATATGGCTCGCTTGTACTTCAATACAAATCTGCATAACTCTGCATGCAAGCAGCATGCTTGTAGCCACTGTTATACTTTTTAGTTTTCGTGTGTCCTCTTATCTCAGCTGCACAACTTAACTGTAGCACACAAACCAACGGAAACACATGTTGTTCTTCCCACCCCAATACACATAGTTACCCACAAAACTACTTAATTACTTCTGTCTGGCCTGTACTCCTACTATTTTCTCTCCATAGTTTTGAATGCTTCCATGCAAACAGACTTTAAGGGGAAAACACAAAAGTAGCAATAACTAGATACCTACCCACATGGACAGTCCCCCCATGCACACACCACAGCAGGTGCTTTCATGCTGCTACAGACAACCCACCAAGTAGAGATATAGGGTTGAAAGTCTTTTACCTGTTTACTATGGTGTCAGAGGCAGGAGTTTTTAAGAGATGATGTCCATGGTTCAGAGTGCTGGGGCGTACCCCCTTGAAATGAATGGAGTTAATTTTTATTACTATTTTATACATTATGATGGTGAGCTGGGGAATAATGAAAGCCACTGTTCTACTAACAAGGCCCTTGTTAGTTGAGCGGTGGCCTTCATTAATCTCCAACTCTCCATCAACAATGTATAAAATAGTAATAAAAAATACCCCCGTTCATTTCAACGGTGCACTCCACTGCAGTCTCCCTTGCCCTGTGCCATAATGTGCTTGAGAGTGGAGATGTGGAGGTCAGCTTCACGGGGGGGGCATAAGTCTGACTAAAATGGGACTCCAATATTCTGTGCATACCATACCGTTCAACTGTTCTTGAATGTAAGGGACAGCCCTCATTTTACCCCTGAAAACTGCTCTGCTCTTCATCCATCCCTCATGGGAAACACGTTGCTCACACTGAGGATGTCCTGTAAATTTAGACTTTATGACAGGGGCACCATTTTGCATTTTAGCAGGTGGGAGCCAACAACCAGTGGTTGCCAGATGCTTGTTAGCCCCTTGGTGGCAAGCTCCAGAATGTCAGGAATGTTGCTAAAAGTTAAAATGCACTTGTTGTGACTGAAAAGTGATATGCAAATCAGGTAAAATTCAAATGTATAAGATTCATCTGTCTATATCCCAATGCAGTGCATCACATTTGGGCTTACCCCACCCAGTTACTAAACAGTGTTTTTCCTTCTGCCCCCCTCAAAAAACAACTTTGTCCTGATTTGTCTCCCCAATTCCATTCCATTCAATACCCATGTAATATATGTTGTGAAGCCACCCAAAGACACAGAAATGTGAAAAACATATCAATATTTCAGTCCTTCCTTCTTCCCCAATCCCCGTTAAAAAAAATATTTACTTTTACTTACCTGGCTATCTAGCCAGAATCTGCAGCCTGGTCCACTGTACTACCAACCCAGTTTTCAGTCCGCTCCTTCTCCATCCTTCTGCCAGAAGCTGGATGCTAGACTCAACCATCCCTGGTCCTCAATGTGGTCCACAACCAAGTCACCTCATCAACCGAACCCACGCAACCTGTGTTGTTGCTTCTTGCTTGGCTGCTGCTGCACTGCACTAATCAAGGCCTATGAAGGCCATCCACAATGCTATCACCGCTGTCACCTCTACTGGTAGGCCTAGCTTTCTGCTGAGGAGGACCTGTGCTGATTTTTTAGTGAGATGAGCTAAGTTGAGAAAGTAGGTAGCCTAATCTCTAGTTATCTTCTAGCTCGCCCTCTGCCCCTTCATCCACCAGGGGAGCTGGAGACTCACTAAGAGCAGACCAACAAAAATATGCTGCCACAACACTACTATTTAAAGTTCAGTGCTCACCGACTCCTCCAAGCTGTAGTGTTCAGCCTGTCTACTCTGTGGTGGGAAGACAGTGTCACACTCACATGACTCATGTGCTCTTGCTTGACTGGAGCTCCTCCATGTCACATGTGATGGTGCCACCACTAAAAGGTGGACAGAGTGGACAACACAATACAGACACAGTCGAGTCAGGAGTGCACCTGCAGCATGAACGCACACAGGTCAGGGGTCACTTATTGTGCAAAAGATTAAATCTGAATTTAATGCCATTATTTCCATACCATACGAGCAACCAAGGCACAAATGTGGGGGGGGGTGGCACCCATGCTTTATGGCAGAAACTCATTCTCAGGTGCTAATATTAGTGCAAGTAAATACAATGGTTTCAACTTTGTTCTGCGGTACTGTATCTCCATTTTTCAGGATGTGTCCTGATCATCGTATGGATTAGTGTCCTCATTTTAAGTGTCCTTGTCCCTCATTTCAGTGACAAAATGTGAGGTACAGTGCATGCCTCCAAAACCCTGCTCAGCAAAAAGAGTGCTGAGCAATGGCCATAGTGTATATGCTCTATACAGGATGACAAAGGGAAAGTACCATAAGTGAGCCAAATCAGTCGTGGAGAAACACATTTGTAGTACTAAATATACATAAGGGGATTTGCATGGTCCAAAACAAAAAGGTCAGGCTTCACAACACAGAGACCCCGCTTCGCACATCTGGGATGGGGGATGTTGGCTGACTATATCCTAGGCATTTAATGCATTAAGCAAACAATACTTTATAAATTAATGGAAATTTAATGACAAAAATCAAAAGCCAACAAACAACTTGCAAAAGGTTCAGGATTAATGAGTTTACCCAATTTGAATGGGAAATCAATGAAAATGTATTTTAATGGCACTAATTGATAGCAGTAGAATGAGAAATAGAAACTGACGAGTCTGATGAGTTAGATGAGATTTGCACCAGCTTAGTTGCTGCACACATGGAACGTGTGCAGCATGTGAACCTGATGTGATTTTTAAATGGTGTTCACACCAGCTTAACTGCTACACTCATGTCAAGTGTGCAACATGTGAACCTGATGTGATTATTAGAAGATGTTCCCACCAGCTTACCTGCTGCACACATGTCAAGCATGCAGCATGTGAACCTGATTTGCTTTTTAGACCTGGTTCACACAGGTATTCACCTTGTGTATGCGAACCACATGTAAACATTTTACAATTAAGCATGTGGCATGCATTCTGCATGTACACTGCACACTTATACTTCTGTAAGGGAAATGCTTTTATTGCTGACATTTATCACATTTATAGGTCATATCATAATTATTATTCACTACTGAGAACATTTGGCAACTTCTGCACTGTAACCCCATTCTACTGTCCATTAAAGCAATAGAAATTGGTGTTATGATACCTTTATCAATCTCCATTCCAACCTTTGCACAGAGTATATAATAATATTCCTACCAGATGATTTAGCTCTGTGGTCCTCACTACCCAATGACTCTCACACAGGGAAGTGGATTTATACTCGTGAAACGGAAGTACCTGACTCTTCAACTTCTGGTTTCATTGGTTGAGTACTGCAAAAACCCCAAACAAGGTTTAAAAGCCTTAAATTAAGCTAAGTACTGCCAAACTCCAAGTAATGTTGCAAAAAGATGAAACAAAGTCCTTAAAATGCCTATATACTCGGTCTCTTGGCTCACAGTATATGGTGTCCACCAGTATCCCACAATCCCTTACAGGCACTAAGGGAGCGAGCAAGAGCAAATATACTGTAAATATAATCTGAAAACCCTAGGAGGGAGAGCTTTCTCTATTTGAGGTCCTACTCTCTGAAATTTCCTCCATCTGACCATCAGACAAGTACCAATCCTGGAAGTGTTTTAAACAAGCATTTGTCAATGCCGAATGTTTACTTGCTGGTATTAGCATTGGAAGTGCAAGAGTTAGACAGATGCAGAATAGGAATGTCAGTGAAATATTGAACTTCAAGTGAACTCCACCTCCACCCTGCAGAGATGGACAGGCATTGGGGTATGCCTTTGGGTTGTCGCGCATATTGCTCACGCCATTTCACCTCACCCTATTCTGCAGACATCGACAAGTGCTGAGGTGTGCCTTGGGGTGTTCTGCTTTACAGTCACCCCATTCCATAAGGACATACACTGAAATGGGTGCAGTATAGAAGAATGGGGTGAACTCTGGGAATGAAGAGTCCAAGGCACGCCTTGATGCCTGTCATTGGCTGCAGGATGGAGTGGAATGGCATGAGCATTACAGCCAGCAGTCCAAAGGCACACCCCTGAGGCCTGTCAGTCTGTACAGGGAAGGATGTTACAGTTTGAAACTGTAACGCCCCGAGCGTTTGTTGGTATTTACACTACAAATTTTCAACATGGCCGTCTTGTGACCCCCACCTGATGAAAGCATTTGGCACCTCTGCTCATGAACAGTGGCACTGTAATTTTGTTAATGTGTCTCAAATGTTGATTTGCTAAGGCAACCATGTCATTCTGTGCCAGATGTGTGAAAACACAGTCTCGAAGTTACGAGCAGGTGTGGAAACTGCACAACACACGCTCGTAATACAGTCATTTTATGAAATGTTCTCACCAAATTTTTAACACAGGCATTTTGGGACCTCCACTCATGAATAGTGTCATTGTGATTTTGTTAACTCATTACCTCCTGGGTGGCCATTTTGTGTCAAGTAAACAATGGATAGTTTGGACTTCATATGGAGCTATTGGAGGTAATAAGTAAATCTGCCCCAAACGCTGATTTCCCACAGCGACCGCGCCATTGTGTGCCACATGTGCGAAACCACATTTTGGGCAGGATGTGAAAAATGACAGCTGTACTGTTCATAAGGAGGTGTGAAAAAATGGCAATGCTGAAAATCTGGAGTGAAACTATTTAAAATTCTCGGAGTTACAAGCATGTCTAAACTGTGCAATGCAGGCTCGTAACACAGTCATTTTTTTGAATTTTATTCACCAAATTTGCAACATAGGCTTTTTGGGGGCCCACCCCATGAACAGTGACACTGTTGTTTCATTACTCAGTCCCGAAAGATGATTCCACGCAGTGACCGCGAAACCACCTTTTGGAACTGAATAACGACATGACAGTGACTGTATTCACGAGGCGGGGTCCCAAGAACTCCATGTTGAAAATGTGGTGCCAAAATTCACAAAAATGGCTGAGATATCCATGTTAGTTGAAAAAAAAAACATTTATGCCATTATACAGCTTACCAGCATTTCTTTAGTTCACAGTCAACTTTGAAGAAAGCAGACATGTTCCTGGTCCACTGAAGATCATCTCACTGGGCTCTGGAGGTAAGTATGAGGTGAGGGGGGGCATGGGGATGCAGGGTGGGCAGAGGGTGGGTGCAGGCTGGGAGAGGGGACTCCAACAGCGAGGGATCATTTCCTTTGTTTCAGGTAAGAAAAATTAAAAAAAATCCCCATGGACCATTTTCTGTTTTTCACAGGTTTTGGCCACACTGGGGTAGGCTCCCAGTGTGGCACATTTGGTTGGGGGGGTCATGTTAGCCACACTGGGGTGGCTCCCAGTTTAGCACACAATTGGGGTGGGGCAGCGCCAGGAAAATTCTGACTCAATGGAGGGGTTAACATGCCAACAGGGGGGATTGGGCACCCCCATCGGCAAGCATGTCTGTGTTTGGGGGCATGATGCCGAAGGGGATAGGACACCCCCTAAGCAGACCACTACAGTGAAGAGGGCACATATGCTGACAGGGGGATTGGACACCCCCAAAGTTGGCTTCCTAGGGACTGTGAGCAGCATGCAGCGAGCCACCACCTACCATGTTTATTGAAATGTTACACCAGGCAAGGCATGCCCTGCAATGACGGGTCGCTCCCTTATTGCAGCGGTGAATTCATTTCAACTTAGTGGCATGCTTGCTGAACTAGTGTCAGCAGCAGCATGCCACCACATTGGGGAAACACGGCTAAGCCTCAGAATGCAGTAGGGGCATTAGCCACCACAGTACCGCACCTCCAAAACAGTGCTTCTCTCCTAAGCTGTCACATAATGTTTCTTGTGCATATGTGCAAGCAAACATAAAAAACAGCTAAAAAGGCATCTGTTTTCACAAGCCTTGTGACCTGACATTTAAGATTTTTTTTAGCTTGTGTTATATACTGTTGTTTTGTCAGGCTTTCCCAGAACATGTTAACACTGTTTATGTGTTGTTAGCAGTGTATACTGTATATATTTTTGTACGCTGTACTTTGTACAGTGCTCAGCCTTTTTCAGAAATGGTGTTTTATAAATAAAGCTAATTGGATTACGCACTAAGTGGATGATTTTTACTTGTGTTTGTAGCTAAATTTGTTTTAAACTTTATGTATTTGTGTGGCTTTGCACATTAGGACACTCTAGGTAATGAGATTTTAATCCCACAGAGCTTATACTGTATCACTAAAGATGTAATAAATAAATACATGCCATGTAATGCCTATTGTACCAGGGCTTAGACCATCCTGGTAGGGAAGGGTTAGAATGACATCTCTTAATCTCCCATACTGGTATGTAGCCCATTTATATAGCCGACAATGACAACCATACCTCTGATCTTAAAGGCACTGTGCTCAACAGTTCCTCACAATCCTTGCCTGAAGTAAAACTATTTTAATATATGTCCCAAAGTCTTGTACACATGGGCTCTTGAAATGGTTTTGAAATACTCTTCTTCCAGTTTCTCCATTTAAGAGCTTTATATATTCAGGGGATTACCTGAGTGGGAAAAAGAGCAGGAAATTAATTGCAATCTGAGGTATTCACAGCTGCTCACTCTAATGCCTCTCTGCTGTGATACATTTTTGCACAGGCATGTCAAACTTACTTTGCTACTTTCTCCACAACAATCTTGAGCTCATAATAATCTGTGCTTATGGGAGTTCTTTTGCTCCACTGCCTTCAGGTATAAACATGGACTTGTTAGTGCTGAAGCAGGTCTAGTTTTTGACGTCAGAAAACAATACCTCCTTTATTGGCAGGGACAGAGCGAAACAGTTCTGTCAGGACAAGCACGTGCAATATCATCCATTTCAGAGTTCTCTTTTGTTTTGTTAGAATAGACTAACAGTTTTATGGTACATCAGTGCTACTGCAGAGAAGATGGGAGGATTAGACTTTTGGATTATGCACCAGGACATGTTTTATATTGATGCCACAAGCCAGCTGCATGAGAACTGCAGTTGTGAAGACTAGAGTTTGTTTAGCAACCATATCCCTATGGTATCTCACTCCTTTGGGCCCACCTATGTTCAGAATCTTCTGGCTTCCAGAATCCACCAGGAGGAATGATACCACAGGATCCCTGACACTGGAGGTCCAAACTATCCCATCATTGGGTGCTCCCTGCAGCTGCCAGGGGAGTAAGTGTCTATGATGGTGGCTGGAGTGGATCCATAGCATCAGAGGGTTGTGTGACTTAGGGGGCATGGTTACTATTATCTGAGACATGGGTTGACAATTATTCCCAGTTGCCACCTCACAAGTAGCCGTGTAATTGTATGCCGGCATGATGTCCAGTATGAAGGGCATGGCCATCACTGCGTTGTTGCCCATGATGTTGATACACAGTCATCCTCCATAGGAGGCGCTGTTATGGCGGGAACAGTGTACCCTCACCTGGGGGCCTGTGTGCACTGGTTCTGCAGTGCCTTTGTAACTCCACTGGTCAAGTGAAGGGAGCTGGGCTTCAGCCATGAACATGGGACTCCCATATGATGGTACAACACACTATCACCTGCACCAGGATAGGCAGCTTCATGAAGCCTGCAGTCGTTCAGTTTTAAAGGGACATTGTCCAATCAAATTAAACCAGAAGTAGGGACACTTACTGAACAGAAAAGAAATGTCAAGGTGATACAAAATTATTTTAGATATCTTAAAACACCTTTTGTGCTTCCATTCATGATATCTTCTATTCTGACATGTTTTGACTGTCTTTTATCCAGAAAATTATTTGTATTTCTTTTTAATGTCACCAAGTGTGCATAATGTTTACACTGTTTACTGGTTATAATGTTCTGTTCTTGTGTTTTCTGTACTGTGTTTTCTATTCCTACTGTTCTTGCTCTGCACTGATTGGCTAATATTGCAAAAGACTGTAATAATTGACATCATAGAATGCCCATAAAACCTATAAACAGACATATATATATATATATATATATATATATATATATATATATATATTCAACGTTGTGTGCGTTGGGATCGTCGGTCCTAACTCTCACCCCATTCCATTGTAAAGAAGCTGAGGTGGTGCAGTATAGGAGAATGGGGTGAGAGTTAGGACCAATGACCCCAACGCACACCCAATGCCTGTTGGTGGGAGTGGGGTGCAAGGGGTTGGAACCCTAACATCGAATTTCCTCACTTTTGTCACTGTGGAATGACCCTATATGATACATTAAATGGATTTTTTGCCATGACTTTCCCTTCTTTTTGAGAATGTGCAGTATAAATAGTGAATGGAATGTGGTGCTGCGAGCACGGGGTCCTTTGGTAACAGTAACGCAATTGGAAACAGAAATGGTTACAGTAACAGCAAGGAGGATGCCAAAGGGAACAGTAACAGAAATGGAAGCAGAAACACAAGTGCGTAAGCAAACTCAAATCATTACGTGCATGGTCACGGTAACGCAGTTGGAAACACGCTTACAGTAACAGCAACAATGACGCCAAAGGAAACAGAAACACAAATGGAAGCGTGTAGGCAAACACAAACGGCAATGCACATGGTAACGCAAAAAGAAACACAAATGAAAAAAGCCAATAATGGAAACACAAATAGTAACAGTAACGCAAATGCAAAGGGTAATGCACATGGCGACGTAAACGGAGACGCTAACACAAACAATCACAGAAACATAAGCAGACACACTAACTGTAACAGTAATGCAAACGCACCCACTTTTTCTCCCCAAAAAGTGCATTCAGAAGCACAGTGAATACAAAGAATGTATGCATAATAATGGCCCTCAGAACAGAAAATGAACACTTGGAATACTAAATTGCTTATATCTCAGGAACTGTATGACATAGAAAAAAAAGTAACATTTCATATTACTTATTACTTTCCTGGCTAGTTTTGCACTTAGCCCCCTAGCAGGGAGCTAAGCTTTTTCTGACGAAAGTCTGTACCTCAAACGTTTGAGATACGGCTCCTGAAAGTGTATGGCGGACACCTAATGTTGGCCTATGGAAAATAGTCAACTTCGGAGTGCTGTAACTTTGCCACCTCTATATTTTGTCACCAAACCATCAAAAGGCACATCTATGGGATGTTGGCTTCCTTCACTCCAAATTTCAGCCCAAAAGACGAAACCGTTCTTTTGCAGCAGGGTGGCAAAGAATTCCTGTTATTTTGGGCATAGTGTTGCAAAGTAGTGTCGTGATTTGCGACACTTTCGCAAAAAAAATCACTAAGTGTCACAAGTGCAACACTACTTTGTAACACTACAGTTTCCAAAAATTTCAAAAACATATTTCTGGGGTGTTTAACCCCCCAAAAAAAGACATGTCTAGCATCCTCAGAGCTCGACTAGGTGAACACAGCAAGAACTGTGACCTAGAGGGTCCCAAATTTAAATGGCAAGCATTTCTGTGACCACCAACTGAAAACAAGATGGTGGATTTGTGACACTACAGGGGTCATTTGCGACACTGTCAAACGTTTTGTTAACTTTTCCCATTGACAATAATGGGAAACTTGTTTTGAATAATGTTTAAACCATTTAATATTTTTTCAGAAATCTTTGAAAGCGACATTGGGACCCCAGACCCTTATATCCTGAAGGTTTAGACCAGTCACACAAACCGTACGACCTGTAGGTGCAAGCAAAGAATGCACAAAAAAGCATAAATACGACTTTCTATGGTGCTTTATAGCTCCGCAACTGTATATCCGACCGGTACAAAACTTGCCAGATCCAGAGATACAGATCCGTGCATGCAAAATTTCAGGCAAATCTGTCATACAGTGGCAAAGTTATTAAGCTGCCAAATTTCACACTTTAACCTTAAATGGGGTAGTCAACCCTAACTATAGTGGCACTACTATGCCACTATAATATATATATATATATATATATATATATTGTCACGGACCTCATGGAGATGCATGCCCAGGACTTGCACATAGCATTGCTGTCACCTTTGGCAAACAAGGAAGGTGCAGTAGGAATGGATTGGGGTTGGTGTCACAGGCACTACAAGTCGGCAGAGCCACAAGGGTCTTCACTGTTGGTGGTGTCAGTAAGGAAATCGCTGCATGCTGCACTGATCCCCTGTATGCTGCACTGAACATGTGAGTCAATAACAAGACAGAGTTTAACAGAATAACACAGCTTTATTCTGGGAGAAAGACCTGAAAAGGAAAATCAATGGTTAAGTAGTGCTTTCTAATGTGGCCCCTTTAGGTTCCCTACCAGGTGAGGCTGATTCTTCCCCCTCCGATCTTGTACCAGGATTTATTATACCCCTAGGGGAGCTCCCTTTCAACAGTGTTTGGGTACATCAGGGCTAAATCATGGCAGACCCAATGATGTTGCTGCAGGTTATCACATGTTGGTGCATAGTAAGCAAATGGAGCAATGTGCTCATATTAACATCCCCTTATGGCCATGCAAGTGCTTAAATGGCTCAAACAGCTCCCACAGACAGGGACATTTGTAATCCAGTCCAATAGGCAACTTGCAGCAGATCCCAACAAACAAATGGGGTTCCCCTAAAGCAGTGCCACCCTGCAGTGTGCTCATGGTTCCCTGGTATGGATAGCTAGTCCTGTCACCAGAGGCCCCTTTTGATCTCCCATGTCGAAGTGTCTATGATGCAGATGGTCTCTCTCTCTCTCTTTCCCTCCCTCCCTCCCTCTCTCTCTCTCCCATAGATACATAGAATAGAATGTGTCAGCAGATGGGGACCACAAGGTCCATCTAGTCTGCCCATGTTTTTCCTACCCCCCACTTGGAATGGCTTTTGTCCCTCCCGTCGAATTCTCTGTTATGCTCCCTAGCACTGGACATCTCTCAGAAGTGCCTCTACTCCCCTGCCTGAAGCCTCCTCCCCTTCGGCACCCCCCAGCCAGACACTCCAGCCCCCCCATATCACCCCCCAAGGGAGGGCCCGCCTCTCCTACCTGGCGACCTTTCTGAGATTAGAGGGTCCTTCCAGTGAGGGGTTGGCCCAGCTGTTGGGGAGTCGGCCCAGTGTTGGGGATGTGGGTGTAGTCCACTGGACCCCTTGTCACCTCCCAATCCTAGGGGGATTTTCTGCTTGTTGTTGCCCCCAGAGCTCAGACTTGCAGTGACGTCCATGGCACAACATGCCAGCATCCGCCGCAGCTCCACTTCCGCATTTTTGTTTGCGCCGCATGTTCCAGTGCACTGCCTCTGACTGCCATCAGGGGCTGCCCAGGAGTGGCACAGACCCCAGAACCCTCCCCGGGAAGGGAGAGCAGTCCTCCAGATGCTTGATCCCTTCCCTCCTCTGCCTACCCCCGATGGTCTAAGTCCATTCCTGAACCCGGGTCACCAGCGTGGCATGAGATGTGGCGTCTGGCACCTCAACCCTCAGTGCCACTGGGCCGGCTATGGAATTGCTTGTAACTTACTGACATGTCTGTCCCATGCTGATTTAAACTGCTTGACCATCTTTACCTCCATCACCCCCTGAGGCAGTCTGTTCCATGGGTCCACCATTCTTTCGGTAAAAAAGAACTTTCTATTACTTTGAAACCCACCCCCAGTCAATCTCTCTCTTCTGATGAGGTCCTGTGCCAGCCCACAAGCCCCTCACAGCAGTGGCAGCCCAACACCTGGCTGTTGAGTCAGCTATGGGACCTGACTATCAGCTCTGGATTCAGCTTTTTCACTTAACGCTGTCTCTTAAGCACCATCTCTCATGCTGGCTATTATGCAAATGCTGCTTTTTTCCTCACAGATGCTCTGCAGTTTCCTTCTGTTTGTCTCTCAGATGCAAACCTGGCATGACACAGCTCAAATTTTCTCCTGGACAACAGGTTATGTCCTCATACCTCTCAACTGTCCCTAATTTTCAGGAATGTCCCTGATTTTGCCTCAGAAATTTCTTCTGTCCCTCCTAAATTTGGCATTTCTGTCACTGAAGAGTAGGGATTTGAATTACAAAATAATGCCAGCCATTGGTGTTACAGTCTAGTTCTCATTAAGAAAATGCTATTCACACTAAGAAGCATACTGTACACAGCTTCTGGAACTAATATTACTATTTTTTTCAGATGTGTCCCTGATTTTGGTCATTTGTCCCTGATCATTTTAAGCCTTGTCCCTGATTTGTGATGAGGGAGGTTGAGAGGTATGTATGTCCTCATGAGATCTATCCCAGATCCACCACCCTCCAGCAGAGTCTCCCTCTTATAGCCACAGTCTCAGGTCAACTCTTATTGGTGCAGTGGGCTGTCACTCAGCAAACTTGACAGACCATAAGTCCATAACAAGGCACCATAATCTTTAGTCCATCCTTTTTTCAGAGGCCTCCAAGAGCCTGCCTTTAGGGTCCTGCCTCCAGTTTGGTTGTCCTGTGGGGTCAGGGGTCACAGACATGGCAGTGTCCATTAAGACCTGGTGTACTGGTCCCAAGCTGTTCCTTTTGAGGGCTACTGTTGTCATTCCACATCCCACATCCCCGGTTTAGGTGGCAAGGGAGTAGAATGGCTTCTGATCTTAGTGGGGTAGTGATACAGGTGGTCCAGGAGCCCCATGCCCAAATTTCTCTGGTGGTACTCTGGCAGGAATGATGCCACAGCTGTTGTGAGCTCACCTGCACATGTTCTTCATTAAAGAGGCAACATGTAAAGCACACAAAGGTAATAAAGTCTTTAGAATTTAAACAAAGAAGTTTACACTCACTCCTATTAGCTTGTAAGAAAACACATGTTCAGCCCAGGTGCATTCAGGATTCCTGGTGTTGCAGCAAGAATCTAGTGAGGCACGCAATAAAGTTAATCCAGGCAATTTTTATTAATGCTGCTCGAGAGGTGGCACACACAGTGAGACACAGAAACAACTGATAAACACTATCTAACAATTCATGCCCCCTAGTGGAGCTTCCTCAGAGATGACGTACTGTGTCGGGAACTCTCTTTTTAAAGCCCCTCACTTAAAGTGATATGCTCTCCCTTGTAATGTAATGGGGAAACCAACATGTTGCCATATACTGTAGCTCTACAGTGCTGTAAGTGAAAAAGTGAGAAGTGCTAAGCGAACATTGAAAATATTAATGCAGAGGTAATATTTTCTCACAGACATTTGTTTTATACATAAATATCACATTTTAAACAACAAAATATAATGGTGTCAAGATAAATAAAGGAAGAAAATATCTGGCTCCTAGTAACAATCTCAGGGATTTGTTTAGCCTTTGTACCATGTCAATGTAGCAGTCCAACAGAGGACTGTGCACATAATGTATACCGATTATCCAACTCACCTTGGTAAAATCTGTGCTAATAGCATTCATACATAACTCTCAGCTCACTTGCAGCCATTTTCCAAAAAATAACCATTTTCCCCTTCAGATTTTCTCCCAGACTGCCACAATGCACACTACGAGCCCTGCACAGAACATGCAATGAATGTTAAGAATTTGTGGGTGGGATCTGTCTCACGTGGACACATTAGGTAAAAAGAGAGAGCATTTGTTTGGCACCTTACAGTCATAAATACAAAGAGAATGGGGGGGGGCACAATTATTATAAGTTACAAAGCGCCCGTTATTTTCTGCCTGTTTTTTTTTTTTTTAACATGAATTTACTAACCTCCTTCGGCTTGCTACAGTATAAAAATAGACAGGGCAACTGTTGTAGATGCCCTGTCCTCATATTTATGTGTTTATTATTTAGTTTTTATTTAGTTTTTGTTGACTAGTGAAGGATGGCTAGGCAATTCGGCATGGGGTCATAATGCCGCAGTGTAAATCGTGCGAACAAAAATGACAGTGAACACAAAACTGAGCAGTGCAAAACAATGTTGGTGAAAACACCAGCAATACCAGGACCATGCACACCCCATTGCCAACAATGGGACTTTTTATTTTTTTTGGGGGGGTGCTGTGCACTGCCTGGAATTAATATAACTAACTCCGAGGGAGTGTGGACTTTGGTGATGGGACAAAACACCACAGGCAACAAAACTCAGTTTTAAAAAAAATAAAATAAAGCTGCAATAGTACAGGATCTGAGGAGAATCAAACCTTGGCCCCAGGTCCCTTGAGGTGCTAGGTACTGGTGCACTAGCCACTCCACCACAGGAATGACATGACCAGACACTGCACTGGCAGCCTCCCTGACACTTCTGCATTTAACCTTACAGCGACAGGGGTAGAGGTTATTGCCAATTGCTGTAACACCCCTGTTGCTGTAGTGCCTCTAGCACTTTCTGCAGAGCAGTAATCCATGCTCTGTTTAGACAGTGCTATATTGACCCAGTACTGGCAATTCTGCCTGTTTTCAGCCTCGTTGTAAATACAGATGAAAACCAGCAGAAACTGAGCCAGATTAAACTGTTGGTAATATTTTTAGAGAATGGGGAAAATTTGGCCAGGACACCAGGTACTTTAAATTCCTTTACTCTTTTCTAGAAGTGCCATGGGAACTTTAATGTCCACCTAAACAACTACCAGAACAGGCAGAAAGGACCTCAGTTTAACATCTCTTCTGAAAGACGACACCTCAGAAATACAGCACCCCTAATGCTACACAACAGTGTCACTATTGCGATTTTTACCCTAAGTTCCTGTGGGGCTAGAACCCACAACTTTCTGAAGTTTAGGCTTCCGAGGTAAGTGTGCAACCTGCTGAGCTACTGGCACTGATAATCACATTAAACTTGATTAAAATTGATTATATAGAGAATACAGGATGGACAACTATGCACAACCAATGTGTTCTGCCACAGAGGGGTTCTGATTCCCGCTGATCTCGAGAGCAAAGCTCGAGAGGTCCTTGGGAATCATAACACTGAGGTGGCAGAACACACTGGTTATGCATAAAGTTGCTCATTCTGTATTTTTTATAGTGTATAGTATTATATGAAATGTGTGCATTGTGTTTTTGCTCTTTCACAATGAAACTAATTTGAGCAGTCTCTAGAGGTTCTGGAATGCTGTTCTACCACAGAAAGGTACAATCACATTCCATGACCTTTGAACTGTGATATAAGGAAGCAATAATACCACCCTGGAGGGTATTATTGCACTTAGAAAATGGGCAACTGTATATAATATATTTTGGGAAAAAAAAATTCCTGTTTAAATTTTAATACACTCAGTTGTTTGACTTTTGTGTAATAAAATAGTTCCTGCACCTGCATTTGAATGCTGTTTTTTGTTAAGCCTAGGGGATTTTGTCTTACTGAAGCTTCTGTACTTTCAGGTTTTTGACCTGGTTGCCATGGTCCCCCCCACACACACACACACCAGACTCACTCCACGGGGCTTAAGTGTTAAAGCTATGTTATTTATTTATTTTTCTGTTAAGTTTTATTGTGATTCTTCATGTGTTTTTCTTCTCTCCCTCTTCATGCTGCCACCATGCAAAGTGCGTTATCACCCCCCTTTTCAATTGCAGTCATTCTTGTGTCCTTTCTCCTTGAGAATAGATGATGCTGTTTAATATTTTTTTCATTACCGGGTCACCAATGAAGAAGGAGCATCATGTGGGAATGCAGCCAGCATCCATGTCTCTTAAGTCTGTATACCAGCTTCCTGTTAAGTATGTACTTTAACACCCTTGTTTATTGCAAACTATTGGTTGTTCACTGCCTTATGTATGTACCGTTTCCCTCTGCCCCCTTCCCCCAGGACGCACCTGGAATCGAGCACTATTGCTCAGTGTGCCTTCCTGGGAAAACTTTTAAATAAATAAATTAACAGCTATTCATTGCTGTACTGAGCAAGGCAGTGTGAGAGCGGGTGAATGGGAAGCTTTTTTTCTCTTTATATGCCTGCTCCTGCTAGAGCTGTAAAGTGGTCAGAAGAGATGCGACTGCATTGAGAGTTGAGAGGGAGTGAGACATCAGAAGAGTGCTGGTGATCATCTGACAAAACTGCTACATAAGTTACTAAGGTGCAAGCTGCATTTAGATTTTTTTTTTTTGCTTTGTCTTTGTGAACATTGGGTTGTTATTTAAATGGAATTCTCTCCACTACTATCCCCAGGCACCCATCACAGACATGAATGCAGTGGAGCGAGTAGCAAACAAGATATAGTAATTTTTTTATTAATATTTTTAAAAACAAGTGTATTGTAGCAGAAAATCTCTCTCCCCCCTGAGCATTCAGTTCACACTGACACCCACGCGCTGGGACTGCTGACATACCCAGCACATGGTGCGATGACTTGGGGTTTGCGTATTTGGAACCCTGGAGTGAGATTTTTTTTTGAAAGAGAGGAACGGTTGAGGGGAGTTCATGACTGGTGTTGAGAGGAGGAGGATGCCACAAAAACTGAAAGGGATAGTTGGGCTTACCTTAGGGGTGGAAGCCTTTCCCTGGTTTTCTGGGTGCCTTGGCTCCTGCTCCACCATAAAAGAAGACTGCCGACTCCGTTTGTCCTCTCGTTTTGTGGTCAAGTCCGGCGGTTCCCCTTAGTCCTGTCCCTGCACTTGATGTGGGCTTTGTTCAGCCCCATTTATTGTTTTCAGTACCTGTTGCCTGTAATTCCAGTCCCTTGTCAGCAAAAGAAGAACTGCACCAAGAATGAAGGAGCCTCCAGCATCAGGAAGTCCTGTAAGACCCCCCTGCTATCGTGCACCTGCCTGAAATGTGCTCCTATTGCCAGCAAACCTCCCACCTCCCGATCCAACCTTCCTGTGTCTCCAAGGAGTGGTGAGTCGGTGGCAGCACCTGCTTCGTGCTGACCGCCGTTACAAAACTAAAGACTGTATTCTTGTGACAGGGTAAACACAGCACCGAGGAACAAGGGGTTAACCCCTTGGTTGAGACTGAGGAAATGTAAAAACTGAAACAGGAAAAGGGGAGGATGCCTCTACAGGTGTGGCCAATTAGAGAGAGATTGCTAAAAGGGAGAGGAATCCAGCAAGGGAAGAGAGAAGCTGGAAACTGCTGCCCTGTGAGAGAGGAACCAGAGCTGAAAACCAAAGAGAAAGTTTTAAGTCATGCAGAGAGCTTTTGGGGGAAAAACAGCTGAAACCTATTACTGAGAACCAGACCATGTCTGGAGCAGAGGATCCTGAGGTAAAGGATTAGTTTAACCAGCTGAGCCAAAAACAGTGAGTGGAATATACTGCTGAGAACTGCCTGCAGAGAAGGCTAAAGAGGGAACTGTTTGTGCTTCATTTAAGACTGTATTTTGAACAAACTGCTGGCCCACATAGGTGATGCAAAGATTTCTTTGTCAAGTCAGCCTGAAAGAACAGTTTTATGTTAACCTTTATGTTACCTGACCAGGCTGGGGAAGTTGAACTGACTGATTATGATTTTCTGGAGTAACAACTTAAATTTGAAGCAATAAAAGTGCATTTTGTTCTGTGAACTTTAAACACAATGTGTTGCCTTTCCATGTACCATAAGCCAGCTTGTCACACGTGGTGTGAGAGTGGGATTGCAACTCCGTGCTGGAGTTAGTAAAGAGGTCCAAATGGGGGATACCTGGCATCAGTTGCTAGTCCCTCATCTTTCAGAGGGAATTACTGCATCTTGCCCACTCTATTCTGGTGGCTGGGCACTGTGGGGTAGAGAATACACTAGCCCGACTGTTACTCCAGTTCTTTTGGCTGGTCATCTATCAACATGTTAAAGATTATTGTGCATCTTGTCCCAAGTGCCAGTTGGTAGCTCCAAAGAACAATCCAAGGGCCCCTTTAGTACGCTTACCTGTTATGGAGACACCTTTTGACCGGATTGGGGTTGATGTAGTGGGACCCTTGGAAAAGAGTGCTGGGGGTGCCAATACATTCTGGTGATTGTAGACTATACTACCCGGTACCCTGAGTCCATCCCATTATGAAGCATTTCAGCCTAAATCATAGCCAGAGAGCTATTAAAGGTTTTTAGTCATATGGGAATACGGAAGGAAATGTTGATGGACCAGGGAACTAACCTCATGTCCTGCCTGACTCAGGAGGTTTGTACTTTATTGGGAATCAGCTCCATAAGGACCTTGATCTACCATCCCCAGATGGATGGCCTCATGGAGCAATTCAACAAAACACTTAAAATGATGCTTTCGAAAGTTCATAACCACTGAGGTCATGGACTGGGACAAGTTACTTCCCTCACTGGTGTTCGCAATGTGGGAGGTCCCTCAAGCTGCTACTAGGTTTGCTCCTTTTGAACTCCTCTATGGGCACCACCCACAAGGTTTTCTTGATGTAGTAAAGGAGATGTGGGAGAAACTTTACTCCAAGACTGAAAATGTGGTGCAATATGTTCTGCAATTGAGGGAAAGATTAGATCAGGTGGGGAAATTTGCCCGAGAAAATCTGGTGAAGGCTCAACAAAGACAAGACTAGTACTATAATCAGGGAGCCCAGTTATGGGAATATAAACCAGGGAACCAGGTACTAGTGTTGTTGCCAAGCAGCCAGAATAAGCTTCTAGCCAAATGGAAGGGGCCTTACGAAGTTACCCAGAGGGTGGGCCCAGTTGACTATGAAGTTTGCCAGCCAGACAGGTGAAAACAGACCCAGATCAACCATGTCAATTTGCTGAAATTCTGGAACCAGAGGGATAGCCTATTGATTTCCCCTGAACCAGACATAGTGGATCTGGGACCCCAAGTGCCAGATGACAATCTGGGGACACTAGTCCCAATGGGAGAGCAGCTGTCTCACACACAGAAACAGCAACTAGGAGAATTGGTAAGCCAGCTTTTAGATGTGTTCTCCTTCCTCCCGGGGACAACCCATATGATAGCTCACCATATAGAAACAGAGCCAGGGGAGAAAGTGCAGCAGAGAGAAGCTCCTTCTAAAACACCTGGTTCTTCAACTGGTGGCTTCACATAAGGTTTCATCCTATTAAAATGTACAGTGGATTCAACCCCAGTGGACACTGTGATGTAGACAGACAGATCTGAGTGCTGTATCAACATTTTTATTACATATAAAATATGTGATGGGAAGGTCAGTTTGAGGAAACTACTGTCTTACTGGAACTGACACATCAAGACCCCCCAGGGATAAGTTCAAAGGATAGGACATAGCTAAACTGCAGATATCTGGGGTGCAATCACCTTGTTAATTTGCTTTCATCCCAGGAAATAAGATTAGCCATTCACAATTCCCTCAGGGAAAATCCTTTGACTTACTGTACAATAGTTGTCAGGCTTGAGTGGGAGAGGTGGCAGAGAGAAGCCAGAATGGACGTTGAAGAGAAGTTGATGTCTGAGCCAGGGAGGACCCAGACAAATTTGGAAGGTCCAATATACTTTCCTGGGGAACCCTTGAATTACATTAGAGAGACCTTTGAGGTGTAGATTCCAAGGTCCAGACGGGATTAAAGAGGCAAATACACTTTTGCTTAAATACAGTGACTTAGATCAAAGAAATGTTTGAGATGTATGTGTAGCAGAGCACAGACCGGTTTGGTCTGGTTAACCTGAGGGAGGAAAGGCAGTGAGGTCACCTATTATGTTTTTTAAATATTTTATTTGGACATCCTGTGAGATAAAATATAGATGTTATTACACCAAGGCAGAGTTAGTGACCTCATGAGAAGGCCGGCTCAGAACTGTGTTTAATTGCTGAGAGAACCTGGACAGAGACATACAAAACAATATTCCTGACTGAGAGAAGAGAGACCATCAAAGCACTGAAGTAAGGACCATAGACAAGATTAGTCTGAAGTTATTATTTGTAGGAATTTGCACTTTAAACCTGTTTGTTTTAAAGCTGTATGTGTTGGTATATAAATTTATTCTGTATTTATTGTTCTGCTTTGATATTTTAAAGTAAAGATATATTTTACAACAGAAACTGCTTGGAGTGCCTTGACATTTCTTTTTATTTAAGTAGAGCTTAGAGTGGTTATAAGTGACACTGTATTTTAAGCTTATTGATATACTAAACTGGGAAATGGATAGAGTTCTCTGAAGTCTTGCATAGAGTTCTAAGGGTTCATTTGAAAGACCTGGTTAGGTGTCCATAGGCAAGGATATCTGGCCCCCCGAAGACAGAGTTATCTGAGCCTGATAATTGGGTACGCTAACAAGAGGTTGTCAGTTTGAATCCCTCCAGAGCTTGAGACTAAGGTGACTTGAATCCACAAAACAGAAAAGAGGGTTACCTTGTTCTGTTCACTGTACACAAATCATACACTCAGAGGTTGGCACTTTGGGAGTAGAGGGCTGACTGGCTGAGCGAGTTTGTGACAGACACCAGTTTCACTTTGTACAGAACATCTGTAAGCGTTTGCACAATTTTGTAAGGACCAGCAAACCTTTTTTGAAGTTTTGGACAGCGTCCTTTGCAACACCGAGAGTCCCTGACTCAGACCAGCTCTCCTACCACATATGATTGGGGGGTTACTTTCATATCGTAAAACTCCTGCTGTCTATTTGATGCTTTTTCTTGGTGTTTGTTTATGGCTTCTCTAGCCATCTGCAAGTAACTCTCCGTCTGTCTCACAGATTCTGAAACAGACTCAAAACCTTCCCCCCGTGGTCTGTTACCGGCCACATCCACAGGAAGCGTGATCTCCCTCCCAAACATGACTTCGAAGGGACTAAATCCAGTGGAGGCTTGCACGCTACTATGATAGCCATCATTATATAAGGGAGAAGGTTATCCCAATTGTTTTTGTTTGCATTAATGAACATGGACAACATATCTAATAATGTCTGATTTAGCCTCTCCACTAAGCCGTCTGATTGGGGGTGACAGGGAGTGGTCTGAGTCTTATTTATTTCTAATAAAGAGAATGGTTCCCGAAACAAGGTGTATTCAAAGTTCCTCCCCTGATCAGTATGGATGGAGCGGGGTGCCCCGAAGTGGCAGATTATTTCAGAGACTAAGGTTTCTGCCACAGTCCGGGCCTCTTGATCGGGTAAGGCAAATGCTTCAGTCCATTTAGAGAAATAGTCCGCCACCATCATTATATAGAGATTCTTCCATCCGGAAACAGGTAAAGGTCCCAAAATGTCTATTGCCAACCTGTCCATGGGGCGTCCCACTTTAGAGATCACCAGGGGTGCTCTAGGATTGGGTCCATAAGTCTTACGAGCTGCACAGTCCACACAATTCTGACCCCACTCTTTTACTAAACTCTGCCAGTTTGCCAAAAGAACCTTGCATGGACTTTTTTCATCCCCTTATCTCTCCCCAAATGTCCTGAGCACTGATCATTATGTAGGGCTGTTAGAATAAGGGGAACGAGGGTAGGAGGAGCCACCACTTGTTCGATCTCTCTTCTTGAAGAGGTATGCACAAACCATCTGAACAGGACCCCATCTCTGACCATTAGGAAATCCCAAAGGCCTCTGAATTTCATCAGCTCAGGCTCACTCCATTGTTCAGCTGGGGGTTTTTATTCCAAACTTATTTTCCAATCTTTGATTTTCCTAAGGACAGAGTCTTCATCTTGTTTGATCTTCAAGTTGAAACCTAAATCTTCTGTCGAACCGCAGGCCACTAGAGGTGTGAGTGTACTCGAGATCTTTCCCCAGGGTTAGGTTCTGTAGACGTGCCAATGGGTGTTTCCAGATCTGAAATACCATCCGGTCTCCTGGATAATGCATCAGCATTATTATGTATATACCCACTTCGGTGGACAATCTTGTACTCATATTGGGCTAGTTGTTCCAACCATCTGGCAAGTTGGCCCTCAGGGTGTCTGAAATTATGTAATCATCTCAAAGATCCATGATCTGTCTGGAGGACAAATTTTCTTCCAAGAAGATAGTGTTGGAAATGCTTGGTGAATACCTCCATAGCCAACAGCTCCTTCCGTATGGTGGCATATTTCTGTTCCACTGTGGATAAAGCCTAACTGGCATAGGTGACCACCCTCTCTTGCTCCCCCTCTCACTGTGAGACAACTGCCCCAATAGCCCGATCACTGGCGTCAGTGTCCAAAATAAATGTCTTTTCAGGATCAGGATACACCAAGATGGGGGCAGCAATGAGACTGGCTTTAAGGGAATTAAAGGCTTGCTGACAGATCTCCGTCCATTCAAACTTTGCCCCTTTGTCGATCAGACGATGCATTAGTTCGGCAATTTTGGAGAAGTTACGGATGAACCTACAATAATATGATGCAAGGCCCAAAAAGCTGCACACCTCGGTAATATTTTTAGGTATAGGCCAAGTTCTCACTGTTCCCGCTTTATCTGGGTCAGTAGCAATACTTTCTGCGCTGATGACATGTTCCAGGTACTGAACTTTGGTTCTAAGAAGGTCACACTTAGGTGGCTTGAATTTTGAATTAGAGGTCTTAAGTCTGTCTAAGACCTCATTCAACTGAACTATGGCCTAGTGCTCTTTACTTGGCTGGGCCTCGTGCCCTAATTACCACTTATGGGTCTGGTACCCTAATTACTGTGCTGGGCCTCGTGCCCTACTTACTATAGGGCCTGGTGCCCTTTACTGCTACGGGCCTGGTGCCCTTCACTTGGCTGGGCCTCATGCCCTACTTACTATGGGGCCTGATGCCCTTTACTTTACTGGGCCTGGTGCCCTTTCACTTGCTTGGGCCATGTACCCTATTTACCACTTATGGGCCTGGTGCCCTAATTACTGTGCTTGGCCTCTTTAACTCATGGGCCCACCTTAGGCTGGCTCTTATGAGGAGCTGGGGCCTCTCTTGAATAAGTCCCCTTTAATTATCTTCAGGCTGGCTTGGGCTAAACTGTAACTCTACTGCCCAACCACGCCTCTCTCTTAAAAATATTTAAATTTCTGGGCCTTTCTGGCTTGCACCCCCACCATGGCACTCCTCGGAGACACAGGAAGGCTGGATCGGGAGGTGGGAGGTTTGCTGGCAATAGGAGGATGTTTCAGGCAAGTGCAGGACAGCAGGGGGGGTCTTATGGGACTTCCTGACACTGGAGGCTCCTTCGTTCTTGGTGTGGTTCTTCTTTTGCCGACAAGGGACCAGAATTATAGGTAACAGGTACTGAAAACAATAAACGGCGCTAAATAGAGCCCACATCGAGCGCAGGGGCAGGACTAAGGGAAACCGCCGGATTTAACCGCAAAACGAGAGGACAAACGGAGCTGGCAGTCTTCTTTTATGGTGGAGCAGGAGCCAAGGCACCCAGAAAACCAGGGAAAGGCTTCCATCCCTAAGGTAAGCCCAACTATCCATCTCAGTTTTTCTGGCATCCTCCTACTCTCAACACCAGCCACAAACTCCCCTCAACCGTTCCTCTCTTTCAAAAAAACAATCTCACTCTGGGGTTCCAAATTCGTGAACCCCAAGCCATCACAACATGCGCTGGGTATGTCAGCAGTCCCAGCACGTGGGTGTCAGCGTGAGCTGAATGCTGGGGGGGGGGGATACATTTCCTGCTGCAGTATTTTACTTGCTAACAGCCCAGGCTGAAGGTACATCTGCTAACCCACTCAGTATTCTGTCTCTTGCGGCACCACACACATCTTCACTAACTGCTGTTAAGTTCATGGAATTGAAATATAGATTAAAAAAAAAAACACTAACTCACTTCCAGTGAAGAAAACAGCGGTAAAAAACAAAGATGTGCTCACTGGACTGCTGAGTGGTAGAAATTGTGATGAATAGCTTCATTTTCGAGAGCAACTGGGTAGCTGGCTAGAGGAGGGAGATGCGAGAGAGTGGTCTGCTCTTGGAGAGTCGGGGTATTGGGTATCACAGTGGCAGCAAGTATGGGACATTACAATGCTGAATAAAACAAAGAAAATGAAAAAAAAGTGTGGCAAGAAATTAGCCCACTGGAGGTTGATGTGTTTTGTCAGGTGGTTGGCAATCAACTACTGTGCCTTTGGTAGCCAGCGTCTTTCGCTAAGCGAGATAAAAAAAAATTGCGGCGATTTCAAAATAGTGTGGTGCTTTGGGCCAATGACTAAGCAAGGTGAGCACAATGATATCTGCCTGAGTAAAGTGGCACTTTGGGCTGGTTCTTTTTACTTCCTGGGTGTCTATTGAAAGTTAATGTACCCCCCCCCCCCCGCCCCCCCCGCAGGGGTACCAGCCAATTAGAGCCCAGGAAATGAAAAGCACATTTTCTAACAGCATTTTGAAAGGGATGGATTTCTTTACAGAACAGTGCTCTACTGTACACTATAAACTAATTGTTCACATTTTTGCATTAAGGACAACCACAGATTACCAAACACATAGAGATATACTGTATGTTACAACCAAAAGTGACATTACCAGGTCACCAGGCCGCTCGTGTAAATTAATGTATAGAGATAAGACATACAAATGCAAGCTAATCTAAATGTGGCATCATTACACAAAAAAGGCCTGAGCTATAGAGTGGCTGCTTATAGAATCTTTTTGTGTAGAAGACAGCTAAGAGTGAAGTGATACCCACATCCATTCTGGAAAAACTGTGTTGCTTTCAGGCAAAGTACAGAGCCATCATATAGGAAATCTGAAAGAAAAATAATTAGAAATAGCCAAACTGATGTCGGCACACTATTTCAAAAAGGGGGCAATATTATGTTTATCATTTAAGCCAAGCCATTCCATGGTACTCATAGTCTAAGTCCAAAAGTATTCATGTTTGTTAAATTGAATCTCCCAATCACCACCCACAAGATTCCTGCACACCTTCTCTAGGCCAATGAATTTGAAGCACTAGTATTTGTTAGTGAGAAAACAGCTGAGTACAGTTAGAAAGTAACCTCAGTGGAAGAGATTTTTAAAAATTGACAGCGGTAGCCATCTTTATTGACTTGAACAATTAATTACAAAATTGTAAATAAAAGCTGTTTCAACCATATCTGAAGAAATAAAAAAATACACTGATGATAAAGCTATGGGTGTCAGAAATACATTTTTTGCTAAACAAAAACTATGGGGCCTGTGCATGAACCCAGAGCTGCAGTATCACAGTGTGCAATGTGTATGTTTAAGGGTGCACATCAGTATACCATGCACATCACAGCCATGCAGAATGAACATAGGGCATGCAGCGGGGTGCAAACAGGGCACATGCATAGTTACATGGTGGCCACACTACATATGTGCCTGGGGTATTGCTATGTACCTGCATGTGCACAGCACACTACGCACATGCACAACACATAGTACGCCACCCTGGTGCATGGAGCAGCATACGCAGCACTACACCATGTGGAGGGCTGCCATAAACTGCAGGTGTGCAAGACAGGCACACAAGTTGCAGCATGGAATGCCTGTTGTGCACAATCTAATGGGTACAGGGCGTGACAGGCCCTGTTGCAATGACCTACAACACCATGCGGGATGAAATAGGCATGTGGGCACTGTGCCCCCTCCCCCGAGTCCACAGACCCAGATGGTGGCAACACATTGTTGCCCAGAATAATGATAACACTGAGTATTGAAAAAAATATCTTTATTAAACTCAATGGTGTCTCACACAACACTGCCCAATAGGTTGCACCGGCCTGTGCCACCCCATAACCCCACCTTCAGTCCTCCTTGCTCTGGAAGTCCTTGCTGGATCCCTTTGTGTGCTGTCTGTGTACCATCTCTAGATCAGGGGCATCCTGCAGAGAGGACCACCATACTCCTGTAACGGAAGCCAAAAAGCACATTCTTGAGATCTTCGGAGGTATCTCAGTCACTGTAGGAACTTCCCTGTCAGTGAAGGGAAATCCACACAGAACATTTTCAGAAGTACAACTGAGGCCGCCCACGCCATCGACATCCGCCAACGGCATCAACCCTATAAAGGCATGAGCAGCTTCACTCCCTCCTCAGTTCTTTCCCACTGTCAACTCTCTCGGATGGGTCTCTGCAGAAGCTCCGTCACAGTATTCACGCCTTTTTTCACCTACAGCTTTTCTAATCTTCCTTTTTAAAATCTCTTTTTTTAAAGAGTTTCCTTCAACTTGTTCATGTTGAGAGTTAAGAGTGAGCTCTGCCAAAAGTTTAACAAAACAACATTCAGACGATACAGCAAGGCTCTCAAAAATTTCCTGATGGATCAACAGGTAGCTAGTTCCAAGCAGGCATCCTCCGGGGTCCCGGCCTCTCAGTTGCCTTCTGGTTCTTCGAGCTCCCAGACCTCCAAGGCCTGAGACAAGCCTTCGGGGGAAAAGCCACAAAAAAGACTGAGATCATGGCCGCTCCCCTTGGCATCAATCTCATTCCCCATCAGTCTCTCCTTTTTCTGGGGGATCTTTGTTGGCTGCAGCTCCACCAGCAAAGAAATCTGTTGTCTAGGTCTCTATGCTGACTAGACCCATACCAACAACACCTCCGCCTGATTCTCAGGTTGGCTCACCATCGACCTCTGGGTCATCGGCCCCTCCTTCATCGATGACAAGATCACCATTGATGACTCTCCCATCAAGACCTGCCCCTTCTTCCTCCAGGGCTACAGGCTCTTGGGGTTCTCAGGATCCAGCAGAAGGGTCATGGACACCTGTGCTGACAAACCCCCATCCATTGAAAACTACCATCAACTTGAAGGAAGTCCTGCTCAAGTTCACTAACATGACTGTGCAGCAGCTGGGTGCCTTCTGGCCTCTCTTGTTAATGCCATCAATTGTAGCTTCATCTTTGATGCCTACTCATCAGCCCAGGGAAGCTCCTAATAGGCCATCATCAGGTATTTGACACCAGACCCAGGTGTTGAAGAGGTCGACATCGAGGAGGAGTTCCACCCAGACCTCACTCTTCTTGACGATGAGGAGGAAGAAGAGGAAGAGATTCTGTTCTCTGACAGATCTACAGCCTCTTCTGTCAGTGAGGACTCAGTAAAGCATACCCCCAGGTCTCCTCCTGAGGACCCTACATTTTTCAATGTAATGAAGCAGCTGTCCTCAGCCATGGGCTTCCATACTGAGGAAGAGGTCGAGATGTCACCAGGAAAGAACTGGTGGACTTCCTCAAGATTTCAGAATCTTCCCCAAAGATCACTCCTCCAGTTTTACCAGCCTTGAGGAATGCAGCCACAGCAGCAGGGCACAGACCAGACATGCTGCCACCTATGCCTCGCAGAGTGGGTGAACTTTATCAAGCCCCCCAGGGTCTCGCTTGTTATGCTGCCCAGCCTGAGACAGACTTAGTGGTCATCAAGGCAGCTCATGACAGGTCTAAGGTGCCTAAGCACCTTAGTTCCCTTCCCCCAGACAAAGAGTCTCACAGAATCGACCTCTGGGGTAAAAGAGTTTATGCCTCCTCTACTCTAGTTTCGAGGGTTGCAAACTATCTGTCACACATGGTAAAATACCAGAATGCCAACTGAAAGAAGAGCAAGGCTACCACCCAGGCCCTTCCAGAGGGCACTCAAAAGTAGGAACTGCTTTAGTGCCTTCAAGCTGTTGAGGATGTTAGTAAGCACCTCCTCAGAGCCCTGTATGACATGGCTGACACCATTGCCAGGGCAGCTGGCATGGGCATATGTCTACATAGCAGTAGTAGTAAAAGTTTTATTCATAAAATCTTATGAATCAGGATTGCTCAATTGAGCTATCAGCTCATTTACAATGAGGTCCTTTGTACACATAGAAATTACAGTTTCAAAGCATTTCAAATAAATTATCTATGAAATAACTATTATAATATGGGTAAACACATAAACAATCAATTTAAACAAACAACAGATATTAATATTGTACAGAAAAATACTGATTGGTATATGTAGGCACTCCTAGCTCAGAGTATCTGGGTTTGCAGCTAATGTTCAACAAAAAGTGCTTAAAACCCCGTTTAATGGCACCAAGCTATTTGGCTCTGATGTCCAGGACATCATTAATGATCTGCAAGCTTTGGGCAGGGACCTCAAGTTTGTCCACTCCCTCCGCCATACCCAACCAAGGAGTAGAGGGTGGCCTCCTTTTGCAAAATGAACAATAGGCCCTGGATGGTTCCTTGACCCCACAGAAAATGCAGAGCCCAGGATCCCTTGCCCGCCCCTTCCAGTGCCGGAGCGGTGGCCAAGCACCCCAGAAGTGAGGGACCATTCCCTGTGGCTGGCTCCACTTCTGCTTGACTCTTTGCCCGACCCCCCTCTTCTGGTTCTGCACCAGGAGGCAGTGGTTGGAGGTTGGTTCTCCCTCCATCTGAATCAATAGAGAACCATTACTTCAGATGGATGGATTCTGCAGATCATAGAAAGGGGACACACCCTGGAGCTCATCGAGCAGCCTCCAAAAACCCTACCTCCACCCACCTGTTATCCCCAGCTCACCTGTCTGTTCTCTGGGAGGAAGTGCAGTCCCTTCTGCACAAGCAGGCCATTCAGCCAGTGCCCAGGCACCAAAGAAACAAGAAATTTTACTCCAGGTTTTTCCTGGTCCCCAAAAGACCAGCAATCTGAGGCCTATTCTGGATCTAAAGAACCACAGTCTGTATGTCCAGTACAAAATGGTTACTTTGCTGGACCTGATGCCCCTTTTCAAGAAAGGGGACTGGCTCTGCTCACTGGACATGCAGGACACTTATCTGCACATCTCGGTCTTTCCTCCTCACAGGAAGTTTCTCCATTTTACTTTCCAGGGTGAGCATTATCAGTTCAAAGTACTGCCCTTTAGCTTGTTCTCTGTGAGGTGAGTCTTTAGCAAATGCTTAGCAGAAGTCACAGCAGCTCTCAGAAGGGAGGCACTATATGTTTTCCATTATCTGGATGATTGGCTCCTAAAGGCCCCATCCAGGGAACAGCTTCTGCTGACTCTGGAGTGAACTCTCCAGCTCTTCCACTCCCTAGGCATCACTGTCAATCTGCCCAAGTCAGTTCCGATATCATCCCACAGGTTGCAGTATATAGGGACAATTTTATACTTGGCAGAGAGGAAGGCCTTCCTGCCCCAAAACAGGACAGAGTGCCTCATAGCTCAAGCTCAGGAAGTCGCCCAAAGCCGATATATTCCTGCCAGGGTATACCTCAGATTGCTGGGCCTGATGGCAGCTGCCATACCCACTGTTTCACTGGCCAGATTCCATATGCGCATTCTCCAGTGGATGCTCCAGGTACAGTGTGACCAGCGCATTGATGGGTTAGACCTACCAGTCATTGTCTCTTCCCCAGTATCAATCAATCAATCAAATCTTTATTTATCCAGGCGAACATCGTTGAGCACAGCTCATTTGGAAGATGGACATGGTAAGGTCAAGGTTCAGTTTACATAGATACATAAAAAATATTCAATATACACACACTCTAGGATACTACATAGAATATTCAGTATACACACAGTCTAAGGATACATTCTAATCAGACTGTACATTAAATTCAGGTGTAGTGGTAATAAGGGGTGAGGGAAGGGGAGCGGGAAGTGGTCTGCCTGGCTGGTGGGGGAGGAGGAAGATGGTGGGGGCCTATACTGTGGAACAGATAAACTGTGGGCCTTATGAAGAGGGCAGGAGGGCGGCACTGGGGGGTTTGTATAACAGGGGTGTAGGGCTGTGATATATGACAAGGGATTAAGGGGGGCGGATGGAAAGGAGGGGTGCATGGAGTGTAAGGGATATGCAAGGTACTGCAGTGGTGGATGGACCCCTTGAATCTGCTTCAAGGCATCTCATTCCACATCTTCTCCCCACAACAGATCCTAACCACAGATGCCTCAAGTCTGGGCTGGGGAGCGCAAGTGGGTCCCTTCCAGATCCAGGGCTCTTGGTCCCAGTGGGATTCCTGCCAGCATATCAATGTCCTGGAGATGAAGGCAGTGCTCTACACCATTAAGACTTTTCAGGAGCACTTCACTCCGGGTCAGTTGCTGGTGTAGTCAGACAATCTAAGCATAGTATACTACATCAACAACATAGAAACATAGAAGTTGACAGCAGATAAGGACCACAAGGCCCATCAAGTCTGCCCATTTTTTTCTACCTTATGAATGTGCCGTAGGCCTTTACTCTGTCAATTGCCTATCTATTCATACTCATCTGTATTGCTCCCTTATGCCTATCCCATGCCTGTTTGAAGCCCTGCACTGTATTCATATCCACCACTTTTTGAGGTAGGCCTTTCCATGCATCCACCACCCTTTCTGTGAAAAAGAAATCCCTCACATTACCCCTTAATTTGCCTCCCTCTAATCTCATACTGTGTCCTCTTGTCCTGCCATTTTTCCTATATTGAAACATGTTAGACTCTTTCACCTTGTTAATGCCCTTTAGATGTTTGAATGTTTCGATCATATCACCTCTCTCCCTCCTTTGCACTAGGGTATACATGTTGAGCTCCGTTAATCTGTCCTCATATGTTTTCTGATGCAGTCCCTGCATCATTTTGGTTGCCCTTCTCTGGACTGCCTCCATTTTATTAATGTCCTTGCACAGGTATGGCCTACAGTACTGCACGCAGTACTCCAGATGGGACCTAACCAGTGTCTTGTAAAGAGGGATTATTACCTCCCTCTTACGACATGTGATACCCCTACTAATACACCCCAACATCCCTCTAGCCTTACCTACTGCTTTATTTGTCTGCTTGGATGATTTCAGGTCATCTGGGATGATGATGCCCAAGTCTCTTTCTTCCCTTGTGATTGTCAGCAACTCCCCTCCCAACCTATAGGTAGCTTCAGGGTTTCTCTTCCCTATGTGCATGATCTTGCACTTCTTTGCATTAAACCCCAGTTGCCATTCTTCCAACCATTTTGCTAGTTTTTCCAGATCTTGTCTCATTCTGCCCACCCCATCTGGATCCTCTACTCTGTTGTAGATCTCGGTGTCATCTGCAAACAGGGAAACCTTACCCTCCAGTCCATCTGATGAAGATTTGAAGAGGACTGGCCCCAGGACTGATCCCTGAGGTACCCCACTTGTGACTTGCATCTCTTCTGACTGTATACTGTTTACCACCACTCTCTGTTTTCTGTCCACCAACCAGTTTGCCACCCAGTTGACCAACCTCTAACCTACCCTGAGCCACCCAGCTTATTAATCAATCTTCTATGTGGAAAAATATCAAAAGCTTTGCTGAAGTCAAGGTAGGTGACATCAACTGCACCCCCTTGGTCCACCACTCTGGTTACCCAGTCAAAGAAATCTATGAGATTAGTTTGACAGGATCTTCCTCTTGTAAACCAATGCTGTCTTGGATCCTGTGCTCCTGTGGATTCTAGGTGTTGCACTATCCTTTCCTAAAGGAGTTCTCCACAATCTTGCCCACTACTGAGGTAAGACTGACTGGTCTGTAGTTCCCTGCCTCCTCCCTGCTGCCACTCTTGTGGAGTGGGATCACATGAGCACTTCTCCAGTCTTCTGGGATCTCTCCTATGCTCAGAGACTCATTAAGCAGTTCTGCTAATGGCTCTGCTAGTTCCACCCTTAGCTCCTTTAGTACCATAGGATGTGTACCATCAGGTCCTATTGCCTTGTCCACCTCGAGAGTAGCGAGCTCTTGTAGGACTCTTTCTTTTGCAAAGGGACTTGTGCACACCTCTCTTCCCCCGTTACCATGGTGCTGAGGTGTGGGCCCTGCCCTACCTTCTCCTCAGTGAATACTGAGCAGAAGTATCTATTTAGGATAGATGCTTTTCCTTGGTCCTCCTCCACACACTCCTCCTTATCCTCTTTGATCTTAGCAATACCCCGTCTGGCCTGAAAATGGCATATGATTATTTCAGGTAAAGCCTTACCCCTTTCAATTGAGTCCCTTAACCTCTGTAATCCTGAGCCGCCTTCTTCCCTTGTCAGCCAGCATCCCTTTAAGGCAACAATCTCCCCCCTCCTACCTCCCCCCTCTCATCAATTAGTTTCACAGAGGGCCTCATTCTATTAGGCTGCCCTATTTTTCCTCTCTATTATGTGTCTGATACCCTTTCTTCCCACTGTCCTACTCTATGTCCCTCCTTCCTCTCCTCACTTGTACTCTATAAGCTATAACCTGTATATGCTGCACTTTAAATGCCTATATTTGCACTTGCTTTACATGTCTGATTCATCCAATACTGAGTTTGTATATTGTAGCTGCCTGTACCGATGTCTACTTTTGTATGAAGTGTTGTCTACTGTAAGCAAAAGTGTCCTCTGTGTCCAGGACCATCTTGAAAATGAGCTTGTTCAATGATGTAACTGCCTGGTTAAATAAAGTTTGATTGATTGATTGATTTCTCCTTTCACTAATGTATCTATAGAAAGTTTTGTCCCCTTCTTTTACTATTCATGCTAGTGTTACCTCGGTTTGGGCCTTTGCCTGCCTTACTGCCTTCCATGCTTCCCTTAGGGAAGTTTGGTATGCCTCCCTATCTTCATCCTGCTGTGTTCCCTTATATTTCCTGAAGATCAGCCTTATGGCTCTGATCTTTTCTGCTGCTGTTTTTGAGAACCAAAGTGGTTTCCTCTTTTTTTTGCTCTTGCTTTTCTCCCAAACACAATGGGATGTTGTTTCAAGCATTGCATCCTTAATGCTTGCCCACCTTGCTTGTACCCCCTCACCTGTATTTCTTCTTGCCAGGGCTAGTTTAGCTCTGTTGACCATTTTATTAAAGTCTGCTCCTCTGAAGTCCCATATTTTTGCCTTGGAATGGGATGATATAGTTCTAGTGACCAAATTGAACCATACCATGTGATGGTCACTGGCCCCCAGGTGACCTTCTACCTAGAAATCTGTGATCCTTTCCCCATTAGTCAGTACTAGATACAGGATAACCCTGTCTCTTGTGGGTTATTGTATCAATTGTTTGAGGCCCTCCCCCAGCAGGGATTCTACTATGTGTCTAGTTCTGGAGGATGTTCCTGCTGGTATTGACCAATCTGTATCTGGCATGTTGAAGTCTTCCATTATCAGAACCTCCCCTTTAGCTGTCATGTTTGTATATCTTCTAACAGTAATGTGTCTATGTCCTACCCTGGTCTGGAGGTCTGTAGACAACCCCAGTTGTATGGCTGTCCTATTTCCTGTTTCCAGGGTGACCCACAGTTCTTCTGGCTCCTTACAAGTATTCTGAATTTCTGTAGCTTTGATATTTTCATTGGCATAAAGGGCCACTCCCCCCTCTCCCCCTTGTTGCACCTCGGTCTTTCTGAACACTACATAGCTGGGTACTGAAGTCTCCCAAGTGTAGTTATTGGTGAACAATGTCTCACTAATGGCTACTTTGTCCAGTTTAGTCTTGGTAATTGTTGCCTCCAGGTCTGGGATCTTGTTTCCCAGACTGAAAGCATTTGTGTACATGATTTTCCAATGGCCAGATTTCAGTGTGTTAGTTGTGGGGCGAGGTCCGGCTTTTCCTCTGTGCATCTTAAAGGGAGCTGGACCTTTTTCCTCACTTGGTGATGCACATGGACTACAAACTTGCTGAACTCCTGTTTGATCACTAGCTGAGGGTAGAGGGGTGCTCTTCCCATTCGATGTATTGGGTGCTGCACCCCTCACCCCATTTGTTAGTTTAAATATTCTGCAAATACATCAAGTGTCTGCCCCAATGCACTGACTCCCTCCTTAGTCAGATGGTCTATCAAATTTAAAGAACTTTCACTCCCAAAACTGTTGCCAGTTACCTACAAATCTGTGTCCTTTTTCCTGGCACCAGTCCTTGAGCCACATACTGTATTTAGCTCCCCTATCTCCACTTCTCTGATCTTCCACCCATCTGCCCCTCCCCCCAGAGAAGGAGATGATTGAAAAAAATGGATGACAGTTTGTCTCCCAGCTTGGTCAGGTGTTCCTTGGTCTCCACAACTGACCAGCTGGCGAGATCATTAGTCCCTATGTGTACCAGGATGTCAATGTTTTCCCCTGCTTCCTGCATGATTTTAGCAATACAGTCAGTGTCTCTCCATGCTGATATACCTGGGAGACATCTGACCACTACCCCCGGCTGGAGGTAGGTATCAACTCCCTGAATCACGGAGTCTCCTATGATCAGAAGGGTTTGGGATTTTCTTTTTGCTTTTTTTGTTTTGGTCCCTGTTTTGGGCTAGTATTGTCCTGCAGTGTCCTCTGCCCCTTTGTTTGATTTCAGAGATAGAGGCAGATACCTGTTTGTAGTTTTATATGGTTTGTGTATGTGATACGTTGGTGAGTACTGAATGATGGAGCACCAGATTTTCCCCTCCTAACCACCTGCCAACCTCTCGGACCAACTACCCTCTGTGATTGAGGTGCTTTAGTTGGATGTTGGGGAAATGGCAGGTGGTTCTTGTAATATATTTCCTCCCGAATATGCGATTTGAGTCATGCAATCTCTGTCCATGCTACCCAGAGCTGAGCCCTTAGATTTCCAATGGTCCAGCATGTCTCACAGCTTCCTAAAACCTGTATAACTGCTCTTTTGAAAAGTGTTCCACAGTACCTGCAGTTAATAATATCCATTCCAGTTGAGTTGCCGAGTTTATAACCTGGTCCGAGTAATTAGAAGGAAAATGAAAGCAAAAGTTTGATTTTTATTTCAATATTTTTTGTTTGTTTGTTTTTGTATAACTTTTTATAACAAATCAAATTAATTGTGCCCCCATAAGTGAGGTCACTGTGTGGATACCCCTCTGATCCTCCCTTTCCTGCTTTGCTACTGGAAATGTCACAACTGTGCTACTCTATAAAAGGAGTGTAGCATGGGATGGTTGGGGATGGGGGTGAGTGGTTGAGCCCTTCCCCTGCTGAAAAAGAAGAACCATGGACGAAAGAAACAAAGACGTAAGAGCAGAAACAATCAACCAACAACAAATGCAGTCGCTATCCCTCAGTCTGTATCTCATATATGCTCCTGTAATTAGCTCTGAAAGCTTAGCCTAATGATAGATAAAACTGTAAAACATGTAAGCACCACCTGTAACAATTTCACAGAAGATATACCCTGCAAAAAACACTTTGCTACAGAGGAAAATAAAGCAGTAAAAAAGTAACAAAACATGTAAGCACAAACTGCAGAACACTTTAACAGAAGATATACCTTGCATAAAACAATCTGAATCAGGGAATATTACAGCAGTAATCTGTAACAAAACAGTAACAAACCTGTAGGCACACTCTGTAATAATGCAGCAGAAAGTATACCCTGCAACATCAATTTGAATCAGAGAACAATAAAGTAGTAAAATGTAAGCAAAAAATAGTAACAAAACCTGTGAGCACAAAAGAAAATAGTAACACACAGTAAATCTGCCTAGCCAGAAAAAGACTTAATATTTCTCCTTGCTCTGATAATGTTGTTCATTGCTCTGTCCTTACAAGCAAACTTAGAAGAAAACAGTTCAGGTGAAGCTAGGTGCCTTTGCCAGAAACCTATTCTTCCCAGGGGGGACTTGGGGGGGGCCGGACTCATTCATACCCCCTTTGCAGGGAGGCCATGAGAGTGTGGTACTGGGTGCTGGATCTCAGTCTGACACTCTGCAGTCCACGTCCCATGCGTGCTAAACACTCTGGCAGGCAGTCTCGGCAGGATGCAGTCTGGTATGCACAAATGGGAGCTTCTCTCATCTGTCGCAGAAGACTTGCTCAACAAATGGGGTAATCCAGAGTGGGACCTTTTTGCATCCCCACTCATTGCAAAACTGCTCAGTTTCTGCTCGCTAGATCCAGGGCTTGGAGTTTTCTGGTGAGATGCATTATCCCTCTCCTGGAGCCGGAGGTTTCTTTACTCCTTCTCTCCTTTTCCTCTAACTCAGAGGATGCTAATCAAGTTACAGATGGAGGGGGCCTGCATGATCCTGGTAGCTCCCTTCTGGCCTCGACAGATTTTGTTCCCTCTGCTTCAGCAGATGGCGAAAGAACTTCACGTCCCTCTCTGTCTTTGCAGGAACCTGCTGACCCAGGCTCAGGGGACCCTGGTCCTTCCCAATCTCAGATCCTTCCATCTTCATGCCTGGATCCTGAGAACATAGCCATCGCCAGGTTTGGGGTCTCTAACAGAATGGCAGAGTCCTAGTGGCCACCCGAAAGCCTTCCGCTTGAGCTACATATACCATGAAGTGGAAGCAGTTTGCCATCTGGGCTGCTAAACACAGTTTAGATTCTTTCACCTGCCTGGTGAACCATATCCTGGACTATCTTGATCTCTCTTTCTGACTCAGGTCTCCAGTAGTCTTTTCTCAAGGTGCACCTTTTGGCTATTTGTGCATTTCATGAGCCCATGGATGACCACACGATTGCCCAGCTGGATGTCTCCCATACCTTTCTGAGGGGCATCCTGCATCTGAAACCCCCAATCCGTTCTCCTGTCCTGGCATGGGACTTGAATTTTGTTTTTGAGAAAATGACCCTGTGTCCCTTTGAGCCAATTGCAATTTGCGATTTATGCTTTCTCTCTTGGAAAGCATTACTTTTAGTTGCCATTACTTCTGCTCGAAGAATTTCAGAGCTTCAGGTCCTCTGGTGTGAGGAGTCTTATTTGATTTTTTGCAAAGACAGGGTTGTCTTTGCCCACAGATCCTAAGTTTCTTCCTAAGATGGTCTCTGAGTTTACTCTCAACCAATCTATCCACCTTTCTGTTTATTTTCCAGAGTGTGCCAATCCAGGAGAAGTACTGCTCCATACGTTAGATGTGTGCAGAACTTTGAAGTACTACCTGCTTCAGACCAAAGAATAAAGAAAGTTGAAGCAGCTGTTTGTTTCCTTCACCCCAGGTAGAGAGGGCATTTTGATTTGTAAGCAATGTTTATCCAGATTGCTAGCAAACTGCAATGTGTTCTTCTTCAATAAGTGCAGTAGAGAATTGCCTGGTGCTGTCAAAGCCCATTCCTCAAGGGGCATGGCTACCTCTGTGACCTGTTTCCGAGGGGTCTCAGCTGCTGACATTTGTACGACTGCCACCTGGAGTACCATCCACACTTTCACCAAGCACTGCAGTCTGGACATCGCTTCAAGTGCCTGCGCTGGTTTTGGCAGGGCCATGTTACAGGGCCTCCTGTCTTAAGTTTATGGTGAGCCCTCCTCCCAGACTGTCTGTTTGCACCTGTAACTGCTTAAGACTCATTCCTACAGTGTTACCTGATGGCTGAGATTCCCCCAAATAAAATAAAACAGTTACATAAGAACTTACCATAATACTAGATCTTCAAGGGGATCTCAGTCATCAGGTATTCAATCCCTCCCACCACCACCACCTCCTTCTTAGGGATCCTGTCTGGGAAGTGATTATCTGGTGTATCCAGCCTTTTATATAGGCTGGGGCATCTCTCTCTCTCTCCTCGATCCCCAATTGCATGAGCTTTTCTCCCTTAATCTCCGTGGGGGAGAAAGAACCGAGGAGGGACCAGTGCTGCTCACCTTTACAGGGTTTGATGACATAGACAGATGTCGACAGTGTGGGCAACCCCAGTTGTACTGCTGAGGGGGTAGGTTGCAAGCAATTTGGCTGAAATTGCATAGCCAGAAAGGGACCAAGATTTGTCTGGGGATCATTTATAGATCTCTGGCCCAGAAGGAGGACATTGACAGGGAACTGGGGGAGCAGATAAGGAGGCATAGTGGCAAAGGGAGCACAGTGGTGGTAGGGCATTTTAATCTACCAGGGGTGGATTGGAGCATTCCAACAATCACTTGTGCCAGGGAGCAGATCCTCCTGGAAGCATTCTAGGATGGCTTCCTTACCCAGAGGGTAATGGAGCAAACAAGGGAGGGGAATATACTAGACCTGGTACTGGAAGATGGTGAACAGGTCAGGGATGTAAAGGTGGAGGAACCTCTAGCAAGCAGTGACTACTGCACAGTGTGGTTCTCAATCAGTCTGGGTTGGGAAGTAGCCACTACAAAAACTGGACTTCAAAAGGGCGGACTTTGGCAGGATGGGACACATACTGGAAAGTCATATGGCAAGCATCCACCCAGAAATGGACATGGAACAAAAATGGGCAGTCATTAAGGTAGGACTGGTTGAAGCCACTAAAACTTGTGTCAAGAGCCAGAGCAAGAACACCAGGATCCAGAAACCTAGTTGGATGAGTAGAGAGGTTGTGGAGACGGTGAGGGAGAAGAGGAATGCATTTAGGATCTACAAGAGATCTAACAGGGCAAAAGACAGGGAAGAATATTTGAAGCAATCCATAGAAGTCAGCAGAGTGGTAAAGGCAGCAAAGGTGAGTAGGGAATGGAGGATAGTGCAGGGGATCAAAGAAGGAGAAAAGGATTTCTTCAGATTTATCAGAGAGAAGATGAAGAGCAAGGATCAAATTGTTAGGATCAGAAGGGGAAGAGGGTGGGTAGAAAAGGGGCTGAGCAGGCAGAAGTACTTAATGAATACTTCTGTTGAGTTTTCACCAAGGAGAGGGATGGGTCCATACCTGAGAAGAAGGGTGAGGTGGGAAAGGGTGGGGGAGTAGCAACCATGGATGGGAAAATCATGATGGAAAGGATAAGAAGGGCCTAAAGTCCCTGAAGGTGGACAAGGCACCTGGCCCAGATGGAGTCCACCCCAGGGTGCTGAGATAGTTCTCAGAGGTCCTGACAGGGCCATTGGCAGACCTGTTCAATACCTCTCTTAACTCAGGGTGTGTGCCCAGGGACTGGAGGGAAGCACATGTGGTACCTCTCTATAAGAGTGGGCCCAAGGATGAACCGTAGAATTACAGACCAGTAAGCCTTACTGCAATTGTGGGAAAACTGATGGAGACAATCCTCAAGGAAAGACTGGTGCAACTCTTGAGGATAACAATCTCCAGGACAGCAGGCAGCATGAGTTTGTTTCAGGAAGATCCTGCCAGATGAATTTGGTTGAGTTTTATGACTGGGTTACAAGGGCACTGGACAGGGGTCATGTGGTGGATGACCTCTACCTGAATTTCAGCAAGGCCTTTGACTCAGTGCCACACAGTAGGCTGACTTACAAGTTGAAGAGTCTGGGAGCAGGGAGGAAACTGATCAGATGGGTCAAGAACTGGCTGCAGGGTAGACAGCAGAAGGTAGTATGGGGGGGAGGGCATCTGAACCCAGGGCAGTAACAAGTGATGTACCACAGGGCTCAGTGCCAGAACCGGTTCTGTTTAACGTTATCAAAGCCAACATTGCAGAGGGGATTAAGAGCAAGATCAGTCTCTTTGCAGATGACACAAAGATTTGTGCTGAGGTAGATGGGGGGGAGGGAGCAAACGTACTTCAGGAGGATTTGGTAAAACTGGAGCAATGGTCTCATACTTGGCAGCTTGGTTTCAATGCCAAGAAGTGCAAAGTGATGCAATAAGGAGGAAAGAACCCAGGACACAATTACTGGCTGGAGGGTGTCCCGTTAACAAAATCCAAGGAGGAGAGGGATTTGGGAGTGCTGGTAACCAGGGAGATGAACCACTCTGCTCAGTGCAGGAAAGCAGCAGTGAAGGCAAACAGGATGCTAGGATGCATAGCAAGGGGGATTACTTCTAGGAGTGGGGAGGTCATCTTGCCCCTGTACAGGTCCCTGGTGAGACCGCACCTAGAGTACTGTATGCAATTCCGGTGCCCCTACTTGAAAAGGGGCATCAAACTACTGGAGGGGGTACAGTGCAGGGCAACAAAAATTATCCTGGGGTTGGGGGACAGACCATATGAGGAGAGACTGAGAGAGTTCAATATGTGTACCCTGGAGGAAAGAAGGGGGAGAGAGAGGGGGATATGATTGAGACCTTCAAGTACCTGAAGGGTTTGAACAAAGTAGACACCAGGTGTATATTCAATCTGAAAGGCAGAAGGGAAACCAGGGGACACTCTATGAAGCTGGAAGGGGGCAGGTTTGAGAGGGAACAGAGGAAGCACTATTTCACAGAAAAGGTGGTGACAGGGTGGAACTCCCTCCCAGAGAAAGTTGTATCATTGCAGAGTGTTGGGGGCTTCAAGAAGGGGGTGGGACAGATTTAAGGGGAGGGTACAAATCGGGAGGGGTTGGGAGATGGGGTCATATGAGGGAGGGGGGCAACTGCAGTCTAATGGACTGAAGTACTGCACACTCGAGCAGACTAGATAGACTGAATGACCTGTATGTGCTGGCAATTTCATATGTTCGTAGCACTGCCACATTCTGAAATTGCATGGAACCACAACATTTCAAAACTACACAAGTGTTCATCACCACCTCATTCTGAAACTGCGCATCATCACCACATTCCAAAATTATACATCAGTATCACCTGAAATTGCGTGTCATCACCACATTCTGAAATTGTGCATCATAGCCATATTCCAAAATTGCACGTCAGCCACATTCCAAAACTGTGTGTCATCCACATTCTGAAACTGTGCATCATCGCCACATTCTTAATTTGTGCATCATTGCCACATTGCAAAATTGCGCATCACCATCACATTCCAAAATTTGCATCACCGCCACATTCCAAAACTGTGCACCACTGCCACATTCCAAAATTGTGCATCACTACCACATTCTGAAATTGTGCATCACTGCCACATTCTGAAATTGTGTGTAAACTTCCCTTCTCCAGTATTGCCTGTGATTGTCACATTCTGAAAATGTGCATTGCCACCATATTCTAAAATTGCACATCCCTACAACATTCTGAAGATGAGTGTCACTGGCACATTCAAAAATTGCATGCTCAAGTTACATTCTAAAATTATGTATCCCTGCCACATTCTGAAATTCCCTGTGGTTACCAGATTCTGAAACTGCGTCACTGCCACTTTCTGAGATTACTTGTCCACGTTGCATTCTGAAATTCAGTGTTGCCACCACAATCTGAAACCAAGCATACCAACCACGTTCTGAAATTTTGCATAACTACACCACATGCCAAATTACTTCATCCAAGACACATTATGAAATTACATATCCCTACCACCTTCCATAGCGGTGTCTTCTGCATTTCAAAATTGTGCATCTCTGCCACATTCTAAAACTATATGACACTGCCACATTAAGAATTTTAGCATCCCTGCCACTTTCCAAAATGATGTGTCCCACCTACTTTCTGAGATTGTGTCATTGCTGCATTCTGGTGACATTTCAAAATCTCATCCCTGCACTATTATAAAAATTGCACATATGTTTGTCATTCTAAAGCCATGTTTGCTGCTGTATTCGACCACCCCCATTACATTCTTAAGTACTGTACCTTGCATCTGTACATTATGGAAATGTATGCCCTGACACACCCATTGCCAGCTTTCCTTTTGCAGATTTTTTTTTATATATTATTTATTTATTGAATTATCTCCATAATTATAATAATTCAATACATTTCATAGCATTCCTTCAGGTTTGATACACATAGTCATTGGCAGGATATGGTTTACCTTCACATAATCCAGCTATAAAGACAGAATTTCATTATTTTCCTGTCCCCCACCCCCAATACTTTATTTATCCTACCTTGATAGATAAAGCCATTCTTTATTATTCAGGGTATACATGAATCATCTACTTGAGAGATATATAAAACCCACCTCCTTCATTGAACCTCAAATTGCCTGTACCTATCCCTTGAAGTGGCTGTTGTCTTCTTTAAGTAATACACCTCCTTCAAGATATCAAGCCATTGTCTCAGGGTGGGTGGAACTTGCCTACACCAGTTTCTCATAATCATTTTTTTGGCAGCTGCTATGTAGAGATATAAGTGGTTCTTCTTAGGTGGTATAACATTATCTTCCATGATATACTGTATAGTATGACCAACTGTGGAGTAAGTCTGATGTCCTTCTCTGATAGAGCTGCTATACTCAAACCCACCTCCTGCCAAAACTGGTGTAGAATTGGGCAACCCTAGAATATATGCACTGCATTAGCCTGTTTTTCCCCACATTCCCTCCATCACTTGACCGAGGAATCCAGGATATACTTTACTAGTTTATCTGGTGTATTGAAAAATTGTGTTCAACATTTCCATATAAACTCTTTCCAGTATGGGGCTTGTGAAATTGTCATTGAGTGCTGGATTGGAGCTCTCCACAGCTCAAATGAAAAATCTGTCCCCAGTTCCTCATTCCATATCCTCAGTATATTTGCAGTAGATTCAGTCCAGTATTCCCGTAGTGCTTTATATGTATACCCCACAAGATGTGGGGGGACAAATCCCCTTAATGCACCCATAATCAATTGCATATAAAGAGGGATGGGATCAGGAAGTGTTTTCCTTTCTGGAACTTTCTCTGTTAAATATACCTTAACTTGTAGGTATCTTTAATGGTAACAAAAAGGGAGTTGATAATCTGATTGTAACTTAGAAAAGGGTACCACCCCATGTACATCTAAAAATTGATAAATATAGGTTAATCCCTTACAGTGCCATCTACGGAATGCTAAATTAAAGTGTCCCGGAAGAAAATCCTCAGCTAACATCAGTACTTTAAAGTAATAAAAACAGTGTTCCAAGTTAGACTGGGCTCTTATTCCATACCATGAAACTAAAGTATTCTTTGTTCCAAAAGAAAAGTCTCTAAATCTAGGCTGGGTAGAGAGTGGGGCGAATAGTATAGGGGAAATATTAAATAAATCATTAATTGTAAATTCTATAGATCTCCATGGTGTATGATAATTCTTGTTGACCCAAGCTCATACTATACTGCTAGTGACTGATCTATAATATTCTAGGAGATTAGGGACATTAAGACACCCCAAGTCTGTAGACAGCTGCAAAATTAACCATCTGATTCCAGGGCGTTTAGCTGCCCATATAAACTGAGAGAATATATTTTCCAGATGTTTAATACAACTGCAGTTTTGTGTAATGTGGGAGAAATAAGTCTTGTAAGATAGTTTGAAAGAAGGACTAGGCTGTGAGTTCTGGCTGTGACATTATCAATAGCTCTTTACTGAAACTGGCTTTTTTAAACAGGCAGTAAATTTAAGATTACAAAATGAATTATAACTTTTAAACAAAGTAACTTCAAGATCTCGTTTTTGGCATGCAGCTGACTGGGGATATGCTGATCCAAATTCTGAATTTTCTGATACTACAAATTTTGACCAGATTCGCTCTTTAAAGGGAAGCTGTCATTACCCTCATTTTGTATTGCTCATCTACTCACCCCTAAATATGCTGAAGCACAGTGTTTTTGTTTCAGTCTGAGCCAGCAGTCAGTCTAAAATAAATTTATTTTGCTCCCGGTGTCAGCAGTGCCATTTCAAGTCAGAGTTGCAACTCCTATGCAAATTAGGCGTTTGTGGACGTGCGCACCTTTTATGACCTGTGGCATCTGTTTACATTGTGGGGTGAAAGGTCCTGCATTTGCGCCTCCATTGCATGCGTCCTGCTCGGGACCATCAGTCTTTTCTTGCCATCTGCTCATTTTCTGTAGTGTGTAGTGGGCTTTACTATACGCATATGTTATGGTGTACAGTTATATTTTTTAATATCCTTGGCATGATGGCATGTACTGTATAAGAAGTACTGTATGTGAAATTGTGATTTGCCAGTGCCACAGTTTATCCTCCTGATCACAGTTGTTGACATTGATAATTTGTGTTTTGTTGATGTATAAAACAGCATTAGTAACACAGCTATGGGGAATCCAAAGAACAGGAGTTAAGGCAACACTCTACAGTGGTTTTAATAAAAGGTACATGGAAACAGTTGCAGTAAAGAACCAAAAGTATCACTGTCAACAACTGTGCTTAGCAGGGTCAACTTTGGCACATGCATCATATAGTTTGTGCTTCGGTGTACACTGCTATATAGGGGAATGTGAAATGCAGATTGCATGGCCAAACACTATGCACTGCGGGGTGCGTTGTTTTTATTCCTCATACCCAATAATTCTGTCATAGCATTACAGCAGAGGTACAATGCAATGGCATAGAAGATCATGCAGCGATCTATACCATGGTATTACAGACCATGTGACCTCGGCCTACATGCCTGTAACAATGTAATTATCCTGTTGTTTTAACATATGGTGCGTCAAGAAACCCTCCTGCTGTGCTGAGGAGCTGCAGAATCATTCCCCAGGCATTTATGAGTTGCACAGCAGAAAACCATGTGCTACATCAAGTCTCTGTAGCTGTAATGTTGCCACCAAATTTTAAGCCCCCCCCCACTCCAATTGGTCTGTCTTGTCTTACCAGTCCTTCAGTGTCCAGTTATGTGTTCTGGATACATCAGCTTTGCCCAATGAAGTAAACAGGTAATGTTACAGCTGAGCATGAAGTAAAGTCAGGAATAGGTAGCTCAGGCTGCAGGTACCAATAAATATACAGTCCAGTACATTTGTAGAAATGGGTTGTTGCATTCCATGTATGCCTTTTATGGCCAAAATTCAGAGGGCCTGGTGGACCACTGCAATGTCCTGGAGGGTGGGCTGGTGTGTCCTGATCCTGTGTCGGGGCAGAGGGGGCTGGTAAGTCAGTGTTCTGAGCCTGGGAACTGTGTCATGCGTTGCACTGTCCAGGACCAGGGAGGAAGAGGGACGATTGATCATGGTCTTCTGCCGTGGAGGGGTACTGATAGGTTAGTGTAGTGAGGCATGGATGTGGGACATGTGGAACACTGTCCTAGGCTGGGGGGGGCAGAGTGATCCTAGTGCTCAGCCGAGGAGGGGGTGTTGATAGGTCAGTGTTCTGAGACGTGGATGTGGGACATGTGGAACACTATCCTGGGCCGGGGGGGCAGAGTGATCCTAGTACTCTGCCGTGGAGGGGGGCTGATAGGTCACTGTTCTGAGAGGTGGATGTGGGACATGTGGAACACTGTCCTGGGCTGGGGAAGGGGGCAGAGTGATCCTAGTGCTCTGCCAGGGAGGGGGTGCTGATAGGTCAGTATTCTGAGACATAGATGTGGTACATGTGGAACACTGTCCTGGGCTGGGAAGGGGGGAGCAGAGTGATTCTAGTGCTCTGCTGTGGGGGTGCTGATAGGTCAGTGTTCTGAGACATGGATTTGGGACATGTGGAACACTTGCCTGGGCCATGGGGGGGGCAGAGTGATCCTAGTGTTTTGCTGAGGAGGGGTGCTGATAGGTCAGTGTTCTGAGACGTGAATGGGACGGTGGAACACTGTCCTGGGTCGAGGGCAGAGATCATAGTCCTCTGCCAGGAGGGGGGCTGATAGGTCAGTGTTCTGAGACATGGACGTGGTACATGTAAAACACTGTCCTGGGCCAGGGAGGGGGACAGAGTGATCCCAGTGCTCTGCCAGGGAGGGGACTGATAGGTCACTGTTCTGAGCCATTGATGTAGGACATGTGAAACACTGTCCTGGGTCGGGGAGGGGGGCAGAGTGATCCTAGTGCTCTGCCAGGGGGGGTGCTGATAGGTCAGAGCCTGAGAGGTGGATGTGGTACATGTGGAACACTGTCCTGGGCCATGGGGGGCAGAGTGATCATAGTTCTCTGACAGGGATGGGGGCTGGTTGTTCAGTGTTCCTGGTCCTCTGGCTCAATATTGCAGATTTGATCCCGACCCATCTCATTGTTCAGTGAGCATCTGATCAGCCATCATTTCAAACACGCTGTCCTTCACTGTTGCTACACTGACAGTGGCAGGGTTGCTGCCTTTGCCTATTGTAATAGTGTCCCAGATGCTCTGGAGCATTCCAAGATGTTGTGAGCATTGCTAGACAATATGGTGCATTTTTACTTGTGCCATTGTGCATCTTTGGTATATACATCCTGAGATGGTCCTGAGCATCTTAACCATGCATCTTCTGATAATTACAATATGTTTCTCCGCTTCATCTAAGATTTTTCATATCAGTTCTCCCATGGTTCCCCTATGTGTGTTATACAACCACTGTTGTATGTCTTGAAAAACATGCATACACGTCAGTTATGTTGTGGTTTAATGAAAATATTTATTATTGTCAAACAGTCATCATACTTTGATAACAGAGACATAAATCTCTTGAAAGTGAGAACAGTTGAAGTAGTTTCTACTGATAAGAAAGCTTATTAAACCTTCTGAAAATGTAGCCTCAATGTAACACCATACAGTATTTTTAGGTAATAATGACATTAAGTCAGACACACAATGACATATGCAACATTACAATGTTTTCCTGAAAACCTATTTTCACAACAATTTGTTCACAACGTAGTGCCATATTGACACATTTGGCTGATGCTTGTCACACTGACACAGCTAAATCCTAATAGGGAAGGGAACATACTGGACATTGTGCTAACAGATGGGGATCTAGTCCAGGATGTGTTGGTGCAGGAACCTGTTGCAGGAAGTGTGGTTCATCCTGCACACAGGGAGGGAGTTGGCTAAGATGAGGACAAGAGTGTTGTACTTGAGGAAGGCAAATTTTTCCAGAATGTGCAGCATCCTGGAGGGGTAGTTAGCTGATATTATCCCAGAGATGGATGCGGAACAGAAGTGGACAATCATTAGGAAGGAGCTAAATCAGGCCACAAACACAGGTGCCAAGTCTCACAGTAAGCAGTACTGGTAAAACAAAAGACTAGCATGGTCATCAAGGAAGTGGAAGGGAAGGTGAGGGAAAAGAAGATTGCTCTTCATTAAGTTCAAAAAATCTAGGGAGGGAGGAGGAGGACGATAGAGAGGTGTGCACAAAAACATGTAGGGAGGGCAGTCAGGGCAGCCAAGGCAGCTGAAGTTGGCTTGGGATCAGACTTGGAGAAAAGGGGTTCTTTCAATACATAAGGGCGAAGAGGAGTTATAGAGATGACATTGTTAGTATCATGAGAGACGGTTGAATGGGCAGAACAAGGAAGAACAGTCAGAGGCACTCAATGAGTACTTCTGCTCGCAGTGTTCATGAAAGAAAGGGGTGGCCCAATATCGCAGTGGACAGGTGGTAAAGGCAGAGGGTGGGGAGATATAACAGATAAGATCAGCCAAGAGGATAGAGTCCTGAAGTTTCTTAAAGCCTTACAGGTGGACAATGCACCATGACCAGACGGTGTCCATCCAAGGGTCCTGAAGGAACTGGCAGAAGTGTTGTCAGGCCCTCTGACGGACCCTTTCAATAGCTCCGTGGAGATGGGGAATGTACTCATGGACTGGAAGATGGCTCCTGTGGTTCCCCGTCACAGGAGTGGACCCAAGGACAAAGCATGCAACTAAAGAGCAGTCAGCTTGACTTCCATATTGAGGAAGTTGATGGAGACCATTTGTAAGGACAGGTTGATAAGCTTTCTTGATAGAAATGGTCTGCAGGGCATGAGACAGGGTGGGTTTGTCTCAGGAATGTCATACCAAACTAAGCTGAGCGACTTCTTTAACTGGGTCACTAGGGTGGTTAATGAAGGCCATGCAGTGGATGTCCAGTATCTGTACTTCAGCAATGCTTTCGACTCAGTGCCACAAGGGAGGTTAATGAGCAAGGTGGGCGACATGGGTGCAGTGTAGAAATTGTTGGGGTGTGTGGAGAGCTGGCTGCAGGGCAGACAACAGAGGGTAGTTGTAAGTGTGGAGCAAGATAACACCAGTAATGAGTGGTGTACCACAGGGTTACTAACATACGAACATACAGTACGAATGCGCCAGCAGAAACAGACCACCCGATCTATCTAAGTCTGCTCGAGTGTGCAGCTAGCACCCTAGTTTGCAGATGCCCCACCCCTCCCTTTGTCATCCCACTGCCACCCTCCACCTCCCCCATTCTCACTGTTCCCTGTCCCTTGCCCTTTTGAAGTTGTTCACAGATTTACATGATACCACCCATTCTGGTAGGGCATTCCATTTTGCTACCACCCTCTCTTTGAAATAGTGTCTCCTCATTTCCTTCCTAAATCTTCCCCTCTATTCTTAGCCCATGCCCCCTGGTGACCCTCCCCCTCCTTAACTTGAAGACACCATCTGCCCCATCCTTATTGATTCCCCTCAGATACAGTACTTGAATGTCTCTATCATGTCCCCCTGTCCCTTCTATCCTCCAGGGTGTACATATTCAGGTCTCCCAGCCTGCTGTTCAGTGCTGGGCCCTGTTTTGTTCAATGTCTTCACTAGAGACATTGCAGAGGGGGGTCAAGATTAAGATCAGCCTGTTTGGGGATGACACTAAGATTTCTGTAAAAGTGGACACTGAGGAAGGGAGGCAGGCACTCCAGGAGGATCTAGCTACACTCGAACACTGGTCTAGGGAGTGGCAGTTGGAGTTTAACACTAAGAAGTGTAAGGTCATTCACCTAGGAACCCAAAATCACAGGACCAGCTACTGGCTAGGAGGAGTGCACGTGACAGCTTCAGAGGAGGAAAGTGACTCTGGGGTAGTAGTCACAGGGGACATGACTGTATCAGCACAGTGTAGGAGGGTGACAGCAAGGGCAAGTGGGATGCTTGGGTGCATTTCTAGAGGGATCACCTCTAGAAAGGGGTCAGTTATTCTTCCCATTTATACATCACTGGTGAGGCCACACTTTGAGTAATGTTCACAGTACTGGTGCTCTAACCTCAAAAATGACATGAGAGTACTGGAGTGGGTGCAGCATAGGCCTACAAAAAATGATCATGGGACTGGGAGACTTGACATAGCAGCAAAGACTGAGGGACCTCAACATGTATTCGCTGGAATAGAGAAGGGAAAGAGGGAATATGATATAGACCATATAAGTACTTGATAGGCATAAACAAAGTCATGGAAGGATGATTGCTCAACTGAAAGGGGTGCAGTGTCACTAGGGGGCAACTTGTAATCGTGAAGGTTCAGGAGTGAGATGAGGAGGCACCACTTCACAGAGAGAGTGATGGCATGATAGAACAGCACTGCCGGTGTCATTAATCGAACTGAGGACAGTGGATAGCTCTAATAGGGGTTGAGATACACTCAAGGTCAGGGTTAGCACAGACAAAAGCACAAGAGGGGAAGGACGGGGATAGGGGAAGATGGTAAGGTTTTGAGGAGGCAGGTTGGGGTTTGGGGAGTAGGGGTGTGGTTTTGGTTTGGGTGGTGGATGGGTAGATGTAGCGTTATGAAACTAAGAGCTGCACAATCGGGCCTACTTGATAGACCTGTGAGCCTTTTTCTGCCGTTAATTTGGTATGTTCTTATGAAATGAAAAAAATTTTAACTATAAACTATTGCGTGTCTTTCTTTGCATGACATGAAAATAAAGTGTTGGGTTCAGTGCTCTTGCTTCAGTACAGTTATTACATTGGTCAGTGCACCATGTGGTGGACACACACTCAGCACTATGGCAGTGTGATTCATTGCTTAGGAAACACATCCTCTGTTTAGCTTGTGACTCACTTACTGTTCAGGTTTAATAAAAGTAAGCTAAAAAACAGATTGGTGGCACATGATCATTGTAGTAGCATTGGAAGCAATGTTGGTGTTTGCCTGACACAGGGTGCTTGTTCCACAACCAACCATGTATAACAAGTCTTTCAACACAGATTTCACATGGTTATGTGGGAGGGAACTGTTCACTCTCTGTTTTCTCTGAGGTGTCATAGCATCCATCTCACTTGTCATGCAGCATCACTTGAGGAACCATGAGTAATGCTTGTTAATCAACTCCTCCTTGGCAGGATATGATACTAAGGCAATGTTGGGAGGTAGCGCTGGAGTGTTAAGAACCGGTACATTGGATAATTCACTGGTCTTCAATCTGACAACATCTTCCATCATCTTCTTCACAAATTCATATGTTTTCTTCTCATACAGTAGGCGACAGATCCACTGCTTGGTCAGCTTTGAAAATAAGAAAAGATGCCGATCGGAACCTTTCTTGGGTCCACTGATGTTCTTTGCTACAGATCTATTGCAATTTTCTGTAAAGTCCAGAATTGCAAGCTAAGTGCGCACGACCATGCTGGGGTACGAGAAGTGCTGTCTCTTTGAACAGTACTTATTTAGAAGTGAATGAAATTGTCCCATGTGACAGAATTCTGTCACTTTTCCCATGTCATTCAACAATCTAGTGTCCGTTACAATGGCTTTCAGCGCATTGTGTGCGGGCGCTTCTTTTTCAAGCCAGCAAGTTTCTCTGTCAGCAACAGTATCAAGTGTTTCATGTTCACAGGAATGAAAGACCAAATCAGCAGTCCATGTGTGTGTTGATGGTGTGCTCCATCAGTGACACCCATTTCTCTCTGAGAACAGCGGCATTACCCTGACATGTGGATGCCGACCACCAAAAGTGGTTGATGATGGACCTGGTCCAGGGAAGAAGGTCTTCACAGTGACGCTGTTTACCCTTGGCAACCACTTTTTTCATGATGGATTTTGCAAGGTGCCACACATCAAACTGATGAGTCACACCAGGGAACATGGACCCCCTAGACATCAGTGCCTTTATTTGGGGGTGCCGGTCCATAGCAATGGTTCCATTATGTACACCAGAGTCTGTCAGCTTCTGCAGTGCTCTAATGAAGCCCTTTCTCCATGGCATTAGAATTTGCCACTTCCATCACTTGCACAAGCTCACTCTGCAAAATGCAACTGGTATCCATTTCCATTAAAGTATATGTGCAATACTTGGCGCTGTGACCGGGCGTGTCACAGGGGCCATCACCAATGACAATCAGGTGTTTACCCATGACTAGCTGAATATTCCTTTGCTGCTGTTCAAGCCAATGCATGTTTACAATGGGGAACAAATGCTGCCTCTGCAGGTGGTGAAATTAGCTTTTGGACAGAAACAGGACTTGCAGGCATTTCATGTACTCTGAAATGCACCTGAACATGTTTCCAGTAAGAAGTGAAGTGGAGCTGCAAAGCAGATTTCCTGCACTCATATGGCTGAGCATCAGTTGTGACCACCAAGTAAATACATTAGACTTAGCACAGCAGAACGCCACCATAAACATTGTACCACTGACACAAGACTTGGTAATCATCAATGGCAGATGACACAACTGGTAAACAATCAGTTCAAAAAGAAGGAAGAGTTGCACGTGGAATACAATGTATTTTTCCTGTGAGGCAGTGCTGCTGGTGCAGATCAGGCTGTCTGGTTCTTCTAAGTTGCTTGTCTCAGTGTCACTATTGATCCCACTTGGTGGCGTGAATAGCAAGTCATCATTGTCAGGGATGTCACTTTGGTCTGATGTTAGAAAGGACACTTGTTCAGTGTCAACCTCAGTTAGCCTTCTCTGCACTTTTTTTTTTCCACCTTCCTTGCCCCTGGCCTGCCTCTCCTTCCGGCTGCACATGACTCCCCCCCTCGACCTCCTCACCCCGACCCCCTTCCTACTCACCTCAGATCGCAGCCAACCCAGGGGTGGCCCAGTGTAACCCTTCACCGGATGGATCCCTCTCTTCTGAGGGGGAAGGCACCAGGAGGGGAATACCAGCAGCTCTACGATCAGTGCTCGGGTGCTGCTGAGGTGGATTCTGGGGCGTCGGGGCATCTGAGGCGGCGGGGAGTCGGCAGCCAGCATCCGGCAGACCAGGCAGCTTTTTTCCGTTTTTCTGTGGGGAGTGATGTCCTGACATCAAGGCATATGCCGACGTCTGCCTCTCCCCCTTGAACTCCGAGCCCGGCTGTAATGCTGCACTCCCAGCCTCTGCCAGGAGTCAGCCTATGCCGGTGTGCATCCCCTGCCCTCCCTGGAGAAGGGAGCTGTCCCCGGATGCTCCATCCTTCTTCCCCGTTGGTTTCTCCGCGAACTCGAACCGCTCTCAACTTCAGGTCACTGGCGCCGCAGACGGAATCCAACCACTGGCGCCGATGGGGTCGCTGGCCTTCTCTGCACTTTTAATAGTGTTGATGTCATCATTGGCATGCATGGCACAGTGAAGTCATTTTCTGAATTTGAGTGAGGATGTACTTCTGTTTCGATAACAGTGCTGCCAGCTACAGGTATGGGAGTGCTTATTTGTGGCCTGGCATACCTGTGGTATTTCAGTATGCCCTCAGTACTCTCTGGCCACTGACAGGCAACGTCACATTGCAGGGGCTCACATTGGATGGCGATCCAGGACTTCTGCACAACCATAGGAGCAGCATTCCTGTTGTCAGAGTGACGAGTGGTGTTGGTGGTGGATGACATGATGGAACTGGTATACATACTTTGCGTACTGCTGTCTTCACCGAGTAATGAGGTTGTAACTTCAGCGAGCACATCAGTGTGCTGCATGCCACTGCAGTCATCATCAGCACAGGCCTGCAAAAGACAAAGAATAGAAACATTCAGTGTTCAGTAACAATGGCATTTAAGGTATTTCAATGTATGGCATATGCTGGCACATAGCACTGCTGATGCTTGTTGTCTGCAGCAAGCAGTGCTTGATTCCCCATGTACAGAACAGTGTCTGCTTACCACAGACAATTTCTCACATGGAGAAAGGTAATGCTGCAATGTTTCCCCAATGTCCCCACTCTTCACACATTGCTCTTATAAGTTAATATTCAGATAGTGCCATCTGACTGCATCTCTTTTGTGTTGAGAGCCACGTAACATCCGTGTCGCCATCATGAGAACTGCTTCCATACAGTGGTTGTCTTCATGACAATGTGCCTGAAAGAAGTTAAATTAGCACAGTACCTGAGGCCTTGGTAGTGCGCTGTTCATGAGGGCATTATTATTGCCCTCGTGGTAGCGACACCGCAACTGTTGTTGTTATTTTTGTTGTTTTTTTTACCAGGAGAGACACACTAAGCTGAAAGCTTGTTTACAGGTTCAATCTGGGAGCACAAGGAAGTTAACTGGCTTCCTCACGGTCACACAGTATGCAAGTGGGGCTGTGAGAATCAAACCAGGTCTCCAGGTTTGCAGCTCAGATCCTTAAACCACTGCACACTATACTGCCACTGTTATGTGCAAGCAGGCCATCAATTCCATAAATGCAGTCATTATTTTATTCATTAAGTCATTTTTTTATTGAATGTATTGAATATGTTTTTGTTTGCTCTTGATGTACAGCGCTTTGAAATTTTGAAAGGTGCTTAATTAAATGAATTTTATTATTATTATTGTCACAATGGAAAAAATGCTATATGAATGTGCCAAGCAAAGACTGCTTAGGCACCACGGTGTCACCCCACCTCACCCACTCCTCAACAGTTAATGTGTCATATTGGACACACACCTCTGTCTCCACTGAAATACCCAGCCTTTAACACCCTGTACCAACACTTGCCCTATGACAGTTACAAATGGCCTCTTAACTGGCCACTTATGTTTGACACTGTCAAACTGTGTGACAAAGGGCATAGTGATGACAGGGTGGTTAGCGTTGAACACTAAGCATCACTGTTGTCTCAGGGAGATGTTCAGCAGCAGGGCGGTGCATGAGGATGGATAATGAACTATTATGGCCTTCTTCCATCAGCGTTGGTGCGCACACATGTTGCTGGTGGTTTGCATCATGTGCACGATGGTGGTGCCGTGACTTCGGGCACCATTTCCCATGGCATGTCACAATGGTTCATCACAACCATTCATGAAGCATTGCACAATGACACAGTGGCATTTCAATGGGACATGGAAAGATGGAACTTACCTTCCATCGTTTTGCTGGCACTATACGTGCAGTTTGGAATTTTGTAGAAACACAGATGGGATGGCGTCTGGTTTCAGTTTTCTCAAGTCCTTGTAGTCACCTGCGAAAAAAATAACAATGCGGTTATTGTGCAATGTCTCAACCACAATTGTTTGAAATGTACAGTAATTCTGAAGTGCATGGCATGCTTCCATGACAGCTATCATCATACACTGATTTCTATGTGAAATTGTATTGTTATTATTCAATCACAGAGCTTCGAAATGCACATGTTGATGGCTGCAGAGGTGTTGATGCATGACAAACTATTTATGCCTGTTTCACGAAAAATATCTGTCTGACTATACGGTGTTTATTACAGTACATGTGGAATAAAGATGCATACAAATGTGTTTTAAAAAATATATATATATATATATATATATATATATAGATACCTGTATGTACACACACACATATACATACATACACATATACAGTACATGTATGTACGTATGGTACGCACCAATATATATGTCATCATATACAGACCATGGCTGAACATAGTGTTACAGATATAGCAATAAAATGGTTTGCATATATACGTGCTGAGTAATGCAGATAGAAATGGAATTCAGTCACGGTCCCTGAGAAGGTTACATGTGTTGTAAAGTATCTAAGAAGATTATAGTTTTTGGTAAAGTGGCGATGATGCGCTTTTTACAGAGTTCACTTCAGCACCTGTTGGGAAATGGTGATATATGTTCGGGCACGCATGCAGTACATGATGTACAGGTTGTTTTCTTTTCAATTTACTGTACTTTTTTGTCTGCACACCAGCATCATTGATTTCTGCCCCGGTCATGGTCCCTGCTGCCCTCCACTCCCATATGAGCCGCTACTCCCCATTGCCCCCTTGGCTTGCCCGGGGCCGTGGCACCGGCCAAAGTGCCGCGAACTTTGGTCAGGTCAGGGAGTCAGCCTGGGAGTGAATGAAGGAGCAGCAAGGGGGGGCATCATGAGGACGCTGGCTGCATTGATTTTTTCCCCATTTTTCTTGGGGGTGGGGATGTGCAATGATGTCCCGTGTCCGCCCCACCCCTTAGGATGTCCAGCCACTGGCTGCTTGTGGTACCCCCAGCCTCTGCCAGGGGTCCCTTGAGCACCGGACATTCTCCCCACCCTCCCCCTGGAGAAGGAGAGCAGTCCGTAGGATGCTGAATCCCTCTCCCCTCTGCCAGCCCTCTGATGACCTAGGTCCATTCCCGAACCCGGGTCACCGGGTATCGCATGTGGAAATCCAACCGCTGCACCGACAGGCTGGCATAATGTACAGGTTTGCTAATGCATGCAAGACATAACGTGTGTACCTGTAGTGTGTGTCCACTTCACATTGTGTGAGCATGAGATGATAGGACTTGCTTGCATGGTGGCCATATCCTGTGAATGGAAACATATCTGGACATTATTTGCCATTGAAGATGTGACAGCATCAGGTAGGCCTGATCTGTGTTGACAGTCGCTGTAGTTCGACGATGCACACGTGTCAATATATCGATTTATTGCTTTGTGCTGACAGGACAGTTCTAAATAAGAAAGAGTTGGTGTACCCACCATAGACATGGTCAGTAACACGTTGACTTGGTGCATGCAAGGGTGGTCACCTGTCAAATTCAGTGATTGAATGCTTCTTTACCCACAGCCTGAGGGCAAAAAATGTTGAACAATGGATGGGTGAATGGGTGGATATATCACTGGTGTACTGGAGAGCAGTGTGTTGCATATGTGAATGAAGGAAGAATTAAGTGTCACTTGCACATACGAACATATGAAAATGGCAGCAGAAATAGGCCTCTCAGTCTGTGGAGTCTTCTCGATAGTGCAGCTAGCGCTAGCCCCTCATCTTGCAGCTGCTCCTCCCACTCCTCATCGCCTTAGATTTACGCTTCCCCTCACCCTGTCACATCCACTCTTGAAACTGCCCACCATCTTACAGGCCACCACCTCCTGTGGTAGAGCATTCCACTTGACCACCAGCCTTTCTATGAAGAACTGTCTCCTTACCTCACTCCGGAATCTACCCCCCGCAGTCTGACACTGTGCCCTCTCAAGTCCCTTCCTCTTCTTAATTGGAAGATCCCCTCTGTTCAGGTGTTGTTCATCCCTTTCAAGTACTTAAAGGTCTCAATCATGACCCTCCATCCCTTCTCTCCTCCAAGGAGTACATACCGAGCTCGCTCAGCCTTTCATTGTACAGCTTGACCTCCAATCTCTGGATCATATTTGTTGCACTACGCTGCTCACCCTCCAACAATCTGATGTCCTTCTTCAGGTACAGGTGCCACAACTGCATACAGTACTCCAGGTGCGGCCTGACCAATGACCTGTACGGGGGGAAGATCACCTCCCTATTTCTGGATGAGAGTCCCCTCACTATTCATCCCATCATCTTGCTGGCCTTTGCTGATGCCTTCCTACACTGACCAGAGTTGTTCATGTTCCCTGTTATAAGTACCCCATGTCCTTTTCCTCTATGGTGCTTCCCAACTGTACCCCTCCCAGCTGATAGTCCCTCCCTTGGTTCTTTGCTCCGAAGTGCATTTCCTTTCACTTCTTGGCATTGAACCCCCAACTTCCATGTTTCTGACCATTCCTGCAGTTTAGTCAGGTCATCCTGCAGACCCTTCCATCCATCAATGTCATCAACCACCGCCACAATTATGGTGTCGTCTGAAAATATAACGATCTCACTTTGGATCCCATGTGACATATCAGCTATGAATAACCCGAACAACACCAGAGCCAGCACCAATCCCTGTGGTCCCCACTCATCATCGCCTCTTGGTGGTCAGAGTTCACCTATCATTACCAACCTCTGATGCCTACCCTTAGCCAGTTCAATATCCATTTCACCATCTTTGCCCATGCCCTCACAGATTCCAGCTTTCCACCTAGCGTTCTGTGCTGCATGGTTCTCTGTCATACCGTATCGCGAATAAGGATCGCTATTAGGTGTGAGTGTACATCCACAGAAAATGAATTTTGGTGATGCACACCTCGTGACAACTGGGAAGAGGGCACCCAAGATCCATGGGTCTATTTTTTAATGTGGGTGGCTGTGCCCCCTCCACCCCGTGATGGGCTTTGCACCCCCACCCCCCTACTGAAGGACTGTCAACTCCAGGGGCGCATGTTGGTGGGGGTGAAAACATAAAAATTAGATGCTGGGTGATGGGGAAAAAAAGCACAGCACCACACCAGAACCCTGCAGTCTGCACCTCCCAACTGACCACCCTCCCCGCCATGCTAGCGGACCAACCTGCAGCTGCCTGCCACACCCCTCCCACATACCTTACCTACCCTCCCTATGCTGTAGCTTCCCATCACCCTACTCCTCACACACACTCCGGTATCCTGGCAGGCCCTGCCACGTAGCCCTGAACACAGGTGCCGTAACTGAGTCACCGTTTTTTTAGGCACTCAATTGTGGATGCCTTGTTCACAGGATACCATGCAGCACAGTCAAAGACCTTGCTGAATTCCAAATACAGGACAACCACTGCATTGCCCTTGTCTAGTTCCCTTGTCACTCAATCATAGTACTCAATGAGTTTGGTCTGTCAGGATGTGCCCGAGACAGACACGTGCTGATGCCCATCATGGAGTCCATTGCCCTCCAAATGGGTCACCAGCCTCTCTTGCAGGGTGTCTCCATGAGCTTCCCCACAACTGATGTGAAGCTCACTGGCCTGTAATTTCCCACTTCATCCTTCAGGCCACCTTTGTGGATGGACACCACATGGGCCACCCTCCAGTCCTGTGGTAAGCATCCCGTGTCCAGGGAGGTACTGAACAGGTTAGCCAGTGGCCCTGCCAGGACCTCAACCAGGTCCTTGAGTACCCTATGGTGAATGCCATCTGGCCCAGGTGCCTTGTCCCCCTTCAGTCTGTCCAGTACCCTGTCCTAAGTAATCCTCACATCTGTCACCCCTCCACCCTGCCTACACCACCCCTCTCCTGCAGTACATGCCCCTTTGTCTTCGTGTGAATACAGAAGATTAGTATTCATTTAATGCCTCTACCTGATCCCCTCTCCACCCACCCCCTGTCTTTTTATCCTCACTATTTGATCTTTGTTGTTCCTTCTTTCCCTTATGTATCAGAAGAAATCCTTTTCTCCGTTTGTAATACCCTGTGCCGCCTTCAGCTCCCTTTAAACCTTGGCTGCTCAGACTAGTTTGGAGGCCTCTCTGGATTTCTTCATGTACATCTCCTTATCTTCTCCCCTCACTGATTTTTTGAACCTCCATAATGCCTCTCTCTTGAGCCTCAACCCCTCCATGACCTCCTGAGTCACCCAACTGGGCTTCTTCGCCCTCTCTTTCTTATGCCACCATGGCCTTCACTAGCCCTTTTCTTATGACATCCCACTTCTGACTTTTGTGTCCCAGCCTTGTTGAATTCCCTCCAGTTGCACTGCCAGAATTTAACCCATCTTTTTAAAGTCCAACCCCATAAAGTCAATCACCTTGGTACATGCACCCCCTGCTTCCCTCCCAATGTTGAGCGTGAACCACACCTAGTCATTGCTCCGCCTCCAGATCCCTTACCATCTCCCCATTGGACAGTGCAAGGTCCAGAATATTTAATATCTGTGTTTGCCTGTACATGAACTGCACCAGGAAGCTGTCCTGAAATGCCTCTAACAGGACTTGTTTCTTTGCACTTGTGGAGGTTGGGGTAGTCCAGTCCACCACAGGTAGGTTCAAGTCCACCACCACCACCATGTTCCCCTTCATGCAGACCATTCGGATTTGATGAAATAACTCCCTATCTAGGACCTCCAGTTGAGCTGGTGGTTTGTAAACTACCCCATCCTCAGTGTCCTGCCTTTTGAGTCCTGAAAATGCATTCATGGGCCTCTGTCATGCCCTACTCTCCCTCATCCCTTGCACACATTATCCCAGCCCGTATATAGATCACCTCCCCCTTGTCCTATCTTTTCTGAATATCCTATATCCTGGGACCATCAACTCCCAGTCCTGGTACTGGGTGGCCCACATTTCTGTGATGGCCTCAGTGTCCACCCTCCCCATTGCCAATAGGGCCTGACACTCAGCTGACTTGTTTCAGAGGCTCCTCACGTCCAGTGAGACCACTGTCCAACCTGCTCCCTTCCCATCCCTAACCTGTCTCACTCCTTTCTTCCCCCACCATGTCCCCCCCTTTTGCCTTCCCCATTAACTATGGGGGTAAGCTTGTTAGGTACCCCTCTCTGGGACACATGCCTACCAGCTGGCCACTCACCACATTCCCCTTCTACTTTACATTCAGCTTTGTTTCTATGTACTCCTTTATCCTCTGCTTTGGTACTGCTATCTGCTCCTTGCACAGGTGTATTCTGTCACTGGCATGCAAGTCATTCCTGTCACAAGTTCTGCCCCAGCCACCCAACAACCCCGTACCCCACTGGGGCACGTTCTCCCAGCCAGTATTATACACACCCATCCTTCCTTTCCTCACTGAAACTCAAGCAGGGTCCTGGGAGTACCTCTGAGAAGATGAATGATCCCCCCATTTCCCTCACACAGCCCTCTCAGTTTGTCAAAACCTCTCCCATACCACTTTCACTGCCCCCCCGCCCGGTCATTTGTACCCACGCTCACCACAACATGATGTTTCCTCCTCCCCTTCCCTGCACTTTTCAGAAGAGACTCCCTCGACCTGTCCACAGTCAGTCCAGGTATGGATTTGACCCAGATTCAGCTATGCTTTTCCCCCTTACTGCCCCATCTGATCCCTCTCAGTATGGAATTCCCCAGCACTAGAACCTTCCTCTTCATGCCTCATACCTCCCCCAACCTCTTCTCTATGTACTGGTTAGTAGACTCCTACCCTGTCCATTAGTAAGTCCATCCAATCCCCCAACCCTTCCTCCAATCTCCTCCCCTGGCTATACATAGAAGTGCAGAATCACCTCTGCCATCCTTGAGGATATACCCCTTGCAATACAACACAGCATTTTATTGGTGTTTGCAGCCATTTTTTACATTGCACTGACTTGTTCATTGATCCCATTATGAGCACCCACATCCCACATTCTTCTATTCTTATGTCTCACGGTAGTAGTACTCACAGCAAGTGGTAGCTCCTTTTCAGGTTCCTTGCCCTAAATGGAGTGCCTTGTAGGTTTTTAACAGAACCACAATTGCCATACATCAGAACATGTGTCCAGCTTTTCCAGATGCTCATGCAACCTCTGGCATACCCTCGGTCACCCACCATGAGTCCCATCTTGCTGTCATCAGCAAACATACTGATCTTGCTATTGATAATGATTGAGATATCTGAAAACAATATGCCAAATAATGGTGGTTCCAACAGCGAGCCCTGAGAAACAACGTGCCGTCATCGCACTTGGTGATGGGAGCACCCGACCCAACAATGCTCTGTGGTGCCTTCCTTGTAGGCAGTTCACTACCCATCACACAAACCTTGCACCAGACCCTGTGCCCTCTAACGTACTTCATAGCCTACCATGTGGCAACAAGTGGAATGCATGGCTGCAGTCCACATACATGAGATACACTACATGGCCCCTCTGCAGTTGTCTTCTTACACAGTCTTTGCACTACACCTGCATCGTGTGGTATGGTCTGCCAGTGAGAAAGCCATGTTGTCTAGTATCCTGCAACACATTTAACTGTAGAAGAGACACCAGCATCTCCTTCAGTTTACCCACTGTGGATGTCAGGGTTACTGGCCTATAGTGCCCCAGTTTGTCCTTAGGGCCACTGTTATGGATGGGTAGCATATGAGCCATCCTCCAATCCTGAGGTACACACCACAAGTCCAGTAAGGCATTCAATAGGTCTTCCAAAGACCACGCTAGGACTTACGCCAGCTCTCTCAGAACTATGGGGTTAGCACATTCTTGCCATGGTACCTTGTCCACCTTTATTGCCCTCAAGCCCTACAGCAACCTGTGTTCTGTGATAAGTACATCTGTTATGCACTCTACATCCTTACCTGCCCTCCCATACCCCATGGCATATCACCCCCAGTATCAGTTTGGTAAACACCAAACAGAAGTATTCATTCATTGCTTCTGCCCTTTCACACTTCATGTCCAGCTATCACCCCTCCCTCAGAATCCTTACTATAGTGTGTTGAATAGGATGTATAGGATACCTGATATTGAAAAGGGGTATTTGTGCAGAATGTATGCAGGAGTATACACCAACCAGCAGTGTGACATCATAACATTAGGCCTTGAGGAGGCATGATGAACCAATACAACATGATGCAGTAAGCTGACAAGAGGCAAGACACATACCTTGTTGAGCAAGGTGGTTAGGACAATACTAATCAATAAAATGTACACCTTGAGAAGGTTGCAAATAACATGGGGGAGAGGGAGGACAGAAAAGATTACCGGCAGCAGTCACAAGAATTTTCAAGGGCAGTCAGGGAAGAAAAGGCATGTAGGGATATCGCAATGGCAGGGGCATTAAGTATTGGGACAAGGATGTATAGATGACAAGTTTAAATACTTCATTAGCAAGCATTTAAACTAGCCAAGGAAGAAGGCACTGGAAAGGAGCAGGGAAATCCTAGCCCCCCCCAAAAAAACATCAGGGTAGTAAGTGAGGTAAACACCAAGATAGATATGTCGATGGGGAGAAGTGCAGGGGTAAAAGGAGAAAATGACAAATGCAGTATGGACAGGGATGGGGCAAAAAGGGGTAAGGCCATCAAGAAATGGAGGCTAATGAGTACCAATGCCCATAGTCTGGGCAACAAGCTCCCTGAACTGGTGGCCTTGATGAAAAAGGGATGCCTGGATGTTGTAACAGTCACAGAAACATGGTACACAGAGAACCATGACTGGGGTGTTAACATACCAGGGTACACAACCTACAGGAGAGACAGGGAGAAGAGGGGGTGGAGTAGCTCTCTATGTAAGGGAAGGGATAAAACCAACTGAACAAAAGAGTAAACAGGGAGGAGAGGAGGCACTGTGGGTCACCTTAGAGACTGGAAATGGCACCACAATCCACACAGGGGTTGTATACAGACCCCCCCATGTCAGGGGGGAGGAATGGACAAGGATATGATAGAAGACATCTTTAGGATGGCAGAGAAAGGGGAGATACTGTTGATGGGGGACCTGAATATGCCAGATGTTAACTGGAGCACCTTTGCTGCAGCCACATCCAAAAGCAGAACCATTCTCGATGCCCTTCCGGTGGCATGCCTCAGACAGCTAGTTTTGGAATCCATGCATGAAGGAGCAATCTTAGACCTTGTACTCTCAAATGGGGGCAGTGAGAGGATCTCAGATCTAGAAGTGGGTAGCCATCTGGGAACAAATGACCACCAAACAGTGTGGTTCACAATAAACTCAGCTACAGAGTCAAGTCATACAAAAGTGAAGGTTCTGGACTTCAGGAGGGCTGACTTTGGCAGGATGGGAGAGTGCCTTAGAAAAGCATTAGCAAACAGGCTAGAAGGAGGGGTGGAGCAACAATGGGGAAACATCAAAACTGCCATCACAGAGGCAACAAGCCTTTGTATGAAGCAAATAAACAAATCAAAATGAAAGAAAAAGCCACTATGGTTCTCAAAAGAGGTGACGGTGAAGATTAGGGAGAAAAAGATAGCATTTAGAAAGTATAATGAAACACAGAAGGAGCAGGACAGACAGCTAAGTTAAAGTTAAAGCAGAAGGAAGCAAGGAGGGTAGTCAGAATAGCAAAGGCCCAAACTGAGGAAAAGAGAGCCAACTCAGTTAAGAAGGGAGATAAAACCTTTTATAGGTATATCAGGGAGCATAGAAAGCCAAAGGGAGGGATAGTGAGGCTGAATAGAATGGACGGTGGGTGGGCAGAGAGGGACAGTGAAAAAGCAGGGATACTGAACGAATACTTCTGCTCAGTATTCACAAAAAAGGATGAGGGGGAGGTGCCTAATCCAATTAACAGAAGTACTCTGGATAGGGGGGGTCAATTCCAGTCCTTTCACAGAAGAAAGGGTTCTGTAAGAACTCTTAAAACTGAAGGTGGACAAAGCAATGGGGCCTGATGGAATACACTCCAGAATTCTAAAATAATTAAGGGGAGAACTAGTGACACCACTGACTACCCTGTTTAACAAATCATGGGATGATGGTGTGGTACATGAGGACTGGAGGAAGGTGGATGTGATTCCCCTTCACAAAAGTGGGAGCAAGATAGAGGCAGGAAACTACAGACCTGTCAGTTTGACCTCTGTGGTAGGGAAAGAGATGGAATCACTTCTGAAGGAAAGAATTGTTGCATACTTAGAGGCCAGTGGGGCACAGGACCCAAGGCAGCATGGGTTTACAGAGGGAAGGTCATGTCAGACGAATCTAATTGACTTCTTTGACTGGGTGACCAAAGTAGTAGACCAGGGAGGGGCTGTGGACATGGCCATCCTAGACTTTAGCAAGGCATTTGACACAGTCCCACACAAAAGATTAATAGTCCAATTAACCAGCCTGGGAGTGGGTCCCAGGGTGGTGGCCTGGGTAAAACATTGTCTGGACAACAGGATACAGAAGGTAATTGTAAATGGAGTCCACTCTGAAGAAAGAAGAGTTACTAGTGGGGTACCGCAGGGTTCAGTACTGGGTCCAGTCCTTTGTAATGTCTTTATAAGTGACATTGTAGAGGGACTGGAAGAAAAAGTATGCCTCTTTGCAGATGATACAAATATCTGCAACAGGGTTGATAGACAAGGAGGTGTGGAAAGGATGAAAAGGGACTTGGCAAGGTTGGAGGAATGGTCAGAAGTATGACAGCTTGATTCAATGCAAAAAGTGCAAAATAGTGCACCTGGGAAATAAAAGCCATGAGGAAGATTACAGAGTGGGCAGTGGAGGTAGTAACAACAACAAACATGGAAAGGGACCTGGGATAATCTATCGGATGACCTTAAGGTTAGCAAGCAGTGTGAGAAGGCAGTTAGGAGGGCTGGGGGATACTGGTATGTACAGGGAGAGGCATCACCAGTAGAAAACAGGAAGTTGTTATCCCTCTATACAGACAGTTGGTGAGACCCCATCTGGAGTACTGTGTACAGTTCTGGAGACCCCATTTCTGCAAGGACATAGACAGGATGGAGGCAGTCCAGAGGAGGGTAACTAAAATGGTGTAGGGTCTGCAATAGAAGCCATACGAGGAGAGACTAAAGGAGCTTAATATGTATACCCTTGAGGAAAGGGGGGGGGGACATGATCGAAACTTTTAAGTACCTTGGTGGAATCAACAAAGTCCAAGAGGGTAGCATCTTTCAGAAAAAGAGATGTGCAAGAACAAGGGGGCACAATTTGAAGATAGAGGGGGGACAGCTCAGGGGTAATGTGAGGAAGTATTTTTTCACAGAGAGGGTGGTGGATGCATGGAACAGCCTTCCAGAGGAGGTTGTGGGGTCTAAAACTGTGGGAGAATTCAAGAATGCATGGGACAGATATAAGGCAATTTTTGTGGGGGGTAGGAAGAAACAGGCTGTTGGTTAAATAGGATCTGCAGCTTATCCTGTAGGTAGGGAAATGGGCAGACTAGGTGGGCCAAGCGGTCCTTATCTGCCGTCAAAGTCTATGTTTCTATGTTTGAACAGTTAATACAGTTCTCCTGTGATGCTACATGCATATGTGTGTCAATATAAATATGTTAAAAATGACAGAACTTTAAAAATGCAGTGAACCAATTTATGCTTTTTATTTTGATATGAAATATTTTATTTTTGTATATCAGTACATGGTCACTGTAGTGAAACGTTAACGATATATTTATTTAGCTATTTCCAAGCTTTCTTTAAAACAATTAAACCTCTAGCCCTAATGGTTCCAAAGTTATCATGGTCGGGGCTAAAAATGTGATTTTTTTATATATGAAAGCTTGTAGGCCAGCCTTTAAGAAATGTGTTAATGTATTGTTATTATGTAACAGTAGTAATTATGCCATCGATATAGAAAAGACAGTTTCTCTAGCTATATCACTGTATATACATCTTGTCAGAAGTGTTTTTGTAAAATGTTATCTGTATATTCCATAACGATAAAGTATACAAATATACTTTTAAATATTGACATGAAAATTTCATGATGGTTTTAAAAAATAAATTAAAAAACATTTTGCAGTTTTTCTGAAGTGTGGTACTAGTTCCCATTATTTAAATGGTAACTATATAAGTATAATACCCATAAACAATAAACAGTTATCTTATACCTTAAGTCACGTTGCTAACATTTCACCCTCCACCCTCAATACCAATTCCTCCTCCCTTGCCTGCAAAAGCATTAAAAATAATAAGAAGTCCTAGGGCTTTCCATACTTGTGCCTACATGTTATTTTAAATATGTTGTTTAACATTAAGACTAGTACTCTACATGTGCAACCTTATTTGATACACCATACACATTTGGTGCCAGCTCATGCAGAACCCTTATTAGATATTTGTTCTAGGTCTTATACCATTTAGCATGCCAATTAATAATCCCCCCATCTAGGGCTGGCCCACTGGCACAGCAGCAAGGCATCCACTTGTGGTACTGACATCCCAGGTTCAGTGACAGACTTGGGAGCTGGAGGGCAGGCCAGGGGGAGAAGGATTGAGCATCCCCGTGACTGCTCTCCTTCTCTGGGGGGAGTGGGGAAGAGTGTCTGACACTATGCGGACCTCTGGCAGAGGCTGAGGGTACCATCACTGCCTGCACCACATGTTAGGGGGCGGGTGGACATTGGTGTCATTGCACGTCCCCGGCCCCCAGGAAAAAACCTGCATAAAAAATGTCGGCCCGCTAATGACAGTCCCCATCTCTGCCGCCACTCCCGCTGCACATTAAGGTCCGCCGGGGGAACCGCTCCCCAGGCTCACCCTGGGGGCAAGCCAGGGTTTTGTGATGAGTTCCTTGGGGAGGGGGTGCCTGCTCAGTGGCCCCACTCAGGGAGTAAGCCTGAGGATGGGTTGGCAGCAAGCAGTGCAGGGAGTCTGGATCCTCCAGTGCCAGGAGGGAAATGGAGCCAGAAATAAAAAATTTAAAATAATCCCCCTATGTAGATTCAACAAGGTAATGTGTATATGCATGGTCAGTGCGATGTACTGTTATATTACCATCCCATAATGAATGGCTTTGATTCCATATAGCCCTTACTTACAGTAGTGGCAGGAAACCTTTACAAGAATTCAGGAAGATCATTTTTGAGTTATAAACACCTCAGAACTAACATACTGTATGCATATGTCTTTTAAATAGTTTTTTATTTTAATGGGTTCACCACAACATATCCAAGGCACACTGTCTTAGGGTAGCTGGTCCATTCCACTGGGGTGTCAAACAGACGAGGCATACTGATGAGTCCTGGTAGGACTAAACTCGTGTTCTGTGTCTTCTGTTATCACCCTTTGCAAACTGTGTGAGAGGCCTTCGGCACCACAATTCTGCTTAAAGTTGTACCAGCATAACATTCTGTGTGATTTGCATTCAGTCCATGATGCTTTGCATTGTGCGGGCATGTGTGATTTTGTATTACCTTTATATTACTTATTCTCACTCTTGCCAAGCTCTTTTGCCACTTTGTAAATGTGCAATCTAAACACCCTTTCACCTTTAATACCCTTTCATCTTTATGGTTTGATTAGGCTAAACCAAAGTGCAGACTTAGCACTATCATGCATGTACTAACCTTGGGTCCATCAGGAAACTACAGTACATAAATGTGACCTTTTTCTATTTTCCGTCCTACCCCCTACTTCCCACCCCTTCCCTGCACTTAACTCATCTCACTACTATGTTCCTTAGGGTGAGCCAAATGGATCATCCTTTACTTGCGTCTACTCTGCAATAACTGTTTGCCTGTATTTATCTGCAATACTGCCTGTGCTGTACATACTGTTTGTCTGTAAAATAATGTTGTACATTAACCTACATATTTTATTTGCATCTGTATTGCCTAAGCCTGATTGCTGTTCATGAAACTGTAATTTGTACTTGTTATTCTTTACCAAAATGTATTTATCTATTTGTATGTTCCAGGTCCACCTCAGAAATAAGCTTTGCTCAATGGTGTCCACCTTGTTAAAGTAAAGATTTTGATTAATTGATTGATTGAATTTGCACCTGTACTATGTTTCCATGGCAACTTGCTAACATAAACGGTTTGAAACCTATGTGGCCAGTCACATACTGTTAGTGGAGGAGTAGGTCATTCCCAATGGAATGTGCAAATATTTACTACCTGGTATGAATTAAAATAGTTTAAAAGATGCATGTATGCTAAGCAGGTAAACAGCATCAGGACTAGAAGCCAGCACAAGCTGACCTTTGAGCATCGCTGGGATATGGAAATTGGTAGGCGATAGAGCAGAGCTGGCTGAAATGGTTTGGGAAGTTATGCTGGAGTGATAAGGTTCATGAAGATCTGGAGATGCCCTGGGAAGAAACAAAGTTGTGTTTGTTTTCAGTTCCCAAGGTCCTTGATTCCCAACAGGGCAGGTAGCTGGGTAACTAGCTGCCATGGCACCTCCTCTTTGGACAATGATATGCAATGCTGTGTCAATTAGGAACAGATTTCAGGTTCCTCAGCTGACCTGTTGTGCATCAGTGAGACCTGGCTGGGTTATAACTCAAGCCCTGTGTTGGAGGTGGCCATCCCAACTGGATACTTGATGGTGCATCACCTGATGAGGGACGGTGGTGGCCATCTGTTTTATATCTAGGCTTGATCTCACAGTGTAAAAAAATGGAGGAAGCCAGGTCATTTGAATGCGTAGCCATAAAAGGTGGGATGGATGTCAGCTGCGGGGTTCTCCTCATTTATCACCCTCCAGGGAGGAATGGGGAGTTCCTGCAGGAACTTGTGGGCTACATCACTGGCAGGATGCTGGAGTCCCCTTGTTGGTTCATGCTGGGGACATCAATGCCAGGGTTGACAACAAGGCCTCACAGTTTTGGCAAGTTCTCCTCCATCCCGCAGCAGATGAGTTTGCTGGGACTGACTCAGGTTGTTATCTCCAGAAACCACCTATGTTGCCATGCTTGGACCTGGTTTGCTCTTTGGGGCACTACATCTTCAACATCAGGTTTCATCTGATCTTTTGGTTGGATCATTATGCTATGTGTTTCAATTTCAAGGCCCCTTGTGTCCTTCCCTCTCTATGGAGATGGTCCAGTACTGTACTTTGAATGGTTTAATTCAGATATACTCCTGGTGGTACTGGACTTCTCAGGCATGGTGGCAGCAGGTGCTGGTGGTGTCAGAGTAGCCATCAAGAATTATAATTTGGCTCTTGGGAGTGATCTAGACACCCTTGCACCATATTGTGTGCATCTCCACACCTCCAGGCATGACTCTCTGTGTTTTGATTGGAAGCTACACAGGCTAAAGGTAAGAGGCAAAGATGTGAGTGTTCCTGGAGGAAGTACAGGTTGATAGAGGATAGGCTGACTCTGTGTACTCATTATAATGAGTACTAGAGTGAAATCACCCCGCCCCCCCCAAAAAGGCAGAGTTCCTATAACAGGTGATTTCAGCAGGGATAAATCAACCAGCTCAGCTCTTCACGCTGTAGGCAGACTTTAAATCCTGACTGCAGAGGTGATTTTAAGGCAGTGAGACATGAAGAATTTGGGACATACTTCTCTGATGGAGTGTCTCCCAACAAACCTGGGATCTCTACAGGCAGGCTGTCAAGTCCTCCAGCAGTGAACAAACTTAGACACTCTACCTGCCTGGGGTGGATCAGTCAATTATGGTGCAGAAAGTTCTTGGGGTGTTATCAGGGTTGTGACTCACCTACTGTTTTCTTGACCCAGTGCCCTTGGGGCTGTTGGTGGACAGCTGCATGACAATAGGTCCTGTTTTTGCTGGGATCATCGGTGATCCATGGAGGACAGTGTGTTCCCAGTAAGACTGAAGAGGAGCTGGTGAGGCCATTCTGCAAAAAACATTGTTGGATCCTGGGGTCCTAGCAAATTACAGACCAGTCTCTAACCTCCCATTTTTAGGGATGGTTATTGAGAAGGCGGTGGCACTGCAGCTTGGTGAACATCTTGTGGCTTTCTGCATCTATGAGCCATTTCAGTCTGGCTTTCGGGTTTGACACGGCACTGAAACAGCACTGATCAGGGTGCAGAATAACCTGCTGTTGGTGGGAGAGTTGGTTAAGCATTCTATCATTATTTTACTTGCTCTCTCTTCAACATTTGCCACTGTGACTCATGGGTTGTTTCTGGATCACCTGAGGGACTATGGTGGATTTACCATGGTGGTGTTAGCCTGGGTGGAGTCTTACCTTGCAGAAAGGGTACAGCAATTGGTTTGGCTTGAATTTACCTCTGCGCCAATGTCCCTGTTATGCGGTGTCCCACAAGGCTCAATCCTGTCACCTATGTTGGCTGTTCCGGTGGCGCTGAGGGTTGAGGCGCTGGATGCCACACCCCACGGCATGCTGGCAACCCGGGTTTGGGAACAGACTCGGGCACTGGGGGTCAGCAGGGGAAGGGTTGAGGTCTGAGTGCCCATGTGGTGCTCTCCTCCCCGGAACAAGGGGATGGGATCGACCGGCATGCCAGTGACCTCTGGTGGAGACCAAGGGGTACTGTAGCAAGCTGAGCAGGCACGTAATAGCATGGCCGACGCAGGCAGGGTTGCCATGCGCCAGTTGCATTGGGGTGTGCACACGCATGGGGAGGGAGGCGCAGAAAATGGAAAAACCCGGTCCTGGGGCTAGGCGACGGCACCAGTCCCCATGTCCGCAGCTAGGTCTGACTCCGCCAGCCTTCATTGATCTCCCACCTGCGGCTCACGTCCGCAGCTGTAGTCTAAACTTCAAGAGCACCCAAGGTAGGAGGGGCAACTCCACCCCAGAGGGGTTAAGCTGGGGGTGCCAGCTGCCAGGCGGAGCGGGGGAGAGGAAGGTTCGGATGGGGGGGCTTCAGACTGGGCAGGAAAATATTGGATGCCTGAGAGATGGCTCTCAGGACCACGACCAGAGGAAAGAGAGTTAAAAAAAAAAATCCTGTCACCTATGTTGTTGGTAGTGTACATGCCGCACTTCAGTGAGGTCATTAGGCAGTACAGCTTGGGTTTTCACAGCTATGCCAATGATATTCAGTTGTACCTGTCCTTTGCACCTTGTGCTATTGATGTTGTCCCTTTGCTCAATGAATGTCTGGCTGAAATCTTGGACTGGATGGCATTTAGATGGCAAATGCTAGTGATTCAGGTCTTCATAGGATTCTTGGCATGGGTAATAATGGTATTGGGGTAACACTTGATGGCTCCTTGCTCCCAGTTGCCAAGAAAGTGAAGAATCTGGGGTCACTGTGGATCGTAGCCTGACACTACAATTTCAGGTGTCGTCCATGATTCACACTGGCTTTTATCATCTTAGAAACATCTCCCGGATTAAGCATTATTTGGCTATGGATGACCTGTAAACCCTGGTACATGTCTTTGTGACAGCTTGGCTGGATTACTGTAACACTTTGTACAGTATCTTGGGTTGTCAGCAAGGTTGATGTGCTGCTTGCAATGACTGTAGAACATGAAAATCTGACTGATTGTTGGGGCATTTTGCTCTGAGCACATCACGTTGGTGAGACATGGACTGCATTGGCTGCCTTTACAGTGGTGTATCACCTTTGAAGTGGACTTCCTCAGTTAAAAAGTCCTACATGGTTTGGGTCCAGGCTACCTGTCAGAGCCTCTGACTACTTACATATCAAATCATCCTTTCCGATCTACAGAGGAAGGTCTACTCATGGTTCCAAAGTCTAGATCTAAACTATTAGGTGATAGGGCATTTGCTGTAGCAGCCCCAATCTCATGGAAATCTTTCTGTGGTACCACAAGAAGCCCCTCACTGCCATTATTTAAACCAAGGCTGAAACACCATTTGTTTTGTTTGGCCTATGGGCTAAGTCCTTTGTCATATGCTCTACAGCATATGACAAAACCCATGCAACAGTAACAGCATGGTAGGGAAGAGCGAGAGGGTGCAAAACCACGAAAGACACTGTATGAGGAAGCTGCACCTCTTACTCTCCCAGGTAGAGGATAAAACCTCCGCTGGGACAGGGGTCCACTGGCAGCAAGGGAGGAGGCAGGCAGTGCGTTTGGGACGGGTTTGATTCCCAGTCCCAGACACATGGAATTTACATTTTATACTTTGTGCAATGTTTACTGTTACCCTCCTGCCCAGAGTTAGATATTTAGTTGGGGGGTTTGGGGTGCGCCTTTCCTTATTAGGAGAATCTTGGTGGCAGAGCACCACAAAAAAAAAGACTTATGCTTCTGGCAATATATTGCATTGTATTGGCAGCGCGGTATATATTGCTGCGGCATAATGTCTTGTGACATTATGACCATGTGCCGGCCTATGGTGACTGATGGAACTTTATTTATTGTGTTAGCTTGATGTGTATTAGTCTGATGCCTGTTTTATGTCTGTTTATTTGAGGGGGTCAAGGGTGGGGGAAAACAGTTTTTCAGCTATATTAGGAAAGAAAGAAAGATGAGAGGGGGAATTTTTAGCCTAACAGAGGGAGAGCAGGGTAATACAGGAGGACGAGCAGAAAGCAGCCATTCTTCATGACTATTTCTGCTCAGGAATTACAAATGACAGGAACTCCAGAGCAAATGCTCTGAGGCAAGGGTTACCCTGGAAGGGTATTGGCCATGAAGCCAAATTTCAAAAAGAAACTCAATTGCACATACCCCACTAATGCAAAGCATCATGGGAAGCATATGCAAATCCCCATGAATGAATTGGACTGGGTCAACTTTAAGCAGAATTTCATGGTGCCAAACAGCCTCACAATGCAATCAGCAAAGACTGAGAACAGCAGACACAGACATGTGTTTTGTCCTTGTTAGGACACATCAGTGTGCCATATCTGTATCTCAGGCCAGAAGGAGGGAGCCAGCCTTAGGAGGGTCTTACTTGTTTGGATCGTGGGAAGCCCATAGTAGAGAAGAACTACAAAAAACAAGAACCCCAGAGTAAATGTCCTGAGGCAAGAGTTACTCTGGAAGGGTATTGGCCATGCAGTCAAATTTCAAAGAGAAACACAATTGCACATACCACAATAATGCAACACATCATGGGAAGCATATGTTAATCCCCATGAAGGAATCTGGACTGGCTGAACGTTAAGCAGAATTGCATGGTGGAAAATGGCCTCCCAATGCAATTAACAAAGGCAAGTGTGTTTCTCTTTGAAATTTGGCTGCATGGCCAATACCCTTCCAGGGCAACCTTTGCCTCAGGGTATTTGCTCTGGGGTTCTTGTCTTTTGTAACTCTTCTCTACTATGGGCTCCCCATGGCCCAAACAAGTAAGACCCTCCTAAACTGGCTCCCTCCCTCTGAGCTGAGATACAGATATGGCACACTGATGAGTCCTAATAAGGATGAAACACATGTCTGTGTCTGCTGTGTTCAGCTTTTGCTGGTTGCATTGTAAGGCCTTTTGGCACCATGCAGTTCTGCTTAATGTTGAGCCAGTCCAAGTTCCTTCATGGGGATTTGCATATGCTTCCCATGATAATAAAAAAAATCACACACACCCCCACAATGCAAAGCATCATGGTCTGCATATGCAAATCACCACAGAATGTTATGCTGGTCCAACTTTAAGCAGAATTGCATGGTGCCGAAAGGCCTCTCACACAGTTTGCAAAGGGTGCTAACAGAAGACATAGATAGGTGTTTCGTCCTACCAGGACTCATCAGTATGCCTCGTCTGTTTGATACCCCAGTGGAATGGACCAGCTACGCTTAAGACAGTGTGTCTTGGATATGTTGTGGTGAACCCATTAAAATAAAAAACTATTTATAAGACAAAGAACCTCTGTGCACAAACACTGAGGCAAGGGTTACCACAAAGGGCATTTGGCTGGGAAGCCAAGTTTCAAGAAAATACAAAATCACACACACCCCTACAATGCAAAGCATCATGGGCTGCATATGCAAATCACCACAGAATGTTATGCTTGTCCAACTTTAAGCAGAATTGCATGGTGCCGAAAGGCCTCTCACACAGTTTGCTTCCCATGATGCTTTGCATTATTGGGGTATGCACAATTGTGTTTCTTTCTGAAATCTGGCTGTATGGCCAGTACCCTTCCAGAGTAACCCTTGTCTTAGGGCATTTGCTCTGGGATTCTTATCTTTGTAGCTCTTCTCTACTACGGGCTTCCAGGATTCAAATAAGTAAGACCCCATCTAAGGCTGGTTCCTTCCCTTTAGGCTGAGATACAGATATGGCACACTGATGAGTCTTAACAAGGATGAAACACATGTCTGTGTCTGCTCTTCTCAACCTTTGTAGGTTGCATTGTGAGAACCTTCTGGCAGCATGCAATTCTGCTTAAAGTTGAGCCAGTCCAAATTACTTCATGGGGATTTGCATATGCTTTCCATGATGCTTTGCAGTATTAGTTTAATTAGTTTAGTTTAATTAGTATTTGGGAAAGACCTTTGAGCATGAGCTCTTTACAAAGGTTCCACGTCACTGTGGACAATAAGACAATACACATATTCAGTGGTTACAGAGGCCTGATCATTAGGCATTAAAGAGCATTACATGACAATTAGACAAATAGGAGAAAAAAACTGAGCAGTTGTAATTGAATACTAAGCTATTTCTAATCGGTTTGCCTAGGTAGCACCCTGGAACTCCAAATCCGTTGATAGACTATAGCAGAGTAACTGCATAGGGTTTAATGCTATCCCAGATGGTAGAGGCTGGGTGACAGTGAAACAAGGGGATTGGGTTTGAAACCAACTGCAGAGAGCGAAAGGTGGGGATAGTGAAGCAGGAGGGCTGTGATGGTGGGAGCAGCTCAGAGAGCTTTGTCGGTATGGTGTGTGTGTGTGGGGGTTTGGGGGCAGTACAAGTGCATTTAAAGAGGACTGATAGCTTACTTAAGCCCTTGGCTAAGCTGGAATGGAGGAAGGGTTCTCTAGGTAGCCTTGCTGGGTGTTACCTTGGGGTAGGCCTGTCTATCAAGTGGGGCCTGAGAAGCAGGTGCATTTGAGTTAGACATTAGGTGCTACTTTGAATTGAGACAGGCTGTTGTTTGTTTGTAATTTCATCGGAGTTCATTTATCAGAGGGGCCCGATAGAAGAAAGCACGCTGCCCTAGTGAGGTTGGCAGAATGGTATGGACAGTGCTCCATTCTTCCTCCGTCTGGTGATGTGTGTTGAGAGAGAAGCCTCGAGCAGGTTTCCTATACAGGGTGGGTTTTTCTGAGGAGTGCCTTCTTTCCCAGAGGCAAGTTTGGTATTTGATCCTGTCTTTTAGGTTAAGCCAGTTTATGCGCTCATACAGGGTGCAAGTATGAGTGTAGTGATCTACACACAGGGTGAGGCGGTATGCCTCACTGAGTGCAATTGGACCCTTTTGAGCACTGTATCAATGTAGCAGCTCCATAGACCACTAGCCCATAGTCTATCGTGGAGAGTATGGAGCTGGGACTGAGATTCAAAGTGCTTTCAGGGTGAGGATTTCTTATGCCTTAGAGGACCCCGATCTTTGTGTTTACCACTTTGACAAGGGAGTCTACGTGGTGCGTATAAGTGAGAGAGTCATCAATGGTGATTCCAAGGTACTTGAACAAGTGCACCTGCTCAATCTGCTCACCAGCCTTGTTAGTGATTACGAGGGGAGCATGCTTGTATTTGTTGTAGGGGCTGGATTGTAGCATGGCCTTGGTTTTCTTGTAATTTAGTAGCAGCTTTTGCCTACTGAACCAGTCCTCGAGTTTATTGAAAGAGTTCTGTAGTTCTGTTTGTAGGGCAACCTGAGAGGTGCTGCTGCTCAGCAGCATGGCATCATCCGCATACAGAATAAGTTTGGTGTCACAGGCTGTGGGTAGGTCATTTATAAAGAGGCTGAAAAGCAGGGGCCCTAGAATTGATCCCTGAGGGACTCCTAGGAGTACATCTCTAGAGCTGGATAACGTCTGCCCGATTTTGACTCGCGGCTCCTGTGTTTTAGGTAGTCATTGAACCAATTCATGGCATTTGCTGCCACACCCAATCTTTGGAGCTGGAGTACTAGTAGAGGGTGGTTGATGGTGTCAAAGGCTTTGGTGAGGTCAATGAAGATGGACCCTACCAATTTGCCTTCATCCAGCGCCTTGTGCGCATAGTCAGTGTATTCCAGCAGTGCCGTGGTGGAACTGTGTTTTTGCCTGAAGCCATGTTGGTTTGGGCAGAGCAGATTGTACTTATTGAGGTATTCCATGAGTTGACTTGCTGCATTTTTTCCAAAGCTTTGGATAGCGGGGAGAGGATAGATATTGGCCTGTAGTTTGACACCAGCGCCTTGTCACCATTCTTATGCACTGGAGTTACCAGGGTTTGCTTCCATACCTCTGGAAATTGAGCTAGGGCCAAGGATTTATTAAATAGCATTGTTATGGGCATGATAAGAATATCAATGGTGAGAGATAGTAACTTCATGTCTAGCCCATCACTTCCCAATCTGGTTTTGCCTAGGACTTTCCTGACCATCGTTAGAGTCTCCTTCACCATCACCTTCTTAAAGTAGAAGGCTGGGTGGTTAGTTATGAGCAGGTTGGTGCAACCTTGGTCCTCCACAGGCAGAAGGTAGTCTGGAGGCAGCACTGAGGACAGGTCTGTAAAGGCCTGGTTAAAGGCATCAGCAATGGCTAGCGGATCTGAGGAGGATGAGTTATTAATGTTGAGCATCTTAGAGTACTGCTTTTGATCTTTACCAAGGATGTTCTTGATGTTGTCCCAAAACCTCTTTCCATCTCCCCATGCATTGTTAAGCTGGGTCTCATGGAAATTGGCTTTTGCGAGCCTGATAAGTTTGGTGCACTGATTTCTAGCCATTTTGTAGCACTGTAGGTCATGCTTGCTGCCTAAGTTTAAGACTTTTTCCTAGAGGCAGTCCCTCTCCTTTAGGAGGGAGAGGAGCTTGCCATCAATCCTGCCATTAACCTCCCCCCGAATGTTCCGTTTTGTGCGTGGTGCATAGATATCACAGATGGAATTGAAGCCCTCAGTGAAAAAACTAAGGACCTGGTCCAGCGTAGGTGCCTTGTTGATGGGGGACCAGTTGTAGGCAGACAGGGCCAATTTGAGGGATCCAAGTTTGCCTTTCCGCAGAGCCCTGCTCTCAATGAAGTGGGGTGGGCTTTCGGCAAGTTTAGTGGTCCATATAAAGGAGATTGGGGAGTGGTCACTTAGCATGTCTGGGAGAACCCTGAGTTCGGAGACTCGATTCGGTGAGCTAGCTAAGACCCAGTCAATGAGGGTGCTGGTACCAGCCTTGTAGTTCTGCCTGGTGGGGTGAGTTACGAGTTGCGTGTGATTGTGGGAGGTGATTAGGTCTCTGGAGGGTGTTGCCTCCTTACATAACCAGTTAATATTAAAGTCACCAGTCAAGATGAGTTCTGAGCCCTTTATGAGTGCGCTAATTTCTTCCATGACAAGAGGAAGGCCTTCCTTGGCTTTCTTGGGGTCCAGGTAGGTTGTGGCGATGGTAAGGGTCTTGCCTTTTAGGCTGACTTGTATTTTTACCACTAGTAGCTTATAATCCACCACAACTTTGGAGATGGGGAGGACGGAGCAACTCAGTGAGTTTCTGGCATATAGGATGCAGCCGCCACCTTTCCTGCCTATTCTATCAAGCTGAAATGCTTGGAATCCTTCGATGGCCACCTCACCATCTTTGATCCTACCCGACAGCCAGGTTTCAGTTAGGCAGAGTATGTCAGGGGCATGGATGGTCATCCAAGCCTGGAGCTGGTCAAATTTGGCAGTTAGGCTGCAGATGTTTAGCGATGCTATCTTTAGGCCATTCACTGTATGGACCCCCCTGCTCCTCAGGGTTGTTGGTCCAGGGTTTAGGTGAACATTGCCAGAGAGTAGCAGTAACAGAAAGATAACCTTTCTGGCAGATAGGGTAATGTTTATCTTCTCTCGTGTCTTCCGTCACCTGCGCTTCAGGTGGGGGAGGTGTCTATACACCTGTGTTAAATTAGGGGGAAAGCTAACCATTAAGGTTACGGTTTGGAAGGTTGGCTTGGCGATAACTGTGTATGGGAGGTGCGGAAGGATAAAGAGCCTATCATTACTGGAAGTGGTAGTGGCCATGTGTATGCTTTTCTTCCAGCTTGCACCCAGTGAGGATTCAGAGTGGGGAGGTAGGGGTCCGAATTTGTATATGGTACCTGCAATGCCAAAAGAGGTAGTGAGGAGTAATAGTAGGTGGTTGCACCCCATGATAGTTTGTTTGGTGTTGCTGGCCTGCTTAACTGCTAGCTGGTTTATAGTTGAAAGGGTATATAGTCAAAATAGGGTGAGGTCCATAAAAATAGAGCAGGTAGAGCAGTAATTGAGAGGAGTTAGATGGAGTGGCTGGAGAAAAAGTTGAGAGCATGTGTGTGATCCTGTGGGTGGGACTGCTTTAAAAAGGGGCAGAGAGAAAGTGGGTCAAGTCAGGTATTGAAGACAGGGAGGCCATAGCACGAAAATGTGCAGCAGTGGCATGACCAGTCAGCTGCTAGGCTGAGGAAAGGGGCGGAGTAAGGGTCTATTTAATACTGTGAGAAGGTGGGGGAAGGAGTGGTGGGCTAGGTCCAGCAGTCAAACATCAGCTACTATACAATACAGTTTGTCAACACTAGATTGCACAGCACTAAGTATCACCAAGAGACTAGACTAGTGGCTTGTAATAGACTAGCTAAGCTGGCAGATAAAATAAGACCAATTGATGCATAACATATGTAAATTATATTAACAAAAATTCAGTCCAGAACACAGCACAGAAATAAATTTTCCTGAGATCAGGAAGCCCAGGCATTGGAAAATCAGCCAAGGAGCAAAGCTGCCAATCAGTGCCTGGCTCTTCCACTGGGCATCCAGTCAAAACAGTGGCATTCAAAACTACGAGTTTCGGAGGTCTGGTGCATACCTGAATCTGTCCGGGGGTCAGTCGGGTGTTCTGTTATCTATGTCCTGCTTAGAGAGAGCCAGGGCCACAGGAGCAGCTTGGGAAGCCTGCAGATGGGCTGTCTGAATCTGTCTGGGGGTCATTCAAGTGTTCTGTTAGCTGTGGCCTGCTCAGAGAGAGCCAGGGCACAGGAGCAGCTTAGGAAGCCCGCAGATGGGCTGTATGAATCTGTTTGGGGCTCAGTCGGGTGTTCTGTTAGCTGTGGCCTGCTCGGAGAGAGCCAGGGCCACAGGAGCAGCTTAGGAAGCCCGCAGATGGGCTGTCTGAATCTGTCCGGGGGTCAGTCGGGTGTTCTGTTAGCTGTGGCCTGCTCAGAGAGAGCCAGGGCCACAGGATCAGCTTGGGAAGCAAGCAGATGGGCTGTCTGTGGCATTGTACTTCTGCTCAGTATTTACAAGGGAGGACAGTGGGCCATAGCCAGACAGCTACACCAAGGCTGCTGAAAGTGGGATACCAGAAATGAGGCAGCAGGTATCTCAAAGTAAAGGTTGAGAAAAGGGCTTGCAGACTTGCATATAAATAAGGCCCTGGGGCCAGACAGAATACATCCAGAGGTACTCAGGTAACTGGCATAGAAATTAGCTGAACCTGTAGTAGGGTTATTCAATAACTCAATTCAGACCAGGGTGGCACCAAAAGACTAGAGAGTAATGGACATAGTTTAACTCCACAACCAGGTAACTACAGACCTGTCAGTCTTACATCCATTGTAAGTAAACTAATGCAGGCACTAGTCAGAGGATCTAGTGGGCTATCTGGAGAAAATGGGCCCCAGGATAGTAAACAGCAGAGGTTCATGGTAAGGTGGTATTGCCAGACCAACCTGTTAGTATTCTTTGACTGGGTAACTAGGATGGTGGATAAGTTCATGCAGTGGGCTTACTCTGCTTTGACTTTACAGTAGCAAGGCATTTGATTCTGTGCCTCACAGAAGATTGCTGAAGAAGCTAAAGGAGCTGGGTGCAGTGAGAGACATAGTTAGATGGGTGAGAGGTGGGTTGGAAGGAAGACAGCAGAGGGTAGTGGTAAATGGTGTCAAATCTGGGGAGATAGTGGTCACCAGTGGGTGCCACTGTGATCAGTCCAGGGTCTGGTTCTTTTCACTATGTTCATCAATGACATATGAGAAGGAATTCTGGTTAAGATGTGTCTCTGTGTAGATGACACTAAACTCTGTGGTATGGTAGACAGTGAGGACATGGTAAGGGAGTTGCAGAGGGACCTGCAAAGATTGGAGTGGTGGCCCAAGGTTGGGTAGCTGAAATTCAATGCCAAAAAGTGCAAGGTGATGCACATAGGGAACAAGAATCCCCCAATGGATTATTGGATGAGAGGGGTTAAGGTGGACACTACTTCTGAGGAGAAGGACCTAGGAGTCATCATAAGTGACTCCCTCAAACAATCTAGCCAATGTAATAAGGTCAACAGTAGTCTAGCAGGATGTTGTGGTGTATTGGGGGTTGACAGCAGGAGGAAAGAGGTATTTCTACCTCACTATAGATCATTGGTGAGGCCACACCTGAAGTACTGCATCCAGTTCTGGAGTCCTCACCCAAGAAAAGACAAAGACAGGCTGGATGGTGCGACATAGAGTAACCAAAATGATTCAGGACCAGCAGGGCAGATTCTATGAGAATCAGCTTAGGAAACTGAACATGTATTCACTGGAGGCCAGACAAGAGGAGGGTGATATGATACAAACCTTCAGGTTCCTAAAACAAATAAACACGGTGAACTGCAAGGAAATATGTACAACAGGAATAGCAAACCTAGAACACAAGCACATACGTGGAAGCTGGTGGTGGGGGATTCAGTAGGGATGTGAGAAAGTTTTATTTTACAGAGAGAGAGTGGTTGAGCCATGGAACAGTCTGCCAGCCAAGATGGTGGATGCCAAAATTGTCAACGGTTGCAAGGGATTAGAAGGTACTCAGGGGCTAGCAGTAAGACAAGGGAGCAAGGGAGTGGGTAGTGTAGACAAAAACCCCATATTGAGAAAAGTTCTCTGGGTGTGATAGGGTGTTATGGGCAGACTGAATGGACCAACGATCTTTTTCTTCTATCATGGGCTAAATTTCTGTTTTCTGTCTCTCTGATGTGTATTAATTGTTGTAAACTGCCCAGAATCTGTAGGGATGGGCATCATATAAATAAAATCTACTACTACTACTATTATTACAAGGATTTGTTACAGAAAACTGCAGAGCAAGAAGAAGGAAAAATATAAAAAACATTATTTTGTTAAACAAATACTAGCATTAGCAAAATGAAACTATTGTGGATTATATTCGTAATAGAATGGCTGTATCACTAAGGATATGAAATAGTACAATATAGATTTTTACAAACCACAGTACTATAAAACTTCAAACTGTGTTGAGCTATGTAATATTAAAATGAATGTATTGAGAATTCCCATTAAATGTATTTATGATAGAGGGAATTGCACACAACGAAAAAAGTATACTGCTTTTTTTTACTTGCACAATACCACACTATTTATTTTTATTAACGTTTTAATTAAAGAAGTAATGAGTGATAGAATACCCAGAAACTGATTATATTTCACATTCTCTAGACGACAAATATACTGGCAGAAAGATACTCATTGCTCAGAACCTGGATTTGTATTGCTAAAGGCAATAAAAGGTAGGAGGCAGTATCTATGTAATATTATTCTCACTGAACACATTTCTCAGACATACAGTA